>JARZZO010000015.1:65386000-66703000 GCA_030544215.1 Zantedeschia hybrid cultivar | reverse complement strand
TAAATCAGAATAAGGTTCTGAGAATTTCTTAATCCAGAATAAGAGATATTTTGATTTGATAAATTGTTGGTATTCCACCCAGAATAAGTAGAATTGCACTGCACTATTTCAAGTGATTTAGTAAGAATAAGTAGAATAAAGAAGAAAATAAAGAGTTCAAAACACCCATGTTATTCCGCTTAACTCTTGGTATAACTCATAGCACTCTGAGTTAAGTACTCCCCTCCACCAAAGTAGATTAAAAAGTTTTAAGAGAATAAAACATTCTATTCATGACTTATTCCACGAACAAAGTGAGGCTAAGGGAAGCAAAATATGTAGGGTGGAAGGTGGAAGATGATGGAAAAGGGGATGCAAGGGTAAAATTGAGAGGAGAACGACGACGAGAGGAAAATGGGGTCAACATTGGAGGTCAAAGGAAGATGGCAAGGGGGGCAGAGGTGTGAGGAAGAAGAGGAATCACACCTGGTTGGATTGAGAGGGTGGGGGGGAGTTTCCAGAGGAGACTCCCCTCGCCCAAAGCCCAACGAGAGATCCACAGAAGAGTCTGCGAGTGTATCTACACGGCGGTACAGCAATTTTGGCTAGACAATTGCTGTGTTGGTTGGTGGTGCGATACACGTTCACTGTTAGGTCACCTGCCAAGGTCTCTTACGACATGTTTGACGTGTTACTCATAAGCATTATGTCATTTTTTTATTAGTTATCCGATTTAGACGTTCTGTTGACGGAACTGTTATCGGTTCTCTACACGTTACTCGTATCACCAGCTCAACCAGCCTGGGATGCCCTTTAACGAGTCGGGTATGAATTGTAAACAAGGCGCGGAGCATCTCCCATTTGGGGATCTTAACCCAAAACTACACCTCCCATGAGAAGGCTTCTCACTCAACCCACAGAAGGGCATGCATGTTCTCCGAACAAAAGAGAATAAATTAATGCTCATATGCTACGTACCTGGCAGTAGTGAATGTGCATTTTAAACTAACGTATTTTGAATTATTTTATGCATGTTATGTTTTCAAATTAGTCTATCGTTCATTGAATGAGGACAAGTCTGTGCCACCTCATAAAACTGTTCTTCTTGAACCAAGAACACTATCTTCATCTTTTCACGACCATCAGCTTTCCTTGCTGTGATGATCCATGCTGTCTTGGACAGCCGGCGGAAGTAGTGGCGGATGTAAAAATTTGTCCAGTGAGGTCACTCGAATATTAGGTCATAAGTATAGTCGGATCAATGAGATTTTGGACTAGGTCATACAGAGTTCTGAGTTAGGTCAATAAGATCCTGAGCTGAGTCAGTGAGATCTCAAACTAGACAATTTTAAATTGAGTCAATAAATTTGACAAAATCTCACTAGATGAATATTAGATCCGCTACTGAGTGGAAATATGAAACAAGTAGTAGTTAAAAATAAATGTTACTATACTCCAATTTTTACTGATTTATTTACGTCCCTCGTAGAGAGCTGTTGATCACTTGATCAAGCGGCCTTATTAAAACTTACCTAAGTTTTTTAACTATATGCTACGTACCTTGCAGTAGTGAATGTGCTTTTTAAACTAACGTATTTTGAATTATTTTATGCATGTCATGTTTTCAAATTAGTCTATTCGTTCATTGAATGAGGACAAGTCTGTGTCACCTCAGAAAACTGTTCTTCTTGAACCAAGAACAGTATCTTCATCTTTTCATGACCAGCTGTGATAGACAGCCAGCGGAAGGATGAAACAAGCAGCAGTTAAAAATAAATGCTACTATACTACAGTTTTTACCGATTTATTTACATCACTCGTTGAGAGCTGTTGATCACTTGATCAAGCGGTCTTAGGAGGGCATTTTTATTTGAAAATTTTTAAATTTCTTTAGAGCATCCGATCAAAAATCGGACAATACAGTCGAGTTGCTTCGATCGGCTTTCGTCCCACTGTATATTTTTTTTCAAAAAAAAATGATACAAACTTTGATTTACGTGTAAAAAATAATAAAAAATATGCAGTCGGATCGGGGCCAATCTAAGCAACCCGACTGTATCGTCCGATTTTTTATCGGACACTCTAAAATAAATTAAAAAATTCAAAAAAAAGCAAAACAATTAAAAAACACGTCCTCCTAAATTTAAACGGGTTGCACGACAACCGTCCGATCCGACTGAATCTGATAACATGTTGTGCCATACATTATAATAGATGACATTACAGCAATAATTATTCTTAAACCTTCACTAACATAAGTTTTTTTAACTATATATAACTATGGACGAGTCCGACAGAAAAACCACAAAAGTAGAAATAATGATATTCTTATTGAAAAATGACTAATAAATAGGAGGAATTTTTGTGGGAATTTCCACTGTTATATACAGAAATGAACCCTGATGTGATGGATGATCTAAGAAGCTTGTGGGCGGGGTTCAGCTGGAAAGCAGCCAAGGAGACGCACCGTGTGCAATCGTTTGGAAGGGACTGGGAGATTTGGAAGTGAGAGAATAAGATTCTCTGGATTAGGCAGGTTATGGCTAAAAATGTCACGTTCTACTTGTAGACAAGATTAAGTTATCACGGCTGTGACAGCTCTATCATGTCTTATTAGAGGATTCGCACTTTGAAAAAAGTCATGTGGAACTCCATTGGTAATGTCCTTACCCTGACAGCTCCTCAAAATGTGTCTCCAAACGTTTATTATGGCACAAGGTGTTTGATTGGACCAAACGTTTGATTAGGGTGTTCTAAGTTATGAAGGTAATGTATCTACACTGATCATCAAAAAAGAAAAGAAAAAGTTATCTACACATATACCTACATATTTGATCCGAACAACCCGTTTTCCCTCCTGATCTGTTTAAATCGGACAGTTACAATAACGAGTTTTTTTTTATATTTTTTGATTTTTTTTAAAAGCTTAGGAAAGCGGGGCAATCTTAAAAGAGTTATCCGTACTATTCGATTTTTAATCAGATGATTAAAAAATTTAAAAGAATATATAATATAATTTTTATTTTTTTTAAAAAAAAATTTAACCATTCATATTTGATCAAACAATATGAATGATTCCTTTAAGATTGCTCCCGGCCCTTAATTTAAAAAAAAAAAAAATGGTCTTGCTGCTGTAATTATCGGGACGACCGTCTGTCAAATACACTGCGAGCAATACAGCAAGTAAAACTCGAAAAGAAAAGTTAGAAACACGTGATCTTTTGGGTTGCATGTAGCATGCCAGCCCTTCGATCTTGATCGAGGACAACGTGGGCGCTGTGCATATGTTATTGTTCTGAAAACCAGACCAGTCGAACAGGGGCCGTGTTTGTGTCAATATTCACATTTGAGTGGTATCTGCAGATAGGATTTTGTTTATTACAAATACATAATACTTGTCTTTGAACATGCCAGTTTTCATGAAAATTAGACCCAAATTTGTCAATTTTTGACCGATTCAACTGATTTTGTTTTCAATAATAATAATTTTTAGACGAACCAGAGGCTGTGAACAGAAACCGTGCATAGCTGCAAGACCATTTGATCAGGCAACTGATCCGCTTGCTGTAGGCACGGTAAGGAAAAGAAGAAGATAGAACATAGGAGGGGAAATAGGATTGTCTTAATTTTTTTTTTGAACAAGGAGATAAACTCATGTATTACTTAATAAAGAGTCCATAACCATACAAAACTCCTACCCACCACAGCATGACCTTTCCTATTACGTGATTGGGCGACGAACAAGCATGTGCACCGTTACAATGGCAACAAGAAACATGAAGAGAAAGGCAGCCACATGAAAATGCTAATGGCATTTTCTTCAAGGTTTGAGAAACAACAGTAAAGTTAGTGGTAGATCCAGCCTTATTCAGTGGGGTCTTAAGACCTCACTGAATTTTGTCAAATTTATTAATCTAATTTAAAATAGTTTAGTCCGAAACCTCTCTAACTCAGTTCAGGATTCTACTGATCTAACCTAAGACCCTATATAATCTAACTCAAGATTTTACTGACCAGTCATATTTATGACTTAATGTCCAAGTGATCTCATTGGACAAAATTTCTGCGTCCGTCATTGAGTAGAACTTCTGGCTATTAACACTTGATCGAAGATGGCTTAGTCTTACTTTGTTTGCATAATAGCTTAAACTAGAATAAGATTTTAGGGATTTTTGAAATCAGAATAAGAGGTATTTTGATTTGATAAGTTGTTAGTATTCCACCAAGAATAAGAAAAATTATACTGTGCTATTCCAAATAATTTGGTAAGAATAAGTGGAATAAGGAGTAAAATAAAGGGTGAAATGGGGAGAATTTGGGGAATTAGGTATTCCAAGTAGAATTTGAAGAGTTGAGAGAATCGGGGGAATTAGACATCCCCGCAATCAAACCAAAATAGAACCTTTATACTAGTTATTCTGGCTCTATTATGCAAACAAAGTGACACTTAGCCCTACTTTGTTTCCCGGATTTCTTATTCTAGAATAAATTATGCCGGATGACTTATTCTAGAATAAGAAGTCTTTTGATTTGGCAGCGGATATGAATTGAAGATAGAATAAGAAGTTATTCTAAGAAGATAGATTACGAAGCAGAGAATAAGAAGGAGAATAAGCACTTTTTTTGTTCAAATTACCCTTCTTATCCTACTACCTACTAATTCCGATTTGGTAGAATAAGAAATTGAAAATACTATTCTATGGTATACTTTGACCTTCATTCATGGACAATGTAATATATATATTAATATATAATACTATTGATTATACATGTGTTCATAAAAATTAATGTTAATATAATTTTGAAATACTAAAATATAATAATTATAACTAGATATTAATTATTTAAACACATATGATCTTTTAGTAAAGGTACTACGTACTACTAATTATAAAACGTGGGTCAAAAGAGTGTGATACCAATAGATGGTAGTACACTCCTGTGTAGACGTTAGAACAATCTTTGTGTAGCATAAGTTGAATAAGGTACCACATAACATATACTTAAATGAATGGTATTATTTTTACTCGACATTTTAAGATTTTGATTTAGATGATCCAATATAAAAGTTATGACTTTGATCTCTATAGATCATATACTTATAAATTTTATTTCATATTAAAATAACATATACTTATAAATTTTATTTTATATTTGTAAATTTTGTTCAATTTAAATGTGTGAAATCGAATTAAATCAAACATAATTTTTAATCAAATTGAACTGAACTGAACCGCATGACTTAATTGAATTTTTTTAGTTTAAACGAATTTATGCACACTCACCGTTATTAGTTGTTACTTTGTACACGAACATTTCACCTCACCACCATCACACTCCCATGTGACATTGTAGCATTGTTTGTTTCCCATCCTTCGAATTTGATAAAATAAAAAAAAATTCATTCCAGAAAAGTTAGTTTTTCATTTTTTATAAGTAATTTTACATATGTGATATTTTTATTAATTAAAATCATAAATTCCTTACGCTTCATTACCCATTTTCAGAGATTACTTTTTGTTAATTTTTTTTTATCTTTTTCTTGCTATGCACATTAATATAGGTCAACGTAATAGAAGTTAAGATATGAGTAAAACAGTTTTGATTATTTCCTTCTTCAAGAGCAAATATCTTTCAAAACCTAGCATAGACATCTATTTTGAAATTCAATATCGTTTTGTGGATTATTCAATTGGACGTGTTGAATAAAAATGTCAAAATATCTAGAATCGGCCCCATAACTAATGATTTTGCTACTGTGAAAGAACATGTAGAATTTTTCATTAGGAAAGCAAAATTAGGTCTTCTCTTTCAACAGGATACAGAATGTTCATTAACAAGTAATCTCTTAATCATAAATGAATACTTAAAGTTCAATATGTAATACGAAATCTTAGAAGAAGCTGGCATGATATTTCAAGTCGTGCCACGCCATGCCATGATATCAAACAAAGGTCGGCCTGAAAGTGCAAAGTTTGAGTCTTGTTTGATTGATTTTGCAGTAAAAAGTCTTGTTCTGTGTAAATTTAGAATTATCACCAAAGGGTCTGTGGCCTAGGGTCACCTGTTGCTAACTCTTGCAGTGTGTAAAAGATTGAGAATTAAATCATAATTTCGTGGAGTCAATGTCATATATATGCAACCTACAAAGGGTAAGACTCGTGGTGCAGTGTGCAAGAATTTAAGAATTAACCTCTAATTTCGTAAAATCTATGTCATATACAGAGGACGGGACTTGTGAAGAGTCTATAATGGTTAATCTAGGGTTACTACAACTCACATCAAATAATGTCATCTTTAAGACGTCCATGATAAGGAATTGGCCAAAAGAGCTAGGGGAGACATATCACCTTGTCTTGTGTGGGATGAAAATTTATGATGACATTGAACTAATCCAATTAGAAGAAAACAACAAAGACACCTTACTCCCCTCCCCCTTTCTTTTCATCACATACGAGGGTCTCTCAGTGAGCAATCAAGTCGCCTAGTTCATCACACACCCCACAGTAAACTCTTCTTTTCTATTGGACTTAGTTCAACACATTCAATAGTTTCAATATTATAACCCAAACATCAAAACTACTGCCGTTTAGGCTTTAAAAAGAATGTGTAGATTCTGCGAGAAAACAAGGCCCCCGGTTCACCACTTCCCACAGCAGTACACATTGGATAGCAAGGGTTTGATATCTTAAACAAATATTAAACTTCATAGGTTTCAACGGATAGTTTTCTTAGCGTCCGCAACTGACAATTGATTAGTGAAGTTTTGGCATGTTTACCCCAACTCGAGCTCAACTTCTCATAGCTTCGACTAAACTGGTGCGAAACAATGTATGTAGTATAGCAATACAGCATTGACTTACAAGAATCACTTTACAATATCTAGGGTGCAAACGGTTTGTATTCGGTGCAAATTTAAGATGGATCTATGACCAACCATTTTGTCATTAGTTTAAAAAGATTACCTGTTAACTGATCCATAAACTAATAGTGGATCGGATAGTCAGACTGTCAGAGTACCATGTGCATGCAGTTGTTTAGAACACATTGCATCCTTTAGCTTATCAATTATACGTATCTTTCTAAAAAAAACTGCCCATTAGCTAACAGAAGTGGCTGCATGGGTCCACAACTGATTTCTGCAGTTCCATCTTTCCGTGGACTGTCTCCCAAGAGCAAATGGTGACATTACCAAGGACCAAAAAAAAAAGAGAATTGGTGTAAGCACCCACGAAACTCCAGTTCATAAATGACAGAACAAATTAGTTGAATTGCTTGCACATACACGAGCAACATCAAGGGCATAAACAATTCTGCATCAAATCAATCCAGAAAGTATACACTAAAATGCAGTACCCCTGAACACAGACCTCTTTCAACTTACATCAAGGGGAAAAAAAAAAAAAAAACAACTTGGTGAACCCAAGGTTAGCAGGACGGTATGCCTTACCATCAGCTCCATGTACTAAATATTCAATCAAGATTGCATGATCTCATCCTCATCTGCATCCCTTGGCACTTCATTAAACATGTACTGGCTCTAGTACTCCATTAGATACTGTGTGGACCTCTTCACATCGATGAATAGCTGGTAAACTCTGCTTATGTCCCCCATCTCCACAAGCCTCCCCTTCCGCTTTTGACAGGCCAAAGCAGCAGCGATGATCAAGTGGATTGCATATCTCAATGACGTCTCAACACCAATCTTTGTCAACAAGACCTTGGCGTCTCAACATCAATAACATCAAGCTACAATAAACCATTGCTGTACTAATAGGACCACAGAGATCATTGATGACATGCCATGCATGTGTTCTTTCTCTTTTTGAAGCTTGTATTAATAATAAAGTGTTGGTTTTGTGCACATGTGTTCATGGTAGGCTCATACCCAAGATGAGTGAAATCACAGTTGAAAACATACTCAAGATTCATGGTAGGTTCATACCATTCAACTGTAATATAAGGGAGACTCATGCATGTTCCACAATTATGAATGAAAATTAATACTACACAACATGAAATCAAACGAGGCTCATGCAACCCCCATAATAAGTTTATAAAAATAGCATGAAATCAAGCGAGGCTCATGCAACCCCCATAATAAGTTTATAAAAATAGCATGAAATCAAACGAGGCTCATGCAACCCCCATAATAATTGAAGATTAAAATAATGAAATGAAACGAATGCTTCATCAAAATATTAAAGATGGACTCAGAAAAAGGAGTTTCATCATCTATTGGGGTTGCTTAAAAGCCATCCAACCAATAGACTCACTGCTTCTTCCTTCATCATTGTCCATACATTACAACACTCAGATAGGGCTGCAATCATGCCGTGCTAATATCCGAAGACATGCTTGAGTAGGGTTGCACGTATGCCTTCCTACTACCTAAACGTGCAATCGGTATAGGGCTGCAATCATGCCTCATGCTATCTGAGTGTATGTCTAAGAAAGAAGCACTCCAATTTTGTATGCGCACCACCTGTAAGAACAAATGAGAGGAAATAAAAGCACCATGGTATTCAAAATATAGATGAACATCAGTTTTCAGTGCATATGAATGAAAAGAAACAAAATGCAGATATGAATTAAAGTTACATGCCATATAGTGAACGATACAAATGTCTACCAAATAGAAATAAAAATAAATCATACATGGCATAACAACTAAGCAAGATAAAACGGAAAAGAGCAAACAAAGGAAACATCTACCAAAGCTAATTATTCTCCTCCCAGAGTTGGTCTGTAATTTCCTCCCTGACATGGTCCCCTACAACTAGCTCAGCTTGGCTAGGCGCAATGTCAACGGGGTAGTCAATATCTCCATCATCTTCTGCAAATCCACGTTCATTTGCCATGTTAAAATATACATCATGTCCCTCTCTTCGACGAACGAAGTTGTGGACGACAGAACATGCTAGCACTATCTTTCGTTGTGTTTCCCATGGGTACATACAACCCTCTCTTAAGATTTGAAAACGATTCTTGAGCACACCGAACGCGCGCTCTACACAATTCTTTAGTTGTGCATGTCTATGGTTGAACTTCTCTCTTTTATTAGCATAATGTCGACCACGACGTCTAAAGCAACCAATGTGGTACCGTTGTCCTCGATAAGGAGCTAAGAAACTACGCGTGTTTGCGTATCAAGAGTCGACAAGATAGTACTTGCCGCGAGGCACCCGAAACCCGCCATGATCCAATGCCCACTTCAATACTCTCATATCTGCTGCAGAACCTTCCCAACTAACAGCAATGTATAGAAAAGTAAGGTCGAAAGAGACAACCCCCATTACATTTTGGCTTATGTAACCCTTGCAGTTACGAAAGCGACTATGGTCTTTTCGTGGAATATGAGCTATTATATGTGTTCTATCAATCGCCCCAATCACATCCTACACAGTGCAATGAAAATATAAGACCATGCATAAGATTTTGTTTAGACCATTAAAAATGAAATGCTAGACCATTAGAAATCAAATACCTTGAAGTAAGGATAGAAATATGTCTTCCCTCGGATATGAGGGTGACATTCACCCACATTAGAAGGAAGTTGAATAAATTCCGTCTTCAGAGATGCCAATGCCATAGCAACGTTATTTACATAATAACTGATTGTTTGTGAAGAGTGCTGGAAGTACTCACACAATGCCCCAGTCGCAACACCTTGGCCAGCAGCATGTAAGAACATCGTTAGTTGCTCATAGGCAGTGACATGTCGTGAGTCAAATAGTAAGCCCCTATCCACTAACATGTCCCTCAGTGCAATAAACATGCTAGGGCTAAGCCTGAATGCCCAATAGGCCCTCCGCTCATGCCCTTGTAGCACTTCTTGTATCCACACATGACCAGTATGTGCCGAAATAAACATCTTTTGTCTAGGTACATTTGTGGCATACTGATCTGATATTGCTTCAATTATGACTTCTTCGATTTCTTCAATCATCTCGTCGTCCTCATGAATGAACTCCATTATTAATTCATTGATGTCTACATAAACCACCATTACTTGTCATTTAAATTCAAAACGGTACATAGTTCAAAAGAAGGGTACATCAATGGCTCCTCAGGGACATAAAAAGTACACCAAGCAAAATAAAAAAAAGTAAGAGGACAACTAGAAACAAAAGTACTATCGTAAGACAATATTGCCATGACAACTGTGTTGACACGTGTGATGTAGGGGGGTCGGTCATGGCTCGTACAGTACTTGGAGTGCCCATTGCATATTCTTGACGACTCATTCTTGGTGTCGGTCGACAATGCTCCACAACACTGTACAGTGCAGCCTCTCCCTCCTCAATTGAGTAGAACCCGTTCTATCGAGCTCCTGGAAAACCGTTAACTTGGGCATAACATTCTCTCCAAGTAAGGTACAAATCAGGCTCACGACCAACCCACACAACGTAACACTTAAAACGTCCCATTCTTAGTTAGAATCATATACTTGCAGGGGACGTACAAGTAGAAATTGCAATTTATAGTAACATAATAGACATAACCAAACACATTTAATTGAAATAGGTTGTGACCACAACAAACATGACGCGCGATAAGAAAAGCATTATCAAGAACATAAGAATAACATTCAAGTGCAACTGGTGCAAGCATGATAAAAGGAAAGAAACAAGCAAAAGATTAGGACCATACAAAACAACTAAAGTCAACTAGTCCAAGCTATAACCCAGTCAGGCTTCTCCTCCTTCGGCAGAGCCATGTAGACGGACCGAATGCCCGGTGTACCAAGCAGGTTCACACCCTTGAAGTACAAAGTACACGGCAGGTAGCAACTAAAGTCAACTAGTCCAAGCTATAACCCAGTCAAGCTTCTCCTCCTCCGGCAGAGCCATGTAGACGGACCGAATACCCGGTGTACCAAACAGGTTCACACCCTTGAAGTACAAAGTACGCGGGAGGTTCGGGATACGTCGTAGATCATCCATACACTCTTTGACCGTCGGGATCCTATCTTGTACATCCGCCGGTGTATCGGACACATTGGTGCCGCCACTAGAACCCCTTGATGAAGCCTTATCTGCTCTCAGGTCCCTCATAACTTCAGTGCGATCATGCAATGCACTGAAGAAAGAGAGTACTGTTTCGTCCCTAATGCTTCTTTTACCCCGACGCTTTGAGGATGATGCTCCCTTCTTCTAAGGAGAAATGACTTCGTCCTCATTTGGCCTATGTGACGGCGGGGAAGGTGTCCGAGTGGAGTAATGAGATTGGGCAGGGACAGAACTGACACTGTAATGTTGTTTATATCCACCGTCGGATGAGCTATGAAGTTGCTGGGATATTGACATAAGATCGTCACCTGTTATAGAACCAGCATTGGCATAGTGAAGGGCATTAACGTAATCACCAATTGCTATATGACCTTCGACATAGTCTTCATTGGGCTGCACAGACGGTGGCGGGGCTTGCAGTTGATCCACTCGCTGTTGTGGCTGCGGTGGGGGGTCCACGAAATGTGGCAAATTGTTGCGGTTCGCAACCCTGCGTCCACGTCTATTCCCATGTTGTGACGCATGCATAGACCCTTCCGCATCTCCCCCATTCGCCATGCTATTGGCTGTCATGTGAACCATCTCTTTCAAGAACTGAAACGTTTTACCTTTTAATGTACGAAGGGCACTATTTGCCTGGAAAATTAATAGACATTGTAGGTGCTTAGAATGACAGTGTGATTAACATGAAAAATCTATGTTGTTTAGGTGCAAAATAAACCTATTAAAAACAGCAACTACGTGAAGTGATCGCCAGAAACTTTTAACTTAAAAAGTTTCAAAAGAAGTTTTGATCGCCTACCTGTTTAAACGCGGAAGATGTTGAGTCCTTGATTCCCCTCCTTCAGCCGGCTGAAGAAAGAGAGTCCTTTCTTTGTTCTTTGTTCTTGCTGTTGAATTTAGAGTTTGAAGTTGAGGATCGTCCAGAAATTCTTGTGACTTTGTGCTTGACTTACTCTTTTTGATTCTCTTGTTGAGTGCAACTTACAGAAAGTATAGAAAGAGAAATAAAGAAATGATGAGAACTTAAGCAAAAACAGTATCCATTCTAATCATAGTTTTAAACATGCAATTAAACAGCAAACTTACTTGTTGGGATGACTTTTGAAACCCCTTGATCAAATAGGTTTTTAAAAAGAATAGATGTTGTGGTGTGTGTTGGATAGAGTGATGATGAAGAATGCAAGATTAACGAAGATGTAAAATGAAAATGCAGAAATGAAACACTTATGCCGACTGGATGAAGCCTTGAATTGGATGAAGAATAGACGCCGACTTCTGGAAACAGCAGCGCTTCAGCGTTCCAACGTTGCTCCGATCTTCAACTCGCTATCGCTCAATTAACTCAAGATTACGCTTAACTCAAGATCACGCTTCTTTTTACTCTTCAACATGTAAGGTATTTATAGGATTTTTCTGCATCCGTGATTAACATAGAAAAACTTGGGATTTATCCATCTTAACCAACAGATAAATACAGATTAATTCATCTTTATCTGTAATTATCTAAAACGCGTCCACCTAAGCTGACGCCTTTCAGATTAACTAAGATAAGGATAAACATCCGGGAAAACTTATCTTTATCTTTATTAGCTAAAACGCGTCTACATGAATAGACGTCTTTTACACTAATTAAGATAAGGATAAACATTCGAAAGAGAAGTTGAAATAGTCTAGGAAATATAAAATGCGTCAGCACTCACAGACGCCTTTTAGCTAATTAATCAATTGATTAGAATTCAAATTTAAATATTAAAACAGGAATAAACTCTAAATCGCGTCCACACAGGTTGACGTCTTTTAGACTTCTTCATATTTTAACTGAAATTTGAGCTAAAATCAATTTAATTGATTAACTTAAACATGTCTGTTAAATCCGACACTTAAAAAGATCAATAAAAATTAATCAATGATTAAATATCAGACCATTCTGAGGCATTATTATATGATATGAAATTTACTCAAAATGACGTTAAAATTAGCGTGTCTACCGACATGTCATTACATTTGTGTTAGTCATTAGCAATAGCAAGAAAAAGTGTTATTATCATAGCAGATTGTTCTTACTTCAATGGCTTGCTCCCATGATTCAACTCCAGGCACAGGCCTTTTTGCTTCATCATCCCAACCCCACCCACTTCTTTTAAATAACGCATCAAGTTTGACATAAATCCCTTTGAGGACCTTCCATCGATTTTGTAGTTGGTCCTTGTTGTAATTTAGATGACTTGCAGCATTGAAGTTGGGCGCGATATGGTGCCAAACTTGCGTTTTGAATGTCCCCTCGATATGATTTCCTTTGTCATATTCCTCCATCAGAAGCTGAATGAGGATTTTGTCATGGTCGACGGCCCAGTTTGGGGCACGGGTCGTAGCAGTGCCCTCAGTTGTAATTGGACATTTACCTTTGTTCCCTTTTAATGAAGAGAAACATCCCACCAAAGTGGAGGACGAGGATAAATTTAAAAAAAAAAAACATCTACTTAAAAATCTAGACAGAAATGTAATCCACTATTAAATTTGTATACGATATACCAAATATTGTTCTCATCAAGTAAACGAAAATGAACATTAAAAAAGAAAACAAAATATAAGAAGTAAGCATAGACTCACCGGAGGTGGACATAGTATGTTTGCGCTTTCTACGATTCCTAATGATAAGAAAGAACAAAACATAAGTGACGCGAAGTGAGGACTAATTTATCTATTTCTTATTTTGCTAGTTAGTCATCAAAAGTAGGGAAAACATTAACATATAATACTCAGAAATACTCTAGACATGTTTGGAAGTTGTTGAGAATTTTACAAACAAAAGAAGAAAATAAACAACCTGGCGATAAGTAGACTGAAAATGTTGTTTTATCAAGAATTGACATGGAAACACTTGTTAGTAGCACAAGGTTCTGAAATTGGATATAAAGATATGTGAAATAGTGAAAAGAGATCATCAATTAACTTTTATTAATTTCAGGTCTGCCATACTTCACATATTCTCACCACCTCAGCTAGGCATTATACCAGTCAATTTAGAATACATGGTACTAACCATATGATTTATATGACTTATATGAGTTAGAAACAGATTGGAAAATCAGAAACTGGTTTTCCATTTATGCTATCACGTGTCCTAGTGTCTCCTAAACCAGTTTCCTAATCCAATCTCTAAAAATTGTATTGCTAGCTAGACAAGGGATATAAAGATAGTGATCCTGTGATTCCTTGGCCAATTACCAATTCCAATCTTTGAATTTTTCCTAAGGAAGAGTGCATACAGATAAAGTGGAACAGGATGGTGCAAGAACAAAACGAACTAAAGCTTCAAGTGTAAGTGGAGTTAGAACTGCACTTACAAAGATTCATATGCACATTACACTTCTGATTCAAAACTATAGGGGTGATGTACAGCCAAAGAGATGCAGCACAGATTAGCATTGACAATTACATAGTTAAGACAACCCCTACTATCCTCTTTCCTTTTGAATGAGAGGAAATTGAAGTGTGCAAAGCAAAGATTAATTTTGTATATCAAAAGCAAAAAGCCTTGTTACTGATTTGCAATAGATTTTCTGAATAACAAAACTGGAGAGGAAGATAATGTTCCATCACATAAAAGGAGATCTGTTCCATCACATACAGTAGCAGATCTGTGTCACCACATACAAGCCTTCCCCACACTCTCATGGGATGTGCAGTTGCTGGGTGTCGCGCATACCTAACGAGTGTGTGGAAATTTAAGGGTGGCATGGAGGTACACAAACTTGCCACACACCCTCGGCGTGCAGCAAGTATCTTGTTTCTGCCATTTCTTTTATTAAATCTCCCGCCAGCAGATCTCGTATCTCGTTGTTGTTTTTTTTTTGGAATTTTAAAGGGGATATATTAAATAAGAAGCATCAAGTGGCATCTAATTTGGTTTTCAGAGCATAGTGAGCTAAATAATGAGCCACTTGATTACAAATTCTGGGGGTATAGGCCACAGAGATAAGAGGATGAGCAATAAGAAGGTTTTTGCAGTCTAGCACAATACCGAAACAATAGCCTGAGCATCACCTTACACAATGGAAGGAGTTTGGAGTGAAGTAGCCACCTCCAGGACAAGAAGGAAGCATCACCTTCTACAGAGTATCCATAAGTTGATATCCGTTGTTGTAATTGGAGTAGATATAGATTATCCGTTTTAATTTGCAGCCCCAACAATAGGTGAAAGTAACTTGAGTTGACCAGGAGAGACCTTATAAATGAAAACTTTCTAAATTGAAAGAAAAGCCAGAGTTATAACATTAGAGTTGTCTAGTCTAATCATCCAAAATTAACTGTGCCCACTTCCATTCAATGTTTTTCATGTTGGAAGACCTAAAATGACATGTAAGTGCTGCCAAGGATGCCCTTTAAATCCAGCACAATGGTTCTTTAATTTAGTGGTACAAAATTAATTTGCAATCTCAAGTCTCCATGCATGCGGCTAGAAGCAAAGCAATCGTTCAGAATATGCACTATCTTCTACTTCATGATCTTGCTTGTTAATGCTTATTGTGACTTATATGACTTATATAGCTACATAAACAGGGGATTAGCTAGGATGGGCAAGAAAGAGAGAGTTACCCATATGACTTATATACCTATATGTGCTCAAACAACATATTAGTTTATTTGCCTCCTTAGGTTAATAAATCTTAAAACTATATACAATAGTTTAAATAAATCATCTACGTTCAAAAGGGGCCATCAAAGGTAGTGATTTCCAGGATTTGTTTGATCCTTTTTACATCTTAATGCTCAGCACAAATTGGGCCAAGGAAAGGCAGGAAAAATTGGTGTCACCATATATACGAAAGTGAAAACAAACAAGTTGAATCCTATTCCACTGCATCAAAGGTGAAGCCAATTTGTTCTGCGTTAAGGTACTATGTCCATATATCCCACCAACTTATGTGGGAAATATTCCACATCACTAGTTTGTGGGGGACCAATACAAGAACAGGGGATGGCATGAGGAAAAAATTGAACAGCATGATCTTAAACAAAGCATGATCCCACACAAAGAGGAAAACCACATCACAGGGAAGGACGAAGACAAACACAGGGGAGAAGTTCAGAAAAACCGGTTAATCCAAGCTGAAATTGCCGCCGGTGATGGCTCACGGTTGGAAGCCGATGAGGAAGCCACAGAGGAAGAACGCTCGCGAACAGCACGACCGAATGTGTAGCTGTTGTCCAAGCTGTGCATCGCCACCAAGTGAGGTCTTCGCCTCAAGGTGTATAAATAGGCGAAGGAGGGAAGGAACTATTGCGTTTGAACGGGAGAAGGGAGGGTCAAACTGATGGGAAGGATGAATGCAAAAGCGACCCATGGATGGGAACGATCGCTGCTCTGCAATCCCGTGACCCTTTCGGGAAGAGGGAAAGGACCGTATGGATGGCAGAAGAAACCTTAGAAACAGCCTGACCTATCGCCATGGCTAGCGTCGGTGGAAGAAACCAGTGACATGCGCAGCGTGCGGGTGGCGGAGCAGATGTACGACTCGGCGGAACAGGTGACCATTTCGGCAGGGGCACGCGCAGGCAGGGCGAGAGGGGCGAGCGCAGGAGGGCGACAGGGAGGGAGGGTGGGTTTCGCAGTGGGCACGGGCGACGATGGAGCTTGTCGTATACTTGCCCCTGCAAAATATCAGCAAAATACGCAATTCGTGGGGGTAAGCCAGAATGGCTTATTCGCCTTATTCGCCGAATACTTCATTCCGGGCGGTTTAAGCCATTCCTCGTGTCAAAGTGAAAATAGGCTTATTCTCCTACTATTCGTCCCTTATTCAACTGTATTCCGTAATCAAAGTGGGGCTTAGAGAACATGTTTATGTAAGAGAACAGGATGATGGAGCTCCGGATATGTGAGCCTCTTGAGCTATCGATGCCGACTCCTAAGAAGTTGTTCCAAACAAATAAACTAGCTTCAAGATCTCCTAAGAAGTTTCTACAGTAGAAGAGGAGATAACGCAAGGGAGACAGTTGGAACAAAGGAAAGCAATACTAGGTAGGCAAAGAAGATGAAAGAGTTAAGGACTATAGATATCTTCGAACAAGACGTGAGGTGAAAACATCATAGCCAAAGCATAAAAAAAAGCTAGGACAAACAGAAAGGAAGAAAATTATTAGGTCAACATCAAACAATCGAGATAAGTTTAGACCTACCTAGCAAAACGTTCGAAGCCCTTTCCTCTCATATAGGAGAGGGGAGGGAGGTTTCTACCAACTTGTGATTTAGTAGATACTTCTATTTATGTTAGAGAGTCGTATCAGACACTTGGACACGACACTCGGACACCCGTGTTCAATCCTCTACTTTAAAATTTTAAATTAAATATTAGATATTTCTTAGAATAACTATATCTTCTCAAAATACTTGTTTACATAACATATTAAATATATTTTAATTATATCATTTATATTTTAAAAAATTATAGTAATTATATTTTATTATATACATATATAACTAGATATTCATATGTATGTATTCGTACATTCTCCGTGTCCCCGTGTCTTATTGTTTAGATATTATTGTGTTTGACACACGTGTCTGTGTCGACACTTAACACCTGTGCCCGTATCCCACAAATCATAACTACTAACAAAAAAACACCTCTTCTCCCAACGAGGCTGAAGAAATCTAGAACGGAGTTGGTAGGAAGTTCTCTCTCCAGAGAAGGAAGAAGACGTCCTCTATCGGGGCTCCACAGGAAAAGTAGGATTGTCAACTGAGTACATATCCTACTATCTAACATTGCTCCGTTTTACTATATCCAAATATCTGATTCCATACACTCTTTGACGATATAAATTTTTTTATGCGAATTCGATTATGCCAGATGATATTCAAATTTGGATAGTATTTAAATATTCATCCATTTGAAGTTCAAGATATAATCTATAATCTAAAATTTGTATCTTAAAATATAAAATGTTAATAGATTGGATATAATTTAAATAATTAAAGTAATATCTAGATATATTTCAAATCACGAAAATAATATATTAAATATATTTTAAATAATAACCCAAAATTAATTTAAATTTTATGATTAAATGAATAAACACTATAAAAATCATAAAAGTTTAAAATAAAACTCTCATCATTATCCTTCTCCACAACTACCAAACATACTTCAAATAAAGAACACTTAAATGTCTAAATAAGTGAATATTATAAAGATTTGAAGAAATACAGAGTCATAAATTTTTAGATCTAAGAATTAATATCAAAAGACACAATCAGCCAAATAACGATTATAGCTGATATCTATTTTCCGTTTCCCTTCGATTATTAACCAGGTGATTAAACAGTTCCCTAGTTATGATCGTCGGACATCATATTCGAATAATTATTCGACTAATCAGATATTAATTCAAACGAGACCCTAGCATTTTCAACATCTAAAGCTCACTTTGTTAGCCGAATTATAGATCGGTAATAACCGGTGGAAGTGCTTGAACTCGGTTGTTGCCAGGATGGCTAACACCAATAATTCCCACAATTGCCCCAAATTATTCCCGGTATAAGTGCTTCAACTCGGTTGCTGCCGGGATGGCTAATACCAATAATTCCCACAATTTCCTCAACTTGAGAATAGCGTATGATTGAAATTGTAAGGGTAACATGAGTATTTTTACTCTTTATTTCATTCTTTATTTTCCTCATTCTTATCAAATCACTTAGAAGAGCACAGTATAATTCTCTTTATTTTGAGTAGAATATTAATAACTTATCAAATTAAAATACTTTTTATTCTAATTTAAAAAATTCTAAAATCTTATTCTGATATAAATAATTTTGCAAACAAACTGAACTATGAGTTGAGCATGGCTGTGCACAGACTCTTTTTCTTTTTGTGTGTAACTGTAACCAGTTATAACAAATGTTCGTTCGACATCTCACTGATGTAATATTTTGACTCACGTCAGCTGATGGGAATCTAAAAAAAGAGGACATAAGCTGTCAAGTGTCGAGTAACTTTGCATGAACATAAATACTAATGTTTAATGTTTACGATGTGATGTTTGTGAGTTCCTTCTGATCATCTGCCTTACCTCACAAATCAACTTTAAAAGGAAAAAAACGAAGAGTTATAGCAAATAGAGCTGGACAAAATTTGACATGACGGGAGAATAGACCTTTTGTCTGATTACATTGTAAAAGTTAATCACTAAAAGATTGTTTGATTGGATATAAATATTACAAAATATTGTAGGGTAATGTATTAATCATGTAGTATTTTATATTATTTTTCATTAGATCAAACATCATTTATATCTAGAAAGTTTGACAGATGACAAATTAACAAATTCATTATTGATGATTATCTCCGACGTGCAAGTGACATTAAAGGATTGTTTGTTTTAACTTAGAATAGTATAATTTGAAACAATTATTTCATTTTATAGTATTTTCAATTATTCGGAATGATGTAAGAAAATGTAAAGTAAAATCCTGTCTAAGTCTTGTCTGCTCAATTGATAGCCTAATTCTTTTGTTTGGGCTACAATAAAGATCTACTGTAAATCAAAATAAAAAGATTGAAACATCTCTTTTATTTTATTTTACAAACAATTAAACAGACATTTCATGATTCTACGATAAGAAAATTTCATTTTGTTTTAAAATTAGTGATTTTGAAACTGGAGATTTACAAAATTTTACACTAAACAAACTGCCCCTAAAAAAATAATCTTTCCATCGACTACTGAATGGTTGTTTATGAGCTCTCTACCTCTTCGATGAGAATATTTAGATTAGAATGCACCTCGACTCACATCAGAGAGAGATAGAGATACTATATTATTAGTCAGTTATTAATGATTTGAGATATGCTTTTTTTTTGAAGGGCCAAGAGGCCGATTATGTACAGTTATTTACAAGCGACCGGAGTTCTAATCAGGAATCTGAGATAATTTCCCAAAGTTGGAGATAATTCCAGATCGGTTGATCTGTCCGCCTAATTAGGCGATAATTTTAATTCCGTCTGATTTTTGGAGAAGTAATCTCACAGACCAAGGGATAAAGATCCCAACAACACCAAGGAGTTGCATAGCTGAAGATTTTTAGGTCCAACTAGAATCGAACATGAGACCTCCGTTTTGCAAGAGAGGTGGTGAACCAACTGTCCTAGGCAACTAGTTCGATTTAAGATATGCTATAATTTAGAGAATGAGATATATAAGATCGCATCTTCCTATCTCTCTCCAAATACTTTCCTGATGTCAATGCACCTTTAGCTTTCTTTTATGGAATATATGTCATCTGCTTATTTTCATAGAGATAGCAACTAAATAACTAAATTAAGTTGTTATGACTAATTACCCTTCCTAAGAAGAAGCATGTGAATTCAGGAACCCTCGTTACTTTTTCTTTAGTTAAAGATTTATTTTTCCTACAACCTCGCCTATGTTGATGTGAGAGTTAGGCTACACCGCACGGACAACTCTGCCAGCCGGCTCTATTTTACCGGGAGCGTGACGATATAGACATCTAAAAAGCTTCAAAGATGGGGAAAATAATTTGAATCCTAAACCTCCTGAATGTCCTCATTGGCACTGTGGCCATGTGCACGAACGGCAGAGAATCACACAGGTAAGTTGCCCAAAATTAGGGTTACAAATGAGTCGGAGTGGATTAGAGAATATTCTTATGCAATTCCTTGTAGATCGATGAAAATTTTTAGTCAAAAGTTTTTTACATACCATTGATTCTTTTCTCATTGAGAGTGACACGGATTACATTGGGAGTCATCATAATCTACATGTAATCCACTTTACTACAGATAAGAGCGGATGCACTTTTGTGCGAGTATTACCATAGGTCGTAGAATACTAAGTGATGAGGCAGAATCCGATTCGGCCCATTAGAGCAGGCCCAAACCCCGTTCAGCCCAATAGCAGCAGTACCAGGCCCTCTGGCGGCCTCCAACCCATCGGCGGCCCAGCAGCCCTCGGCCCAGTAAGCGGCACCGTCGCTCCCGGCCCAACAGGCTTCAGCCCGTCAGCGGCCCACCAGCCTTCGGCCCGGGAACAGCACGGCAGCCCAAGGCCCAGCAGGCTTCGGCCCCTCAGCGGCCCAACCCCCTTCGGCCTGATAGCCGAGTCCGGCCCACTCCGGTGGCGGATCTGGCACTATGGCGGTTTACCAGTAAGCCCAAACATAGTCCTATATCGGCTACCACCGTTTACCAACCTCTATCCTCTGCTATAAATACACCGCTATTTATTGCCAAAGGTATGCAACTCTTTGCCTCCGAGACCCTTAAGGACTACGGTCCAAATAGCATTAAAGCTACTTCTTGCTTTCTGAATCGAATCATCTTCAGAAGCTAACTTGACCGTCGGAGGGGGTTCCTAAGGGCCAGAGCCCGGGACTCCTGCTGACCGGTTTCTTCTTCTTTCCCTCCTGCAGGAGCTCGGTTCGAATCATCGCCGACCTTCCCGAGTCGGTTTCGGCCGCCGACCTCGGATTCCCCTCCTTGGTCTCGACGCCGTCCGACGGCTGCCCCGCAACGGGAGGCTCGGCCCCGCGCCGCCCCTTCGCCCGCCGAAGGAGCCACGGCCTCGACTTCCCGGAGGACGAGTCCGCACCGACCGAGGCGCCCCTCGACCTTCGGACCCTCGTCTCCGCCTCCGCCTCCTCTTTTCCGGATCCCCGTCGGGCCCCAGCAACATCGATCCGAACCGGCTTCGGATCCTCTCTTCCGGATTCCGGCCTCGGAGTCCGGTCATGATAGATCCAGTCTACATCACGTGGCGCCGTCTGTGGGAAACAAACAAACAAGTCATGTCTCAACGACCTGTCACCCGACGATCCGGACAGAGCGAAGCAGAGGCACGGGAAGCCTCGGCACAGCTACTGCCGTCCGAAGGCGCCCCTTGTACTCCGACAAGTGCGACTCTGCCAGTCTTACCAGAGTCCCTTGTCGCGGAAGACAACCGGGTGGGAGTACTCCAACATCAGATAGCAACGCTGGCAACTGCCGTCAAATCCCTAGCGCCTCTTCAGGAGATGGTGTCTGCCATCGTCCAGCGCATGGGACTGATAGGACAGCTTCCTCAGCAAGCACTGCTCCCTCCACTTTATCCGGTTCAAGATGCGAGGCTCCGGCCAGCACCTGCACCGGTTTTCCTTGGCAAAACCGCCTCAGCACGCAGCAAGCCCTCGACGTTACTTGCCCGAGTCCCTCGCTTCAATCGCCTGACAAAACAAGGCTTTGTTTCGTCCGAATTCCGCCCGGTCAGAACCGGTGGACAGTCAGTCGCCACCTCAACCGCCCCGGACCTGGACCGGCGGCTAGCGGCAATGAAGAAGGAAATGCAGAAGATGGTGTCTCGGCCATACGGGGCACCTCTGGCCAGTAATATCCTGGAGCGGACCCCGTTCACGGCAGAGCTCCTGGCTACCAAGGTGCCTCCCAATTTCAAGCTGCCGAAAGGCCCCCTCTACGACGGAATGACAGATCCAGTCTGTCACTTCCAGAGGTTCAACACCTACCTCTCGGTCCGAGGGATCACCGAAGCAGTCCGCTGCCGACTCTTCCCCCCTCACTCTCGAGAAGACTGCTCTGACCTGGTTCGAAGCACTGGCCCCCAACTCCATCCACTCCTTAGTTCAGTTGGGCCAGCTGTTCATCGACCAGTTCTATGATGCCCGGCAGTGTAAGACATCGGTCAGCTTATTAGCCCTCCGGCAAGGCTCCACCGAAACTCTCCAGGAGTATTTTACCAGGTTTCGGACCGAGGCCGCCCAAATCCCAAACCTTGATAGCTCGATCGCAGTCTCGGCCGTGATCAGAGGATGTCGGGACGAAGGGCTCCTCGGCTCCATCGGGAAACGCCATCCCCCTACCTTCCAGGACCTCGTAGCCCGGGCACACAAGTATGTCAACCGGGAGGCCCTGATGATATCTAAAGGTAAAGGCGTAGCCAACGCAACTTTGGCACCTGTCCTCCAGGTGGTCCACCCTCGGCCCGAAGACCAGCAGTCCTCCCGAAAGCGGTATCGCAGGGAGGAATGGGACTGAGAGAGGCGACGAGACCCGCAACAGCGGCATCTGCATCTTGCCTGCTCCCCCTTCCCAAATACTCATGGAGATAAAGGACTTAATCCACCAACCAGAGCGACATTATTCAAGGGCAGCGTCAACCCGATCCGAGGGCGGCTCCGGCCATTAATATCGGATCGGCATGATAGTTTTTCTGAAGTCCGCGGGTCCTTCGATCCGACGAATGGCTCTCGGCCATGTAATCCGGATAAGGACGCGGCATGGTATTCTAAGTCCGTGTAAACCGTACCGGGGGTGGCTTCGGCCATGCAAACCGTATCGGGAGTGGCAAGGTTTTCTCTAAGTCCGTGTAAACCGTACCGGGAGTGGCTTCGGCCATGCAAACCGTATCGGGAGCGGCATGGTTTTCTCTAAGTCCGTGTAAACCGTACCGGGAGTGGCTTCGGCCATGCAAACCGTATCGGGAGCGGCATGATATTCTAAGTCCGTGTAAACCGTACCGGGAGTGGCTTCGGCCATGCAAACCGTATCGGGAGCGGCATGGTATTCTAAGTCCGTGTAAACCGTACCGGGAGTGGCTTCGGCCATGCAAACCGTATCGGGAGCGGCATGGTATTCTAAGTCCGTGTAAACCGTACCGGGAGTGGCTTCGGCCATGCAAACCGTATCGGGAGCGGCAAGGTTTTCTCTAAGTCCGTGTAAACCGTACCGGGAGTGGCTTCGGCCATGCAAACCGTATCGGGAGCGGCATGGTTTTCTCTAAGTCCGTGTAAACCGTACCGGGAGTGGCTTCGGCCATGCAAACCGTATCGGGAGCGGCATGATATTCTAAGTCCGTGTAAACCGTACTGGGAGTGGCTTCGGCCATGCAAACCGTATCGGGAGCGGCATGATATTCTAAGTCCGTGTAAACCGTACCGGGAGTGGCTTCGGCCATGCAAACCGTATCGGGAGCGGCATGGTATTCTAAGTCCGTGTAAACCGTACCGGGAGTGGCTTCGGCCATGCAAACCGTATCGAGAGCGGCATGGTATTCTAAGTCCGTGTAAACCGTACCGGGAGTGGCTTCGGCCATGCAAACCGTATCGGGAGCGGCAAGGTTTTCTCTAAGTCCGTGTAAACCGTACCGGGAGTGGCTTCGGCCATGCAAACCGTATCGGGAGCGGCAAGGTTTTCTCTAAGTCCGTGTAAACCGTACCGGGAGTGGCTTCGGCCATGCAAACCGTATCGGGAGCGGCATGGTTTTCTCTAAGTCCGTGTAAACCGTACCGGGAGTGGCTTCGGCCATGCAAACCGTATCGGGAGCGGCATGATATTCTAAGTCCGTGTAAACCGTACTGGGAGTGGCTTCGGCCATGCAAACCGTATCGGGAGCGGCATGATATTCTAAGTCCGTGTAAACCGTACCGGGAGTGGCTTCGGCCATGCAAACCGTATCGGGAGCGGCATGGTATTCTAAGTCCGTGTAAACCGTACCGGGAGTGGCTTCGGCCATGCAAACCGTATCGGGAGCGGCATGATATTCTAAGTCCGTGTAAACTGTACCGGGAGTGGCTTCGGCCATGCAAACCGTATCGGGAGTGGCATGGTTTTCTCTAAGTCCGTGTAAACCGTACCGGGAGTGGCTTCGGCCATGCAAACCGTATCGGGAGCGGCATGATATTCTAAGTCCGTGTAAACCGTACCGGGAGTGGCTTCAGCCATGCAAACCGTATCGGGAGCGGCATGATATTCTAAGTCCGTGTAAACCGTACCGGGAGTGGCTTCGGCCATGCAAACCGTATCGGGAGCGGCATGGTATTCTAAGTCCGTGTAAACCGTACCGGGAGTGGCTTCGGCCATGCAAACCGTATCGGGAGCGGCATGGTTTTCTCTAAGTCCGTGTAAACCGTACCGGGAGTGGCTTCGGCCATGCAAACCGTATCGGGAGCGGCATGGTTTTCTCTAAGTCCGTGTAAACCGTACCGGGAGTGGCTTCGGCCATGCAAACCGTATCGGGAGCGGCATAGTTTTCTCTAAGTCCGTGTAAACCGTACCGGGAGTGGCTTCGGCCATGCAAACCGTATCGGGAGCGGCATGATATTCTAAGTCCGTGTAAACCGTACCGGGAGTGGCTTCGGCCATGCAAACCGTATCGGGAGCGGCATGGTTTTCTCTAAGTCCGTGTAAACCGTACCGGGAGTGGCTTCGGCCATGCAAACCGTATCGGGAGCGGCATGATATTCTAAGTCCGTGTAAACCGTACCGGGAGTGGCTTCGGCCATGCAAACCGTATCGGGAGCGGCATGATATTCTAAGTCCGTGTAAACCGTACCGGGAGTGGCTTCGGCCATGCAAACCGTATCGGGAGCGGCATGGTATTCTAAGTCCGTGTAAACCGTACCGGGAGTGGCTTCGGCCATGCAAACCGTATCGGGAGCGGCATGATATTCTAAGTCCGTGTAAACCGTACCGGGAGTGGCTTCGGCCATGCAAACCGTATCGGGAGTGGCATGGTTTTCTCTAAGTCCGTGTAAACCGTACCGGGAGTGGCTTCGGCCATGCAAACCGTATCGGGAGCGGCATGATATTCTAAGTCCGTGTAAACCGTACCGGGAGTGGCTTCGGCCATGCAAACCGTATCGGGAGCGGCATGATATTCTAAGTTCGTGTAAACCGTACCGGGAGTGGCTTCGGCCATGCAAACCGTATCGGGAGCGGCATGGTATTCTAAGTCCGTGTAAACCGTACCGGGAGTGGCTTCGGCCATGCAAACCGTATCGGGAGCGGCATGGTTTTCTCTAAGTCCGTGTAAACCGTACCGGGAGTGGCTTCGGCCATGCAAACCGTATCGGGAGCGGCATGGTTTTCTCTAAGTCCGTGTAAACCGTACCGGGAGTGGCTTCGGCCATGCAAACCGTATCGGGAGCGGCATTGTTTTCTCTAAGTCCGTGTAAACCGTACCGGGAGTGGCTTCGGCCATGCAAACCGTATCGGGAGCGGCATGATTTTCTCTAAGTCCGTGTAAACCGTACCGGGAGTGGCTTCGGCCATGCAAACCGTATCGGGAGCGGCATGATATTCTAAGTCCGTGTAAACCGTACCGGGAGTGGCTTCGGCCATGCAAACCGTATCGGGAGCGGCATGATATTCTCTAAGTCCGTGTAAACCGTACCGGGAGTGGCTTCGGCCATGCAAACCGTATCGGGAGCGGCATGGTTCTTTCTAAGTCCGTGTAAACCGTACCGGGAGTGGCTTCGGCCATGCAAACCGTATCGGGAGCGGCATGGTATTCTAAGTCCGTGTAAACCGTACCGGGAGTGGCTTCGGCCATGCAAACCGTATCGGGAGCGGCATGGTTTTTCTCTAAGTCCGTATAAACCGTACCGGGAGTGGCTTCGGCCATGCAAACTGTATCGGGAGCGGCATGGTATTCTAAGTCCGTGTAAACCATACCGGGAGTGGCTTCGGCCTCGTATACCGGATCAGGGAAGCGGCAAGATATATATGTCTGCAAATAACCCGTACCGATCGGGAAGCGACATGGTGTTCTATGTACACCAAGTCTCGACATAAGACGAAGGTATCTCCGACAAGGTCCCGGCCTTAGACGAAGCTGTTTGCCAAACGGCCCTCGGCCGACCTGAAGTGGCTTTTTTATACAAAGCAAAGGTTTTCAAACGAAGCATATACCGTATCACTCTTCCGAGGAGGTCTCAGATTTTACTCTTGCCATCTCAGAACTGAGGAAGACAAGAGTGGGGGGCTATGTGATGAGGCAGAATCCGATTCGGCCCATTAGAGCAGGTCCAAACCCCGTTCAGCCCAATAGCAGCAGTACCAGGCCCTCTGGCGGCCTCCAACCCATCGGCGGCCCAGCAGCCCTCGGCCCAGTAAGTGGCACCGTTGCTCCCGGCCCAACAGGCTTCAGCCCGTCAGCGGCCCACCAGCCTTCGGCCCGGGAACAGCACGGCAGCCCAAGGCCCAGCAGGCTTCGGCCCCTCAGCGGCCCAACCCCCTTCGGCCCGATAGCCGAGTCCGGCCCACTCCGGTGGCGGATCTGGCACTATGGCGGTTTACCAGTAAGCCCAAACATAGTCCTATATCGGCTACCACCGTTTACCAACCTCTATCCTCTGCTATAAATACACCGCTATTTATTGCCAAAGGTATGCAACTCTTTGCCTCCGAGACCCTTAAGGACTACGGTCCAAATAGCATTAAAGCTACTTCTTACTTTCTGAATCGAATCATCTTCAGAAGCTAACTTGACCGTCGGAGGGGGTTCCTAAGGGCCAGAGCCCGGGACTCCTGCTGACCGGTTTCTTCTTCTTTCCCTCCTGCAGGAGCTCGGTTCGAATCATCGCCGACCTTCCCGAGTCGGTCTCGGCCGCCGACCTCGGATTCCCCTCCTTGGTCTCGACGCCGTCTGACGGCTGCCCCGCAACGGGAGGCTCGGCCCCGCGCCGCCCCTTCGCCCGCCGAAGGAGCCACGGCCTCGACTTCCCGGAGGACGAGTCCGCACCGACCGAGGCGCCCCTCGACCTTCGGACCCTCGTCTCCGCCTCCGCCTCCTCTTTTCCGGATCCCCGTCGGGCCCCAGCAACATCGATCCGAACCGGCTTCGGATCCTCTCTTCCGGATTCCGGCCTCGGAGTCCGGTCGTGATAGATCCAGTCTACATCACTAAGTATTAATACTTTGGTGACTAAAATTTATTTTTAATAACATACATATATTGTATCAGCCTACCTATCTTTTTTCAAACCAAACACCTTATTACATATACGTATTAAAATGTTAGGACTAATAATTAACTCACAGTAAAATAATCTCTTCTATCAAGAATATAAAATAATAGTACAACCACTATAAATTCATTCCAAACTAATAATCAATTCACGTTCACCCAAATAAGTTATTTGGCACATCATGGGAACAAGGATCCGGTGGCTGTCATGATAATGGAATATAGTATTAAATAATTTAAATTTAATTTGTTTACACCGTGCGGATCAAAGTGGATACCCACAGTTATCCGCGGATTAATAATTGGAACATCCAACCCAATTCATAAGAATTTGCGGATCAGAGCAGATCGGAACGGATTAATTTGAGCTCTGATTATAACTCCCATCCATAAAAGGTGCAAACAAAGATTTTAGACTCATACACTAATTTGATCTATAATTTTATGGATTAAATTATGTTTCACAGATTGAAGACATATTAGATTACCGATTAATCTGATCCACTTATAGTCCTACCCAAAATGAATCCTCTCTCTCTCTCTCTCTCAATTTTTATCATATATTTTACTAACTGATTGATTGAACTAACCAATTGGCATGTGATATGAGCTGAATCTTATTGAGGAAGGCAAAACGTTTTTCCAAATAATGCACGAAATTAAGCTGTTTCGATGCTACATCTCTCTCTGACATCAGATTAATCGACTATATTCCTTACATTGCGTATATGTAGTCACGTACCAATTGTCAAAGTCTACGGTCCAAGTCAATCACCAAGTAGGCAGCCGCTGGAACCAAAACCTTCTTCGCATCTCCCCTGTGGACCGTATAATCTTTGTTATAAGATCCTTTGGACCTTTTTTGGATGTGTCTCATTTATATGAAATTAGAGACAAAAGGATTATTGCAATAATTATGAGGAAAGTGACCAAGTTCTCAGTTTGAACAGGAAGATGTAGGCACGAGGTTTGTTAGTAAAAAAAAAAAAGGGATGCGAGAGTTGGAGTGTCGGCTCAAACCCAAGGAACCCAGGACTTCTCACCATTCATGTAGACTTGAGTACTATTATATTAGTTTCCTCACCATCAAAAAAAGGAAAAAATGACCTAATTCTCTTTAGCTCTGAACCAACTAGATAGGGCAGTTGGCTTCGCAGGTTGATTTCTCTTTGAAAGGTCACAGTTTTGAATCGATTGGGAGTTTAAAACTCTCTCATTTTGTTAGCAGAATAGGACCCAGAATAAGTGGTATAAGTGCCTAAATCCAGTTTGGTTGCGGAAATTCTTAATTCCTCTAATTTCTCTAATTCTCCAAATTGTATTTGAAATGCCTAATTTTTCTAATTCTTTCAGTTCTACTCTTTATTTCACTTCTTGTTTAACTTATTCTTACCAAATCACTTGGAATACAGCAATGTAATTTTTCTTACTTTAGTTAGAATACCAACAATTTACCAAAATCAAAATACCTCTTACTCTGATTTAAGAAACCTTCAAAATCTTATTCTAATATAAGCAGTTCTACAAACAAAATCCATAGGTTACTTCTCCAAGAAATCAACGAGGATCTAAAACTATTACCTAATTAGATAGAATTATTGATTGTGTAAAATTATCTCCCTACTAGAGTAAATATTGGTTGGTGTTCGGATTCACCGTCTGAACTCCTGTATAACTCCGTGTGAGTACAGAAGGATATGAGCTTACGAAAAAAACAAAAAATTCTAGAAGATCCTATCTTATTGCGTCTACAGCTTCAACTGTCTGCTTTGGCGGTCCCCGGACCACACGGGGTGGAAACCACGGGAACACCTGTCGGCGACGATGGCGACAACGGCCGGTCGGCCGTCCATCCCCGTCCGGGGAGAGCCGCCAGAGCCACCGGGGCCATCCACGAGCGTGGTCCGTCGCATGGGCCTGAAAGGGACAGCCTAGGCCCAGTTCAAAAATGCTGCCTATGATGTTGTCCTCCACACTCATATGTATAAATATATATACTTCCCTATGTATACTATATGTGTAGTTTTGTATGTTTGGTTTCATGTGGGTCACCAGCTGGCTAAGGTGGGGGATTCATGTTGACTGGGCTTCGCTGTTTCACTCCATCGCTATCATCATCCCTATTGGGTTTTGTGGGCCTCCAGCCAGCTGGAGGCGAAATCGCTGTCGCTTCAATCGCCGTTTAATCGGATGGATCAAATGACGGGTATTATTTAAATTATGTTACGTCCTTTATAAGTGATACAGTAAATACATGCCATCTAATCTACTTGACCCAGTGGGGGGTTATATTATAATCTCCAAAGAACATTGCAACAACAAACTTTAGGCCCGGCGGAGTGCGAAAACCCATGAAGGGTCATATGGGTATGTGAACTATGAATGCGGGGGGAGAAACTCTTTCTAGAAAGGCCATTAGAAAGGATTCGAAATATAAAGAATTATATTATATAAAGTTCTTGGTGTTAGGTAAAGAGACCTAAAAGTATGCTAAGAAAGTTCCGTGGGGAGCTTCCTTAAATTCTCAGAATGTGCATTCCGATTAGGAGGTTCCCAAAAAAATTTGGGGAGAGGGATTTTTCCAAAATCTTGGAGTCCTATCATTTACGTCATTCACAATGTATATATGACCCAAAATGGTCAGAAAAATACTTGGTGCACACCATGTGATAGTGCACACCTCTGGTGTGCACCAAGTTTTTTATTTTTTATTTTTTAAATATTATCTTTTTAAGTTAGGGCCGAGTTGACCTACACGTCCATATAAGGCACATCCTATTTCGACGTCTAGAAAAATTTTTAAAAGTAAAAAAAATTTTAATATTTTTTATTCTTCTGATCTATTTTTGAATTTTTAAATTTTTCCTAGACGTCGGAATAGGGTGTGCCTTGTATAGATGTAGGTAAGTTCGGCCCCGACCTAAAAACATAATTTAAAAAAAATAAAAAATAAAAAAAACTTGGTACATACCAAAAGTGTGCACTAACTCCTGGTGTGCATTGAATATTTCTAGTGCATGATTAGAGAATGAGACCCTTTGGATCTCACTTTTAGTAGACCTCTTAATATCCTTGTTCATGTGAATTGAGGTTATTTTAACTGTCTTTCATCCAATGCAAGACAAGAAGACCTCATTTCAGTACAATAGAATAACTATAGGAGGCACGCTTCTAAATATCAAAAAACCTTGTTAAAATAGAGTTTCATCATATTTTTCAAACATCTTATAGATCAAATGACTCCATAGTTTAGAAGGTTTTTCTCTTTTCAAAAAAAAAATAGTGTATGGCCATTAGCTCGTTTGGAACTTTTGTATCTATTGTCGTTGATGAAAAACAAGGGCTAATTTTGAAGACACCTAAAGATATCAGCCAAAGGAACCCTAATAGGATTATGACATAGATGCTTGCATGAGAGGTAACAATTCTAGAACATGGATCATCCTTATCGCCCAGTGGACCTAACATGGTGTATTGTACAACAAAACATCTGTTCGTAGCTCTTCTATTTCTAACGTTTTAGGGTGCAATGACACCCTGCTGCCCAAATTTATGGAGGGTGGTAGATGACAACAATGGGTGTTGATCGGCAGCGACAAAAGTATGTGCTGGCATTTTGGCCCTAACTAGTAGACTAGAGGATGTATACTATCCCTATTCAATAGTCCAAACTGTAAAAAAGATAAAAAGAAGAAGAAAAGAAGATGCCACATAATTAATATGAAAGCAACTTTGGAGGTTATGCATCTAATATCTGAAGTCATCTTTTAAGAAGACCATTAAAGTATAACTTGCCGCACCGGCAGCGGGTGTTACACCTTCTGTCAATGTTTTTAAAATAAAAAAATATTTTATAAATTTTATTAGGTGGGCCCATTATATCCAAAATGGTCATACAATCTGCTCTCCAATTGGCCCATTTACTATTCATTAGGAGTTGATTTTTTATATCTTAAATGTTTTGTATCAAATGGAGATAGGATTGTACAGACATATATATATATATATATATATATATACATTATTTTAAAACACCAATGGTGCAGGAAGTTATACTCTTAAAAATAAGATACCAACATTCACATTTGAGAGCATTGCAACCAAGTTGTCACATTTCTTCTTCATCTCCTTTTTTTCTTCGGCCTTGTTTGGCACAACTTCCATTTGAAAGTACTTTTGTACTCCTATTTTGGTATTTTTTGTAGAAGCACTTAGATCTTAGAAGTCATTTATATAATATTTTACTTATGTTTTAGCTTCAAACAAAAAACTACAAGATGAAGCTTCCAAGATTGGAGGAAAGGTGTGGTTATTATGAAAGTGTTGACTTTTGTAGCAAATCAAAATTAATTAGTATCTCTCTCTCTCAAGTTATTTTATTTGAGAAGTGGAAGCCAAAAGTGGCTTTCAAGTAGAAGTTTTACCAAACACGCCCTTCACTTAGGTCCGTTTGGTTGGAGCTAAAATGCCCTAAGGCATTGCAAAATGTCACATTTCTATGAGACATAAGATGACAGTTTATAGCTATGCCAAGGAGGGTGTGACAGAAATGATATAAGATTAATCCACTTTTAAGCATCTTATGTATTAAACAAGAATTTCATGAATACTCATTTGAAGTAACATATAGTCTTTGCACAAGCTAGATATAGTCTCCATACAGGCACAACACATGCATGTTTTTTAGAAGGAAGATGGCAACCAATATGGGTTGATACATAGACTTTTTTGATAATTTAATCTTTACTTATCTATTTTTTTATGATTTTAAGAGTAAATATAAGTAAAAAGATATATAACAATAAAAACAAAGATAAGGGTAACCTTTTTTTCTAAAAGATAAGAATAAAATACAGCTACTATTCCAATCCGATAGCTATAATTCCAGAAATTGTAGAGGGCTCCAGCAGGATTAATTGCCTTAAATATTATGTCATGTCATAGTTTCCTACTATGTTTGCGTCTCGTTCAATAATTCTCATTATTTTGGATGACTAGTGTATCCCCAAAGACTACATTACCTTCACTTACATAAAAAAGTATATATATTTCTGTTATTTGGTAAACAATATTCCATTTTGAAAGACTTAATACAATTAAAATGAGACGCAAACAGCCACTGTCAGTCCATTTATATACAGATGTTTTTATGTATAGATACACTGTCACTAATAAAAAATATTATCTTAATAATATAAAGAAAATAGAATAAAAAAATGATATCCAAAGAAGGCGAGCCAAACTACCTCAGATCCCATTGAGTTTTTTTTTTTTTTTTTTTTTTTTTTTTTTTTTTTTTTTTTTTTTTTTTTTTTTTTTTTTTTTTGAGGGGGGTGGGGGGAAGCATTGTGGCACAATGGAGTAGGCACAAGGCTCTAGCTCAGGAGACCTTGTGATCGAGCCAACCAAAGTCGAAATATCCACATTGTACGAGTCAGCTATAAGTAGTTCCCGTTCGTTAACATAAGTTGCACGGCATCAAAAGTATAAGATACACGGTGACTTAATAATTAAGATTGTGTGAACATGCAATTCTTCTTTTCTTTCTTTCTTTCTTTTTTTTATTTTTTTTGTTTTTTTTTTTACAGAAGGCATGATGAGGTGAACCTCAGTTTAGTATTTTTTTAATAAAAAAATTGCACCTGCAGTGCAACAAGTGCAGACTCGCTGACATCACGTGACCATTAGATCTCACTCAAGTCAGATATAATAGCACATTTTACGTTATAATTCATATCAAATTGAATCGGCCCGGGGGACACATATGCATGGGTCTTCTACTCGATTGGCAGACAGACACTTCTTGCAAGGTTTAACGTACCTAAAATATATTTAAATGAGAAAAAAATTCAAAGGAACATAATAAAAAGATCAAACTATTTGTAATATTTTCAACTGTTGAGGAGAAAGACATGGCATCTCAGTCCATAGATGCCGAAAATAAAAAAAATAAAAAAAAGAAGTTCAAACCAATTAAGATTTTTGTTAATTAGAATCTTGGAATTGTCAAACAGGTTATTGCGAATTCTCATACAAGTCATTGTGCTTCATTTTGTGGAAAGAAAAAAAAGAGTAATACTTGTCCCAATACCTCTCCAATTACAATGAGGGTATTATAGTGGGTAAAAAAGAAAAGAATTTTTTTAGGTCAGTCCCGAGGTGACCTATCCATCCGTACAGTAAAATATATGACAGCTGAGCTAAAAGAATTTAAAAAATTAAAAAATATTATTAGACTTGACCCATTAAAAACATTTTTCATTATTCATTAGGATCGATTTTTATTTTTTCATATTTTTTTAATTGTCCCATCGAATATTACACTGTACAGACGTATAGGATATCTTAAGACCGACTTAAACAAATTCAATTTGTTTTTTCTTTTACCAACTACAATGTCCCATGCAACATGCTCTTTTCGAAATCAAACGGACCTTAAATTCTGCTCATACTGTAACCTTCAATCTATGGAATCGAACAGTGAGTGGATCATGTGCTGCGCAGCTGCAGGCGATCGGTCGCCAACTGCGGGGACTGCTCGGAGCAGCCCAGCCCCGATCGCCCCCGCCGGATGGCATCACCCCGGGCGAAACCTGCCAACCTGAGGTGGCGCTGCGTCGGCGCCGGACGTGGCGGTGACTGGATGGAAGACGACCCCCGATTGGGCGGTGACGCAGAGGTGACGAGGACGAGCATGGTGCAGTTTTCCTCTCCAATTTCTTACTCCACACTACTTGGTTTCCCCCTCCCCACGCCTCGCCTAGAGTCATCGCATCATGGGATTGGGGTGAGTTCCCTCTGAGCAGGGCATCCAAATTTCTACGTCCCATCATTACTGTTTAGGACTTTTCATCTATAAGTTTTCGAAAACTTCTGATATTAAAAATAATTTCTTCCAATTCCACTACTTACAAATGAGTTTCTACAATTTCAATTTTTTTATTAAAAAGTCTTTTTCAGCACCTTGCTAGAGTCTCTCTCAATTTTTTTTTGATACCCGGGAGTCCCGCACCAATTCATGCAGAATTGTAAGAATTTATTTGTAAATACTTGAATGTTATATCTATTGCTTAATGACTTGACTATTATGGATAGTGCCCCTCACGTTTCATATATCATTTTCCCTGTTAAGACGAGGTGGAGTGTAGAAGTTTGAGGAAGCTAACGAGCAGAAAAGTGCACATGCTTCTCGTGGGTACTTGTAATTAGAGAGAGAGAGAGAGAGAAGACTTATGTGGCCCCTGTAAAGACTTGGGTGGCCATGCATTAGGAAGAGAGAGAGAGAGAGGTTGGACCATGTAGACACTTTGAAACGTTGTCGTTGTCGGTCCATTTACTCTCTGCCCAAGGAGATGGTATTGGGTGTGGGATGGGTATGACTTCTGGATTTGAATTTGGTGACCGAGATGGAAATTTATCTTAATTGTCAGGTTTTCTTACCAATTTAATAAGAAAGAGTTAGAGAGGTCGGTCAGTAACTTCGAGAAAATGCTGACTTCATGGATGAGGCCAATCGTCGATTCGAAGTGGTCCATCCAATCGCACCGGTTTTACAGTAAGGTCAGCCCAAATTCAGAGCAAATCTCAGCCCAATGTCGATAGATCTCATTTCGTGTCATGAAGGTAGGCGGGCATCAGTAATGTCACGGACATTGCAATCCATATAGATTTGTAGTCCAGAGCATTGCGGCAAATATTACTCAATTCAAGTAATACTTGGATAATGTGTGCTGCCAGATGGGTGTCACACCAGCAGTATGCAACATCCCTATGCAGTGCTCTAATCAGCGAGCTTGGGTGGGCTCTCATCTCAACTTTTTTTTTCTTGCAAAAAGTAAGATAATTATCATATTATTCACTCTTGCATTCTAAATTTCAAAAACACTATGTTTATTCTCATATTATCCTATATATCCTTACAAGATAAATATTTATCAAATATGTCATTTAAGTGATATATATGAAGCACTTAAACATATCAAATGTGTCATCAAAGTGGCAATTTTCAAATATTATATGTATTAAGATGGTATGTAAATTAATATGTAAATAAGTACGGTATTTTTAAAACTTAACATATAACAGTGGTTAAGATGAAATTATCCCAGCAAAAGTGTGCGCTTGCTACACTAAATTATCCAGTAAATAAGTACGATATTTTAATTATTTTTTTTAGTTTCAATCAAAAGCTCTAAATTAGAGCTTCTTAAATTGGAGAAAAAATAGGGTCACTAGGGAAAATTTAACCTTTATAACTAGCTAAAATTACTAATAATCAATTACATCTCCATTATTTTTTATAATGTAAAAATAGATGAAAGTGGCTTGCAACTAAAAACTGCACCAACGCCCGTAATCTTTAAAAGATCGCATTCCTTCTATGATGAAAGATAACATAAGCTATATTTTAACTCCTTTCCATTAATATCCGTACAACTCTTACTTTTCAAACATATAAGATGAATAAAAATGTGCTTTGTATCATTTTAATTATTTATTAAGCATAAAAATTTAAAAATTCAATTAAAATTAAGTCAAGCGGTTGAGTAGTATAAGCGACTTACAACATCGCAAGCATCCCGGAACTTTTTGCCACTTCCTCGACTTTGTTTCCACGTCGAAAAAAGCCTTCATAAAGGAGAAGAAGAAATATGGCAATAAGAATAGGTAAAAAGAACGAAAAATACATATAAAGTATATTTCGTTGAAGTCGCATTGAAACGAACGACTGAGATCATGTAGTGAGCGGTTGAGGTCATCAGATGTAGAAAAAAGAATAGATAAAAGGATTCGAAATAGTTGTTTTCTTATCATTTATAACAGATGAGGATAACAACCTTATCTTTAGCCATAAACTTTTCTTTTAAAATGTGTCCTTATTTTTTCTTTAGGTTATGGATAAAGACGGATAAGAAGATGATTTTGTATCCATTGACATCTCCAATTATATCTTAATAAGTAAGGTCTGACTGGTATAATTTTGACCCCTAACATATTTATGGTATCAAACATTATCTCTGCCTCTCTTGTTTATTGCCTAACTTGAGCAATTGAAAAGATTTCGTATCTGTGTGTATCGAGAGATATACTTTTCTCTTCCGCATCCATTTTCGCTCTTAAATTAGTGTTTTCATTTTGGCATTCATTTTCACTCTTAAATCGGAAATCGGAAATAAAAAATAAAGTAAGCAAAACTTTCCGCTGTCCTCATCTATAATAAGAAGTTATTTTAAATCGCTATTACTATTCACTGTCGATAAACTTTCTTATAATAATTTTAAATTTCAAACTTACAAAGTTTTCATTTATATAAATTTTTACAATCTACGAACATTGAGTTTTGAAATCTACTTTATCTATTAGTCTGGGCCTCGTTTGTGATTCAGCAAGAATCTGAAAAGTGTCAAAAAAATTTCAAACAAAAAAAGGCAAGTAGATTCTACCATAATTCAAATTTTGTTCCATGTTAAAAAATGGTCTATTTTAGATTTTTGGCGAAAATTTCTTAATGGAAGTAATATGATAATAAAAGTGTCTTTTGATGTATCTTCAAATTTAACTTTTCATGGTCTTTTCAAATGAGAATGTAAAAAGTAAACAACTTCTTCAAAAATTTGAATTCAAGAGATGAGGATGTTTTAGAATTTAAATTCTTCTAAAATTTAGAGTCTCAAAAGTATTTACAAACGATGCCTAAATCTACATATAAATCTCACCAAATTACGCATTATATGATCACATTAAATTTTAAGAAAACTCCCTACTTTTTATCGCGGCCTTACTTTTGTCAAATTGTCAAGAGATATCGTTGAATATGACATGGTCTATCTAATAGGTTCAGTTTTTTACCTTGTAACATGATATACATAAAATACATGATAATTTGAAAACGGAAATGGGTTAGCATATGCAGAAAAAAATGTTTCCATTTCTGACGCCTGTAAATTTCAAAGATCTATTTTCAGTTCCTATAAATTAACAGGTGGTCTCTAATGGATTTCTACATCCATTGACGAAACGAAAACAAGGCGGATAATCAGAACTTAGGTAACCTTTTGCAGGATTAGTTGCCGTGGTGTTAATAGTTAAACCTCGTATCCAGTGAGGCTGCCAATGGCACAGACAATGGTCTATTTCTTGTCATATCCGTTGAGCTAAGTAAACAGTGTATCTATTTACTGTTTGTTAACTATTAAAAAGTGTTATATCAAAAAATTATGATACAAGTAAATCGACTAGTTAGGGTTTAACGGTACACTATATCATGAGTTGATTCGAGAGTATTGTACAAATAAAGGATTATATCCACGCGGTAACTGTCGGCGGAAAGATTCCAAGAGTGGGTTGCTTAACCTCAATACCTTCCGGATTCACGCGGTGTTGCTTGGCACCCAACGTGATCGGAAACCCAACCAAATTTAATGTGCGACATTGATTCGGTTGATTAATTAATTAATATATATTATTAATTAATTAATTAAATTAGTGAGGAGTCACTGGACTTATTAGGTCATTAACCGGATTGGTAATTTGGCCTAGAGAGTCACACGCAAATGATTCACAAGGCGATGGATTTAAAGTGGATTTTATATTAAACCGGTGGTTTTTATGAAAAACTGCGTGGTTAATATAAAATGTAGCGAACGGACTGAGTAGGCCAAGCTATTGCTCAACCATGGCCGCCCCCTCCTCTCCCCCTCTCTCTCACTGGCCCCCCAGGCCGACCCTCCGTTGTAGGTCTGCTCCGCCGTCTTCTCCGACTCTCGTTCGACGGGAATTCGACCGTGTATAGCGGCGGTCGTTGCGGCGATCAGCGAACCATTCGTGGGCTGCGAGGAACGAGGAACGAGAGAAGATCCACCACGAGGAGGATCGCGTGGACTTCGGTAGAGGTCGGGCGTTTGCGCGGCTAGCGGTGTCACACCAACAGAACCATTTGGATGTGGATTCGAATCCGCGCAAGGTAATAAACGATAATCTGATTATCCATTTTTTAGTTTAATCGAAACGGACTGAGATCGCAGCAATTAAATTCTAACAGCACCTTTGTCTCATATTGAGAACCTTCTAAGAAAATATGTACTTCAAGCTCTTATGGTCTTTAAACACCTCAAACTGAGCTCCGTAAAAATAATGTCGCCATATCCTTAAAGCATGTATCGCGTTAGCTATCTCTAAATCATGAGTCGGATAATTCTACACATGGTCTTTCAGTTGTCCCGATTCATAAGCCGCAACTTTGTCATACTGCATAAGTACGCATCCGAGACTCTTCCTTGAGGCATTAGTATATACTACAAAGCCATCAATTCCATCCGACAGGATGAGTACCAGAGTAGTGGTCAACCTAGTTTTCAGTTCCTAGAAACTGTGCTCACACTCCTCTGACCAAATAAATTTAGCACCCTTGTGTGTCAACTTGGTGATTGGAATAGCCAAGATAGAAAACCCTTCAATGAATCTCCTATAGTAGTCAGTCAAGTCAAGAAAACTTTTAATTTCAGTAGTAGTCCTAGGAGCTTCCCACTTCATATAGCCTTTACCTTGGATGGATCCATCGAAACTCCATCCTTCGATATAATGTTCCCTAAAAATTGAACTTGCTCAAGCCAAAACTCACATTTACTGAATTTTGCATACAACTGGTGAGCTCTGGGAATCTCCAGCACAATCTTCAAATGCTCCTTTTGTGCTTCTCATTGAAATGTATGCCCTACAAGTCAATTACATGAGACGTGATAATATCTTTTCAAATAATTATCTCATTCTTATAATGACAAATGATAATTCTTTATTACATCTTATTATTTAATGTGCGTTTACCATTTGATGTGATGAAGTCCTACAACATATGCAATGATGATTGAATTATAATGAGATCAGTCATCTAGATGCATGTGTTCAAATTGTTCATGGTCATAAGATATCCAAAATGGGATATTAAAGATTTGGATAGACCAGTGCACATATAACTTACTCATATGATGAGAGTGATTGATCTTATAGTCACTAGTATGGAGACGCTAACATACATGTGCAGTTGCTCATTAGTATAATGAGTTCCCTGAATTGATCCGACCGAAAATTCTCGAATGGACATCAAACTGACTGTCAATCAGTATATTTTATAGTCATAGTAGCATAGTTAGATCTTAGACCTAAGTCAACAAAGATGCCTTGCTTGAGTGGCACTAAATATTTGATTACTGACTAAAGGATCTCATGTTTATAATTCTCTCTAATCAATTATTCGGACTCAATGAGATTCTCGTGAAGGCAATTGAGATAACAACAAGAGATCATTCACTCTCAATATGTTATCAGAGAGAGTATGTCCTATGGAAGAGTCCTGAGAAATCTATGGCCAGGGTTCAATAATTATATAAAAAGAGTTTTCTAATTAATTTAATATTGAGTACAAGGTTCCATAAGGTCAAGATATATCAGAGTTTGACAGTTAAATCATACTCTGGTCTGATTGGGGCATTGCATGGATGAGGATCTAAAGCTATGTAGTATTTGTGGACGAAAGACTTCAATTAATGGGTTGCATATCCCCGGTGTCTTTTGAGATCATGAGATATAGCTTGGTGTTGTTCATAATCGAAAAGCTCAAAGGATTCATCATGCAATGATGGATTGTCGATTATGTGATAATCGAATTAAAAATTTTTATAAGATAATAATTAATAATTAATTAAGTCAAATAAATTATTTTTTACGTAATGGACTAAAAATCAAATAGACAATTGGGTCTAGAGGGTCACACATAAAATGTCGGGAGTCTATAAATAGTTGTTGTGGGAAAATCCTAATCAGGCTTTAAGCTTTTCCCCAAGGACCAGCCGTCTCTCTCTCTCTCTCCCTCTCTCTGGCGCCACCTTCTGTCTCCCCATGCGTTCATGGTGGATCTGAGATCCGGATAGAACATACATAACGTGGAGGAGAACCAGACTGCTACGAAGACTCGTGTGATACGTTTAGAGGTCAGACACATGAACGACTGGCGACTCTGAGATCGACCACTCGTTCGTCTCCGAATCGGTATGGGATTTTCATCTCTGTGACGGTGAAGATCTAATCTTCATGTTTTATATATTATTTTGTTGCGATCTAAATACTCCGAGAGCTAATGCACGAGATTTGAGGGAAGAAATTAATTTTTTTATTTCTGCTGCATTTTAGTTCTTCTCATCACAAATCTTACAGTGGCATCAAAGTTAGGTTCTCGGCTCTTTTTAGATCGTTTTGATATATTTTGTTGTGTTTTTTGTCATCGCATCTGATTGTTCTCAGGCTTACTTCGATGAGGGCGTGCATGTGATGCAGCCATCAAACCAACTGGCAACAATCGTCGTTGTGTAGTTGGTTATATTGTCGAAGTCATGGGATAGGATTCGGGCTTTAGAACAACCTCTATGAGTTGTTTAGAATCCCCCCAAAAGCAAGGTTTATCATTCGCATGTGCTGAATGGTGAATGTTGAATTTCTAATTTATTACTCCCGTTTTTCATTGAGATCATCCTGGAAGTGTTCTAGGGTTGTCGAGCATCGCTCGAAGGAAAAATAATTTGAGATTTTTTGGTGCCACAGATGATAAGGAACAGCAAGATTACTCATTTGGAATGAAATGAAGACATCCAACTATCTCTCCCCATTGCCGGCGGGACAGCCACCGGCCGGCACCGGCAGGGTCGTTGGACAAGGTCCGGTCGGCGACCGTCACGGGCGGCAGCCCTGCTAGCCGACGGCAAGGGCCACAAGTGGCTGCAATTGGTGTTGTTGCTACTGCGTTCATGGGGTGGAAGGGGAGCTGCCCGAATGGGTCAGCAAGATGAAAGGGGACAGGCCCCTTCATGGGTAAGTTAGACCCGCCCGCGGATCCAGTTCGGGTAACCGCATCCGCAGGGCTTTATTAAGCCCAATTTCCCCTTATTTACCGATTTTTAAGCCCAATTTAACCCAAATAAAGAGGTTTTAAATTATTTTAAAAGTTTTAAAGGTTTTAACTTATTTTTTTTAAAAAATTAATATTAAAGGTTTTTAAACTCTCTTTTCACAAGTTAATAATTGTAAAATTGTTTTAAAATTTATTAACTTAGGTTTTAGTTAATTGTTAACTTAAACCTTTTATTAATTGTTGTTAGAATTTGATTCCAATTAATCAATTAATAATTTAACCTTGGAACTTACGTGCGATGACGGGAAATGCATTATATGTCTAAATTGTTTAGACTTGTTATTTAATTTTTTAACTAAAGTTGTTTAGTTAAAAGAAAGGAATTTTTATTTATATTATGAATATAATTATTATTTTTAAAATAACAGTTATTTCATAATTAACTATATGATAGTTAACACTCAACTCATGTGACGTGTTTGCGTGTGTCGAGGGATTATCATTGACTAAATTAATCATGTGATGATGTGTAGATGAATGTATTAAATGGTTGATGGTACCATTGAACAAAGATTCACATCATGAAGAGTATGGAATGTGAAGGCCAACTACGTTCACTCTTTGTGCTATATTGTGGTTCACCAATTGGCTCCAGTGTTACCACACATATTTAATGTCCATGATCGTCCATGTGGTTTTAACATATATTTGATATGTGTTGAGTGCACTACTAGTTAGATATTTCTTATAATAGTATATATATGATACTTCAAATACCTATATCTATGTAACATTATTAATGATGACACCAAAATTATAAAATCTCTCCTCAGTCAAGTATTAGGTTGATGAACGTGAGGCATTAAAAATAACCCACGTAGCCTTCCATTGTTATAGTCTAGGTGAGCTGACCTTAGATTGAGTGAGTTTGTTGTGCTGTCACAAGGCCCACTCAGTAAGGGGTTAGTAACCTATGTTAGTCTTAGGTGGCCTACAAGTCAATATGACTTTATAATCTCGTTTATATTTATTAATATAATGGCATAATATTCATTGTGTGTAAATCGTATTAATTATCGTCTCATAATGAAGTCCGTGAATATGTGCTGTAGTGATCAGATTATGATGAGATCATACTAATGAGAATGATCACTTAAACACACATATTCTTAATCGTTCATAGTATGAGGATATCCGAGAAAGACATCGGATATCCGGTTAGACTAGTACAGATTACTCCTGCTCATATGATGAGGATGACTGATCTCATAAATCACTTGTGTGGAGATACTAAGGCGAATCTGTAGGTACTCATTAGAGAATGAGTTCACTGAACTGATCTGACTGAATCGCTGGATGGTATTGTACCTCACTGTCAACCAGCTTGATTCTATTGTCGCAGTTGCGTGGATGGTCCTCGGACCTGAGACACCAAGGACACCTTGTCGGTGGACTTCTGTGCTTTGACCTTGGTTTATGAATCTCTAAGGACAGGATTCTAAACAGCCAAGGATTGGGTACAGCGGAATACCGTCGAAGGGAATTGTGTGTCAATAAAGAATCATTCGCTCTTGGTACTTAGAGAGAGAATGCTCTAGGAAGGATGCGCGGAAGCCCCTGGCCAGGGCGGACGATAATATCGGCAAAAGGAGTTTTCCGATATTCATCAGCGGCGTCCAATCCAAGTGAGTCGACCGGTTAGGGTTTGACAGCACGCCATACCTTGAGTTAACTCGAGAGCATTGTACGAATGAAGGATTATATTCACGCGGTAACTGTCGGCGAAAAGGTTCCAAAAGTGGGTTACTTAACCCCGATACCTTCCGGATTCACGCGGTGTTGCTTGGCACCCAACGTGATCGGAGGCCCGGTCGAATTCGATGTGCGACGTCAATTCAATTGATTAATTAATTAATAAAGAGTTATTAATTGATTAATAAAGCCAGTAAGGAGTTACTGGGCTTATTGGGCTATTAACCGGACTAGTAATTGGGCCTAGAGGGTCACATGCAAATGATTCTCAAGGCGATGGATAAAAAAGTGGGTTTTATACAAACTGGGGGTTTTTATGAAAAATCGCGCGGTTAGTATAAAATGTAGCGAACGGGCTGAGCAGGCCAAACTGCTGCTAACCCTAGCCGCCCCCTCCTCTGTTTCTCTCTCTCTTTGGCGTCCCAGACAGATTCGGATCCCCGGATCTGCTCCGCCGCTTCTCCGACTCCCGTTTGACGGAAAATCGATATAATCTAAATGTTAGATTTTTAGTGGTTTAATCATCTAATTGTTAATTCTTTAGAGTTAGTTATTAATTTAAGAGATGACTAATTTAAATGTTAAATTTGTAGTCTTTGATTAGTTATTGTTAATCATTAATTTAATAGTTAAGTTAATGATAACTTTAATTATCTAATCTAAGAGTTAGATTAATTAATTATTAATTAGTTGGTGTTAATTATTAGTTTAAGAGTTAAATTAATAATTAATATTAATCGACTAATCTAAGTATTAGATTAGTAGTTAATAATTAATTATAGTTGATTATTAATTTAAGTGCTAAATTATTAATTAACTTTGTTGGACTAGTCTAAGAGTTAGATTAGTCATTAATAGTGTAATTGTTAAATTATTAATGTGGTTTAATCTAAATGTTAGATTTTTAATTATTAGAGATGTTCTAATTGGCATGGAATAATCTGGAATTATTAATTTAGAGTGTGTGCACATGTGATGTGTCTTTAATACTTTTAAATTTGATTTAATTGCATGCTTAAGTTAATTAAAAGTGTTTTCGAAATTCAAATACCAATTTTGATTGGATCCCAACTTTTTAAAAGCTAAAATTATTTATTTTGAAAACTCATTTGTTTTAGCTATGTGATGCACTGAATCTTGTGTGGAATGTTTAAAACACACAGTGGTCATGGATATGCACTTATTTTAAATTATTCATGTGGTGAATGATGTGTGTGGATCGTGGATGTTGGAATGATATTATTTATTAATTGTTAAGAAATAGATGTCTGCGTACCTCTTTCTCTCTCAAACTCCGATGTACTTCTACCTCCCTCTCTCTTGTACTCGCTATAAGGCTCTCTTCTAATTACATGTAATTCTAGAATTATTGTAATCTGATCGAGGCAACCGAGGAAGGAGCGAGGACGATCCACAGCTGCAACCAGGAAGGCAAAAAGATGAAGATCTTTTGCCTATGTATTTGCAGGATAGTCTGATATAAATGTTATGTTAGATTGTGTGTGCGTTTGACTGTTGGCTCCAGTCAAACCCACTGTGCTATCCATTACCACACTAGACATGTATGAGATGCATTATTTTATCTTTGATTGTGAATCAAAGTAGGTATAGTGTTTATTAAATATATACGATATGTTTATATACTATCACCTAAGAAAGACCATGATAAAAGTTATCTAAATACCCTCATCTAAACTCTAAGCCGTATTGCGAGTAGTTAAGAACTTACCACGTAGTCCACCATCGTTATAGTTATAGGATTCGAATCACTTTAGGCAGGTATGTTGTGCTATCCACAAGGCCTGTTTAATTGGGAGGAGAAACTGTGACTATGACATTAGATGCCTATATGATCGGAGTAGAGGAACCATGTAACTTTGTTGTGCTATCCACAAGGGCTGCATGCAAATCTATGCTCGTCACGTAACGATGGTTAGCTTAGACCAGAATTAGTGGTTTGTTGTGCTATCCACAAGGCTATTAAATCTCTGGGGACCGAAGCTATGATCAGATATTGCAAGGAGTTGCAAGTCCCATGAGTTTGGTGCTCTTTGATTGTATTACAGTTTGTTGTGCTATCATTGAGATTTTGATCCCCACTAGGAGACTGTCGGCGTCTCCCGTTCTATATAACTGAGGGTTATACAGTATGTTGAAAATTAGTAGGAGTTAAAACTTGATCAAAAGCCCATGTCTTGTTTTATATTTAATAATTGAACATCTGCTAAAAGGATATTACATATATCCTGTAGAGAATTATGTCGTCGAATAACCCACTCCGTGGCATACTTGATGCCAAACGTTTGACTAACCTGAACTACTCGGATTGGTTCATAAACCTGAATAATGTCTTTAGATCTTAGCACAATGACTATGTCCTTGGAGCTGATCTTCCTGCTGAACTGGCATTAGATGCCCTTGACGCAGAGATGATAGCTAATGATAAAAGATCGAAGGACAAAGGCAAAAGAGTAGTAAAGGGTGACTGCTTCTATTGTAAGCAGATTGGTCACTGGAATAGGAATTGCAAGGAGTTCCTTAAAGCTCATGGAAAGGAAAAGCTGTCTAAAGCTTCAGATATCTATATGATAGATGTCAACTTGTCAGTTAGAGATTCCACATCTTGGGTATTGGATACCGGATGTACCTCTTATATCTCTCATGATGCGCAGATGCTGACAAGTAAGCGCAAACTGAGACAAGGCGAGGTGGAATTGAGACTAGAAAATGGCGTAAAAGTTGCGGCGATTGCTGTTGGGACAGCAAACCTCAGTCTTCCATCAGGAGACGTCTTATCATTAGAAGATTGTTGTTATGTTCCTAGCATAATAAAGAACATCATATCAGTATCTTGTTTGGACAAGATAGGATATAGGTTATCGATTGAAAATAGAAGTTGTTCGATTTATTATGGTAATAAATCAATAGCTTCGGCATCTTTAGTCAACGGACTATATCTCTTAGATGTTTCTTATTACAATCTTCACATTGATAATGCACTTAAGAAGAGCAGGAATTGTGTGAACCAAGCCTACATGTGACATTATAGACTTGGGCATATTGGTGAAAGCAAGTTGCAAAGGTTGCACAAGCATGGTTACTTAGTATAAAATGTAGCGAACAGGATGAGCAAGCCAAGCTGCTACTAACCCTAGCCACCTCCTCTTCTGTTTCTCTCTCTCTCTGGCGTCCCAGATAGATTCTGTAACGACCCGCCACCCTATAATCGGGGATCCGATTACTAAATGGGTACCGAATCATTAATTTGGGACCAAACCAGGATCTAGTAAGTCTGGGAAATAAATAATAAACTAAGCTAAACATTCACATCGCATTGAATTGAAATGAAAGTGCAGGAATTTAAAATTATTACAATGCGACTCGATACAGCAAATAATTACATACTCCAACTGAAAAGAAATAATTAAACATACAGGCCAGAAATAAATAACAACTACATCGGGGCATACCCCGGAACAACTGCCGAAGACGCACAACACACGGCCGCACACGCCGCTCTAAGTCTGCTGGGAGTCCTCACCTGAAAACCGCAGGGGTGAGTCTCAAGACAAGACTCAGTAGGGATCCTTCGATCCCCACTGCCCACACACACACCCACAAGTGAAAAGTACAGCTAACGATGAAGTAACAAGTGTAGTGGCAGGTACCATTCCTAATTCTCTACGTGAGAATACATGCAATTGCAGTTATAATAATCATGCACATTCTAAACCAACCGTTAGAAAATCCACAACTGCCATCTCGATAGAACTCGCCGACCGTGCGAACAACGGTGGGAAAACCTCGACCCGCTGAGACCAAGGAGTAACCCCTCGGATAGCACGCTCGCTACTCCGGCCCAACTGGCTCAGGTGACCACCCCTTCCCTCAGCGTGAGTGACTCTCCGAATGTACCACTCCGACACCGGTACTAGCTGACCCCGGGGTTCACCAGGTGACCCTCTCTCACTAGGCGTCACCCCGCCCACGCCCCCACCGGCGCTGTGCTCACGCCCCCACCAGCACAGGGTGATAAAGTGCTACAATGTCACTCCAGGTCCACAGTAACTGAAAACCCAACACCGTGCGATCCGGTCACGTGAAAAGTCCGCGATCGCATAACACATATGAAACCATCCGATCATGAGGAATCCATCTCTATCAGGTGCACTAAAACATGTGCTAACCATCTATCTAGCAATATGAACACGTTTTACTGGCATGCATTAGAGAGATTCTGGCTTGAATAGCATCGACCTAGGTCGACGCCATTCAAGTTCCATGTACAGGTTCATATAAATCATTCTTCAGAATCTGGCCTTATAAGGTGTCGACACCAGTGGACGCCGTTTAAAAGGTGTCGACATCCTCAGACGCCATTCAATACGAAAATCCGGAATTCCCAAAGCCTTATTCAGGGAATTTCTGCCGTTAAAAGGCGTCATAGGTGCCTGACGCCATTCAAAAACGCGTCGTTTACCCATGACGTCTTTTAGCCTCAGACTTTCCGACCCGGCAGACTTTCTGTCAAGCGATTCCTGTCTAAAAGGCGTCGTGATGGCCCGACGCCCTTCAAAAAGGCGTCGTCCATGCACGACGTCTTTCAACCCCAGGAACCAGAATCGCCCTAAGCCCGAGGGCTCCCTTTCCAACCCCAAACAACCCCAAAAATCATCCAAAACGGAGGGAAACGAGGAGCAATACTAACCATAGGCAAACACACTCATGGAAACCCCCATATTATCAAAAGAACTCCTAAAACATGCTCATTCTAACCCCCAAAACCAAAGATGTACCACATGCATAAACGGGGAAAAACATGATTCAAACACGACGCTATGGGGAACGTCACCCTACCGGACACTCGAACTCCTCCAAGCTTCTAGCCGTCCACCCTTCTCGTCCCACGCCGCCGCCGGTACCGCCGTGGTCGTCCTTGCTCCTCCGTGACGTCGGCCGCCGTCCGGAGAGTAGAACGCCGCAGTGGAAGTGGAGGTGGTAGTGGTATGAGTTAGGTAGAGGATGGAGTGGAGGGAGAGACGAAGTGGTGGGAGGAAAAGAGGGAGGAGGAAGAAATCGCCGCCGGTCGCCGGAGGAGAGAAGGAGAGTAGGAGAAAATGAGGGAAAGAAGGAGGGCTCGCGGGGTTAACCAGAAGCTGGCTAAAACGCGTCGACATCCACGGACGCCAATCAGATAATGTGACGGCCGCTCTGACAAGAGTCTGAAACGCGTCGTCCAACACAGCCGCCATTCAGACAACTTGTCAGGGCCGTACTCTGACACACCCAGAGTCGCAGTCTGAAAGGCGTCGTCCCTCGCAGACGCCGTTCAGACGACCTGACGCGGCCGTACCCACGCGGCCCAAGGCCAACTCACGTGGCACCCAAGTGGCAGGACCTGAAACGCGTCTGCCACGGTGGACGCCGTTTAAAACGCGTCTCGAGGTCCTGACGCGATTCGCCTCAGAACCTCCGCCCCTCACAAGGGCTAGAACAACAGGGGTCCGACCCGAAAACCGGATCCGAAAGTCTCGATCCTTACAGATTCGGATCTCCGGATATGCTCCGTCGCTTCTCCGACTCCCGTTTGACGGGAAATCGTCCGCGCGTTGTGGCGACCGGCGGAGGTTTCGTGGCTGCGAAGAACGAGTAACGTGAGGATATCCGTCGCGAGGAGGATCGCGTGGACTCCGCTAGAGGCCGGGCGCTTGCGCGGCTTGCGGTGTCGCACCGACGGAACCGAACTATTGCGGATTCGAATCTGCACACGGTGAGATTCGATAATCCGATTATCAAAGTTTTAGTATTTTTCGAAACAGGAATCGGATCTCCGTTTTATTTTTATTTCCGCTGTGCGGGAGATCCGGAGAAACCCCAGAACCCAACTGTGAGTTTTCAAATTGGGTGTGTGATTATCATGAAAGGTTATGTTGTTTAAGTGACAAATAAACCTATTAAAACTAAGTGAATGTTATCGCCAGAAACTTTTGACTAAAAAGTTTCAAAAGAAAAGGTTGATCGCCTACCTGTTTTGGATGTGGGAGATGTTGAAGTTCTTGATTCCCCTCCTTCAGCCGGCTGAAGAAAGAGAGCTATTTTTATTTTGTTCTTGCTTTGACTACTTATGGGACTTTGAGGATCATCCAGCTTCCTTTGTTTGTTGATTTTCTCCTCTTGATCTCCTTTCGTACCTTGTAACAAAATGGAAAGAAATAAAGAATAATGAGAACTCAGGCAGAAGTAGTATCCATTCCTGAATAAATTTTAATCATGCAATTTAAACAAAGAACTGACTTGTTTGATTGTCTTTTAAACCTCTTTAAGACATAGATTGGGAAAGAATGATAGTGAGTATGTGTTGCATGGAGTGATGTGATGAAAATGTGATGCTAATGTGATGAAAATATGAGAAAATGTGATGAAAATGTGAGAAAATGTGAGAAATTGATTAAGAGCTAAGTTGGATGGCCCCTGGAAAGCTTTGGTCTTAAATGGATCTTGAAAAGACGAAGAATGGATGAAGACTCCTGGAAGCAGCAGCTCGATCCTTCAGCGTTTGGACGTCGTCTCTCTCAAAGAATCACTAGTATCACTCTAATCGCTATTATCACTTTTATCACCAATAATCACTAACTTTTCAATGACCAAGAGGTTGGGTATTTATAGGCTTTACATCCACGGTTATTAATGGATTGACATGAAGGATTTTGAAGTTTATCCAGCTAACAAACAGATACACAGATTAAGTCATCATTATCTGTAATTATCTAAAACGCGTCGTCCATGAAAGACGTCTTTTAGACTAATTAAGATAAGGATAAACATCCAGAAAAAGAAACAGAAACAGCTTAGGAGACTTAAACTACGTCGTGACTGGAAGACGTCTTTTAACTAATTAATCAATTAATTAAAATTCAAATTTAAATATCAAAATATGAATAAACTCTAAACAGCGTCTACACATGTCGACGTCTTTCAGACTTCTTCATTTTTTATTAAAATTTGAGTTAAAATTAATTTAATTAATTAACTTAAATTATGTCTGTCTGACCCGATACTATTTAGATAATTAATTCAGAAAGATTAATAAAAATTAACCAATGATTGAATATCAGACCATTATGAGGCATTATTATATGATATGAAATTTACTCAAAATGATGTCAAAATTAGCGTGTCTACAGCTGCCTCACCTTGGCATCGTCTTTGCAAGGGAGTGAAATGAAATGGAATGTACTGAAAAGGTGATGCCAAGGTGTGATGAGACACGCTCTCAACATCACATGATTGGAATTTTTCTCAAAATCATCAGGGACCAGTTCGTGGCAGGGGTAAGGCAGCGGCAGCGGCCCCTTCGTCCGGATCGGGATCGTCGTCACTCGGCTCCCGATTTAGGAGATTCTTCCGAGGCGGTGGCAGCAGTAGTGGCAGCAGCGGTAGCAACAGGCCCAGGCAGGGTCAGCAGAGCCAGTCAGTGTCCAGTACGCAGCAGGAGCCAGCTCAGAGGCTTCCGGCAGTTTGCCAGCACTGTGGTGGTGCCCATGGCGGGACTCAGTGTCCTACTCTTCCGAGGAGGTGTTTCACTTGCGGCCAGCAGGGCCATTTGGCGAGGCAGTGCCCGCAGGGGCATGGTCAGGGACAGGGTTCAGGTGATCAGAAGAAGCCGAGGACCCAGGGGAGAGTTCTAGCTATCACCAGGAGGGAGGCTCGCGCGTCCAACTTGGTGGAAGGTACACTTTCTGTCCTTGGGAACTCTGCACATGTGTTGATCGATTCGAGTGCTTCGCATTCTTTCATTTCTGAGCAGTTCATAGATATTCTTTCTGCACCCGTTGATGAGTTATCTTATGGATTTATGGTAGAGGTTCCTTCTGGAGATTTCATGTTATCTTATAATTGTTTGAGGAATGTTCCTTTGACCATTGAGGGTCATGAGCTACCTACCCAGTTGGTTGTACTTGTCATTCGTGACTTTGATATCATCCTGGGCATGGATTGATTGGAAGCCTTTTATGCTGAGGTGGAGTGCCACAGGAAGAGGGTGTGTTTCTCGATTCCGGACATCCCGACCTTCTATTTCCAAGGTATTAGGCTCTCTTCTCGAGGTATTCTCATTTCTGCCTTTAAGGCTCGGAGGTTGCTTACTGGTGGTTGTGAGGCTTTCCTTGCCTCTGTTGTTGTTTCTGATGTCCGTGAGAGTCCCAGTCCTTGGGAGGTGCTTGTAGTGTGTGACTTCGTAGATGTGTTTCCTGAGGAGCTGCCTGGCCTTCCTCCTTGGCGAGAGGTCGAGTTTACTATCGAGCTTGCACCGGGTACGGCGCCCTTGTCTAAGGCCCCGTATCGGATGGCCCCGGCCGAACTCGCTGAGTTGAAGGCGCAGTTGCAGGAGTTGCTGGATAAGGGTTTCATTCGTCCCAGTATTTCTCCGTGGGGTGCTCCAGTTCTTTTTGTCAGAAAGAAGGATGGGTCTCTGAGGTTGTGCATTGATTATAGGCAGCTGAACCAGGTGACAATAAAGAATAAGTACCCACTTCCAAGGATCGATGATTTGATGGATCAGCTGCAGTCTGCGATGGTGTTTTCCAAGATTGACCTGAGATCTGGATATCATCAGATGAGGATCCGGCATGTTGATGTTAGTAAGACGGCTTTTAGGACTCGGTATGGACATTATGAGTTTTTGGTTATGCCTTTCGGCTTGACCAATGCCCCGGCAGCCTTTATGGATCTGATGAACCGAGTTTTCAGGACCTACTTGGACCAGTTTGTGGTAGTATTTGTTGATAATATTTTAATATATTCTTCTTCTGAGGAAGAGCACGCCACTCATCTTCGGGTGGTGTTGCAGGCCCTAAGAGAGCACCAACTTTACGCCAAGTTTAGCAAGTGTGAATTTTGGCTAGACGAGGTGCACTTCCTTGGGCACGTCATTTCGGGTGAAGGTATCGCGGTGGATCCAACCAAGATCGAGGCAGTGATGGATTGGAGCAGGCCGACTTCAGTGACTGAGATCAGAAGCTTCTTCGGGCTTGCCGGTTATTGCAGGCGGTTTGTTCAGGGGTTTTCTTCGATAGCGGCTCCCTTGTCGAGGTTGACTCGAAAGGGAGTTCGTTTTGTGTGGACCGAAGAATGTGAGCGGAGTTTCACCGAGTTAAAAACTCGCCTCACGTCAGCCCCAGTGTTGGTGCTTCCATCTGGGTCAGGTGGGTTTGTGGTTTACTCAGACTCGTCCCGTCGAGGCTTGGGCGCAGTTCTAATGCAGCATGGCAGAGTAGTGGCTTATGCTTCTCGGCAGCTGAAGAAGTATGAAGAGAACTATCCTACCCATGATTTGGAACTGGCAGCTGTGGTATTTGCACTTAAGATTTGGAGGCATTACTTATACGGAGAGAAATTTCAGGTTTTTACTGATCACAAGAGCCTGAAGTATGTGTTCACTCAGAGAGACCTGAATTTGAGACAGCGAAGGTGGATGGAGTTCATTAAGGATTATGACTTTGACCTTTCTTATCATCCGGGCAAGGCGAATGTAGTGGCAGACGCCTTGAGTCGGAAGACGGTCATGTCATACCTTATGGTTCAAGAATGGAAATTATTCGAGCAGATTGTAGAATCTTCCTTTAGGGTTCCACGTGAAGATGATAGAGCCGTGTTAGTCAGCTTAACTGTGAGACCAGCAGTGTATCATGCGGTGATTGAGGCTCATAGGGCAGATGTTGAGTTACCACAGATTCTCCAGAGGTCAGAGGTGGAGTTGTGGGATGACGGTACTGTCAGGTTCAGAGGTAGACTTTATGTTCCGACCGAGGAGGACGTGCGCAGGTGTGTGCTTGATGAGGCGCACCGTTCGAGGTATGCAGTGCATCCCGAGACAACCAAGATGTATCATTGTTTGAGGAGGCACTTCTGGTGGCCTGGTATGAAGAAAGATGTGGCTGAGTATGTGGCTAGATGCATGACTTGTCAGCAGGTTAAGGCCGAGCATCAGAGACCTGGGGGATTGTTGCAGCCCTTGCCGATTCCGGAATGGAAATGGGTGCACGTGACTATGGACTTTGTGATGGGACTGCCTACATCCCCTAGCAGGAGAGACGCTATCTGGGTCATCGTAGATCGGCTGACCAAGTCGGCACACTTCCTAGCGATTAGGAAGGACTGGTCAGTCGGCAAGCTGGCCAAGTTGTTTGTAGATCGGATCATCTCTCTGCACGGGGTGCCTTTGTCCATCGTATCAGATCGGGATCCGAGGTTTACTTCCAGGTTCTGGAAGAGTTTTCAGAAGGCCTTAGGCACTCAGTTGGCTTTCAGTTCGGCCTACCATCCCGAGACTGATGGGCAGTCGAAGAGGACCATTCAGACTCTGGAGGATATGCTCAGGGCATGCTGCTTAGACTGGGGAGGTTCTTGAGAGCAACATCTGTCTACAGTAGAGTTTGCCTACAACAACAGTTACCATTCCAGTATCAGCATGGCGCCTTACGAGGCTTTGTATGGACGACCGTGTCGATCTCCGGTGTGTTGGTCCGAGATCGGTGAAAGACAGATAGCGGGACCAGAGTTAGTACAGCAGTGTGCTAAGATTGCCAGGACAGTTCGGCAGAGGTTGACCGCAGCTCAGAGTAGGCAGAAGAGTTATGCTGACGTCCGACGGAGACCGCTTGAATTTGAGGTTGGGGACCACGTGTTTCTCCGAGTCTCACCCTCCAAGGGTGTGATGAGATTCGGGAAGCGAGGCAAGCTAAGTCCGCGATACATTGGACCTTTTCCCATTCTTGCTCGAATTGGGAAAACCGCGTATCAGCTAGCCTTGCCGCCCAGTCTTGCAGGGGTGCACGATGTGTTCCATGTTTCCTTGCTGAGAAAGTATGTTTAGGATCCGTCCCATGTTTTAGACTTTTCAGAGTTGGAGGTCGCTGAGGACCTGTCCTTTCCAGAGTTTCCTGTTCGTATTGAGGATCGCAGAGAACAGGTCCTGCGGAACAAGGTTGTGCCCTTGGTCAAGGTGATTTGGCAGTATCGCTCCGGAGGTGAGGCAACCTGGGAGCGGGAAGATGAGATACGGGAGCAGTTTCCTTACCTCTTTTCGTAAGTCTCCTTGTGAACTTGTATCCCTACGTTTGACCTTATTAATTCTAGCAGATAATTTCGGGGGCGAAATTCTTTTAAGGGGGGGAGAATGTAAGGATCGAGACTTTCGGATCCGGTTTTCGGGGTCGGATCCTGTAGTTCTGGCCCTAGTGGGGTCTGTGGCTCTGTGACGTTTCGCGTCAGGACCTCGAGACGCGTTTTGAACGGCGTCCACCGTTGCAGACGCGTTTTAGGTTGTGCCACGTGGGCTGGCTTTGGGCCGCGAGAGTACGGCCCTGTCGTGTCGTCTGAACGGCGTCTGCATGGGACGACGCCTTTCAGACTGCGACTCTGGGATTGTCAGAGTACGGCCCTGACATGTCTCCTAAACGGCGTCTGTATAGAACGACGCGTTTCAGAGTCCTGTCAGAGCAGCCGTCACGTCACCTGATAGGCGTCCGTCTATGTCGACGCGTTTTAGCCAGTCTCTGGTTAACCCCGCGAGCCCTCCTTCTTTCCCTCATTTTCTTCCTCCTCTCTTTCTCTCCTCCCTTCCGGCGATCCCGGCAGCAGCCCCTTCTCCTCCCTCTTTTCCTTCCACCATTTCATCTTTCCCTCCACTCCATCCCATACCTAGCTCCCACCACTACCACCTCCACTTCCATTGCGGCGTTTTACTCTCCGGACGGCGGCCGACGTCACGGTGGAGTAAGGACGACCACGGCGGTACCGGCGGCGGCGAGGGGCGAGTCGGGTGGACGGCTTGAAGCTTGGAGGAGTTCAAGTAACCGGTAGGATGACGATTCCCATTGTGTTCTATGTTCAAATCATGATTCTTCCTCCTAAAGCATGTTTTAGATCTATGATTCCGGGGGTAGAACAAGCATGTTTAGGAGCTCTTCTTGATAAAATGGGGGATTTCTATGAATATGGATTCGTGATGGTTGTGTTTGCCTCTCTTTCCCCTCCGTTTTGGGTGATTTTGGGGTTTTTGGGGGTGCAAAGGGGAGCCCTCGGGCTCATGACAGGCCTGGTTCCTCGCGTTGAAAGACGTCGTGCATGGACGACGCCTTTTTGAAGGGCGTCGGGCCGTCATGACGCCTTTTAGGCAGGAATCGTCTTGCTATGGGTCTGTCAGTTCGGGGATTCTGGGACTAAAAGACGTCATGGGTGGACGACGCGATTCGGAATAGCGTCGGGTAACCATGACGCCTTTTAAGGCAGAAATCTCCTGGTTAATGGTTTATGTAAATTCTGGATTTCTGTGTTGAATGGCGTCTGAAGATGTTGACGCCTTTTAAAAGGCGACCGCTGGTGTCGACGCCTTTTAGGCCAGATTCTGAGGCCGCTGTTTTATGAACCAGTACATGGAGCTTGAGTGGCATCGGCCTTGGGCGACGCGATTCAAGACAGAACTACACTAATTCATGCCAGTAAAACGTGTTCATATTGTTAGATAGTTGGTTAATGCATGCTTTAGTGTACTCGATATAGATGGATTCTTCATGACCGGATGGCACTACGTTTAGTGTCATGCGATCGCGGGCTTTTCACGTGACCGGATCGTACTGTGCCGGATTTTGTGTTACTGTAGACCTGGAGTGACAGTTGTAGCGCTTTATCACCCTGTGCTGGTGTGGGTGGAGCACAGCGCCGGTGAGGGCGTGGGCGGGGTGACGCCTAGTGAGAGAGGGTCACCTGGTGAACCCCGGGGTCAGCTAGTACCGGTGTGGGTGTGGTACAATCGGAGTGTCACTCATGCTGAGGGAAGGAGTAACCACCTGAGCCAATTGGGCCGGAGTAGCTAGAGTGCTATCCGAGGGGTTACTGCTTGGTCTCAGCGGGTCGATGTTTTCTCCACTGTTGTTTGTGTGGTTGGCGTGTTCTATCGAGACGGCGATTGTAGGTTCCCCAGTCGTCTGGTTTAGAAATATGCGTGTTTAATACATTTCGACTGCATGTGATTCACGTTGAGATTTAGGAATAGTAATTACCACTGTGCTTGTTACTTTACCGGCAGCTGTGTTTTATACTTGTGGGTGTGTGCGTGGGCAGTGGGGATCGAAGGATCTCTACTGAGTCTTGTCTTTGAGACTCACCCCTGCGATTTTCAGGTGAGGACTCCCAGCATACCTAGCGAGGAGAGTGCGGCCGTGTGTTGAGCGCCGTCAGCGGTTATTCCGGGGTATGCCCCGATGTAGTTGTTATTTTATTTCTGGCCTGTACGTTTAATTATTTCCTTTCTGTTGGAGTATATAATTATTTGCTGTATCGAGTCGCATTGTAATAACTTTTAATTCCTGCATTTTCATTTCAATTCAATGCGATGTGAATGTTTAGCTTAGTTTATTATTTATTTCCCAGACTTACTTAGATCCTGGTTTGGTTCCAAATTAATGATTCGGTACCCATTTAGTAATCGGATCCCCGATTATAGGGTGGCGGGTCGTTACAGTCCACATATCATCTCTGATTTGGTCTATGGACATCAGTTCCTCATCCGAAAACTCCGATCGGACTGGATCAAAACGAGGAAGGGGGTGATGAGCGAGATGTTCTGCTATGGCATAGCCTTTGATCGCTTTCTGTTGAATGTAAGTGATATCAAATTGAGATAGGAAGTTTTGCCATCGTGTTAACCTATCAGTAAGGACATATTTCTCAAGGAGAAACTTGATTGGATTCATCCTAACGATAAGATGGACTTCATGGGCTAGAAAGTAATGCTTCAATTTCTGAACAACCCATACAAGTGCTGCACATGGTTTCTCCATCGCCGTGTATCTCTGTTCAGCGGGGTTAAGAAGTTTAGAGAGATAGTAGGCTGCCCGCTCCTTTCCTTCTTCATCCTCTTGTACTAGAACAGCCTCCACTGCATCATCCAGGACAGAAATGTATAGTATTAATGGTTTGCCTGGAGATGGTGGTCTCAAAACAGGAGGACTTGTCAAATAATTTTTTAATCCATCGAATGCCTCTTGACACTTATCGTCCCAATCGAATTTGACTCCCGACTTGGTAAGCTCGTAGAACGGCTTACACCTTTGTGAGTGCTGAGAGACAAAACGGCGAATAAATTGCAATCTCCCGATCAATCCTCTCAACTCTTTAAAGTTATTGGGAGGCGGCATCTCTCTGATAGCCTTCGCCTTGTTGGGATCGATCTCAATTCCCCGTTTACTGACAATGAATCCAAGTAGTTTCCCTGAGGATACTCCGAATACACATTTCTTGGGGTTCATCTTTAACTGATATTCTCTTGATCTTTCTAATACTGTTGCCAGAACCTTGGCATGCTCAGCCTTAGTCTTAGATTTCACCAACAAGTCATCCACATACACTTCTAAATCAATATACATCATGTCGTGAAATATTGCCATCATAGCCCTCTGATAAGTGGCTCCAACGTTCTTTAATCCAAAAGGCATGACGACATAGCAGTATGTTCCCCAAGGTGTAGTGAATGATGTCTTTTCTTGATCTTCTTCTGCCAATTTGATCTGATTATATCCTGAAAATCCATCCATAAATGATAAAGTTTCATAGCCAGTAGTGTTATCGATGAGTACATCAATGTGAGGCAATGAGAAATCATCTTTAGGACATGCCCGGTTCAAATCTCGGAAGTCAATACAAATCCTGACCTTCCCATCTTTCTTCATAACCGGGACTATGTTGGCCACCCATTGTGGATAGAGGACAACTCTAATGAATTTGGCTTTATGTAACTTATCGACCTCTTCCTTCATCTTTAAAGTCATTTGTGGGTGGAATCGCCTTAACTTCTGTTTGACCGGGCTAGCTTCATCCTTTAATGTCAACCTATGTTCCACTAGCGACGAGTCTAACCCCAACATATCCTCATAACTCCAGGCGAAAGTGTCCTTATAACCCTTAAGAACTTGTAACATTGCCTTCTCATCCATTTCAGAAAGATTCTTGCTAACGAGGACAACCTTAGGTTTGTCTTCAGTCCCTAGATTGATCTCTTTGGTAAGCTCTTCTACGGCAGCTGAGGGTCCGTCGAATCTTTTTACTCCACTGGCATATGCCTCAGCTGCGTCCTCGTCATCTTCCTCATCTTCAACAATGGGATCTTTTTCATGTATCAGTTCATACACCCCATATCCATCATTGACCGACTCATCATCTATACAATCTTCTGGCATCTGAATAGGGTTCTCTAATAGCTGAGGGATCATAGAGCAAGAAAGGCATTTATCAGCTAAATCCTAGAGGTATCTATCTGGAATTCTCTTACCCTTAGATTTTCTAGACTTCCTAACCTGACTAACCTGCCTAGAACTAGACTCCCTAACTTCGCTAGACTCCCTATCCTGACCTAATGAGGACGAAGTAGAATGAAAATTATAAGATACATGAGGAAATACAGGGGAATCCTCCCGAGGGGAGGGGCAGAGTAGATCTAGAAGAGAATCTTGACTGAAAGACTCGCGCGATGGGATACAATCGGATAAGTAGGATGTTTCCTCAATGAGGATTTGGGAGAAATTTGTTGCCAAATTGGCATTTTTTTTTGGAGAAAAGATGAATTAATCATAAAACAATAGTGTAGATGAATAGAAGGAGAATGGGATGGAGGAAGCGGCACCAAGGCCAAAGGATTTTGGGGATCATACAGCAGTATGTCCCAGATTAAATCATAAATCCTCTCTGGATCGAGAGGAGGTTGGGAAATGAAGTCCCGTGGGGACAGAGTGATCATGACGGGCGGAGCCCAAATAATATCTTCAGTAATAACCCGCGACCAAGTCGGGGTCAGGAGCAGAGTGCGGAACAAGGTATGAAGTGTAAAAATGTGAGAAGGATAAGTCCCCCTTCAGAGAAGATCCGTGGTACAACCAGCTTCATAGGGGTCATTTAGCTCCCCTTCATCTGTTTCCTCATATAGCAGTATTCTTTTATCGAAAATGGCACCAGGCCCTTCAATCAATTCTTCTATTTGTGGCGGCCACTTAGGTTCGGAGGGATCAAGAAATAGTCTATTCAATGCAATATACATATCCCTCAAGTCAAACCATATGTACCATTCACACTCAGGGTCTTGAAATTTCCTCCTTTTTATTGGCCGCAGAGCCTCCAAAGACTGGTATATGAGCAATTCTGAACAATGTCTGGCCAGGTCTCTCCCATATATATTATGGAGGTCAAAACAAGAAGTAATGACCACCGTGTTGTTGTGACTGATTACGGGCCCCTTGATAAAATGTATGTATAGAGTCCATGTTAAGGGGTCCCGACCTTCTTTGCATGGTGTAGACATTGTCTCCCAGACCTTTTGGCCGTCTTCATTCTCTTCCTGTTGAGTCATGTCATGTTTCATTTTTCTTGGCCTATAGCTCAGGCCATTTTCAGGTGCCCTTCGGTTGTCCTTGACCGGAGTGGTTTTGCCTTGCAGTTGTGTGCCCAGGCCTTTTCCAGGCCAATAACCACTCTTCATCATTATTTTCCATCTAGGGGTATTCATGCACTTCCCCCGCTTTATGGCATTCAGTGGATAAGGGGTAGGAGTGGCGGCTTTTAAAGGATCAGCCACCGGACGGTAGACCTGTAATACCGACAGAAAAGGTTGTCGGCCAGGTGAAGAAGTTGGTTTGACATTCAAGGAGTGATCAACAACAAGGATCGGCATGCTCGTAACTTTAATGATTCGTCCTTTGTAGGGAGATTTAAGGTATTGATGATTCGTAGAGGGAATCGCCTCGAGGGTTTTCATATAAGGACGACCCCAAAATGGCATTCAAGGAAAGATCGATTTTCAAAATGTGAAATTCGACCGCGGCATGACATACAGGGCCTAGCTCCACTTTCAAATAGACCATTCCCAGAGGGGAACGAGTGGAATTATCATAAGCTGTAACAGAGATAAGGCTAGGCAGCCATTTTTCTTTGGGTATACCGCACAACTCAAGGGTCTTCGGAGGCAGGACATTAATTGAAGCCCCTGTGTCGACCAGACATGCATCTACGTCCTTCTTGCAGATATTAACCGTAATACTTAAAGCCATGCTCCTGGCTGCTGGCAGTGCTAGTTCTGAGGCATGAAATGAGATAGAGGGCTGATCGCCCTGAGGAACTAGTAGTGCAGCGATCTTTTCTACCGACACGTCTTCGTTGACCATCACCTTTTGTAAATATTCCATCAGACCTTCTTGATGGGTCTTCGATCTTTTTATCAATTCAAGCGCGGAGATTCGTGCCGGTGTTCTGTCAAGATGCATCAACAGGTCATATTGAGTGCCTGGTGCACTCTCATCATTATGTGCTTCCTCCGACGGCTGTGATGGGCCGTCTCTGACTGTTGATTGAGGAGAGACCTTATTGAAGATCCTCCCACTCCGGAGTGCATGTTCTTCGGTCGTGGAAGGGCCGGGTGATAACTTGAGCACCGCAGGACTAGTGGATGGTGTAGACGGTGTGGAGGGTTGGTATGTGGGTGATGGCGTGGGGTTATTTGGTGGTGTCGATGGTTGGATGGTGGAAGGGTAATTGGTTGGTTTGGATAGAGTGGGGAATGGCATGCGAAGTAGAGGTTTAGATGGCTGTGTGGTATCTGGGTAAGTAGCAGTGGTAATGGGTGATGTAGGGAATGGTACGCGAAGTAGTGGTCTGGATGGCATAAGGGGTGCGTAATTAGCTTGCGGGGGGTTGTTTAATGGAGGCGCGGTGGCGTAGGGTGTAATGGGTTTGAGGAACGTGGGCGATGGTAATGGGTTAGTGGGTTTAAGAAAAGTGGACGGTGATGATGGGTTAGTGGGTGCGGGCGAGTGATATGCAGGTGTTGGTATAGGTGTGATGGTAATGGGCTGTGGTCTAGGTATATGGATGGTGCGGCGTGATGGTTGTTCTGCGGTGCTCGGAGTGTGGCCCGTCGAATAAATAAAGGAAGAATCCTCTATCTTCCACTGTTGCCCTCGATTAGCCTCAGACCGGCTATTTGTCAAAATAGGGGCAACTTGGTTCTGGTTCTGGTGCTCCGGGAGTGGGTTTTGCACTATACCCATATTTGGCGGTGCCGCTGCCTGCGCCGGCGCTCTTGGTTGTTGCTCCTGCTGTTGTTGTTGTGGTCTTCTCGCCTTCAAGGTGGATATGTACTTCTTCATTTCTTCCCAGTCTATGCCTCCCTCCTCGTTGAGATCATGAATATAATCTCGGAATTGGAAGCAGGTATCTATGGTGTGTCCAGGTTGTCTATAGAAATAACAATACCTGGAAGTGTCAGCATTTTGGGGCCAGACTGTTTTTTCTCTTGGCAGAACCAAAGCATTGGTTGTCATCAGAGCACTGAAAATATCCGATAAGGACTCTGGAAGGACTGGATATTCTGCCCTCTTCGGGCCTGGAGGTTTTCTCTGCTGGTTATAATCAGTAGGAGGAGGTACATTGTGGTATGCCGGCGGTGTGCGCGGCTGGTACTGTTGTTGTTGCTAATACTGCTGTTATGGGGGTTGATACTGTAATTGCCGTTGCGGCTGCTGCTGTGGTTGCTGTTGTGGTTGCTGGTTTAGCTGTTGAGGCCGCTGGTACTGAGACTGCTGATATTGCGGGTTCAGCTGCTGCTGTCTGTAACCCTGCTGGTTCGACTGCTGCGGCCGCTAGTACTGTGGTTGCTAATTCCTCACAAATTGGGGCGGATTGTTGTTCATGCTGCTAACCTGCTCATGGGAGAGTGTGCCCTCAGTGGTTGGACCTGTGCTAGGGGAATTTGGCACGGCAGGCTTCCGAGGTGGAGGCCTGCTAGGTCGGTGAGGATCAAAGACGCTAGAGAACGTAGCGTCCTTGAAAGCGTTCTGACAATAACGTGCTCTTTCATAAAGCTCTGCCATGCTGGTCAGGTTGTTCAGGGAGAGGACTAATTTGAACTGAGGCGTAGCATTGGAAATTAACATCTTTACTTGCTCCGACTCAGACAGATGATCTTTCACTTTTTCTGCCATGCCCCTCCATCTATCAGCAAAACTGACGAATTCCTCATCAGGCTTCATCTTTTCTGCTATCAGGTCAGTGATGGACAGAGAGGGGGCAACTCAATCCTGGTATCGTTGAATGAATTTTCGTGAAACGATACTATAGTCCTCTACTTCAGCAGGTTCCAAAGAAAAGAACCACTCGAGGGCTGGTCCCTCCAAGGATTTCCTGAACAAAAATGCCAACAACCTTTTGTCGTTTTGCCAGAAAGATGATTCGTACATAAACTCCTTCAAATGAGTGAAGAGGTTACCAGTACCGTTGTATTTTCGGTATACCGGCATCTCAGAGGGTGGCAGATGGAACACAGGCAGACTTGGCAGGTTAATCTCAGGTACATCTTTAACTCCCATCATCTTCTGAAAGTTGTTGAATTGTTCATCCATACGTTCCATCTTTGCAAGCATCACTTGTGTTGTTGGATCAACCTGGGAGGAGGGGGAGGTGGAGGTACATGACAGGCCTGTTGCCTAGAGTATGTAGGGCATGGGGGACAATAGAGCTGAGGTCCAGCAGAGCTTCCGCCATGCCCGAGGGCATTTTGGTAAGTAGGCGTCAGCGGCCTGACCGGTTGCCTCGAAGAAGAAAGTCGTGGCCCAACTGGCCGAGAAGTTGAGACATAGAGGCCTTCCATGGCCTGGTGAATGAAGAAAGTATGATGAGGAGGTGGTTGAGGAATGACAGGGGGAACCGCAGGGTTCGGCTCGGCAGACTGCATGGGCGTCTTCCCCTTCAAAATAGATTGGATTGCCTCGAACTGTCGAGGATCTAGGCGGGAGGCAAGAACTCCCAAAGCGTTTACTAGATCCGAGGTATCGGAGGATGAGGGTTCATGCCCCCTCGAAAAAAAGATTAGGAACCGCATGCGCATGCGGAGGAAGATAAGAATATTAATCATGAGCACAAGGAAGAGGGGTTTGTTGGTTCCCCTCATATCGAACTGGACAAGAATGGGGATTACGGGGGGCATCAGCATCTCCCCCGCTTTCAAAATGGTAATCAGACTCAAGAGGGGCATTAGCATCTCCCTCGTAGTTGACTATGGCATCCTGAGCCATGCTCAAATCCCTTCCTGATCGAAGTAGCATGATATTAGATTTTTTTTTCAAAGATTTGCAGACAAGTTGCACAAAGATTAAGCAAACAAGTGGATGTTTAACGTTATTTCAGGATTCCTTATTGGGTTATTTGGATTTAATTAATCACAAATTCACTCAAGGGGTAGGATCCTAGTTTCAGTTCAATTTTCACCGTTATACTCTATGGCTTTCTCTCACAACGTTATGAAAATCTAACCAGGACTTCGATTGGTACAACCAACCCGATGAATAAGGAGGAATACCTTGATTTTGGGGACTTACGGAGGTCTTTAACGCCAACCACTCTAGTCTGATTGAGGGACCGACCCAATCAGAGAGAGGTGAAGACGTCAAGAAGGGTGTTCCTAAGAGAAGAGGAGGGTGTTAGCCCCAGTGCGTATGACCTGCGGCCTGGATGGCCTCTAATGCTTAATACGTAATGTGTAGTAGCAAACAGGCAGAAATCTGAGAACTAAAAAAGAAACAAGAAACTGTACGAATCGCGTCGCTGTTGGTCGACGCTATTCAAACAGAAACTTATTTTTTTGCAAAAGCTCAGGCAGCATACAACAGAGAAATTGCCTGAAAGGTGTCTGGGTTGAGCGATTCGGTATGAAACGCGTCGTTGCTCTTGGACGCTTTTCAAGTCACAGATTCGATATTCCAAGAGAAATTTCTGGGTCGATCCCCCCTCACACAAACAGGATGAAAACGGTAAATAATCGGCTCATACAAATCTTTTTTCTTATTTCAATTTCTTAACATGATGATTTATCATATAAACAACAAAATAATCACTCAATCACACATGCTTCTTATCACAAAAATAGCTTTTCAACTAATCAAACGGGGAGGGAAAGATCTTGCCACAGGGGTGTGCACGTGGTGCACGTAGGAATAACAATTAAACTAAAAACTCACCGATCGGTGAGGGCGTATCGAGAGACACAGGTGGTGCACCGTGGGTGCCCGATTGATAAAAGCAAGAACAAAGATTAAAAAGATGGCGAGACCAAGTCCCACCGTGATCGCCAAAAAGCTGTGAGTTCTCAAATTGGGTGTCTGATTATCATGAAAGGTTATGTTGTTTAAGTGACAAATAAACCTATTAAAACTGAGTGAATGTGATCGCCAGAAACTTTTGACTAAAAAGTTTCAAAAGAAAAGGTTGATCGCCTACCTGTTTTGGATATGGGAGATGTTGAAGTTCTTGATTCCCCTCCTTCAGCCGGCTGAAGAAAGAGAGTCATTTTGACTTTGTTCTTGCTTTGACTGCTTATGGGACTTTGAGGATCATCCAGCTTCCTTTGTTTGTTGATTTTCTCCTCTTGATCTCCTTTTGTACCTTGCAACAAAATGGAAAGAAATAAAGAACAATGAGAACTCAGGCAGAAGTAGTATCCATTCCAGAATAAATTTTAATCATGCAATTTAAACAAAGAACTCACTTGTTTGATTGTCTTTTAAACCCCTTTAAGACATAGATTGGGAAAGAATGCTAGTGAGTGTGTGTTGCATGGAGTGATGTGATGAAAATGTGATGCTAATGTGATGAAAATGTGAGAAAATGTGAGAAATTGATTAAGAGTTAAGTTGGATGGCTCTTGGAAAGCCTTGGTCTTAAATGGATCTTAAAAAGACGAAGAATGGATGAAGACTCCTAGAAGCAGCAGCTCGATCCTTCAGCGTTAAGACGTCGTCTTTCTCAAAGAATCACTATTATCACTCCTAACGCTATTATCACTTTTATCACTAATAATCACTAACTTTTCAATGACCAAGAGGTTGGGTATTTATAGGCTTTACATCCGCGGTTATTAATGGATTGACATGAAGGATTTTGAAGTTTATCCAGCTAACAAACAGATAAACACATATTAAGTAATCATTATCTGTAATTATCTAAAATACGCCGCCTTTGGAAGACGTCTTTTAGACTAATTAAGATAAGGATAAACATCTAGAAAAAGAGACAGAAACAGGTTAGGAGACCTAAATTACGTCGTGACTGGAAGACGTCTTTTAACTAATTAATCAATTAATTAAAATTCAAATTTAAATATCAAAATATGAATAAACTCTAAACAGTGTCTACATATGTCGACGTCTTTTAGACTTCTTCATTTTTTATTAAAATTTGAGTTAAAATTAATTTAATTAATTAACTTAAATTATGTCTGTCTGACCCGATACTATTTAGATAATTAATTCAGAAAGATTAATAAAAATTAACCAATGATTGAATATCAGACCATTATGAGGCATTATTATATGATATGAAATTTACTCAAAATGATGTCAAAATTAGCGTGTCCAAACCAACAACCTAGACTAAGGTTTACACAAAACTTTGGGATGGGTGATTGGCACAGTTTTGTTGTGCTGCCACAAGAGTTGTATAAAAATCTCATTCTCATAACGTAACAAGCGGGTTTAACCTAATTATACTTTGTAATTTGTTGAGCTGCCACAAGGTTACAAGCATTCTGGAGGCTGAATATGACTGAAAATTGCAAGGAGTTGCAATTAGAGAGAGTTGCCTACAAATTAAGTATAGGATGGTTGTTTGTGTTGCCACAAGGCCATCACGATAAAGTTAATGGGAATGGGATTCTAATCCCTACTAGGATACCATCGGTGTGTCCCATCTTTGCATATAGAGGGTTATGCAAATTCGCCAAAAATTAATGAGAGTTTTAAAATTAGGATTAAAGTTTATATCTTAATTTGCTTAAAAAATATATGCATGTTATCTAATTATGTATTTTCCTTTTGTAGACCAACATGTCGAACAATCCGTTGAAAGGCATACTTAATGCCAACAGGCTTACTAGTCCTTACTATAGTGACTAGCTCAGAAGTTTGAGAATTGTTCTCACTGCTGAAAAGATAGCTTATGTTCTTGAAAAGCCTTTAACTCCTACACCTGCTGATGATGCTGAAGAAGGAGAAATCTTTCTTTATGAGAAGTACAAGGAAGATGCCACTCTTGTATAGTGTTATATGTTGGCCTCTATAAATAATGAGTTACAGAGGCAACATGAGAAGATGGATGCTAAAGGCATTCTGACTCATCTTGAACAGCTTTTTGGAGCTCAAAGCATAACAGAGTGATATGAGATATCGAAAAATCGGTTCAGAGCAAGAATGTCTGAGGAAACATCTGTGCAGACACATGTTCTCAAGATGATTGAGTAGAATGAAAGATTTGCATAATTAAATTTTTCCATGTAATTGGAACATATTGTTGATCTGATTCTGCAATCTCTTCCTGACATTTTCCTAGTTCATTATAAACTTTAATATGAACAAGATAGAATGTTGTTTGGCACAGCTTCTGAACATGTTAAAGATTGTTGAGGGCACTATGAACAATGGGAAACCCTCTAGTGATGCTTGTTGGTAAGTGTAAGGATCTCTCCAAGCAGGAACGGGCAACACAGCGGAAACAAAACATTAAAATCAACATGTTTCCTGTCCATTTTGAAGAATGAAAATCTAATAATTTGGTGAATGGATTTCACCTTACGTGGAGTCAAATTTGCGCTCGTGTGGTTCCAATGGTGTGACGCCGCAAGCCGCGCAATCACCCAACCTCTAGCGATATCCATGTGATCCTCCTCGCGACGGGACTCTTTCGGTTCCTCGCTTGGTGTAGCGCTCGCGGCGGCCGCTCGTCTCCATCCAAGTGTGTACGACATACGGACGATGAATTCCCAACTGTCGGGAGTCAAAGACAAGAAGCGGGAGCTCCTGGAAGGGGGCGCCAGAGAGAGAGGGTAATGACCAAGGTAGCACTAGATGCTTGGCCTAGGGCTGCCCTCTTGTCGTTTATTTATATTAAGTCATTTCGTGATTTTTCAAAAAAATCATGACTTTATATAAATCTCATTTTTATCCCGTACTAAGAATCTTTGTGCGTGTGACCCTATAGGCCCAAGTACCAGTCCAATTAATGGCCTACTAAGCCTAATAACTCCTTACTAACTTAATTAATTAATTAATATCCTCATATTAAGTAATTAACTTATCTGATTAAATTCGCTAACTTAAATCGATCGGACCTCTGAACAGTTTGGATGCCAAGTAATATTGCATGATCTCGAAAAGTATTGGGGTTCAGCAACTCACTCAGAGAACCTTTTTGTTGACAGCTACCATATGGATATAATCATTCATTTGTGTAATGCTAACTAGGACATGGTATACTGTCAAACCCTACCTCATCGACTCACTTGGTTCGGATGCCGCTCTATCCTTTGCTGATATTATGTTCGCCCTGACCAGGGACTTCCACACAGCCTTCCTAGAACATTCTCTCTCCAAATACTGAGAGACACTGATCTCGTATTGAACACTCAATTCCCTTCGAAGGTATTTTATTGTACCCAATCCTTGACTATTTAAAATCTCATGTTTAGATATCTATCAGTCAAAGTCAATGTTACATCCCGGATCCAATTCATTTTTATTTTTATTCAAACTCGGAATCTGACAACGTAATCTCAGAACAAATTCCACTATAACGAACAGATATGAAAGTTAAACAACTACAAGACAATTTAAATAAATAGCATAACCATCAATTAATCTAAAGTATCTAAATATAGACAATATCAAATTTCACAAATTACAATATCCACCAATTTGTACATAAATTCTCAATCTCACCAAATAAATAAAATACATTAACCTCTCATTATCTCTACTACATCAAATCTGTAAATTTAAATCTAAATAACCACTTGAAGATGTCAAACGCCTCAATCAGAAGTCTCCTCAAATTCTAAGTTTTCTTTCTCAGACTCGAAAAATGTTAATATAATTAATAAGTACAACCACTCAGTAAACTTCAAACCATTCACATACTTAATATATAGTAAATTGTACGAATCACGTTATACAATTATACTAAACATGATCTTACACAGTTCTAAATATATCTCAAATAAGAAACATGATACAAAACATGGTCAAATATAAGCTTATCAAATCAGATATATTTTCTAATAATATAAATAGATCAACTAATAAATAGCATATATGGCATGATCGAACTAATATCAGACATATCAAATTCTACTAGCTATGATCAGAGTGTATCACATATCGAATAGAATATATCAAATTTTCAAATTGTGAGGGCGTTACGTATCACCGTCCCCTGAGCTTATCTCATATCAAATAGCAAATATCATGGCGTAATAGTTTATCAAATCAAATTCATATCATGGATTATATAGTTAAAACATATTCATATGATTGCAAAGGGATAGCTAAACAGGATGATCAAAAGTTTGAAATGACTAAGCTGAATTCAAAGGTGGCTTCGCATACTTCATCACGTTCACCGACGAATTCTCAAGATTCGGCTATGTGTACTCAATGAAGTACAAGTCGGAAGCATTTGAGAAGTTCAAGGAGTTCAAGAATGAGGTAGATAAGCAATTATGAAAGAATATTAAAGCTCTTCGATCAGATCGGAGAGGAGAATATTTGAGTACTAATTTCACACAATTCTTAAAGGATAATAGTATCCTTTCTCAGCTGACCCCTCCATATACACCACAGATGACTGGTGTATCAGAAAGGAGGAATCGCACCTTGTTGGACATGGTGCGATCCATGATGAGCTTTTCAGGATTACCAGTGTCCCTCTGGGGGTATGCTCTAGAGTCAGCAGCATACCTACTGAACAGAGTATCCAGCAAGTCTGTGGCCTCTACTCTATATGAGATATGGAAAGGCAGAAAATCAGAATTTAAACATGTTAAAGTCTGGAGTTGTCATGCTCATGTAAAGAGGCATGATCTAGACAAGCTGGAATGACGAACTGATAAATACAGGTTTGTGAGATATCCAAAGGAAACCTTTGGATACTAATTTTACCATCCTGGTGAACAAAAGGTGTTTGTCGCCAAGAAAGATGTCTTCCTGGAAGAGGAATACCTTCTCCAGGAGGACAGTGGGAGTAAAATAGTACTGGAAGAGGTTCCAGATCCCCAAACAGCTGCATTATCATCAGATGAGATATCAGTTCCTGAATCTGTTCAGGTACGCACAGGTGAGCCTCGTAGATCTGGTAGATTACCGAGATTACCCAAACGATATGTGGGACATATCGCTGAAGGTGAGTTTAAGGTTGAATATAATGAGGATGATGATCCTAAAACCTACCATGAGGCCATAGAAGGCTCAGAAGCCGGGAAGTAGCGAGAAGTCATGAACTCAGAAATCCAGTCTATGTACACCAACCAAGTTTGGAACTTGGAGGACTTGTCCGAGGGTATTGTACCCATCGGATGCAAGTGGATCTTTAACAGAAAGATCGGTGCTGATGGACGGATCAATACTTATAAGGCAAGGTTGGTGGCAAAGGGATATCGTCAAAGGCAAGGAATCCACTATGACGAGACTTTCTCACCAGTTGCCATAATAAAGTCGATCAAAGTTCTATTCGCCATAGCTGCACACTACGATTACGACATCTAGCAGATGGATGTGAAGACTGCCTTCCTCAATGGTAACCTTGAGGAAGAGGTGTATATGATACAACCGGAATGCTTCACATCCAAGGAATCTCCAGATAAAGTATGCAAACTTCAAACGTCCATTTATGGACTGAAGCAGGCTTCCCGGAGCTGGAACATAAGATTTGACGAGGCTGTCAAGTCTTATGACTTCATTAAGAATGAAGATGAGCCTTGTGTGTATAAGAAGACCAGTGGGAGCGCAGTCACCTTCTTAGTTCTTTACGTAGATGACATACTACTCATTGGGAATGATGTAGCTATGATATCATCCGTAAAGATCTGACTGTCGAAAAACTTCTCCATAAAGGATTTGGGAGAAGCATCCTACGTATTGGGAATATGGATCTATAGAGATAGATCAAAGAGGATGCTTGGAATGAGAGGGCATTCATAGATAGAGTACCCTATGCCTCTGCCATAGGATCTATCATGTATGCCATGCTATGTACACGGCCTGATATTGCATTTGCTCTAAGTTTTACGAGCAGATTTCAAACTGATCCAGGCGAAGAGAACTAGAAGGCAGTGAAATGTATCTTTAAGTACTTGAGAAGAACTAAAGATATGTTTCTTATCTATGGAGGAAGTGACTTGAAACTGCAAGACTTTACTAACTCGAGTTTCCAGTCAGATCCAGACGATAGCAAGTCAACATCTGGATTCGTATTTACTTTGAACGGAGGCGCAGTGTGCTGGAAGAGTTCCAAGCAAGCAACCACTACAGATTCGACGACTGAAGCTGAGTATATTGCTGCAGCTGAAGCCGCCAAGGAAGCAGTGTGGTTGATGAAATTCATCACCGACCTAGGCGTAGTTCCTAGTATCTCTGAACATGTTCCGCTGTTGTGCGACAACAATTCTAAGGCGCTTTCATCTTATCAGAGAGATCATATCCAGAGGAGATGTAGCGGTGGAAAGAGTTCCATCTGTCGACAATGTAGCGGATCCACTGATAAAGCCGTTGGCTCAAATTGTGTTTGAGCGTCACCTAGAGTCTATAGACATACTCTATAAAGGTTATTGGCTTTAATCCAAGTGGGAGATTGTTAGTCCTAAGCGGCTTACAGGCCAATATGACTTTGTAATCTCGTTCATATTTATTAATATAATGGCATAATATTCATTGTGTGTAAATCGTATTAATTATCGTCTCATAATGAAGTCCGTGAATATGTGCGATAGTGATCAGATTATGATGAGAACATACTAGTGAGACTAATCACTTAAACACACATATTCTTAATCGTTCCTAGTCGGAGGATATCCGAGAAGGACATCGGATATCCGGTCAGATTAGTACAGATTACTCCTGCTCTTGCGATGAGGGTGACTGATCTCATAGTTACTTGTGTGGAGACACTAAGGCGAATCTGTAGGTGCTCATTTGAGAATGAGTTCACTGAACTGATCCGACTAAATCGCTGGATGGTATTGTACCTCACTATCAACCAGCTTGATTCTATTGTCGCAATTGCGTAGATGGTCCTCGGACCTGAGACGCCAAGGACACCTTGTCGGTAGACTTCTGTGCTTTGACCTTGGTTTATGAATCTCTAACCACGGGATTCTAAACAGCCAAGGATCGGGTACAGCGGAATACCGTCGAAGGGGGAATTGAGTGTCAATAAGGAATCATTCGCTCTCGGTACAATGAGAGAGAATACTCTAGGAAGGATGTACGAAAGTCCCTGGCCAGGGCGGACGATAATATCGGGAAAGGAGTTTTCCGATATTCATCATCGGCATCCAATCCAAGTGAGTCGACCGGTTAAGGTTTGACAGTACGCCATATCCTGAGTTGACTTGAGAGCATTGTACGAATAAAGAATTGCATCCACGCGGTAACTGTCGGCGGAAAGGTTCCAAGAGTGGGTTACTTAACCCTGATACCTTCTGGGATCACGCGGTGTTGCTTGGCACCCAACGTGATCGGATGCCCGATCGAATTCGATGTGCAACATTAATTCGATTGATTAATTAATTAATATAAGTTATTAATTGATTAATCGAGCCAATGATGAGTCACTGGGCTTATTGGGTCATTAACCGGACTGGTTATTGGGCCTAGAGAGACATACGCAAATGATTCTCAAGGCGACGGATAAATAAGCGGGTTTTATATAAATCGAGGGTTTTTATGAAAAATCGCGTAGTTAGTGTAAAATGTAGGGAAGGGGCTGAGCAGGCCAAGCTGCTGCTAACCCTAGCCGCCCCTCCTCTGTTTCTCTCTCTCTCTGGCGTCCTAGACATATCTGGATCCCCGGATCTGCTCCGCCGCTTCTCTGAATCACGTTCGATGGGAAATCGTATGTGCGTTGCAGCGATCGTTGCGGCAAACGGCGGAGACTTCGTAGGCTGCGAAGAACGAGGAACGTGAGGATATCCGCCGTGAGGAGGATCGCGTAGACTCCACTAGAGGCCGGGCACTTGCGCGGCTTGCGGTGTCGCACCGATGGAACAGAACGGTTACGGGTTCAAATCCGCACACGATAAGATTCGATAATCCGATTATCGGATTTTTAGATTTTTCGAAACGGGAATGGATCTCCGTTTTTATTTTTATTTCCGCTGCGTGGGAGATCCGGAGAAACCTGAGAACCCAACACCCATGACTTAATCTCCAAGTCAAAGTCACTTCCTAGTCCAAATCGGACTCTGCTCACGCTACCTGCAGTTTTCTTTTCTGAAGACCTTTAAATTCGGATCCTTAAACATCCGAATTAAGAAAAACTCTCTTCTACAAAGTTTTATAACTTTGTATTATCTTTCTAATGCCACCAAGATCACTATTTTCTTTTCCAATGCCTATTTTACGGACCTGCTGTCTTGAGTACTTCAAATTTAGAAATCTGGCAGATTTCCTTCATATCTAAAGATGTCCTAATTCCGATTAGGAAATGACTTATTTTAAACATATAGTATTCATAAAACTTCTAGCATTTGGAGTCATAGTTCTAATGAGAGTTATCTTGATTAATTTAGAACTGTAGACACGGAGTTATGCTTACAATACTAGGACTATGTCAAGTAAATATGTATACAAAATCTTAGTCTAAGTAGGATTTTAATTATGACTTTCTATCTATTAATTAGAATCTTAATTATATTCAAATTTATTATGTTTTACTTCTAGTCTAATTCAAATATATTATACATAACTTTTTAGGTCATAGGTAACATTAATTATAATATCTTTTGTTTGCTAATTCGAATCCTAATCCGATTACGACTTGTTCTCTATTGGTAACCCTTTTTAAAACTGATCTTTGATATTTTTGACATCTAAAACATCTTAGTTAGCAAAAATGGTCTTCTATAAAGTTATAGATCTTTTTATTCTCTTTCCAATTATATCAATTATGCCTTAATCAGAACTTTTTATAGAAAGTTATTATTATTTTACTATATTGTTGTCTAATACATCAACCCAGAATTTGAACTAAATTAGTGGGCTATTCTTAGTACTATAATTGGGATATTGGGCTTTCATCATTAGGTTAATTAGAGTAAATTAAGTTATTTAAACTCAGTCATGTATTCTTATAATTAGCTAATTGGTCTAATTTAAATTAATTGAATTTATTAATAGTTGTAAAAGTGCGGGATATAACAGTAAAAGCACAGAAGTCCACCGATAAGGTATCCTTGCTGTCTCAGGTCCGAGAATCATGTACGCAACTGTGACATTAGATCAAGCTGGTTGACAGTTAGATACATTACCATCCAATTATTCAAGTCAGATCAATTCAGTGAACTTATTCTCCAATGAGTACATACAGACTCGCCTTAGTGTCTCCACACAAGTAATTATGAGATCAGTATCCTTATTATATGAGCTGGGGTAATATGTACTAGTCTCACCAGATATCTAATGTCTCTCTCAGATATCCTCCAAACTAGGAACAATTAAGAATGTGTATTATAAGTGATCAATCTCATTAATATGATCTCATCATAAAATGATCACTATTACACACATTCAAGGACTTCATTATGGAGCAAAACTAATCATGTTACACATAATGAATAAGTCATTTTATTAATAACTGAACAAGATTATATAATATCTAATTGGCTTGTAGGCTACCTAGGACTAACAATTTCCCACTTGGACTAGAGTCAATCACTTTTATACTGAATACCTATAGACTCTAGGTGACACTCAAACATAATTTGAGACAAAGACTTCGTCAGCAAATTTACTACATTGTCGGTGGAGGGAACTCTTTTTGCTACCACATCCCCTCTGACATGATCTCTCTGATCAGATAAAAGCACCTCAGAATGTACTTCGACTTCTGATGAGACTGCAACTCTTCACTCATAAAATCGCCCCATTATTGTCACACACTAGCGGGACGGGATCAAAGATACTAGGAACCACACTAAGGTCAGTGATGAACTTTTTCAACCATACCGCTTCCTTAGTGGCTTCAACTGCAATAATATACTCAGCTTCTATCGTCGAATATACAGTTGTCCCCTACGTGGAACTCTTCTTATAAAGATCTCCACGGCGACAATGACCGTGCTGTAGAAATAAAAACAAATTAAACTAGATCGTTGTCGCTCCGTTTTGATGAACAAAAACAAAACTGGTGATCGAGTGTCACCTTGCGAATTCGAATCTGCGTTCGTTCTTCGGTTCCAACGGTGCAACGCCGCTAGCCACATAGATACCCGGCCTCGAGCGGAGTACACGTGATTCTCCTCGCGACCGATATCATCCACTTCCTCGCTCTATGCCGCACTCGAAGAAGTCGTTGCCATCCGAGACAATCTCCGCACCATGCGGATGATATCCCGTCTTACGGCAGTCAGAGAAGATGGCAGAGCGAAGACCAGAAAGGGGAGCCCCTGCCGCTAGAAAGGGAGAGAAGAGAAGGAAGCAACCAGTCTGATATGGAGCTTGGCCCATTCAGCCCACTCGCTATATATTTATATTAAGTCAGGTGATTTTTCATAAAAAACCACAACTTAATATAAATCCCACTTAATATCCATTACCCTAATAATCTTATGTGTGTGACCCTCTATGCCCAAGTACCAATCCGGTTAATAGTCCAATAAGCCCATTAATTCTTTACTGGATTAATTAATTAATATCTCCATATTAATCAATTAATTTATCCGATTAAGTTCGCTAACTTAAATCGGTCAGACCTCCGATCATGTTGGATGCCAAGCAATAGCGTATGATCTCGGAAGGTATTGGGGTCTAGCAATCCACTCATAGAACATTTCGTCAAACAGTTATCACATGGATATAATCATTCACTCGTCCAATGCTCTCGAGTCGACTTAGGGCATGGTGTATATCAAACCCTAACCAGTTGATTCACTTGGTTTAGATGCCGCCGTATAATAGAAAACTCATTTCCTGATATTATGTCTACCTTGGCCAGAGAATTCCGCACATCTTTCCTAGAGCATTCTCCCTCAGCGTATCGAGAGCAAATGATCTCGTTCAACACTCAATTTCCTTCCAAGATGTCCCGCTGTACCTAATCCTTAACTATTTTGAATCACATTCATAGAGATCCGTGAGCTAAGGTCAAAGTACAAAAGTCCACCAACAAGGTGCCCTAGGTGTCTCAGATCCAAGGACCATCTACGCAATTGTGACAATTGAATCAAACTGGTTGACAGTTAGGTAAATTACCATCCAGCGATTCAAGTTAGATCAGTTCAATGTACCTATTCTCCAATAAGCACCTATAGACTCACTTTAGTGTCTCCACACAAGTGACTATGAGATCAGCCACCCTTATTATATGAGCCGAAGTAGTTTGTATTGGTCCATCTAGATGTCTGATGTTCTATCTCAGACATCCTCCAGCCATGAACATTTAAAATATGTGTTTATAAGTGATCAGTCTCATTAGTATGATCTCACCATAATCTGATCACTATTGCACATATTCATTAATAATTAAACAAGATTTATATTGTATGATTGGCTTGCAGGCCACCTAAAACTAACACTTCCAACACATTGCACCCTCGTTCAAAGTGAACAAAAATCCAAATGTAGACATGCTATCATCCAAATTCGACATGAAACTCAAGTCAGTGAAGCCTCGTAGTTTCAAATTATCCCCTTCGTAAACAAGAAACATACCCTTAGTTAAGGATATATTTCACTGTGTTCCAGTGTTCTGCACCTCAATCAGTTTGAAACATGCTCATAACACTTAGAGCATAGGTCACACTAGGCCTGGTACCTAGCATGGAATACATGATAGAGCATATAGTAGAGGCATAGGGTACTCTATCCATGATTGCCCTCTCTTTAAGAGTCTTGGGAGACTTCCCCTTAGAGAGATAAATTCCATGTCTCATTAGTATGAGATCTCTCTTGAAATTTTTCATACCAAACATTTTGACAATGGTATCTATGTACATAGATTGGATTAACTCAAGCATCCTCTTTGATCTATCTCTAAATATTTATATTCCCAATACATAGGATGCTTCACCCAACTATTTGTATTCCTCTTTAACTGCACTCCCACTAGTTTTCTTATACACACAATGCTCATCTTTATTCTTAATGAAGTCATAAGACTCGATAGTCTCATCAAATCTTATGTTCAAGCTCTAGGATGCTTACTTTAGTCCATAAATGGACCTCTGAAGCTTGCACATTTTATTTGGAAACTCTTTGGGCGTGAAGCCTTCTGGTTGTATTATATACATCTCTTCCTTAAGGTTACCATTGAGGAAAGCAGTTTTCATATCTATCTGTCAAATCTCGTAATCATAGTGTGTTGTAATGGCGAGAAGTACTCTGATCGACCTTCTGGAATGTTTACTTTAGTCCATAAATGGACCTTGAAGCTTGCACATTTTATCTAAAAACTCTTTGGACGTGAAACCTTCTAGTTGTATTATATACATCTCTTCCTCAATATTACTATTGAGGAACGCAGTTTGCACATCCATCTATCAGATCTCGTAATCATAGTATGTTGTAATGGCGAGAAGTACTCTGATCAACTTTATCATGGCAACTGGTGAGAAAGTCTCGTCATAGTCAATTCTTTGTCTTTGACGATAACCTTTTGCCATTAACATTGCTTTATAAGTGTCGATACATCCATCTGCAGTGATCTTTCTCTTAAAGATCAACTTGCATCTAATGGGTACAATACCCTTCGGCAAGTCCTCTAAGTTCTAAACTTAGTGTACATAGACTGTATTTCAAAATTCATAGCTTCTCACCATTTCTCGGCTTATGGGCCTTCAATGGCCTCCTGGTAACTCTTAGGATCATCATCTTCATTGTAGAGTACTTTTGAGTCACTGCAGTCACATGAGATGTGATTGTATCATTTCATGTAATTATCTCATTTTTATTAATAACAAATGACAATTCTTCATTACATCTTATTATTTAATGTGCGTCTACCTTTTGATGTGATGAAGTTCTGCAACACATGCGATGATGACTGAATCATAATGAGATCAGTCATATAGATGCCTGTGTTCAAATTGTTCTTAATCATAAGATCTCCAAGACAGGACATTGAAGATCTGGATAGACCAGTGGACGTGATACTTATTCATATGATGAGAGTGACTGATCTCATAGTCTCTAGTATGGAGACACTAACATACATGTGCAGGTGCTCATTAATAGAATGAGTTCACTGAACTAATCCGACCTAGAATTCTTGAATGATGGTCATACTAACTGTCAATCGAGATATTCTACAGTCACGATAACATAGGTAAATCCTAGACCTGAGTCACCAAGGATACCTTGCTTAAGTGACACTAAGTATTTAATTACTAACTTAAATAAGATCTCAAGTTTGTAATTCTGTGTAGTCAGTTATTCATGATCAGTGGTATTCTCACGAAGGCAATTGAGTTGAAAACAATGGATCATTCACTCTCAGTACATTATTAGAGAGAGTATGTCCTATGGAATAGTGCTCGAAAATCTCTAAACAGGGTTCAATAATTAAATGAAAAATAAGTTTTCTATTTAATCGAATATTGAGTACAAGGGTCCATAAGGGACTGTTAGGATCCAGGCGGGGCGAGACGAACGCAGCGGAGAGACAAAATCCCGCCCGATGCCCACTGATCCGTTTCGGAACAAAATCAAAAATCGAAAAACAGGTTGTGATCATATCACCTTGCACATATTCGAATCGCGACCGTTTTGGTTATGTGGACGCGATGCCGCGAGCCGCACAAGCGTCCGGCCTCCAACGGTATCCACGCGATCCTCCGCAGTGGTTCGTCCTCGCTCCCTCGTCCAGATCAACTCGCTTGCTGAAGATCCGTCACCGCAACGACATCCGAAAACCTGCCGACGGGAATTCCCGACTTTCGGGAATTACGCGCGGCGGAGACGGGAACTGTCTCGATGCCTCGAGAGGAGCGCCCAGAGGAGGAGGAGAGAGAGGGGGGACAGCCAGCATGGAGAGACTCTAGAGCTTGACCCAGGATTTCTCAACAGCGCGTATATATATATATTAAGTCGGCGCAACTTTTCATAAAAGTCCCCGAGTTAATATAAATCCCACTTAAGTACCACCGACTGAGAATCTATTTGTATGTGACCCTCTGGGCCTATTAACCAGTCCGGTTTTCAGCTCATTAAGTCCAATAACCAGTTATTGACTTATAAATAATTAATTAATATCAAATATTTAATTAATTATTTAACTGAATTAACATCTTATACAAATTCGATCGGACTTCTGATCAAGTTGAGTGTCATGCAACACCACATGATTCCGGAAGGTAATGGGGTTCAGCAACCCACTCATGGAACATGTCCGTCCATAGTTACTGCATGGCTTATGATCTTTCATTCTCACAATACTCTCGAGTCGACCTAGGGTTATGGTCAACTGTCAAAATCCTAGATGGTCAACTCACTTAAATTAAACTTCGCTTTACAATATCCGAAAACATCTGTTATGATATTGTGTCTGCTCTGGTCAGATACTCCTACGGATCCATTCTAGAGCATTCTCTCTCTAGTTATCTGAGAGCGAATGATCTTTTATTGAACACACAATCACCTTCGAAGGTCTTCCGCTGGACCCGATCCTTGACTATTAGAAATCCCGTAGATAGGGATTCGTAAGCCAAGGTCAAAGCCTAGAAGTCCACCAACAAGATGTATTTGGTGTCTCAAGTCTAAGGATCAATCATGCCACTATGACGATGAATCAAGCCGGTTGATAGTCAAGTAAATTACCTTACGACGATTTATTTCGGATCAGTTCAGTGAACTCATTCTCCAATGAGCACATACAGGTTTATCATAGTGTCTCCACACAAGTGACTAATGGGATCAGTCACCCTCATCATATGAGCTAGACTAACATGTACTAATCTTACCGGATGTTTGATGTCATTTTCAAACATCCTACGATTAGGAACAATTAAGAATATGTGTTTATAAGTCATCAGTCTCATCATTATGATCTCATCATAATCTGATGATTATTGTACATATTCATGGACTTCATTATGCATGATAATAGATACACCAATCTACATAATGAAATAAATGCCATTTATTAATGAACCAGATTGAAATAGATGCCTTATAATTAGCTTAGAGGACACCTATATCCATCAATCTCCAACTTAGACTCAAGCCAATCACATTCGCATTTGATCTCCATCAAATCTAGGTGATACTCACATCAAGTCTGTGACTAAGGCTCAGTCCGGGATCTGATAAATCATTCATTAATGGAATAATTTCCATTACCTTATTTCCTTTTAATTCTTTATCTTTTAACTTGTAAAAGAGCGTCAGAATGTTCTTTAACTTCTGGTGAGGTCACGGCTCGATCACAAATTTGATCGCTCCCACTGTTGTCTTACAAAAACAGGATATGATCGGAGACCTTTTAGAACTAAATCTAGTTCAGAGATGAACTCTTTCATCCATACTGTTCTAATAACAGTATCTTTTGTTTATATCGTCATCTTAATAGCGAGTTCTGAGTTGGAACCCTTCCAATCCACTCCATACTGTTCTAGAAACAGTATCAACTGTAATCATACTAGTAGTGATTTTTAACTTGGAACTCTTCCTATCTACTACTTTCTTATTAGAAGATAAAATCCAAGTCTGACTTGAAATTTGAGTCAATGTGACTCATGATTTCAAATCATCCTCTCCATATACAAGAGTGCATCCTTAGTACTTCTCAAGTACTTAGTGATGCGTCTCACTCCTTCTGTCAAGGTTCCCTGTATCCTTCATGGAACATTTTCTTTAAAAAAATAAATTTCATATTTCAACAATTGAGACTTGTTATGGAATTTATGTTAAACATTTTGACATACAGGTTAAGATAACATCCTCATTGATCTATCTTAATAGACTCATATTTCCAATACGTGGGATGTTATATCCAAACCTATTATGGAGGAAAATCTGGTTAATAATATTTTTACTGATAGTAGCATCCTAATGTCATTCTCAATGACTTTGATGTTATTATCACAACGCATTACTAACGCGACTGTGCTCCCACTGTCCTCTTTGTACACCCACAATCCGTGATCATTCTTAATGATCACTTAGTGTTTGACCATTAAATTAAGACTCTGATTTCAACTTCGGGAAGCATCAGTTTGATCCAAAATTAATTTTTGAAATCATAACATGTTTCCTTGATATTCTAAAAGCTTTAAAGGTGTATCATATACATCTTTTCTTCAATCACATTGAGGGAATGCCTTTTAATATCCAATTGCCATCTCATCATCATGATAAGCAGTATTGGCAAGTAGAATTCTAATAAACTTATTTATGGTAACCACTGAGGAAAAACATGTCTAACTCAACACTTTGACGTTGATCATTTCCTTCAGTTTACCACATAAGTTTTAAGTAGTCCATTTGTACTAATATTCATTCTAAAGATTTACTTACTTCTGACCGGTACAATACCCTCAAGCAATACTATCAAGTTCTGAACTTGATAGGAATTATGGACTATAGTTTTGAATTCTTAATTTCTAGCAATTCCAAAGTTGTTAAGAACTTTCTCATAGATCATAATCCACATCTTTGATATATCAAACATATCTTTCTAGCCATTTGAGAGAATCTCAAATATCTATGAAGCTCCTTAATGTGTGTCTAAAATGGTTCCAAGCAGTCGAAGATTATTTAATAATCTTGTGTTAATTTGTGGGTCTAGAACATCTTCTAATTTTATCAGCTCCCACTGTCTTCTTTGAGAATATATTCCTCTTCATAGAAAACAGCTTTCAGGACGACAATTATTTCATTATTGCCTAACCAATAACTGTAATATCCAAACCTTTTGGATATCCCACAAATTTACACTACATTATGTCATTTTGGATCCAACTTCTTCAGATCATGTCTTTTTCCAAAAGACTAGGACATAACTTGATTTTAACATCTTTAAAATCATGTTTGCTTATAATTCAAATCTCATATGAATTATCTTGTTTCCATATCTCATATGGACACACTAACTTATTTGGAACCATATGTAATGTATAGACATCTAATGTTCATACTTATATTCACAAGGATATAAGTATTAGGCAAATCCTATTATATATAGCACTATATCCAAAAAATGATATTCCTCATTATCCTAAACAAGAAGACATGGAGCACCTTATCCTAAACACCCAACATAACTTAATTAATTCTTATATTTAAAGATTTATCCTACCTATACTATCTTATCCACACTCTTAAGATCAATTGATATGGTTTAAGATCTAATAGTAATAGTTAATGTTCTCTCAAGATTCATATGCTATGATATCACATTGTTATACCCCTGATCCGATTCAGTCATTGAACTCACTTCGGATTCAAATTACGTAACTACGGACTCAAATATCATACAAATCGGATATGAATGATGAGAGACAAATAATCAAAACAATAAACATGCCATTTACCATCAAAATATCAAAATAAAAATTTTCATTACCAATACTATAGTTCCACAAAATGTATCATCAATACTAGATTCTAAGAGTACGTCAAATATCTAATGAAAATAAAATCACTCAACTCACTAAATAAATGAAAAAGTACATATTTCTCTCAACCTACTATATCAATCTACTAAAATAGAAAATCAAATCTAAACCTAGGTAACCTACTCAGAAGTCCAAATTCAATATCCTCAAGGTAAATCTTCCTCAAGTCCTAACTCCTTTTATGAGTACAACTATTCAGTAGGCAATCAAACTCAACAAATGCTAACAATATAATAGTTGAAAAGTAATAGTAACTATTTAAGTATGATTCACAGTTTTACATATATATCTCAAATAAGAACATGATACAAAATCATGGTCAAATATAATTTACCAAATCAATTATGTTTCCTAATAATCATGAACAGATTGACTAATCATATAACATATATCCCATACTCAAATGCATATCAAATCTTATTAGATATGATCGAAACAGATCACATATCGAAGAGAACATATCATATTTTCACATTGTTAGTGCATTATATATCGTCGTTCTCTGAACATATCAAATATCATATAGTAACCATCATGGCATAGTAATTTATCAAATCATATTCATATCATAGATCATAAAGTTAAGACAGATTCGTATGATTTCAATAAATAGTTAAACAGAATGGATATAGATATTAAATGAATAAAAGCAAAGTCAAAGGATATAACTAAGTAGAGAATTTTAGATTTATGTGCCAATCAAATATATCAAATCATATTATAACAGACATGCGCTTAAACCACAACATAAGAAGCCGAACAAAACAAATATCAAAGCATCTAGGCAAATGATGCAAAGGTCATAGTTATTGTGTAAAACCAGAGAGTGTAAGTTCTACTCAATTCCAAACCGTCATGATGTTACGTATCGATGTCCTTGATTTAGCCAGCTGAAAATTAGGATTCCACCTGTTTGCCCTCGACTTTTAAACAAATTACTCTATCCAATATAGATGTTTATAGTGGAATCGGACCAAATATTTGTTTAAGATGGCAATGTCCAAGCAAAGTCAAATAATTATGACACAGTCAGGTTAACATAGATGAAATGATAACAAAAAATGAGTATAAATCTAGAATTTAACTTATAAAAGTGATACATATAACTATAAGTCAAAATACAAGTTTTTACATACAAAAAAAGTCACTTATAAAGTTAAATAAGTCAAATATATGATAAATCAAAAAAAATATGGTTCCAACATATTACTGGACAGAAAAATAAGTTATTGAAATTTTCTCAGATTTTTCAGACCATTAAATATAATTTCTGAACATCAAACTTAATTTTTCATAGTTAAAATTTTAATAATTAGGTCCTAAATTAACAAACAGATTCAAAAAATAACCAAACTTGGTGAACATGTCAAATAGGATAAATAAAACATGTGGACAAAGTTTCATACAGTTTGGACATCAAATGAGTGATTTAGAGTATGAAGTAACATATGAAGAGTTTGAGTGAATTTTGGCCAAATAAATAAATCGCAAGATATTCAAAAATAAATTTTTAAAAATTATAAAGCATTCATCAAAACAAAATTGTATTCAAAATTTCAAGCCAATTGGACTTCAAATAACGAAACTAGAGCGAACCAAAATTCAGTCTGAAACTAAAAGTGATTTCTGTCAAAACACCTTAAAACGCTTCGCTGGACGTCTTTCACAAAACGCGTCTATAGTGGTCGACGTGTTGTAGACAAAGTCACAGAGTCAAACTAAATTGCGTCTCATCGAAGAGATGCATTTCAAAAGACGTCTAGGGCTATCAACGTTTTATCAAAAAAAAAAATCAGAACTTCATAATTTCAATATTTTAACATATAAATCATGAATTTAATGGACATCTAAGATCATAGATTGATAGAATATACTTCTAAAAGTTTATATTGATCACTTTTAAAACTTAAAATCTTAATTTTTATATAATTACATAGTAATCGTTCAATGAGTTATCATAGTCTACTTTTAGAGGAAGAATAACAAATCTCTCTCCAAGCAAATTCTTAAATTCTAATTACGAATCTCTCTTATTTTAGAACCTCTCTTACATCCTCTACATCTCCAAAAATATAAATCACATATTAGAATCCATCTTTAAGAGATTAAACTAAAAATCTCTTCTAGTTCTTCATGAAGAACATCATATTCTTATTTTAGTAGTTCAAGTGCGGCTCTAAAAGTTCTAACACGCATTTAAGTGGCCTTATATAGTCTCTCGCATCCTCAATACAACCAATAATCCTTCCTTTCCATGTTGGAATTAAACTCTAACCGTGGAAGACTCAGTCTCCACGTAAAAGTTACTTCTTAATGCAACTAAGAAATTTATTTTCGTATATAATTATTTCATAATCTGAAAACTTTCAAATTCGACTTAATTCCTATCAGAATTAGTGAAAACTTTCTTCTATAAAATTGTATATCTTGTTTCCCTCTTTCCAGCGATACTAATATCATATTTTTTTACTAATCGAATAAAAAGTTATCACCAGTTTACTGAACTACTATCACCCAATTCTGAACTCAGAAATTTGAAGTGTCGGAACCTAATTTAATTCTTCTTATAACATTAATGGACTTAATGAGCCATATAGTTAAATTGATGAGTTATTCAAATTAAATTAATTATCTTAATAAATAACTAACCTTAAACAGACTTAACCACCTATTCCTTATTAATTAAGTAATTTGAACTTAATTAGTCATTGCTCATTTAACTAGTTAGTGGGTTGAGGATCTAGAATATAACATTCATCGTGTTCTTCGCCTCCCGCGTGAATCTTTACAACTGCGACCAAGAGGGAAAGCACATACCCGCGATTATGACACGTGTCTCAAGTGTTAGTGAAGACACATGGGTTGCCCAGGAGAGAGTATGGACGCGATCAGGCCTCGATTGTCGATAGATAGAGATGCATGGGAGCATGTCCCCTGGCTGTTGTAGACTGGTATTTGTGTGGTTCGGTTTTCGAAACAACGGTAATTCTCAATGACCCACGTGTCCTCCCCGGGAGGGGGTTGGCTGTCGTGGGCTCCGTGGCGCGTGTACCTCCATTGGGCCTTGTGAGCCTTGTAGTCCTTTAGATTTTACTATTTTTTAGGCCTTTTTATTGGTTGCACCTTCTATTATATGTGTGCCGTCTACACGTGTCTAAAAAGGAATGTTAAGAAAAAGCGTTACCATACCGTTTTCCATCATTTTAATCAAGACTCCATAGCCATCCTCCACACGGCAGTGCAGCCTCTTCGATGTTGTCATGTCCGTATTTGTGGGCGGCGTGACACGCATTCCCTGTGCGTGACGTGTCGTGGCGCCATCAAAGAGAGGTGCCAAAATTCCTCTAATGACATGCTTAACACATTATTAAGAAAAATATGCCTTTTCTCATTAGATGTCTAATCCAAATGTTCTGTTGATGGAGCAACCATTTGCTATACCTCTCAAGGTCCTCAACCATGTTACAAGTTCAGTGAAACCCGCGACGGCCTTTTAACATGTCAATTCTAATATAGTAAAGAACGTGTAAAGCATCTCTAAGTGTTGGTTGGTTTGACATAAAATATGTAAAATATTATAGTTTTAAAAAATATTAAAAATAATATTTTATGATATTTCATATCAAACCAAATACTCCTTGTTCACCGAAAACATACGTATGAGTCTATTTTGAGGATCTTAATCCGAAACTACTCTCCGTTACCACTAATCTACTCGTTCACAAAAAAAATCGAGACCCCTCCCTTGAGGAGGCATGTCACCCCCCGGTCCACAAAAAGGTACACTTACATGAAAGAGATGCATAGTGTTCGTACCTGAACAGTAATAGTGAAGTTGGAACGTAGGTGCTACCTTTATGAACAATGGATGTGAGCAATTAGGACGTGCATTAATACAGTAAGTTTGATCGTACCCCTTTTTTATGTGTATATTTTTTTCATTTTTTATGTGTTTAATAAATATACGATGAATATTACTCATTCACCGGCAACCGGTCTTAAATCAGTTGTTGGTATTTTTAATTTAAAAAAAATAAATTTTTTTGAAAGCCCTGTACACGACCTACATGATCATAGAATCTAATCTTAGATCAGACAACACAAAAAATCAAAAAAATCAGAAGCCAAGCCCAATGAACTGTAAAAAATTACTATTCATTGCGCTCGATTTTCTAATTTTCAGATTTTTTCTAAATCATCCGATTCGAGATTAGTCCATACAAAAAATGTCAGATGTGATGGAGCCGATATAAACAAATTTAAAAAAATAAATAAAAAATGCTGCTGCTATACCCGCACCGCATGCGGTGTAATAAGTGTTACCCTCACTTTTTTGTCCATGCGCCCTCTCAGGGTCTCCCCCAATTCGTACTCCCTGTCATTGCACGTTTTGCTTTCTTTCTGTAAAATATATTTTGTTTGTTTACTTTTCATAGTGACATCAAGTAATAATTAAATTGAATTTTGCATACAAATATTCTAGTGAGGGTATATGCACATTCTTTTATCAAATGGCGCAGAGTGATCAAATATTTACACATCAAATTTGAGTATTCTCAATAATTTCTCCTCGTCTGCTGCTGCAACCCAAGTATTACTCTTTTTTCTTCGGCAAGAATTTAATTTTACCTATATGGGTGATAATTCCAAGCTTGCCGATCAACCATGAGAAACAACTCACCAGCCCACTCTTTGCAGGAAACAAAAGAACTAAATCCCAAAAGTCCAAGGGATATTGTTCTCTATTAAAAATGTTTAGGGGATATATACGTCTGGCATATACTAAAAAAGCATATCCTTGCATTGCTTAATTAGTTAGTTCACAATATGCACATTAATAATCCTATTCAAGAACCTCTCACATTTGGATTAATCTTGCAACAAGTCTTTCTCTCATGTGATACATGAGTGGATGTGGACAGTTCACTTAACCAGAGTCCTAGTCCAATCTCCATCCAAGTCATTGTCCTAAGTGGGCAGCTGGTGAGCCCCACATTCCACCACCAGACCAGCCCGTATGGACTCCAAAGTCCACATTGGCGGTCCCCTGACCAATCATGATGCTCTCCTGAGCATCACGGGAAGTACACGGTTTGGGGACCACCGGTGCACCGTGTCGCACCCAGCGGCGGCGACGTCGATGGTTCACATGGGCCGAAAAGGGACGTTGGAGGCCCACTTCAAGACGCCGTGTATAAGGTTTTCTCTAGATGTTATTATATGTATGGTGCGAGTAATACTTGCAGCACATTTGGTATTGCCGCAGCAATGTTTGCGTGCAACTATCACATTCTGAACTTGCTTGGGCCTAAGGCCCGAAGGGCAATAAACTGGATGGACTTTTAAATTTAATTATATCCATATTAAAATTAATATTTTACAAAAAGGAAAATCTTGATTAGATTCAATACTTAGAATATAATATTTAACATATTTTGAAAAAACATTTTATCTATTTAGTTGTAAATTGTAAATTTTAAAATCTATTAAAATTTAACCAAGTTGGACCTAGTTGGCCGAGGAGGCCCTAGCCTAACAATTTGTCAAGTTAGACCAAGCTTGGAGTGGGTCAGGGTCAACCTAGCTCAACCCATCTACGGCAATCCTAATGGCTCCAATAGCCAAATATTTATTGTTGAACCATTGGTACCTTCGGATCGAATCCCCATGTTTTGATGATAACAAATAATGAATATAAAATAACCATTATCTAATTGAGCGGATTAATCAATTTGTTGTGCTCGATAACCATGTTAATCGGGCCTCAATTTTCTGTGCTATGGGACTTAGTCATTTTTCAGGACTTAACTGAGCCCAAACTCAAATTGGTCGATTAACTTGTCTCTGACATCAACTAACTTCAGCCAGCGATCCACTCTCTGCAAATTCGACTAAGTAGTCCCACTTAATTGATTAACATGGCTCAGGCCTACTTGATCAATCTTGCTATTGATTAACTCTGGTGGCTATCGATTAGTTCATTCGATTAACATGCCTCGTCTATCGATTAACTACACCTATTGATTAATTAATTCACCGACTATCAATTTTGTGCTTCTAATATAACACATCATATAAGAATGTGTTAAATAGATTAAATCAGTAGACTACTAATAATACCAACTAGTTATTTTTCGAAACTCGAATTGAAAAGAACTTCGAAATTAAGTGTGCTTGGTTGGGAAAAATTCCAAGATGGGTGACCTTCTTAAAAGTCTACCAACTAACACAGTTGTTGGACTAGTTAATTGGGTCACTACAAATAATATCAGAGCTAAAAACCAGTCGGAAATATAGGAACTAAGTGTCACACATGGCAAAGTACTACACCATGAGAGGGCTACCCTAGAGTATGAAACTATATGTGGGAGCCACCTCTTGAGTTAGTGGGGGCCACCTCTAGAATCATGCATGCCTAGTAAAATGGTTATGAGCTATGTATAATACGATCCTGATGAAGACGCCAAGCTTCTAAGTGGGGTAGATTATAACACTCCGTATAAGAATATGTTAAATAGATTAAATCAGTAGACTACCAACAAAACCGGTTAACGACTTTTCAGAACTCAAGTTGGCAAGAACTCTGGGGGGGCGCCCACCAAGGATCGATCCCTGATGGGCGCAGGCGGCCTTAGAGCCTCTAGCCACTAGGCTAGCTACCAGGAAAAAAAAAAAGTATGTGCTCAGTTAGGAAAAGTCTTAGGATATGTGACTTTCCTGCGAAGTCTATTAACTAGCACAGTCGTTGAGCCAATTAGTTGATTGGATCGTTACATTTAATGACTAATCTACTAACTAGTAGGGTATCTATTAACTTGGGCCCTCTTCTATTGATTAACAGGCGCTTGCTGGTAGCGATTAATTGCTCTTTTATTGTATTGATTAAGTTGTTGTTTTACTATATCACTTTGTCGATGGGTCTTACGACTTATCATTACTTAAGTGATTATATTGGTGCAACTTAATCTATCCCTCTTAGACCTATACTATTCAAATTTTTGGTGCAAATTAGACCTTTGTCTCCCAGTTGTTTACTATAGTTTTTGAAATTCTTTATTGCTCATCTACCCTCTAGTTGGCCATCAGATGGATTTTTGTTTTTAGCTATGCATTAGGAGATTTAGCGAGGTTCGTATATTTCAATTGGGAAAGACTTGGAGATCAAGAATAGAAGCTTCTAGATAGGTAAAGACAAGTTTTCTAGCACTCGTTGTCTCCAGCAAGACTTCGTGAAGTTAACGTTACTCTCATGAAGGTTAATGTTAGACACAAAGCTTCTCTTATAGGGTTAATGGACTGAAGATGTGTCTAATAAAGAAAATTCAAAATTGGTCTATAAATTGAAGTCTGGGGCCAAACAAGGAGTCTCTCTAGCATCAAAGAATTCCAAGTGCCCATATTCAAATCTACGAAAGACAGAAAAGAGCTCAAGAGCTAGCTTCACTCCCAAGCACTCATTGCACTCATCTTCCTCTCCATCCATTGTGCTACTAAGAAGCTCTCTGACCCTCCTTGGCAATCAAGACTTACTTCTTCATTCTTACATTCTGTCTTAATTTATTTTTTTTATTTATATTGTACACATTGTAGCCTCTAAGAGTCGTTGACTGTGTAAACTTGATACTTCTCTGGTTCCTCCTTCTAACTGTTGAATGGGAAGAGGGACCTTGGAACCTGGTTGCTTCCTAAGGGAAGTGTGCCTGTGTAACATGCATTGTGAAGAGTAGGTGGTCTGTATCTTGTGGTTCTCTCTGTTGAGAGAAAGACCAGTTGAAACCGAGTGTTGTTGTTGTTGGATCAGTAGGAAGTCTGTATCATGTGTAACCTATTTGGTGCTAATAGAATCCAACAGGAGTTACTTTGCGGACTGGACGTACATCTGCGGACCAAATCAATATAAAATCTTGTGTGCCCTGTCATTTGTGTGATTGTTCCTTATTCTCTCACCTCTTTCTTTGATTCGTTGAGCTTAGCCTACTATTATTCACATTTAAAATTTCATTACCCATTCATTCCCCCTTGTACTTGGGCAACATTTATAAGTCTTGCTGACCGAAAAACAGTCAAATTCAAGCAATCTCAATATTCAACTCAAAATGGGATATTTCTGCACAAACGCACTTGTTTCTAGGTTTAGGACCATCTTTGAGCAAGTAATTCTACAAATTGTACAAGCTGACTATTGGAAGTATTCTGCTTATTTGAGGTTGTCTATATGAGTTGTGTCTTGCCACTTTAATCCAACCAATGTCACGTTTGTTTCTTAGTGCACTAAATCATTTGTACTTGACTTCCCCAACTCTTTTTGCCATCCTTCATTTGAATTTATTCACACCTTCTAATAACAAAGTTCCATTGCCAAATTCAACTGCAAATCGCCTGGGTAAAATCAAGCATATAAAACATACCATCTCACAAAGCTGTTAAAACATATCATCTAACAAAGCTGCAATATTTGACCCTCAATAAATCATACGGTGTTTAAAAATAATATGCTGCATTTTTTTACCGGTATTGGGTCTATCCTATTACTATTAGACTCTGTTATCAATTCATGTCTATAGAGAACACTTGATGCATCGGAAAGTGCAGCACGTGCACAACCTTTTAAAAAAAAAAAAGTTAAGTCCCATATGCCCCACATGTTCATATAATTCAATCTCCAATTGAACAACCTAAAAAAAGTTTTAAAAATCAAAAAATGCTTTCAGACTCATATTATTAAGGATATTTTTTACTGTTCATTGGGATTCATTTTTTGATTTTTTAGAATTTTTTATGTAATGTAATCGGAGATTAAATTGTATGAACATGTGGAAATATGAGACCCGACCTAAAAGTTTTTAAAAACACAATTGGTGGCATACCTACTGCACCTTGTGGTAAAGCAAGTGTTATTCACATCCCTAACATGCTGAAGGAGTACCAAGTGTATACCTTGAATCAACTGCCTAGTGCACCTGGTTCACCTATTGCCTCCTAATTGGATAAATTACTGACCAATTCAAAATTATCTTTAACTTTGGAGGATCTTTGGCTTTGCTCTTGGTCACATGTAAATATATGTACCCGTTCCCAAAAAAAAAACAAAAATCAAGTGTATACCTTAACAGAGTACAAGTAACATTTTCTATTCTCATAAACTAGATTTTGAATATACCATATACTTATAAATGAGCATGGAAATATCCATGGAGGAAGATTTGCATGTAATAAAATATCCTAACCAAACTAGACAATGGATTTGCGTACAAAGGGTCCACGACCTTATCCATTATGATATCAGTTAAGAAAGAACGTCTATTGACCTATAAATTAATAATTTGTCAGATAATCAGATTATTAATGTACCATGTACCTTCAGTTTAGAAAAGATCAGATTTGTATTTGTTACCTTATCTACTATGCATGTTGGTTTAGGTTTAGAAAAACTACCTGACTGACCTCTGAACTAGTAACCAGTTAAATAGCCAAGTTATCTTTTACCATTTGCATGCCTAAATATTGCCTCGATCATAAGTCTCAGAGTGTTAATACAGTATCTATACAAGAGCAATGCTTGCTGCACTGCTGCGTGCAGGGCCGTTCAATATGGCAGATCAGATGGCATGCAGTGAGCACGTTCCTTTTTTTATGTTTTTTTGTCGGGCTTTTAAAAAAAATGAGAACATTCAATCAAAAATCCAAGAGTACGTCTAAAGAATGCGGGTCAGGCCCTGACCCGACTGTATATTTTTTTTTTTAGAAAAAAAATAATTCCTTCCCACAAACCAAAGTGTTCTTCAAACGATTTTGTTATAAAAACAAAATACATAGTTGGGTCAGAACCAACCAAGCTCCCCAAATATACTCTCGGTTTTTTGATTGGATGCTTTAGAAAATTTAAAAAATCTGACAAAAAAACAAAACAAAAATAGAAAGGTGCTCACCGCATGCAGCGGTGCAGGACACATGTCCTGCACTGCTGCACTGCAATGCAGCAAGCATTATTCTCTATACAAAAGATGTTGCATCAGAGGTGCCTTCAATAGCGTCATGCAGTGTTAAATATTTATAGAAAAGATGTTGCATCAAAGGTGCCCTCAATAGCGAGATCGTTGGATCCAAGGCTCGATAAGATTGTGACACAATTTGTGATAAACAACACTCCGATGTGAAAGTGCTGCCTATCCCATCATGAATGACATGCGACATATTTCGCATAAGGTGAATTCCCAAGTTTAGACCTAATTGTTACCTAGAACTACATACAGAAGGCAAGGTATTTGACTGTCTGAAGGAGGTGGATTTTGTTAAATAACTCACCTCCCCTCTGGCAATTAATCTCCCAAAGATGCTGTGCATAACTGTCCTCACATGCATAATAGATATACAAACAATTAGCGATACAAAAAACTTGGCAATCATCTGTTTTTCATAGTGCTTTAGTTTCGAAGAAAAAAATGATTTTGCAATAATGAAGCAAATTCATTCAGGAAGATTGCAAGATCGCAGAGCATGGGATCCCACCTTGGGATCTACATCTCATTTAGTCTTTCTTTTCACATCGTAGGATATGCCTGACTTCATTTCGATAGCCAATAGATAATGAGAAATAATGTGCAAGCTGCTATGACTGCAGAAAGGATGAGTGTGTCCTTTGACCGCTTCCTTCTGATGGCACCTGCAAGTGCAAACAAAGGATCTTACAGCCATCCATATTCCATAATAAAAGCCCATGTAGGACTGAACACTGAACATGACATGCAAATTTAATCCCTATCCACAGTGAGAGAGAGAGAAAGAGAGAGATAGTACCAAGAAGGCCTCGTATGATTGGAAATCTGTCACTGAGTTGTTTGAGCTTTCCTTGAACATCCGCAAGCAAAGTCCTCTGTGAACTAAGAGTGGACCTTGTGGTTTGAGCTTGACTTATAACCTCATCAATCTGCACAGAAAGTTCGAAGTCTGAGCACAGCCTGCATACATGTTAATTTTACTTTTATAGCAGCACAAAATCACCGATGAGATAGAACCAAGTTAGCAGAAGAATGTCATGTTCATTCCATGACGAAAGCACAATTCGACTCTAATGACTGAAACAAATTGCCTAACAAAGATGCGAATTCAATTTCCTGCTATTGTGACACTGGGGACAAAAATGGGGAGTCAAAGGTCTTGTGGACGATCAAGGCTAGTGTTTTTCTGCACCTATTGTTTCCATGAGCCCAAAGTTCTGCATGCACAATAAAAATCTACTTTTATAAAGTAGAAAGAACATCAATCCTTGACATTTAAAGGCACACCATTGAGTTCATGACTTCACTTACGAAGTAATTCCACCTAGGGACAATGTCAACGTGATAATACATTAAGTACTTCAAAATTGTCAAGTGAAGACTGGGTTGGCAAAATGCCACCATGATTCTTGGTGCTTCCATCACCAGATGTCATAAGATTGTTGTTAAAAAGCAACTCATCTTAATAAATGATGGATTAGTGATTTACTTGACTAATACTTCCATGGATTGCAGCTCTTTCTCGCAATAAATGCACCCTGGGGGAAATGCTTCCAGATGCCTGTAAGAAAATAAATAAATAAATTCAACTCCGATAGAAACATAAAAGCATAATGCTTCAAAACAACATGCTTCCAGATGCCTGTAGGCAAAATAAATAAATTCAATCCTGCTAGAAAAATACAAGCACAATGCTTCTAAAATCCAGATGGACAACCAAACATTAACTCACCTTTGATTCGCTGATATCATCTCTGACAGAACTAAGAAGCTCAGAATGCTCCCTCATAGAACTCAGGTTTCCCTTGGTTCGTCTAAATTCCTAAAAAACCAGTGTCTCATAGTGTCAAGGAGACAAGGTTGAGATAAAAAGCCAACTACAGCTCAAATCATACATGCATAAAAGTACATATAGTGGCCTAAAGATAAGATCATTTCTGAAGTAAGAATTACTGATCAAAACATGCAGCATGTGTACATCTCTATGAAAAAACACACAATGTAACGATGTTTCATTATGAAATTGTGCCAGAATCTTGGCCAAGATGCCCTGGATAAGGGAGGGCTTGTGACTCGTAGAAGACCAGTTAGTGGATGGGGAAGCATTAATTTATTCATACGTGACTTATGACCAAAAATTGATGGGATAAGCCTTTGGCTGATCCATGGAATGTCCCTTCACAATTCAAATAAAAGTGGAAAACTAGATGAAGAGGAAGAAATGCTTGCTACAGGGAAACATAATCAACAACAGTGATAAATACACACCCCATACTATCTCAGCCACCTTGGCAAGGTATTGTTCACTATTCGGTGTCCCAAAACATGCAATGCTCTTCTAGAAGTTCATACGCAAGGTAGTTACTCGTGCGCACTCTCAACTTTGCCTGCATCAACTCCATTGGTAGAAATGGTAAGTGGTAACATAATCTCTACAAATTGAATCCGAGAGATCTCAATTCCCAGCTTCCCATTGACAGGCCTCCCATCCATCCTGCTCTAACTGCATCTTCTATGTGGCATTATGAAGTTGTCCATCAAAAAAGGGAAGGAAGAACCGCAAGGACACATCTGCCTTCCTCAGTCATTTAACACTATCAAATAAGCCAAATATTTTTCTATCAACAAGCAAAAAATAGGGGGAGAGTATCATCTTATCCATTCAATCCTTACTATTTTTCCATAACCCTCAAATTATCTGACAGAGCACTACAAGTAGCAAAAGTTATTTTCTGTTCACATCTCTCAGATTTTCTGCTACATGCATAACAAAGAACATTCTAAATTATCCCATGATTGTGCATACCATTGCTACCTCACGAGGAAGGTTTCGGGATAGTGCAAAAAGATAGAATGATGTCGAGAAAGGAAGCCAAAATGTTGAGCAAGAGACAGACAGTGTTAGTGAAGGGGAAGGTGGGTGTAATGAATATATAGACGGGATAGAAGGACGTCAGATGATAAAGGAAGGAAAAGTACGTAAGGGAGGCAGAAGGGAGACATGATGATGAAGATTGTGATGTGGGACAATGGAGGAGGAAAAAGATATTTGGGCGTCACACCCAGTCCCATGGTAGGGCAGAAATTTCACACCCGGCCCCATCGTAGGGCAAATCCAACCTCATCGCAGGTTGTCTTCTCCGTCTCAGAGAAGAAACCTAAATCCACCTAAGTGTTAAAGTGCATAGACTCAACTGACAATAAACTATGCATCAAGCAAGCTCTGAACTGTCTCCAAGCCACAAAGACATTGGCTCGGTCTTCCGAAAGTGGTGAATGCATTAGGATAGACAAGGATAACAATGTTATCTCTTTAGTGTTAAGTTGTTTGAAACTTATAAGACATGCCCGCTGTTTGAAACTTTACTAAATGTAACTTTACTAATCAATGTCTATCCTAAAACACCAATCAATAGACTAGTAAATGTAATTTCCAGCATGTCATTATCAGTGTTCCCTTACATTGCCCTACATTACTTTTACGCAAATCCATTTAACAGAATCCCGTGCAGTCTGATGGAAGGGAACACGCAACTTGTCTGCTGGACTTAAATTAACAGAATCCCATTCCAGTAGCAATTCCTCAAGACCCATTTAAGGCAAGCTATATTTTTAACATTCTCCTGTCACTTCCCTCTCACACCAATCAACTATTTTTTCCCCTATTTTTGGTTCCCCACATATACTAAACATTATGTCCTCCAATTCACTCAAGGATTTGCAACCCCAAAAGACTGAAAATGATCAACTAATAAAATGTATCTCTACATTTCAAATACACCAAACTAATCATCATTTCCATTTCTAAACAGTTTACGGTTACTACCTTTAAGATTCAGTATTACAGTTAGAACTCAAGCATGGTTATTACTTGTTTTACAAAGGGTGTTTGCAGGAAACAGTAGGACCTTCGAGTGTGTAGACATGCTTGCCTGAGTAAAACATCCTGCCAACATGCCCTCCCGCCTCTGCTTTTTTTCCACTAATAAATGTGTCTGTTGGAAAGGCCTTATTTAGAAAATATTTGATATGGTTATTTTTGGATGGTTATGATGATTGATTTGAGTTTTGCCAATTGTATTGGCACTTAAAACTTTCTAGTTTGGACCATTCCAGCAACCTCAACCTATGTTAATGACATCACCCTAAAAGGCAAAAATCCTTGACTAACTGACATTTGATGTTGTCCTGAAGAACTCAAATAATTTAAAGCAAAGATCTACGTATAACAAGCAATTTAATCAAGTCCAAAATCTTACCGTGGTCCAGGAGATGGTTTTAAGGGTTTTGGAGTGTTTTGAACTAGAGGGGTATTTTGGTAATTTTATTGAGTTTTGTGATTCAAGGGTATTTAGGTAATTTTAAAGGTTTTAAAAGTTTAAAGAGTATTTTAATGAATTTAAGAGGCTTTTAGATTCTAGAGGGCATTTAGGTCATTGTGGATGTTTTTGGGTTCAGGTATCTTTCAATAATCCTGGATGCTTTTAGGATTTGAATACCACTTTAGACTTTTAAGTGATTTTAGGGAAAGGGTATTCTAGTAACTTTGGGTAAGTCTTAGGGCTTGGAGGGTAGTTTAGGGGTTTGGATGTGCATTTTAGACATTTTAGGTTGTTTTTAAGGGTTTTGCATTATCGTAGTCATTCTAGTTGAATTTTAAAGCTTTTGAGGTATTTCAGCCATTTTAGGTGAACCCATGAATGTTAGCGTTTTGAGGTCATTTTGGTTCGTTTGAGTTATTTTAGAGTTTTTTTTTTAAGATTTTCGAGATCAAACCCACCTCAGCATCCTACTAACTCAACCTCCACTCCTAGCCGCAACTATGTGTGGTCCGAGTTAGTGGAGTGGCGAGGGGAGCTCAAGGTCAAACACACCTTGGCGGTGAATTAGGGGTGTAGGCATGTAGCCCTATACACTAGTCACCACGTTTCACCTGAAGCGTGGCGGGTGGGGAGTGGCAGGATTCGAAACCAAGACCTCACGGTCGTTGAGTTCGCTCCTAACCAACTCTCCCAACCCCCTGCCCCCGAGTTATTCTTAGAGTTTGTAGCCCATTTTGGTCTTTTGAAAATAAGGGTATCAAATCTTTAGGTGCACCTTGGCCATTTACATGGTTTTTAGGGTTTTGGGCATATTTTAATTGTCTTTAGTATTTAAAGGTATTTTAGTCATGTCAAGATGTGTTTTAGGAGCTTGGGGATGCTTTTTTTTTTCATTTAATCTGAGTTAGAAATATTAGATGTATTATGGAGACCAAGGGCCTGTTGAGCATTTAATTAAGTTATTAGATCATGGGTATTACATTAAGTTTGGGTTCGACATCTCTAGGGTTTAAATTTTTTAGAAGGTGGACTCAAAAGAGAGCCAATTCATTAATAAAGACAAGGAAAGAGAAAAATACAACAAGATCCAAAGAAAGAGACCACAATAGTTCTACCAAGGTGGTAGAACAGATACACAAACAACCCCCAACAGACACACTACGGCCCCGATACATACACAGGTAGTACAAAGACAACCCATGACCAGAAAAGAAAGAACCCCTTATACACAGCCTATTCCATTTGGATATCCTATTTAACAAGGCTGAGTGCAACAAAGAACAAACCCTTCCTCCTAAAATACTATTCTTTAATAAAGCAAATACAATGATCAATAATAAGAGCTGGCTCCCTGAAAGAATTGTTGAAAATTCTTTGATTTCGCTCCCTCCAAATTGCCCAAAGCAGAGTAGGCAGGCAGCAATCCATACTTCAGGTTATTGACAGTTTGGGTACAAGGAGTTCCACTCCCGAAGAAGAGAAAAAGAATTGCTAATGTGAAACTCTTGTATACCCATGGTTCTGAAAAGAATAACCCAGACCGTATGGATAATGCCACAGTTAAGAAAAAGATGATCCCCGCTCTCAGGAAAAATGCCACAGAAAATACATCTGCCTCTCTTATCCTTCAGAATCCAGCATAGTCTATCAGCGCTCATGATTCTCCCCCATGCAATCTTCCACATGAAGATCCTAATTTTCATCAGCCATAACTTGTTCCAAATCAATTTATACCAAGGAACTGAAATACCACCTTTCCATAGCACAGAGACGGCTGATTTAACAGAGAATGGACCTCTGTTCTCCCACCTCCAAACTCTCTTGTCCTGAAAATCTAACCTCAACCGAAAATTATGAATTCTAGAAAGAAGAATCAACAATTCTGAAGTTTTTGAATCCATCAGGCTCCTGTGAAAACGGATGTGCCACGATCCTTGATTGCGATTGGGAGACCAAAGCTCACTAATAAGGGCCTTAGTATCGGAAGAGATTTTATATAGAGATTGGAACATATGCAGAAGGGTCCTGCCATCCAGCAAGGCATCTTCCCAGAATCTAGTGAAATCTCCCTTCCCTACTTCAATGAAAGAGGAACAGAGCGGGAAAAAATCAATGTTGGACAGTGTGCCTCCACACTGGAGAGATTAGCAGGATTCAGACCTGCCACTAACCATCTGTTCTGGTGCTGAAAGTATTTAGCTCTTACCACCCCTCACCCAAAGGTTTTGATCCTCCCTTTCTATTCTCCAGAGCCATTTAATGAGAAGGGCTCTATTAATAAGCTCAATGGGAATCAATCCAGCCCCTCCTTCTTCCTTGGACCTGCGTATAGATTGCCAAGCAATAGGATGAATCCCCCTAGAATTCGAGCCTTTACCCTTCCAAAAAAAGACAGATCTGATGATGGCTTCAATCTTATGGCACACCCCCTTAGGAATCTTTAAAATAGACGCGTAATAAATGGCCAGATTAGAAAGTACCACTTTGGAAAAGACCCATTTACCACCCGCAGAGAGGAAATTTCCTTTCCACCCTTCTAATTTGTCTTCAAATTTCTTGACTGGAAATTCCAAGCTGCAGCAGTAGGCCTAAGTACCAAACGGGAAAGAGCCCCACTTAGTGGCCTAAGTACCAAACGGGAAAGAGCCCCACTTAGTGCCCATTACCTTTTCAATAAAAGCCCTGTTGTCCTCCGGAACATGCATCCCAACAAAGTCACTTTTCTGAAAATTAACCTTCAAACCTGTGACTGCCTCTAATAGTTTGATGAGCAACTTCAAGTTAAGAACTTTCATTTCCTGACAAGTGGAGAATAACGAAGTGTCATCTGCATATTGTAAATAAGTCACCTCTTCTCTTCTCCTGGGCAAAGTGATGCCTTCAATTAGCCCACTATTCTTAGCTTTGTCCCACATCATACTCAAAACCTGTCCCACAAGGACAAATAGGAGTGGATCTCCGTGTCTAAGTCCCCTCGAGCTATTGAAGTAGCCACATGGAATGCCATTCACCATTATAGAGAACCTGGCAGTCCTCACCCATTCAGTCCATTGTGGTCTGAATCCCATCAGTTCCATCACCCTGTAAAGACAGTCCCAATTAATTCTATCATAAGCCTTTCCGAAATCAATCTTGAATAGCATAAACTTCTTCCTCCTAGCCTTCTGATCATGAATACATTCACAAGCTGCCATGAAGTTGTCCAAGATGAACCTGCCATGGATAAATGCAGATTGATCATGGTCCACCAAGTGACCAATTACCTTCTTAAGCCGATTGGCCAAGGCTTTGGTTATGATCTTATAAGAGCAGTTCAACAAACTAATGGGTCTGTACTCAGATACATTCTCAGCAAACTCTTTTTTGGGAATGAGGACCACATGTGTAGAGTTGAAAAAACCCAATTGAGAACCCATCAGGCCCAAGAGACTTGTTGGGGTCCATGTGACGGATAACTCGCTAGATTCTTCCTCCGAGAAAGGCTTGATCAGGTCCACAGCTTCATCTGTATACAATTTCCTGAAGGAATCAGATTCTAAAGAAGGCCTCCACAATTCCTCTTCCTTGAACAGGTCTTCATAGTACTTGACAACAGCTGCCCCAATTTGAGATTCTTCAGTGAAAATCCCCTCCCCAACCTTAATAGCTTGCATAAAGGTTTTCCTGTTCTTGACACAGGCAGAAACATGGAAGAATTTAGTACTCTTGTCACCTTCTTTTAGACCAGTTTCTTTTGCTCTTTGTTTCCATTTCGACTCCTCCCTTAAGGCCCACTAATTATCTTGGTTTTTAATATCATCCTACTGTTTCCTGTCTTCATCTGATAGCATACCTTAATCATTCTTTATCTCAAAATCTTCAATCTGTCGAAGAAGGTTTTGTCTGACCTTGGCTGCCCCTCCATAAGTCAAATTGCTCCATGCCTTCATCTTTTGTCTAAGAAACTTCAGCTTATTAGAGAGCCAGATGCAGGTATATGAACTCCCTGGGGCTTCATTCCACCAATTCACTAAATCAGCAAAGTCTTCATGTGTAGCCCATGCTCTCTCAAACCTGAAATGTCTTGACTTCTTGATATTACTCTGCTCAGTCATCATCAGCAAGGGGATATGGTCGGACACCACCTTTGCTAAGGCCTTGGCTGAAAATAAGGGGAACATAGCCTGCCATTGCCCGGAAACAAAGATCCTATCTAATTTGGATTTAGCAACTTTATTAGACCAAGTGTATTGAATAGAAGGAGGCTCCACCTGAATCAAAGCAGCTGCTGAAATCCAGTCGTTTGAACCATTCCATTTCATTAGTCCACATTCTGATTGAATCGCTCTCCAGGCTGTCTAACCGCATCGAAATCCCCTGCTATACACCATACCTCTTTGGCCTGATAACATTCCTCTGTCAATTCCACAAAGAAGGAATGCTTTCCTGCCTCTTCCACCGGACCATAAACCCTGGTGAAAGTCCAAACCAAGTCTTTCCCTGCCAGAAGAAAGTCCACAGAGACAAAGTGTTTCCCTTCTCTTGAGTTCAAAGCAATCAACTGCTTCTCATCCCACAATAAAAGAATATCACCCCTTCTACAGTCTGCCTTTTAAACTGGAATCCATCCAACCTCTTTCCTCCTAATTTAGAGATGAATTCCTTAAAGATGTCTTCCATCTTTGTTTCCAGTAAACACATAAGGTTCAATTTTTCTCTACATGAAATAGCATGCACCTCCCTCACCTTTCTACTGCTCCCACCATCCTTCCTTGGTCTAAGGTTATCCACCTGAGCGTTATTTTTAACAAAGGATAATTCCCTTTTGCCAATCTTCAAGCCTCCTCCATTGCCCTCTTAACACTGTTCAGGGAGAGATTAATGTCCCTCTTGAGTTTCTTCAAAAACCTTCTCACAGCCTCTTCCTTACCATGAAAGGATAACCAATAAACCCGCCATGGACCCCATAGCTCTGATAGTAACATCATCCCAGACTTCCAAAAGCTGTGGTTTAATCACCTAGAGAGGTGTGCAGAACTGACCCTGTTCCTCGAGGATGAGAGCTGAGATCTCCAGATCTCCCTGCTTGCCCCCAAGGAAGCATGCTGATCAACCTCCTGGGGCTGTTCAGCTGAGAATGATGAATCAGGAATGGGGCTCTCACATAGGATAGGCACAGAAAGCTCCAGGCCTTCCCTCTCCTTCTCCCAGGAAGAAACGGTGCAAACAGAGTCGCCATAGACTTCCATTGGCAGGCAAAGGATCCTGCCCCAATCGAGAGTACTGTAGCTCTCCTGCATACAGTCTCCCCCCGACGATGACCTATCGGGGTCCTCATCAACTATAGAAGTACCATGGTTATCCTACAGTGGCGCCAGAGACTGAGAAGAGGCAGGTTCGATGGCGAGCTCGAGCTTGAACGGAGAAGACAGTCGTATCAGGTAAGAAGAGGTAGGAGTCCTCGCGTCAGCAGCGGACCCAAGTGATTACCCGCTACCCCGTCTACCGGATCCTGAAATAGCGAACCGTTATCGGTAACTTCGGTGGTCTCGCATCCAACAAGGACCCGAGACTATTCGTCTTCTATGCCCTTCTCGAGCCTCCTAGCTACGCTCTTGGACGTCATACAAAAGACCTAGGAACTTGGGTAGATATCAGAGCTAGTCTGGGCCCAGCCTCAAACCCAAGGATGGCAATACCGGTATTGGTACCAACATCGGAGGGAACCGATACCGATATGTACCGGTATCGGTATCGTCCGGTATCGGGTCCACTTTGGCCTAGTATCGAGCCAATATCGGTCGGTATCGGTCCACACGGTATGGTATTGGTATCCACCGATACTGATACTTATCGGCCGATACTGACAACCATGCTCCAACTAATGCCTCGATTACTGCCACATCAAATGCAAGCTCCAGAGGCAAACACATGTCGGGCAAACCAGGTGCTCTGTCCCGATGCAAACCTCCTCTGAACTTCGAATAGAATGCTAGAGCTGGGTCTGAATCGGCCTGAGAAGTTGAGAACTTGAGCGAGTCAACTCAGACATCCTGGCCACCTTCGGCAGCCCAGAATGGGAGCCAATAGACGTAGAGGTCACCGACGGGACAGCCTCTTTCCGAGCATCCCGAGAGGCCCTGTACTGCTTGTATTCCGCCACAACCTCCACCCACGACCATCCTGAAGACCCCAAAGACATCCCCACCCGGGCAGCCTCTTTGCAGTCACGAACACCAAGAATCTGCATCCTCCATAACAGAAGAGGATCCTCTCAGGAACAACATCCCAGCCATCAACTTCCACTCGCACCCTGGCGAAGTCCAGCGATCCAAAGTTTAGACAACATGGATCGACTTCCTTCAAAGAACCAAAAACAGAGACGATAATTTGGAATGTCTCCACATTCCAAACATAAAGCGAGACACTCGAAATCCTACACCAGCCAACACAAGCATTATGAACAGGGGAGGTCCCTATGAAGGGAGACCACTCCAAGAACTCCAATGTAAAACAGTCCATCTTCCTCTACTTGGAGGCCAGGGCTTCCTTCTTCTACCCCAAGGTGGAAGACATGACAATGAAGCTCCCCCCCCCCCTTCTAATCCACCAGGACGGCTCTAAAGGCCACATAAGATTGAGGCACCTCCTCAAGGCTACCTCTCCAGAGTCTTCAACTCACCACCCTTGCCAGAAACACTCCAAGTGATAGTAATGATGACACTCTGTTCCAGGAAATAGCATGCCCATGCAACCGTCGGCGACCAAGGCACTTCGACTCGAACAGAAGTGGAAGAAGGCCCCTTCGAAGAGGGAACAAAGGCAGGAATCCTCGATAGACCAGAGGCAATAGCCATCCTCCTCAACGAACAGGCTTCCAACAGGTTTCGCGTCGACAACCACCACCTTGGCGCCGGAAGGAACTCCATAATCACCCCCACGAACCTCTCTACCTCCTTCTCTACCCACACCTCCCGGGCGCTCTTCCTCTCCCATTTTGAAAAACCCATACATTAATGTAGGCAGTGTTGGAGTTTCAGGAGGAGAAGGCACACCTCGGAGGTATTAATAAGACCTTCATTGTTCCCATTCCTATCTCTAGGGTTTAAATTAGGTTAAATGGTTTGGTTAAAGACAATGTGATATGTGAACCATGGTCTACGTTATAGACCGAGTTATAGTTTAACAGACATCATGAACTCGGTGAAATTGACCACATCAACTAAAGGATATGGCCTTAATGGATGTCAGTTAAGGTCATGAGGCCACAGACCTAAGAAAGTTCACCAATGATCCACTAGATCCATATTCTTTCTTGGATGGACATTAAGTATCCACTATGGATCCACAAACAAGTTGCAACAAAAAGAAGCACGGCTCACTGGATCAAAAGGGGGAGATTTCTACTGATCTTCATTAGTTGCAATGAAGAATAAGTGAAAAACAATTTGAGTATTTTACAAGAAGAGCATGAGGCCCTAGGGACTTGAAGAATGCTCTAGGAGCCCCAGGGAATGTTGCAAGAGCCTTGGAGTCTTTCCTTTGCATCTTGAACTTAAGAAAGACAACATCTATGGAGAGGAGAGGTGATTGGCCAGCTCCTTCCCTTCCATTTTTGTTCATTGAAACACACTAGTACTTGTGCGTAGCTGGTGTGTGTGTGTGTGTGTGTGGGCGGGGGGGGAGGGTTGATGGGGATCCAGATCCACAGCATTACACACGAGGGAACGTATCTACCACCCGCCAGTAGTTCCAACTTTGTTATGGCTTGGAGACTTATCAAAGTATAGTTGATGCAAAGCTTATTGTTAGACGAGTCCGTAGATATTTTGTTCAGCCCATTTGAAGCTCATTTAAGTCTTTTTCCTATTTTTTTTTAAAAAATTACAATTTTCGCACTAATTTTTCAGATTAAGAGTATATTAATCTAGAGTCAATTTTAGGAAGTCGTTAGGGTTTGCTTTCTCTTTAAATAGTGATGTAATACTCTTTTCTAATTAATGGTGAATTTTATTGTGATCTAATATTTTCTTGTGTTCCTATCTGAGATGAACAAGACGACCCTGAGATAGGGTTGGAAGAGTCCTATGACGAGGGCCGAGTAAGATGTCTGAGGATTACAGGGTGAGACGCCTCCTATCGTTCGGCATCAATTTGATATCAGAACAAACCTCGATCCACACGACGTCGCCGTTCAATCCCGCCTTAGCCACCACCGTCACTACAATACCCGCTGCTGCCGCTAGCCGCTTCGCCCCCTCTTTTCTCTCTCTCTCTCTCTCTCTCTCTCTCTCTCTCCCCCCCCTATTCTACGAAACAAGGCTGGAGGCCATGCCAGTAGTCCGGTGCGCCCCGGTCCAATGGACTAGGCAATGTACTAAGAGCGAACACTACTACCCTTCTCTCTCTCTCTCTCTCTCTCTCTCTCTCTCTCTCTCTCTCTCTCTCTCTCTCTCTCTCCCTATTCTACAACATGCGGGAGGCCATGCCAGTAGTCCCATGCACCGACTAAGAGCACAAATGCACCGCCCTTGTTTCAGGAACCTCGTGCTCTGTTGGCGAACCAAAAGCATCGTCGGCTTCCTCACAGCGAGACCGACCTCATCTAGTGCACCACCGCCACAGTAGTACCTCATTTTGTGTGTTGTCCCTACACGCACTTTAAGGTCATCTACGCACTTGTACTCCGTTCGACATGCCAGACGTGTTGTTGGCATCCCTACAATGAGCCTATTTTCGTCCAGCATCCTTCTACTGCCAGTGTACCTCGTTTTACATGCCGCCGCAGCACACATCCTAAGGACCTACATGTACAAATTTCAAACCATGCATCAGCCACCTTGATCTGTGTGCCCTCTTCCGAGCGCGCTATGTACACTCTTCCGCAATGTCTTCTTAAGCTTTTACCTTTATCATAGATTTTTCCCAATAAAGAACGTGCCACAGTGCTTTTGAATGAAAGGGAGCATGAAAACTTTATTTCTCGTCCCATCATTGATTCATTGTTGAAGAATAGGGAGATTATTATGGAAGGAGAACGAGCTTTTGTAGAATGTTGTCGACAATGTATTGCAATGTGTTCATCGAACATTTTTTTCCTATATCGATGGAGCATGGTGCATTATTGATTCACAGAGTTCTCACATCCATCTGGGAAAGGACTGGATGGAGGAAAGGCGTGTCACTAAAGATCTTGAGCGACAGTTGTGCACTCTCCAGCCACGTCACTTAAAAGGAAAGTTTATTTTTCTAATCAAACATCCTTCAAGTGCAGCAATGCCCCGATCTGAGGATGAAAGCAAGGTCGTGAAGTCTAATTCCGAGTTTAACAGCCATCCATGTAGCTTCAGCAGATTCCTCCGCCTAACTCACCTGCGGGGTATCAAACTATTATAATGGTAGCCAATCTTCATTTATTAGGGAAGCCCTTCATTGACAACACAAGCAATGTGGATCCGTGGCCTTTTTATACTTGGGATCATGATTTGTTTACAGCATTTGGTTTGGATTTGATTTTAGAGCACACCTTTGAAGTCGATTCATTGCCTCTAGTTACTCATGCTCAGTTGATTGCTTAGGATACTGCATTATTCATTGAGTCGGGATTCCACTTGATATCCAATGGTGTGTTCAAGGCAGAGTCACCGTTGATCATTACTAGTGATTCAGCGTTGCTGCATATGATCAGATGCTTGTGATTGATGCGGGTTTCAATGCTGACCAAGGTGATTTTGACATAATATGATGCAATGTTGCGGCACACTTTCCACATCGATTCGAGGCTCTCCTCCACATGGTGATCCCTACGGCATCGTTCATGTTTCCTGGCTTTGCTGCTCTCATCATCCCTCTGAATATTGCCGCATTTCAAAACTCGAAGACAAATTTTCTCAAACCGGAGGTGAAATGATGAAGATTTGAATCTGACGCATTACACACGAGGGAGCACATCTACCACCGTCAAAGAGTCGTTCCAACTTTGTTCTGGCTCAGAGACTCACCAAAGCATAGTTGATGCATAGCTTATTGTTAGACGAGTCCGTAAATATTTTGTTCATGTCATTTGAGGCTCTTTTAGGTCTTTTTTATTTTTCTATAATTTTTTGTGCGATTTCCACATAATTTTTTAGGTTATGGGTATTTTGGTCCATAGTCAATTTTAGGGAGCCTTTAAGGTTTGTTTTCTCTTTAAATAGTGATGTAATACTCTTTTCTAATGAATGGTGAAATTCATTGCAAATTTTTGGTATTTTCTTGTGTTCCTCTTTGAGATGGAGAAGACAACCATGAGATGGGGTTAAAGAGCCCTATGACGGGACTGGGTAAGATGCTTGAGGACCGCAGGGTGAGACGCTGTTGAGCATGATATTTAATGGGGTTAAATGGGGCCATTAAAGGAGAGTAAAAAGGCCAAGAGCCCCCCTGGTGGGGGTCTTCCCCCCACTAAATGAAAAAGAAACCCCCGACCAGTTTGAGGGGGGGGGGGGGGGGGGGGGGGGGGTCCTCCTTCATTAATTACAAAAACAAAAAAGAGAGAGGTGGCACAATAAAGAAAAGAGGGAGGCCAAATCTGCCACCAGTTCCTATTTGGAACCCCCACTAGTGGGCGTCCTGGCCCCCATTTCAAAAAAAAAACTAACTCCCAACCGGTGGGGGGGTCTCCTCTATTAAATACAGAAAAAGGAAAAAGAAGGAGTTTATGGCAATCAATGGCCTTGAAATAGGAGCTTGTAATGCTCCGATGGGTCCCAAGTTAATGCCTCTCCACTAGTGGAGAATTCTTTAATGCTCCAATGATTGCCCCAATAATGGGGGAGGCTTTCTTTCCCTATTAAATTAAGAAGAGAGGGAGAGATAAAGGAGTTTATGGCCTTTTAATGACCTTGCATCAAAAGAGGGCTCTCTCTCTCTCTCTCAATGCTCTCTTTCATGTATTAAATTAAAGAAAAGAAGGAGAGATGCAACTAGGGGTGCCCACCGGTTGCACCCTCCGGTTCCCCCCCCCCTCTCTCTCTCTCTCTCTCTCTCTCTCTTGGGAAAAATGGTGGCCTATAAAAAAACCCCAAGGGGGAGATGAAGGGCATGCCCACTGGCCCATAATTCCTAAGGGGAAACTCTGCCGGTTTGAAGATACAAACTTAGTGCTATGCACAAGTTCAGCGCGCGGAGGAGGAGGTGTCTATTTTGAGTTCCCCTTTTAAGGTTCTCTTAAGGGAAAACTCTGCCGAAATTTCGTTGTAAATCCAACTATATAAAGAGTGTATTCTGCCCAATTTTTATTGAAACAATATGAGCATTAGCTTGCCCAATGTTTGATGTGCAATATGTAATGTATGCATGTTTATGTGTGTTCATACTTAGGCATGCATTTGATTACACATGTGTCTAGTGTAAACTTATACCTATTTAATTACCACCTAGTTAATTCTAGGATCATGTATTTAATTAAGAATGCACTACTTAATAACCATGTCTTTAGTTAGGCTTGTATCTAATAAAACATGCATCTAAGTAACCAATGTATACACTTAAATGCCCTTGGCCTTTCCCCTAAATCCAACTAAGTCCCAAGACATATCGAAGCCTAATGTATCACTCAGCTAATAAAAATGAACACAACTCATTTAAAATATCATTATAACCTCAAACAACTCATATAATAATGGAGTTAATCTTAAATGCCTAAAGTACCCCTCCACCTATAAAAATTAGTAAAAATTAGAGAAAAATCTCAAAAAATGTAAAAAACCCTCAACATATGCTAAATACCCTCAAAACCCTAATTAAAGGTCAAAATTATCAAAATACCCCTAATACACCAAAAAATATTTAAAAATTCTAGAAAAATCAAAAAAATATTAAATCAGCTAAAACGTGTTAATTACCCGTAAAATCCATATTAACCCTAAATGATGAAAATACCCCTCCAACCCAAACACACTAAAAACAACTCAAAATATCTCCTAAGCTTTTAAAACCTTCTTAAATCATTAAAATGCATCGCAAACACCAAAATGGCCTTAATGCCCCTACACTCTCTGACTTGGCATAATTTCGAAAATACCCTTATAGGTCTAAAATATTTGGAATCAATCCAGATAACTCAAAATCAATCCAAAATCTTTAAAAGTCTCCCAACCTAACATAAACCTATCCTAAACTTGGGCAAAGCCAAAGACTTAACCTAAAACATATCTTCATATGCATGTGTTGTGTGTAGTAATAATGTTGTATGTTACAAGGGCATCAATGGATGATTAATTAAGGATTGTCGAGCGGTTGCTCGGCGTAATTAACACTGACCGAGGTCAGTGGAGAGAGGTCATATACTCGGATCTTCGCCTAATCCGAAGTCCTAGACTCCATGAAGACTAATCTCAAGTTCTTATAGCCCAAGAAATAAAATAAATAAAATCGACCTACATTTCTCCAAATAAAACACCAAACGAAATAAAACATTATAGGAGAGATCTAGATGCAGGTCCAAAGCGGCATGTCCGATCGTTCTGCATCAGGGTTTCTGGGCCACCTAAAATAAGATGTCAAATGGATGGACCAACCTGTTCAAGTTAGTCTACCTGAACAAGTTGTGTACAACCATAACCAGGCATCATCATTAGAAAGAACAGCTTTTGTGAGTCTGTATCAGTTGGATCAAGTCGATAGATATGATTCATTTCCTTTCAAAACATATCTTCTCCTTGCCAAATTCTTAACCTATTAGGTCTTGTTTGGTATTGGGATAGAAAAAGGGAAGAATATGGATAAATTAACCTAGATTAATTTATCCCTATCCTTATTCTGTGATGTGTTTGGTATGTGAGGGGATAAGAAAAAAGTTAATCATATTCTCTATTTGGTGAAAATGAGCACAGTATGGAAGATAAGTTGTGAAAAAGACATTGCTACCCTTCTAATCTAAAGTAACATGGGTATTATATTAGTTTATGTAATATAACTATATATTCAATATATATGTAGTATATTAAGTGTAAATATTTTTTTATTTTTTATTACTCGTATCATGATACACTAAACATACTTAATTCAAGTTATTTAATTTAATTATATTTTAAAGGCACTCAATTTATACCACACATAATTAACATATAATTAGAATATAATAATATATTAAATATACTTAATAGTATTATTCAATATAGTAAATGAACCATTATTAAAGTTAATTATATTATTATTTTATAAATCCGATGTAACACTAATGTCTATTAGTACTAATACTAGTATGTAAGTACTAATACTAATCTTAGATAATAATATATGTATTATATTATATAATAATCCATTAAAATATTTATTAGTGTTATTTAAAATAATAATGTATATTATTATATTACATATAAAATATATTAAAGATGCTTATAGATTTATTTAAGTATTATATATATTATTTTAAGTATTATTGAATTTAAGTATATATTAAAGTACACATTATGTCATTAGCTAGTAGTGAAGCCGTTATTGAATTTAAGTATATTATTTTATAAATCCAATGTAGTACTAATGCTTATTAATACTAATATTAGTATGTAAGTACTAATATTACTAATATAAGTACTAATATTAATTTAAGATAATAATATATGTTATTTTATAATATATAATAATATATTTAAAAACTTATTAGTACTATCTAAGATAATATATATTATTATATTATGTATAATAATATATTAAAGATGATTATTACTATTATTTAGTATAATAATATATTCCATCCGTATTGGCTTGATTCATATTTCTATTTAATGACATAATGTCATTAACTAGAAATAAAGTTGTTATTAGAGTTAATTATATTACTATTTTAAGAATACGATGTAATACTAATACTTATTAGTACTAATACTAATAATTTAAGTACAAATACTAATTTAAGATAATAATATATGATATTATATTATATATAATAATATATTAAAATACTTATTAGCACTATTTAAAGATAATGATATATAAGATAAATATAATAATATATTCTATAGGTGGTATCGATTTGATTAAGAATTTTATTTAATAATATATTTAACGTCATTAGATAGTAATAAAATAATTATTAGAGTTAAATATATTATTATTTTATGAACCAAGAGAAAGGGCAAATGAGGGTAACAATGAGGTTAAGGGGCGAGGATAAGTCATTCCACCTTTTTGGTGGAATAAGTTATCCCCATATCTAACCCCAAAAATGGGGTTAAGCTCCCTTATCCCTATCCCCCTTAACCCCTCTTATCCTCGTGACTTTTTGCAATGCCAAACGAGGAACGGGAATATCTCTGGCTTATCCCGATACCAAACGGGACCTTAATGTTTTAGGACTGCAGAAACAGGAATAAAGATTCAATACAAACAATTCAAACCTATCCCATATCCCAAAAGCAAAGACTTAGATACTGCTAATACATACATATGGCCCATTAAAGATTTCGAGGCAGCTCATGTGAAGTCCTGTTGTCATACACAGAAAATAGTCCATGGCCCACAGGTAAGCCTATTACTATCCCGTCATCCAAATTTAGACTCATTTCTAGCCTAGGAGGTCAATCACAGCTGGCTTTCTTTCTACTTGTCATTTAGGCTTCACCAATGCAATTTTCCTTTTCCTTCTTTGTTTCTTCCTTACGTGTAAGGGTATGGCTCTCAGCAACTTTGAGTTTATGACCCTACAGATAGATTGATATGGACAAAACCAGATGAATCATGAAAAGCATGCATGCGGAATACATAAATCAGGACCTCGAAGTTATGGAGTCAAACCCTCCTGTATGACCAAATAGAGAAATTGAAATAATCAAACAACAATAACATGGACATCAATGAATGTTGGTAAGCTAAACAGGATATAATAACACCACGAAACAGGGAAATCAGTAACAGAAATACCCACCTGTGTAAATTCATGAAGTATGTCCCTATGCCGTGCAAGCTTTTGGGTAACAGAAGTCGTGGGTGCAGCCGTTGCAGCACATCGACTCATGGCATCGTTCACATCCAGTAGCTTCTCAAGTAAGGACTGTATCTCCATTTCCATTGATTTCCATGATCTCCCAGGTCCAACTGTTGGTGATCCAGTATCTGCATAATTTGGCATATTAAAATCAATATGTAGAAATATGATAAACCCAATTCAACAACACACAAATAGAAAACATAAGAGGGCAGCCTGGTACCATGAGGATGGGGCGGGCCAGTTGTGCATAAACTGAGACTGAAAAAGAGCCTGCTGGACCTTAATCCTCCAATCATAGAGTGGTAAAACAAGACAGAGGATCCAACTGACTTAATCTAACTTAAACAACCAATAACTACACAACTAACTAACAGGTGAGCCAAATTCCATGAATAAATAAGTATAAGCCCATCAATCCTCTAATGGCCGTTAGGGTTTGGAGGCATTTCAGTAATTTTAGGTGATTTTTAGGATTGAAATGGTATTTTGGTCATCCCAAGCAATTCTAGGGTTTGGGGGCCTTTTTGGTAATTTTAGGTACATTTAGAAAGCTTCTTATAGACGGTTCAAGCATAGACCATGGTTAAAACTTCATGGACCTAGCGAATTTCACTTTAAGTAAAGGTCATAGCCTTAACAGATATTGGTTATGCCTCTTAATGATCATGGGCTCAAAAGATCCATTGCAACTCATTTAAGTATCTAAATTCTTAGTGGACTTGAGTTGGATAATCTCTTCAATCCTACTAAAGACTTGGGGTAGACCCATTAGGGATCTATAAAAAAGATTCAAAACGCAAAGTGACATACAAGATCAAATGGATCAAAGATTTTCATTCAGTTTCTCCAATTACAATGAGAAAATGATGAATATGCAGAAGAAGAAGAATATGAAGAAGTGCTATTGGCATTTTCAAACTCTAGTTACTCTACGGCTCTCAGGTTCATGTCATCTACCATTGTCTTTCCATGTGTCTATGTCATGCGTGGTAAGAAAAGTGATTAATTAGTACAACTTGCAATTTACTTTGACATTTACAGAAATTTGCATCATCGCAATGTGTTTGATGCTTGTTAGCTCATCAAAAGGGAGCGATGTCAAAAGGAGCTCCATGGTTCACCTTAGGGGAATTCGGTGTCCCTCACAAGAGTGGTCTCCCTCACCATTATGTTCAACCTATACAACCAAGCTAGACGAGGACTAGGTGGCAAGGTCTCAGGCAGCTGGAGCAGCAATCCGCAGTTCTAGCTTTAGAGATGCGGGCCAAGATGTTTTGAATGCCTTAAATGGGATCCACTGTACCACACCTATAAAGCTACAGTGAAATGCTAGCCTGCAGCTGCACAGGACATGTCTGCAGGGTCTGTCCAGGGAGGTTTTGGCCATCTCCCTCTTCTTTTGGGACAAAGACCTATATAGAGGCAGCATTGTTTGGGGTCCAAGTGTCAGGATGTTTGACCCCTAGCACAGGACATCACTAGATGATTGCTACACCACTTCAACCAGGCTTTGTTAAAGGTAGGAACCATGGCTAGAGCAGTGCCTATAGGTTTGTTAGTGGAGGGGCAGTTGGAGTTTCCCTTAAGGCCATCTAGACAAGGGAGGAGGTGGCACAGGCACTGGGAAATATCTTTAGTGAACAGGGGGGCTTTTGTGGTAGGAGGCAACAAAGAAGCAGAAGATGAGGGATTAGAAGTGGCAAGGCTTCATGGAGTCAAGTGGCTAACTTCTGCAGGTGGACAAATGGAGATTAAATAGAGGCACATACTAGGATCCTCCTTGTGCCAAGGATACCCTCGAGGGCCCCCCCTCTTCATATGTGACAGAGAGGGCATTGCTCAATTTGTGGATAGCTTTGGATGCTAGAAAATGATGACCAAGCACTCTGCCATCAAATAACCTGACCTCAGTAACCACTGTGATGAGAGCTGGGAATCCCCTGCTATCTGGGCAGTGGTGGAAGTTTCTCTCAAGGGTAGTTCTTTCCTATGCAGATACGAGGTTGACTAATGCAGGCTCAACAGCAGGCTAAAACAGAGTTACAGTCCCTGCATCTCTTGCACTGGGAGGTTGAAGATGGAGCTATTGGGTGGGTGCATGTCAGCATCCCTAAGGTGCATTCAAATTTCAAATCTCTTAGACAATCTAGAATTGATCATGACTCTGGTTCCCCAGTGGTACATCCATTGTCGGTACCTCACATTGCACAGGGGGGCCCTGGATATAATAGAAGGGAGTCAAAAGAATCAAATATATCATATGATATAGCATACTTTAAAAGAGAAGCTAGGCTTCTGCGTCAGAGCATTCATCATGGAGCTCTCTATGCGAGATCATTTTGTTTCTTAACGACCATAAGTCCTCGGACTGCGCCCCATGGGTCCTGAGGCTCTCTAGAATCCCGTATAGGGTTTCCAGCTTAGGTTCCCCAAAGGCGGTCCGTGGATTGGCAAGTTAGACCAACTAAACAAGGGGTTTGCATATGGACTTCCCTCGAGCCATATTCAGGCCTCCAGAGGCTGGTGGGCTGGCTTCTCAGTTTACCCACGGACTGTCTTCAATGGCCTAACTCCAGCCCATGGTTTAGGTTCGGAGTAAGTGCAGTCCAAGTCATCAATAGGGGCCAATGACTTACTAAGGTCCCCAACGTAGGCAGATCTATCTTCGTGCCCAAGGGAACCTACTCCTTTGCCCGATCACCTAGACACCTCCATCAACTGCCCTTCTGCAGCAGGCCCTTGATGGTGCTCCAAGAGGAGCCACTGCAGCTGCTTTCTCTGCCAGCTGTGGCACTTCCCTAGAGAAACTCTGTCTTCTGAGAATGGTGTGCGGTGATACCTATGGAACTGCTCTGTCTCAGATGAAAAAAGTACAGGGTTACAGAAAATTGAAGAGGTTATTAAGTTCTAACGCCGAGGATTTTATTTATTATGACAGAAATAGAGGTAGAAACTTAAAGTCATAAATATTTGTATGTTTTCTCATGTATGTTTTAATGTTCTTAGTGAAGTCAGTGCATTGAGTGTCTTGAGAGTCATATTTGTGCTTTTTCTTGGGTTTCTTTTCACGTATTTGGGTGCTTTATACTGAAGCATCTCACCAGTCACCACAATACTTTGGATGTATCACTGTTTTTAATAAATATTAAAAACAGTGGTGTGTACCACCCACTTTCGCCCTAGATTGGAGAGAGGTGGCATTGAAATTCACAGCTATGACTACATAGACAAGGATTGCTTAGTGGTACTGTTTGATGGTTTATATGGTAGGATGATAAAAGAAGGAAGAGAAGAGTTCTCAAGGGTGGCTACTAGTATATTTTGGAAGATTAAAAAGGGGAGTTATGAACTGGACCATTGTGGCAAACGTGGGGGATCCTAAGGATTCTCCCTGTGCAGAGGCTTGATAGAGAGACTTCATTAAAGGAGTTGCAAAAACTTGCTGGCCTTTTGTGCAGGCTTGTACTCTGCTTCACTATCTTGTTAGAGCATCTCTTGGGTTTTTTCTTGGGGGAGTGGTAGTTCCATGGGTTTATTAAATATCAAAAGAAAAGGAACACACAAGTATAATCTCCTTAATGCTTTGAAAAATCCCTCTAAGTAACCAGTAACCACACAAACATGGTGTAGGATACCCTACCCACCCAAGACAGATCTTGGTTATTTAGTTTTTCATGCACTTGTTTTCTTTAGTTTCTAGATTCTAGAGTTGTAACAGGATCATGGACCTCCTGATCACTCGTATTCTACAATTTGTACTCTTGTTCAGGGTCATGGACCTCCTGATCACTCGTATTGCACAATTTGTACTCTTGTTCAGTTTTTTTTTTTTTTTTCAGGAGGGGGGGGGGGGGGGGGGGGGGGGGGGGGGGGGGGGGGGGGGGGGGGTGTTTGTATAAAAGGGAACTCATTAGCTGGAAACTCCCATCTTACATTTTGAGCATCTTCTGCAGCAAGCCCTCAATGGTGCTCCAAGAGGAGCCATTGCTGCAGCTGCTTTCTCTGCCAGCTGTGGCACTCCCCTAGAGAAACTCTGTCTTCTGAGAATGGTGTGCGGTGATACCTACGGAACTGCTCTGTCTCAGATGAAAAAAGCACAGGGTTAGAGAAAATTGAAGAGGTTATTAAGTTCTAACGCCGAGGATTTTATTTATTATGACAGAAATAGAGGTAGAAACTTAAAGTCATAAATATTTGTATGTTTTCTCATGTATGTTTTAATGTTCTTAGTGAAGTCAGTGCATTGAGTGTCTTGAGAGTCATATTTGTGCTTTTTCTTGGGTTTCTTTTCACGTATTTGGGTGCTTTATACTGAAGCATCTCACCAGTCACCACAATACTTTGGATGTATCACTGTTTTTAATAAATATTAAAAACAGTGGTGTGTACCACCCACTTTCGCCCTAGATTGGAGAGAGGTGGCATTGAAATTCACAGCTATGACTACATAGACAAGGATTGCTTAGTGGTACTGTTTGATGGTTTATATGGTAGGATGATAAAAGAAGGAAGAGAAGAGTTCTCAAGGGTGGCTACTAGTATATTTTGGAAGATTAAAAAGGGGAGTTATGAACTGGACCATTGTGGCAAACGTGGGGGATCCTAAGGATTCTCCCTGTGCAGAGGCTTGATAGAGAGACTTCATTAAAGGAGTTGCAAAAACTTGCTGGCCTTTTGTGCAGGCTTGTACTCTGCTTCACTATCTTGTTAGAGCATCACTTGGGTTTTTTTCTTGGGGGAGTGGTAGTACCATGGATTTATTAAATATCAAAAGAAAAGGAACATACTAGTATAATCTCCTTATGCTTTGAAAAATCCCTCTAAGTAACCAGTAACCACACAAACATGGTGTAGGATACCCTACCCACCCAAGACAGATCTTGGTTATTTAGTTTTTAATGCACTTGTTTTCTTTCTCAGAGTTTCTAGATTCTAGAGTTGTAACAGGATCATGGACCTCCTGATCACTCGTATTCTACAATTTGTACTCTTGTTCAGCGTCATGGACCTCCTGATCACTCGTATTGCACAATTTGTACTCTTGTTCAGTTTTTTTATTATTTTTTTATTTTTATTATTTTTATTTTTATTTTATTTATTTTTTATTTTATTTTATTTTTTTTTGGGGGGGGGGGGGGGGTGTTGTATAAAAGGGAACTCATTAGCTGGAAACTCCCATCTTACATTTTGAGCATCTGAAAAATGGCATATGCTAGCCAGGGAAAACCTGAACATATGTTAGATGCAATATCAAGATATAGTCAATGAACTGATGGAATGATTTTGACACTATTATCGTAGAATAACAAACACCAATTATAGCCTCCTTCTCCTTGCAATGATTTCATCGTAACCAAGATACTGTCTTGTGAGATTATGGACCTGCATGCCAAGAGGGTGTGGGGGACCAAATATACTCGACAAGAAATGCTATGGAGGCAACAGTACAGACCACCACAAAGATTTTTGTGCCACAATGTAAATTTCAGGTAATCTTTGTCCATTACCATCAGTGTTTTCTAAATTGCGAGTTCTCACTAGCATCAGAACATCGACAGCTTACGTGATCAAAATAAAATCCACATCCTACGATTTACAGCCCGCTACGCAGTGACAGTTCCTTCGTTCCATATCTACCCCCACTCGACGAGCAGATGAAGAGTATCATACCAACTCGATCCACTCCCAACTTTTACACAATTTCAGGATCTAACGAGTTTATCCACACAACAACCAAAACTAAACCAGATTGGCACCCACGGGGCCACAGCATCAACTCGACCCGCCCCAACCACTACCCCACGAAATCCCCCACTCCCAACCCACCCATCGGCCCAGCACCCGCCGATCCAAACCCAACGCAGATCTACACAAAGAAAGGAAAAGCTAGGAGGGTAGGGGGCGAGTAAGAGGCGGCGTACCGGCGGGCGCAGGCGCGAACCTGGATCCGAGCTTGGCGTAGGAGGAGAGCTTGACGTCGAGATCCCTCTCGATCTTCCGGGCCTCCTTCCTCAGCTCCTCCCATCCGGACTCCTGCAGCTCCAAATTCGAGTCCTCCATGCCAACACCACCACCACGCGCAGGCGCCGGCGGCGATCTCAGCGGCGGGTATGTCTGGTGCGATCGGGATTTTGGCGTCTAGAACGGCGGTGGGGGTTTCCCATCCGACGATGACGGCACCGGCGCTAGGTATCCAATATTTCTCTTCCTTTGGAATCCTTTTTTGGTTGGTTCCTGCGCCGCCGCTGCGGCGGAGCAGCCGTAGCGCTTGGTTGCACTGCGCTGGGGGGCGGGGGGGGTGCCGGTGTGGTCTCCGCCTGTTGGCCTGGGAATGGAAGTGAAAGCCCGGTCGCTGTTCCAGTGGAGCCGTTATAAGAAGCCAAAGATGTCGTCCTTTTTTCCTTTTTTATTTAAAAAGAAAAAGTAATTACAGGACTCTGGCTACCTTCCTTTTTTTTTTAACTCTGCCATCAAATTTTATATTACAATAATCATTATTTTACGTTAAAACTCAAAAGAATAATATTCCTCAGTCTATTGGGTACAACTTATGAAAAAGGATGTGATAGTTATCGTAAGTTGTGATCTCATTTATGACTTTACTTATTTTGAATAAAGTTATATATATTATTCTTTGGTTTCTAAGTAGTCATTGGAGACATGCACTTTGACGTCATTGTGAGTATGTTTTGCCAAAGTTTATTAAAAAATGGGTGATTTTCTACGGATTAACTTCTCGAATGTTTTATTCTCATCCAAAGTATGTTAGAGAGCTTTATCTTTATCTCTAGAGGTCTCTAACCTTTAGCATATAATTATTAAAAGTTTTGAAGGCATTTAATTGTGTTTTTCAAGTCAATCATGAATTTTCTGAATAGTTATTTCTTAATTTCTATAATTTTATGTGTAACTTCTATAAATAGCTATTAGGAGGAAACCCTAGTTAAGGGATCTCTCTACTTCGCCCCGAGGTTGCCGAAGGGCATTCTAATCGCATCCATATCCTATTAGAGCTTTGAAGAAGGAAGGAGGCGCTTATTCTTAAAGGAGTCTTCATCCTAACTTATTCTTCATGGATCCCATCATTTTTCTTTCTTCTTTTGGCTTTCTTTTGGTTCGTTATTAGCTTAATCTGCATCGTAGCATCATTTAGAGATAGTTCAACCTCTTCTCCACATTTTTGCACATTGCATGCACGCAACAACCTATTACACCTTCCTAAAGATTGGTTAAAATTACCAAAACACCCCAGGTATGTTTAATGCACAATTGTGATTTCATGAGCATAATTAAATCTTAATATTGAACTATGAGTTATAATCTTTTGTCACTTCTTTTCATGTTTGTATAGGGGAAATATTGACTTTGATGAAAAGAAGTTCTTCGTTGTTGGCCGGTTGATAGTGAGAAAGGTGGACTCCACTCTCTTGTGTAAAGGAGGTAAATCTTTTTTTCCTTGTTGATTAGATTGTAGGGATTCATGTCTTTACAATTCAGTTAATTTGATGGTGATCATGATTTCTTCTTCATGCCATACATGTCTTGATTTGTGTTTCCAAAGAGACATTTTCATGTCTATAGTCTAATTAAGATTATTGTAAAATCTATTTAGTTAAAAAAAAAAATTGCTAACAACAAAGTGCCTTACCCTTTCCCACATTTTCACAATATTTAATTAAAAAATGACGGATCTTGATTTGGTGGTTGTATTACATTTAATAATTTGTTGTCAATTAGTAGACAATAGATTGCGAATGTTCTATATCCAAATCTTTTTTTACTAGATATTGTTTGTCTACTATGTATTTCCTTGGCTTATTAGAGAAGGATGTTGTTGTAAGAAGTTACTTATCATCTCTAACATTCTCACTAACGACAACTATCCTACGTGATTTCGATATATGATAATAACACTCTCCATTAAAAACACGTATGCGTTCATTGGCAGCAACATTACAGTCTTAATAATCTCAAGTTATTCTCTTCCATTATCTGTGTGAAGAAATGAAAGGTGCATTGGCACAAGATGGCCTTCCAAGATGAGGTGTCTATATATATAATGTATATCTCAAGAGAATACAATGCTTGAGGATTAGAACGAACAACAAGTCCCCATGAAATGTGAAATGAGTCAAACAAGGGACTAAGTACATAGGCATGATATACATGTACTCAACAAAAAAGCATTTACTATAAGTGTAGACATAAGTTGTTCCACGTGCAAGACTCCTGGGAGGTTGTTGGTGATGACACAATTGCTTCCTTCTTATCCTATTGTGTACGCATGGCCAGTGGAGGAGATGATTCAATATGCCCCCCCAAGGCCAGCACAACACTAATGATGTTGAGCTTGAAGGCTAATAGTTGGAAGCATCGTCGAACCCTTAGTGAATAAGCAGCAACCTGATCCTATATACAGAGATAGTGAACATGGAGGAGTCCTTGAGTTAAGTGTTCTTGCATGAAATGATTGTCAATCATAATATGTTTCATGGGGATGTAAAAAATCGGGTTGGCGAGGAGATACGTCGCCCCAGGTTGTCACATCAAAGAACAACGGGAGTAGCAATCCAAACACCCATCTTCTTAAATGAGGACTTAACCCAAATACATTCTATAGTAGCATTGGTAATAGATTTATTGTAACGACCCGCCATCCTATGACCGGAGACCCGATCACTAAATAGATGTCGGCCCATTAACCACGGGTTCACACCCGGATCTCACACAACACATCTGGAGGAGTAAGCGTTAAACAAGGCTAAATATAACAATCATACGGACTACAAAGATATAACAAGTGCGCAGGAAGGAAGATAACAATGTCCGTATACAGTCCAACAATAATTACATGGTCCAATAAATTAAATAAGTACAGGCAGAAGTAAAGTACAACAACATCGGGGCATACCCCGGAACTGAGATAGTTGTTGGTCCGCACACCAAGGAGATGCCACACGCCACCACACGCCACGAGGTCCACACCTGAAAATCGCAGGGAGTGAGCCACACCAGAATTGGACTCAGTAGGGATCATCTGATTCCCTGCCTCCCACTCACACACCCACAAGTGCAATAATACAGATATATGGCAATTAAATAAAGCAGTAAATATAGCTCCCAAACCTGATATGAAACGTACGCATAAGCAGTGTAGCAGGAACAGTTCTAAGTAATCCGAAGAACCCAACACAAAGTCACGACTCACAACCAAGGTCCACAAAGCGACCAAACCACACTGTCGACTGTCAACAAACGTCGCCTTACAACACCACCACTACTCACGCATGTCCGCCCCTACAGTGTTCCGGGACACCGTAGGGTGAGACAGTGAGTCAAACTAGGACTAACTGGGACCAGTGAACCACCACTGCCCAGCTACGTGTGCACACAAGCAGTCTAGACTATTGTCCTACCGACCGGATTTCCTCCACGCCAGGCCTCGGCGCTTCAGGAGGGCCCTGGGGACCGGCAAAACCCCCGTCAAGCCGAAGCTACAGGAACTACCCACAACCCTAACCTCCCGGACTACGTCAGGCCAAAGGGCGAAGGGTACCACTCGTAACCTTGATCACATGTCACATCAGGCCCAGTGGCTAAAGGGGTAAAACAACTCCAACAGTACCACAACCAGCTCCACAGTAAGAAACGCGCCGGAAGCTGCCACGACAAACAGGGAAACCCCGACCCGCTGAGACCAAACAGCAACCCCTCGGATAGCGCACCGGCTACTCCGGCCCGACGGGCTCAAGGTGGTTCTGCTTCCCTTAGCCAAAGGTAAAACACAACATGTACCACTCCTCTACCGGTACGGCAACAATGCCTCACAGACACCAAGGCCCTTCCCCATCGGCCCAAGGTGACAAACGTAAACCACAGTTGTTCCAATTCCATATCCGCATAAGCACACACACACACATAACATGATTCCATTCACACAGCAAACCTCCGCCTTGACGTACAATTAAAGTATGCATTTGAACCATTTCTACCGTGAAACATGTGTTAAAAACAAGAGTTAATGCAGTTCTATCTTGAATCGCGTCGACCGAGGTCGACGCCATTCAAGTCCCTCAATCTGGTTCATTTAAACCCGACCTCAGATTCTGCCTTAAAACGCGTCGTTCTGGGAAGCCGCCCTTTAAAAGGCGTCAGCGTCCTCAAACACCATTCACACCAAATTCCGATATTGCAATGACCACAGTCGAGATGATTTCCTGCCTAAAAGGCGTCATGATGGCCCGACGTCTTTCGAAAAGGCGTCGTCCATACATGACGTCTTTTAGCGCCATATTCCCGAACTGACAGAGACTCGGTGGAGCGATTTCTACCTAAAAGACGTCATGATGGCCCGACGTCCTTCTAAAAGGCGTCGTCCATACATGACGTCTTTTAGCGCCAGAAACCGAGTCTTGTCCTCAGCCCGAGGGCTCCCTTTCACCCCCAAAACACCCCAAAATCGCCCAACACATAAGAGGAGGAAGGGAAACCGAATCTACCACGAGTATCTCACAATTCCATGATCATAAACACGACCAAACCCACAAGAAAACCCTCTTAACATGCTCATTCCACCCCAAATGCATCATGCTCCGCCATGGAAATCACAAGCAAGATATTCACAGTCCAAGCAAGGTTCGTTCCCCTACCGGTTCTTGAACTCCTCCAAGCTCCGTGCTGCCGACCCGCCGCACCGCAGACCGCCGCCGGTACCCCCGAGGACGTCGCCACTCCGCCGGGACGTCAGTCGCCGTCCGGAGAATGGAACGCCGCGAAGAAAGTGGTGGTGATAGAGGTGAGAGGTAGGGAGGTGTTGGAGTGGTGGAAGAGGAAGGGAAAAGGGAAAAGAGAGTCGGAGAGGCGGAGAGAGCGAGGAGAGAGAGAGTGGAGGCGAAAATGAGGGAAATAAGGGGAGGCTCGCAGGGTCAATCTGAAACTGGCTAAAACGCGTCGACCAAGAAGGACGCTTATCAGATGACAGGACGGGCCGTACTGACAGCGATCTGAAACGCGTCGCTCACCACGGACGCCGTTCAGATGACAAGACAGACACCGTACACTGACATCGCAGGGTCGCAGTCTGAATGGCGTCGTCCATCATAGACGCCGTTCAGACGACAGGACAGGGGCCGTACTCTCGCGGCCCGAAACCCGCCCACGTGGCACAACAGCAACAGACTTAAATGGCGTCCACACAGCCAGACGCCGTTTGAAAGGCGTCGTGCAGTGCAGACGTCATTCAGTCAAAATTCTCAAGACCCCCCAGGGTCGAAACCAGGAGATCCAGCCCGAACCCGACCCGAATACTGAACCCGAAACCTCAGTCCTTACATTTATACTCCACCTCAATACTAGATTGAGCGATGGTCAATTGTTTTTTCGAGCTCCACGATATGATATGACTGCCCAAGGTTATAACATAACTACCAATTGAATGTTGATCATGTGGAGAGTCAATCCATATTGTCATCTACAAAGCCATGAAGAGACAGTGGTGCCCGTTAATAAAAGAGAAGCCCTTGTGAAATAGTGAGCCTAAGATACCCCGACATGCACTTCACTGTCGCCCTATGATCCCCTGTCAAAGCATGCATATATTGACACACTTTATTGACTGCAAAGGCATTATATAGTCGAGTGAGTGTGACATACTAAAGGGCTATGATGATACTCTTGTAGGATGAGGGATCATAAAGTAATGAAGGCATTGTGACGGTGGAGATTGTGGTAACCAACATGGAAAGTGACTTCCCATCCATATACCCATTACCCGTAGGTTCCAACCTACCCTACGAATGCTTGCAGGGTCTGCACAAAACTCTCCTATTATTATGCCCTACACTTTTACAATCATTAATTAATTTAAATTAATTCAATTAATTAATTATAAAAATTTATGAGTGAGTTTAAATAATTTGATTTAGATTAATTAACTCAATTATAAAAGCTCATTAGCCAAATTATACTACTAAGAATAGTCTACTAATTTAGTTCAAATTCTAAATTAATGTATTAGACACCAACACAGTAAAATAACGATAACTTTCTGTAAAAAATTCTAATTTAGGTACAGTTGATATCATTGGAAAAAGAATAAAAAGATATATAACTTTATAGAAAAATATTTTTATTAATTCAGATATTTTAGAAGTCAAAAATGTCGATTATCAGTTTTATAAAAAGACTACCCATATAGAACAAGTCCTAATTAGACTAAGATTTGAATTAAAAAATAAAAAATTATATAATTAAAATTAATAACGACCTAAAAAGTTATGCATGATATATTTGACTTAAATTAGAAGTAGAATATAATAATATTTAAATATAATTAAGATTATAATTAATTGATAGAAAGTCATAATTAGAATCCTACTTGAATTAAGATTATGCACATAGATTTATTTGACATAGTCTTAGTGTTGTAACCATAACTCCATATATAAAATTCTAAATTAAGTAAGACAACTCCCATTAAAACTATGACTCAAAATTCTAGAAGTTTTATGAATAATACATATTTAAAATAAGTCGTTTCCTACTCGGAATCAAGACATCTCTAAATAGGAAGGAAATCTGTCATATTTCTAAGTTCGGAGTACTCAGGACAGCAGGTCGGTAAAATAGGCATATCCTTTTATATAGATGTCAAAAAATAGTAAGAGCGATAGCATCGAAAAGATAATAAAACATTATAAAACTTTGTACATGAAACAATTTCCTAATTTGGACGTTTATGAGGTCGAATTTAATGGTCTTCAGAAGAAAAAAAAAACTATAGGTAACGTTAACATAGTCCGATTTGCATTATGAAGTAACTTTGACTTGAAAATTAAACCATGGGAGTAAGAGTTCGACTCCAACAAAGAAACAGAGTGTTATTGGTTATATTAGGAAAGAAAATAAATATAAATAGAGTATTGGGGTCATGCTCAAAGCTTTATTGCATGCAACTCTCTTCCAAGGATAAGTTTATGGAGTGTTCTTGAGATAATAGAGTTGATTCATAGTTATTTCTTTTAGAAATTTGATTATAACCAATGTTTTGTGTTATTAGAGTCTAAGAAAACATAAGAAGAACTTAGAGAATGTGAAAAAGAGTTTAGAAGAAAAAAAAAATCATGGTTAGATAACAAGAAAGTCATAGGGGAATTAAGAACCGATCTTTCTTCAAAGGGAAGGTGGATAACTTTAAGCATGATCTATTTTATGATAAAAACTATATTATTTTTTAAAGTTTTCAAAGGCTAATTAATTGGTAATAAGTTTGATCTATTTGTTTCCTTCGTGATCATCAAGTTTTAAATTTTTATGATCTTCTTTGCTATTTATTCTATGATTATTATCCCAGCGTATGCAATATGTCCGTTTAATCTATTTTGTTTCTAATTATGATCACATAAGTTATAAATATTCGTTCTCCTTGGTACAATGTCCAGTTGAGCTAACATTTTAATAGAAGCTTACTCTATATGTTATCTTCATATCTAATAAATTACATAATTTTCGGAGTTCTTTGGATATTTATTCAGTAATATTCTTCTCAGACTATGTAATTTGTCATGATAGTTTTGAAATCTTAACTTATGAATCTTATATCTCACTTGATTCATGTCTACATCATGCCAAATTTTATGGAGACATTTTTTATACTATCTTTGACGTCTCTGAAAAGTTTAAAAATTTTATAATAATGTTTGATATTTATTTTCACCTCTGTTTTGATTTGCTAGAATTCTATTTAAGTCGGATTCCCTGAATCAAAGTAAGAATTCAAAATCACATCAGAACAAATCAAAAATTGATGAAACTTTGTCCACACTTTAAATATGACATTTTTATATATTATCCGATTTTTAAAATTTTCTGAATTTGTTTGATATTATTTAGCCTATTTGTTAATTTGTTAGCTCTGAAAATTAGTTTTGATAGTCGAAAAATATGTTTGTTATTACGAAAATTCTAAGAAAATTCATTTGACTATCTTTTCTGTCCAGTAACTTATTTTGATCAGTTTTATTCTAATTATTCATCTATATGACCATATTGACTCTTTAAGTAATTATATTGTATATAAAAGTATATATTTTAACTCTTATATATATGTATTACTATGTCAAATTAATTTTCAGATCTATGATCATTATGAAATCTGTGAAAATATGTTTATGCCATATTTATTTGATATATGTTTAGACATTGTCATCTTAAGGAGATTGTGGCTCATTCCATAAGCGTCCGTAGATGAGTTCTGCCCGTGGGCAACGGGAAATCTTGGTGATTGTATTTTGTTTTCAGTCGTCCGAGGTGTGACTATAGACTCCTCGACTATACATGTGCCATAACTTTAGCATACTTGTCTATATACTATGTTATTTGTTTGTTTGGCTCCTTATATGATGGTTGGATATATGTCTATTTGATATGTTTAGATTTGATTTGTTTAACACATAATTATGAAGTATAATTTGTTGTTTAAATCCATTTGATTCAGCTTATGATTTGCTCAAGTTGTTATTTTGACATCTATGCTAAGTTATTTTGATCTCAATCTATTTGATTAAAAATCTATGTTTATTATGATTATTCTGATAATATAAACTCTGATTTGATAAGTTATCATGCCATGATAAATTTGTTATATGTTCAGTTTGATATGTGATATATTCTGATAATGGTTAGTAGACTTATTCAGTTAGATAAGAATTCGATCATTGCATATATGTTATATGTTAGTCGATCTATTCATACTATTAAAAAACATATTTGATTTAACAAGCTTATATATGACAATGTTTTGTATCATGTTTTTATTTGGGATATATATGTAGAACTGTGTAAGATCATGTTTAGTATAATTGTACAATGTGATTTGTAAAATTTATTATATGTTAAGTCATGTGGATGATTCGAAATCTACTCAGTGGTTGTACTCATAAATCCTATTAACATTTTCGGAGTCTGAAAAGAGAACCTGAAATTTGAGGAGACGTCTGATTGAAGTATTTGACATCTTCAGAACGTTATTTATATTTAAATTTACGGCTTTGATGTAGTAGGGATAATGAAAGATTGATGTATTTTTCTTTATTTGGTGAGATTGAGAATTTATTTAAATCTCATTGTGGTTGTTTAGTTTTCACATATATTTGTTATGGTGAAATTTGTTCCAAGATTACGCAGTCAGATTCCGAGCTACAAAAATTAAACCGGATCCGAGTCGTAACCCCTATAGTAGCGTTGTCCATCCACATATATTTTATATATTTAGATCACACATATCTTAAAGAGATGAGAGATATAAATGCATAGGAGTTTAAAAGTAGGGTTGTCAACCGATTCGGATAATATCCGACTCCGATTCGTATCTGCATCCGATTAGTCGGATATTTATCCGATTAACACATTTGGTGGACATATCCGAATATCCGTTTAATTATCCAATTAACATTTGAAGTGGAAACGGAAAATAGATATTCGCTCCGATTATTATCTAATCAATTATGTAGTTTGATAAGTTCCTCTATTTTAATGATGTTTATATGTTTAAATGAACGGTAATTCAGTATTTGAAGTATGCTTAAGACATGTTAAGTGATAATAATGAAATTCATTGTGATTTTTTTACTTTTATTAGTTCTACTAATTTAGATAAATTATTCAAGTCATTTGTTATTATCTAAGGTATATTTAATAAAGCATTCAAATTATTTAAAATTTATCTAGATTTCTAACTTGAATATTTATTAATTTAAATCTATGATATTCATGGACTATACAAAGAATAAAATTTACAAGTCGATAAGTTACAAAACAAAGTTGAAATATTTTAGTATTCAAATTATTATCCGATTTCGAATATTATCCGGCAGAGTAGAATTCAGATAGCAAAATTTATTATCCGTCAGATAGTATCCGAAGTTGGATAATACTAAACGGAGCATATTTGGATACTGTGATATCCGCTCCGTATTCGCTCCTTTGACAGTTCTATTTAATTGTCAAACTGAGTCAAACAAACATAATATTCTTTATTCACACATAGCCGTGTATAGTATCATAATAAAGTATATAACGATATAGAAGTACAAATCAAATTTAATATACTTAAACATAGTAAAATTATATTTCTAAATATATCAGAAAATTTCTAGAATTTTCAGAATTAATCTTATAAAATTTCAACATGGATATCAAATTTTAGGGTAGACAATAGCATAAGTAATCAAGATAAATATAAAATAATAAAATATGGTTAATAGTCTCGTAACATCTTATTAAAGTTTTTTTGGCAAAGTTTCATAATTTTCTAGATTGATTTGATATAATTTCGTACTCCTACTTTAATTCCATAAATATTATTTTAATAGAATTCTAGCAACTTAAAACATAGGGAAAAATAAATAGCAACTGTGATCATAAAATTCTCAAACTTTATAGAAAGGTCAAAGACAATATGATCGAGATTGTTACAAAATTTGGCATGATTTGGACGTAAATCGAGTGAGATAGAAGATCTACAAGTTGAGATTTAAAAAATGTCATGACATATTGGATAGTATGACAAAACAATTATGAAATAAATATAAAAAAAATTCAAAAATTTTTAAAAATTATTGGACATAAATATAACATCCAACAAAGTAGAAAAATATTCACAACTCAGGTGATTACAATAGAAAACATAACAGATTGAACAGACAGATTGCACATATCAAGAGAATGATCATATAATAAATGATAAATAAGTTCATAAAAATATAAAATTTAGTGATCATGAAGTAGATATATAGATCAAAATTCTTACTAATTGATTAGCTTTTGAAAACTTAAAAAATAATTTAGTTTTCAGTATAAAATAGGTCATGCTTAGATTTATCCGCCTACCTCTTAAAAAAAAGCTCGATTTTTCGTGGTTCTTAGAGTTTTTTCAAGAATGTTCTACGACCTCCAACCCTTCCAAGCTCTTCTCTATACCTTCTAAGGCCCCAAAATGATCTTCTCACATTGAAGAAGCACCCATTTATAGCCTAGTAGCCTTTTCTCTTAAGACCAACATGTAAACAAACTTCTGTAAACAAAGCTATGGCTAAAGTATGGTGTGCACGTATTTTAGTGGTTATAAATAGTGTTTTCCCCACTCCTAATCTTCCTCAAACTCTTCTTACCTTTTGCTGGTTGGATTTGACTTAAAGAGAGATCTTCCCTTCATAGATAAGCTTCCAATTTGAAATATAACTCACCTAGATTTATGGCATATTTTGTTACCATCCAAATATATTCAAATTATAACTAGTAAACACTTATTTTGAAAATATGTTCTTCATAAAAGTTATAGAATTTTGAGCTAGCTTTCTAATGAGAGTTGTTTCATCATATGTGAAATTTTATCCATGAAATTATGCTTAAAATAACAAGACTATATCAAGTAAATATGTGTGCAGAATTTTAATACGAGTAAGATTCTAATCATTACTTTTTATCTTTGAATTGAATATTACATATACTTAAATTTATTGTGTTCTACTTCTAATCTAATTCAATGATATGTTTCAACTTTTTCATATCATGGTCAACTTTAATTATCCTTTCCATTATTTCTTAATTTGAATCATAGTAATATTAGGACTTGTTTCCCGTAGACAACCATTTATATAACTGATCATTGATATTTTTGATCCTTAAAATATCTGAATTAGTAAAAGTAAACTTCTACAAAGTTATAGATCTTTTTGTCATCTTTCTAACAATATCAACCATACCTCAATTCGAGTTCTTTATAGAAAGTTATTATCATTGTATTAAGCTACTATATAATACACATGAACTCATAATTTTAATTAAGTTAGTGGGCTGTTTTAATTTGTTTACATAGGCTAAAAGACCTTCACTAATGAGTTGACTATATTAAATTAAATTATTTAAACTCTACAATAGATTCTAATTAGATAATTAGATTAAACTAAAATCACTATTAAGCTATAAAATTTTAAGACATAACACATAGGACATGAGAGAATGAGTCGATTGGCTTGAAAAGGTTTATTCCGGCCTCTCACTAAGGTGAGCCTCTCTATCTTTGAGCCATGTTTAGCAAGAAATGCATACAAAAAGTCATTTGGAAAGGGCAAGATGGCCTCTTTCCCAATAGAGTTAATCCACTCAGACATATGTGGACCTTTAAATGTAAGGGCATGTCATGACATATCATTTTTATAGATGATTATTCTCGTTATGGGTCAGTATATCTTCTCTCTCATCATTCAAGGGCCTTAACTTGTTTTAAACATTTTTTGACTGAGGTTAAGAATGACAAAGAGGAGAGCTCGTACTGACTGGGGCAGAGAATACCTTTCAGATCAGTTCAAAGAGTTGTGTGAAGAAAAAGAAATTTACAGACAATTAACTATTCTTGATGCCCTGTAACAACATGGTGTTGTAGAAAGGAGAAATCGCACTCTTATGAAGATAGTTCGATTGATGATGGCGTAGGCTTACCTCCCAATAGGTTTCTGGGGGAATGTACTTTTGATTATTGCCTATATCCTAAACTATATGCTTTCCAAGTTAGTACCTTCAACTCCCTATGAATTGTGAAAAGGCGAAAAGCCTATTTGGAAGATTTACGTCCATGGGGATCAACTAGATATGTTCGTAGTGCCTCCCATAAGTTTGGGAAGTTAGACCCTAGAGCTAACAAGCATGTGTTCATAAGGTATCCTAAGTGCTTTAAGGGCTATGCAATGCATGATGAACATCCATAAGGAGGCATGACTGTGAAAGAGGTCTAAGACGTGGTTTTCTTTGAGGAGGATTACCCATCTATTGGAGTGGTTAGGCATAATATGCAGTTATATGAACTGCAAGATCTTGCATAAAACACTTTATCTTCATGTAAGGAGGAAGAATGAGTGTCACTTCAAAAGTTGTCGAAGATTGTTAGAATGTTCCGCTAAATAGTAAGAGTGAACCACTTATTGCTTAGACCTGCATAAGTGAACGTGGACATATCCCTCGACATCATTTTATGATTGAAAGAGAATCTTTCATGTGCACTTCTATAGATACTGATGAACCTGTATCATACGAGGAAACAATTCAACTCAAAAAAGTGGGTCACTGCAATGAGGGAATAAATGAGTTCAATGGCTAAGAATGAAGTATGGGAATTAGTTGATCTACCACTTGGTCGTAAGACTATTAGGAATAAGTGGGTTATCAAAGTCAAGCACAAGGTTGATGGATCAATTGACAAGTATAAAACTCAACTCATAGCGAAAGGCTATACCTAATTAAAGGGAATAGACTATGAAGAGACGTTCTCCCCAGTGATGAGATTCGCCTCTATTCGCCTCATCCTAACTATCGTTGCTCGTCTAGACTGGGAATTGTTTCAGATTGATATAAAGATAGTTTTTCTCAAAAGAGAATTAAGCGAAAAGATCTATATAGTTTAGCATGTGGCTTCATAGCTGAGAGATAAGAGCGTAAAGTGTGTTGCTTAAAATGTTCTATTTATGATCTCAAACAGTCATCTAGATAGTAGTACTATCGGTTCCAACAAACAATCGTTTTGATTTACTTTAGGATGACCGAAGAAGACGTTGTGTCTATGTCAAGAGAGTTGAGAAAAGTGTTCTCATTCTCTCTTTATATGTTGATGATATATAACTGACCATGAATGATATAGAGTTAATTAAAATCACTTGAGAGTGGCTATCCTTCATTTTTTAGATGAAGGATTTGGGTGAGGCATATTACATACTAGGAGTAAAGATCGAGAGGGATCAATTCAAGAGATTTCTAAGCTTGACTCAAGAGACTTACATTAATAAAGTCTTGGAATGTTGTCGAATGCATAATGCCAAGCATGTTGATACTCCAATCGAAAAGACTTTGGTCTTAGCATTGATTAATGTCCCAACATAGAGGAACATAAAGAACGAATGGTGGATGTCCTTTATGCCAATGTAGTTGGTTGTCTTATGTATGCCAAGATGTATACTTAATCCAATATTTATTTTACAGTTGGCATGGTTAGTAGATATCAAAATAATCCTATAATTGCGCATTGACAAACAGTAAAAATGATTTTTAGATATCTACAAGGTATTGCGAATCTTGCTCTGTGCAATCATGGTAGAAGCTTGAGATTGACAAGATACTTAGATGATGATGGATCAACTGATAGAGATGAGCGTAAGTTCACTTCAGGATATATATTTGTACTTGGAAGAGGAGCTAGTTTCTGATATAATAAGAAGCAAGCTTGTGTCTCCTTATCTATGATGGAGTATGAGTATGTTACTTACACTTCTACGGTCTAGGAAACCACTTGGTTGAGGCAATTCCTAGTGAGCTTGGATGTCATGGTATATGCAGGAAATGTTGTTGTGATTTATTGTGACAATATGGCCGCGATAACCTACACGAGGGATTCCAAGTATCATAGAAAGTTAAAGCATAAGGACATTCATTACAACTTTATCTGAGACATCATATGTAGAGATTGATGATCCTTAGATATATCACACTGGTGAAATACTTGCAAATTCTTTTACTAAACTTCTCGTGAGAATTTCGTTTTTCAAATATGTTGGAAGTTTAGGATTGTAAAGGGTCCAGTTGTACTTTTGAATAGAACACCATTTTATGTAATAAAATATGAGTTTTTTTTTTGCATTATCAGTGTATTTATATTTGTGAATGTGATTATGTTTGCCAGCAGACTATGATTGACCCACTCATATGGATGATCGCCATGACGCTATGAGGGCGAGCATAATGAGATAGACTCAGTAGACTTCACACTCAGTGATAGTGTGAGTTCACATTCAATGGGAGCACGATAAGAGTCGTAGTCGCCTTAACAGATGACTAAGGTGAGACTGATTGAAAATCAGTCAGACATAGACTTGTTTTTCCATGTAGCATGTTAATAGTCAAATCTTTGTGTGCCACATGGACAACTTGGATGCACTTATAGGAGCGCATGGTTAAAAATTTGTATGGTGTATGAGAGTGATAATTCCTGCTCTTAGCCCCACCATAACATATATATCATATTGTATGTGCTATGATTTCGACCGTCAAATGAGTGACTTAATGGATCCCTATTTCATCGTTATGTGAAGCCTCTACACGGTTTTATATCTTTTGGTACTATGCACCTTGTCACGAAGTAGACACTTGATGATGTTACTTTAGCATATTTTCTAAGGACTATAAGTTATACGGTCTAGTAAAGCGTGTTTAAGAAAACAGTTAGGCCTAAGTAGATTGACATGTGTGGCATAAGAAAAGTCGACTTGCATTACACCTATGTTGTTATGACTCATAGCTGACTAGTGGTTAAAATAGATATGTTCAACATAATCATGAGTGTAGACACATAGTTTGAAAGGTCAAAGTAGAGATCTCAGAGGGATTATATCAACTTTACATGGTGTAAGCATACAATTTAGGATATGAGACTAGACTCAATGATGTAGTGTTACATTAATAAGGTGGTGACTTAATGTAACATTCTTCACTTTATATCTTTTTTGTTAGGTCGCATGAGTCATCTTCTCATATGAAATTATGAGTTAGATGAAATGTTATGGAGGTTATTTGACAATCAATGTGTCCGAGTGAGAAATGTTAATTGAAAAAGAGTCCCAATCTATATCCACATTGGTAGTGGATAGACTTCCTTATGACCCTTTGCTAGTGAGAGGATAAGTCCAAGGAATTGTAGGATTCATAGGAGACCCACGTGTATAAAAGAAGAGGTTGTGGGGATTGGAGGTAGTACGTGAGATTTCTCTCCTCCCTCAATTCCTCTATCTCTCCACCAATATCCTCCCTCTTCCTCCTCTCTCTCCTTGGGAAACCACTGCGATCTCGAGATTTACCGCACGGAGAAAGGTGGATGACTCTAGTAGCCGTCCATAACGATGATGACGATCCCTTCACTTTCACAGGACGATTAAGACGCTCTCCAAAATCAAGGAGGACGATCCCGTTACTCGACCCCGTGGGGATTTTGTGCACGCAACAAAGTATCAAATCCGTTCTCTCTGTTAAATCCTCGATACCAACAAGAAGGTTTGAGCTCCAACCTTGATTGGATTTGAGTCATCTAACATGTTTAAAATAGGTTGAACTTAAGCTTATCGAACTCGAGTTGAATTGAGTTTGAACTCAATGTCCATGGTTTAAAATCAAGCTCAAAGTTATATCTTCATTGTCAAGTTAAATGCGAACTTCAAAAGATTCAACTCAACTAGACTTACGAGGGAGATCCACATTGGCTTTTGAAAACAAATGCTATTATGACAATCGACCTCATTGTCAGAAAGAGAATAAACTTATATAATAGACACTAATTAATCATAAATTATCTCTTAGTAGAGCCATCACTCTCAAAACTCTCTTCAGTAGTGGGGTTAATCCGAGACAGTCGTCTAATTAAAGTAGAACAACTACATTTGATACAAGAATATCCTCAACAAGGAAACACCTTGTGAAATTTGAACATTTCTTGTGCAGAAGTTATTGTAACAAGAAAATGTTGCTGCACCGACAAGCATTGTAATTTTATTTTATTTTTAATTTGTTTAGATGGATCCTAACTCGATCTATATGTCTATATAATTTGATCATTGGGACTCGTTTTTTAACTTTTTAATTTTGAGTTGATTTTTGATTTTTATTTTTTGCGGTTAAATTTTTATTTTTTAAGTCGTCCGGAGATTAAGTTATAAGAGTATGTATATTAAGTTAGAGTCCACTTAAAAAAATTATTTTTTTAGATAAAAACATCGCCAGCCGGTATAAAACACTTGGACCAAAACGAGACTCGCAAACTCCGTGCACCTCTCCCTCTTGGGTCCACGGTCCGCCAGACGAGTAGGATCCGCTTTGTATCCATAAAACATGTCGGGAGGTCCGGACCCGTTTCAGATCATTTTTAACACCACAGACTCCGGAAAGTTGGATCCTTGGCCTTCCCCAAACGGGACGCCTCTGCAAGGAATTAAAAAAAAAGCGTAATATTCCTTCCTGCCTCTCCCTTTGGCGAGCTTTTCCAATACCATCTTTATAGAATTTGGTTTCTCTCTTTTAGCAAAACCCTAGACCCTGTAGCCCCTCTCCCCCTTCCTCCCCGCGTCTTCTTCTGCGCGCTACCCAGGTTCCCGTGGATTTTTCTCTTCTTTTTTTGTCTTTATGTGTTCGTTTTCTGGTGCTGTTTGTGTTTGTTGGATGGAAAAGGAGGCTTTTTCCTTTAGAATTGGACAAACAAGCGCGTGGATTCTCTGTTAATGGCAGTGCTTTGCAGGTTTGGGTTAATGGATGGGAGCTCTAGCATGACGGCGGAATCGGCCCTCTCTTGTACTCACTGTGGCAAGCCTGCTCGTCTGCAGTATGTGCACCCTCCCTCTGGATTTATCGTCATGGTGTCCTATTTCTGGTCTTATATTTGGTTCTTAAGCAACTTGCCATGATCATTGTAAAACTGTTTGACGGCAGTCGTGTTGAAGCTTTTGAACTGTGGACTATTGAATGGTTATTGTTAGCAATGTCAAATGCGTATACTTTGTACTAGTGTCTATAGCCCTGTCAAGGTGTGCCCAGTACCCAACTAGGTGGGCAACTAGGCACCCTTTTCGATCATGTAAAAGCATGAAGCTCATATTGTTATAGATTTGGATCATGTGTTAAAGTGATTTTCAGGATTCAAGTGCCGATTAAAAAAAACTGGGAATGATCGGTGCATCTATTGCCACGGCCATCTAAAGCTGCTTTTGTAGCACAAATTCTTAATCATGGAGAAGAATTTATAGTCCTTGGAATCCGAGAATGGTTTTTTCGCCCTTACCTACCTGATATTGCTATAGATACCATTTTCAGTACTCCATTTCTCATATAACTGTATGCCAGCTATCACAGAGTGAAGAACTGAGATTAAGAGGAGGACCAACATAACTTGGATGCAGTGAAAGGAGACATGAAAGTATGCGTGTTGATTGTAAATGCGAGATGGGATAGGGTGGGGATGATTGGATAGGATCTGTGTTATTGATGCCAAACGGCTTTGATTTGGTGGATGGCCAACTATATGGCTCACTGGCCCATGCCTTACATGTCAGTACGTTGGCAGTAGCAAAGGCACAATATATACGTAATCTGTTTGGCAGAGACGATGATGCTAGGATTGATGGCTAATATAATGCTTGACATGCCATTTTCTTTATCGATGTGCTTTCATGTTCATTTAGATAACAGCTTCACCTTGGCCACTGTGATGCCTAAAAGAGGAGTGAGCTTGACGGTCAATATTTAAACTTCGCTACACTATTATGGTCATTAATTCATCCTAATTTCCTAAAGCAACGTTTGATTTTTATTAACAGAAATCTTTGGTCAGCTATGGGACTTGTTCTTGCTAGATGTTTTTATATAGTGGGCTTATGGAATTTAATTTTATAATTGATACTAGAAATTTTCGACAGGACACAGTCATTCCCAAGAAAGAAGTGAGTTATGATTGTCATAGCGTAAATTTAGAAATTCTGGATAAGACAGTCAAGCCCAGAAAGAAGTGAGTTATGATTGTCATAACTAAAATTTGTCTTGTCCTGTTCTATCATGATTCATCTGGGGAAGCAACCTCATATGCAACATGAAATAATTACCAACCTGGGCTCCATGGATGCCCTCGTAGACTAGGATTCTGGCATTTGATTTTTCGTGATGATATTGACAGTGAATCACGGTATACAGTTCTAAATTCTAGGTGTAATGGTAGATGTATTTTATAGGCTGGAATAAAGTACATATCTCAGGATACAATTCTAGAGGCGATGATAGCACTGGCTGGAATAGAATGCATAATTAAATAGAAACTTCCCAGAAGTGTTAAATAAAATCCAGACAGTGTGCACATTTTTCCTGCAGTTTATTTTGTATAATTTCTTGATTTCCCTGGAGGGCTTTGAACATGATGTTTCTTCCCAAGTTCTGTTATGTAACTTTTTTAAGTACCATGTGCATTATCCAATGTGGTATTTTATCAATGAAGGTGACAATCTATATTTTCAACATGCTCGCTGCACGAAGGGGAAAAAAAAACCCTTCCCTAGGTTCTTTGGAGAAATATGTATATCCCATTATTTAGGGTTGGCTACATGAATCTTGACCCACCATTTGAATCTATCGAATGTCATATTTGTTGTTAAACCTTGGAGGGTCAAGTTCTTTCTTACTATGTCTGACCACCTTATTTTAGGCCTTCCCTGAGCTCTTTTACCCTCCTACATTCATACTTGATCACACCTTCTAATCAGTGCTGAACTTGGTCATCGGTGCATATGATTGAACCATCTAAGCTTATTTTTCCTAAGCTTAGTGTCTGTGGGAGCTGCACCAAAGTCTCCACATGTGTTTATTATGAATCTCATTCCTTTTAGTCTTACCATACATCCATCTCAACATCCTCATGTTTGGTAAACATAATTTTTGTAAATGATTTTTTTAACAATCTAACACTTAGTCCCATACAACATTGCAACTTTGCAAGTCTCATAGTAGTTCTATAAAACTTTGAGCTTCATGGAGACTTGTCGATCATAGCGGATCCTAGATGTACTTCTCCACTTCAATCAACCTGCCTTAATCTTATGTTCAACATCCTCTTGAATGTCTCTATTCTCTTGAATTATAGAACCTAAGTATTAGAGGTTACTACTTTTAGGGATAACTTGATCGTTGATCATCACCAAGTCCTCTTGATATGCCTACATGCTTATCGAGATTATCTTTTATATGGTATAATTTATCTTGACTAATTTTAAAACCTTTAGATACCAATGCATTCTTTCACCATTCTAACTTATCATTTAAGCCTCTGATTCTCATCAATTGAAACAGTCTTTCAAAGCAAGTGTAGAATGCAAGAGCAGCTACTATCCTTTCTTTTGGGGGGGGGGGATTGTGTTGGGGATTGGGTGGTTGCCTCAGGTGGAGCAAACTACACTCTCTCTTCTCTTTTGTGTCATCTTTGTACATGTCTGGGTCACATGGTCTCTGTGTGATTGATTTTTCCTTTTTAGGGGTGCCTACTGTATATGGAGATTTATCTTTTGGGGGAGATCTTGTGTAGTTGGTGATGGATTTTTTAGGGTTCTACCTTCTTTTCATAGTTGTGACTTCTCCCTTTTAATTTGTGATAAGCTGTGGGAATGTGCAAAATTTTTATTAATGTTCTTGAGAGCAACTCATCTTTTTGCATTTTCATTAGGGTGTTAAATTGCATTGGGATTTTTGAGAGCTTACTCATACCATACTTGTAAATTCCCTGTTCTTGTTTAATAACTTTGTGGTGCTATACACTTCCAAACAAAAAACTTCTCTCTTTTCATTTAGTGATTATGTGGTTCTTTCCACTTTCATAGAAAAGTTCGTCTCCATGACGGTGAACCGACATCCATTTTATTATACTTGTTTGTTCTTTACATGACTAATAATGAGCATAATCTTTTCTCTGTGTTGCTGAGTAGAAGATAATTAATATCCTGGTTCTTATGTTCATTGCTGTCCCCTTTTCTTTTTTCCAATATGCAGATGTCCTAAGTGTGTAGAGTTGAAGCTGCCTCGTGAGGGTGCTGCATTCTGGTTTGTACCCAAGCCACATCACTCTTGGATACATGATATTTTATTTATAAAATGGGTTCATATTTACGATATGTTTCTAGAAGTAAATGCTGTCTAAATGTAGCTTTATCAAAGGGGATTAGAAATATTTCTTTCTCATTATATTTTACATGGTTGGCTCAAGTATTCAACTTTATTATTTTCTTAGACTCCGATGAATCACCATTCTCTGCTGTTAATTAAACTGCAGGAGAGCAATGTGAAACTGCTGATCAGGTGCATTTTGTTTCCCTTTGTGATAGAGGAAAGGAAATTTAAAAGATTGGCGAGCAATAATATACAGATGCAATAAAGGGTCAGATCTGGCGAACCCTGTATCAAGCAACTTGCTCACCCATGTAACATGTTCGCAACTGTTACCAGCTGGAGCTTGAAGAAGATTGGCAAAATAAGGAAGAAGCTTTTGTGTGATGGATGCCAAGACGAGGAAGGTTTAACATGGTAAAATGGGGAAAGATATGGAGATCTAATGAGGGTAAGCTACCAAGAGAGGGTGAGAACCTTTGCCATAATTCAATGAAGCTTTCCTTGGGAAGTCATAGAATGCAAAATCGGCCGATCCGATTCAGGGGGGGGGGGTTCATTGTTCCCCCCAGACTTTCACCAGGATTGCCCCGGGTCGGCCAGAATCGGTCGGGATTGACTGATCCCAGCCGATTGGGGTGGACGGTTAAAAAAATAAAAATAAAAATAAAAATAAAGGATCGGCCCGATACGAGCTGATTTGGGCCGATCCCGGATCCCCTTTTTAAGGGGGGATCGGGATGCAAGCATCAGCAGTGTTTTGCTGCTGTTGCTGCTGCTGGCTGCCTCCGCCATCGCCGCTGGCCATCCATTGGCCCTGTCCTCCTCTCTCTCTCTCTCTCCCCTCTTCCTTCTTGTATTCTCCCCTTTCTCTCTTTTTGAACCTAGAAGGGTGGTTCTTTACCTCGTCACCGCCGGCCATCACCTCTAGCGGCCCCCGTCGTTGCTGTCGTTGCCACCGATGTGGGATTTCTTCATCGGGTTAAGGTATATTTCAATCTCGATTTTTTTTTTAAAATGTCAAAAAAATAAAATTACTTACAATAGTGTAGATCTATCAATCTTTAGGTTTGATTTTTTTTTTAAATGTTGATTATACAAAATCTCCAAAATTAGCTCTATTAGGATTTAAAAATTAAGAAGTTTACATAATTAGTGTAATTAAGGTTCAGTTGAGTATGCAAATGCTCAATCGAACTTATTAAGACATGATTGCATAGGTTTGTGCATTAATTGTATATGATTAGCACAAAATTTTTAAAATTAACCATAATTAGGGTTTAAGAATTATGAATTTTGTATAATTAATGTAATTAAGGTTCAATTAGGTGTGCCAAATACTCAAGAACTTATTCAAATTTGATTGCTTAGATTTGTGCATTAATTGCACGTGATTAACACCAATTTCCCAAAATTAAGTCTAATTAGGATTTAAAAATCGGGAATTTTGCATGATTAGTGTAGTTAGGAGTATGTCAAACATTTAGTTGAACTTATTCAAACCTAATTTCACAGATTTGTGCATTAATTACATGTGATTAGCACAAAGTCTCCAAAATTATTCCTAATTAGAGTTTAAAAGTTAGACTTTTGCATAATTAATGTAATTAGGGTTCAATTGAGTGTGTCAAACACTCAATTGAACTTATTCAAATCTGATTGCACAGATTTGTGCATTACTTGTATGTGATTAGTGCTAATTGAACATTTCAGTACCATTTTAGCCTATGTAGGAATATGCCAGAGCGAGGACATCAAGAATAGGAGGTGGAACAACAAAGTGGTGATCTTGGTTGGGCTCACAGTATCATGTTGTTGGATGCTGGATAGAGGAGAGTGAAATGTAAATGGTGTGGACAAGAAGAGATGGCTGGAGGCGTATATCGCCTAAAAGAACATATTGTTGGCATATCAAGAGATGTCAACAGATGTGAGTCAGTTCCACTGGAATTAAAGAAGGAAATGATGGCTTATATGACGGATAAAAAAGGTCGAAAGAGTTATTAGCTCAGCAACAAATGGATCTACAAGATGAGATATCAGGGCATCAGAGACGGAGGGATTACAATCTGTCTATTTAGCGGCCGATCAGTTTAGATGATGATGAGGAGCCAGATGACTCTGATCCGGAATACACTAGAGCTATTCGTGCCAGTCTTTGTACAAATAGAGAAGATGATGAATGACGAAAAGGCATAGGATCATCATGTGGATTTGTGCCTATATCTCAGTATGGAAGATCCCTTCTTAGGGCCTCTTCTATTCGCAGGACTGCTGTTGTATTATGTTGTGGACGGGCGTCAGATGTGCGTGATCAAGCACGGGGTCCTATAGACCAATATCTACATAGATCAAGGTCTGCCAAACAGTTTGAAATCAAACAAGCTTTGAAAGGAGTCAAAGCCTCAACAAAAGGTGCTTTGAAAGGAATTGTTAGGTGGTTTTTGCATGCATGTGTGCAAGCATATACAACATCCAACGTATACTTTCAGACCATGCTGGATGCAATTGTAGAAGTTGGGCCTGGTCTAAAGGCTTCCACACCTCGGTACATTTATGATGTTGGTTTTGAGGAGGACTTCAATGAGTTGAAGGCATGGGTGAACAACTTCAAACATGTGTAAGAGCGTGGTTGTATCATCATGTGTGATAGTTGGACAAGGACAAGAAAATCAATGATTAATTTCCTTATCTATTACAACTAGGGCACCATTTTTTTTGAAGTATGTGGATGCCTCCAATAAAATAAAGAATGCTGATTATTTATTCAGGCTCATGGATGAGGTGGTAGATGAAATTGGTGAAGAGAATGTTGTATATGTGTGGGTAGGTTTATTTTATTTTATTTTGACTGGACTTTAAGAACTTGGGATTAGTCCTCAGGCAGTCTATGACTTTGGATCAAATGTGGATCTGTGAATTCGACCTTTCCCAACTGACCTCGGTCAATGTTAATCAAGGTTTAAAAACTCGGCTCGGATCGGCACGGATCGGCCGAGTCGGAGCGGTTTTGGGCCGACCGTGCCGATCCCGAGTAACCTGGCCGAGTCCAGGCCTCGGATCGGCCGGTTCGAGCCGGATCGGGCGATCCGGGACCGGATAGGGCCGGGTCGGCTCGGATCGGCCCGACCCGGGCCCCAACGGCTAGTTTGACTAGCCGTTGGGGGTCAAACTAGCCGTTGCTGGCCGTTCCCAAACGGCCAGCAACGGCTAGTTTGGGCCTTGGGGGTCTATTTAACCCCAAAGCCCTCCTAAGGCTCCACAATTGCCCTTTGAGCCTCCTAACATTCTTGCTCTCTCTCCCACTCTCTCGATCATAGAATTCTCTCTCCATCTCTCCCACGAGGTCACTTCTAATCTACTACAAGCTCCGCGATCTCTCATCTTCTTGTGCTGTGAAGGAATGGCATCTCAAGGTGCTGCTGAGCGGTCATCTGGGAATCTTCCTAGTGTTGATCCTGCTTGGGGTCATTGCACACCGGTGGACATGGGCCAAAGAAAGGTACAATGCAAATATTGCAACCGGGTTGTCTCTGGCGGGGTCTACCGATTCAAACAACATCTTGCTGGAATAAAAGGTGAAGTTGCAGCATGTGCTCGAGTTCCTTCAGAGGTTAGGATCCAATTTCGAACTTATATGAAGGAGAAGGAATCAAGCAAAGCAAGTACTGCCAAAAGAAGACAGGAAATTCGAGATGAATTGTCTGAACCAGCGCGAAGGTCTGATGCTGGAGTCCGACTTCGTGGAAGTAATCAACCTATAAATGTTGATGATTAGGATACAAGTAAGTTTCTTATTTAACTTATTTTCATGTTCTTCATTTAACGTTTTCAGACAAATAGTTATAGTAGATTAATTTTTTTTCTTTTACATTTAAAGCTGAATTGCGACGTGCAATGAAAGTAAGCCGGCGGTCCTTTGCAGATGAGGACTTATTTCGGCACACTGGAAGATATGGAAGACAAGGAAGTGGCTCCACACCTTCTGCACAAGGGAGCACTAGCGCCGGCATGAGCACTAATGTATGCGAGGAGCTGCCTCAGGAGTTCACAAGAGCTGGAGATCCTAGAGTAGGTCCAATAGATCCCTTGCTCACCAAGAAGAGGGATAAACAACCTTCTATTAGTGCTGCATTCAAGAACTTAAAACTTTGTAAGGAGAAGATAGGGAGAGCTACATCTAGGTGGTTTTTCTATAACAGTATCCCTGCTAATGCGGCCAAGGGGCCATATTATGAGTCCATGATCGAGACCATACAAGAAGTTGGCAAAGGGGTTGAGGGACCTTCTCCATATGAGATATACAACAAGTACTTGGATATGGAAGTTGATAACATCCGAACATACATTAAATCATTTGAAAGGATCTGGGATGAGTATGGATGCACTTTAATGTGCGATGGATGGACATGTACATAAATCTTATATTCAGTTTCTTATCTTATCTTCATTTTTTCTTAATCAGAATGGGTCTCTTTCTGATTTCTTATCACGTTTGGAACTTTACAGGGATAACAAGAAGAAGTATGATCAACTTCTTAATTTACTGCAAAGCTGGAACCGTATTTTGGAAGTCTATTGATGCATCTGGAAAAATAAAGAATGCCCAGTACCTGTGTGAATTAATGGATCAAATGGTGGAAGAAGTGGGCGAAAAAAGGATTGTCCAAGTAGTTACGGACAATGCAGCGGCATTCAAGTTAGCTGGACAAATGTTGATGCAGAAGAGAGAACATCTATACTGGGTTCCCTGTTCTGCTCATTGTATTGACTTGATGTTGGAAGATATTTGCTCTGATCCGATGGTAGATGGAGTGGTCAAGAGTGGTCGATTTATCACCACATTCATCTACAACCACAACAACATTCTGGATATCATGCGCACACATACTCATGGAAGAGAGTTGCTTCGTCCGAGAGCCACCAGGTTTGCATCTCAATATATCTCTCTAGATAGTTTAAGTCAACAAAAGAACAACTTGATTAGGATGGTGGCATCGGAAGATTGGGAGAATCACATATTGCGGCATGTACCAACTAAGGTCAGAGAGAAAGGTAAGAAAGTGACTAATCTAATTCAGTCTAGACCCTTCTTGAGGGGAGTGCAAGCGGTGTTAAATATTGTAGAACCGCTTGTCCGTGTCTTGCGATCTTGTGATGGAGAAAGAAGATCAGATATGGGATATTTATATGAAGCTATAGACAGAGCTAAGGAGCTCATTCAACTGAACAACCCAACAACCTTTGTGAAGTGGTGGGACATAATAGACAGACGTTGGGAACACACTTTACATCACGATCTTCATGCAGCTGGTAAACTACTAACTTTCTATATGTATTATTTGTATACACATTTTTCTTAAGTAATAACTAACTTCGACTTATTTATTTAGGTTATTTTTTCAACCCTCAGTACATGTTTAGAACTGATGGAAAGAAGGATAGCTATGATAGTTGCTCGGAAGTGTTGATGGGGGCTAAGTCTGTTATTAAGCACATGCTTGCAGATGAGGACAGAGCAATATTGGCATGCAAGCAAATGCATGATTACATAATGATGTTATACCACTTTGGGACAAGTACTGCTCAAAGAGTTGCCAAAATTTTGAGTCCAAGTTTGAAAATTATTAACTAGATGTTCTACTTAAATTTTAATTATAACTTGCATATTGTTGACATGGCCAATTTTCTATTTACAGCTGACTGGTGGCTAGATCATGGAAAAGTATATGGGTATGAAGATCTAGCCTATGTTGCAATTCGGGTCTTAAGTCAAACAACCTCTTCATCATGCTGTGAGAGAAACTGGAGCACCTTTGGCTTGATTCACACCAAGCAAAGGAATAGATTGAAGTCGAGCCGTCTAGAGAAGCTAGTATTCTGTCATTATAACATGAGGTTGAAGCTAAAAAATCTGGAGCTCATAAGGAACCTTCAAAGGCAGAAGAAAGAGAGAATTTCCGGACAAGCCACAGAGACGACACATGCAGAAGAACTCATAGACTTGGATGAGCTGTTCGAGGAGCAACATCCACTAAATGCATGGGTTGATGCAAGCACCTCAAATGAGCCTGAATTCAACCCAAATGATTGGGAATGGGCGGAAGGTGAGTTAGATAATGTTCCATTACTTACTGATTTTCAACTTCCTTCTCCAAAACGTCAGAAGAAGAGCAAAAAACAAGTACCAAGCAAAAGGAAGAGTGGTACTCGAATTCAAATTGCTGATCTGGAGACTATCGAGGAAGATGATGAAACGCCAGAACCAAGTGATGAGGTCCAATATCAAACCTCAAATGACTCGACATCAAAGACAAGCTCCGACAGTTCTGAGGATGGCGGAGATGCTACCAGTGCCCCAGTCCCAGCTCCACCAATTCAATTCACTGGAGAAGAAGAATACACACATGCTACCCAAGATGAACATCATGGTAGCAAAACAGGACGTGAAGAATCTTCCATTCAAACATTCAGCAAATCAAGGAGGAAGGACAAAGGTAAAGCTCCTCAGCAATATCAGGCGCAACTATCAGATGCATCATCATATTCTCCATACGAAGGGTATAGTCAGCCTACTGGATATGTAGTTTACCCTCCTCAACATTCTGATACATCCGACTATTCAGGGAGTTGTCTAGAATATCCACAATTTTCAGTCATTTATACCAATACGGATGACTATAGCCAGTATGTGATGTAATATGAACAATACTACCATAGCTATATGTCATGGGCTGAGTATGTTAGCCATATGTTCATTCAGTATAATGTACGTTTGGAATAAATGTAAGTTCATAATCATATATGTAAGTTTATTCAAGGTTTTTTTGTCCAACAATATCTTATGTACTTCAAATCAATGTATTTCAACACAATTATGTATTAGACTTGTGTTTTATATTTTTTTCACATTTTTTCATATTTTTTTTCTATTTTTTTCTGCTATCCGAACCAGCCAAGCCTGACTCAGCCAGGATCGGCCGGGATCGGATCGGATCCGATCCGATCAGTATCGGCCGATCCGATCGGTTTTGGACCGGCCGATCCGGGACCCGATCCCGGGTTTCTTAACCTTGATGTTAATTACACCAATCAATGATCGACGACTCTTGATTAATCGTCCGGCAATAAGCACACACTAATGCAACGTAAACTTAAATGAGTTGCAAAAATGTTGCAAAAGACTTTAACATGAGCCAATCTCATTCTTAGAGACTTTAGCATGAGTCAATTATATTCTTAAAGCATGAACCAATCACATTCTTAAAGGATATGTGAAGGCCTGTTTATTAAATTCCTTTGGACCCTGAAAGGAGGTTCTTAAAGGACAACCCTTAAAAGGATGCTTAGAGGATCAACTTTTAAATGGAGATAACATTCCTCTAAAGATCCTTAAAAGAGTACATTCATGGGGTCTTTAGAACAAAGATGTCCTTTAAGACTCTTAAAAGATACTTAAAGGTTTGTCATTTGGAAGGATAAGCCAAATAACCTTAAATGATACTTAAAAGATGTATTGTAGTTTCCTTAAAGGACATAGTCTGAACTCTTTATTCTTTAAGTAACCTTTTAGATGAAACCCTTAAAGAGTCCTTTAGTGTCCTTTAACATCTTTCAAACTTGTGTATTTAATTGAATTCATCGTGCTTAAGGGTCATGCATCACAAGTTGAAACAATCCACTTTCATTCGTTTATGAAGTACAATATTGTGGTTTGATTAATAGGCACAATGGCCGCCCATTTAATCAATAATCATAACAAAAATAATGGCAATTCATATGATATGAATACACCAATATTGGTCATTTGAACAATACATATGAACCAAGCATTTGGTCACTCATATGGTGGGTCATCCAAACCATATGAATGAACCCCCTAAAGTTAAAACTCTTGCTTTTGCCTTCACAAATTTTGGCTTCTTGCCCTTCTCTTCGCGTGGAAGAAGAGGAAAAAAATCTTCTCTAAAAGCCTTTCTTTGGGGATTTTTATAGTGGAGAGGAAGAGGGAGAGAGATGTGAGAGAGAAAGAGAGGAGGGGGGCGGTGGCACCCCCCCACCGGTTGGAGCCAGGGGGTTGCCACCAGTGGCTCCCCTCTCTCTCTCTCTCTCTCTCTTTTCTTTTATTTTCTCTCTCTTTCTCTCTCTCTCTCTCTCTCTCTCTCTCTCCTTTTCCCATTTTTCTTTTTTGGAAACCCCTATGTAGGCGACTGGTTCCCCCCCCCCCCCCCCAATTGGTGGCCTTCTCTTCCTCCCTCTCTTACTCTGTTGTCCCCTCTCTCTCTCTCTCTCTCCCAACCACAACCCCTCTGTCTCTCTCTCAGCCACTGCTGCCTCTCCTTGTTGCTGCCGCTGCTTCTCCATATTGCTGTTGCCGTTACTCTTGTTGTTGCTGCCGCTGCCACTGCTGCATCTTGCTGCAGCTGCTGTGCTTTTTGTGTTGTTTTAAGTTGTTGGGGCTGCTGCAACTCTTTTGGTTGAGTTTTCGGGCCTCGGAAGGTAAACCCTAATACCTCTCATGCTTTGTTTTATGCATACCATGCACTCATGCTACATGGTTTTCTTTTCTGTTCTTTTTGCTTAGGGTAAAATCCTAGTTTTGCATGCATGCGTATGTCTTGCACACACAAGTTGATGTGCCATGATTGATCATGTTTACTCAATAAAATTTTGTCAAACAAATGCCCTCCACGGGGCATGTGTCAAAGGCGGGGACGAAGGCACATGTCCTGTGTTATTTGATAAATTGCATGTTGTTCTTTAACTCGGAAATTGATGCGCCGGCATGAATCTGTCCAGATTCCTTTGGACCTTTGGGAGTGATTTGAGCTTTGTGGGCGTTGAGTTTCATTGGTCCCAGTGGAATCTTGACTTCTTCGGGGCTTTGGATGACTCCGTTTTTATGTGCCCGGTGAGCTGAAGGTGCCCAAACATTAAGTGTCTTTACATCTTTGGGGAACTTTGGAGTACATAGTACTCCTCTTCGGCTCTCTGGTGGCGTCTAGTAACATTTAGAGACGACCATGTTTTCTGAGGCCTCCTAATCTTCACGGCCTAAGGATATTTTTTGGGGGGGTGGTTGGGCGTTGTCTCCTATTTTCTTTAGTATTTGCCCGTTTTTTAGGGTGTGGATAACCCAAACTTTGACTTTTTTAGGCACATTAAGCAGTGCTCTGAACTGGTCCAGACTTTTATTCATATCGAGATAGTTTGTTTTGTGTATGTACTTGTACATCTTTGTTTTGCCTCTTTTTTGTGTTATTTTGGCTCCTAAATCTTTTTATTATGAATTGTTTTTGACGCCTTCTTATCTTTTACTTGCAGTTATTTTCTTTTGGTGTCATAGCGGAGGCAGGAGACCTCCCTGCTAGGGTACCAGGTTATGACTGCTGCAAGGGCGGTAGCTCTGAGCAGTTTGACTTTCAGTTGCCTATTTATAATGAAGGCTATTCATGCATGGCTTAGCCTCATCTTAGTGTCACTGCTGAGGACAGAACCCCTGTCGATCGGGGTCGCATCGTCTACTGCGAGGACTTCTTCCATTTTATTCGAGGTGACGACTTTGGTAGCATCTTCCCCTCGGATATCTCTATTTATGAGTTGTTGGGTGGCTTCACTTATGTAGAAGACGGTATTCAGAACTAGCTTTCTCCTGAGGCCCGTTGTGATTTGGAGCGAGCTATCTTGATCGGGACAACATGGAGCGATTGGCCTCCTATTCGTACCCTTCTTTTCCGTTACTTGCTCAACGAGTTTCAAAGTTCCCTTCTCCAACGCAGATCGGTCCACTACATACTTTGATGTAGGTTCACGACATCACTCGGTCTTTTCAGCTTGCTATATGGGTTTCTAACGGTGGCCAACCTGTATCCGGGTCCGGACGCCTCTTAGGCATCTTTCTTACTTCGGTGAATGACGTTTTGGTGCACGAGCCTTTAAACCATCCATTACTGCCTTTTGATATTATGTAGGAGACTCGCCCCGGCTAGAGTGGGCCCTGAAGGTACGGGACTCCCATATTTACCATCCTGGAGCTACAGAGTGGCTGCAATTCATTTTAGAGCGTCACATAGATATGTTGGAGAGTGTTGGTCTTTATCAGGCAGTGGCAGCCGTCCAATACTGTTATCCTTATTATTCCGGATTCATCCAAGCTTTGGCGGAGCGCTATATCCGGGAGACAAATACCATTGCCATTGCTGAGGGGAAAACAACCATAGACCTATGGGCGTTTCACCGCATTTCAGATCTTCCCCCTGTGGGGGAGTCATATGAGGAGGCAGTTTTTGATGAGTTCTATAGGAATGCCATCGACGGGACTGGTCGCTACAACACCCCGCACTGTTACCGTTATTTGCTGAAGGTGAGGAGAGATTTATCAAAGGCCAGAAGATCCTCTTCTTTTGATGAAGGCATCCAAAAAGGGTGCAACAGAGTGTCGGCTTAGCATGGGTCTGGTACTTCTACGGTGGCCCCTTTTATTATAGGAAACATTTTGCTAATATATCTGGAAGGAGAGCCTTAACAGAGATTCTCAGGGGGAAGCTTCCTCGCCACAGTGTGGTCATAGAGCCGGAGCTACATATATAAAATCCTAGGCAGTTGGATGATGTAACTTATGTGGCTGCATATTCAGCTTACTGGCTCGTTACTTTTGCAGTCCCTTATGGTAATGAGGGTGTTATACGCCTTGATGTGCTTCTTTTTGCTTGCCGTCTAGCCCTTGCCCTGCCTGCTTTGGCGAACATTTACTACTCCTTTGGGACTTTGTGCAGTTCAACCACTTTCGAGAGTTGCTCAGTTGTAATGGCCACACACTACGTAAGTGCTTGGGTGGGCTTGTTGCTTTTTGGCCTTTCTCCCATACGTTGCGAAGCGAAACGTGCTGTTCCCACCATCTTTCATTTTACTAGGCAGCCTAGTGGGGATGGGGGCGTGGTAGCTTACTTTTGCACGAGATGCTCTGAGCTTTGTTCTTTTCAACGCCTTAAGGAGGAATGAATTTTGATCATTCTTCACGAAATTTCAGGCCATTTTTTGACCGAGGGGGAGCTGCATACCGTCCTTGGTTTAACTCGTGGTTAGACGAAATGGGGTATAATGCCACCGTCCTAAATGGGTGGACATAGATCACCAGGCTGGGCATGCTTATACTGAAGAAGGGCAGCGAAGTCATTTTTGAGCCGTACTACCCGCACCACTTTACGCAAAATTTCGGCTATGACCAGATGGTGCCTTCTGGTCTTATGGTCACCAACTTGCCTCGAGTTTATGAGAGCCGAAATAGACATTTAGTGGCCTGGCTTTGGTGGAATAGTTTCTAGCTTGAGAATCTTTTGACAGAGCGCAGGTGCCTCTTGCCACTTATGAGGGCGGGATGGCTGTTACATTCGCCAATTGGTGGCATTCCCGTAGAGGCAACATCCGACAACGTTCTAAGTTCATTCGCGAGGTGAATCTTCCTATGCAGGCAAGGTGCTCTGACTGCTCAATGCAAAAATGCATAGGACTCAGGGCCGGCATGTGCAGGATCAGGAAAGGCTTTGACCCACCACACTTATAAGGGACTAGATGTCACGAGATTGAAGGGGAAGCAGAAGTCCTCCGCAGAGGAGGGTTTTTATACGAGCGCAGCTCCTGATTACTTTTGGACGTCGCATTTCCTTACGGATCGCGGCCTTCCCTAGAAGCCCTTGATGGATCTTTAGTTGCCACTGTGGAGCTTCAACAACGTTCCTGCTTTAGATTGGCTGAGATATATTAGTCGGGTACTGTATTTGCTTAGACCTCGTCGTGAGGTATTTCTTGTTTTGCGAGTCAGTACTGTTGGGGATGTTTATAGGGTGGTAGGCCATACTGCGACCTCCTTGGACATGCCATTTCAGACACTGATTCTTGAGCCTCCTGCTCCTTTTGTTCACCGGGATAATCCATCTTCCCTTTTCCTTTTGCTTGTCTCTCTTCTTCATGTCTTTATTCCTCATATGCCTTCCTTTCTTTCTTTATTAGAAGATATGCCTTCTATTCATGCTCCAGTTCAGGATCCTGAGCCTTTAGCTCCTACTTAGGCTCTAATCCATGCTCCTGTAGCTTCCGAGACTTCTGTTCCTGCGGCGGCCTCGAGTGAATTGCATACATTGTTGGCTGCAACTAAGGAGGCCGTGCAAAAGAGGAAGCGCATATTAGAAGAAGTTGAGAGTAGCGAGGCCCTTAGGCCTCGTTTTGATCTCCCCCGGTCCTTGAGACCTATAGCTCCTTCTCAACCTCAGGACCAAGGCATAGGTAATAACTTATTTTCTCTATTTCTTTTCAATTTCAATCCATTTCTCCTCTTAACTCCTTGGATTTTTGTTTCCAGAGGAGGGTGAGATAGAGTTTGAGGACCTCTTTCCATAGTGTCTCTCCAACTCCTCAATACCCGCATGTTAAAGCAGTAAGAGTATTGACAGCTCATCTAATTGCCGCTTTCTATTTCTTGCAATCTCTAGACTGCTTGTTTCTGGACCCTTAGGCATGGTTGTCCCTTCTTTGGATATTCTAGATGCCATCCATCCTTCGAGCATTGTTGCAACTCCTTCTGCTGTTGCTCCCCCTTTCCAAAAGGATGTCCCCTCCAAGGATTGAAAACTCTTCAGATCGGCCGATCCAGATCGGATTTCGGCTGACCTGTCGATTCTGGGTAACTGGTCAATTCTAGGAGCCGAATTGGGTTGATTCGGGCCCAACGACATTGGCTTTCAAAGTAGCCGTTGCTGGCCGTTTGGAAAGGGCCAACAACAACTAGTTTGGGCCTTGGGGGTCTATTAACCCCCCCCCCCCTCTTCTATGCCTCCATAAGTGCCCTTTTAAGCCTCCGAACACTCTCGCTGTCTCTCACACTTATTCGATCGTAGAATTCTCTCTTGATCTCTCCCATGACTACAAGCTCGGTGATCTCTACAAGACTTCCTACTACATATTGTCTCTTTTTCTCTCTCATCTTCTTTTAAATTCTTTTATTTATATTTATCTTTTTTTTTAAAATATTATTGTTCTTAGCATCTTTATTTGCCCATTGGCAGTCGATGTGCTGTGAACTGCTTAACTGCCTAAAGAATGACAACTCAAGGTGCTGCTGAGCAATCCTCTGGGAACCCTCCTAGCGCTGATCCTGCTTGGCTCATTGCACAATGGACATGGGCCAGAGAAAGGTACAATGCAAATATTGCAACCGTATCGTCTCTGGCGGGTGTCTGGCGACTCAAACAACATCTTGCTGGAATAAAATGTGAAGTCACATCATGTGCTTGAGTTACTACATATCATTCGACTAAGTTATGAAACATTTCATTAAAGATTTTTGTCATGGCCCTTTGGTAAGTGGCACCGGCATTTTTAAGACCAAAGGGGATCCTCTTGTAGTTGAAGATCCCTTTCGGGGTTCGGAAGGCTGTATAATTCTTGTCTTTGGTAGCCATCCTTATTTGATTGTAGCCTGATGATCCATCTATGAAGGACAGTGATTCGAACCCTGTGGTGACATCCACCATGGTTTTTGTGATCAGCAATGGGAAATCATATTTGGGCATGTCTTATTCAAGTCTCGAAAGTCAATGCAAACTCGAACCTGTCTGTTCTTCTTTTTTACTGGCATAAATGTTCACCAACCATACAGGGTACATGCATTATTTGATGAAGTCAACATGACGTATCTTGTTGACTTCGACATTCACCTTCATTTCCAATTCTGGGCGCATCTGCCTTTGGGGCTATTTCACAGGCTTGGCGTCGGGCAAAATGGATAGCTCATATTCCACCACAGAGGGATCAAGATCAAACATTTCTTTGTAATTTCAGTCCAAGCAATCTTTGAATTCCAAGAGAAGCTTTATGTATGCTTGTCTTTCTTCTTCCTTTAGGAGGGCATTGATGAAGATCGAGCGATGGTCTTCTGGTCTTCTCAAGTTGACTTCAATTAATTCATCAATAGTGGCTTGACCTCCATCTTCCATCTGTTGAGGGGCTGGTCGGAAATCGATAAAATCTTCTTCTTCATCAGTATCAGCCATGTAAACTTTGTGCCAGGTGGGCTCTTCTTCCACAGGACTAAGATCTACCGGGGAGGCTGGCTGTAGAAGTTCCTTTTATGAGGGATTAGGATTTGCTGGGAAGACTGGCTATGGAAGCGCCTCTTTTGATGAGACTACCTGATTTGTCTGCGGAGGCTCTTTTGGAGAGAGAATGTTATTTCTCCTTTCTTCTTCGTTAGCTTCAGGTTATCCTATCGGAGCTTAAGGAGATTCTTCTAGAGAGGATTCCCGCTTGAAGGTGGAACTTGAGCCAATCATGGTTGACTTTTGGGGGAACAGAACCTCCTCATCTTCCTCACCCGAGCTATCAAATCTCACTTCTGAGGCTAGCCTTTCAATCTCAGGTGGCAACAAGCTCACCATGTTAATGGCATAATTGATAGAGGGTCCACGATGCTGTCCATAGCCCATGCCCCTTTGATCTTGCCTGGAGAAAGGAGGCTACCCCCTTAATTCAGCTGGATACCATAACTCTTGGAAGAATTTACTTCTTGCTGCATTTTGTTTCTATGGGATCTTCTAGTGTTTACACATCTCCTTGATGTATTGGGGCATATCATCCCTTTCTTGGATTTTCTCTTCGCATTGCTGCTCAGGGATCGTCCATCTAAAGTCATCTTTAGGGGCGATTTGGAAACGAGATCGCCTTTGTAGAAGATGATTCGGCGACCGTCTTCATGGGAGACTATGAAAGTTTTTAATTCTTCTACTGAATGCACCGCCACCAGCTTCATGACGTTGGGTGGTAGCATATACTTGCCTCTACTTCTTTACTGATAGTTTGGCTTCCAAATTGATGATTGATCTCCTAAACTTCAACGGCTTCTGGCTCGTGGAAGTGTTCTTCACTTTTTGTCTGAATTGTGCAGCTCTCGTCTCATTTATGGTAATACCACCCTCCTCATCAGGCAGCTCTTCAGCGACTTGTTTCCCCTTCCGGCAGCTTTCACCAGGGGCTAAGTCCGTCGCCTTGTCGAAGTATAGTTGGGCACCTGCTAAATGGCAATCATATACTTTGAACGGCTCCAAATCGGTAAATATTCAGTGTTGTTCTCCATTCTTTGTGTATTTGATGCATTGATGCAAGGTAGAGGGCACGACCCAGTTCTTGTGGACCTAAGGCCTCCCCAGTAGTGCCTTGAAGGAAGTGTTGGAGTTGACGATGAGGAACGACACATCGGTCGCCCAGTCATCTAGGGTCAACTTGACGTCTACTCGCCCTAGGGCTTCTTCGCCATCTTTATTAAAGCTTGATGTTGTCACCCATTGTACTGTCTTCATATAAGGGGTGAGGTATAGATCCTGAAAGGTCTTGAATGACATGATGTTGACGGCGGACCCTCAATCTATTATGATCCAGTCTACCTCTCACCCATTGATTTGGCCCTTCATGTACAAGAGCCTATTTAGGGCAAGATGATGGCAACAACATGTCTTCATCGATAAATGTTACTGTGGCTTCATATACTTCATACACAGGTCCCAAGTTCAGCCATATGGACCTCATAAGCCTCAGGGTCTTCGAGAACAACAATTAATGCCTCCCTAGCTCCCTACTTAGAGAGATCGCCTCTCAAATATTGAGAGCTGCCGACATTCTTTTCATAGTTTGTAGTACTTTCCTATTGGCTCGAGCTCGAGCTTTTTCGATAGGTGACAGTACCTCCACAATGCTCTTGAAAGTCTCATTCAGTGCCTTCTGTTGCTTTGAGCTTTCTGAGGCTTCTTCAGTTAGGGTTCTTTCTCCTGGGAGTCGACCTTTAAGCCTTCGCCAAATAGGCTTGTCAGGGTATCCATATCTTCTACTGAGTTGGGCTGTGCCAAACAAGGTTAAGGAACTTGGGATCGGGTCCCGGATCGGGCGGTCCAAAACCGATCGGATCGGCCGATTCCGATCCGAGTCAGCCCTATCCTGGCCGATCTTGGCTGAGTCAGGCTCGGCTGGTTCGGATAGCAGAAAAAAATATGAAAAATATGAAAAAAATATAAAACACAAATCTAATGTATAATTGTGTTGAAATACATTGATTTGAAGTACATAAGATGTTGTTGGACAAAAAATTTTTGAATAAAGTTACATGTATGATTATGAACTTACATTTATTCCAAACGTATATTATACTGAATGAACATATGGCTTACATACTCAGTCCATGACATATAGCTCTGGTTGTATTGTTCATATTGCATCACATACCGGCTATAGTCATCCGTATTGCTATAAATGACTGACAATTGTGGATATTCTAGACAACCCTCTGGATAGTCGGATGTATCAGAATGTTGAGGAGGGTAAACTACATATCCAGTAGGCTGACTATACCCTTTGTATGGAGAATATGATGATGCATCTGATAGTTGCTCATGATATTCTCTCTCCCTCCTAAGTTCTTCTTTGGCCTCTGCACACTGAGGAGCTTTACCTTTGTCCTTCCTCTTTGATCTGCTGAATGTTTGAATAGAAGATTCTTCACGTCCTACTCTGCTACCATGATGTTCATCTTGGGTAGCATGTGTGTATTCTTCTTCTCCAGTGAATTGAATTGGTGGAGGTGGGGCTGGGGCACTGGTAACATCTCCGCCATCCTCAGAACTGTCGGAGCTCGTCTTTGATGTCGAGTCATTTGAGGTTTAATATTGGACCTCATCACTTGATTCTGGTGTTTCATCCTCTTCCTCGATAGTCTCTAGATCAACAATCTGAATTCGAGTACCACTCTTCCTTTTGCTTGGTGCTTGTTTTTTGCTCTTCTTCTGACGTTTTGGAGGAGGAGGTTGAAAATCAGTAAGTAATGGAACATTATCTAACTTACCTTCCGCCCATTCCCGATCATTTGGGTTGAATTCAGGCTCATTTGAGGTGCTTGCATCAACCTATGCATTTAGTGGATGTTGCTCCTCGAACAGCTCATCCAAGTCTATGTGTTCTTCTGCATGTGTCGTCTCCATGGCTTGTCCGAAAATTCTCTCTTTCTCCTGCCTTTGAAGGTTCCTTATGAACTCCAGATTTTTTAGTTTCAACTTCATGTTATAATGACAGAATACTAGCTTCTCTAGACGGTTCGACTTCAATCTATTCCTTTACTTGGTGTGAATCAAGCCAAAGGTGCTCTAGTTTCTCTCACAACCTGATGAAGAGGTTGTTTGACTTAAGACCTGAATTGCAACATAGGCTAGATCTTCATACCCATATGCTTTTCCATGATCTAGCCACCAGTCAGCTGTAAATAGAAAATTGACCATGTCAACAATGTGCAAGTTATAATTAAAATTTAAGTAGAACATCTAGTTAATAATTTTCAAACCTGGACTCAAAATTTTGGCAGCTCTTTGAGCAGTACTTGTCCCAAAGTGGTATAACATCATTATGTAATCATGCATTTGCTTGCATGCCAATATTGCTCTGTCCTCATCTGCAAGCATGTGCTTAATAACAGACTTAGCCCCCATCAACACTTCCGAGCAACTATCATAGCTATCTTTCTTTCCATCAGTTCTAAACATGTACTGAGGGTTGAAAAAATAACTTAAATAAATAAGTCGAAGTTAGTTATTACTTAAGAAAAATGTGTATACAAATAATACATATAGAAAGTTAGTAGCTTACCAGCTGCATGAAGATCGTGATGTAAAGTGTGTTTCCAACGTCTGCCTATTATGTCCTACCACTTCACATAGGTTGTTGGATTGTTAAGTTGAATGAGCTCCTTAGTTCTGTCCATAGCTTCATATAGATATCCCATATCCGATCTTCTTTCTCCATCACAAGATCGCAAGACACGGACAATCGGTTCTACAATATTTAACACAACTTGCACCCCCCTCCAGAAGGGTCTAGACTGAATTAGATCACCCACTTTCTTACCTTTATCTCTGACCTTAGTTGGTACATGCCGCAATATGTGATTCTCCCAATTTTCCGATGCCACCATCCTAATCAAGTTGTTCTTTTGTGACTTAAACTATCTAGAGAGATATATTGAGATGCAAACCTGGTGGCTCCCGGACGAAGCAACTATCTTCTAACATCAAGTCAATACAATGAGCAGAACAGGGAACTCAGTATAGATGTTCTCTCTTCTGCATCAACATTTGTCCAGCTAACTTGAACGCCGCTGCATTGTCCGTAACCATTTGGACAATCCTTTTTTCGTCCACTTCTTCCACCATTTGATCCATTAATTCATATAGGTACTGGGCATTCTTTATTTTTTCAGATGCATCAATAGACTTCCAAAATACGGTTCCGGCTTTGCAGTAAATTAAGAAGTTGATCATACTTCTTCGTGTTATCCCTGTAAAGTTCCAAACGCGATAAGAAATCAGAAAGAGACCCATTCTGATTAAGAAAAAATGAAGATAAGATAAGAAATTGAAGATAAGATTTATGTACCTGTCCATTCATCGCACATTAAAGTGCATCTATACTCATCCCAGATCCTTTCAAATGATTTAATGTATGTTCGGATGTCATCAACTTCCATATCCAAGTACTTGTTGTATATCTCATATGGGGAAGGTCTCTCAACCTCTTTGCCAACTTTTTGTATGGTCTCGATTATGGACTCATAATATAGTCCCTTGGCAGCATTAGCAGGGATACTGTTATAGAAAAATCACCTAGATGTAGCTCTCCCTATCTTCTCCTTACAAAGTTTTAAGTTCTTGAATGCAGCACTAATAGAAGGTTGTTTATCCCTCTTCTTGGTGAGGAAGGGATCTATTGGACCTACTCTAGGATCTCCAGCTCTAGTGAACTCCTGAGGCAGCTCTTCGCATACATTAGTGCTCATGCCGGCGCTAGTGCTCTCTTGTGCAGAAGGTGTGGAGCCACTTCCTTGTCCTCCATATCTTCCAGTTTGCCGAAATAAGTCCTCATCTGCAAAGGACCGCCGGCTTGCTTCCATTGCACGTCGCAATTCAGCTTTAAATGTAAAAGAAAAAAATTTAATCTACTATAACTATTTGTCTGAAAACGTTAAATAAAGAACATGAAAATAAGTTAAATAAGAAACTTACTTGTTTCCCAATCATCAACATTTATAGGTTGATTACTTCCACCAAACCGGACTCCAGCATCAGACCTTCGCGCTGGTTCAGACAATTCCTCTCGAATTTCCTGTCTTCTTCTGGCAATACTTGCTTTGCTTGATTCCTTCTCTTTCATATAAGTTCAAAATTGGATCCTAACCTTTGAAGGAACTCGAGCACATGCTGCAACTTCACCTTTTATTCTAGCAAGATGTTGTTTGAATCGGTAGACCCTGCCAGAAACGACCTGGTTGCAATATTTGCATTGTACCTTTCTTTGACCCATGTCCACCGGTGTGCAATGACCCCAAGCAGGATCAGCGCTAGGAGGATTCCCAGATGACCGCTCAGCAACACCTTGAGATGCCATTCCTTCACAGCACAAGAAGATGAGAGATCGCGGAGCTTGTAGTAGACTAGAAGTGACCTCGTGGGAGAGATGGAGAGAGAATTCTATGATCGAGAGAGTGGGAGATAGAGCTAGAATGTTAGGAGGCTCAAAGGAAATTTGTGGAGCCTTAGGAGGACCTTGGGAGGGTTTAAATAGACCCCCAAAGCCCAAACTAGCCGTTGCTGGCTGTTTGGGAACGGCCAGCAACGGCTTCTTTGACCTCCAACGGCTAGTCAAACTAGCCGTTGGGGGCCGGGTCGAGCCGATCCGAGCCGACCCAGCCCGATCTGGCATCGGATCGCCCGATCCGGCTCGGATCGGCCGATCCGAGTCCTGGACTCGGCCAGATTACTCGGGATCGGCACGGACGGCCCAAAACCGGTCCGACTCGGCCGATCCGTGCCGAGTTTTTGAACCTTGTCGGGATTCGCCACATGACCTGCTCCTTCTAACGGGTGGGAATAGTCTTTTTCATTAGATGAGGGATAAAAATAGTTATTTTCTCTCACTTCTGGTTCTGGGATTAGCTTTGGAGCTTCTCCTCTAAAGTGGATCATCTTGTCTTGCTTTGATGACCCTTTACCTCTACCACGATCGTCGTTGCGGCCTCAACCTCAACTTCTTCCTTACTGTTGCTGGTTACTTCTTCTTTGATAAGTCGCCTATGTCATATTGGACTTGGCAAGACACACTTGATCTCGTCGTTAAGAGAGCCTTCCTTAGCTTGGAATTAGAATTGCCTTTCTAACTTCTCCAATATCAAGCTTCTCACCAGAATGTGCTTGCATCATCTGCCATAGAAAATGCATCTTCATCCGCATTTTGCATGCGCTCTTGGAGCTGCATCAACCACTTCCCTAGGCGGATCTTCTTCTCAAATTCCTCCCAAGGCATGTATTTGTCTAGTGGGACATCTTTCACTGGCCGTCCTTGCTGGTACTCTTCTTGCTCATCAATAATCTTTTGTAGTCTTTGCAGAGACATTACTCCCTCTCTAGGCATAGTTGAGGAATTAGCAAAAACTTCTTGCTTCTTCAACTTTCCCTTTTCATCTTTCTTCCTATTCTTTTTTTGCTTCTTCTTTTAGCTACAATTTCTCTGACGAGATGGGATTTGGGCTGCGTCTTCAGAGGTGGAGGGCCTCTAATGATTTTCTTCTTGCTTTCATTCTTTGGCTTCGGTACTTCTACTAGGGCTTGCTCCTTCTTATGGACTTTGGTTCATTGCTCCTCTTGTTGATTATGGCTGAAAGTTGCCTTGATGGCTTGTTCCACCACAACATTAGGGAGCATTTGGTACTCGCAAAATATCTTTTTCTCATTCTTCTTGGAAGAACTTGCTTTAGATTCTTCCTCCTTCGAGGTTTCTTGTCGCTTCAGGCTTCACCATTTCATGTCTCTCGAAACTATCGTAGAGTGTCGATTTTTGTCCTGGTTTGAGGAGTAGGTGGCCTGGCCTATTTAGAGCCGCCCCTCAGTATTGATATAAAGGCACTTCTTCAGGTTGGGGTCTGACCATTTTGTAAACTGGCACCTCCACAAACCTTCTTACACCTACGAAATTTGCATGCAACATATTTACCGTGTAAGTGATTGCATCCCTATCATGTACTTGCGGGGGATCCACCAGGTATTTGCCTATGTTTATGTTACCTCATAGATCAGCTTCTGCACTCTATCTTTGAACATAAAACATTATTCAATAAGGTGGTTGATGAAGTGGTGATATGGACAGTAATAAGGCACATTTATCCTATACATCTCTTTTCTTCTTCTTGGCCTAGGCAGAATAACCACTTTTTTGCTTATGCACAGCTTAAAGAGCTCCCGAGTCTTCTCTTTTGGAAAGGAATAGAGTTTGTTGAGCTTTTCTGTTAGGGAGTCGAAGCCCTCAAAGTTTATTCCAACCTCTTCTGCATTAACAACCTGCTTCCCTTCTGATTTTTCATTGACCATAATGCTTTTATGGTATCATTGCAATCACCATAACCCTTTCTTTTGGGAACTATGCATTCCCTATATTGTGCCTCAGGCTTTTTATTCAAGTCGATGGCCGGTTTATCACTTCTCACTAAGGGGCGTTTGTACTCCGATCCTAATTCTTCAAAAGAGATAGATCGGTGTCTGGATAGGCCTTCCACTACTTGGGTGAGTTCTGCTTGTTGTTGGGAGAGCTATCCCAAACTTGCCTGAATCTCCTCCAGTGCCGCCATAATGGATCCCGCTGGTGGGGGAGTTGCTGGAGTGTAGGTTGGTGTCATGTCGTACTTTGAGGAGGAATTCATATACTTTTCTTCAAGGTCAGCTACGACGAGCCTTCACTCATATAGTTGACATTTGCTGCACATGTCTGCTTCGGTCTCTGATGTGGCTGGAGTGGGTTCACCATGTATTTACCCATTTCCACAACCCCTTCTTGGATGAGTTTCTCAATCTCATCCTTGCACATGTAACAATCCTCTACTACATGACCCAACATGTGATCATACAGTAATTAGGTTCATTCGTTTTGCCAGCTTTTACTGGCCTTTTCAATAGGTTTGTATGGATACAAGTGTCAAACAACTTCCTCGTATGCTCCTTAGTAAAAGAATATGATTTTCTCATCTTTTCTTTGATAGATAAGGAGGACCCTCTGCTATCCGATGTAGAGGCATTCACATTGGCTTTGCTCCTTGTCCTCTCCACAGTTGATGCGAAGTCTATCGCATTAACTTCTTTTGCATTAGAAGCCCGATCTCTAGGAACCTTCCCTTTGTTGAATGTGATGGTCAGATTGTCCGCAAAAAACATGTCGATTTTTGTCACAAAATTATTGAGCTGATCTAAGTTCCTGACATTCTTTTTGATCAACTTTTCATTAATCTCGAGCTTCAGGCCCTATTTACACAATTTTACCGTATCCTCGTGGACCGGCGGGTTGTCACACTTCATGCTGAGGTTCCCTGTAATCAATGGCATACTCATTCTTGCCTTGCTTTAAAGTGACTAATTCAATAATTGTCACTTTCGCTCCGACACTTTGAAGCGGTCTAAAAACTTCTGCATCTTCTTCCAATTGCTTATAGAGTTGGGCTTCAGCTTTACGTACCATTGGAATGCCGTACCTGTAAGTGAGGTAGAAAAGAACTTTAGCATGTACGCTTCATCTGTAGCTAATTCTCTCAGGTCACTCATATAATGGACGATGTGCTCTTGAGCCGAGTTGTTAGTTGTTAGTGCTGCAGGCATAGTAGCTGTAGATCTGAATGCCGTCTTCAGTCACTTTCGTGACTCTTCTTTTCTTCTTAGTGGATTGGACAGAGGCGTCCAACCGCTCAAAAATAGATACTCTTTGCCCTTATTTCTTTGGCATGTAAATGCCCTTTCTTTTCTAGCCTCACGGGGAACGAGGTCGGATGATTGGCTCCACCACTTGTTCTTCTTGCCCCAAAGGTTGGTGTGATAATTGCTTTGCTTGAGTGGCCCTAGCCTGATGTATTCTACGGGCTTCTTCTTTAGTAACCTATATCTTTTTAAGGTGGAGGTTCTTATCCTCCATAAGATTCCTTTCGCCACGAGGCACAACGGGCTTCCTTTCGTGTCTTTGCTCCTGTTGGACAGAGGCTTTTTGGATCTTCTTCTTGAAGGCCGCCTTTTCTTGGGTGACCTTTGGTAGAATCTTGAAACGGTTGTGAGTGGGAACTGCTTTGATGTGGCGAACATTTGGAATGATAGGCTCCTCTCCATCTAGACAGATGTGGAGGTTTTTTATCATAATTGTCTTTCCCATCTTGAACGGGATGGCTGCAGGGGTCGTTTTTTTTTGCCTCCTATTGGACGAAGAGGCGGGTGGGAGGTGGATAGTATTCATGGTAAGGACCTGTTCAGGTCTACTGTTAGTGCTATTCTTCTTGACGCAGGATGCACGCCGCTGCTTTTTTGTCTTCGGAGCGGGCTTCGGTGTTGCAATTACCCCTAGGGAATACGGAGATCCCACTACGGCGGGAAAGCTTCCAAAACAGGTCGGTGTAGTAAGGTACCCACATTGGGTGTGGGTGGCAACCATGAGCATAGGTCACCTTCGCAGCCATGGATGTCCTTGTTTGAGATTGTGTACGTCTGCACAAAATAAGGCAACATTAGCGGTGTTGTGGTGAGGGCATCACCAAACGGAGAGATGAAGGGAAGGAGAGGTCCCACCGGGCGTGCCATCGGTAGGTTTATTTTGTTTTATTTATTTTTATCTTGACTAGACTTAGAACTTGAGATTATTCTTTAGGGAGTCTATGACTTCGGATCAAATATAGATCTATGAATTTGACTTCTCCCCATTGACCTTGGTCAGTGTTTATGACGCCAATCAATGATCGGCGACCCTTGATTAACCGTTTGGTAATGCCCACTAATAATCACACTAATGCAACGTAAACTTAAACGAGTCACAAAGATGTTTCAAGAGACTTAACATGAGCCAATCTCATTCTTAGACTCTAGCATGAGTCAATTATTTTCTCAAAGCCTTTAGTTTGGGCCAATTACATTCTTAAAGGATATATGATGACCTACTTATTAAATTCCTTTTGATCCTCAAAGGAGGTTCTTAAAGGACACAACCCTTAAAATTATGCTTAGAGGATCGACTTTTAAATGGAGAGAACATTCTTCTAAAGATCCTTAAAAGACCATCTTTAGAACAAAGATGTCCTCTAAGACTCTTAAGGGATACTTAAAGGTTTGTCCTTTGAAAAGATAAGCCAAATAACTTTAAAGGATACTTAAAAGATGTGTTGTAGTTTCCTTAAAGGACATGATCCAAACTCTTTATCCTTTAAGTACCCTTTTAGATGAAATTCTGAAAGAGTCCTTTAGTGTCCTTTAGCATCCTTCAAACTTGTATATTTAATTGAATTCATTGTACTTAAGGGTTATGCATTACAAGTTGAAATAGTCCACTTTCATTCGTTTATGAAGTACAATATTGTGATTTGATTAATGGGCACAATGACTGCCCATTTAATCAATAATCATAATGAAAATAATGGCCATTCATATGATATGAATAAACCAATATTGGTCATTTGAACAATACAAATGAACCAAACATTGTCTATTCAAACCATATGAATAGACCAAAGATGATCACTTAAATCATATGAGTGAATTGCATAAAAATATAGGTCATTCAAATCATATGAATGAACCGCCTAAAGCTAAAACTCTTGCTCTTGTCTTTACAAAATTTGGCTTCTTGCCCTTCTCTTCGCGTAGAAAAAGAGGAAAAAATCTTCTCCAAAAGCCTCTCTTTCGGCCCCCTGCAGCATGCCCCTCCCTTTGGGGGGTTTTATCGTGGAGAGGAAGAGGGAGAGAAATGTGCGTGAGAGAGAGGAGGGGGCAGTGGCACCTCCCACCGGTTGGAGCCACTAGTGGGCCCCGCCCCCCACCGGTAGAAACCCCCCACCAATGGGGGGTCTATAGGCAACCAGTTGGGGGGGGGGGAGTGGAACCCCCCCTACCGGTGGCATTCTCTTCCTCTCTCTCAGTCCTCTCTCTCTCTCTCTCTCTCTGTGCCACCGTTGCCTCTCCTTGTTGCTGCACTGCTTCTCCTTGTTGATGCTACTGTTGCTCTTGTTGCCACTAATGCATCTTGCTACAGTTGCTGTGTTTTTGGTGTTGTTTGAAGTTGTTGGTGCTGTTGCAGCTCTTTTGGTTGAGGTTTCGGACCTTGAAAGGTAAACCCTAATACCTCTCGTGCTTTGTTTTATGCATACAATGCACTCATGCCACATGATTTTCTTTCATGTTCTCTTTGCTCAGGGTAAAATCTTAGTTTTGCATGCATGCATATGTCTCGCACATACACAACTTGATGTGTCATGATTGATCATGTTTACTCAATAAAAAAATTGTCAAACAATAGGTTGTGATTGACAATGAACTAAACTACAAATCAGCTAGCAAATTGTCAATGCAGAAGAGGACACATTTATATTGGGTGCCTTGTGCAACATATTCTCCTGAATTAATGATGGAGGATATAGGCAATGACTCTCATACTGCTGATGTGATAGATTCTGCTCAGATGATCACTACATTCGTTTATAGTTGCAACTGGATTCTGTATATGATGAGAGAGTATACAAGTGGACGGGACCTTTAGCCCCACTAGCTTTGCATCCAGTGTCATATCTTTAGAGAGCCTAATGAAGTACAAGTATAAGTTGGTCCAATTAGTCAACTTTGAGGGGTTTTTGGCACATATAAGGACATTAAGGACTAATGGTAGGGATGTTGCAGTGCAACTACAAATGCTGATGGGGAACATAAATTTTTGGTAGAAAGTTTCTCGATACTTAAAAGTGATTGAGCCTTTAGTACAAGTTCTTAGGATGGTTGATGAAGATGATAAAAATGATATGAGATACTTGTATGAGGCAATTGATAGAGCTAAAGAGCACTTGAGGGCAAAGAATCCTACAACTTATGAGACATGGTGGAGGATTATGATGATAGACGGAGTCCACTCTCTATCATGATCTCCATACTGCTAGTTAGTTTTATTTCTTATCTAGTTGATTTTCTTTGTTTAATATTAAGAACATTTATTTTGATAACTAATGAACCTTAATTTAAATGCATAGTATTTTTTCAATCTAAGATATCAGTATGATGAGAGCATGCATAATGATGGAGAGGTCTTTTTAGGCATAACGAATGCCATTACTAGAATATCAAGGAGTACGAACGCAAGGATAAATGCCTTAACAGAGTTAACATACAAAGTAGGAGCTCAATTCACTAGAATTCAATAGTCACTGGAATATAGTTCTTAAAAGGGAGCCGATGGTAGGGAGCTAGAGCAACTGCTGAAAGTTCTGAGCATTACTTTGAACAGTTATCAAGAAGATACTAGAAGCTGGATTGGAATAGAAAGGAACTTTTTCAGTTAATGTACTTACCACGATTCTGCAGGATGTTGGTTTGAGGGTGTCCTGGAACCATGCAGCCTGGTCTAATCTCCTGCCAACCAAAATAAGAATCTTCTTGTGGAAGATGGCTTTGGGAAGACCTACTACTATGGATAGACTAAAGACTATTCTTCACCTCCCCTACTCTAAATGCATATTTGTGGAGCAAAGGATGAAGATGCTGATCATTTATTCCTTTACTGTGGCATTATCAATGTACAATGGGTTACCTTTGGGAAAGTTTTTCACTTCCCATGGAATTAGTTTAATACAGTGCTTCAATTGCTTGAAGATTGGGAGACATCTGTCCTTATCCATTAGACATGAAGATATGGTCAATGCTAGCACCAGTTATGTTGTAGGCTATTTGGCTTGAGCGGAACTCTAGAAGATTTAATTAGAGATTCAATCGGGTTTCCCAGATCTTCAACAAGGCTATCATATGGGTGTTTGATTGGGGGAAAGCTGCTGGCCTATATAGTCCTTGTCACTGCAAGGGGATAGGAGTTGCAATTACTTTGAGTCATTTTTAGTCCTTGGTTGTTGTTTTTATGTTCTTTGTTCTTTATTTTATCTTCTGGATAAAAATAAGATGTATTCTAGTTCGGGAGTTTTTTTTAAAGGGGAAAGTGGTGGGAGATTTTGTATGATTTTATATCTAGTGGGTGGGCTGCTTTAGGGAGGGACTTCTTTCCTTAAAATGTAATTTGTTGCCTATTTTATCAATGAACTGTGACCTTTGTCATCTTCAAAAAAACATATAAAGGAGGAGTTTAAGGAGATCTAGCCTTTTATCAATAATTTATGTCATTATTAATCTTTTGTAGATGGGGAGATTTAAATTGAACACTGACATTTATGGAAATGAAGACGTAAAAGCTGCAGTAATGATGACAACTCTAGGTTAATTGCATAATAATTAACCTTCAGTTTAATGGTAGAATTTATTAAGAGTTGTAGTAATGATTGAAATTTATTATTGTTGTTTTCTTTTTTTTCTTTACAACAGCTGGATAGTAGATCCAAATTAATTATAGGCAAGTTGGCACAAATCTTTTAGCGTATATTGCAATGAGAGTTTATGTTAAATCACTTCTTCCGGCTAATGTGAAAGAAAGTGGAGTATATTCACTGTACTCTAATTTCTTTCACACGAAGATTCGTAATAGATCGAATGTTTCTAAGTTAGAGAAGTTGGTGTACTGTCAGTACAATATGCGCTTAAAGGTTAGGCAAATTCAAGAAAGATAGAGATTTGAATGACAGAGATTTATGGAGTTTGCTGACAGATTAGTTGATGAGCCTATACAACTGTTTGCGAAGATTTTTTTTTAAACCTTCGTGGGGACCTGACCTAGACACATCTCTCCTATGTCGGATTATTCGGAAATCTATTTTTTTGTTTATCTAGAGAATTATAGGTCGGTTTTATATTTTATTGGACTATAAGAGTTTGGGATTAGCCCTCAGGGAATCCGGGACTTCGAATCAGGCGAAGATTCGAGTATATGACCTCTCTCCACTGACCTCGGTCAGTGTTAATTACGCTGAGCAACTGCTCGGCAATCCTTGATTAACCGTCCGTATGATGCCCTAAATCATGCAACACTACTACTACAGGCAGCACATGCATATGAAGATATATTTTAGGTTAAACTCTTGGCCTCACCCAAGTTTAGGATGTGTTTATATGATTTTGGATTGATTCCAAGCTATCTGGATTAATTCCAAGTATATTGGATTGACTCCAAGTATTCTGGGTTGATTCCAAGTATTTTAGACCCATAAGGGTATTTTTGTAATTATGCCAAGTTGGAGGGTATAGGGAGATTATGGTTATTTAAGTGTATGAAATGAGTTTTAATGATTTAGGAAGGTTTCAAAACCTTAGGAGGTATTTTAGAGTTATTTCAAGTGTGTTTGGGTTGTAAGGGTATTTTGGTAATTTTGTCCAAATTGGATTTTTAGACTTAAAGTCTATTTTTATATTTTTCTGAGATTTTTTATTTATTTTTATCATATTGAGGGTATTTTGATAATTTTACCCATCTTATTGAGGTTTGGAGGGTATTTTGGACATATGAGAGATTTTAATATTTTTAAGAATTTTCTGTGATTTTTACAGATTTTTAACATGTATGAGGGTATTTTTGTAATTCGTATTAAGCTCTAGGGGCATTTTAGTCATTTAAGAATTTTATATATTTTCAGATTTGGTTCTCTGTTTTTTACTGGTTTTTACTGAATTTTACTGATTTTTTTATTAATTTTACTGATTTTTATTAATTAATTAGGTATATGAGGGATATTTAAGCTATATTTTGGATTTATGTAATTTCCAGATTTTGTTTTCTGATTTTTACTGAGTATTATTGATTTTTATAGAATTTTTCTGATTTTTATATTTATTTTATTAATTTTAGATAATTTTTGCAGATTTTATTAGTTAATTAAGTATGTGGAATATTTAAGTCATTTTTTAACTTAAGTATATTATTTTATGTCTCAATGTTTCACTATTAAGTTTTAATTATGAATCTAAGATTAGTTATGTATGGGATGAGGCCAATGATATTTTAGAATATTTAATTATATGTTTTATGTATTTTAATTAGTTATAAAACTAATTATTTTGCATATGAAAATATAGTAACATAGTGTTACTTAAATAGTAGATTCATGAACACACATGCACACACATATGCTCAAAGAACAAATGGTAGCATTCATTCATTATTTCGGCATAATCCCGTCTTATAGGACGGTGATTTTACAACATAAATTTGGCAGAGCTTCCCCTTAGGAATAAACCTTAGGAAGAGAGCCCTCCAAGAAGATATCTCCTCCAAATCGCAGCAAACCCGGGCAAGAGCACCGGATTTGGTCTTCAAACTGGCAGAGTTTCCCCTAGGAAATTTTGGGCCAAATGGGCATGGGCTTCTTCTTACCCCTTGGGGGGTATTTATAGGCTTCAAAGCCTTAACCGGTGGGGGTACCCACCGGAATGCTTGAGGTGGGGGGTACCCACCGGTTGGAATCTCTCTCCTCTCCTCCCTCTCTTTTTAATTTTTTAATCACACATGAGTGAGAGAGAGATGGGAGAGAGCATTAAAAAAAGGAGAGAGAGAGAGAGAGAGGGAGGGGGGGACCGGTTGGCACCCCCACCGGTTCCAACCGGTGGAGGGGGTGCCACCGGATGGACCCCCCCCCCCACCGGTTGGGAACCGGTGGGGGGGTCTCCCCACCGGTTTTGGGAAACCGGTGGGGGGTTCCCCTCCCCACTTCTTCCTTCTTTTTTCTGTTTTTGGAGCTCATTAATGAGCTTGAGTGGCAGATTTGGGGGATGGGCCAATGTGAAAAGGGTTTAAACTCCTTAAATCCAGATTTGGCTCCATGTGAAAGGGGGTTTTAGGATGAGTATTGAATGGGGTTCACATGGGGTTCTTAACCCATGTGTGAATGGGGTTAAGATTCCCATTAACTCCCATTCATCCTAATTAATCCCCCCCCCCCCCCCCCCCTTTTCTTTGAATTAAAAATGGGAAAGAAGGGAGGGAATCTCCTCCCTCCCCCCACCGGTTTCCCTCTTGGAACTGGGGGGGGGGGGGTTCCCCAACCGGTGGGGGGGCTTCTCCCCCTCCCTTTTGCCCCTTTTTTTTGTTTAAAAAAGGGTTCCAACAACAACATATTGATGTCAATGAACTGCTAGATGAAGAACACCGATTGCATGCTTGGGTGGAGGCTGGAGTAGTCAGAGATGTAGCTGAGTTTGATCCTCAGGATCGGAATTGGGTAGAAGGTGAATTGGATGGAGTAGTTGCTCGAGATCCTGAATTTCAGGCAGAAGACAAAGCAAGTACATATCTTCCTCAGAGGCGTTGAAAGTTAGCCACACTACCAGATACTACCAGACTTTTTGCTTCTTTGACAGCACTCAGAAGATTAGCTATTCAGGTGGATCCATAGAGAAGAAAGGACACAGATCTAGTAGGAACTTCATTGCAGATATCTGACAGGAAAAAGAAGTAGCTATCAAAAGGATGGTCTAAACAACGAGTGCAATCATCGGAAGAAAAACAAGGGGGAGACACACCTAGAGTTCAGCATATTGGAGAGACATTTGAGGACATCCCAGTCTTACCACCTCATTTGGCCAGCTTGTATAAGGTAGAGAAACAAACGCACAAGCGTAGAAGAAGGCTGCTAAAGAAAACAAGGCAAGTTGGAAGTGATGACTCCACTCGGAAACCATTTGATGATGATGATGATGATGGTGTTGGTGATGTTGCTGGGAGCTGTTTTTTAGGATATGAAGATTACTCCATACCTCCAAGTCAATTTGAAGAAAGCTAGATGCAAGGACAAGGACTACAAGGGGAATATGAAGACTAACAAAGACAAACAAGATATGATTGGCCCAGTTGGGGATACAAATCTTCTTATCCGCTCATTTTTTATCTCCCTACACTGCCATATTTAGACATTCTCAATACTACTGAGGGGCACTTTGAACATCCACTTATTGATTATGGCATTTTTGTTCCTCTAGTACAGTCAGGACTTACTCTTATTGACTCAGGAGAAAGCTCAAGCCAACAAGTATAGACACCTTGAGGTATTCAAAAGGGGATTTGAAGACCTCGCTAGCTCTTTGTTTGGTTATGGGTGTCTAAGGTATATGCAGTTAGATTATGGGCCTCCAGTCCAAGCTTATGAGTCAGATGATGAAGGATCACAAATGTGATCTTTGTAAGATATTTTTCATTAATTTCATTTTAAAAACTTCATAACATGTCTCTTTTAATTAGTGCATAACAATAATTATTAGCGAGTAAATTATCTTTAATATTCTTTTTTGATGGATGTGCATGATTTGTATTCATTTCGTTGTGCATTCATTGAATAATATATTTAGATTTTTCATATTTTTTGATTTTTCTATTTTTAAAATTTTTAATAATTTTTAAATCGGGCCGATCCCACTTCCTCTAGATCGGCTGATCCGGCCTATCCAATTTGGATCGGATCAGGATCACTGGGTCCCGATCCGGGTACCCGACCCGATCTAGAATTCCATGTTGGGAAGTGGAGTTGGACTCAACTGAGGGAAAAATGCCTTTGGAGGTTGATTATGGTAGCCAAACATAGCATAAGGCCAGGAGATGCTCTGTAGGCAGGTTAGCCAGTCATGTTGGAAAGATGTTATGGAAATGGGAAAGAGGCGGAAATAAACCTTGAGGGTTGTAGTTGGAGAAGGAATAATAGGTCCTTCTAGAAGGATCTTTCTGTATGTGACAAGAAATGATGCATATAGTTCAGATCCTTATTCAAAATGAGTTTTAATATTGCTAACAAATTTAGTTGTAACATGATATTATCATGTCAGCTGACAGTTGAGTACAGATGGGTACAATTTGCCAAAGATACATTTGGGTATAGTTCATCTTAGATTTTTGAATAGGACAGTCAAAAAGTTCAGTCAAATGAATAAATAGATGGGAAGATGGTGCTGTAAAGTACATTCAAACTTCATTTGCCAAGGTTTAAAAAAGTTAAAACAACAAATGTGACTATAATAGACATGATCAAATATTATTTGGGATGTATATAACAATAAAAATGTCATGACCTAGGATGTTTAGGTAATTATAGTATTTTTATTCAATAATATGGAGTGTTAAAGAAGTATTAAGCACTTCTATAATATATATGTATAAAATGATGGGCATCAAATAAACAAGCATCTTTTTGCCTAGCTTTAAATTCGGTACGACAAACAGAGTGTTTTATTCAGAAATCCATGTATACGTAAATAACACAGGTATAACACATATTTTACGAATCACTTAAAAAAACACATTTTAAGAATCAGCAAGGGGTATTGCAGGTTTAATGCCTTATTGCATGCGTGTTGGATCATTGACTTCTTCTTCTCACTGTATGATTTTAGGTTTTTTTTCTTTTCAAATGATGTAATCTGTTTCTTTACCACAGTTCTAATATCTAATGACATTTTCTTTCAGCACACAGGATTGTTTCAAGGCATTATGGAGCTCTCATAAGTTGGTGCACTCGAAATCCAAGCCAAATGCTCCATTAGACCAGGGTGGATGGCTGTATTGCCTAAAGAAAGGACAGACTCGATCACCAAATCTTCCACATTTCGATTGGACAGGGTATTATTTTTGGATTGGTCATCATATTGGCATATCCTTGCTGAATCATTTTCTTTGTTTTTCATGAACTTGCAAATTAAATTACAATTTTTTTGCCTTAATCTATGATTTATTTCATTATTATGTACTTGTTCTCATGTGATTTTAGTTTCTATGCATGTTCAAGGGACCTGATTTATGGTACAACAACTGCCTATATTTTATTTCATGCAGCATTTCTGCAAGAATAAATCACCACCTTCCAAGAAGCCAATAATCACTGTGCTCTGACTTATCATTTATCAACCAAATAATAACGATGAACTTTTCTATTATGAACTGCTAGTAAATCACCAGTTGGACTTTCAATCAAATAATAGAGATGAAGTTAAGCAGTCACTGTCAAACTCTTTAGATTGTTTCATATATCAGTTTAAGCAGTGCTGGTATGAAGCACATAGTTTCTAAGGTGAGACATTTTTTCGAAAACTGGTTTTGTGGTGCCACCAAGCTTATAATGGTAAATAGACGTTGTACAACTTTGGTAGGAGGAGAGATTTCTCCTGGACAGTCACTTCCAACAAAGCACACTCCTAAGCAAATTGAAAAATCTTTGTCACACTTTCAAAAAGAGCTTGCCAGCTTATGGGATGATACAGAGCCATCTCCGCAGGGCAAGAAGCGCATTGTGGGGAAGAAGCCAGCAATAACCCTCCTCAGTCCTTTTGAAAATAAAGGTCAGATCAGCAAAACTTGTGACAGGGGCTTAAAGAAAATAGATGTCCAAAGGTCCTTGGGATTGTGCAACGGTGCGAGGAACAACCAGTGTTTCAGATATCTTGAGCTGGGTCATCATGCAGCAGTGTGTTGCAGTGCTGTTGTATGTTGGCTATGCCATGGAATGCAATCTTGCAAGATTCTCGCGAGATCTCGTGAGATTCTTGGTTTCAGGAGGCTTCCGAAAAATGAAACCCCCGGAACCAACCGTAGACAACAATATCAGGAAATCTTGTGAGATCTCGGGCTATCTCGTGAGATCTTGGACATTCTTGGGCTCTTCTTAGGAAACTTTTATATGTATACAGGTACATCATATATAGGACGTATATGATAGTTAAAAAACTGAGAAGAATCTTGTTCATTTGGAAACACCACTGATTGGAATCTAGCAAGTGGGTGTTTCCAAACAGGGCCTCTGTCTCAAACCTCGAAGCCTAGATGGGGTATTTGCAGTCTTAATTTGAAGGTGTCTACGGAAGATCTGCTGACTGTGCCCTTGAGTCGATTGGATATACAAGGAAGTTGTTTGTGCATACAAACTATACATGTCAAAGGGGGAGTTGCAAAGAGCTGGTGAAGGAAGGAGATGGTGAGTTGACGCATATCAATGCATCTGTCAGTGGACATCAATTCAACAACGTAGCACAGGGTCTAACTCTTGGAACAAGGTTCTGTTGAATCAGAGGCTGATAGCCAATCTGCCAATTCAGTCAAGGAAGAGACACTTTTAAAAGTGAAACAGTTGTCCTCTCTGTCCCCTGGAGCTATATGAGGACAGGGTATATGTTGAACCAAAGCGCAGTTCAGGAAGTTTGACAGATTTGGCTTGGAGAAATACCGTCTCAGCCCTTGCTTCACAGGTCATAGGGTTTCTCCATGAAAAAAAATGGATTTCGAATGTCATCACCTTCCTCTCTCAGCTTCAGGAGAAATAAATGGAGATATGGCAGATTAGGGCCACCACAGCAGCACAGGGATCTCAGCATATACAGAGGCTTCAATGGGCGATGTGGCTTTGATGAACGAGGTTAAGGGACTCCAAAGCCATAAGGTTTTCCTCCCCTCGAAGATGCCAATTTTTCTCTAGGGAATTCTGTTGATGGCAGAAATTCAAAAATCCAGAGTAGAAGCCCCTCTCAGTTGCCCCATACCCCAACTCTCCTCGTCAGATCCAGGTATGCACGATGAGGACTTGCCTTTTCATGCCCTTTCAGAATCCCCCTCGGTAACTTCCTCCTATCAACAAGCAAGCAGATTCCATTTGACTCTTCCGAGAGCCCATTGGAAACATTCAAATGGCGGTCAGCGATTCGGAGTTGGTTCTGGTAAGGAAGGCAGACATGAAGGGAAAGTTCTTTGATCATACTTTCCTAGCTGACTGGAATAATGATGAAATTTTAGAGAAAGCTAGTGGGTTGGGATTCTTGGGAATCCGAATAAAAAATGAAGTTGGACAGTTCGGAAACTGTTGGTAGACAGTGAAATTAATGGTGGCGTCAGTGGAAAAGTAATAAGAGGATGAAGGGAACTCCAGAGCCTGCTAAAAGATATTAATATTGAAAATAGTGTGGACAGCCATTGTGTTCGTACACTAATGGAGAGCACCTTTGAGATGAACTTTCTGTTTTCACATATTAGAAGCTATGATGATCAAAATAAGAAGGATGTTGTCAGTGTATTCAAGTTGTCAAAGGGAGTTCCATTTCATTCTGCAGTCACGAGCAGTTGAGAAACATCCTCGTGCGATGGAATATGGTTGAAGACTTGAGCGCAGCTTCTGAATGGTGAATGGTACTCGTAATTCCTTGTTCCAAATAGGGGTATTACAGAAGTTTCTGCTGAGTGTACTCCTAGATCATTGTTTCTAGCTTTGAGGAAACCAAGAATGTACTTTATGTGCTATAAAAGAAAAGATATCTTATTAGTATATGATGGCTGTATCATTTTTATTCAAAGCTAAGAGGAATATCTCCTGAAGTTACCAAGGAAGATACATGATTTTGCCTTTTCTTTCTTGTTGAGGATTTTGAATGTCTTGACGGATTACAAATGATGATTGTATGCATTGTACATTGGTTGTCAGCTAACAGATGCCACACATAACAGAAGTGTACTTTTGTTGGCAGTTTTGCCTGGGGAGATCATTGGCCTGCCAATGGTGGTGTAACAGTTTTGATTTTGTTATATTCGTGATGATTTGCTAGTTCTTACTGATGGATTTTTAGATTAAAGTTTAGAATGGGAATTGGGTTGATCCTGATCCAGCAAGAGTTTACCTGCTTCTGAATGACTCCAAAAAAAAAAAAAAAGAAGGGATGTTGAACTGTGAAAACTAAATACAGGGAAAAAGAGGGAGGGGAGGGACTTCTGGATGGTAACACAGAAGTTAGCGGGTATCATTTATCTGGAAGTGGAAGTTGGAGGGTATCAGTTGTCTGGAAGTGGTCACGACATACGATGGGGGTTGTGGCAGTGTTCATTGGGAATGCAGCTATGGAGTATAGAGTGCATTGCAGTGCAGGCCCTTTTTTTCCACCTTTCTCTCAATCTTTATTTCTTTCCTCTACTTAGTTTATATAATGAGAATTATCTCCAACATGGCATTAAATGGTGCGTGTCAAATTTGAAAGAAACATCATAATTACATGAAAAACATAATGGTGTTATTGCCTCTAATTTGATCTTTTATTGAAAAATCCTATTGTTCTAGAATCCGCTAGTGAGTTTAGTTTCTGTATAGATTTGCTGAGTATGCTATCCATATTCTAGATGGACGTGATCACAAATTCCAACATCAAACATTTTCTTCCTTTTCCTGAATTTCTTGCTGGCAAGGAATTCCGGATCGGATCGGATCCCCGAATTGGGACCCGCCGATCCCAATCCGAATCGGGATAGGATCGGCCGGAATAAGTCTGGATTGGCCGGAATTGGCCAGGATCGGCCAGAATTGGCCGAATTAGGACCTGCCGATCCCGACCTGAATCGGCCGATCCGGATCGGGATCGGCCGATTCTGTATTCCATGCTTGTTGGTCCACACATGGATTGCGGAATCGTCCGATTCCGATCCGAATCGGCCGGGGAAGTCACTGTTCCTCCTCCAATTTTGAAAAAACAAATTGGGCGGTATCAGGTCCGGACTGGCCGATCAGGCCGATCCGAACCCGATACCGCCCGATTTGGGCACTCCTGGATCCCCCCTTAAACGGGGATCGGGAGCCAGTAAGCAACAGCTGGCATGCTGCTGCTTTCCCCCCTCCCCCAGCCCTTTGTTGACCCACCCTTCCCATTGCCCACTGCAGCCACTCGCTGCTCGGCATCCCGCTGCCAGCCCGCCGCCACCATCTTCTTCTCTCTCTCTCTCTCTCTTTGAGATCTCGATCGAAAGAAGGGGGTTTTCACCCCATCATCGCCAGTTGGCTGTCCAGCAGCCATTGCCGCCACTGTTGTCGTCGTCACCACCGTCGTCGACGTCGGATTTTGTTTCTGCATCCCGATCCAAGTTAAGGTATATTTCGATCTATTTTTTTTTAAAATTCTCAAAAAATTAGAAATGATGTATGGTTGTGTAGATCTTTTAATATTTAGCTTCAAATTTTTTTTAGCATGTTGATTAGATAAAATTCGCAAAATTAATCCTAATTAGGAGTTAAAAATTGGGACTTTTATATGATTAATGTAATTAGGATTCAATTGAGTGTGTCAAACACTCAATTGAACTTATTATAACCTAATTGTACAGATTTTTGCGTTAATTGCATGTTATTAGCGTTAATTTGTTAAAATTAACCTTAATTAGGAGTTCAAAATTAGGGCTTTTGTATGATTAGTGTAATTAGAGTTCAATTGAGTGTGTCAAACACTCAATTGAACTTATTAGAACCTAATTGTACCGTTTTTTGTATTAATTGCTCATTATTAGTATTAATTACTCAAAATTAACCTTAATTAGGAGTTAAAAATTGGGACTTTTGTACGATTAATGTAATTAGAGTTCAATTGAGTGTTCCAAACACTCAATTGAATTTATTACAATCTGATTGTATAGATTTTTTCATTAATTGTATGTTATTAGCGTTAAGTTTTTAAAATGAACCCTAATTAAGGGTTAAAAATTGAGACTTTTGTATGATTAGTGTAATTAGGGTTCAATTGAGTGCCGAATACTCAATTGAACTTATTACAATCTGATTGCATTTGTATATTTTTATGTTATACAGGAATATGACTGAGCAAAGACATCATGAACTGGATGTGGAGCAGCAGGGTGCTAATCTTGGTTGGCAGCATTGTACACTAGTGGATAGTAGGCAGAGGAGGGTTAAATGCAATTAATGTGGAAAGCAGATGGGTGGAGGCGTGTATCACCTAAAAAATCATATTACTGGCATAGCATGAGACGTCAGCATATGTGAGTTAGTTCTGTTGAACTTGAAGAAGGAAATGATGAGTTATATGTTGGGTTAAAAAGCACAGAAATATTTATCATCTGAACAACACATGGATTTATAAGATGAGATATTAGGGTGCTAGAGACGAACGGATTATAATCTGCTTGTTCAACGGCCGATCAATTTAGATGATGATGATGAGGATCCAGATGACCATGATGTACAGTACACCATAGTTGTTCGTGCTAGTTTGCGGACAAATAGAGAAGATGAGGATCGACGAAGAGGCATAAGATCATCAGGTGGATCAGTGCCTACTGGTTCTCAGCCTGGGAGATTTGTTCCTAGGGGCTTTTCTGCTCGCATGACTGCTAGTTTTGTGTTGGATTGTAGACAGACGTAAGATATGGCACGCGGTCCTATGGACCAATTTTTGCAGATCAAGGCCTATCAGACAGCCTGGAATCAAGTAAGTATTGAAATGAGTCAATGCCTCAACAAAAAATGCCTTGGAAAGAATTGTGAAATAGTTTTTACATACAGGTGTGCCAATACATACAACATCCAGTCCATATTTTCAGACGATGGTGGATGTAATTGCGAATGTTAGGTCTGGTGTAAAGGTCCCCACACCTCGCTACATTTATGATGTTGGGCTCGAAGAGGAGTATAATGACTTGAAGATATGGGTCGACAACTTTAAAAATGTGTGGAAGGAACATGCTTCTACCATCATGTGTGATGGTTGGACATGGACCACAAGGAGATCCATAATTAGTTTTCTTGTTATTGCAGCGAGGGCATTATTTTTTTGAAGTCTGTGGATGTCTTAAACAAAGTAAAGAATGTTGATTATTTGTACATGCTAATGGATGACGTGGTAGAGGAAATTGGTGAAGAAAATGTTATGCAGATAGTCACTGACAATTAAGCAAGCTACAATGCAGCTGATAAATTGTTGATGCAGAAGAGGAACCATTTGTACTGGGTGCCTTGTGCAGTACATTCCATGGACTTGATGATAGATGACATAGGCAAAAACTCTTTTATTGTTGAGGTGGTATAACATGCTCAGATGATCACGGGATTTATTTATAGTCACAACAAGATCCTCCATATGATGAGAGAGCATACAGGTGGACAGGATCTTCTTTGTGCTAGTCCTACCAGATTTGCATCCAAATTCATCTCTTTATAAAGCCTGATGAAGTACAAGTATCAGTTGGCCCAGTTAGTCTACTTTGACGATTTTTTGGCACATAGAGGAACACTGAGGGCCAATGTTAGGGATGTTACCTTGGCAGTGCAAACACTAGTTGGGGAGAAAAGATTTTGGGATAAAAGTTTTTCGCTATCTGAAAGTGGTTGACCCTCTGGTACATATTCTGAGGTTGGTTGGTGGAGATGATACAAATGATATGGGATATTTATATGAGGCCATGGATAGAACAAATGAGCACTTGAGGGCAAGCAATCTTACATCTTTTGAAAAATGGCAGAGGATCATCGATGATAGATGGGAGTACTCCATTATGGTCTCTATACTGCTAGTTAATTCTTGATCTTTTCTACTTGATTTTATTTGATTAATATTAATAATATTTATTTTGATAACTAATGAACCTTAATTAAATACAATATATTTTTTCAACCCAAGATATTAGTATGGTGAGAGCGTACATAATGATGAAGAGGTCTTTCGAGGCACAACTAATATGATTACTATAATAGTAAGGAATACGAATGAAAGGATAAGATGCCTTAGTAGAGGTAACATACAAAGTAGGAGTTTATGGAAATCTAGTCTTCTATCATTAACTTATGTCATTTATGTTTATTTTGTAGATGGAGATATTTAAATTGAAGATTGACGTTTATGGAGATGATGACGTCATGATTGTAGTAATGAGGACAACTCCAGGTGAATTACATAATAAATAGCCAAACACTCAATTTAATGAACTACTACCATTCATTATTAATATTGTCGTCTTTTTTTTTTCTTTTTTCTTTTGCAACGGCTGAATGGTGGATCTAGATTAATTACAAACAAGCTGCCATAAACCCTTTGACATTTGTTGTAATGAGAGTATTCAGTTAAACCACTTCTTCTAGTTAGTGTGAAAGAAACATTCAGTCTGATTCACACGAAGGTTCGTAATAGATTATGTGTTTTTAAGCTGGAGAAGTTGGTGTATTGTTACTACAATATGTGCCTAAAGATCAGGCAGATTCAAGAAAGACATGGGATTGAAAGACAGATTTATGGAGTTAGCTGGCAGACCAGTTGATGAGCCTGTACATCAAATTGATATTGATGAATTGTTAGATGAAGAACACCCATTGCATTCTTGGGGAAAGAGCAGAGTAGCCAGAGATGTACATCCTGAGTTTGATCTTCATGATCGGAGCTGGGCAGGAGGTGAATTAGAATGCAGTAGTTCTCGAGAGTTTGAATTTCAGGCAACATAAGAAGGATGTGCACTTGTTTTTCAGAGACGTCGAAAGTTAGCCACACTAGTAGACACTGCTAGAATTTCTACCTCTTAACCAGCCCTTAAGATGTTAGCTACTCAGGTGGATCCACATAGAAGAAAGGAGAAAGAGCCAGCGAGACCTTCATTGCAGTCATCTAGCAGTAAAAAAAAAAAATAATCAAAAGGGAAGTCTAAACAACGAGTGGACCCATCAGAAGAAGAACAAGGGGGATACACAGTTTGACTTCAACAGACTGGAGAGACATTTGAGGATACCCCAACTTTACCACCTCACTTGGCCAGCATGTACTAGGCAGATAGACAAATCTACAAGCGTAGAAGAAGGCAGTTGAAGAAAACAAGCCAAGTGGGGAGTGATGACTCTACTGAGGATAATGATTATGATGATGGAGATGGTGATGGTGCTGCTGCTGGACTTTCAGGAAGTTCTGCACTTCGGAGCAGTTATACAGGATACAGAGATTACTTCGCCCTTCTGAGTCATTTTGGAGGAACTCAAGGCCAAATATAAGGACAACAAGGGGGATTTGAAGGCCAACAAAGACAGGCAAGATATGATTGGCCCTCATTGGAAAATGCTTCTTCTTCTTCGCCCATTTTTCACTCCCCTACACTGCCGCATTCAGATATCAGCAGCACTACTGAGGGGTACTCTGGACCTCCACCTATATAGTATGGCATTTATATCCCTCCAGTACAATCAAGGGAAAGTTCAAGCCAGCAAGCTTACACACCTCGAGGTATTCAAAGGGAATTCGAAGGCCTTGCTAGCTCCTTGTTTGGTATAGATATCCAGCACACATATTGGTAGATTATGGCCCGCCAGCTCAAACTTATCAGCCGGATGATAAAGAATCACAAATGTGATCTTTCTAAGGTATTTTTCATCAATTTCATGTGAAATACTTCATCATGTCTTTTTTAATTAGTGTACAATAATAATTATTAGCAGGTTATTTGTCTTTAATATTTATTTTTATGGATGTACATAAATTACATTCATTTTTATTGTACATTCATTAGATAATATGTGTACAATTTTTTTTTTGATTTTTTCTGATTTGTTTATTTTTTTTTTAATTGGGCTGATCTGGACCGGCCATACTTCAACTGCATCGGCCGACCCGGCTGATCCAGATCGGGATCGGCTGGTCCCGATTCGGGGACCCGATCCGACCCGGAATTCCTTGGGTCCACATGCTGTAAGCATTGGAGAGACCAATGTAGACTGTAAGTTGGTGGGTGTGAATGGTTTCAAAAAAAGTTGGTGGGTGTGAACATAATCATCATGGGGCAAATAGCCAGGATGACCCGCTAGGCTCCTTAAGTGAACTTTGTCCTTGGGCAATATGGTTACCCGACAGTGGGTTTGCCTAGAAGCAAATATTCTTGAGAGAGTACATTAGGTCACTTATTTAGCACTCTGACACCAATGATGAACAAGGCTAGAGCAATCCAGTGAGTGTTTACAGGTGATAATCAATTCACTTGCCAAGGCAGCTATAATGACCGTGGAAATTTGTTCAGGTGGAATAAAAGAAAATGCTTGACTGATATTGTGTTTATCTCTTGTCCTCATCCCATTGCTCAGCTTTCTTCTAGGCATTTTCATTACTAATATTAATGCTACAGTCAGAAATCTCTACATTTTGAAGGAGAAATATGGCATTCAGAAGAGAACATGAAAGGCACTTTCGGACATGGATGTTACATACTGAATGTAACAAGGCTTATTGAGTTCCAATTTGGACCAGCTGTACCTCCCTTTGTCCATCTGTCTGTCTTGAGGAATTTGGGGGGGGGGGGGGACTCTGCCCACACCTCGCCTGGTGGCTGCTGTACACCATTCCTTTTTACCATGACAACTATCAAGCATATTAGCAGAACGTTGGTAGAGGACGTTCCAAAATTCTGATGAGTGGATGGATGGCAAGAGTGATCTTCAGCCTGAAGGTGTATGCTGTTGATACATATGGTCAGAATGATGTCCGTGTGCAGGTAATGGTGCATTACTGAAGGGGGAAATCATGTGCAGAGAAATGATGAACATTCGTCGTCTTCTATTCTTCGCTTGTTTGTTATATTCACTTTTGCGGTTGTGAAAGTAGAGGCAAGCTACTCTACATTTGTTTCCATCTGGTCAACACTTAAACAGATATTCAATTTTCTTTCAGGACATTGAGGCCATATCCCATATCCAAGCAGCAGTTGGTGCCTGATAACATTGAAAAGCCTGATTGGGCCATTGATGTGAGTCCACAAGGATGTTTATCCTGCTTTTGCTTTTCTCTTGTTCCTTTGATAGTTATTGTTAATGAGGATGGTTCCATTGCCACCAGTGGCAAATGGTGCCGCCTACTTCAAAAACAGTTTATTTGGATTTTATTTTCTAATTTAAACTGCTAAAACATTCTTTATGGTGTTAAAAGTATAGCCTACTTCAAAACCACTTTATTCAAATTCAATTTTCTGATTTCAACCGTTAAACATTCTATATGGTGTAAAAACTATAAGTGTACAAAATTATTCATTTCTGATATCTAAAGGTCATAAATTACTAATTATTACACTATCTGAACCATCCATTTTATATATATTTGATTCTTTAGGAAATGAGTTTCAGATGCATTTGATTTTTGATTATAAGTACTTCGTCAGTAGTGGAAAAGGTTAACAGTTTGGACTAGGAAACAGAAGTCAAATAAAGTGGTTTTGAAGTAGGCGGCACCGTTTTTATGTTTCCACTTGTGGCAACGGAACCCTCTTCTTTATTAGTAATACAACTACGAAAATAACTTTACTCTCTAGTTGCAAGTCAGTGTATGGTATCTCTTTCATTTCATTCCTTTTCTATAACAAACAATCATGGTTACATCTTGTCCTATATAGTGTCATGCATGATCTTGTAGTAGTATATTGGGATGCAAAACTAGGTGGGGAATTTGTTTTGGTTGGGTGCGGACCGTGTGGTAGCACACAGCACATAGCCAAATATTGATGGTCTCGATCTTAAATGGTTTTAGAAACTGGATTTGGAAATGGAAATGTGGAGGAGTAGTTCAGGTTCCAGCCAGTTCAGACTCGGAACTGGATGATTCAGACATGAATTGTTTTTTCCGTGATATTATAGGTGGGTTCTATTAGTTATGTCACTTATATTTAGTATTTATGTTGAGATCTTAGTAATGATTTAAATTACGAAAATTGTTAAACAAAAATGTGGTTCTAACCAGTTTTAGTTTGGTTTGAACTTCTTGGGCTGGTTCACAGCCAGTTCTTCAGAGCTGCCTTAGGCTAATTTTTGATATTTTATTGTAGAACTGGCAAGTCAATCCTAGAATCAGCAGAGCCCAACCAGTGCTGGCTAGTTCCAGTCTGTATGGCCATTCTTAAGACCACGATGTGTGGTATTGCCTCAAGGAAAAGGGTTTGCATCCCATACATGCCTGACCCTGATTTTGAAATAGACTTCAACTTGTTATTATCCACCTGTTGGCCTAGGTTCTGAGGAGTTCTGAGTTCGCATGGACTAGCTTGAGCTTATTGTTTGTCTTACCTGATTTTGCCATAGTTGATGGTGAAATAAGAATCCATGTGGAAGCTTGCATATTTGGCGTGCAATAGAGTGAGAAAGCGACTCACTTCTCTCTTGTTTGCTTGTTAAGAACCTTCTGAGACAAGACCACTGAATTTGGATTCCACTCATGGGAGCAAGAATCCCTTGCTTGGCATGTGAAAAAAAGAAAAAAAGACTATGATACATCTGTCTGGTTTCACATTTTATCCTATGATGAATTTTTTGAAATGAGGTTGGTTCAAGGTTCGCCGTATTGTAGATCCGGATCGGATCGGGTCCGGCCAGATACGAGTCGGATCCAATCCGGATCGGCCCGACTTGGGCCGACTCGCACGAGTTGGCCCGGTTCAGGCCGGTTCAAGCCTTTTTTTTGTAAAAGAAATCTTCAATTTATTGACATAAATATGAAGTTTTATAAATTATACTTGATGTTTTTATTACGGTAAATGATTATGAGTCACATTTAACAAGAAAACATCAATTTCATACATTTAATTATGTAAAAGAGATACCCTAGCAAACTAATTAAGAATAATTTAATACTAGAAACATCAATTTGCAAAAGAAAAGTGGCACACCAAATCTCATAGAAGGATCAAATATCGGGCCGGATCGCAGTGACTCGGCGCGTATCGGCCGGCTCGCAGCGGCTCGAGCCTGAACCACTACAATCCGGTGCGAGCCGGGTCGATACGCGCCGAGTCGCTGCGATTCGTAGACGGTCCAAACTGGATTGCCCGATCCGACCGTGCCAGCGGATCGGTCGGCCTAGATCCGAGTCGACTCGTACGAGTCGGGCCGATCCGGTATGATACGGCAAACCTTGGGTTGGTTTGGTGCTAATTCATAACTGCTCTAGTTCTTTCTCAATTGGGCCTGGTTCATCATCATCGACTTGTTTTTTGCCCTTTATCAATAACATGAATTAAAGACTCTGTAAGCACGACAGGCTGGAAGAAATACAATTGAGTAAATAAGGAATAAATGAATAATACCCACTAAATAAGGCACATAGAATCAGTAAATGCACAACAACATTAAAAACAGTGAGCAAGAGAAAGAAGAAAAGAATGAGAGCTCGCGGAAGCTTGTTTCTCTTGCTGTTGCTCTCTTAGCATACTTGAGAGCATGAGATACTTTGAACGTTGGAAAAGTACATAGGTTAGACAGAATGCCCTCTCCTCACTTTTCCATCATGGATCTCTCTTTCTAGTGTTCTCTAATTCTTGTTGCTTAATGTGCTTAGTATGTTTCTCTCTAGTTCATAAAGTTCTGCCATAGTGCACTTCTTTTGGTGACCATTAGACTGAGCAGATGCTATGCTTCCGTTTATTGATCTTTGAACCTGCTATGCTGCTAAGAGCTCTGTAAACCACCTGTCGTCAAGTTATTGGAGGTGCAGATGCCCATTCTGATGACGAGGGCTCATAATTTTTGTTATATGATAGATGAATATGACAAGTTATAAAAAGTAGAAACGATCAACACAATCAAAGATTTAAATGACTGATATTTCAAATTTTCATGACATATTTAGGTTTCTGTTTTTAGATGCTTGCCATTTTTCCGAAGAGTTTGCAGACTGTACCACCAATTTTTTAATGAATAAATAAAGATAGTACAGTCAAAAGAAGGAAGGAGATTCCTCCCCAAAGATCTAAATTGCTGATATTTCAAATTTTCATTACATATTTTGGTTTCTCCTTTTAGTTGCTTGCCATTTTTTCCAAAAAGTTTGTGGACTGTACCACCAAATATAGTACAGTCAAAAGAAGGAAGGAGAGATTCCTCATCACAATTCGAAACCAAAATGGAAATAAACAGAGAATTAAAGAAAACATGTAGAAGACTTACTAAGGCTTCGATTCCATTCTTCAGCTGTCAGTAGAGATTTTCAAGATGAATCTGCTCGAATTGAACAAAAGAATAAGGCCATGAGGCAATATTTGAATAAAAGGAACAAAACTGTCAGTAGATTCTTGCCATTTAAAGCCAGTATTTCTAGTTTTGTGCTGATTGACCACTGTTGTAGTGTACCGGCTAGTTTTGATAAATAAATCAAAATTAGTTTATGTATCAACTAATTTAAAAAAAATAGATATTTAAATAAATGTTACCTTTCACTTAACTTTTATAACTTAGGTGATTTAACATGCTGATATGAATGTTTCGTCTTACTTTGTAAACCACGACAATGCTTTATGCTGTTCTGATAAGGTACTTGATGTTTTTGTCTAACTTGATAAACTTGGGCGATGTTTCGTCTCTCTTAAGGAGCTCTTTGAGAGGCTTCCGAACTTTAGACAGGTAGATGATCTATTTTCTAACTTGAGGTCTTACACAATGCATTCATCTATTGAATCTTGTGACTTAGACTAATATATTGTCTAACAGTTCAACTATCTTGACAACTTTGATGATCCTTTCATCTAACTCTTTTAGACTTGCTCTTTGGGCTAAACTTAGATGAAGCATTTTGGCTGACCATTCGTCTATCTCACACAAGCTTGACTATGCTGGAAACAAGTATCCTATGAAATAAACAACTCAAATTAAGATCATTCATCTGACTGAAATAGGGTTTGTTCTCGTGAGTAAGTTTGTTGTCATCAATATCAAGCTTCAGAAAGCCGTCAGAGTTCAACAGGGTTTACTCAAGCTGGATAGGGTTGAGCTTGCGCTTCACTGGGCATGGGTCTACTCAGGAGCCTAAGTTGAGCCAAGCTCGAGTTGAGCCGAACTTGAGCTTCTTGTTGGAGCCCGAGACTTCTACACCCAGCTGAGCTCGAGCCTACAAAAGCTCAGCTCAGCTTGTGTTCACCCTACCAATGACCTACTAATGCTATCATTGGTTGCCACCTTGAGCTGGTGTTGGTGTGTACAACTAACACATCGAATATTGCTAAATTTGTACATTTATTTTGTCTCAGAATTGCTGCCATCCAACAGTGGCCTTTGGCATGTATCACTAGATTTGCATGCTTGATAACAGCCTCCTAGGTTGACTTTGTCTGTCACATGTCACAAGATGAATCTAACTATTGCACTAAAACTACACTCAAGATCTGTCCATAGCAGATCATGTGAACCATTGGCCAGTACATTGCATTAAAATTACATATAAATACTTACCCATGGATGAAAGTCCTAAACACCCACCCAGTACCCCAAAAAAACTCTCCCCTCAACATAAACCACAAAGGAAACCCCAAAAGATCACCCCTGGAGCACCCCTCTAAGAACATCACAGCCCTCAGAAAACCCAGCCACAGAAGAGCCCCCATCAAGGCAAGGATGGATGTCTACAAATCCTTGACCAGCCTTCCCCTCGGCCCCTCAAGTGAATCCCTTCAGAACCCTTTGGAGCAGGAGGCATGGATCCAAGTGATAAACTTGAACCCAAGGATTTAGGTCTACAGTTGACTCAGTTGGCCAGCTGCTGAACACTCAAGTTGAACACATTGTCCATGGAGATCCCAACTGCTTCAGCCAAAGATCTCACCTCCAATGCAGAGATATCCCAGAAAAGCTCTTCCTCTGTTGGGGACGATCAAACCTGCTACCCTTCCTCAGCTGCGCGATGGTCAGACCCAGGTCAACATCAGGGTCAAGAGGTGGGCTGACAACTCCTTCGTTCAGGCCTTGAGGGTTGTCTTGCGGAATGTCGCTGAAGAGAGCTCCCAGAGAGGCTGTCCAACTGCCATCGGCCTCATCATATGGAGCTGGAGTCGAGGAAGATGGCATGCCTAGAAGGGAGCCGTCCACCTGCCACACTCCCACCTTTGCCAAGGGAATGGCCGATGCTTCCTCTGGGAGCACCAGAGGGAGAACCCTAGCAGCCACTGGCTGAAAGGCCTCCCAGGTGGATCCAATGACTTTAAAGCATGATCAGGAATTGGACTGGATGGAAAAAGGCCGGTCCAACATCCAGCCCTTGCCCAGGACTTGGCCCACTAGTCTATTCCTCCAGACCCGCCAAAAAAGTGATGGGAGCAGGGTTCAAAACTTGAACCTCTGTTGAACTAGAATATTTTAGGCTAAGGGTTTGAAAGATACCTACATGCATGCATGAAAAAGAAAAGATACATGCAGATTTTCTTTGAGATGCATGCAAGAACATGTGAAGAGAACGGAAACTCCATCAAATCAGCAAGAAGAAAGGACCAACTTCAGCCTCCAGCAGGACAAATCTGCAGCAAGGGGAGAAGCACCAACAGCAGCAACAATGGACGCGATCAGCAGCAGCAGCAATGGAGGCGACCAGCAGCAGCCGCATGCACAGGAGGCCAGGGAGGGCCAACTGGCCCTAATTCTTGTAAAGAAAGGAGAGAGAAAAGGGGGATACAAATTAAGGAGGGAAGGGATAAAAATAAAAAAGAAAGGGAGATAAAAGATGGAAAGCCTACTGTAGCACGGGTACTGTAGCTATAGTACTGTGCTACAGTAACCGGCCCCGCCTCTCTCTCTCTCTCTCTCTCTCACCCGCACGCATCCCCCCCCCCCCCCACCGGCGCTAAGGTGGCACTGGTGGGGGGTGCCACCGGTGCCAAGGGGGCATCGGTGGGGGGTGCTACCGGCGCCCTCTTCAAAGGCATATAAAAGGAAGCCCAAGCCTCCAAGGAAAAGACCCCAGAAGCCTAGTTTTCCAAGGTTAAAAAAAGAAGAGAAGGAAGAAGAAGGCTTATTTTTTTTAAGGCTTGTATTTGTATTTTTTGGGGAAGAATTTTAGAATAATTTTTTTTTCATGTTCTTCATGTGATTTGCATAATTAACCAAGATTAAATTAATTTGGTTCTTCCATAATATTGGTTGGCAATTAATTTGTTAATTAACCAAGATGAAATTAATTTGGTTCTTCCACAATGTTTGGTTAGCCATTAATTTGTTAATTAACCAAGATTAAATTAATTTGATTTTTTCATAATGTTTGGTTGGCCATTAATTTGTTAATTAACCAAGATGAAATTAATTTGATTCTTCATAATGTTTGGTTGGCCATTAATTTGTTAATTAACCAAGATTAAATTAATTTGATTCTTCCATATTGTTTGGTTGGCCATTCGCTAAATAACTAATTAAAAATCAAAATAATTCTTAATTGGTTCTTCCATACCATTTGGTTGACCATTTGTTAATTAATCAGTTGAAAATCAGAAAATAATTTTTAATTGGTTCTTCAATACCATTTGGTTGAACATTTGTTAATTAATCAATTAAAAATAAAAAAATTGTTTAATTGGTTCTTCCATACAGTTTGGTTGGCCGTAAGAAAATAAAATAAAAAATATGGTTCATCCTTATCGATGGGATGACCAAAATTCCAAAATAAAAAGGATTGGTTTATTTTTAATAAAATAACCATAAAATCATATGGTTTTCTCTTATTAGTAGAGCGGTCATATGTTATAAGGATTATTTTATTAAAAATGAGCTACATTAATAATATTTTATAAGATTAATAAAAATTGATTCATCTTCATCGATAGGGTAACTAAAGTGTTTTAAAATAAAATAAAAATAAAAATATATAAAAATAAAAGAGGTTCATTCATACTGGTTGAATGAACTAAGTTTGGTAGTTCTATCATATTGTTGGATTATCCACTTAGTTAATGGTTCACTCTTATCGGTAAAGTGACCAAATGTTATAATTATTGGTTCATCCCTATCGATAAGGTAACCAGTGACTTTTATGATTCGGTCTTATTAATTGGGCAGGCTACTAAGTCGTGGTTAACCTATTCATGGAAGAATCAATAAAAACAATTCTTTGTTCACTTTATACCAATGCGGTAATCATCAATTGAATTGGTTCTTTCTTATGGGTGGATTAACCCTTAAACTATGATTCATTTATACTGATTGAATGGCCTAAAAAAGAGAAATGACAGCCCCCATGCCCCACTACTTAAAGACATCTCTCAAATAAGTTGCGCCTTCTCAAAAGAATTCAAAGATCCTTTAAGTATCCTTTAAAAGATATCTCATGAATATTTCTAATAAAGGAACAAAAAATGACTTGTATGTTCGCATCCAACTTTGCTTGTTTCTTGTTTTCATTCTAAGCCTTGTTGGATGGTTAATTAAGGATTATCAATCATTGATTGGTGTAATTAATACTGACCGAGGTCAGTGGGGAGAGGTCAAGAACATGGATCTACAGTCGATTCAGAAGTAATTTAGACTTTGAAGATTAATCATATAAGTCTATTTAAAAGAAAGAAGAACATATTTTCAAAACTTAAAATTTTATTTTCAAGGATAAGATTTCCACAAAGGTTTCCAAATCCAACGAAGATTTTTCAAAATCATAAAAGGATGAGGATTTTTAAGGGAAAAAAAGGAAGTCTCACAACCTCCCACTCTTGTGATCTGTGGACCACCTGGTTCACAAAAGTGCCCGGCTCGGGGGGGGGGGGGGGGGTGAGGAATCGTCTGGTTCCCGTTGGACTCTCAGTCCACAGTGCATTAAACTGTCTTCTTCCTCCCCTGATCAGATTTGCTAGGGTTTGGGCACCGTCTACCCCATCTTCTACCACCACCCTGTCATTCCACAGATGTCCAGCCCATGTTGTCGTTTGGGTCCCCCTTCACCTCCCTTTAACCTCCTCCTTGACCCATACCTCGAACACAAACCCCCAATGCTCAAGTAACACCCTAATTGGAAATACACCCTCCTCCACCGCTACCAGAGCCTGTGCCCTAACTCCATGGGTGTCCCTTAAAGCTTGGTCGTCCACCCTAATAACGTGGCCCATGACCTGCGACATTGACTAAAGCACTTCCTTCCTCCAAAGGTGTAAGGGGATCCCCTCATAAACAACCCAAGTAGTCCTTGGCGCCCTTAGGGCCTTGGCTCCCACCGAGGGATCCTATCTTCTCACCCCCAACTCCCTCCTGCCTATGACAAGGCAGCCCAATCTGAGGATCTCCTCTTTCCGGTCCCAACTAGGGCACCTGATCAGGGTGCTTCCATCTGCTAGCTGCTATGTCGTCCACTCCTTGTAGCTACCCTAAGCCTCCGACAGGCCTCTCGAAAAATCCTTCACCTGCAACTCAAGTCTAGTGCGATCAATCACCAAGTGAGATGGGATGGCCTCTTATGTCTCCTTGTCAACCTCTTCATCATGGAGAGAAATAGAAGCCTCCCCCATCGGATAAAGATCTGGAGAAGGAGAAGTTGTCGAAGAAGCTGCCTTAGACGAATGGGTCTCCATCTGCCCCAAGCCACCCAGTGCACAATCCCTAGAAATATGCATGCTCCTTTCGCACACTTAGTAGACAATGGCTGCGCCACACTGTGCCGCCTAGTGCTTTTCATGGAAACATATAAGACAAACCCCCAGAGGGGCTCCACAAATTTTCGCTCCGGCATCCCTTTCCGGCCCATCACTCTCATGCTTTTGAGATGTGATTAATATTGGCTTGCGAGTTGGCAGGGAGGATCAAAACATGAAGGACCTAGGCTCAATTTAATATAATTGTCAAATGAATCAAACCTCATTCATCTCAAAACTTGATAAGAAAATGAAACAAAAATCAAACTTTGGACTATAACTCATATTTTGACGAAAGATTAATGCATCTATTTAACTTTTAATTGGAAGTTGTAATTAATATCTTTGATATTTAATTTTACTTGAAATGTTATTAATTTAGGGCTTTAATATGCCTTGAGTTTTAAACAAGTTTTCTCTCGTATAATTAGAGTATATCAAGTCTTTCTATATTTTTTATAAGTTTTTTTGATCTTTTTGGAAACTTTTGGGTTTTAAGCCAAGTTTAGATTTGAGAAGCTTTTGCTGTTTGAGGAGGGTTTCATGCTAGAGATGAGAAGGGCTTGGTGCAGTGAGTCTTAGGTGGATTTGCGATGGCTTCTTTATGTCGAAAACTTAGATGTTTGGCATACAACCTTTCCTTTTGGAGTTCTTCATGGTCCCTCCTATGGAAGGGAGCAAAGGATAGATTATTGGATCAGTTGAGCGGCCTGGATGCCTTAGAGGAAGCAAGGCTATTATATGAGGGGGGTAGGGATCTGAGGGATAAGGTGAAAGCAGATTACTAGGGGGTTCTCCTGAAAGAGGAGATCTATTGGAAGTAGAGATCAATGGAGAGATGGATCAAGGAGGGAGACGACAACATACCTTATTTTCAGATGATTGCCTCAGGCTCAAGAAGACTGAATCTCATTAGTCAACTCCAAGATGGAGAGGGGGCTGTTCTATAAGGGGAGGCACTGAGGATGCATGTAGGATTTCTACTCAAGACTATTCTCAGAGCGGGATAGTTGGCGCTCGTCTATCTTTGATGACCTTCTACCCCAACTTATGGATCATGAGGAGCAAGAGCTAGAGGTCACCTTCACGGAGGAGGAGTTAAGGAGTGTGGTCTTCTAGTTGAATGGTAATAAAGCCCTCAAGTCAGATGGTTTTCCACTGATGTTCTACCAACATTGTTGGGAGGTGGTGAAGGACTTGCTATTGAGGGCAGTTTTGGAGTTTTAGGTGGGAAAGGCCTATCTCAAAGGTATCGACAAAGCATACATAGTGCTAGTTCCCAAGGAGCCCGGGGCAGATAACCTGGCTGATTTTAGACCTATCAGCTTACTGAGTGGTGTGTACAAAATCATCACCATAACGTTAGCCTTGAGACTAGATAAGGTAGGGGACAAAGTGGTTTCTTGCTACCAGGGAGCTTTCATAAAAGGGTGACACATCCAAGAGAACTTCCTTGTTGCTCATGAATGCATCCATGGCATGAAGCTACATCATAGGAAAGGTCTTATGCTTAAGCTTGATTTTAAGAAGGCATATGATAGGATGAAGTAGGATTGTTTGCTATAAGTGCTGAAGAAGATGGGGTTTGGTGGCAACTAGATTAGATGGGTAAAGCTTGTCTCACCTCAGCTTCTTTTGCCATCCTCATTAATGGGGATTGGGGAACATGGATGGTAGTATCGGTCGGTACCAGTATCAAACGGGACCGGTACCGGTTCAGCCTGAAATGGCCGGTACCGGTTCAGCCTGAAATGGCCGGTACCGGTTAACAACAAAAAAAAAAAAAACTGTATCGGGCCGGTACCGACCCGATTTCGGGGGGCCGGTACCGAACCGGTACTCGTGAAACAAGGGGTGTTTCACTTTCCCCTCTCACAGAAACAGATCTGTGAGAGGAGAGGCTTGTTTTTAGAGGGGAAGGGAAGGAGGAGCTGTCGCCGCCGCCGTCCGTTGCCGGAGACGTTTTAACCGTTCTGTGTGGAAGAAAAGAATAAGGTATGATATATATTTTAATCTAGTGATTATTTTGTAGTTGTTAACTAATTATTAGATTGTTTACGTTCATTTTCTTAGTAAAATAGACAATCCCTAAGTTTAGACTCTAATTAGCGGTTAAAAATTGGGGCTTTTGTCTAATTACTTAAATTAAACATCAATTGAAGCTTAATTAAGTTTCATTACATATTTAAAGTGGGAGCATGCTGTGAATTGCGTTGATCAAAGGTTAATTAGGGAAAAATTTAAATTTTAACCTTAATTAGTAGTTAAAAATTAGAGTTTTTGTCTAATTACTTAAATTAAACATCAATTAAAGTCTAATTAAACTTCATTGCATATTTTAAAGTAGGAGTATACTGTGAATTGCATTGATCGACGGTTAATTAGAGAAAAATCTCAATTTTGACTCTAATTAGTAGTTAAAAATTGAGACTTTTGTCTAATTACTTAAATTAAACATCAATTGAAGCCTAATTAAGTTTCATTGCATATTTTAAAGTAGGAGCATACTGTGACTTGCGTTGATCGACGGTTAATTAGGAAAAAATCTCAATTTTGACCTTAATTAGCAGTTTAAAATTGGGGCTTTTGTCTAATTACTTAAATTAAACATCAATTGAAGTCTAATTAAGTTTCATTGCATATTTTAAAGTAGGAGCATGCGGTGAATTACGTTGATCGACGGTTAATTAGGGAAAAATCCCAATTTTGACCATAATTAGCGGTTAAAAATTGAGGATTTTGTCTAATTACTTAAATTAAATATCAATTGAAGTCTAATTAAGTTTCATTGCATATTTTAAAGTAGGAGTATACTGTGAATTCCGTTGATTGATGGTTAATTAAGAAAAAATATCAATTTTGACTTTAATTAGCGGTTAAAAATCGGGACTTTTGTCTAATTACTTAAATTAAACATCAATTGAAGTCTAATTAAGCTTCATTGCATAGTATAAAGTAGGAACATGTTGTGAATTGCGTTGATCAAAGGTTAATTAGGAAAAAATCTTAATTTTGATCCTAATTAGCGGTTAAAAATTGGGGCTTTTATCTAATTACTTAGATTAAACATCAATTGAAGTCTAATTAAGTTTCATTGCATATTTTAAAGTATGAACATAATGTCAAATGAACTTATATTTGTTTATACTTTTTTCTTTCTTGTTGTAGGATCATGGCTGAACAACAAGAGTAGGACTCAGGGTGGGCCCATATTACCTTAGTTAATACTGCAAAGAGGAGAGTGAAATGTAAATATTGTGACAAAGAGATGGACGGTGGAATCACTCGAGGAAAAGAACATTTAGCAGGGAAGACAAGACATGTGACAAGGTGTACTGTCTGTCCTCGACAAGTCGCCAACGAGATGCATGAATTGTTGTGTGGCCGGAAAGCACAAAATGAGCAAAATAATGAAGAGATGGTTGAATTCCAAGACGAGATTTCAGGTAGACAGAATAGAAAAGGCAAAGGGATGCATGCTGGGGCCAGTGACATTTCTATACGTGAGAGGCAAAGGGCTGAACAAATTGTGGACTCTAATGATGATGATGATGAAGATCCTGAGATGGCTGCAGCTAGAAGAGAGAGTTTGTGGCATCAAGAAGAAGACGAAGCCCGAAGGAGAGGTGATTGACTATCAACAAGAGGCACAACTCAAGCTAGAGGCCAAGTGGGTCTTATGGACAATTATCTTTTTAGAAGACAAACTTCTACTCAGCCAAAAATCAAGCAAGTAATGAAATGAGTAAAAAAGTTAGTTGAAGCGGCATGACATGTTTTTAAAAGCATTTGTAAATGATTTTTGCATGTAGGTGTTCCCTCACATACTGCTCAGTCTCTTTATTTTCAGTCTATGATTGACGTAATAATAGATCATGGTCGTGGGTTCAAAGCCCCCATACTTAGAGACATATATGGACGTGGGTTTGATGGAGAATATGAGGAGCTTCAACAGTAGGTTGAAAGTTTTAAAGTTGTATGGAAGGAGAGATGATGCACAATTATGTCTGAAGGCTGGACTGGTACTACGAAGAAATCCATAATTAATTTCCTTGTTTATTGCACTGAAGGGACAGTTTTTATGAAATATGTTGATGTATCAAACTATTCAAAGAACGTCAAATATTTATTTAGTTTGATTGATCAGATGGTGCAGGAAATTGGAGAAGAAAATGTTGTCCATGTGGTCGCTGATAATGAACCAAGTTATATGGCTGCAGAGAAGAAGTTAATGGACAAGCGCAAACACTTTTATTGGGTCTTATGTGTAGCGCATAGTCTATACTTGATGCTTGAAGACATTGGTAAGGACCCGACTGTCAGCAAGACAGTAAAGAGAGTACAAAGAATTACCCAATTTATTTATGGTCATCCTACAATCTGGAACATGTTCAGAGAACAAGCATATGGGGATCGAGATTTCATCTGTGCGGGACCTACAAGATTTGCATCTAATTTTATTTCTTTAGAATTTTTGCACAAATTCAGGAATGAGATCAAAAGATTTATGTTTAATAAGGAGTTCTTAGAGTATATGCGGACTACCTCCAATGAATCTAAATCTGAACATTTGGAAGTGAAAAAAATTGTAAAGAACAAAAAAATTTGGAGTCATGTGTAGACTTATATGAAGTTGGTGGAATCGCTCGTACATGTCTTAAAATTGGTGGATGGGGATGATAAGAATTACTTGGGATATTTGTACGATGCAATTGACATTGTTAAGGTGCATATCAAGAACACATTTTTCAACACTTATATGAAGTGGTGGGATCTTATTGATCTCAGATGGGAAAACACATTACACCACGACTTGTATGCAGTTGGTAAGTGAAGTCTTATACTGTTATATGGGGATTTATTTATTATATTGTTATTTATTAATTATCTACTTAAATGTAGGTTATTTTTTAAATCCTCGAATAATGTACAATCGTCAAGTGCACATTGATAGAGAGGTGATCTAAGGCACACTGAATGTTATTGCACGCTTGATGAGGACAATAGAAGATAGAATTAAGGCAGAGAAACATGTGTTTATCTCTTATATGAAGAATTGACTTTAAGATATATTTAATTACTTGTATTTTCAAGAGTGTATAAATTATATTAATTGTTAATTCCATCTTTGTAGATGGAGGTTTATAGGCTAATGTTGAAGACATATAATGAAGACCATATGCAAATTGCTGTAGAGAAAGTGAGCTCATGTATACTTAGTGCTTACATTGTTATCATATGTGCATAAGAAAGAAGAATATACATTGATTCATTTTTTTATTTTTTTACTGATGGCACAAGTGAGTGGTGGATAATGGTGTACAATAGAGACGTGTTATAATCTTTTGGCTTCTGTTGCAGTGAGGGTTTTTAGTCAGACGATATCGACAAGCCAGTGTGAAAGAAATTGAAGCACGTTCAACCTTGTACACTCAAAAATTCGTAATCGGTTAAAAGATGAACGATTAGACAAATTAGTGTACTGCCATTACAATATGAGATTGAGGATAAAAAACATCCAGTTGAGACAACAATTGAGGGAGAAACGATCTGCAGGGCATGCAGAATTTGGCCAAATTGACGTGGAAGACTTATTTGATGATGATAATCCCTTGCAAACTTGGGTTGAGATACGAGCAACTGTCGATGAGCCAATTTTTGATCATGATGATACAGAATGGGTAGAGGGCATACTAGATAGAGCTGTTGCTAGAGATCCAGAATTAAGAATATAAAAAAGGCAAAAGGAAAATTTACCTCCTCCTGCACATGAGCATCAGAGTTAGACAGAGCATGTGCCTTTATTTGCACCTGATATTGAGTTTGAGTCTACTAGACACTCAAAATCAGATAGCAGGTCATTCACTCTTAGAATGGTTGGGCCATCATCATTCTTGAGAATGAGTACATCTACATTTGAGAGGGCTAATTTGACTGTCAGAGACGCTCTTGCGATTGATGAGATGAAGTAAATTTATGTGAGACATATATCACGAGGAAAATGATTATTGAATCGGTTGAATTTGCAAAAGGATCTAGAAAGAAAAGAAAACCAGTAAAAACAGGCATCACCAAAGAAAAAATTAATTAATGTCAAGAGGAAGTTAATTGTTGATTATGATTAAGATGATGATGATGATGATGATGATGATGGGACATAGTCTCCTAGTGATGATGTTGGTGCAGTTGCATGTGCTACTATTGGAGACGGAGTGTATGCACCTACTTTCTCCTTGCATATTGACATTGGAAGAGGACAACATGAAAGTCAAAGAGATTATGATTCACAAGGTCAGTATGGATAGCAGTCATGTTATAGAGGTGATCAACAAGAAGGATGCATATATAGTTGGGGAGATCGAGTAGAGTATGAAGGCTTTCAATTCCATCCACCCAATAGCAGTTATGGGTTAAAGTCTTCTTCTTATCCTCAAGTTACTTCTTTGCATCATAATTCTGGAATTTCATCAAGTCAACAAGCGTATACTCCAAGAGGTATTCAAAGAGGGATGCACAGCTTGGCTGCATCATTGTTTAGTTATGGTGAATATATGAAACATATGCAACCTTATTATGGATACCAGCAACAACAACCAGTAGATGAATCAGAAAGATCTACGGGTTATTATCCATATTAGTATACTCACTTATGTTTTTCATAGGTAAGGATCGTTTGATTTCATTAACATTTATTATTTGTAAATGTTTAGTACATTAGCATAATATTTTTCATGTTTAATCTGTATGAAAATAGTCATTTAGTATGTGTTACGTGTATTTCTTTGTCTTAACCCACCTTTGTCACACTTAACATATATCAAATTAATTGCTTATATTTTTTCTGATTTTTTCTGATTTTTATTTTTTATTTTTTTATTTTTTTTTCTGATTTTTTTTCTTGGGTCCTTTTATACCTGTACCGGCCGATACGGCCGGTACCGGTATGTACCGATACCGGCCGACACCGATACCGGTACCGGTATTGCCATCCATGTTGGGGAACCTACACATTTCACTCATAGTGGCAAAGGGCTTTGTTAGGGAGACCCTATGTCTCCCCTTCTCTTCATCATTGTGGCACATATTCTGAGCAAAATGCTTTAGAGGGCTCAAGAGGTAGACTTTATTTTGGGCTTCCAAGTGGGTCTTATAATAGATATATCTTACATTAACAATGTGCAGATAATATTATATTATTCTTATTTGACAATGAGGAGCAAGTATTAGTGGCTAGCTTATCCCATGGAATTCCGAACCGGGTTGGGGGTCTAGATTGGACCCTGACAATCTTGATCTGATCCGGATTGGATTTGTCGGGATCCCGTAACTGAGAACCGGTCAGAATCGGTTGCGATCGGCCAATTCTCAGTTATGGGATCCTGACTGATCCATTTAAATAGGCAGTGCCTCAAGGCACTAAGGCATACGCCTTGAGGTGAGGCACTAGGAAACATGGATGGTAGTTTCGGCCGGTACCGGTACCGTTAAAAAAAAAAAAAAGAAAATTACTGTACCAGACTAGTACGCCCGTGAAACACCCCTTAACTGTCCCCTCTCACAGAAACAGATCTGTGAGAGGGGAAGCTCGTTTTTTGCAGTGGGAGGGGAAGGGAAGGAGGGGAAGGAGGAGGGGAAGGAGGGGAAAGAACCGCCGCCGCCGCCGCCACCCGCCACCGCCGCCGGAGACATTTTCACCCTTTTCCGGTGATGTTTTCAATGTTTTGGGTGGAAGAAAAAAAGAAGGTATGATTTATATTTTAATGTAGTGATTATTTTTTAGTTGGTAACTATTTCTTAGATTATTTACGTTCATTTTCTTGGTAAAATAGACAACCCCCAATTTTGGCCCTAATTAGTGGTTAAAAATTAGGGCTTTTGTCTAATTACTTAAATTAAACATCAATTGGAGCCTAATTAAGCTTCATTGCATGTTTTAAACTAGGAGTGTGCTGTCAATTGCGTTGATCGACGGTTAATTAAGGGAAATCCCCAATTTTGGTCCTAATTAGCAGTTAAAAATTGGGGTTTTTGTCTAATTACTTAAATTAAATATCAATTAGAGCCTAATTAAGCTTCATTGCATGTTTTAAACTAGGTGTGCTGTCAATTGCGTTGATCTACGGTTAATTAGGGAAAATCCCCAATTTTAGCCCTAATTAGCGGTTAAAAATTGGAGATTTTGTCTAATTACTTAAATTAAACATCAATTGGAACCTAATTAAGTTTCATTGCATGTTTTAAACTAGGAGTGTGCTGTCAATTGCGTTGATCGACGGTTAATTAGGTGAAATCCCCAATTTTGGGTCTAATTAGCGGTTAAAAATTAGAGCTTTTGTCTAATTACTCAAATTAAACATCATTTGAAGCCTAATTAAACTTCATTGCATGTTTTAAAGTATGAGCATAATGCCAAATGTTCTTATATTTGTTTCTACTTTTTTTTTAATGTGTTGTAGGAACATGGTTGAACAGCAAGAGCAAGACCTATGATAGGCCCATATCACCTTAGTTAATAGTGTAAAGAAGAGAGTGAAATGCAAATATTGTGGCAAAGAGATGGGTGGTGGAATCACTCGAGGGAAAGAACATTTTGCAGGAAAGACATGACAGGTGACAAGGTGTACTGTCTGTCCCCGACAAGTTGCCAACGAGATGCGTGGATTGTTGTGTAGTCGGACAACACAAAAAGAGCAAAAGAATGAATAGGAGGTTGAACTCCAAGACGAAATTTTAGGTAGACATAATACAAAAGGCAAAGGGATGTATACTGCGGCCAGTGGCATTTCTATAGGTGAGAGGCAAAGGACTGAACAAATTGTAGACTCTAGTGATGATGATGATGAAGATCCTGAGATGACTGCGGCTAGAAGAGAGAGTTTGTGGCATCAATAAGAAGACGAAGTCCGAAGGAGAGGTGATGGACCATCAACAAGAGGCACAAGTCAACCTTCAGGCCAAGTGGGTCTTATAAACAGTTATCTTTTTAGAAGACAAAGTTCTACTCAGCTAAAAATCAAGCAAGCAATGAAAGGAGTAAAAAAGTCAGCTGAAGCGGCATGACATACTTTTAAAAGCATCTGCAAATGGTTTTTGCATGCAGGTGTTCCCTTACATGTTGCTCAGTCTTCTTATTTTCAGCCTATGATTGATGCGATAGCAGATCATGGTCGTAGGTTCAAAGTCCCCACACGTTGAGACATATATGGGTGAGGGCTTGATGGAAAATACGAGGAACTTCAACAGTGGGTTAAAAGTTTTAAGGTAGTATGGAAGGAGAGAGGATGCACAATTATGTGCGATGGCTGGACTGGTACCACGAAGAAGTCCATGATTAATTTTCTTGTTTATTGCACAGAAGAGATAATTTTTATGATCTGTTGATGCATCAAACTATTCAAAGAACGCAAAATATTTATTTGGTTTGATGGATCAGATGGTACAGAAAATTGGAGAGGAAAATGTTGTCCAAGTGGTCACCGATAATTAACCAAGTTATAAAGTTGCAGGGAAGAAGTTAATGGACAAGCGCAAACACCTTTATTGGGTGCCATGTGCAGCGCATAGTCTGGACTTGATGCTTGAAGATATTGGTAAGGATCCGATTATCAGCAAGACAGTAAAGAGAGCCCAAAGAATTACCCAATTTATTTATGGTCATCCCAGGATCTTGAACATGTTCAGAGAAAAAATATCTGGAGGTCGAGATCTCATCCGTGCGGAGCCTACACGATTTGCATCTAATTTTATTTCTTTAGAATCTTTGCACAAATTCAAGAATGAGATCAAGGGTTTTATGTTTAATAAGGAGTTCTTGGAGTATATGCAGACCACCTCCAATGAATCTAAATCTGAACATTTGGAAGTGAGAAAAATCATAGAGAATAAAAATTTTTGGAGTAATATGGAGACTTATCTGAAGTTGGTGGAACCTCTTGTACATGTGTTAAAATTGGTGGATGGGGATGATAAGAATTACATGGGATATTTGTACGAGGCAATTGACATTGCTAAGGTGCACATCAAGAACGCATTTCCCAATACTTATATGAAGTGGTGGGACCTTATTGATGTCAGATGGGAAAGCACATTACACCACGACTTGCATGCAGCTGGTAAGTGCAGTCTTATACTGTTACATGGGACATTATTTATTAAATTGACATTACTAATTATCCACCTAAATGCAGGTTATTTTTTAAATCCTCGAGTAATATACAGTCAACAAGTGCATATTGATAGAGAGGTGATTCAAGGTACACTAAATGTGATTGCACGTTTGTCGAGGACAATAAAAGATAGAATTGAGGCAGAGAGACAGGTATACTTAGTGAAGATTTGACTTTAAGATTTATCCAATTACTTATAATTTGAAGAGCCTATGAATTCTATTAATTGTTAATTCTATCTTTGTAGATGGAGGCTTATAGGCTAAGGCTGGAGACATATAATGAAGACTCTGTGCAAATTGCCGTAGAGAAAGTGAGCCCATATATACTTAGTCATTGCATTGTTGTCATATGTGCATAAGAAACGAGAACATACATTGAATAATTTTTTGGTTTCTTTTAATGATGGCACAGCTGAGTGGTGGATAATGGTGTACAACAGAGATAGGTGTTATAATCCATTGGCTTCCGTTGCAGTGAGGGTTTTGAGTCAGATGACATCGGCAAGCTAATGTGAAAGAAACTGGAGCACGTTCAACCTTATACACTCAAAAATTCGTAGCCGGTTAAAGGCTGAACGATTGGACAAATTGGTGTACTGCTATTACAATATGAGATTGAGGATTAAAAACATCTGGTTGAGACAACAATTGAGGGAGAAACGAGCTGCATGGCACGCAGAAGATGTTGTTGGCCAAATTGATGTGGAAGAGTTATTTGATGATGATAATCCCTTGTAGATTTGGGTTGAGATACGAGCAACTGTCGATGAGTCAGTTTTTGATCCTGATGATACAGAATGGGCAGAAGGTATACTAGATGGAGTTGTTGCTAGAGATCCAGAGTTAAGAACCTCAAAAAGACAAAAAGAAAATTCACATCCTCCTTCACATGAGCATCAGAGTCAGACTGAGCATGTGCCTTTATTTGTACTTGATACTGAGCTTGAGCCTGTTAGACACTCAGAATCAGATAGTAGGCCAGTCACTCCTAGAATGGTTGGGCCACCATCATTCTTGAAAAGGAGTACATCTACATTGGAGAGGACTAATCAGACTGCCAGAGACGATCCTGCCATTAATGCGATGAAGCAAATTTATGTGAGGCATACACCACGAGGAAAAGGATTATTAAATCAATTGAACTTGCAAAAGGATCTAGAAAGAAAAGAAAGCCAGCAAAAACATGCATCACAAAAGAAAAAATCAAGTAATGTCAAAAGAAAGTTAATTGTTGATTATGATCAAGATGATGATGATGATGATGATGATGATGATGATGATGATGATGATAGGACAGAGTCTCCTAGTGATGATGCTGGTGCAGCTGCAGGTGCTACTACCGGGGGCGGAGTGTATGCACTTTCTTTCTCCTTACATATTGACACAGGAAGAGGACAACATGAAAGTCAAGGAGATTATGATTCACAAAGTCAGTATGGACAACAGTCAGGTTATGGAGGTGGCCAACAAGAAGCATGCATGTATAGCTGGGGAGATCGAGTAGAGTATGAAGACTTTCAATTCCAACCACCCAGTAGCAGTTATGGGTCAAGGTCTTCTTCTTATCCTCATGTTATTTCTTTGCATCATGGTTCTGGAATTTCATCAAGTCAACAAGCATATACTCCAAGAGGGATTTAAAGAGGGATGCACGACTTGGCTGCATTATTGTTTAGTTATGGTGAATATAGGGAACATATGCAACCTTATTATGGATACCAGCAACAACAACTAGATGATGAATAAGAAGGATCTACAGGTTATTATCCATATTAGTATACTCACTTATGTTTTTCATAAGTAAGGATCGTTTGATTTCGTTAACATTTATTATTTGTAAATAGTTAGTACATTAACATAATATTTTTCATGTTTAATCTGTATGAAAATAGTCATTTTGTATGCGTTATGTGTACTTCTTTGTCTTAACCCACTTTTGTCACACCCAACACATAGTTAATTAATTGTTTACATTTTTTCTGATTTTTTCCTTATTTTTTCTGATTTTATTCTTTTTTTCTGATTTTTTTGGGCCCCTTTAAGCCCGTACCGATCGTACCGGCTGGTACCGGTACTGCCATCCATGCTAGGAAAGCTTTGAGGCATGCGCCTCAGACTGTTTACTTGAGGCTTATGCCTTTTGTTAGTTGAAGCACACACCTCATGCATTTACTTGAGGCTTACACATCAAGGCGGTAAGACAATGATATGCTTTAAGGTACATCTAAGGCTTATGCTGCCTTTTTGGAAGGTGACCGAAGGTCACAATTCATTAATAAAATGCTTTAAGGTACATTTACTTGAAGGCTTATCCCAGCCCTGCACTCCATTGTCACTGCCATCGACCAAGCTTAGGAGGAATGGGGTACTCCTTACTTCTAGCACATTCTTGCCATTGCGCCACCCCCATCGCCCTCTGCCTTCTCGCCATCACACCATTAAACATGCTTGTGCTCGAGGTATAAGTCTTGCTCTTCCCTTAGCCTCCTCCTCCTCCTCCTCCTCTGCTTTCTTCTTCTTGTCTCACCCCACCCTTGAATGGGCTTGAAAGTTCTTTACTGACCTTTGGAGTGCACTTTCTTAATGAATCCGCCCCCAACGGGTCGACATTTCAATTGGTCGAATCATGCTTCTATGTTCTGATCTCTTTGATTCCACACGGAGTAGGAGGAAATTTGATCAAGGATCTCATCTTTGAAAGAATGGAAATGTAGAACCACTCAAGCTGAAGAAATAAACAGACTACACAATTAAGATCTGGATGAGAAATGAGTGCCTAGGAGCTAAATGTTATGGAATGCAAACCTTGTAAACAAAACAGAGAATGTTTGCAGCTAAAGTTAGAAAGATACATGTAAGGAGGAACTATCTTGTTTGAGTCAGTGCGAGTATGTCTAGGGGCTTGACCTTGAAATGAAGTTAGACTGGTATCGGTCACTATGATGATCCCTTCTGTTGTCGTTGATTGCACCAGTTCAGTATATTGGCCATCATATATTCATCTGCCTCCCATTTCAGTATACATGACTACATGGATTTTTTACAAAATAACTCTGCCTGAGAGAATCTCGTTGTGGAGTATTTCTTGTACTTTTTTAGTATACGGTGAAATCATACATCTTCCTGGTAAAAGGATAATCTGTAGAACATGCATTTATCTGACACATTCCAAAACAGAATCCATACGCCATTTGGTATTCATCTGCCAAAGGCCAGACTCTTGTGCTGTGTTTTGTGTATTTTTTATTACTCTTTCAATTTTCTACATACTTGTTGTTGGTGAAGTTTTTCATTGGTATCTCTTGGCATATATACATTCATATTTTTTGTTATGTAATCTCGATCTGTTTCATTGCAATTGCTCTGATGAACTTAATGGAAGGACCTACTGTTGTTTACTTATAGGGAATTCCCAAGATTGAACCCAACAGTGATCTGCAGAATATTGTGGAGGTAGTGCTTGACCTTGGACAATCTTTTATTTCATTAGGTACAATATTTTGTGTGAATAAATCTTAGGTGATGTGTCAATTTTCTTCATTAAACATGATACTCGAAGATCAAGACTCCAGAGCAGATTGAGCGAATGAGAGAAACATGCCGTGTGAGTATAACTAAGCTCTTTTGCCTTCTGTACAAAGTTTTCGTATCCCTTGACATGCATTTTCTGTTTTCCAAAAGTTTGTGAGCATTTGAATGTTCATACTTAATCAAGCAAAGTTAATGTTTTGCTAGTTGCCGTACATAATCAATTTATGATTCTCTGTGGTGATTTCTTTCCTTTTTTGTTAAGTTAGCCTGTGGAATCTTGGTCTCTTTTCATTTCAATTCTGAACTTGGTTTTGAAATTCATTGTTTAGTTCCTCCTTTAAGCTTACACATAGTTTCCAGGACACTCATTTACACCTTGAAAAATGCCAAATTCCATTTCTCATTTTTTTCATTTGTTTTGTCACCATATTTGTAATTTTAAGTGTTATCAACTAAAGTGCTTCTTTTGTTATCTTGCTGCTTCACTTCCCCATCTTGGTAACTATGGCTTTAATTGTCTATTGTTTAGAATATATTACAGTTCAATGCTGTGAAAGGGGAGTATCTTTATTTTTCTTGTCCATGAAATTATTTAACAGACTGTCAGGTGGTGTTCACGTAATTGTCTGATAATATACATGCACTTTCAATGAATGAAATTTCTTTTTCATTGACCATGGAAGATATCATTTTATGACGATCTAGTCTATATACAAATAAAAGGATTTCAATCCTCATTGCTCTTGCCTCAAATTTATAATTAGCTTCTTTGTCAATGGGACATATAATAATGCTATCTTCCTAAGTACTCGTAATCCCAGCATTCTTGTGGTTGACTTCTACTTACGTCTCTTTGTTGAGGAAGACTCGACTCTCGAGAGGCCAATGATTGAACATGGTTTACTACCCAGTATTTCTTTGGTTGAAGCAAAAAAAATTAGTCCGTCAATTTCCATGGGATGAGGTTAATGGGGCAGTTTTTTTATTTTCCCGGGGACAATGCACAAGGCCCTGATGGTTTTTCTATCATGCTTTGCTAGTAACTTTGGAGATTTTTCTCTGAGGTTTTTCCAAAACTCTTTATCTTGGCAGTTAATAAATGGAGTTATGTCAAAGATTGTTACTCTTATCAGATGGGAGCCATTCAATGGTCTGTGCAGTTGTGCAGGAATTTGAAGGATGATGAATTTGAAGAGTACGCTGCATTACCGAGCCTGCTGTATTCAATAAACATTAATACGAGTGCACAGGACAAGCTTTGTTGGGGAAGAATAAATGGGAAGTTTTCTGTTAAGTCTTATTACTCATTACTTGAAGGTGTTCTTCCTAATAATGTGAAATATGATGAGGTTTGGAGGATTAAATCTCCTATAAAAGTGAAGGCATTTATGTGGCTGATGTTCAAAAGAAGGCTCTTGACAAAGGTGTATAGAAGCAAATGGTGCCAAGACAATGATACTATGTGTCTTATGTCGAATGGATCAAGAGGATGTGGATCACCTTCTGGTGGGGTGCAAGATTAGCCAATATGTGTGGAAATCTTTTGGGGCACTTCTTCATTTCCAACCTGATTTCAGTTCTGTAATGGATATGTGGCTGTTCTTCAAATGTCTACGAGCAAGGACACCTCAACGAGAAACAAAGGAAGTACTCGGCATCCTCCCTCACGTGGTCTGTTGGAATATTTGGTGAGAAAGGAATGACACTGTCTTCCGGGGAAGTACAATTTACATTGAGAATATTTCTCTAAGGGCTCTAACTTCTTTATACAATTGATGTCAGCATATTTTGGGGTTATCAGCTGCTTCCCGGGCAAAACTATTTATTTAGTTTAAGCCCGGCTTTTTTGTTTTTATTTTTGGATAGGAACCTCTCCTATCCACCTGATCGTACTTTCTCTTTATTCTTAATAAAATTGGTGGTACAATCCACTCTTTTTCTTAAAAAAGAAAAGAAAAGAAAAACTTTGGAAGATCATTAAGGATGGTATATTTGCAGCTTTTCAGGAATTTTAGGTAGATGGCGAACACCTTAGAGGTCTGAACATGACCTTCTTGGTTCTCATAACAAAGAAGGAGCTGATTGCTTGCAGGATTTCAGGCCTATAAGTCTCTTGAATGAGAGTTGTAAAATTAGTTTTGAATTTCTTGCTACAAGATTGGAGTCAATGATGGATAAATTGGTTAACTGGATCACCATTGGGTGTAAAACCTGAATCCCTCTCCTGACCTCTACTACATCCTGGATGCTAACCATCAATTCCCATCATTGCTGCTGACAACGAACACTGCTTCAAAGTGTCTCCACTTTTACTCTCCCTCTTGCCCTCCCTTCTTGTTCTCTTGCTCGCTATCTCTGGCTACTGTAGATATTGGCCACTCTTGCTCCCGCTCCCTTTTTGTTTTCTCCCTGCAACAATGGGTGCCAGTGCCATCACCATTGGTAGCATGTCATCCGACAAAGAGCAAGTAGCAGCAGGTCGTCCGGCAGTGACATTAGTGCCCCATGACATGAGATAAGTGAGTTTTATTTTAACTTTGTGTTGGCTTTCTTTCTGTTCCATGTTTCTGATGGAATGTCTCCCCCAGTGTTTTTTTGTGTGGCATTAACAAGACTTTTCTAATGCTTATTCCTAAGAAGCAAGGTACAAATTGCCTTGCAGACTTTAGGCGCATTAACCTCTTGAATGTGGTCTATAAGATCATCTCCAAGTGCTGTCTGGGAGAGTTGAGAAGTTGGTGGATAGGGTGATCCTTCTTAATCAAGGAGCTTTTATCAATGGTAGGCTAATTCAAGATAATTTTCTTGTGGTGCATGAGTACATTCATGCAATGAAACTTCAGAAGAAGAGAGGTTTAGTACTCAAGCTGGGTTTTGAGAAGGCTTATGATAGGGTTAGCTGGAAGTGCCTCTTTTAGATCCTACAATTGATGGGCTTTGGTGAGACGTAGATGAGGTGGATCAAGACTTGTGTTACTTTAGGCAACTTTACTGTCCTAATGAATGGGAACCCTACCCCTTTTTTTCATGGTGGTAGAGGTTACGTCAAGGGACCCTCTATCTCATCTTATGCTTGTTTTGGTGGCCAACATCCTCAATAGAATGTAGGAGAAGGCTAAAGTAGCTTCATTGGTGTCATGGTTCAAGCTCTCTCCTTCGAGCAGGCATCTCACTCACAATATACGGATGATACTATCCTCTTCTTTTTTAATGGAAAGGACCAACTTCTTCAATGCCAAGCTTATTCTAGAACGAATGGATGATGTTTCATGCCTTAGGGTGAACTTCAATAAAAGTCATCTTATTGGTGTCAATATGGGTACTTCATCCATCAGGGGGGCATCTCTTATTCTAGGTTGTCAGATTGGGGAGTTCCCAATCACTTACTTGGGCCTACCACTTAGTCCAAGTAGCGTGAGGATCTATGATTGGCAGAAGGTGGTCCAGAGGTTTGAAGATAGATTGGTAGGGTGGAACGGTAGATTTCTCTCTTATGGAGGGAGTTGTGCTGTGCAACTCTATTTTGGATAGTCTCCCCATGTATTTCCTTTCTATCTTTAGAGTGCCTAAAGGAATTCTTAAGAAGTTGGATTCTATCTGAAGCCGCTTCCTACAGAGTGGTAGTGGAGAGATAAGAAAGGGGACATGATATTTGCTAGGACAAAGTTTGTGAGAGTAGGGATGATGGTGGCTTGGGCATCAAGATTCTAGATGAGGTTAACATTGCTCATCTTTCCAAATGGTTGTGGAAGATGGGCTCATGTGAGTTCAGCTTGTAGATTGAGGTCATCCGTCATCTTTACTACTATGGAGCTAGATGGTGGGATTTGTGGCCAGCCTCTTTGCACAATGTTTCGACGGTTTGGAAAGGGATCCTTGGAGCTTATGATGTTTTGTAGGTGGGCATCCAGGTTAACATGGGAGATGGTTAGAGATGCCTTTTCTGGAAGGATAAGTGGTGTTTAGGGATTCCCCTCTGCATTAGATTCCCTAGGGTTTTCGCCATTGCTTCCCAACCCATGGCGGTGGTGTCTCAAGTATATGATGAGGGGGTGTGCGCTCCCTCTTTCAGGAGGCGGTTTAGGGATGTGGATGATTTTGGCTAGTTACTTCTCTTGCTTTAGGCTTTCTCACTCAACCCCTCATCCGATGGTTGTTGGATCTAGAGGTGGGAGAAAAAAGGGATTCTTCCCCATAAGGTCAGCTTATCAAGTTAATTCGGATGGTGGTTTGAGGACCCCTTTGCGTATCATGTTTGGAAGCCCATCTCTCTGCTCAAGGTCAAGGTGCTCATGTGGAGATTGAGTCATAGGAGGCTGCTGTCCTGAGATAGGCTGTCCCGCCATTGGAGTTCTCTTGATACTAACTACCTGCTATGTGCAAAACAGGAAGAATATGTGGACCATCCCTTTGTTGGCTGTTCTTTTGCTGTGGAGGTGTGGCAAGTGATCCTTTGCAAGTTGGGTTGCAACATTCAAATGAGGGACTCCTCTAACAGCCTACTTGTTGCTTGGTGTAGCCATCGCCTTTCTGGTGTGGACGTGCAGATTTGGTGGCTGATTCTTAATGCAACAATATGGGCAATTTGAGGTGAGAGGAATAGAAGATTCAAGAATGAAGCCCTTATTCCTGAGAGTGTGGTGCGGTTCATTTGTAATAGAGTGAGGGAATGGGCTGTATCTTACTATCTTATTGTAGATGGAATGTTGCCACTTCTTCCCTTTTTGTTTCTTTGAGGGAAGGGTGAGGTCTACACCATCTTGGTGTCTTCTTTTGTTGCTGTTTTTTTTTTTTGTTTGGGTAAGCTGAGATTGGGTACACTTGTACATCCCCATTCTTTATTTTCTATATTAATATACTCGTGGTACCGTCCACGTAGGAAAAAAAAGTACATTAGATATCTGGTGCCGGTAAGGGAACAGAATTTCAGGTCATTGCCCATCCAACTTTCTATGGTTTAAGCTTAACTAAATCCTCTTCCTATTTATATAAACTCAGAAATCATAGAAGCGCTTTCTTGCATAGAAATATTATAATATAAAAGGAAGAAAAATCATCATTGCCACCTCGTTTTAGCTTGCCTAAAAGTCTACTTGAACAGGGTCATATCTGTGAAAAGTGTTTGTGCATCAAAGCTGAAGACTCAACGTCTCGATTAAGTAATGAAAGGTGAACATCAGTACTATTAGGATGCACATTAATCAAGTTGAAGCCTCATGGAATTGATGCTTTAAACTCTTGACTAATCATATGAATGTGAACTTTAAGTAAAAAAAAATCAGAATGAAAAAAAAATCTGTCTTCCGTCTTTTTATCAGCTTAGAACTTGTAAGCACATGCTCTACTAAAATACACAAGGACTTGAAGGAATACCTTAAGAGGTATACTGATGCAGTGGAAGGGATTAGAACGTACCTCCTTACTGGCGCTGGGAGAAGACCACCCGATGCACATATATCACCCTCGAAATACAATAAAAATAAAGGCCCACATGTCGCAGGGTGGTAACTGACTACAAATAACCAATAAATGAAGTTTGGGGTGGTACTCAGGGCAGTTGACAGGCTAAGGGCGATGTGCACGCTGCTGGGATGTTGTCCTGGAAAGCGTGTCCCAAAGTTTGAGGCGCTTGAATGTTGGCACACAAATCAAGATGATTGACGCTGTCCTCGAGATGTACGAACAAATATGCTCAACATGCATGCAGGAATGGCATGCAAAACGAGGTGCAGTAGGGACTGAAGCACGCTGAAACTGGATTGGTCTCGCTGAGATGAAAACAACGGCACTGGCGACACACCAATCGAAGTCCAAACGAACCTGGAACGAAGGTGGTGCACTAAGAGTAACTTGTTGCACCGCCTGGTGCAATGGTCCTTGGTGCAGAGGGACAGAACAATTGGTGCACGAATCTGGGACCAAGTGGTTTGGACCACAGCTGGGCCGAGGCTATTCCCTGGTGTGAACTAGGCTCAGACCAGGTTATAGGAACAAGGCTTGGACCTTAGGTGTAACCGGGTTTTGAGAGAGAGAGAGGAGTGGGCAGCGATTGCGGCTTGCTTGCTCAGGCAGCGGCGACGGCAACGGATACGCTGGCAGGGACCGGCAATTGGGGGGGGGGGGGGGTGGCAGCACCGCCGGCGGGTGGCGGCGGCCTCCCCTCCCTCCTCTTCTTGCTCTGTAGCTGCAGCTGAAACCGAGAGGGGGAGAGAGAGAGAAAAGGAGAAGGAGATATGAATGGAGGGTGGGGTAGATCACTGGCGTCGCAGTGGTGCGGGAAGAAGTCCCCGTCGTTGCACCAGCGGGGCTCCCCGTCGTAGAGGCAAGTGCAAAATCACAAGGTATTTTCTAAACTTTTCATGCATTAAGTTTCCAAAATAGAGATTACACTGTATACATAGATCTCCCCTAGAGAATCCTGCTTAAATTCCAACTGAGTAATCCGACTCTATCTTCTATCCCTCAGCCGACTCAAACAACTATCCCTAATAAATATTAAATAGTGCAAAAATCGCACCTAAAAATCCAGAAAAATATAAAAACCACCTAATGGGCCTCAAATGGGACAAACAAAATAAAATAAGAATGTCTCTATGCATCAAGTGGGCTATGGATCATCTCCAAGCCAAAGGGAAGTGGAGCGGCTCTCCGACAGCAGTAAACTCACTCCGGATTGAACCGGACGAACTTACTCTCCACTAGACTAACCATGCTAGGCATCAATACATGGTAAAATTCCATCACAATCACATGCATTGAAAAAAACAAAAGTAACCCCCCGCACATATGCTTGTTTTCATAAAACAATATTTCCCCCCAAAACCCAAAGATATAGAAGGAAAGGGACGGAGACACCACAACATAACAAACAAGAAGAAGAGAAGGTAGCATCGACCTACCTCAGCAGAAGCTACGAGCGCGAGGTGGAGTCTCGAAAGGTCATTTTCTTGTTGCTGTCCAAGCATGGGAGATGTTGGAGGAGACTACCCTAGGGAAGAACTTTTTTTTCCTAGCTTCTCTCACCTCCTTCCTTCGCATTCTTCCTCTTCCTCTCACTGTTTTTGCAGACAAGCACTCCTCTTTCATTCTCTCTCTAGCTCTCCTGGGGTAGAGGGACTGACAGCTTGTAAAGAAGCTGCTGCCACCGGGCTGCAGTTGGCCTCAGCTAGCCCTCTAGTGGGCGTCTGAGGCCCAATAGCGAGCCATGTTACCCTATTGGGCTGGCCCAATATGGGTGGTCCAATAACCATATTTCAGCCCATTAAATGGCCTTTAAACTAGGCACATTAAGAGTTAGTTTGGGTCCAATTAAAGTAGCTAATTAGGAAAAATGGCAATTCAACCCTTTATAAGATAAGCATTCATATAAAATTATGCTTATACTTTTTCTGGAATTTGTGGGTTGAGATTTCAGGTTATTACATTAGGTGAGACGAGGCAAGGTGTGAATTTCTTTTTTTTCCCACTTATCTAATCTTTCTCCATGGTTCACTACGGAATTTGATGCAACATGCTTACCCATTATCCGCTCATCAACCTATCTGATTGATTCCTTACAATTGATTATCTGGAAAGCAAAATTTATCTCCCGACAAAAGAAAATGAAATGGCCATTGTTTTCACGCAGCAGACAGATAATTCTGCTTCCTTCGTCTGATGAATGCTTTATGTTGAATTTATTTTGTGTTGTTTTTGGTTTTTTCCCCTGATTTTATCTCCTCCAGATTGCAAGGGAAGTCTTAGATGCAGCTGCTTGTATGATTCAGCCCGGTGTAACAACAGATGAAATTGATAGAGTAGTTCATGAGGCAACAATTGCTGCAGGTAACTATTTGACCCAACAATTCTTTTGGCCATTATCAAAGGAATGCTTGGCACGTCTACATATAGCAGCGTGGAAATTCCTTGCTGTGCTTGGTTGATCAAGAATTTCTGGACTAAGTTTAAAAAAGGAAAAAGGAATACCTAGGTTTTTGTCTTGGCTGAAACAATGACATGTTTCTTTTAAAGGAAAAAAATCATGACATCACTGGCCCAAACAGCAGGGTTTTCTTTTATCACAAAGGTATTAGCAAGCATTTTTTATGATTATCTAAGATTTAAGGTTTTTTATCATGTGGACTTGTGAAGAATATACAAATGGGAAGTGGATGGACCATAGTTCATTGAGAAAAAAGGTAGAAAAACGTAAAGGGAAAAATATACAAATGCAATTTTGTGTTCCTTTTTCGATAATAACATGGATTGCACCGGCAATTTTATTCAGATTAAATAGAGGAAGTACAATCGATAAGGATAGGAGAGGTTCCTATCCTTAAGAAATTAAAAGTACAAAGCAAACTAAGACTCAATTAAATGCCTTTTTCCAGGAATCAGCTGATGCCCCAAAGATATGTTGAGACCAACTATATAAAGAAGCCAAACTTTTAAGAGAAATATTTTCAATGTATATTTTACTTATCTGGAAAATTGCGGCATTCCTCTCTCTCCATATGCTCCAGCAGATTGAATGCGGAAGAATACCCAAAATACTCCTCAAATTCTTTTGGCGTGTTGATCTTCTCAAGAGCTTAAAGAACCTCCACATCTCTATGATAGAACGAAAGTTGAATTTGAAATTCAGCATCTTGCCAAAGATATTTCACACCTTTAGACTTACTGTGCATTGTGCAAACAAGTGGTCCACATCTTCATCATGAATACCACACAACGAAGTTACTCCTTCATTAGGACACCATTTGCTTCTATAGACTTTTGTAATAATCCTCTTTTCAAACATAAGCCACATGAATGCCTTCACCTTCAAAGGAGACTTTACTTTCCACACATCACCAAGTTTTGGATAAGTAGGCAAAACATCTTCCAAAACTGAGTAATAGGATTTGACAGTGAAATTTCCTTTTGTTGGTCCCCACGTCAACTTGTCTGATGAGTACAAATCTATGTTAACTGTATGCAAACATGCCATGAGTGCACTGAACTCCTCAAATTCATCGTCCTTTAGGTTTCTGCGCATCTGCACACACCAATGAATCCCCTTATTTTCATGTTCATAACAATCTCTCACCGTACTCCATCTGTCGGCAGCTATAACATATAAAAGAGGATATTTATCCTTCAAGCAAATGTCACCCAGCTACTTCTCTCTCCAAAAAAGAGTGTTCTTTCCATTTCCAACTTGGAAAAAAATAAGATTCTGAAACCGATTTCCTGCCTTAGTAATATCCTTCCAGATTGGAGACATATTGGAATCATTTGTTGTCTTCAAATAAAACTTGTTCATGGGCAGATAATGTTTGTGTTGCATCACCATTTTCCAAAGACTAACATCCTCAATCATCAATTCCCGCAGCCATTTCCCCAACAATGCTAGGTTCCAAATTCTGAGCTTTTTAACCCCCATTCCACCCTTGGATTTTTTAGTACAGACTTTGTCCCATTTAACCAAAGCTATTCCTTTGCTATTGTCTTTATAACCACCCCAGAGAAACTTCCATCTGATCTGATCAATCTTCCTGCAAACAGCCACTGGAGCAAGGAACACTGGAAAATAGTGCATAGGAATACTAGTGATAACTGAATTGAGCAGCGTTAATCTACCTCGAAGAGATAGATAATTGGCCTTCCATGCAGTTAACCTCCTCTGAATTTTCTGTATGATTAGCTCCCAATATCTCACCTTAAGCTTCCTATCATTCCAGGGCAACCCAATACAAAAAATTGGAAGCTTTCCAATGCTGCATCCAAGAGCATTTGCTTTCTGATCACACTGAGGTTCTTCCCTATTAACACCAATTACAGATCCTTTTTCATAGTTATCAACAACCCTGAACAAGCCTCAAAGCCTTTCAAGATAAAAGAATACTTCTCACCATTTCTATATCACCTTTAAAAAACAAAACTGTATCATCAGCGAATTGTAGATGGGAAATGCCTGACAATCCTCTGCAGATATGTATACCTTCAATCCAACCAAGAGTTTCAGCTCTAGAACACATATTACTCAACATATTGGCAGCAATGACAAACAAAAGAGGTGATAATGGATCACCCTGTCTCAGCCCAATGGTACTAGAAAAGTAACCGTACACACTGCCATTAAGTATGATAGAAAACCTGGCAGTGGTTACACAATTTTTTATGGTAGAAATCCATTGTGGAGGAAAATGATCATCTCCCAAAATATTCCATAAGCACGTCCAATTGAGTCTGTCATAAGCTTATTAAAATCCAGCTTACATAATATTCCTCTATCACCTCTCCTAAGAGAATTAAGGATCTCATGTGCTATCAAAAAATTATCCTTTAACCTCCTGCCCCGAATGAAAGCTGACTGATAAGGTTGTACAATTCTGTCCAGTACAGTGCTCAGACAGGAAGCTAAGACCCTAGCAATAATTTTATAAGACCCATTAAGCAAGCTTATAGGTCTGAAATCTTTCAATTGCAGGGCGTTCTTCTTAGGTAATGAAACTAGGTTAAGTGTGGTTCAGAGATTCACAACCTGAGTTATATCTGATTTAATGACCTCCCATAATTTCTGATAGAAAGAAATGGGTATGCCATCTGGGCCTGGTACCTTATCTGCTCCTAAACTTCATCTTCTGTGACTGCACTAACCAAAAGAGACTGCACCTCCTCAGATATCACTGAACAATTAGGATCACTCCAGGGTGGAAACCATCTATGTTCAGCAGCAAAAAGCTCAGAATATGTGTTAACCATTTCCTCAGCTATTCTGTCCTCTTCCTCCAGAATTTCATCTTCATTATGTTTGATGGAGATACATTTCCTCCTCCTCCTCCTCCCATTCACAATTTCATGAAAAAATTTTGTATTAAGATCTCCTTCTTTCAACCACACAGCTCTTGATTTTTGTCTCCACCTAATCTCCTCTTCCATAAGCCAATCTGAATACGGTGCTTTTAAAGTAGCCCTGCTGTTCAACTCCTGTTGGCTGAGCCTTCTTTCCTCAACTGTGTCCATTTCATGCATAGCCTCTAATAATTTATTAACATGAAGGATCCTTTCCTGTAGCCAATTGTCTGCCCAGTGTATTATTTTCTTTTTCAGTTTCTTGATCTTTACTGCAAGAATTTTAGGCCCAGAAACTTCATCTATTGATTCCTGCCATGACTGAACTACCAGATTTTTGAAATCCTCATTCTGCAGCCACACCATTTCCATATGAATGGCCTTTTATTGCTCTTCTTCTTGTAGCATTCCAGTAGAATTGCGTTATGATCAGAGACATGTCTAGGTAGAGCTACCACTCTTGAGAAAGGAAACATATTATCCAGTGATCATAAATCAACACTGTCCAATTTGGACATGGAAGGAGTCTGTCTGCCATTGGACCAAGTATATTTTACATTTGGAATAGGAAGCTCCATAAGTGCACTATCTTCAATCCAATTATTGAACAAAGCCATTCCCCTGTTGTAATATCTTCCTCTGTTCCTCTCTGCAGGCTGCCTAACTTGGTTAAAATCACCTATAACGCACCAGGGTAAATTGAATTGCTGCTGACATCTCCTTAATTCTCTCCACAAATCCTCTTGATCTTGGATCATCTGCGGACCATGCACTCCTGAAAGCATCCAGTTCTTCTTCAAGTATTATTCAATTTCACAGTGACTATAAATTCACCAACATCTAACAGAAGGCCTTCCCACTTCAATTTGTCCCCCGTAAGATAATGCCTCCAGATTGCCTATAAGATCTTCTGAAAGCAAAATCTGGATCAACAAAATTGGTGATCTTCTTAATAATATTAATATCAGGCTTCTCCATTTTTGTCTGCTGCAGGCAAACAATTTCGACATTCTTCCTTCTCATCACATCTCTTACGGCTCTCTGTTTCTCTCTATCATTCAAGCCCCTAACATTCCATGACAAGAGTATCATCCAGAACCAGTATGATCTCTTGTATGTTCAGCAATATCAATATTATCCTTCAGCAAGCTCTTCAACTCCCTCTTGCCCTTCTGATAGACCACCAGAACACCTAAGACACCCACATTTCCTTTACACAGTCTCCTGAACCGGCCAACCTTGCCTTGAATTTTGATGCCTAGCCCCATAGCTCTGCTTTCCAGTTCATTATTGTCCCATTCTTCAAGAAAATCTCCCCTTCCTTCTAGCCTTCTCCTTTCTTCTTATGCATTTTTAATTGCTGCCTTTGAACGGAATGATCAGAAGCTTCCTTTGTTCTTAGTTGCTATTCTCGTTTTCTTCTGCAGGAATCTCGGCCAGCTGGAGGTCTTCTTCCTTGTTCTTGTCGTTGGCAAATTCTTTAGAGGGAGAAAGGGATGGGGGTTGTTCAAGTTCCAGTAACTTACCCGTGGGTATCCTCTATCACCATCAATCTTCGCCGTCACCAACACCGAAAGATCGGGGATTGCACCTACCTTCTGTTGAGCTCCTTCCCATTGCAGCCGGACTCCTTTCCTTCTCCTCCCCTTCCTCATCTCGTGCCGAAAGCTTCGCACCAGTTTGGATGCCAGCTTCGCTAGGGCTTCATCCCATATAAGCTCCTAGTTGTTGACACATTTGCCCTCCCTGTCAGCTTCAACACTGTTGGTGCATCCAGTGGCAACACTATCATTTCCATCTAACTTCAAGCCTTTGACCGAAACTGGATCTGACTCCAAGTACCGGTTCGCCGAAGAATCCGGTTCATTAAACACCGATTTGAACACCTGTTGACTTGGCTTGGACGCCGGTTGGATTGGACTCAATTGACTCCATCATCTTCCTCTCTGCATCCGAACCCCCAGAAACCCTAGAAGCCCTGTAGGCCTTGTATGCCAAAGCTACCTCCTTGTACATCGACTGTTCATTCTCCACCTTCCATGACACAGATTCCATCTCCACATGAATCAAATAGACCTCACTTCCCCAACAGAGACGTACCATAGAAGGTATTATGATCCCTTTTTCTCATCAATAAGAACCCTAGCCTGAGCCAAGGATTCCCATTGAATGGTCTTCTTGTCAACTCTTCTAACCCACCCAAATGGAGCAATAATCTTCTTGAAAACTTTAGTATCCCATAAATGCCAAGGAATGCCACTCAGCTTACACCATCTTTGTGCTAGTCTTCTTGTCTTCTGAGCTCCAGCTCCCGGGAACCAGCATCTCCAGTTGGTAATAGCTCTCAGACAGTCCATTTTATTGGTTGCTATTAATTCCTTGTTCATTCTTTCTGATGGATACCAGATGATTACTTGTTTATCATCAATAGAAGAACACCAACCATACCTCGCCTCAGGCCATCTCCTCTGCAGAACATCCATCATCTTATCCTTATGTATTGGATCTGAAGATGATCCCAATACGCATCTATTAAAGAACCTCCAATTCTTATCAAATGGAAAAACCAAGGTACCTGAACACACAGCCCGTTCAACTCCTCTCTTCCTTCCTCGGGTAATTCTGCAGAAGCTTCCATATTAACCACTATAGGCTCTTTGCCTCCATTCTCAATTCCTTCAGTTTTCCTCTGGCAGTTGAAGCTACGGTAACCCAGCCCCTTACATCTCTAGCAAATGAGAGCGTTACAATACTCCCCTGCCTTGTGGTTCTTCTCTAAGCATTTAAAACACCAGACCTCTCTCCGTTCTGAGCCACTCCTATACACTCGTCGTTCCAATTCTCTTCTCCGCTCCGCTCCGCCTCACTCCATCAACCCTAGTTTACTGTTATTGCACCTTACAGTTATGTTTCTGTGATACTATGCCTTGGGTCATAAAGATAGTAGACAATCTGTAAGGAATCTTTTTGCGAGACTCACACCCTTGTGGCTGGTATGGCTGTTTAACACTCTGTTTATAATTTGTAAGATGTCTTTCTTATAGTTGCACGGAGTAGTCATGGGAGCACTAATGGGAACGAGATGGGAGCGGGGGTTTTCTAGTTTACCATTCAAATTTTCCTTGGGAGTAGGAGTGGGAACGGGAGCAGGAGCACTTTTGGGAACCATGACAAAATGCGTGAACCCTGCATCTCCTCTCCTTGCCCCACTCAGACATCCCTCCCTCTATCTCAGAAGTGCACACACCTCTCCCAGACTTCTATTCCCAATAAGGTCATCCATCTTCATAATTTCCAAAAGACAGACGATAGCCAGTTGAAACAAAATTAATTCAGAAACTCTTTTTTTTTTTTTTGGAAACGGGATAGTGCCCACGGGAAACCTCGGCCGGGGCTAAGGGGCAGCTCCTGGGCCAGACACCTGGAGTCATACCGAGTAAACAGCCCCAGCAAACAAGAAAAGTACCCCAGAAACAATGACCTAGCCACGGCCTTTCAACTCCTTCCTGAGTTTGCTCCACCATCCATTGACGGTGGTGTTCCCTGTGACAATCTTTCATCCCTTTTGACCAAAGTCCTCTTCTTTGCCGTGCTCAGCTGATGTTTGGCCTCAGGCTCATGCAAATGCTTCTGCATGAAACAAAGACTCATTAACCCTATCCGTGAACTTCTGCATTTCCTTGGCTGTGTCTCAGCACATTGGCCTACAAGCTTAGCTAAGTTTTTCAATTGATCCACACTAATGGATATGTGGAGTCTTGTTGTTGCCCTTGAGCTCTCCATCTCCCCCTGTCTGAGCCACCCATCAAAACCATTCCTGAGCCCAATGGAACCGCAGAGACTGAAACTGACAGCAAGACTATGTCTGTCAACCCTTGAAGCTGTCGTAGATCCTCCCTCTTTGTTGTCTTCTTCCTGTGCCTTCATCGAAGACTCCACAGCACTGATCCTGGCCTGAAGGCAACTTCAGTGATAGGTTCCTTTCTAATTGCATACATGAGCTAGAAACCATACCTCCCACTTCCTCCTCCTGAGAAGCAATGAGGTTGCCTAACCCGTTAGAGACTGAAGCTGATGCGAATCTGCCAACTTCATTGACTGGAGGAGCGCTGCTGGTGCCATTTTCTCTGAAGGAGCCACTGCTGTCTGCTTTGGAGGACGGGGGCTGACAGCAGGCTGCAAAAATCACTGTCTGGATGACAGGAATTTGAATGCTTAGCTCCTGCCAGAGGAAGGGACTCAACCCTTGGAAGCTGGAGGGAGGAAGTTGATGTTGAGCTGCCCATTTTGCTAATTGGAGGAGCCACAGCTGATGGTGTCTCCTTTGGGGAGCTGCTGCTGATGACCTCTTCTCCAGAGCATTGATGGAACTACCCTTGCCATCCTCGACCAGTGCTGAGAGCTAGGGGCCAGCTGTGCTAGCCCTGTTCAGTTGTTGAGGGATCAGGTGATCGAGAGGGGTGTATAGCTTTTTGATCCACTTTTAGAAACATCCCATCTCGGTGCCCATCAGCTGCACTCAACTTACTGGATTCATGCCACCTGTACTTGGCTCATCCAACTGCTGAAAGACTCCACCCAAACCAGTGGGTTCAGTTTTTAGTTAAAAGTTGATTTCTACTCTGAAATTATAGGAGAAGAAAGACCTCACATCGTCAGAGATTGGAACAATGATGATGGGTCTTCTGCTGCTTCGAGCATGAAAAGGTTCCATACATTGATGGCCAAACGAACCTACGCACTGAACTCAGCTTTATGCCATGGTGCATCTTTAAGATGAGCCTGTGTTTATGTTTTGAAATCCATTTCGGACGTTAAAGGTATTCTCCATTCCTAGCTTTTGGGGGCATTTGTATCTCCTCTCGAGGCCCTTTCTTCTTTGGTCCATGGCGTGATCAACCATATATTCTGGGAAGGGAACGCCTTTGTGGATGCTTTGTTTTCTCATGTTGCTGATGAGCAAGTAATCACGGTCTACAAGAGTCTGCATGAGCTGCTGAGGACTAGTTAAAGACCAGTTATGAGATTACCACCTCCCAATGCCCCTCTTTTCTCTTCTTCCTGTTCAAGCCTTCGCTAGAGTTCCAGACCACCCTTTAGTGATGTGTCATCTCATGACACAATCTCCACCCAAGACAACCACCTCCCTTCCTATTTTCCCCATTTCTTCTCCTCCTTTTCTTGCAATTTCTAATCCATGCCTGAAAGAATTCCCATAGTTAAGCTCTGGCCTAGCCAGGATGTTGAGACCTATCTCCTCTGCTAGCTGCAGCACAGTTCATTGGTTTATTACTTGGAACTGGCTGATTACAGTGATGACAATGTTGCTGCCATTCTTGTTCTTCTTGTTATCACCATACCTTATATGGTTAGCTAGTTCTGAGATTGTACCTTGCTATTTCGCTATTGCTTGTGGTGTGGGGGTGTTGGTTATACCTTGTGCAGATGAAATTTTTTCTGGTGCATTTTTATTGCATTCCACTTTGCTTTGGAAATCAGCTTCCTTTTATGATTTGGCATTGGTTAGGTTAACGATGCTGCAACTGATTGCAGTTCCTGTGGTATTAGTTTTCCTTTGCTTATGTTGTTCTAGAATTCACTTGATCAGGTGTTGGAATGGATTATCTACTATTATTTTTAGGCTGGTTGTGATTTTCTTCTCTGATGTGGGAGTGGTTTTGATGCCCTACTTTGATCTCTTATTATGAAAGCTCTTAAGCACAGGAGGACTTGTCACTTGGAGCATGCAAGGTTATGTGAATTGCAATTGCATTATGGATTGGCATGCTCTGATCAGGATCAGGATCAGGAATTGGCTGATCCCTGCTAACTTCAGGAGTAAGTAGTGGTAGTGATGCACACAGGACATGGGACGTGGCAGCCAATGGCTTGATTTATCTATTACTGTTTTAATCAGATAGACTGTTCTGTGGGAGTTCGGCCATGTCTGATCGGTCCTTTTGCATTTGATTGGAAATTAGTATCAAAATCAGATCACTTTATGCTTACTGTCTGACTTGGCATGCAGAAAGTTTGTATGCTTGTCCAAGTCGGTTACTTACCATAATGTTCCCATTTTATTGCCAAGACACCTTTATTCATATTCCCCTCGTATATAGTTGAAAATTCAACTTGCCATAATCTCCACAAGGTCTCGTCTTTAAAAGCTCTTGTTCTTCCTAGGAACAAACTGCATTTGACTTCACATGTTAGAGGGTGAGCTTCTTGGACCATCCATATCATGTAAGCAACAAGGTACACGGACAATGTATTCTTGTTTCACGGTCCATATTGTAATTTCGGGTCTGGGGTTGTCATGTAATGATACATTAAATTTTTTCCATCTATCTTGGTTTGTCAGGAATTGTAAGAATCATCCATAGCCTAAACGTGTGGGGGTGCCTTGGTGCAATGGTAAGGGTGCCCTTTTGACTTGGAGGTTAAGGGTTCAAATTTGGAGACAACTTTGTAAAAAGCAAGGGTGTAGCTGTATAGACTTTCGAGCGATCATGAGCGAGGAGAGCTGGAGAAGAGTGCGAAGGGTTGTGAGAAGATCAACAAGCTGCATCCTTCTACCCACCGTGATGGGGATGGATGGCAGGTGGTTAGGAAGAGGAAGAAGTTGGAGATGAAGCTTGAAGAGAAGGGTCAGGTGCGAAGCTCCAAGCTCCTTGTTGGAGTGGGTGCTTGCATTAGATTCCTTGGGAGAGGCCATTGGGCCATGGACTGCAAGAACGAGGTAAGGTGCATCGTCTGCGGCAAGCAAGGTCACAGAAGCAGTTCCTATTATGGCAAGAACAAACCCAAGGCTGCAATGGGTAAGGCTGTTGCAAAGCCTGCAGCTACCGTGGTGATTCCTTGGTCCCAGGAGGTTCGTGGAGCACAAACCTCCCTCCAGGAAGGTCTGATCTTAACTCTCAGCTCCCCAAGGAGGTTGGAGGTAGCTTCTCCGTGCTGACGATAAGAAATGCTCTGTCTAATTTTTGGCCAGGCAACTTCACCTGAAAAGTTTGTGAAATTCCAAGGAAAGAGTTCCTGGTCCATTCTTCCTTTCCTGGATGGAAGGAAGAGGCTCTTTCTTTGAATCGCATTAGCTTCAAGGGGTGTTCTATCACCTTCTCTCCTTGGAATGTTGAGAGTGGTACGAAGCCTGATGCTGAGGGGTCCCTTGTTTGGTGCTGGGTGGTGGGACTTCCACTCCATGTGTGGAATGTATCCACTTTCTAGGCGCTGGTAGACTCCTTTGGTAAGCGCTGTAGGATTGATGAGAGGACTCTACGGCTGAGTTGCTTTCCTATGCTAGGCTGTAGGTGGAGGTGGACTTGAAGGATTGCATCCCTGATAGGCTCAAAATAAGGTAGGAGGTCATTGCTTTTGGGTTTCTATCTCTGTTGAAGAATCGTCCTCTTCTTCAAGCCTTGTTATATGTTTTGGAGATGCCTACAATCAAGTCCAAAAGATTGACTGGACTTGGGCGAAAGTTGTGTCTGCTTACAAGTCTTACATGCAGAACATGGGTCCTTCTTCTTTGATGTCTGTAGCCAATGCTTTCAAGAGTTTCAGAGAGAGCATTTGTACCGGAAATAGGGCCTTCGGTGAAGGGCATCAAAGGGACCTCTAGGAGATGGATATTGAGTCTGACTTGGTCTCCTACCGACTGAGTGAGTCAGGAAGGTGGATAGACACATTCTGGGAGGATCTGGGGAACGTCTCGTGTCGAGGTTTGAAGCAATAATGGTCTTCTCCCGGGAATTGGTCTCAGTACAGAGGAAAGGTTCGACTGTGCAGCTTTCGAAGCATAGCTACGGGGTTGGGCTGCTATGGGAACAGTGCAGCAAAGCTCCCCACCAGCGGATTGGTTGTCAGGTCCGGCTCGCCAGCATCAATGCATTGAGCCTCCCTTGTGGGCAATGAAGATATATAGTGCCGGTATCGGGCAGCTCCAATACGGTAATCGCATTTCAACGTTATCAGGTAAGTTGTTTGGGTCGAGCAACACTGGTAATGGGTCTTCTGTGCCTTTACAAGCGATCCTTCCGTCTTCGCCCGATGAAGCCCGATACGACACTGCTTCCGCGAACATGGACTCTGGCGAGCACGACGACCAAGCTGGAGCTGCAAACGTGAGCTAGGGAGGTACCCACATGGATTCTTATCACCATATGGACCAGCCGAAGAATCTTATCTCTGTAGATGCTTCTCCGATCAGGCCTCAGGCAAAGCCACTGCTTGAGCTCCTTTCTATGGACCATGGATGGCAGTACCGGCCGATACCGGTACGTACCAGTATTGGCCGGCACCGGTACCACTCCTGTAGAGGGTATCGGCTGATACCGGCTGATACTGGGCCGGTACGTACCGGTACCGGTACTGCCATCCATGCTCTGGACCTTCCTTCCATGGAGGATACAGTGAAGATACTGTAGACTGCTGTTGGCCCAATGGAGTCCTTACTCTCTCTTCTGACTTCTCTTTCCCTTGCTTCTGTCCAGGATAATCCAGCTCTGACTCCAGGTGCTCAGACCTCCCAAGAAGGTGAGTTCTTTTAGACTCTGAAGTTTTTTTAGTGGGGTTGACAATTCCAATGCTATTGTCCCAGTGATTAAAACCCCCTGGCCTCTGTCTGAGGTTATTCCATATAATCACAGCAACTTGGCTGATGATATAGTTCGATTTGGGGAGAAAATCGGAGTCTCTTTCTAGGGTAGAGAAGAGGTTGTCATCAGTTTTATCAAGAAGTTAAGAAGAGTTGATGCACTGCACAACTCTTCAAAGGTTAAAGGTCAAAAGGGTGGTGTTAAAATTGGTAGGAGGGAAATCTCTTATGTCCAAAATAATGAACTGCTTGATGGACTAAGGGATAAGAAGGGGCTGGAAAAAAAAATGCTGTTGAAATGAACATCTGTTCGTGGAATATCAGAGGCTTAAATGGGGCCTTTAAACAGAGAGCTGTGAGAGACTGTTCTAGAGTCTCTAAAATTGATTGTTTCTGTCTTACAGAAACAAAAATGGTCATTGTTGATATACTCTCCAGCCGTAGGATCTAGTGGAGGTCAAATAGTCTTGTGGAATGGAAAGAAATTTCAAGGCAGCATATGTGATAGAGGCAGATGATGCCTTTCAGTCAGCTTTTCAAATATAAACAACAGGAAGAAATGGGTTGTTACTTCAGTCTATGGGCCTAATAATGCTCAAGAGAGAGTTTACTTCATTCAGGAACTTTATTGACTGGCTCCTTTGTTTAAAGAAGGTTGGTGCATCCTTGGCGACTTTAATGTAGTCAGATTTCCTTGGGAAATGTCTGGTAATCAGAAATGGAACGGTGATGTGGAAGATTTTAATACCTAGATCAATAACTGTGCTCTCATAGACTTATAACTTGCCAATAGGAAGTTCACTTGGTCTAACATGCAGAATCTTTCTATTCAATCTAAGATCGATAGAGTGCTGGTTTCTACAGAATGGATTCAGCATTTTCCATTATCCTCTCTTAAAGGGCTCAATAGAACAGTCTCAGATCATATTCCCCTTCTCATTAGACCATTGGATGGAAAGAGTAAATGCAGGATGAGCTTGCTTGGCAACTTCATGATGGGTTCAAAGACATGGTTTCTAATTGGTGGAAGGATGGCCCAAGATATGAGTCCGCTTGTGAGACATTTTCACGAAAGCTTAAATGGGTGAAAAAGTTTAAAGAATTGGAGTTCTCAAACTTTTGGGGTTACAGCTGCAACTAGGAATTTGTTCCTAGAAAAGATGGAAAAGCTTGAACTCAAGGCAGATTCAAAAGGTCTCTTGGATGATGAATTCATGGAGCTTTGCAATCTCAAGAAGAATTATAATGGTTGGTTATGGCAGGAGGAAATGAAATGGAGACAAAGAGATAAGGAACATTGGCTTAACGAAGGGGATAACAACACAAGGTTTTTTTCATGCTATTGCAGGAGCAAAGAAAAGGTCACTTAAGATTGAGCACATTAAGGTTAATGATCAGCTCATTGAATCTGAAATTGAGATCAGAACTGCATTCATCTCTTACTATAGAGAATTGTTCACAGAAAATGAATACTGGAGACCCACTATGATGGAAGGTATTATTCCCAAAATAGATGAATTTCAAGCTGGGGAAATATGTGCCGACTTTCTTGAAGAGGAGGTTAAGGAGGCTCTATTTACTATGAACACAAACAAGTCCCCTGGCCCGGATGGATTCTCTATGGGATTTTATCAATTCTTTTGGGATGTTATTAAAGAGGACCTTATGAAAGTGATGATGGAATTTCAGCAGAGGCCTCAAAGTATCAAATGCTTCAATTCTACATTCATAGTTCTCATACCAAAAAAAAGGTGCAGAGAAAATTGCTGACTTTAGGCCGATCAGTTTTTCAAAGGCTGCTATAAGATTGTTACAAAAATTATGGCTAATAGGCTGAAGAAGGTGTTGCATAATGTTGTTTCTAATAATCAATCAACTTTTTTGAAAGGCAGATACATTCTTGATAATTTCCTGCCTGCTTATGCAGCTATCCACTCTTAAAACTGTAGCAAGCAAGAAGGGGTTCTCATAAAATTAGATTTTTAGAAAGCTTTTGATAAAGTGAGCTGGAATTGTTCTCAAAATACATTTCTCATGATGGGCTTCAGATGGAAATGGATCAGCTGGGTGATGAATTGTATCTCCAGAGCTAGGTTTTCTATTTTAGTGAATGGTGAACCTTGTGGCTTCTTTGATAGTTCTCAAGGTTTGAGGCAGGGAGATACTATCTCCCGTCTGATTTTCATCATGATCAGTCAGAATTTGACCTCCCTTTGGGACAGAGCTGCTTTGCATGAGCTGGTTGATGGGTTCTTCACTTGTAGGAATGGACCACATTTATCTCTCCTCCAATTTGTAGATGATACTTTGCTCTTTTCGTCTACAAATGAGAATATGTTAACAAACACTAAGAGGATATTGCTGCTAGTTGAGGCTGGCACTGGGCTCACTATCAATTTTGATAAATCAGAGATTGTGGGCATCAATACAGATTGCAGCTGAATGGGATTGTAAACATGTTCATTTTCCTAGCAAATATTTGGGACTTCCACTCTCTGATCTGCAAAGTAGGGTTAGAGACTGGGATCCTCTCATCAAAAAATTTGCTCAAACTCTTGAAGGATGGGAAGCAAAAATTTGTCTGCTGCGGGGAAATGGATTCTCTCAAAATATGTTCTGTCCTCTCTGTGTACTTACCACCTCTCTATTTTTAAAATCCCTAGAACAGTTGAAAGAATCCTTGAATCTATGAGGAGTTCTTTCTTATGGGAAGGAGGGAAAAGAGAGAAGGGTGGCCTACATCTAGTTGCTTGGGGAAAAGTCTTTTCTAGCAGAGAACAAGGAGGAGTGGGTCTGACCAGCATTAATGTATTCAACAGAGCTTTGTTGTGCAGATGGCTTTGGAGAATGGGAGAGATTGACAATGAGAATGCAATACGGGTTAATATCATTAGGAATAAATATTATCCTTTAGCTTCCAAGTGGTCTATATAGCCATCTACGCAGACCTCACTCTCCCCAATTTGGAGGAATATCAACAAGCTGGTGGACATTGTTAGACCAGCCGCAATCATTACACTTGGAAATGATCTTCAATCAAATTTTGGGAGGACAGATGGTGTTCAAACAGCCCGCTTGCAATCAAGTTTAGTCAGCTGTACTCCATCGCAGAGAATAAAGGGAAAACAATCAATCATATCTAATCTCTGCAGGACAGCAGCCATTGGAACATTACTGTCAGAAGGGAACCAGTTGGCGTTGACCTGGATCAATTACTGAATGTTCTTAGCACTATCCATCAGGTTAATCTTGACACTCAGCACTCGGAATCTAGGTGATGGGCTTGGAGTAGCAAAGGAAATTTCTCAGTCAATGCTCTCACTAAAATCCTGAGTGATACAGGCGCCAGAGTTACGTGAAACCAGTTTGTGTGGTCCAATATTTCCCAAGTAAAATTAGAATCTTTGTTTCGAAGTTAGGCTATGGGGAGGCTACCTACTATGGACAAATTGAAATCTATTTTTCAGAACCACAAATCAACATGTATCTTCTGTGGAATCATGGGAGAATCATTTGTTCCTACATTGTGGTATCACTAATGTGCTATGGAGATCCCTTGGACTTCTCTTTCCAATGGAGGGACTTTCAGAATATATCCTCCTTACTTATGCAGTGGAGAGATTTATGCCCACAGCCCACTGAGCAAAAGCTTTGGAATATTCTCCTATCAGCTACGCTATGGTCAATCTGGATTGAGAGAAACTCCAGAAGATTCCAACATAAATTCAATCAACTTTCTGAGGTCCTGAACAGAGCTATCTTGTGGTCTTATGATTGGGGAAAAGCTGCTGGAATTCTTTTGAATAGGGATGAGTCTATTTTGCTGTCTTCAGCTGGGGATTGGAAAAAGATGTTTCTTTAAATTCTTTTTAACAATTTTCCTATTTTATCCTCTGGATAAAATTACTTTCCTGTTGCTGATTGGGTCTTGGGATTTTTGTTATTTGTGTTGGGGTTTTAGGGTGACTTTGGTCTGTCTGTACTCTATACCTTTGATTTTCATTATATGAATTGTGACCTTTGGTCACCTTCCAAAAAAGGGTATGGCTGTATACAATTGACCCTCCCCAGACCTCGCAATGGCAGGAATGTTGTGCACTTGGCTGCCCTTTTGTGCTGTAGCAGTGTATTTTCATATTAATGTATTTTATCTTTGTGGATATTTTCTAAATTAAAAGTTTCTGTATCATTGTTGATAATGTTAATCTCTTGCCTTAGTTCCCATTCTCTAGAATATTAAGCATCCAGATGATTATTAGTTATTTTGAACTTTTTCCGTCATGACAATCCAATCTGTAACCTAGGGTCCTCACTCATAATGCTAACTTAATCCATCTTTTGATGTCCAATTTCAGGAGGATATCCATCACCACTAAATTACCATTTCTTTCCTAAATCTTGCTGCACGTATGCACCTCTGCGCCGCAACTTTATTCTATGGCTTTACTGCAAAGTCACTCAATATGTCTGGCTAAGAGCTTCTTTTTTTCTTTGAACCGCAGGTCAGTCAATGAAGTCATATGTCATGGCATTCCAGATGCCAGGTAATAAATAGTTTTATTGAAATTTATTTTCTCAAATTTCTCATAATTTTGTTGGTAGATTCTCATCTTTTTCCCCATTCGGTTTGACAATTTGTTGATCTTAATGCTCTTTATCCCTTGTCGGTTGTCTCTTTGCTACAAAGTATTGGTGCTTACCAAGATTTCCTTGTGTTAGATGGCATCGTTAATTGTATCACCTTCTTCTTATATGCTTACTATTTACAATGTATGTTCCTTTCATAACTAAATTCGCTTAACCATCCAAACAAATTTAATACTTTCTTCGTATTTTTCTGGTAGTTCTATCTTTAAAAAGGTGACTTCATCAAAGGAGGTATAACAGCACCTTGGCCAATAAATGTTGACAGCATTCTGAACATCAAATGTGGTGCCTTATTGGGCACTAAGCCTAAAAAGTAGCGAAAAGAACCTCATCTATTTTTGTACGAAAGACGCTGAGTTTGGTGAATTCTTAAGTATGCAATGGCTATCAGTTCGAATTTTGGCAATATGCATATCTTGGCAATTGACACTTTGTAATGTGGATGTTATGTTGTTGCTTGTGCTCACTCTTTGCTGTGCAGTGTTATTTACCAATACATGATATTTATAACAGGAAACTGGAGGAAGGTGACATTGTTAATGTTGATGTTACTGTCTACTATAAAGGTGTCCATGGTATGCATGTTCTTACTTTCATTCTTCTCATTTTGTAGACACCCTAAGCGATCACCATTATATTTAGTGGTCTAATCTATTGCACAGGTGATCTTAACGAGACATATTTCGTGGGAAAAGTTGATGAAGCATCCCAACAGCTGGTTCGATCTACATATGAATGTTTGGAGAAAGCTATTTCTATAGGCATGTATCAAATATTTTGTGTAAATCATTGAACCTTTCAACTTGTAGTTTCTACTGATTGTAGAGTAGTTGATACTTGATAGGTCTGGTTATTGTAGCACATACTGATGCTAAAGGACTGATGAAAAAAAAAATCAAGGGGCCTTAAGATTTCATTTACCAAATATCTCCTGTATTTAACAAAGCAAAATAAATTGTGCATTCAAAAATAACTTCTTTTATTTTTGCAAAATGGGTGGTACCAACAATGGTATTAATAATTAAAAAAGGTATATACAAATATAGAAGCATTCTGCTTACAAAAGCCCCAAGTACAAAATACAAGTTGTAAGAAAACTCTTCAAACACTCCCCAACAAGACCCAAATACCTGAAAGTAGCGGTGTAAGTTTGTCCCGTTTACCTGAGACCTGACCCGAACCAGACATTAAAAATCAGGTATGGTACAGAGTTTTTATCCCTGAATCTAAATTGGTGCGGGTCTGGATGTCAACCATTAATTGATGTCCAATTCATTCAATTTTTGGGTTGGGAATAAAAGAGGAGGTGGACCCATAGGGTTTATTTTCTCTCTATTCCCTTTCTGGTTTTCCATCTGGCTGCCTCCTCCCAACCCGGCGCCCCCACCTCTTTCTCCCTCGCCCCTGTTCTGCCTCATCTTTCCTGCTTGGCGTTGTTGCTGCCCCTGCGCTGCCTCTAGCTTGGCGCTATGCCATTGCCGCTGCTGCTTGCTACTGCATCTCTCTGCTGCTTGGCTCTGTGCCATTCCTGTTGATGCTATGCCCTTGCATCCCAGTGCCACCACCTCCAACTTGCTGCTGTGCCACCATTGCGGCCGCTTGCTGCTGCACCGGTGCTGCACCTCTGTGCGGCCTCCATCTCCTCCCTAGCACCATTGATGGCTGCCACACCCCTGCTCCATCCCCATTCCACCCTCCGGTACTGCTGGCTCCATCTCATCCTTGCTTTGTCATCCCCACTCGGCCTCTCCGCTGCTTGTTGTTTGTGGTTGAGATCTGAAGGCAAGGGCCTTCCTTAGAGTTTTAATTCTAGATTTTTTTGACTGATTATTGCTACATAACAAGACTCAATTAAGGGGTTGATATGTGGTCCGCTCATTGTATATTCAGTATGCAATTCTACGGATTATATTGATGGTTTAGATAAAATTTATCTTTTAGATAGCCATGATCTCATATTTGCTTTGTAAAGGATCTAGTGTTTAGGTGAACATACAAAGTTGAAGTTTTTTGCCCCTTCCAATATCATTTCATGTCAAAAAAGTACCGGGCCTACTGTCAGGTATACTGAACCAAACCGGAAGTATGGCTTTCAACGGGATTCGGAACTTAGCGGGCCAAAAGGTCAACTCGGGTCTGCTTAGACCCAACCCATGCTCGACCAATTGACAGCCCTACCTGAAACAAATACACAAGAGTCCCAGATTGATGACAGAAATCAGAACACTTTAATATTGTGTTTCCAAACATCTCTTATACTCAACCATAATCGTCATGGCGACAATGTGACCCAAGGCATCCATGACTTGCCTAAATGCCTAAGCAGTTAACGATCACCTAAGCAGTGGTTACTTGGTGCTTTGATTGAAAAAAGAACATAAAAGACACATAAAAACTAGTATGAAATAAATCACACTGATATTAAGATTAAAAGTAACACTATCAGATACAAAGAACTGAATATGTAAGAGAAATCAGAAAACATTGCGCCATTCATTATCTAAGTTGAAAAATATTGAAGTAGTGATAATTTAGTTCAAATAGTTTAGTATGTCTAATGTCTCTTCTAAACTGTGTTGTAGCTTACGATCGCAATTGGCTGATTCCAGAAAAGGGGAAAAAAAAATTCAATTCAAACAGGAAGGGAGGGAGGGGGAGAGAGTGGAAAAAGGGGCTTGGTCTTATCGGTCAAGTGCTGAGTCAGGGGGGAGGGGGGTGTTGGATTACTTGTAGTGTCGCAGTCATGTCTTTGGTCTGGTGAGCTGCAAGGAAAGGATTAGTGGAGCAAATAGTGTAGAACATACATAAATGGACAAACTCACCTCAGAAGCGAAGGCCAAGAGCCATCCATACTTTTGACTGAAGGAACAACACTCATTTTCATTCTAGATACACAGTCCTTTTACAGTCTTCGCGTATCTTGGACAAAATGGAAAGTACAACTACGCTGACTACTCCACCCATGCAGGCACTGCACTCTCCTAAACATGCTACTCACTTGTCACCCATACAAAAATATTGAAGCAATAGTGAATTTGGGGAATCCATGCAAAGTTCTAGTTTTTCCCATAAACACAACCTGAAAGTCACTTGAAAAAGAAAATATGCAAAGGAACCACTAAAAAGTGACCAAGTGTTAAAGGAAATAACATCATCCTTTCAAGATAGAAAGGCTGCTAGGTTAACATAGGGAGACCAAAAGCAAGGTCTTTAAAAAAAAGAAAGGGGGGGGGTAACACTGGACTGAAGCTCTTCTTGCCAGCTGCTTTGCATTGGCTCACAACACAGTTGGCTGGTTCCGTGTCCCAGCATTCTCCAACTGTACTGTGGTCTCACTTGTTGCCCCTCCGACCCAAGCTTGGCCTAATCAGTAAGCCCGAAGGCAGCGCTAGCCACAGAATGATATATTAAAGCCCAAAGGTCTTCCTTACCCATTCCCCACAGGGAACTGGGTCTCTTGAAAGGGACGATGGGAAGGACTAACTAGGTCACATGGTCTATTGCAGTTGTCATTACGTGGTCTACTGCAGTGGTCTTGTCCGAAGGACCTGACCATGTATGCACACAAGTACTACTCATCTTGCTGGTCAACAACCACCACCCCAGGACCTGGTCTTTTGTCCACCAGAAAACACCAGCCCGGGTCTGAACACATCTCCCAGAAGAGGGCGAACTCCTAGCCCCTTTTTTTGGAAGGTGACATAAGTCGCAATTCATTAAAATGAGATGAACAAAAGCATAATACAAAAAACCCCTTCTGGGACCTCCACATGTCCAATCCCCAAAGAGAGCTACAATCATAGAGGGGAATGGAGAGAACAACCCTCCTTACATAGAAAAGTCAATTGGTTTATCAAAGGGATAAACCACAAGGAAACAAAAGCAAAGCAGTCAAGAAATAAATAGTTGCCAGCGCCGAGCTCTCAATAAAAGATCAGAACATCTATCTTGAGACAGTACCGCTGCTTTGCTCCAATCATCTACGGAGTTCATAGCCCTATTCAAAATATCAAATGTGCTATGAAATTCATCTTTAAACCTTCAGCTGTTTCTTTCAAACCACACAGCCCACAACATTGCCGGACAAAGAATATCCCAGGCTTCCTTCTGATCAGCAAAGGGACAGCTATCAGACCACCACCTAAGTAAATCCATAACTGTATCATGTTGAACCCAAGAAGTTCCCAAAGTTCTAGTAAGGATGTTTCATTGCAGAGAAATGACCCCACATCTGCAGAACAAGTGATCTACACTTTTCTCATACAGACCACAAAAGGAGCACTTAGACTGCTGAGTGTGGAAAATCCTTTTAAGTCTATTGCTCGTAAGCACTCTCGTCCATGCTAGTTTCTAGAGAAACAATCTGATTTTAATAGGAAGATTCTTGGACCACACTATCTTATTCCACCATACTCTGCATCATCTTATAGGAATACCACAAGGGAGTTGACTGTAAAGATTCCTTTAGAAGTCCATCTTCAAAGTCTTCTGTCATGTTGAGTGGGTACCAGTTATGCCTGATTAATGATATTGGGGACAGATACAAGATCTACCATTTTGGAATCTGTGGGATTTCTTCTAAGTAAACAGTTCAACATATTGCTCCCATTGCTAGAGAAAACTTTTGAGCCACTGAAACTCCCTTCTCAGCATGAACTTGATACAAATTCTTTAACTGATCAGCCAGAGAACTATCAGAACACCATTTATCTTCCCAAAACCTAATTCACCTTCTATTCCCCAATTGAAAAGAAGAGGAAATGGAGACTATATCTGCAGTAGCAATGACGTTCTTCCAGATGGATGATAACTGAGAGTGAGTAGAAGGATAGAGGCACCACTTGCTGGATCTTATATAATGTTGCTCCTTAACTATACCAACTCACAATGAATTGGTATCCTCTCCCAATCTCCATAACCATTTAGCTAGCATTGCCTTGTTAAATGCGACAATCTTCCAAAGACGTGCTCCTCCTTGTTCCTTTATAAGACACACATTCTCCCATTTGATCTAGTGAAGTCCTCTCTTTTCCCTCTTTCCCCCTGACCAGAAAAGATCTCGTAGCAGCTTCAATAATGCTCTCGACTGCCCTGGGAACTTTGAAAATGGAGAGGTAGTAAATTGGCAGTGAGGAGAGAACAGACTTGGACAACATCCATCTACCTCCATCTGAAAGAAATCTTGCCTTCCACCCCTCCAATCTGTTTTCAAACTTCTTAATAACCACATCCCAGTCCCTCACTTTGATAGGACCTGTGGTCAAGGGCAGAACCAAGTACTTAATTCGGAATTTGGTCCATGAACAACCCATACTTCTATCATGGCCAGTTCTTCCCAAGACATATTAATACCAGCAATTTCAGACTTTTCAACATTGATCTTAAGCCCTGTGATAGCTTCGATTAAGACCAACATTTTCTTCATGTTTTGTATCACATCAATGTTCCCTGAAGTGAACTACAAGATGTCGTCTGCAAACTGAAGATGAGAGACCTGAACACTATTCCTTCTAATGCAGAATCCATCAAAGAAGGCCCCTACAAGTAGGAAGATCAGTAGAGATACTGGATCCCCTTGCCTGAGGCCCTTTGAGCTGTTTAAATAACCACAAGGGTCACCATTAACAAGAATTGAGAAACTAGGGATTGTAGTACAACCCATCACCCATCCAATCCATTTGTTATTAAGATCCATTTGGCCAAGATTTTTGATAATACATTGACAACTAACTTTGTCACCACTAACAAGAACTCCTAGTCCCTTGACCCCAAGTGACCCCAGAAAAAGGGTTGGTAGTGTGTGGAGTCATTCCACCCAAGTCAACACAGTGTGGTCCTCCTTACCTCTGCATTAGAACCATCTTAGCCTTGGGAAGGTTGTTTCTACTTTATTTCCTACAGTCCACTACTTGGTGGGTGTAGGGTGGTGACAACTCATGGAAAAGACTCTTCATACAGTGACTAGGATTGTAACCCAGACCCTCATGTGTGGAGCCCTGACTTTTTTTTTTTGTTCCACCAACTCATGCAACCGACTAACCCTCTAATTTGTTAGGGTCAGAGGTGCTACTGACACCAAAACATGAATCAATTGGATCAACCTGCAGTAAACCGTACATCTCGGACCATTACAGGGAAGGGTTTAATATTTCTAATAGTGTGTATGAAGGTGTCCCTAGGACCAGTTCCAGAATGAGATGATCCTCTCCTGGCCTACTAGTGTGTACGAAGGTCATTACCAGGCCAACTGGCCCCTAGGGTCGTGTGTGGGCCTTAGGCTTTGAATGTCCCTACCACAATAAATCCACGGAAAACATCGGTAAAATCTCCCCCCTTATATGCAGCAACCAAGGCTTTTCCCAAACCCAATAAATCCCCAAACTTCAGGGAGAAGGAACAAACAACAAAATTAAAGGGAATAGGACTTAAGAGTAGTTGTACTTTACCTAAACCACACTGTGTCAAACCCCCCTCCTTTGTCTTGAGGGGGCTTAGGTGGGGTGAGATAGGTCAGGTCCGGCATGTTGTCTTCGATTCAAGCCCATTTATATGTGAAACCATTCATCTTTGACTGACCAACTGGTTCCTAATTTCCAGCATTGGGGGTTATCACAAGACTAATTTGTGATGACTGCACCTAGGATAGTATATCGCAGTCTGTGCACACATAATTGAGCAACTGCTTAGATTGTTCTCTACCTTAGAATGTAGATGAAGATATAAGGTAGGATACGCTATAAACTGGTTAGTGATCTCAGGAAAACAAAGAGCCAGCTGAACTGGATTGGTGGTTGACCACATAATAAGTAATCTCAAGAAGTGTCAGTTTTAGTTATTGATAACTTGTGTTTCTTGCATCAAGATTTGATTTGGAACATTAACAATCTTGGTTCTTTAAATTTGTGTTTCTTGGATTAAGACTATGATTTTGAATATTAACAAGCTTGGTTCTTTAGGTTGACTTGGCAGCTGCTTCTGCGGGTTTGTGCAAAGTGTATGTAATTTGGTCTTTGAGCTTTGAGAGCTTGAGAATATACTAATTTGCTTGGACTTCTATGTCCAGTTCATTAGATTTAGCCAAAATTCTGGTGTTCTTGTTGATATTTAGGAAGATTCTTGCTGGTGGGATATAGATTGTCTTTTTCTGTTTTATGTTTGATAAGATTTCATTCAACAGAGATTTCCTACTCCATCTTTTGTGCATTGAAAGCTGATTTTTCAAAATTATTTTCATTTCAAGCTCAGTTAAACCTGGTGTACGTTTTCGAGAAGTTGGTGAGGTTATTAGCCGTCACGCATCAATGTCAGGGCTTTCTGTGGTAAGTATGCCTACAGTTCCTTAACTGATGCATAAAGGTAAATTCGGTGTTCTAATCGTTTGCTTGTTCATCAAAAACTTATTGATGTTTTCACTGCAGGTCAAATCTTACTGTGGTCATGGTATTGGAGAGCTATTCCATTGTGCCCCGAATATTCCACACTATGGAAGTATCCTAGTACAATAGGTTTAGGTATTCATGTGAGGTCTTCTTTGAGGCAATACACTCGTGTTATTTGGTAGATGAAGCAACGGTCTGTTGCAGTTGATATGGGTTACTTCATAGACAAAGCCTGAAGCCATAGTCTTTTTCAGTTGACAGCCTAGTTATCTTACATAAGTGGATTGACCTTATTTATTCTGATTGCATGACTTTCATGTATCATTAGTACAGTTTCTTTGGCCTTAATGCACTGCAGAAAATAAAGCAGTTGGTGTGATGAAACCTGGGCAGACGTTTACAATTGAGCCCATGATAAATGCAGGTGATGTTAACAGTTAGCTAACAAAAGTGATTTCAAACAAATATTTCATTTTGGCCATTCTTGTTTGGTCCAACAATCTCTACTGGCACAGGAATTTGGCGAGATCGTTTATGGCCTGATGGCTGGACAGCAGTTACTGCTGATGGTAAACGAAGTGCTCAATTTGAACACACGCTTTTGGTATGTATCCATGTATACCCATTGACCCAGCGGAAGGCTTTGTTCTCATGAATCTCATTCTGCATTTGGCTTTATTCCCTACCTGGTCCTCAGTTGTTTGTCTACGGATGCTTGAGCTGAACTTTAATGACTTCATCCTTAGCATTAATCATTTCTGTGTTTTCTGTTATCCAAGAATACCTTCTAATGAAACTAAAATGAACTTTATCATGTGTAATGCTAAAAGGCCGTGTGGGTAATTTATAATTTTTTTTTTGAAGGTGACCAAAGGTCACATTTCATTGATAAAATAGAGAGGTTACACTTTGATCGAAGTCAATACAAACACTAACGCAGTCTATGGAGAAGAATTATCCAGAGGATAATAAGGTTAAATTACATAAAAAGCTTCTTGAACGTCAAAACAGCAAGGAGCAGAGAAGAATCTTACATGTTATACAGGAGCCCAGCAGCTTTCACCCAGTTATAAGTCCACATGACAGCTCTAGCCAAAATGTGATCTATCCGGTTGAATGTTTGACTGAAAATTCTAGAATTTCTTTCAAACCAGATGGACCAAAGCATGGCTGGCAAGAGCATAGGTGGGTAATTTATAAATAGCCTGTCTCTAGGATGGTAAGGCTGTTTATACCCAAATCTACTTTCAGAACCAACTAATATTGAAGTGTACGTATTTAATTCCAAATGACGTGTTGATCCATGTAACTGTCGTGGTAATGTTATATCAGAGTTGTACTGTGTGTTGGTCATGTACTCATGTGAAAACATGGTGCATATTAGGGCTATAAATGGGCCAGACTTAGAGTTAAGAGATGTCTATTTCAGGTTCTAATCCAGTGAGATTTTGATGTCTGCTTTCCTTTCTGAACTAAAACTGATATAATAGGTTTCAACTCTATTTCAGTTTCTAATAACTCAGAAAGAAATAAGATTGTCGGTCTTATCTTGCATGTAATTTTGCTCTTCATAAAATGGTTGGACGAGAGGTGTTCTCCATCCATTGGTGTTAGTTTTTGGTAGCAAATATACTTTATGATTAAATTTTATAATTTTTTTGCTTTTGGAACATTTACTCGAAAGTCTGATATGGAAACATCTATTTCCAATTCCAATTCCAATATCTGATCAGAATACATTTCTTGATTCTGATAAACCATCCAAAAAAATGTTTGAACATCTGGGCAAAAATGAACTGGAACATCAGAAATTTTGGTTCAGTTTACAGCCCTAGAATGTGTTAGGGATATGTTAGTGTTTCCTATCATATTTGGGCATAATTGCCCACTTTGTTGTATGGTGTTGCTTCTCCGTAACTTGTTCATATTTCTTCCTCTTCTTGTATGTGCTATCAGAATTTGGAGTTTCTTAGTATTGAAACTGGCTTTATGTGGCTTATCAGTCTCTTTAATGTTGTTTTAAAGATAAGGACAGTGCTGATCGAAGAGATAGTATAATTTTACCCGATTTTCTTTTTTTAATAACATGCAAGAATCTAACTGTAGGAATATCAAATTGAGTCATAACATGACCTTGTTAAAGAATAATTAATACCCGAAGTAGATAAGCTACTAAGACAAAGGATAATCAACTTGCTTTCATGCCAAGAGGGCTAAAAAGTGGTGTCGAGTGAGTAGCATAGTGGTAAGGCCCTGGCCTTCGGCGGGTTCCCACGGGTTGTGGGTTCAAGCCCTGCGTTTCACCAGAGTGATTTACCTAGCATGTAGTCCCCTTATGTGCTTGACTATTTATCTGGTATGACTCAGGTGTCTAGCCGAGAGGAGCTGCCCTAAATCCCAGCCAGCCTAGTCCAGTGTGACTCAGGTGTCTAGCTGAGGAGTTTCCCTGAACCCTAGCCAGGGTTTCCTGCAGGTACCATCCCCTCTCAAAAAAAAAAAGAAAAAAAGAAAAAGAAAAGAGGTGCTGCAAAGTGCAAACAGTAATCCAAGAATCTGATTTTCTTCCTGATTCGGAAGTTTTGAAAGTGGAAAGTGGAATTGATTTCAAAACCACTTTAAAATTTTCTCCTATTTCTAATCAAGGTTCACTATCCGATTGTATCTTCCCATATATGGTACGGTACCGATCTGACTCAGTCCAACTCACATGAGTCATACGAGTCGGACTGATTCAGGCATATTTCTGATTTTTTTTCCAGATTCTCTAATTTTATGAATAATTATAACGTAAATAAACTTTACTCCAGTGGTTTGTTTGACGATGACTTTAAGCTAAGTTTAGGAGAAACTTACCCTATTAATCAATGAAAGTCTAAATTACCTATTAAATTGGAGAAAAAGTCCAATTATTTACTAATTGGAAAAAAAGTCCAATTACTTATTAAATTAGAAAAGAAAGTCTATTTAATAAGATACAAGTGGCATCTTAAGTAGGCTCGAGCCAGATTGCAGCAACCCATGCCATAGTGTAGTGTAGCGCATGAGTCAGCATGAGTCACATGAGTGACATCTAGTCAGTCCACATCATATCGAGTCAGCTCAAGTCAGATGCGACTTGATTAGTCAGACCGTATCTGTGACTCGGAATCATCTTGATATGAGTTGACAGGTATGAGTCAGCACCAGTCAGTATGATGCGGCTAACAGTGTTTGCAATATATCAAATCGTGACTGTCAGAAACATCTGATAAATAAACAGAAGATGAAAGGGAAAAGACAACTTTTCATACCCGATTTTCAAATTTCTGATAATATTTAATATTAATTAAAAGTTTTATTTTATTATTTAAAAGGATAATCTGGTAAAGGACAACCATCGGGAAGAGGCTCGAGCTGTAAGTTTGACCCTTGCACACTACACACCCAACTAGAGGCTTGGTGGCAGGAGAGGCTGGTCCTTCAGAGGGGGGTACACCCTCTCCTCTCTACTATTTCAGACAATGTGGGACTAAACCAGTGGGATAGGTGACAAAGACTGGGACCATTCAGTCATATGCATTCCAACAGTTGATACCACATGCTATTGTGCTTGCTATCGTCTTTCTTGCAATCATGCTTGCATGTGATCAGGACCTGTCCACATCACCAAGTCAAGGAACCCTGTATAAAAGGCCCCATCCAAGGGAGAAGATGGTTTAGTTGCTCTTTGGTTGCTCTAAACAGCTAGACAATTATGGTGACCGGCCCCGATTGGTGAGCTTTTCCAGTTTCACCCCTAGGCTTGGCTCAAATAGAACCCCTTAAAAGGATTCAGATTTTGTGGATTTTGTTTCCAAATTTGGAAATTATTAGAATTGGAATCAAAGTTGAAATCGATAATCAAAGTCAGAAACAATTGGTTTCAATTTTGATTCCAACTTCAATTTACTTTATAGGAATCGGCGTTGGGGTTTTGGATTCCGACTCTGACCCCTTTGCACACCTGCATGCCTGACCATTTTGACAATGATGCTATTTTTATATCAAGAATAGTGATGGAAAAGCCACCTACATATGCATGACGGGTGGCAGGAGGCACCATTGTCATCCAATGTCCAGACATGCCAGATCCAGATGGCAGCTGAGAACTACAAGAAGCCATTCATTCTTCATGATGCTGAGGCCCACACAGCTCCAGACACTTTGGCCATCTTCTCTCCATGTACCCCTTCACCGTATATGACTCTTTGCTCTCCCTCCCTCGCTGACTCAATCTATCTCCCTCCCCGTCTGGTGCGAGTATGTAGATCACGTGGTATGGCTGGATGCCAACAGCCTTACATGTAATACTACCCTGCTTACCTACTTACCATCGATAGATATGTCTATTGATCGACACATCAATCTATTGATGTATCAATCTATCTGATACATAGATCTATTTATCTACCCAAATCTATCTCCCTCTCCCCCTGCTTTCATGTCACTGTGATGAGTCTTTAGTATTGTCAAAACCTTTAATATCTCAACCTGATGCTCGCAGTATCAAGTTGATGGATTCAAGGTTTCTGCTCAGTGGAAGCATGCCATACATGACCTATATGAATCAGCATCCCTTTTAATAGGCAAGACTATTGTTTTTGTAAGAGATAGGGTTTTCTGTTGTTTTCAAACCTTTTTTTTGGGAAAGCCAATTTCAACTCTGATGCAATTATTTGAAATCAAATTTAATAATCCCCACTCTGCAGAATGAATGCTTTCCAAGTTTATCTGAGGATCTCAAAAGCTCATTCATTTGTGTAATTCTTTTGCCCTTATTTTACTTTGTTTCAAATTCTCATGTTTGCACATCATATGATTTAATGTTCTGACGCTAGTATGCTATATGAAGCTTCTATATTTAAACTAAACTTTGTTGGAATTTGTTTTATTGCACCTAGTATTGCATTTTCTGTCTCAGTAGATTGTACAAGTCCACTAGTGTCAGCTAGGTATATGATATCTATGACAAAGGCAGCATTCCCTTAGGCACCAATTGGTGCATATTAAGTTTTTTGGCAAAACAAATCAGAGCTTGGCATCTGGCTTTTGGATGGCCACAAACTGCTGATTTATAGGATAATGCAACAGTTTGCTGTTGAAATGAAAAAACACTAAGAATGCAATGGGGGTTGCTCACTTACGATTCACAAGCAATGAGTAAAGCTCAGGCATACTTTTCTTCCAAGTCTGTACTGTTAAGAACATTCCTTTTCCATGATTGGTTTGCATAGACAAAGCATAGATGTTTTCACATAGATGAATATGTTCACTTCTAATTTGTTTATGTACATCCGGACATGTAATAGTCACTTTGTAGATGGGGTGAGATGAGCAAGTCTGATGACATGTAATCTTGCAAGCCAGTGCATGCAATTATTTTCCATGTGCATCTGCTGGGAAGAGTAATGCTTGCTGCAATGCCCCACACCCGCCCCCAACCCCTCCCAATCTCCATGGGGGCATTGCAGTGGGTAAAAGATTTTGTATTTTTATTTTAAGTCCGCCCTCCTTCCCAGCCGTACAGTGCAATGTCTGTCGGGCCACCCAAAAAAAATGAAAAATGCCCCTTAATGGGCCGAGCCCAATAACAATTTTTGATTTTTCAGATTTTTTGGGTCGTTTGATCGGGCATTGTACAATATGGACGGTTCGGGCACCTCGGGGCCAACTTAGAAAAAAAAAAAAAAAATTGTTTTTGTTTACCCTGCAATGCCCCTGCGTGCAGCAAGCATTACTCATGTTGGGAAATAACCACGAGTGAGGCATCTTTGAACTTCTTCGTTGGAAACTCAATTGCATCTGTATGTCAATGCATGTACGGAATGTCCCTTCTATATTACTTTCTTACGAGTCACTAGGGAATAACAATACAAATGAAGCATTTTGATTGCCCTTGGATACCTTGCGTGTTTTGGACATGGGCCGTTCCTTTGAAAAAAAAATTCTGTAACAAATTCATTGCTCCAGCTGACTAGTTCCATTATAACTGTTCCAAAGTTTAATGCTCATGACTTGGATTCTTGTGCAGGTAACTGAGACAGGTGTTGAGATTCTAACGGCACGATTGCCCACATCTCCCGACGTTTTTCCTTGGTTGAAAAAATAAAATGTTCAATGTCCATGTGCCTTTTTGTGAGTGAAGAACTAGCATCTTTGGCTAGTTGGCTGCATCTGGGGCTTTGGCAGTGATTTGCTTCTCGGATTCTGCATGTTGCAGATACCAGCTAGCAAATGTGATTGTTGTGGCCAATCTGAGGCAATGATCATTCAAACTTATGTCATATTTGTCATCATTTTCCTCTTATTATTATTCGACATTTTTTCTTTTTGGTGCTTTGTTATCAAATTTTGTTCCTCCTGTCTACTGGGAAGCCATTGTGGCATGATTAAGAACATTAAAGCTTCACCTTTGCTCATGTTCCTACTTTCTGCATTGTTTGGATTGAGATAAAGAGGAAGAGGACGTGATGTTAGGCTGATTTGTTACTTTTGGTCTTCTGCAATTGTTTTAGGCATCAATTAGTTTGGTGGTGGGAAAAAAATGCATACGATCTCAAATTTCGTATGTTGCGGTTCCAAAGCGACCTTTCCTATGAGGAAAGAAAGGTAGTTCCATAGAGATTTTGGACTTTACTTTTCCAGAATGTTGGAATTGCCCTGGGTTGTTTGGTTTGGCATAAAACGCTGTGACCTATCGTATTTTATGTCACTAGCAGGAATATTCAAGGTGTTGTTTGGCTTGACATAAGACGCTGTGAAACACACTGCATTCTCACGAGACATAGAATACGATGTTTTACAGAACCAAATGACCCTTCAATTTCTGGGGTTGAATTGAGCCTGACCTCCCTGTACTGGAGCGTTCGCCCTGGTATTAGGACCCCGGATGTGCACCATGCTGGGCAGCAACTCTTCTTACAGCCATACTGCTGGAACTTGTGCAGCAAACGTAGCTATGGGAATGAAAGGATCTTATATGGGTTTTCCAAATTCACGAACTTAGGAAGGGAAGGGGAGCGAAGATGATGTGAGGTGGGTGTACGGGGAGGAGCAGGGCGGGCCATGCGGTGGACAGAGGTGGTGCTCAGGTTGCAGACCTTGGAGACGTAGTTGCATTGGGCGGTGACATTGGCTGCAAATGGCGTGGTAGGTGGTCAGAATTCTCTCTCCCCAACCACATCAGGTCATCTGCCAAATAACGCGCGCGTGCGAGAGAGAGAGAGAGAGAGAGTACTCTCTTTGCAACTTAGTGCAAAGGCGGGTCTAGTCAAGCTTGAGATTAAGTGATGCTAGAAAGAGGAAGGACAAAGATCACCTTAGTGAGGGGGAGGAGAGTCCCCAATCCCGCGGCACCACCTGTGCTCGATAGGTCCCGGAGAAAGTTGACAGCTGGCTCTCTAACCCCGTCTATTTTAAAAAACACAAATGCTCCGATTAGGAAGGTTAAGCGTGCAGTTGCGGGAGTTGCTGACTGCCCATTCATTCTGGGTCTCATTTGTGCAAAATATGTATTTGTCAAGCGAAATATATGGAGTGATTCTGTTAGCCCATCAAGTTAATTGAGTTAGTCACGTGATCCAACCGCAGAAAATTGTACAGCGTGATTGAACTTGCTGCACAATCTAGTTGTGCTATTACTCTTCAGGACCTCATGGGCAGTACTGTGACCTGCCATGTGCTGGAGACCAATTGTTACTTTTAGTATCAGTTTGTTTGCAGAATAGCTTAAACCAGAATAAGGAGGAAGGGATTTCTTAATCCAGAGTAAGAGGTATTTTAGTTTGGTAGGTAGTTGGTATTCCACCCAGAATAAGTAGAATTGCACTGCGCTATTCCAAGTGATTTGGTAGGAATAAGTAGAATAAAGAAGAGAATAAAAAGTGGAATAAATAGTTTAAAATACCCATGTTGTCCTTGCATATGTTATTTTAAATTTTTATATTTTTCAAATCTTACTTATTAATATGTATAATATTATTGAGTTTGTCAACTATTTTTATTTTACTGTATAAATTAATTTTAAAGTTAAATTATTTTATTTTTTCAAACTCAAATTTGATGATTTAACATAATATCTTGTTAAAAATAAATTTATAATAAAATATGTTAATTTGTAACATCCGGTGATTAAAATTATGTTTTCTTCAATTTGTATAACACTCTGTGATCGTACATTCAATTACGCTAAAAATTACATACACAAAAACAGTCACCATAACAGTCAGTTGCAAAAATCATGAAATTCAATAAAAAAAATTTCAATTTTACAATATCCGTTATAACTGAAAAAAAATACAATGCATCATTCATGAGTCTCCCTTTTAACTAAATCCACACGCAAAATGCCTCCTAGAAGTACATATGCATTGTACCCCTGTTAAAAAAATTTAGTAGATTCTATACAACAAATATGAAATTAAAGTAAAAAAAAAGAACATTAAAATTACAATACCTACCATTGCCATAACCTCACTATCTATCAGTACACTGTGAAATATTAATCATTTCAAGGTTCAGAAACATGTACGTAATATACAAAATATCACTGTCCACTGGGGTTGCTCTAAGCAGTGGAGCCATCCTACCAATAGACTTAATTAAATTTTTCCATCATCGCCCATAATGACCGAATTAGGAACGTGCAATTATGTCCTCCTGGTATCCAACTATCCTCAATGGACATGCGTCCTTTGCAGGCTCAGAAGTATGAACTTATCATTGTCCACTGGGGTTGCTCCAAGCAGTGGAGCCATCCTACCAATAGACTCAATTAAATTTTTTCATCATCGTCCATAATAACCGAATTAGGAACGTGCAATTCTGCCCTCCTAGTATCCAACTATCCTCAATGGACATGCGTCCTTTGCAGGCTCAGAAATAGGAACTTATCATTGTCCGCTGGAGTTGCTCCAAACAGTGGACCCATCCTACCAATAGACTCAATTAAATTTTTTCATCATCGCCCATAATGACCGAATTAGGAACGTGCAATTCTACCCTCTTGGTATCCAACTATCCTCAATGGACATGCGTCCTTTGCAGGCTCAGAAATAGGAACTTATCATTGTCCACTGGAGTTGCTTCAAGCAGTGGAGCCATCCTACCAATAGACTCAATTAAATTTTTTCACCATCGCCCATAATGACCGAATTAGGAACGTGCAATTCTGCCCTCCTGGTATCCAACTATCCTCAATGGACATGCGTCCTTTGCAGGCTCAGAAATAGGAACTTATCATTGTCCACTGGGGTTGCTCTAAGCAGTGGAGCCATCCTACCAATAGACTCAATTAAATTTTTTCATCATCGCCCATAATGACCGAATTAGGAATGTGCAATTCTGCCCTCCTAGTATCCAACTATCTTCAATGGACATGCGTCCTTTGCAGGCTCAAAAATAGGAACTTATCATTATCCACTGGGGTTGCTCCAAGTAGTGGAGCCATCCTACCAATAGCCTCAATTAAATTTTTTCATCATCGCCCATAATGACCGAATTAGGAACGTGCAATTCTGCCCTCCTAGTATCCAACTATCCTCAATGGACATGCGTCCTTTGCAGGCTCAGAAATAGGAACTTAACGTTCACTAAAATCATTATCCAGTGGGGTTGCTCCAACCAGTGGAACCATCCGACCACTAGACTCATTTCTATTATTTCATTATTGCCCATAATAAGCGAATGAGGAGTATGTAATTTTGCCCTCCTGCTATCCAAATAACCCACTGAGATATGGTTGCACTGATACCATCCGATCATCCCAGTGTGGCAATGTATAGGGTTGCAAAATTCCATGCACCGTTCGCAGGCTCGAAAATAAGAGGATGGTTCGATAAAATCATTATCTAGCGGAGTTGCTCCAACCAGTGGAACCTTCCGACCACTAGACTCATTTATATTAATTCCTCATGTGAAAAAAATTAAAAAAGCTACTCAGTACAATGTTTAAGTCAGCGAAAAAGTAGAGAAATTAATCTAAAAATTATTCATAAAAATAAAATACTGCAGTTGAATAACGTCAAGTGCTAAAAAGGAAATGTTCAACATAAGCAATAACTAATATCCGTACATAAAGCATATGAAAAATCAAACATCACATACGCAAACAGATAAAAAAGTAAAATGCGAAGGGATATGCGGAACAAAGCACCGAAGAGGAGGCATGACGAACACAACTCATGGCCAAAGTGCGTTAGCAATCGAGTCCCTAATCTGCCCTCCTAGTGTAACCTCAGCCCGACTAAGAGGGATGTCAATGGGAACATCCTCGTCACCACCATCCTCACCAACTGCTTCTTCATTGTTCTCGCAGTTGAAGTAATAGTCATGTCCCTGAGAACGACGAATGAAGTTGTGAATAACAGCGCATGCAATGACCATCTTCCTCTGTATCGCCCAGGGGTACATGTTCCCCTCCTTTAGCGTCTGAAACCGATTCTTCAAGATGCCGAATGATCTCTCAACAACATTCCTTAACTGAGCATGACGGTGGTTGTACTTCTCTTCTTTATTCGCATATGCCCCATTCTGTTCCCCACGAAATGATGCCAAGTGATATCTTTGGCCACGATATGGAGCCAAGAAACCACTTGAGTTTGCATACCCATAATCAACCAGATAATACTTTCCACGAGGGACAGTGAATGCGCCTTCGTCCAAAGCCCATCTAAGCACCCGTATGTCGGCAGCCGATCCTTCCCAACCAACTGCAACGTATTAGAAGGTGAGCTCGAACGACACGACACCCATGACATTCTGGCTGATGAAACCCTTGCGGTTTCGGAATCGTCCGTGCAGTATCCTTGGCACATTTGCCAACACATGCGTACCGTCGATGGCTCCAATCGCATCCTACATAGTTGTACAAAGAAGATGTGTGGAAGAACATTTATCAGCCAATGTATACATGTACATCACGACTAACGTAAAAAATGCTCGGTAACAATGTGGTCACCTTGAAGTACAGGTAGAACGTTTGCTTTCCCCGGATGTGCGGATGACACTCACGAACCTGAGCGTGTGTAGGCAGCTGAATAAAGTCGTACTTTAACTCAGCTATCTGGTTTGTGACCAAGTTCACATACCGACTAATAGTATGAGAAGAGTGTTGGAACCGCTCGCACATGGCTCCCGTTGCAACGCCATGGCCGGCAGCATATAGGAACATACCAAGTTGCTCTGTCGCTGTCACATGCCGCGAGTCCCTCAAAAGGCCACGACTCACAAGTAGGTCACGGAGTCGTAAAAACATAGAAGGATGCACTCGAAACATGTGGTAAGACCTTTCGTCATGGCCGTCTAATATCTCATGGATCCATGTGTGGCCGGATAGAGCAGAGTTATGCATACATCGGCGTACCCGTGGAACGTATTCATTCTCAATGTGCTCAATAATTGTCTCCTCGATCACATTCAACACTTCTTCGTCCTCTTCTAGGAACTCCAATACAACATCAATAAATTCTACATAGAAGACATTGTAATAAGTGGGACAGAATTTTCCATAAATCTTACTCAGACCAAAATACATACATAAGAAAGTACATTGGCAAATTAGAAAGTTCAGATAGACATAAGTAGAATGGTAAGTAACACGATGAGAAGGATGACTACAATGACACACAACAGTATGATTACAACAAACAGTTGCCAGTCAAATTGAGCAGCGCGAGTAAACGAAGGAGGTGCCCTTGCAAGTAGTTGCTCAGATGTGCTGGACACATCGTAATATCGAGGAACTTCTGTTCGCCTCTCTGGACGTTGTTGGACAATACTAGAAAACGCACACTCGGCCTCCTCAATTGAATGGAAGCCCTTATAACAAGCCCCTGGGTACCCATTAACTTGGGCAAAACATTCAGGCCAACTGAAATAAAGTCCTGGCTCACGCCCAACCCAAACGACATAACATTTGTACCGTCCCATACCTACAAATTTATCAAATACCTGCATTTACTTGGATGAGTACCCATGGAACTAAAACATAATGAGCACGCAACAACTATGAATAAGAATATAAGAAATCCGAATAGGAGTTACAAGTCAACACATAATCCAAGTTAACATAATAAATCACTAACAACAAGTCTGAAGAAGAACGTACGTATTACACAACTGAAAATAGATATTAGCCGAATACATCATCGAAGTGAACATCCAAAAAATTACATGTCAACTACCCCACGTGGTGTAACATCCATCGGATCTTCTCCTCATTATTTAGGTTCATAAATATTGCGCGATTCCCCGGATCCTTGAAGAGAGCCAAGGAACTCACGAACAAGTCTGGATGTAGGCCAGGAACCTCTCGCAATGCGTCTATGCACTCCTTCATAGAAGGAATACGATCTGGCTCCTGGGCTGTGGTGGGTGTCTGGATCGAGGGTGTAGGGACGGATACCATAGAAGCCCTTTCCGCACGTAAATCTATGACAAGGTCAGTCCGCTTTCGAACAACATCAATAAAATCCATGATCGGGACTGTAATCATGGATCCAGTGTACTCAGTGTTAGGTTGATCGGGACTGTAATCAGGCACACTGCATGTACAGCGGGTTCCCTCAGCATCTAGATCAAACGTTGTGCTGTTGCTGGCTAGGTATTCCATCTCGGCCTTAAATGGGAAGGGCTTGCCTCTAAGGGAGCTATAATGTTGACGTGACTGAAAATGAAGAAAAATATGGTGTGTGAAAGTATGGATAATATAAAGTTGTGTGCAGAAAAGTGAAGTTGATCATGGGAGATGCTTACCGATAGGACGTCGTCCCAAGAGTCTTGATGTCCAGGGAAGGGCATCTTGTTTATATCATCCCAGCCCACCCAGTCCTTTGCTCAAGAAGTACACACAAAAAGTTGTAATTTTTCTTAAAGATTTTATATCGATTTTTCAACGTGGAATCTTTGTAGTCCAGATGCGTCGCGCTATTAAACGCTCCAACGATTTCACGCCAAACCCCTGGCTTGAAGGTTCCTTCGATGCAGTTATGTTTATCAAACTGCTCCGTAAGGAGACCTATGAGGACCCAATCTTGGGCCTCATTGAAGTTGGCAGCTCGAGTGCCCCGAGTCGTCTTCTCCTCTCCGAAGGACAGACGTTTTGTTCCGCCACCTTTAATATTAGGGCAAATAACAATCCAAAAAAAGCAGAAAATTGATGTAATCAAAGTATCTCATTTTAAAGGAAGGACAATGATACATTTAAAAGGAAACTAATACAAGTAATAAGTTCACTGTGGGAAAAGAAGTCGAAAATAAGGGACAAGAGAAAACACTACTGTTAGACATCGTCCTTGCCCGCTTTCTCGCCCTCCTAAATGACCATTCTCAAAATAATCATGCATGAGGCAAGGGCGGCATTAGTGTAAGACTTAGATAAGAATATAATAAGAAGGATATAAAAATGTTGGAACATGGAAGGAGGAGATAAAAAGCTACATTTATGGACAACAAAAAAGGACTTACATAAAGCGCATCTCACAATAACAAGAATCACAAATCAGCAAGCCAAAGTTAGACGAGTTCAACTCTAATGGGGTTATTCAGCACTTGAAAAAAAGAAATGATCTTGGGAGGGGTGCTTTAGTTTTTAAAACTCCCAAATGGAGTGATCTCAAGGAGACTATTAAGTGTCGCATTACTAGGGATTCTCACATCTCTTCCCTTTCACACTCATATGCTATAGTATTCACCACCTTTGGGTCTAATCATCAACACCAAGGCTGAGTGGTCTACTCCAATATGGCAAAATACGCTATGAAGGCAAATCAGCTATGTGAAACTATTGAGAACCTCCAGTTTAGAGATTTTGTAGAAGATTCATTAAGTAAAAAATCACAAGCATGTGAGTAGAAAATCCCACAAGGTTTATAAGAATTAAATAAAATAAGAACATGTTTTATCAATAATAAAAGGCAAACTAATATTAATGACAAGCAACCATCCATGGTGGAACACTGGTTTCCAATTACTAGAGTCTCTTATACAGTTGAATTCAGTTGTCAGAGAGGGATAAAATTATATTTCACTAGTATAGACTAAAACTATATTTCAAAAGTGAACAATAAGAAATTTCATGCTTAAACTTCCAACTATGAAAGATGTGTTGGAAAAACATGGACAGGTTTACCAATCAAATACAGCACAGTGATGAGAAAATGAAAACAAAGAAGGAAAAGGAGGCAAATGGCACATAAATTTATGTGGTTCTACAATGTGCCCACAACCATCAAATCCTTCCAGCCAAAAACTGCACGTGGATGAAAATCCATACAATATGAATATACGAAAGCATCCAAACTGACCTACATAAGGCGGACATACAAAATAAAGTATGCTCCAAGGAGACATCTGAAGGAGACATCAATAGCATATGTAAATTCATTACAGATGCTCCACACCTGAAAGTTACATCAATTTTCTAGAGTAATACTTGCAACATGTCCTCTAATAAACAAGATGGAGGATCAAACCAAGTGCAACAGCTAGCTGACTGAGATTTTATTAGCCAAAGGTGGACACATAAAAATCAGTCTTTTCCTAACCTGACAAGATCAGAACCCCATCTTAGCAGTATAATTAATCCACATCTTTCAGGATTTGTCCAAAAAAGCCTGAGCTGGAATTCCAGTTCTGACGCGTTAAGACTACCCACGCATCACAGAATAAAACTACATGCTATACACAACATATGTATTGTGTTGAAGTCTGAGGAGGCACGTAAACATTAGGTACTGTATATTCTGTGGGGGAGAGAGACACGTAAACAATAAAACAATCCCTAACCCCTCCTCCTTCTAGCCATATTATGCCAGAGATAACTCAAACATTAACAAAAGCATTCTCATTTTGGTAAATGGGACAAAGGTTGGATGTAGCAAAGATCTCATGGCCACGGGGTCGAGTTAGATTCTCCCACCCCCAAATTTTTGTTCATCATTCTACTTGTAGAATAGTACCTTTTCACACTATAAACCCACGCTGACTCCCAACTGTTGTATTACCTTTTAACTCATGTTAACAAATCAGCTTATGACATAATTCAAAATCAAATGGTACAAAGCGGAGATTGTCACTCAATATCCCATACCAAATATTTAATGTATATACTGAGACACTATAAACCATGATATCCAAGAAACTTTCATGGAAAAGATTACCATCATATCATGAACAGGGCCCACACCCGGATTGATAATTCTTTCAACATTTCTTTCCTCTCAACAATTATTTTGGGTCAACTTTAGAAAGTAATCCAGCATATTGAATAGGGAATAAACAGGAACTAAGAAATATCTTGACTTACATGCCAATAAAAAATGTACAGGCCATAGACAAAACATGGCGTCTAATTTCCAAGTCATACATTTATAAGCAAGGCGTCTAATTTCCAAGTCATTGTCCTTTATAGTGAAGGAAGAAGCATAATAATAATCATCTATAGAGACATGGGGATGTTTCCTCCCTCTCTTTCACTGTGACTGGCATGTGATTCCATAATTCTAAAGGCTATGACAGGGACTACACAACTATCAAAAATGTTGTGCTATGCCTGTGACCAAGATCATATTGAGTATTGAAAGGAAAAGTTTTCAAGCTTTTGATGAGAACAACTAAAAGTATCTTATATATGTAAGAAACAAATGTAGAATTCATCACCGCATGATTTTTTTTTTTTATTAACACTTTGTTTAGATTCATGTAAAACACATGAAAATAAAAATAAGGGTATGAAAATCTTGCGATTTTATATTATGATGGCCCTTTTGTGGAAGCTAAAGCTAAAACAAAAGAATGAATTCTAGGTAGGTTGACAATGGCTCGACAGTTTTTTTTTTTATTATTTATTGTTTCATATTGAATCAAACATCTAAAAATATTGCAAATTGAAACATTTTACTTAGATTTCAACCTCTTACATTAAGACACACAATCGCTAAAATGTCAGCTTAATGACCACAAATCTCCCGAAGAATGTTCATAACAAAGCGAAACATAATAGAGATCAAAAATTAAATCACTATAACTGCATACAGATTAACCCACACTAAAAAAGGAATTGCAAACACAATTTTGAGCCACAAATAGCTCCAAGTGACTAACTCTTTCGTCATTAAAAAAATGTGGATAATTTCTAACTCTACTAGCTAGAAACTTATTGGATTGTCACAATGTTTGCAGACTTCAAAGTGAAAATGAGAATATAACATATACAAATACTATAGTTGGACGACTATATTACTTTCACGCATTAAATTAAGAATTTAACAACACTGTTATTAGCAACGCAGGCCTGGTTAAACCGTGTTTTGAAATATTTTGAAGCCAACTAAACAGTATTACGAGCATTAAAGACCTGGTAAAATGGTTTTAATCATGTGCTAAGAACTTTTGAAACGGGCGAGGTGAGAAGGGGCATTAGTGCCCATGATAGGGTTAAACCCATGAAACTGTTGTAGTCTTAAATCTGTCTAAAAAAAAAAGGAAGAAGAACATGTACCAAAAGAAGTGTTCGACCTATTACCAAAAGAGGGGCAGGAATAGGCCTCGCAGGTTTCAGAATAGGCGCCCATTGGAAGCCATTCTCTTCTGTAAAATGAGATCGTCGGGCTATTTTGTGATGAAAATTTAGGTAGATTTCATAACAAGCTCCCATATTTTGAAATCTAGTTAGAATGATCTCGAAAGAGAGAGTTGATCAAAAAACTTCACCAGCATAGATGAGTGACCATGGTAGAGGGAAACTGATGCAACCATGGGGCTATATATAAAACCGGTGCAGGAGAGATGTATCCGGTAGAATATGAAAAAAAAAGAAAACCTGATTGATGTTCTAACCAGATTTTCATTGCACTGATGGGCTCCGCGTTGGAGGATGAAGAAGACAATGTCACCGATGAACGATGGCCAGTAGGAAGGCAGTGGCTGGAGAACGATCCGTAAGGGGAACGAGCAGCGCCTGATGTTTGAAGAAGTCCTCTCTCTTGCATCCTCGTTTCGGAAGGGGAGGGGGAAACCCTCTCTTTAAACAAGGCAAAGCATAGGGATGGATGAGATGGTGATGCACCCAGACGCTGCAAAAGGAGGCGAGTTTGAACGGGCTTCGTGATGTGCTTCTCTTGCAGCAGGCAAGGATCGGACGGAGGGGAGGAGAAGGAAGAAGCAAGGTTGGGAGAAGGAAGAACGAAGCTTCGTGATGGCGAACAGCTAGTGACGAAGAGGAAGTGCCCGTGACCTGGTGGGAGCTTGGGAAACGGGGAAGAGGACGACAACTGGGTTTTGCCCCTATTCCACTTAAACCGGGTACAAGGCATTCCACCATGGGTTAAACAATGCCCTCCGTCAAACTGGGTTAAAGGGTTTAAGTGGAATAAGAGACCCTATTCCGGACCTATTCCGCAAACAAAGCAAGGCTAAGGTAACAAGTTTCGGTACACCCCTCAATACATGGTAAATTATGTTTGGGACTTCTTCCATGGTGACACACCGGATTATGTAAAAATGTCCCCATTTTAGGCGAAGAAAACACCATTTGATGCAAGAAGTTTATCGTGTATAAACAATAATACAAGGGAGAGTACGTCCTCTCAAGCTCATGATCTACAAAGAATTAATGTGGCGGTCAAACAACCAATGCAATGCTTCTTCCATGGCACTGCCCATAAAGGATTATTGGTTTGAAGCAACGACTGGTTCCTCTTTAGATGTGAGCTGGGTCTGGATGTACTGTGGAACGACATCGAACTTGGCTAGTTGCATCGTGTAAGAGGCACGACCTTTTGTCATGCTCCGGAGTGTACTTACATACTGGAACATTTCGGCCAATGGTACCAAAGCGTCGACCACCTGCATTAATGCCCAAACGGAGGTCAATTTCGCAAGCTTCCAGAGGAGCACAAAGTCTTGTCACAAGCAAGAAAAAAAATGATTGCTAGACAATGAACTACATTCAGACTAAACTCAGGAAGGTGTCTCTAGTTGGAACTTGTCAAACAGGTCAATTTCAGGGACTTGAAGAGAAGCACAAGTCCTCTCACAAGGGGCAGTGAAAGGAAAAGATATATATCCTGAATTGCTGTGCAATGGAAAATATTAAACTAAGTGATTCACATATGGTAATCGTAGGTCATTAACTGTTACCCAGATCTTTTAAGAATGCTGCAAGGACGTGTGGTTTAAACAAAAGTAAGGTACAAAAGATACCCCTAATTGGGACTTTACAACCTGCAATGGCACTTTGGGAACATGCAAGGAATCGAGGAGTACACCCTCAAAAGGAATGGCAGCTATCTAAGTCAACGTACCTTCAGACCGCCAGGCTTTTCTCCAAAGACGTTGATGTGGCCTCTTCTTGCGTTCAGATCACCAATCACATCACCCAAGTGCTCTTCAGGAGTAACAATTTCGACCTTCATAATGGGTTCAAGCAACCTAGGAGCAGCCTTTCTCATACCCTCCCGGAAAGCCCCTCTAGCTGCCAGTTGGAATGCCAGTACACTTGAATCAACATCATGATACGAGCCATCAAGTAATACTGCACGAACATCAACAACAGGATATCCTGCCAGAACACCATTGCTCATGCATTCTTCCAGGCCCCTTATGACTCCTGGTATATACTCTTTTGGCACTACCCCACCCTTAATTGCACTCTTGAATTCATAACCACTTCCTGCCTCCAAGGGCTCAAACCTCACAGTAATATCTGCAAATTGGCCTGACCCACCAGACTGTTTTTTGTGAATATACTTCACTTCTGTGACTCTTGAGATGCTCTCACGGTAGTTAACCTGAGGTGCACCGACATTTGCTTCAACCTGCATATAAACAGAAAACAAAGCAGCAGAAAGTTAGATTACCATTTCGTCCCAAATGATTTCTATGCTTCTGGGACGTCTTCCTGATGGAAGGTGGCAAATGCCATGAATAATAAAAGTCCTACTTGATATACAGACATGCAGTGCTTAAAAACTAGAGTTACAAGCATTGTATGATATGAACAACCAAACGCAATCTGTAAATTCACTTAACCAGTTGTGTGAAAACTGGAAAAACAAAAATTGCATATTTTAGATCTTGTCCATGAACCATACGAAGTTGTTAAACATCCCTATTCAGACAGAAACCGCTGTATATTATGCATCTCAGATCGTCCTGCTTCCAAAAAACTTAGCAGATTCAATCTTATCAGATGCATACATTGTACATGGGAAACAAAATAGCATGTCACAATGTTGTTACTAGAATAACAAGCACAGAAGGCTATGGGGAAAATCAAGACTAGAGAAATGAGAACAAAAAATAACAAGAAAATCATCAAAGAAATAAGCAAATCAAAGTCACAAACATTGAATTCTCTCTTCAATCGATCAACAATGATTTCAAGGTGCAGCTCTCCCATGCCTTCTATAACAGTCTGATTGGTTTCATCGTCCCTTGAGAAGTGGAACGATGGGTCTTCTTGAGCAAGCTTAACCAGTCCAACTGCCATCTTGTCAACATCAGCTTTTGTGTTGGGTTCAATTGCAACCTTGATAACAGGGTCGGGAAAATCCATCCGTTCAAGTACAATGGGATTCTCCGGATCACATAATGTTTCACCTGTGATTGTGTCTTTAAGACCAGCAAAAGCAACTATGTCACCTGTAAGAGCTACTTTTACTTCCTCCCTACTATTAGCATGCATCTCTAGGAGTCTTGCTACTCTCTCTTTCCTCCCCTTGTTTGCATTAAGAATATAAGAACCAGAGGCTAGCTTGCCAGCATACACTCTCACAAATGTAAGTGATCCCACAAAAGAATCACTCATAATCTTGAAAGCAAGTCCAGTAAATGGTTCATTGTCATTTGCTACTCTTTCAATTGTCAATTCTGGGTCTTCGGGGTCAGTGCCCTTCATCGGTGGCAAATCAAGTGGAGATGGCAAATAATCCACAACAGCATCCAGCAATGGTTGCACACCTTTGTTCTTAAATGCTGAGCCACACAAAACTGGAACAAAGTTGCCTGATATGGTTCCCTTCCTAATTAGTTTCCTAACAGTTTCCATATCAGGTTCTACTCCTTCGAGATAGTTTTCCATTGTTTTATCATCTACTTCGACAACATTCTCTATCATCTGCGTTCTGTATTCTTGAGACAAATCTTGAAGATCAGCTGGTATATCCTCATATACAAACTGTGCACCCAATTCTTCTCCTGACCAGATCACAGCTTTCATTGTCAAAAGGTCAATTACTCCTTTGAAACTATCATCAGCACCAACTGGCAATTGAAGCACGAGCGGTTTAGCACCTAAGTTTGTAATTATCATGTCCCTTGTTCTGAAAAAATTGGCTCCAGACCGATCCATCTTATTGACAAAACATACTCTCGGGACTCCATATTTATCAGCTTGTCTCCACACAGTTTCAGACTGTGGTTCCACACCAGCAACACTATCAAACAAACATATAGCACCATCTAGTACCCTGAGAGCACGTTCAACTTCAAGTGTGAAATCAACATGACCAGGAGTGTCAATAATGTTAATCCTGTGGTTTTTCCAAAAGGTGGTTGTAGCAGCAGATGTTATTGTAATGCCTCTTTCTTGCTCTTGCTCCATCCAGTCCATGGTAGCTGTTCCCTCATGCACCTCTCCAATTTTATAGTTCCTTCCAGTGTAGTAGAGAATGCGCTCCGTAGTGGTGGTCTTTCCTGCATCTATGTGGGCCATAATCCCAATATTCCTATAATCTTTCAGTGGTTGTCCCCTTTTTGTGTCTGTAAAGAAATGAAGCAACAACTAGTCAGCAAGTTGAATGTTCAATCGTCATACAAGAAATTTTCTACTGGAGAAAACAATTAGAAACAAACTGGTAACTGTGTATTCCTAGGATAAGCATCCTTTTTCCTTTTTCTCACATCTTGGATATGCCAAATAAAGGGGGGGAAAAGGCAACTCACTGAAAAGTCCCCATTGAACATGTCACCAATTTCTGGTTTTGAACTTTCGACTTGAAGCACAAGTGTGTTCTTTTCCCAGAAGATTAAACAACATAACTGTGTTTCCGACTATGTACAATGTTCTTGAACCAGACTAAGAAAATACTTCATACAGTGACAAACATAAACAATAAGGCTAGGAAAATACTCCATACAGAATGACAAATAAGAAGAATAAGTAAACAAGTAAAATTAAAAGCCCTTTTTTTCCTGAATTCAAACCGGATATATAATTATACAATCCATGAATGCAAATGAGGCTATCAGATTACTTTAAATGACATAAAGACAAAGTTTGAATTCATCATGGAATCCCAGAAATGAATATAACTATCTAAAGAAAATAAAATTTTTAAGTCTACTTCTTTTCCCTAGAATGCAATACCAAGCTAATGTACATTTAGAGCAGAAGCCATTATGGAACTCCCAATCAAAAGACAGCTGCCTGATGGCATGTGAAGATGACAAGAAGCTTACTAGTTTCTTCCAATGAAAATCATCTGGCGTTGCATGGCATTGGTGGTGGACCAGACAAGGCGAATGCTAAGGAGTTGTTGGTGAAGGTAGAAAGGAGGAGGAGCGGGCTAAGGAGGTGGCAGAAAGGGTTGGGTTGGCCATTATATTTCAGCTGTGACTTCAATGCCACAGTATCTACAGAGGAAAGATCCGATCTGCCCTTTTGTATTGGGCTATGGAGGACTCCTAGAAGTTCATAGCTGAGGCAGCTCCAGTTGACATCCACACCCCTAACTCTTGTTCACCTGGTCAAACTTCATGGTGGAAACCATTTGCTCCAGACTTGTGGGTTTTTGGTCTCCGTGGATTGGAGGACAACTTCCAGCATCTTCAAGCCTTATGTCTTTAGAGTTTGATGTTAACAAGCCCATTTTGCTCAAGAAGCAATCATTTTGTGTTATCAAAGGGGCCTAATCGAAGAATAAAAATGCAGTGCGGAGAGTGGAGAGTGGTGAGCGGGGTGCGGGTGTTAGAGGAGGAGCGGGTTGGAGAGATGGAAGTTTGGGCAGGAGGTGTGGGACAGAGCATGAAGATCTGCAGGGAGAGGATGGGGGAAGGTTCGGGAGCGGGAACGATAGGAGGAGATGCGCAAGATGTTTGGAGTTGGGCCATTTGGCAGCAGGGTGCAGGAATGCTTTGGTGTGTAGGGTCTGCTGTAAACTTGGGCATAGGAGCTATGTATGTCATGATCGATGGAAGGAATGCAGTGCTCCAAAGAGCATATGGTTCGATTTACAGGAACAAGGATCTAACGAGGTGGGAAATCTGAAGTTGAGGTTCCTTGGTGTATGGATTTTAAGAAAAATATGGAATATCTGAAGTTGTCCCTAGTAGCGCAGGTTTACATTGGTTCTCTTAAGCCTGGGGAGTTGCAGAATTATCTTTCGCGGAGTTGTTCTGTTGGAGGGATTTGGAGAGTCCATGTCCTTGAAAAAGATGCTTTTCTAATGCATTGCTCCTTGCCAGCAAATCTTGAAGACAGTGCTTCTCAAGGGGATTTAGTGATAGGGGAAGCGAGGGTATAGTTGTCACACTGCTTGGTGGCATTTGGAACACAAGAAGTGAAAACACAGCTCAATTTGGTGCATCCTGTTGTGTTTATGGGATGTTGGAGTCTTCAACGAAGCTGCATCTGTGGTGGGTGTTTTGAAGGAGGTGGACAGAGATACCATTCAATGGAAGGAGCTGGAGTATGCTAGGCTCAGGATTGAGTTGGAAAAGGGGAGTCTATTGCCTTGCTTCTTCAAACTTAGGTGGAACAAAAAGAGCTTATGGGAGAAGATTGAGGAAGATAATAGAAGGGAGATGGAAGAGCATTGTCCTACAGTGAGGTGGTTAAGGGGTATAAACTGTATAGGGTCCAACACGATCAACATTCGCAGGGAGAAGGCGACAGGTAGAAGACAATGGTCCAAGAGGGGAAAGGACCGGACCTAGATAACAGGCTACTGAACTGGCTCTTGAACCGGCTCGGGTTGATTCTAAAACGCTCTCTTTGAAAGCGGTGGAAGAACCAGGTCGGGTCGATACCGATTGGGCCAAGCTGTCTTCCTATTTAAGGGCTGAGGGTTCGGCGGAATCATCATGGAGGAAGGCTATCGAGGAGATAGCGAACCAGGTGGTTTTAGGGGTGCGGCGGAGTTTGTGGAGTGGAAAAGGGAGTAGGTTTAGGGTTTACAAAAGAAGCAGAGAAAGGAGGAAGGCAGTGAGTGCAAGGGTATCCCTGATGGAAACAGAGGCAAATGTGTTAGCTACTCAGGCTGGCGTTGCTGAGTCTGGAGGTGGGCCACCAAGGCAGCGGCAGAAGATTCGGGGTGCAGAAGGCAAGAGCCAGTCTAGATTTCCTGCAATGGATGATTGTTTGCAGTGGCCCGATCTTGGAGGATCTCTCAACCATACGGAACAAGGAGAGCGTCTTCAACGGCAAGGGTTTCCTATGAAGGAGGCACGTCCTCAGCGGCCCAAGGTAGCGGATCAACCCGTGATTCCAGAAGCTGAGCTGGAAGCCTGGAATCCTTTGATGAAGAAGCCAAGTCAGATCGTGAATCTTCCTTTGTATTGGGTATGCATGATTTTTGTTTGCAGGATCCCCCATTTTCCCCAACTCATCTTCCACTTTCCCAAAATGCAGAGGCGAAATTGCAAGGACAATGCTACTGGGGAAGAAGGACAAGGAGAGGGGAGGGAGGGTCTGCACAAGCAAATCATTGACAACTGGACAGATGAAGAAATCTGGGAGAAGGCTCACACTTTAGGCTTTCAAATTGAGAAGAAGTCAGGCTAGTATCATCGTTGTGGGTTTCCAATTATGAAGTGGCACCTAAGAAGACACATAATGTGGGGGGGGGGGGGGGAGGGGAAGAGTTAAACAGCTTGTTGAATTCTATGGGAGGAAGAAAGCTCTTGTTCTATACACTCTTAGTTAGTAAACAGGAGGGGAGTACACAACAACAAATGAAACTAATGTACTGGAATATGAGGGGCCTGAACGGGAGGCATAAGAAGGTAGCTGGGGGAAGGACAAGCTGGAGTATTGTTTTGAGAAGAAACCTGAAAGATTCAGAATTAGGTGTTTACTTGGGCCTTCTGAATTTCCTGCATAAAGTGCTGATTTGCCAGAATCAAAGAGATAAGATAGTGTGGGAGCAAAATAACGGAATTTTCACAGTAAAAGTCTTTGAATAATTTAATTGAAGGAGACTCTCCTACTTATCCTCAGTTCGGAGAGGTTTGAATCCCCTTTGAAGATTAGAGCTTTCATGTCGTTACTTTTGCAAAAAAGAATTATTACAAAGGTATATAGACAGCACTGGGTGCCAGATAGTCATACAGAATGTTCTTTATGTGGTCTGAATGAAGAGGATATTGAACACCTGTTTATTCACTATTATTAGTAGAGAGGTTTGGAGGGTCTTCTCAAATTTATTGGGAACACAATTCAACTTTACTAGTATTCAGCAGATGTGAGAGTTTTCTAGAGACTACAAGGAATCGGGTGGTAACAAGTGTAAACAGAAGATTTCTCTTATTCTACCACATGCAGTCTGCTGGAGCATATGGCGACAACGAAATGATTGCCTATTCCATGGATCTAGGGTGTATGTTGAGAATATTTGTATTCAATCATTTTCATTCTTGTATCAGTGGAGTCGATTTATTTTAAACATTCCTTCAGTGGAGTGGGAAAAGGTCACAAGAAATATGTAATTTTTGGTTTCTTTATTTTCAGCATGAGGAACCTCTCAGCTGAATTTGGATGTACTTCCTCTCTTTATTTCTAATAAAATTGGTGGTACACCAGAATTTCTTTCAAAAAAAAAAACCCATTTTGCTCAGGACCTACTTCAGAACTTTCCAAAGTCCAGATTTAGAATGGAAAGGTACTAGGTGAGGGAAAAAGTTTATTGATGAGGTCAGGAAAGCTTGAAGTGAATAAGGGCAAGAGAGATCAACTATGGCTATGTTCTCTAAAAGACCAAAGAATTTGGCACAAGCTCTTTCACAATGAGGAGCTTCCAAGATGCCACCAGGCAAGGTAGCAAAGGTTAGGAGTTTAGACCACCTTCATGGTTTGGATATTTGGAGGAAGAACTGTTGCATGAGGTAAACAGGGAAATGAGGGAAAAACTGAAGGTAGACTATGAGGCCATCCTTCTTGAAAAGGATATCTATTGGAAGTAGAGATCTAGAGAGAGACTGATAAAGGAAGGTGACATAAACATAACCAAAGAACTACCTACAGAAGAAGATTGAACCTCATCAAAAGCCTCAAGGATGGAGATCACCTTATTACCCAAAGGGATGTAGTTAGGAGGTGTGTGCACATAGGAGGACATGTGGTGGCCGACTATATCAGATGATATTCTTCCACACTCATTGGATGATGAGAGGTGAGAGTTATATGCCCCTTTACCGAGGAGGAGATCAAGAGGGTAGTGTTTGCCCCGACTAGAGATGAAGGCCCAAGACTTGATAGCATTCTTCTAGGGATGTAAATGAGCCAAGTTGAGTGGTGTACTACCCCAGTTCTGTTATATCCTACACTTTTATAACTATTAATAAATTTAATTAATTTAAATTGAATTAATTAACTAATTATAAGAATCTATGACTGAGTTTAAGTAACTTAATTTAGTCCAATTAATTCAATTATGAAAGTCCAGTAGTCCAATTATACTACCAAGAATAGCCCACTAATTTAGTTCAAATTCTGGGTTGATGTATTAGATAACAACATAGTAAAATAATGATATATTTCTATAAAAAAATTTGATTAAGACATAATTGATATCATTGAAAAGAGAATAAAAAGATTTATAACTTTGTAGAAGATCAGTTTTACTAATTCATATGTTTTAGAAGTCAAAAATATCAAAGATCAATTTTCGAAAGGACTACCCATAGAGAACAAGTCCTAATCAGATTACGATTTGAATTAGGAAACAAAAGTTGGTGTAATTAATGTTAACCACGACCTAAAAAGTTATATATAACATATTTGACTTAGATTAGAAGTAAAACATAATAAATTTGAATATAATTAAGATTCTAATTAATAGATAGAAAGTCATAATTGGAATCCTATTTGGACTAGAATTATGTACAAAGATTTACTTGACATAGTCTTAGTATTTTAATCATAACTCCGTATATACAATTCTAAATTAAACACGATAACTCTCATTAGAACTATGACTCAAAATTCTAGACGTTTTATGAAGACCATATATTTAAAATAAGTCGTTTTTTAGTCGGAATCAAGACATCTTTAAACATGAAAAAAAATTGGTAGATTTCTGAGTTCAGAATACTTAGGACAGCATGTCAATAAAATAGACATATCTTTTTGTATAGATGTCCAAAAATAGTGAGCATGGTGGCATTGGAAAGATAATAAAAAATTATAAAACTTTGTACACGAGAGTTTTTCTTAATTCGGATGTTTAAGGGGCTGAATTTAAAAATCTTCAGAAAAGGAAATTGTAGCAGCGTGAACATAGTTCGATTTGCACTAGGAAGCTATGTAGTCAGAGGCGAGAGGCGATCAAGGGTTCGCCTCAGCCTCAAATGCCTAGGCGATTGCCTAGGCGTTTGAGGCAACGTGTTTCTACCATACAACACTATGAAGGAAGAAAATGACAATATGAGGAAACTAAATAAAATATCAAAAAAAACATATATAAGACCTTGAGAAACACTGATCATGATCAACATGTAATCATCAATTTGTATAAAACACTCATATGTGTAGTGCATGGTCTTAGGAATCATCAAAAAGAAGAAAACAATGTAGCAGCATGTAAGAAGAAAGGGGAAAAAATGTGACAGCACGTAAGAGAAAAATATTATTGGACATTTGTTAAAAGAGGCATTCACTTTAGAATAATTAAGAGCAAGAAAAGCAGTACCACATAATTTAAAAAAAAAAAAACATTTGACATAGACTTTATAGGCAAGTGCCTAGGTGAGTGAGGCGAACATGAGGCGAGGCGAGGTGCTCTTGGCTCGCCTCAACCTTTTTCATTGCCTAGGCGAGCGAGGCGATCGCCTTTGATAACATAGCTAGGAAGTGACTTTGACTTAGAGATTAAGTTATGGAGAGTAGGAGTTCGACTCCAGCAAAAAAATGGGACATTGGTGGTTATATTAGGAGAGTAAATAAGCATAAATAGAGCCTTGTGGTCGTGCTCAAACTCTATAGTATGCAGCTCTCTTCTAAGAGATAAGTTCATTTGGTGTTCTTGAGATAATAGAGTTTTTTTTTTAAGAAGGTGACTAATAGTCACTATTCCATTGAAGAAGAACGAAGGAAGATAGTACAAACAGATCCCAAACAGAAAACACTCCACAACCTGGTTGGGACAAACCCCCAACCAGGCCTTAAGACACAAAATAAAATTTACAGTAGAACAGTTTTATCAAGTAGATAAAACCTGAATAACTAAACAAAACCCTCACAGAAACATAGATCTCCATAGTGCTGCCTTCTGCAGAATAGCTGAGATGTCCTCATTAATAATACCAGCAGCTCTTGCCCATTCATCCACTCTCCTAAATGTTATCTTCAATAATTCAATAGCACTATTATGTTGGTCACTGAACTTTCTCATGTTTCTTTCACACCAGATGGCCCACAACAAAGCCGGTCCAATGAGTGACCACACATGTACCTGACCAGGAAATGGGCAGACATTTGACCACCACATAAGAAGATCCATGACTGAAGACTGATCCACCCAGCTGATTCCAAATATTCTACAGAGAGTCATCCACAGAATATGAATAATGCCACATCCCATAAACAAATGTATAAGGTCCTCCTCAAACAACGCACAAAAGACACATGCAGAATTATCTGAAATATGCAGCTTCTTAGCCCTCTTACCCGTAAGGGTTCTATCCCAAGCAACCTTCCATAAGAACACCTTAATCTTATTAGGAAGATCTTTTGCCCAAACTAAATTCTTCCACCAAACTCTACAACCACCATCATTCAAAATCTGCACAATAGACCTAACTAAAAACTGTCCATTGGTGTTCCATCTCCAAACTCTCATGTCTTGAATCTCAGCACACAAACTCACTCTATTTATGAGATTAAACAGAGATAAGAATTCCTCTAATTCCACCTCAGTTAGGTCCCTTCTCGGCTGCAAATTGAAAAAGCATGAACCATATTGTGACAACACATCTGCAACCGAGGCTGCCTGGTTAAGCGAGATGTTGAATATATTACTGAATGATGAAGACAAAACCAGACCGAAGCACCATATATCTTTCCAAAAAGATGTGTCTCTGCCATTGCCAACCTGAATTATGTAGGATCTATCCAAAAACTCAGCAGTCTTCACAATGTTCTTCCAAATGGGAGACAAATTGTAAGAAGTAGAGGGGCTAACAGACCACTTATTGTCAAAATAGTAGTATAAGTCCTTAACAATGACAGCCCACTTATTCTCTCACTCTATTCTCTTGAGAGAATAGAGTTGTTCATGGTTGTTTCTTTTGTGAATTTGATTCTAATCAATGTTTTGTGTTGTTAGAGACTTAAAGAACGTGGGGAAGAGTTTAGAGAATGTGAAAAAAAGTTTAGAGGTAGAAGAAATCATGGAGAGATAGCAAAAAAGCCATAGGAAAACTAAGAGCCGGTCTTTCTTCAAGAGGTAAGTGAATAACTCAATACATGATCTATTTTGTATTGAAAAACTATATTATTTTTAAGAGCTTTAAAAAGCTAATAAATTAGTAATAAATTTGATCTATATGTTTACTTCATGATATTCAAGTTTCAGATTTTTGTGATCTTCTTTACTATTTATTCAATTATTATTATTATCTCAGCCTATGTAATCTATCCGTTCAATATGTTATGTTTCTAATTATGATTACATAAGTTACAGATGTTTGTTCTCTTTGGTCTGATATCCCATTGAGCTAAAATTTTGATAGAAGCTTACTCTACATGTTATCTTCATGCCTATGTAGTCAGAGGCGAGAGGCGACCAGGGGGTCGCCTCAACCTCAAACGCCTAGGCGATGGCCTAGGCGTTTAAGGCGATATTTTTTAAAAAATATATATTTATAATTTACTTATTATACAAAATGTCAAAAACACAAATATAATCATACATAATGACATATTCATTCACTCAAATTATCAAATATAATCAAATAATTTTAAATCAAACTTAATTGAAATAAATTTTAATCATTCAAAGATGTAATCAATAAATTCATGGACATTTTCCTACTAATTAAAATCCACCACAATGAAAATTTATCAATGAAATGCTAAGGAAACACAATGAGTGAGAGTCAAGGGTGAGGCAGACAGAGAGAGTGAGGCTCGGGGGTGAGGCAAACAAAGAGAGTGAGGGTGGGGGGTGAGAGACAGACAGAGAGAGTGAGGTCGGGGGGTGAGGTTGACAGAGAGAGTGAGGGTGGGGGGTGAGAGACAGACAGAGAGAGGTTGGGGGGTGAGAGACAGACAGAGAGAGTGAGGGTCGGGGGTGAGGCAGACAGAGAGAGTGAGGGTGGGGGGGTGAGGCAGACTGGCAGAGCCAAAGAGATTGAGAGAGACAGAGAGCATTAGAGACTTAGAGAGATTAAGAGGGTCGGGGGAGGCAAACTAGCAGAGAGAGAGAGAGAGAGAGGGTCAGGGGAGGGGAGGTAGACTGGCAAAGCTGGAGAGATTGGGAGAGACTGAGATGGTCGGGGGAGGCAGACTGGCAGAGAGAGAGAGAGAGAGGGTCGGGGGAGGCCAACTGGTACAGAGAGAGAGGGTCGGGGGAGGGGAGTGTGCGTGAGACAGAGCCAGAGAGATTGAGAGAGATAGAGAGAAGACTGAGACAGATTGAGAGGGTCGGGGGAGGGGAGTGTGCATGAGATAGAGAGAGAGCGGGACGAACAGTGAGACAGAGAGAGAGGGAGAGACAGAGTGTGCGTGAGAGAGAGAGAGAGAGAGAGAGCAAAACAGAGTGAGAGTGAGACAGAGTGTCCGTCAAAGAGAGAGAGATGGCTGATGAGTGAGAGAGACAGAGAGAGGGACGAAGAGACAGAGAGTGAGAGTGAGAGTGAGAGTAAGAGCGAGACAAAGCGTGTGAGAGGCTGAGAGAGGCTTGCCTGCCGCGGCCGTCGCCGTCGCCGTCGCCGGAGAAGTAGCCCACTGCCGCCGGAGACGCTTCCCGCCGCTACCGCTTCCGTCGTTGTCGGGGAAGAAGCTCGCTACACTGGTGTCGGGGGTCTCGGACTCTCGGGACACAGGAAGGGTTAGGGTTCAATACGGAGGGGGGAGGTTTATTAACGCTGGGTCGGGGGTTTCGTAATGGGCTAGTTTAAGCCCGAATGGAATCGAGGGTATCGTATTGGACCGGTTAATTTAACGGTGGGCCTTTTTTTTCTAAATTGGACCGGTAAGGCGCCTGAGGCGCTGAAGGCGCCAAAGGCACGCCTAGGCAAACGCCTGGGTGAATGAGGCGTTTCCCGCGATCGCCTAGGCGAAAAGCGGGAATGCGAGGCGCCATACCCGCGCCTCGCCTCGCCTCGTCGCCTAGGCGTTCGCCTCGGGCGCCTTTGATAACAGAGCTTCATACCTAATAAATTTTATCATTTTCGAAGTTCTTTTGATATTTATTCCCTAATATTCTTCTCATATTATATAATCTGTCCTGGCAGTTTTGAAATCTTAACTTGTGAATCTTATATTTCACTTGATTCATATTCAAACCATATTAAATTTTGTAGACATTTGTAATATTATCCTTAACTTCTTTGGAAAGTTTGAGAATTTTAAGATTCCGTTTGCTATTCAGTTTATCTTCTACTTTGATTTGTTGTAATTCTTTTTAAGTCAGATTCTCCAAATCGAAGTGATAATCCAAAATCATATCAAACCAATCCATAAATTGATGAAACTTTGTATACACTTTACATATGATCGTTTTGACATGTCCTCCAAGTTTGATAATTTTTTGAACCTGTTTGATATTATTCGGCCTATTTGTTAATTTGTTAGCTCTGAAAATTAGTTTTGATGGCCGAAAAATATGTTTGCTATTTCGAAAATTATAAGAAAATTCTTTTGACTATCTTTTTTGTCCAGCAACCTATTTTGATTAGTTTTACTCTAATTTTTCATATATATGACCATGGTGACTCTCTAAGTAGCTATTTTGTATATAAAAGTATGTATTTTAACTCTTATATGTACATATCAATTTGATAATTTAATTTTCATATTTATGCTCATCTTTTGTCATCATTTAACCTCTGTTAATCTGATTGTACCATAGTTATTTGACTTTGCTTAGACATTGCCATCTTAAGGAGATATTTGATTCGATTCCATTATAAACATCCATATTGGATAAGGTATTTTGTTTAAAACCCGAGGGCAAACGGGTAAAACCCTTATTTCTAGCTGCTAAAATCAGAGGACGACGATACGTAACACTCTGGCAGTTTAAAGTTGGGTAGGACTTAAACTCTCCGGTTCTACGCAGTGATTAAGACATTTGTATCATTTGCCTAGATGTTTTGGTATTTGTTTTGTTTGGCTCCTTATGATGTGGTTTGAGTATATGTCCGTTATGATATGATTTAATTTGTTTGCTTGACACATAAATCTGAAATCTTTACTCCATATGTTCATTTGAATTCAACTTAGTTATTTGAATCTTTTGATCATCATGTTTAGCTATCCATTTGCAATCATATGAATCTGATTTGATAAGCTACTACGCCATGATATTTACTATTTGATATGAGATGTGCTCAGTAGACGGCGATACACCTGACAATTTGACAATTTGATATGTTATATTCAATATATGATACGTTCTGATCATGGCTAATAGAATTTGATATGTCTGATATGCGTTCGATCATGCCATATATACTATATGTTAGTTTATCTATTTATATTATTAGAAAACACATTTGATTTGATAAGCTTATATCTGACTATATTTTGTATCATATTCTTATTTGAGATATATGTAGAACTGTGTAAAATCATATTTAGTATAATTGTATAATGTGATTTGTGAACTTTACTATATGTTAAGTCATGTAGATGATTTGAAGTCTACTGAGTTGTTGTACTCACGAATCCTATTAACATTTTCAGAATCTGAGGAAGAAAACATAGAATTTGAGGAGACTTCTGATTGAGGCATTTGACATCTTCATGAGGTTATTTGGATTGAAATTTATAGTTTTCTTAGATTTAATGTAGTAGGGATAATGAGAAGTTGATGTATTTTCTTTATTTAGTGAGATTGAAAATTTATATACAAATTGATGGATATTGTAATTTGTGAATTTTGGTGTTGACTATATTTGAATACTTTAGATTAATTGATGGTTATGGCATTTATTAAAATCGCCTTGTGGTTGTTTAATTCTCATATATGTTCGTTATGGTAGAATTTGTTCTGAGATTACGTGGTCGGATTCCGAATAAAAAAAAAAAAATGAATCCAGGGCGTAACAAGTTCAAACTCGGCTTGACTAATTCTAGTCAAGTTTCAACTTGAGCCCAATATGTAAGCTGGTTGTTCAAGCTCAGGGTGAATGGACTATCTTCCTGCGTGGAAGGAAAGGATGAATTTGCATAAGGCTTGTTTATGAACTTGACAAGCTCGAGTGAGTATCAAGCCGCTTGGTGAGCCCAACGAACTCATGATAAACTTGGTCCAAGTTTTTTTAAATTTGAAATTTATAAATTTAGGCTAACACATGGTGCTATCCCCAAAGATTCAAGCTGCTAGTTGCAGGGCTCAAGTCTACAAAATGGTAACCCATAGTAGATAAGATGACAAGAGAAGGATTTTTTAAAAATGATACCACCATGCAGCTTTATAAAAGTTTCAATGTGAGGCTCAATGAAAAGCACATAGGTATATACTCATATTTGTCTCCATCATGACTTCAATATTTGAAACAGCCTTATTAAAGTTTGTAAAAGGTTAAAAAGTTAAAAATTATTTAAAAATATACTTATAATTTTAAATAATAAAAATATTACATTGGTTTGTTCATGCGCTTAAACGAGAAAAGCAAGCCTTTGCTCAAACTCCACTCATCTTACAGACATCAACAAGACTCATCCAATGCTCATCCAAGCCCATTAGTATGCTTAATGGAGTGTACAAGATCGTTATCAAGATGTTGGTACATAAGGATGGAGAAGGCAATAGACAGAGTGGTCAATTGCAATCAAGGTGTTTTCATCAAGAGAAGACAGATTCAAGAGAGCTTTTTGGTAATTCATAAATGCATCCATGCCAAGAAGCAACAAGATAAAAGGGGCTAGTGTTGAAGTTGGACTTTACAAAGGTATATGACAAGGTGAATTGGGAATGCCTACACTAGGTCTTGTGAAAGATGGGCTTTGGTGAGAGATGTGTTAGTTGGATTAGAAAAAAAGCATTGGGACAAACAAAATTGTTTTTTAAAAAAAAAAAAAGTAAATTCAACAATCATGGAAGTTTTATAATAACCAGCATAAGGAGAAATGGATGACACATGTTGTTTTCATTTGTCAACACCCAGAATTTCCAGCAAAAGTATACATTATGCGATCAAACAAGCAAAAAGAAACTGTCAAACAACCTAGATATTAACAACCTTCAACAGACTAATAGACAAAACATAGTTGATCATTTCATGAAATCTGATCATTAAAGAGCAGGTGCCAGTGAATATGTTCGCATCTAGAAAATCATTCATCATCCTTCCAAGGTAGAATCTAGTATCAAAAAGATGCTAAAAAGTAAGTACATTTTTTAGTTTAAAGCTGGAGTGAAAATAAATCCCATGAAAACATTATTTTCTTCGAAAATAAGCAAAGATGAAGTTTCCATTTAATGATTGCTTTTCTAGAAAACTAGATAGGATCGATTCTAATAGAAGTCTATGTAAACAGACAACTATCCCTAATGTTCCTATCGAGGTAGAATGTTCTTTTTTTCTTTCTTTTTTTTTGAGAGAGAGAGAGAGAGAACAAAGGCCTCTTTTTTTTGCTTTTGTTGGAAATTCTGTTGAATGCATGTTAGATAAAACCAAAATAAAATTGTGAAACGAAGCGGAAACCATATGTGAAGAAAAGAAATGTTTCATAGGAAAAGGCCAACAGAAATAGCTGAGAAGATCCAAATGCAAAGATTGTCACTTCATCTGACAAAATGTCCCAACATCAAGCAATATGACCAAGAACAGTACTATGAGGAAAGCATGAAACAAGACCATCCGACTTAGACGGTAATGTCCTACTATTATACTTCTCTAGTGAACTAAGTATTGATCTGTGCTTTTTGCCTTTCAGCTCTTTAAAATGATGACTCCAGCCATTTCTCCGGCACGGAAGACGTTGGGAAGAGGAGTAAGTAATGCAACATATCATATATATCATGCAAAAGCATAACCATATTGACAATGTCCAAGCATTTGAGACAAGCTAAAACAGGGCAACAATCAGACAGGTAAAAAAAAACCCTGCACTTGTAATCAAGCAAACCAATTTTTAGCACATGTTGAAATAAGGAAAACAATAGACATAAATTAGTTAACCAGTCTGGTAACTCCTGTATTCCAGCCAAATGCAACTAGTAGGTCAACCTGGGATAAGCAACATGAAAACAGGTGCTTGAGCATCTGCTTACGAATTGGAAGACCAATGTGTCGTTAAGAAAGGAAAAGCTGGGCTATAGATATGTATGGTTGAAAACAAGAAAAAAGAAAAATAGAGTTCGGTAACAATTTCATTGGAGGTAAAGGTAATCTTCAACATGCTGCTCTCTCTGTGCAGCAGGTATCCCAACTTCTCACAGTGGAAGGTTGAGAAGGGAGCGAAGCCAGTTGCAGACGGGTACCTTGTATGGTGTTTGGTGAAAGGTCTGCCGCTTCACATTTGGAATGTTCCCACATTCCAGGCGTTGGTTGAAGCTTTCGGCAGCCTCCAAAAGATTGACGAAAGGTCGCTTCGTACGGAGATGCTTTTGTATGCTAGGCTTCTAATGGAGGTTGATTCCCTGGATTGCATTCCAGCCTCTTTGAAAATTAGACTGGGTAGCCGTCGGTTCTGGATTTCCATTTCACCTGAGCAGCCTTCTTCTTCTTCTTCTTCTTCCCTACCCCACAGAGAGGAGGAGCCTCAATGCCCTGCTCCGAAAGACTGGACTTGGGCAGAAGTTGCTTCTACCTACAAGTCTTACAGACAGTCCTGTTCCCATGTTCAGGCTGTCACTAAAATAGGTGTTCCGGTGGAGGCTCCATCTCCGGTGAAGAAAACCAGTAAGCGTTTCCTGAGATGGGTGCTGAGTCAAACTCGGGCACTTGACTCCAGAGCGAGTCAGGTAGATGAACGGCCGGCTCCTATAAAATCCTCGAGGCCTGCTCCTCTTTCGGCTGCAGTTTATGATGGGAATTCTGAAAAGGTGCTGCTCTCAAGAATCAGGGGAGCTTTAATGGTGATTGTGCGGCCTTCGATGCCTCGGTGGTGTTGGGGAAGAGCCACCTTTATTCTGCGCAGCGTATTTCCCGGAATTCTTATGGGGCATTTGATTTGTTCAAGGAGCCCAACGGTTCAGGAATTTGCGTAACGGGTATGGAAGATATACAATATCGGGCGCCGGTCTCATTCCCTTCAGGTCCATTAATGGTGATTGTGCGGCCTTCGATGCCTCGGTGGTGTTGGGGAAGAGCCACCTTTATTCTGAGCAGCGTATTTCTCGGAATTCTTATGGGGCATCTGATTTGTTCAAGGAGCCCAACGGTTCAGGAATTTGTGTAACGGGTATGGAAGACATATAGTATCGGGCGCCGGTCTCATTCCCTTCGGGTCCATTCGAACGGCCAGTAGCGGGTAAGTCAATCGGGTACGTGGATCTGGGGTTGAGGTCTGACTTATTACCAATGGGTCCTTCGTCTTCACCCGATTGCACCCAATACGACCCCTTCCTTCTTTCACTAGAATGTGGGATAGTTATGCAACTCGTACCGGAAACCCGATTAAATCTGTTGAGGTCTCCCTCCCCGATATAACAGATTTCCTTCCATCTTCACAGACCACTGGTCAGATTGAGACATTGCCTGAAGCCGCTTTCCTCTCAACATGCTCTTCAACAGTGTTGCCGAGTGACGCCATCGTCACCTTCTCAGAGCCTGATACTACTGAGCCGAATGGTTCTTCTCTTCCTACTAGACTGAACCGAGGTAGTTTATCACTGAACAATCTTATTGATGCGGTAGGTAACTCAAGAGCCATTGTCCCTTTTTTTCCATCTTCCGAACCCTTATATGTTGAGAAGCCGTGGACTGGGGATATTATCCAGTTTGGGGAAAGGATCGGAGTATCCTTTCTAGGAAGGGAGGAGGTGGTTATTAGCTTCATTAAGAAACTGAGAAGAGTTGATGCATTGCACAATTCATCTAAAGTCAAAGGAAGTAGAGGGAAGAAAATTGGCAAGAAGAAAATTTCTTACGTCCAAAACAATGAATTACTTGATGGTTTAAGAGATAAAAAGATGGGAGGGAAGAATATGTTTTTGAAATGAACATTTGTTCATAGAACATCAGAGGACTGAATGCGGAATCTAAACAAAGGGCAGTGAGAGATTGCATATATAGTTATAAAATTGATTGCTTTTGTCTTCAAGAAACCAAAATGGAAAATGTGGAAGCTCAGTGCATCTCTAGGATTAGTGGATCTTCACTCTCTGAATGGGTTTTCCTACCTGCAGTGGGAAACAATGGGGGACAGATTATCATGTAGAACGGTAAAAAGTTTCATGGCTTTTTATGTGATAGAGGACTGTTCAGTCTGTCAGTATGTTTCTCAACAATCAACAACAACATGAAATAGGTTCTTACCTCTGTTTATAGCCCTAACAAAGATCAGGATAGGGATAATTTCTTGCAAAAACTACACAGACTGGCAGATTTATTTACGGACAATTGGGGCATACTTGGTGACTTTAATGTGGTGAGGTTTCCTTGGGAGAGATCTGGCAATCAGAAGTGGTCTGGTGATATGGAAAAGTTTAATTACTAGATTAATGACAGTGGCTTGATAGACTTGGAGCTTCCTAACAGGAAATTTACCTGGTCAAACATGTCTAATCTGCAGAATTTTAATATTCAGTCAAGGATTGACAGAGTTTTGGTTTCCACACAATGGATCAAATAATTTCCACTCTCATCCATCTTAGGACTCAACAAAACTGTTTCAGATCACATCTATTTACTCCTGAAACCTATGGATGGTAAGAGCAAGCACAGGATCTTTAGATATGAACTAGTATGGCAGTCTCAAGAGGGATTTAAAGAATTGGTCACTAACTGGTGGAAGGAAGGCCCTACATATAATTCTGCTTGTAAGACTTTCTCTATTAAACTCAAAGGGCTTAGAAATTGCTTAAAATCGTGGAGCTATCAGATCCAGGAGGCTAAAGCTGCTACTAGGAGGTTGTTTATAAGCAAATTGGAAGTTCTTGAAGCTAAGGCAGATTCACAAAATCTGTCTTCCAAAGAATTCTTTGAACTAGGTTCCCTCAAGGCTGAATTTAATGATTGGCTTCGTCTTGAAGAAATCAAATGGAGACAAAGAGCTAAAGAACATTGGCTTAAAGAAGGCAATAATAACACTAGATTCTTTCATGCAGTTGCAGGAGCCAAGAAGAGATCTCTCAAGATAGAACATATTAAAATTGAAGATCATATTATTGAATCAGAATTTGGTATTAAAAAAGCTTTCATTTCCTAATTTCAAGAAATTTTCACAGAAAATGAGCATTGGAGACCTAATCTGATGGAGGGTATTCTACCGAAAATAGACAATACACAAGCTGAAGCTTTTTGTGCTGAATTTCTTGAAGAAGAGGTTAAGGAAGTTGATTTCAGCATGAATACCAACAAATCCTCCCCAATGGGTTTTCAATGGGATTCTATCATTTTTTTTTTTGAAGTCATTAAGGAATATTTAATGAATGCATTGAATGAATTTCAGCACAGACCGCAATCTATCAAATGCTTCAATTCTACATTTATAGTTGTTATACCAAAGAAGGAGGGTGCTGAAAAGCCTGCTGATTTTAGACCTATTAGTCTATTAAATGGTTGCTATAAAATCATCACTAAGATCATGGCAAACCGGCTAAAGAAGGCCTTGCAAAATGTCATTAGCATCAATCAGTCTGCTTTCTTGAAAGGAAGGTACATCCTAGATAACTTCCTAGCAACCCATGAAGCTATTCATTCACAAAAATACTCTAAAAAACAAGGAGTTGTCTTTAAATTAGATTTTGAGAAAGCCTTTGATAAAGTAAGCTGGAACTGCATTGAAAAAGTATTCCTACTTATGGGTTTCAAACAAAGGTGGATCAACTAGGTTATGAGTTGTGTTACCTCTACTAGGTTTTCTATCTAATCAATGGGGAATCTAGTGGTGGTTACTTTGCTAGTTCTAGAGGTTTAAGATAAGGAGACCCTATCTCTCCTCTCATCTTCATCATGGTCAGCCAGGTTCTGAGCTCACTTTGGGATCAAGCTGCTTCAAAAGGACTGGTTGATGGTTTCCTTACAAGAAGAAATGATATTCAGTTATCCCATCTTCAATTTGCAGATGATACATTGATTTTCTCATCCACTGAAGAGACTAAGCTTACAAATATCAAGAAAATCATGTTGTTGGTTGAGGCTGTCACCGGATTAACTATTAACTTTGATAAATTTGAAATTGTTGTCATCAACACTGGGACAGACATAAGCAAACAGATTGTTGCTGACTTGGAATCTAAACAGCCCCAATTTCCCATCAAGCATCTTGGCCTCCCACTTTCCAATGTCAACAGCAAAGTTAGGGAATGGGACCCTCTAATCAAAAAGTTTGCACAAGCATTGGAAGGTTGGAAAGCAAAGTTTCTATCAACTGGAAGTAAATGGATCCTTTCCAAAATTGTCTTATCTTCCTTGAGTACTTATCACCTCTCCATTCCCTCAATTCCTAAAACAGTAGAAAGAATTACTGAAAGCATAAGGAACTCCTTTTTTGGGGGAGGAGGGAGAAGGGAGAAGGGAGAATGGAGGCCTTCATCTTGTTGCTTGGGATAGAGTATGTACTAACAAAGCACAGGGAGGTGTCAGCCTGACCATCATTAGGATCTTCAATATAGCATTGATTGTTAAGTGGCTATAGAGAATGGGTGAAAATGGCAATGCTCTATGGGTCAACATTATCAAAAATAAATACTATCCACAAGCATCCAAATGCACTATTCAGCCCTCTTCTCAATAATCAATATCACCCATATGAAGGAACATCAACAAGCTTGTAGATCTTGTCAACACAGCCACCATTTTCACTGTGGGAGATGAGAACTGGATCAGATTTTGGGAGGGCAGATGGTGCACAGACAGTCCACTTGCAGTCAAATTTCAGCACATATATAGTATTGTAGAGGATAAAGGAAAGACAATTAATTTCATCTATTCACCAGAGGAAAGCGGTCTGGAATATCAGTCTTAGAAGAGAGCCTGTAGGCAATGAAATGGATCAACTTTTGCTTGTTCTCAGTTATATACATCAGTTTTTACCCATTAATATGCAGAAGGACTCTAGATTTTGGGCTTGGAATTGTAAAGGGATATTTTCTGTCAATGCTCTCACCAAAATACTTAGTGACAGGGGATTGAGAATCCATTGGCATCAGTTTGTATGGTCTACCCTTCTTCCTACCAAAATTAGGGTCTTCCTTTGAAAGATGGCACTAGGCAGACTCCCAACTATGGACAGACTAAAATTCATTCTCCATGTCGAAATTTCTAATTGTGTTTTCTGTGAAATCCTAAAGGAGAATGTTGAGCACTTGTTTATGCATTGTGGGGTCATTAATTTATGGAAATCCATTGGACTGTTACTCTCTTTTCAATGGATGGACTACTAGGATTTACCAAGCCTTCTCTAAGAGTGGAATGGGATTTGTCCAATTCCATCCGAGTAAGGTTAAGAAACCTGGGATCGGGTCCCAGATCGGCCGGTCCAAAACCAATCGGATCGGCCGATTCCGATCCGAGTCAGTCCGATCCCGGCCGATCCTGGCTAAGTCAAGCTCGGCTGGTTCGGATAGCAGAAAAAAATATGAAAAAATGTGAAAAAAATATAAAACACAAGTCTAATGCATAATTGTGTTGAAATACATTGATTTGAAGTACATAAGATGTTGTTGGACAAAAAAATCTTAAATAAACTTATATATATGATTATGAACTTACATTTATTCCAAACGTATATTATACTGAATGAACATATGACTTACATACTCAGTCCATGACATATAGCTTTGGTAGTATTGTTCATATTGCATCACATACCGGCTATAGTAATCCGTATTGGTACAAATGACTGACAATTGTGGGTATTCTAGACAACCCCCTGAATAGTCGGATGTATCAGAATGTTGAGGAGGGTAAACTACATATCCAGTAGACTGACTATACCCTTCGTATGGAGAATATAATGATGCATCTGATAGTTGCTCCTGATATTCTCTCTCCCTCCTAAGTTCTTCTTTGGCCTCTGCACACTGAGGAACTTTACCTTTGTCCTTCTTCCTTGATCTGCTGAATATTTGAATGGAAGATTCTTCACGTCCTGCTCTGCTACCATGATGTTCATCTTGGATAGCATGTGTGTATTCTTCTTCTCCAGTGAATTGAATTGGTGGAGGTGGGGCTGGAGCACTGATAGCATCTCCGCCATCCTCAGAACTGTCGGAACTCATCTTTGATGTCGAGTCATTTGAGATTTGATATTGTACCTCACCACTTGGTTCTGACGTTTCATTCTCTTCCTCGATAGTCTCCAGATCAACAATCTCAATTCTAGTACCACTCTTCCTTTTGCTTGGTGCTTGTTTTTTGCTCTTCTTCTCATATTTTGGAGGAGGTTGAAAATCAGTAAGTAGTGGAACGTTATCTAACTCACATTCCACACATTTCCGATCAGTTGGGTTGAATTCAGACTCATTTGAGGTGCTTGCATCAACCCATGCATTTAGTAGATGTTGCTCCTCGAACAGCTCATCCAAGTCTATGGGTTCTTCTGCATGTGTTGTCGTCGTGGCTTGTCTGAAAATTCTCTCATTCTCCTGCCTTTGAAGGTTCCTTATGAGCTCCAAATTTTTTAGTTTCAACCTCATGTTATAATGACAGAATACTAGCTTCTCTAGACGGCTCGACTTCAATCTATTCCTTTACTTGATATGAATCAAGCCAAAGGTGCTCCAGTTTCTCTCACAACCTGATGAAGAGGTTGTTTGATTTAAGACCCGAATTGCGACATAGGCTAGATCTTCATATCCATATGCTTTTCCATGATCTAGCCACCAGTCAGCTGTAAATAGAAAATTAGCCATGTCAACAATGTGCAAGCTATAATTAAAAATTAAGTAGAACATCTGGTTAATAATTTTCAAACCTTGACTCAAAAAATTTACAGCTCTTTGAGTAGTATTTATCCCAAAATTGTATAACATCATTCTGTAATCATGTATTTACTTGCATGCCATTATTGCTTTATCCTCATCTGCAAGCATGCGCTTAATAACAGACTTAGCCCCCATCAACACTTCTGAGTAAATATCATAGTTATCTTTCTTTCCATCGGTTCTAAACATGTACTGAGGGTTGAAAAAATAACCTAAATAAATAAGTAGAAGTTAGTTATAACTTATGAGAAATATGTATACAAAATAATATATATAGAAAGTTAGTAGTTTACCAGCTGCATAAAGATCGTGATGTAAAATGTGTTCCCAACGTCTGTCTATTATGTCCCACCACTTCACAAAGATTGTTAGATTGTTAAGTTGAATAAGCTCCTTAGATCTGTCCATAGCCTCATATAAATATCTCATATCCGATCTTCTTTCTCCATCACAAGATCGCAAGACACGGACAAGCGATTATACAATATTTAACACCGTTTGCACCATCCTTCAGAAGGGCCTAGACTGAATTAGATCAGTCACTTTCTTACATTTCTCTCTGACCTTAGTTGGTACATACTGCAATATATGATTCTCACAATCTTCTGATGCCACCATCCTAATCAAGTTGTTCTTTTCTTGACTTAAACTATCTAAAGAGATATATTGAGATACAAACTTGGTGGCTCCCGGACGAAACAACTCTCTTCCATAAGTATGTGTGTGCATGATATCCAGAATGTTGTTGTGGTTGTAGATGAATGTGGTGATAAATCGACCACTCTTGACCACTCCATCTACCATCGGATCAGAGCAAATGTCTTCCAACATCAAGTCAATACAATGAACAGAACAGGGAACCCAGTATAGATGTTGTCTCTTCTGCATCAACAATTTTTCAGCTAACTTAAACGCCGCTGCATTGTCCGTAACCACTTGGACAATCCTTTTTTCACCCACTTCTTTCACCATTTAATCCATTAATTCATTAGATATTGAGCATTCTTTATCTTTTCAGATGCATCAATAGACTTCCAAAATACGGTTCCGACTTTGCAGTAAATTAAGAAGTTGATCATACTTCTTCTTGTTATCGCTGTAAAGCTCTATACGTGATAAGAAATCAGAAAGAGACCCATTCGTATTTAAGAAAAAAAAATGAAGATAAGATTTATGTACATGTCCATCCATCGCACATTAAAGTGCATCCATACTCATCTCATATCCTTTCAAATGATGTAATATATACTTTTATGTCGTCAACTTCCAAATCCAAGTACTTATTATATATCTCATATGGGGAAGGCCCCTCAACCCCTTTGCCAACTTCTTGTATGGTCTCGATCATGGACTCATAATATGGTCCATTGGCAGCATTAGCAGGTATACTATTATAGAAAAACCACCTAGATGTAGTTCTCCCTATCTTCTCCTTACAAAACTTTAAGTTCTTGAATGTAGCACTAATAGAAGGTTGTTTATCCCTCTTCTTGGTGAGGAAGGGATCTATTGGATCTACTCTAGGATTTCCAGCTGTAGTAAACTCCTGAGGCAGGTCATCGCATGCATTAGTACTCATGTTGGCGCTAGTGTTCCTTTGTCCAGAAGGTGTGAAACCACTTCCTTGTCCTCCATATCTTCCAGTGTGCCGAAATAAGTCTTCATCTGCAAAGGACCGTTGACTTGCTTCCATTACACGTTGCAATTCAGCTTTAAATGTAAAAGAAAAAAAAAATTAATCTACTATAACTTTTTGTCTAAAAATGTTAAATGAAGAATATGAAAATAAGTTAAATAAGAAACTTACTTGTATTCTAATCATCAACATTTATAGGTTGATTACTTCCACCAAGCCGGACTCCAGCATCAGACCTTCGCGCTGGTTCAGACAACTCCTCTCGAATTTCCTGTCTTCTTCTGACAGTACTTGCTTTGCTTGATTCCTTCTCCTTCATATAAGTTCGAAATTGGATCCTAACATCTGAAAGAACTCGAGCACAAGCTGCTACTTCATCTTTTATTCCATCAAGATGTTGTTTGAATCGGTAGACCCCGCCAGAGACAACCCGATTGCAATATTTGCATTGTACCTTTCTCTGCCCCATGTCCACCAGTGTGCAATGACCCCAAGCAGGATCAGCGCTAGGAGGATTCCCAGAGGACCGCTCAGCAGCACCTTGAGATGCCATTTCTTCACAGCACAAGAAGAGGAGAGATCGCGGAGCTTGTAGTAGTGACATCGTGGGAGAGACCGAAAGAGAATTCTATGATCGATAGAGTGAGAGAGAGAGAGCAAGAATGTTAGGAGGCTCAAAGGGCATTTGTGGAACCTTAGGAGGGCCTTGGGGGGGTTTAAATAGACCCCCAAAGCCCAAACTAGCCGTTGCTAGCCGTTTGGGAACGGCCAGCAACAGCTACTTTGACCCCCAACGGCTAGTCAAACTAGCCATTGGGAGCTGGGTCAGGCCGATCCGAGCCGACCCGGTCCAATCATGCCTCAGATCGGCCGATCCAACTCCTAGACTCGGCCAGGAAACCTGAGATCGACACAGATGGCCCAAAACCGTTCTGACTCGGGCGATTCGTGCCGATCTGAGCCGGGTTTTTGAACCTTGCTTAAAACCATTAGGTCTAAATATGAGATGCACATAGCTACTCACCAAGACAAGAATCAGCACAGTGCCAAATGCTAAAATAGGTGAACTATAACAAGAAAAGAGAGGGTCTGACTTTCCATAACAATTCAGACGCATGCTAGACAAACTAGCTAGAAAACAATGACTATTTTGTGCCTTCTATTTTGTCACCGTCTCTTCCTTCTTCCTGCCCTTTCCTAAGCAGCTCTTCATGGCTGTCCATTGCATAGACATCTCATGAGATTGTTTGGGTTCTTCAAATCCACAGTTCTCAACTCACAATCAACCTCATCAACTTAACATACACTCCTCGGATATCCACCCACACAGCTACATATGCTTGCCTAACTGAAAAATTCAGAATTGCTGATGTTATAGCTTAAATACTTTTTCATACTTTGAGAATCATCCATATCTTTAGTCCCTGGAGATAGTTGCACACCCACCAACTGAGATCCAAAATAGGAGAATGATGCTTGCCAAACACACAGCAGTGAACCCACCCCGCCCACTAAAGTCATCCACCCCATTCCTCATAATAAGATTCTTACACTAACCATCGGACATCCACAAAACAAATATGTTCTAAGGTCTCATACGCGAAGACCTCAACTTAACAATTCTCAGAAACTGCAAGAAACACTCTTTCGACACAAACACACATTGAAAACCTAACAAGAGGAAAACACACCCATTGAAATAATTCTAGCAATAACGCCTCACCCAGTTCTGCTCAAAACGGAAAGTTCACTAAAACAACCCACAAAGGTGCGAACTTTAGCCAAGTTACACGGCGAAACAAACAGAAACTTCGCGAGAGATCGCTCCACGCACGCACGCACGCACAGAGTGAGCTCACCATCATCAGCCATGGCGACAACAGAGAGCCTCCCCTTCCGCCCCAGGGGAGCCGGCGCCGCCGAATTGGACACGAGGCGGACGTTCCCGAAGAACTCCGATGACAGAGACGAGAAGGGCCGGAGGGCGCAGCTCCTCAGCGCGAGGAGGCGCCGGCGGCTCGATGGGAGCGAGCGCGCATGCGGCCACGGGGCGCCGCCCCTGCACCGGAAGAGCCTGCAGGCCGTGGAGGAGGCAGCGGAGGAGCCCCCCGGCGCCCCTATGCTCAGAGCTGCTTCCGCCATTTCTGCTCTGCGCGCGCTGCTGCTGCTGCTGCTGCTGCGATGGCGGCTGCAAGGGATAACGAGAGAGGTGAAGTCGGAGGCGCCGCACAGTTTTGAACGGGGGCATAGAGATAAAAAAGCGTAATTAAGCACAGTGGAATATGTGGAGAAAAAGAGGAATTTTGTTTATGTCTCTGCCACTATATTTAAATCATAATGTCGAGATTACCCTCTTCACACGGTGCAAAATATCAGGCCATTGGCGTAAGGTCTAGTTCCATTTGAGTTTATTTTGTTTTATTGTTAAGTTGAAATTTATAAATTTTGAGTAGGTTAGATGTTTTTCAATTTAAGTTTAGAATGTCTAATAACAAAGCCTTATTTTGAGTTCTTTGAATATCAATCCTCATTTGAAAATAGAATAAGTAGATAGAATAGAAAGGCATTCGATCATGGATGCCAAAATACTATTTGACAATTTAATATGTCCATTCAAGAGATGGAGTAATTAGACGATTTTTATTTGTTATCTCTTCTCAAATTAAAAAAATGTATCGAATATCCCACCCTTATGTATGAAAAATATATTTATTTCGATTATTTTTTATCAAATAAGAAAATTAATGCCTGCCAGTGGCATAGTAACTCATGCATAAATGGATATATTTCTCCACATATTAGAGGACTAAATAATTTTATTTATTTACCAATGTGTTTGAGATACTGAGAACATTGTTCTATATATTTGCATATCAACTAATTTATTAAACATTATTCTCAATGGTTTTTAAGTGAATTCTCAAACAAAAATTAAATGTATTTAACTAGTTGAACAAATTAAATTGAACAGATATTTATAGATTGGTAAGGATAAGAGAGAAAATGTGTCGAGATCTTAACTAATTTAGGTGCATCAAGGATAGTGAAGGAAAGGTGTTGATGAAAGATGAGGATATCAGAGAAAGGTGGAGAAGCTACTTTGACAATCTTTTTAATGATAATTATAATGAAAACATAGTGGGCATAGAATGTACAATAGAGCATAATGTGAACTATACTAGGAAGATTAGATTTTCGGAAGTCAAAGAAGTATTGAAGATGGTGAAAGTAAAGCGTGTGGCCTTGATGGAATTTCTATTGAAGTGTAAAAATGTTTAGAAGATGTTGGAGTGGAATGGTTGACCCGACTGTTTAACAAGATCCTAGTATTAAAAAAAATGTCAGATGAATGAAGGAAGAGCACTATTATACCTATTTTTAAAAACAAAGGAGACATCCATGATTGCTCAAATTATAGCTGAATTAAGCTCATGAGTCATACTATGAAGTTGTGGGAGAGAGTTGTGGAACATCGTTTACGTTCTGACATAACTATCTCGGCCAATCAACTATGGAAGTTGTCTTTCTCATCAGGAACTTAATAGAGAAATATAGAAATTTAAAAAAAGATCTACATATGGTGTTCATTGATTTGGAGAAGGCCTATGATAGAGTTCCAAGATATGTCTTATGGTGGGTGTTGGAGCGTAAGAGAATATCTACTAGGTACATACAAGTATTAAAAGATATATATGAAAGAGCAATTACTAGTGTTCGCACGATCGAAGGAGAAACAAGAGATTTTCCTATTTATGTTAGAGTGCATCAATGATCAGTAACAAGTCCTTACATTTTTACATTAGTTATGGATGATTTAACAAAAGATATACAAGATGATATTCCGTGGTGTATGTTGTTTGCGGATGATATTGTATTGATATATAAGACGCAAGAATGAGTTAATAGAAAATTAGAACTTTGGAGGAGCACCTTAGAGTCTAAGAGTTTCAGGTTAAATAGAACTAAGATAGAATACATGTATTGTAAATTTAGTGAAGGTCGAATAGGCGAAAAAGATAGAGTTAACTTGGATGGGATGGCAATATCTCAAAGCACCAATTTCAAATATCTTGGTTCGATCCTCCAAGAAGACGGAGGGTGTGATGAGGATGTTAGTCATAAAATTAAAGCAGGATGGTTAAAGTGGAGACTTGCCACGGGAGTCTTGTGTGACCGCAAGATCCCAACGAAGCTAAAAGGAAAATTTTGCCGTACGGCGATAAGACCTGCAATGTTATATGGTAGCGAGTGTTGGACGATGAAGGGACAACATGTCTCCAAGATGAGTGTTGCTGAAATAAAAATGTTCAGGTGGATGTGCGGACATACTAGGTTAGATAAAATTCGTAATGAGTATATTAGAGAAAATGTAAGAGTGGTACCAATTGAGGATAAATTGAGAGAAGGGAGACTGAGATGGTTTGGACATGTTAGACGTACGCCTAGAGAGGCTCCGGTTAGAAAAGTGGAGCATATTAGGATAGAGGAATGGAAGAAAAGAAGGGATAGACCTGGATTAACTTGGAAGAGAGTAGTACAATATGATTAGAAACTTTAAATTTTTCAGAAGAGGTAGCCCAAAATTGTCTAGAGTAGAAATAGAGAATCCATATAGCCAATCCTAATTATTTGAGATTAAGGTTTCGTTGAATTGAGTTGAATTGTTGTTAAGTCAGACCACTAAATTGTTTATCAAGCACACTTACTCAATTATAACTTGATGAGGGTCATTCGTATGTCCTAAATCCTAATTAACAACGAGATAAGATCATCTAAACTTTAACTTCATCTTTATGTATTTTGTATAATCCTACTTACAAGATTCTTAGCAAAGTACCAAATTTACCCTTGCTCTTTTTATGAGTAGAAGGGCATCCAAATATATAAAAGAATGAAATTTGTATAGCCCTACTCATAAGATTCTTTGCAAAGTATCATATATTCTTCCTCAGAAAAGATCTTTTAAACCTCAACTTCATGTTTCTCAGTGTTTATGTGACCTTACTTGTAAGATTCTTAGTAAAATATCTAATTTGCCTTTGCTCCTTTTGAGTAGAAGGGCATCCAAACATAAAAATGAAGTTTGGAAAATCTAGTTTCACTAGTGGCTATCTATCGTCTCTAACCACGGGTGATGGATAATGGCTGACCTTGTTATTTGTCCAGGATGGTGGGGGTATTAACAAGAGGGCCTCATGCAACGGCTGCAAAGCGGCCACGTCTCGCATGATCCTATCCTCAAATGAGGAAAGGTCTGGGAGCCCAGTGGGGGCCACGGACTTGGGGATCAGAAAACCACAGCCGGCCATATTTCGGGTTGGGTTTTTTACATATTAGTCTTTATGATCTTTTGATATTGTAAATAAGTTTTCTAAGCTGATTATTTACAAATAATTTTTACAATTTATCATGAACTAGTGAGAGACTCTTAAAATTTACAAATATGTTCCTAAAAGTGCTACGTAAGTCCATAAAAAAAGTTATAAATAATCAAATTAAGGAGATTTAGTTATAATATCAAAAGACTACAAAGGTTTATGTGTACAAAAACCTTTCCTGATTGTTCCTGACTTTGTTTGCGGGCCCCGCAGTCCAATTTCCTCTGAGCCCAAACGAGAAGTTGTGTGCGCTTGTTAGCCGCCCGTTCCGTTTGGTACGCGCTGCCCTGACAAAGTAATGTTTTGAGGAAGTGATCTTTGGTTTGATAGGTATGGTTTGGTTTGATCTATTTTACAATTGCATCAAAGAACCCGTGCTTCAGAAGTAGCGATGCAAATGGTAATCAATAGTCGGATTATTCGATGGGTTTTTAACTTATAGATCAGCCAGCGGATTATCTTTTTAATCTGATATACATTATGGATAAAGTTTTTTTTGATCGAATATATCATAGTGCACTAAGAAGTGACTACTCGATCAATTGTTTTTTTATAAGAGAGTTAACATATAATATTTCTAAACTGATAACTCATATAAATAGAGTCATAGATTTATCTTAAATTCGCGTAAAATTCGACCCGTTTACATCCCCACTCAAGTTACCTCCCTTTCAAAAGGAAGGTAGCTTGTCAGTTTGTGAGTCTATGCATTCTTGGCATGGTGATGACAGGAAGAAAATTGACAAGCAAAAAGAAAAAAAAAAATTACATGGGTCATTCAAATTAACATAAAATAGAACAGAATACAAGTTTGGATCAGCTAGAAGACCAACTAAAGTAAAAATTCTTAATTACAAAATCTTTAGTTTTAGTTTTTGACGATCTTAAATTGAGACCAGAAAAAAAGAGTGGGACAGGTACGCATAATTTTAAAACTAGTAATTTATGGCAGCTCACTTCGAACACACACACAAAAAAAAATCGTATAATAATTTGTATCACTTCATATGCAAAGAAAATACTATTTATGGTATTTTACAATGGTTTGCAAACATTTTACAGTGCATCAAACTACTTCTTAAAACAAAGAAGATATAAATATAGAATAGATAATTTTACCTTGATGGTAAAACTACTATTTGCATCGTTAGCAAAAAATAAAAAATAAAATTACTATTTTCATCGGACTATTTTATTTAAGAAAATAATGACTAATGTTATACACTATTATTTACATTGGTTTTTATTTTTTATTATAAAATTTAGTCCACGTTTTGACGCTAACTTTTCAAACCACGTAGTGGCCTTGAGTGTAAATTGGAGTAATTTTAAGTGGCATTTTATAATGCAAAATATACTATTTGATTACTAAGTTGACATAGTTTCATGTAAATCGAACTAAATCAACCCATTTTCATTTAATTCCTTTGATTTCTTTAAAAGGTACTCATCTACAGAAAAAAAAATAAAAAATTTAAAAGAATCGATAGTTTTAATTTTGTTTTGTCTAACTAACAACTCTAGGCTAACTTGTAAAGAGCACCGCTAGCAGGACGGAAATTTTTTTTACCTATTTTTCTTATCCCTTCAAAGAGAGGAATCCAAGTGAAGAATTTTTTTTAAAATTATCAAGTAAAAATATAATAAAATTTTAAAGTATTGGCCTCTTCCATTCACCCGCCTCAACTGGATAGAGAAGCGAAGAAAATTTCCCTCATGTTAGCATTATCCACTTGTAAAAGCATAATGACAAACACCCCAAAAATGAGCTACCTAGAAAAATAGAACTAGACAAAATTTCCTGGTTGATTCTAATTTTGGGGGGTCTTTTCATGGAGGGGACATTGGAAGGGGGTGGACACGTGGTCCATATAGATGTCCATTCGTGTCCTCAATTATCCAAAACTTGTCATCCAAAGAATGTTCCATATCCAAATTCCAAGATGAGAATCCAACCTCAGAAAGTATCCCACAATGCAAGTCCAAGTTCAGAATCTATCTTATAAGTATTCATTAAGTGGTGTTGGGAAGACACATTCTCTTCCTCCTCTATCAATTTCTTTTTATATTCCATTTCTTTTTTTTAATATGAAGAGGAGGCTTTTTCCATTCCTCTATCAAGCCTCACGTCCTTCTTGACGAATGAAATCCTCTAATCCTGCTTATTGTGACCTTCTAGTCTGACATTGGACTAGAACTTCTTTTTCTTTGCGTTCTAACGTTAATGCATATTTTTAGATCTTTTTGCAAATAACTCCTAACGATATCTCATGAATATGAAAAAAATTGTGTAGTTTTCATATATGCATAAAATCTCATAAAACTTTCCATTTACTCTGAAATAAACCCTAATTTATAATTGTTATGAGCGATGGAGACTTCATGTGAGAACTCTTTGCATATACAATGAGTACTCAAGAGGTTCTTTGCATATACACATTTTGCAAGAGGGCTTCTACTTGATCATAGGAGTTTTTTTTATACAATGATTAGATTGGGTGGTTTTCTATGTACATGTAAATTATGGGAGAATTTCTGCATATATAAATTCTTAAGGGTTTATTTGCAAAAAATACCTATTTTTATTACCATCTTAGTTTTCTACAAACTCTACAAATGTAGGGGCGTAAACTTTCTTCTGTTGGTCTTAATGATGATGCGACCCCTTACTTTGCTCATCCACCTTAAAGGGCGCCTCATCTTTTTATGTGGGTTTTCTTAGACACCACTTTGATTGGAGAATAGGAAAAGAATAAGGGAGAATAAGAGGAGAATAAGTTTAATTTAGCTTTGACAAGCAGAATGACTTATACCGGTATAGAATAACTTATTCGGAGAATAAGGAGAATAAGTCATCCCACCGTAGACCCAAGAATTGCTTATTCTTCTTATTCCATAAAATACTTTTCATAATTTTTGTTTCTCAAACACATAAGTTTTCTTTTTTATGTTAAAAAGTAATCATAGAACACAACTCCCCCTTATTCCAATCAAGTTACTGGTAAAAGTAGAAAAAATAAGATTGGTTATTAATCGGACTAGGGCGGGTCCTTCACAAAGCCATAGGGCGACGCCCATCCTATATATACTAGTTAAATAAATGCACTATCATGCATGTATATTTTTTGTATTAAAAATAAGAAAAGTGATTCAATAAGATCGACCTCACGGTGACGTCGAGTCTTACAGTCAAAGGCATTTTTCATTTTACTCTCTTCCTAAAAAGTTGAAGGGGGCAAAGTGAAAAATATCCTTAGCTATGAAACTTGACTTCACTGTAAAGTCGAACTCACTGAATCATTCCTCTAAAAATAATCTACTCAATCATATATTTTAATGTTGTAAATAATTAGATTTTATATTAGTGAAAGATAAATTGGTCTTACAAAAACATCCACATAATCGTAGTATTAGTAAATAGGAACACCCTTAACATTAGTAAGTAGGAGTACCCTTAACGGTGAAACAATTACCTTCTTAGCGGAAAAACGTGTAGGTCTAATGATTGAAAACACCAAGATCCCCCATTACTATCACTTTGAGGAATAACAGTGTGCCTATTTTTTCCTTTACTCCAAGTAATAGTACGTTAAAACAAATAGCATAATTATCCTTCTTGTAGCATCAAAGCTTATAGATAAGAAAATGTGAAGATAATCCACCCAACCATTATATACAGTGTGAACGATAAAATTATACATTAGTCAAAGATAGTAATCTTTTAAATTAAAGAATAGGTACACCATAGCAAGATAGGATCAAATATTTAATAAAAAATTAATTCACAGAATAGTAAAGAACAATGAACTGGTCTTATTAAAGTATCTCCTTGCCTGATATTATATATACATAGCCTATTGTGTATTATTCGTACAAAATGAGTGTAATTCTTTTGATGATTGTCTTTTTTTTTTTTTTGTACTTCTTGTTGTTTATGCCTTTCGTCACTTAGAATCTTGTCGATTTTTACTCAAGTTTCTAATTACAACTTCTTGTACATACAATTAAATCCCTCAATCTTGCCATTATGTGCAAAAGCTTGGTTAACAAATAATGGATTGAACACCTCAATATGCGGTCCAAAAGAAAACTTGGAAACTAAATCATAAGTTAGGATCCTATAAATATGCTTAGGCATCGTTTGGGATACTTTGGAGACTTCAAATTTTAGAAGATTTTAGATTCTAAAAAGAGCCACATTGAATTCAAATTTTAAGAGAAGTTATTTACTTCTTAGAATCTCATTTAGAAAGATCATAAAAAATTAAATTTGAAGACACATCAAAAGACATTTTTATCTTCATATTACTCTTTTTTAAGAATTTTAAAAAAGAAAAAAAAAGAAAGTGTTACTTTTTAGAATCTTTAAATTCCCTTTCTATCTCACTTTCTAAATACGCTAGGAATAAAAAAAAAAAACTCTTTTTCAACATAGAACAGAAGCTTAATTCTAGTAGAATCTATTTGTCTTTTTCTTTTTTGTTTGAAAAAAAATTGACACGTTTTAGATTTCCACTAAAATCTTTCCAAACAAGAGCTTAAAAGAGGAAGAAAAATGGCGATCTAAATAAAACCCTATGTGAAACAATATCAGGGAAGTAAGGAGAACAAGCATAGAAATCCGAAAAACGGCACCACAGCACTATTATTCAAAAACCACATGATCAGCAAATAATTCTCCAGCATAAACTTAGACGCCCTTCCTTTCCTCTCATTTTTTGTCAGCAAGGAAGTAGTCAGTGTCCATGTTAACACGCATTTCAACGGAAATTGCCTTGATCAAGGGGCCACACTAGGACACATTACTAATCACTTTTAACTAAATGTTAATCCTACACAAATCATGATGTACAATTTTCATGTTATTGATCTCATGAGAGAGTTATCAATGACAAAAGGGTTTTGTGGATAACCATGCTAAAAAGTTGATGGATGACGATCTCAGGTGTTTCTTCAAACTCTACAGTGGACAAAATCAAAATTTTCCAATAATGCAAGTTGATCTCTCTGCAAAACATATCTGATGTGGGTTTTGCCATTCTACGTGTTGTGAGAGTAAACATGTGTTAATTTAGAATCTATAATCTTTTAAGAGAGATTAATAGACAACATGGTTTTAATTAACAAACTCTTGTTTAATATTCTTTACATAACTCCAAAAATGAATCTGAGCTATTTAAACAAGGAATTTAATTGCAAAGGATATACAATTTGACCAGTACTATTCAAGTGTTGGGAAAATAGAAGGCTTTTATCAATTATCATGCATATCTGGTGTCCATCACAAATGTATTTTGTATTATTAGGTGAATGAATATATGTCGAAAATGGATTAATTCATTTTTAAGTTAGGCCAAACCTAGATGAGTCAAATCAAAAATAAAGTCAAAACAATATAGGCAACTTCTAGTTCTCAACAAGCTGATTAAACCCAACATATCTCGCCATGGCATCTTGCACCGAAAAATATAGAAAAAGGTTGTATAACTCATTACAAATTCTAGCTCTCTACATTCCATGTCATGGCTTTTACAAATGCTAGCCATTGTTAGATGAATAGGGTTTGGTCAGCCTTAGACACAATAAGAAAATATTGATGTTATAAGTCCAAGCTAACCCCACAACTTGAATTCAGTGTCAACATGCTCAAGCATGGTGTAGATGCCATCCGACTGGTAATGAGAAATTAATTGAGAATCATCTCCAGTAGCGAACTGCCGACATCCGACAACTACTCCATGTATGGCGTCTTCTTGTTAGTTATCCACGGCCTTTACACAGCATGTTCTCAAACATCTAGCAGGCAAAGTTGATATGTTTGGACCTCGAACATATGTCACGGTAGTATTGTACGTGTCCATTAAGTCAATCACATATATTGTATAGTTTTGTTCAATTATTTGTAATAATGACAGTATATGTTTATTATGTGTAAATAGTATTTATTTATTCTCCGTTTCATAGTGAAGTCTATATATGTGTGCAATAATTGTCAAATTATGATGAGATTATAGTAATAAGAATGACAACTTATAAACACATATTCTTAATTACTTCCTATCAGAAGATATTTGAGAGGGATAACAAATATCATGAGATACTAGTACAAATTATTGCTTTTGCTCATTTGATGAGGGTGACTAGTCTCATAGTCACTTGTGTAGAGACACTAAGGTGAACCTGTAGGTGCTCATTGATGAATGAGTTCAGTAAACTGATTCGATTTGAATCATTGGATGGTAATTTACTTAATTGTCAACTAGTTTGATTCAATGTCATAGTTACATAGTTGATCCTTGAATCTGAGACATCAAAGACACTTTGTCGATGGACTTCTGGACTTTGACCTTGACTAATGGGTATCTAACTATGAAGTCTTAATTAGTCAAGTGATCGGGTTCAATGGAATACCTCCGAAGGTGATTGAGTATTTACTACATGATCATTCACTCTCGGTAATTAGAGAGATAATGCTCTAAGAATGATGCGTAAAAGTCCTTGGCCAGGACGAACACTTTATGAGAAAAAGAGTTTTCTAATATTATACAACGATATCTAATCCAAGTGAGTTGACCAATTAGAGTTTGATAGTTAACCATGTCCTAGATTAACTCGAGAGTATTGTACGGATGAAGGATTATAACCACGTCGTAACTGATGATAGAAAAGTTCCTTGAACAGGTTGCTGAACCCTATTACCTTCTAAGATCATGTGCTGTTGCTAGGCACCTAACTTGATCATAAGTTCGATCGATTATCATGAAATGATAAATTGATTAAGTAATTATTTAATATGAAATATTAAATCAATTACTTTAAGTTAGTAAGGATAAAAATTGGACTGATATTGGGCCTAGAGGGTCACACGCACAAGGTTCTCGATTAATGGATATTAAATGGAAGTTTATATAAATTTAGAGACTTTTGAAAAAAGTCACCAGATATTAATATAAATATATGTTAGAGGAGAACCCTAGACCAAGCTTCAAAGTTTTCTACAGTCTGTCCGTCCCTCTCTCTCTCTCTCTCTCTCCTGGCCCACTCTCTTAGAGAAAGGCACCCTTTCCTCTCTCTCTTCTGCCTCCGCTCTCGCTTGGATAGAGGCACTACTTGCATGTCACGAGCACCTACGATGAAAAGAAAGGCAAGGGACTAGGTAGATCTCTCTAGACAATAAGCGAGGATAATCCATCAACCGGAGAACCGCGTGGATGCCGTTGAAAACTAAGTATTTGTGCGTCTAGTGGCATCTCTTAGATGGAATTAGGCTTCGATTGTAGATTTGACTCCGCGCGAGGTGAATAATCGTCTTCTCTCCTTCTAATTCTCATAAACGGATCATGATATAACGGGATTCTATTCTTTTGTTGCATATATGATGATTATAATTTTAATTTACGTCTCCCCGTACGATCCTTACATGCCAATGATAGAGTTACAAAGCCAAATGTACTTCCTAAGGCCTAGCCTCCATGCATACTGGCGAACAAGGACATAGCTATCCAACCTTCCTGTTCCGCATTACCCATTGATCATTGTGTTCTAAGATACCAAATTCCATGTCAGCATTTTGTTGAGCAGCCAGTGGGGAGGTCCGTGATGACGTCCTCCTCTCCTTGGTGCCCTCAACACAACATGCGAAGACATGGCCAACAAAGTATATCAACCAAAGAAAGTAATTCAATTTTCTCTTTAATCTAACTATGGAAAAGGGTACCAATGAATGGTGGAAATGAGATAGATTTTGGATCGAGGCAACCATGGTTGGCAACGAGGATTTGGTAGAACCCCTCCTTGAGATGGTATGTGGCCGCCTTACAAGGGTGTAGGAACATGAGTGGTCGGCCAGAAAGAAGTGTGTGCACCTCCATGAAAGGGGGAGGTTTAATCTTGGCGGAGATCCCGCTTGGTTACAGCCTCCTTGGGCTGGAGATGTTTTCCTACATCGTTTGACAGAGGTGGTGTGGCAGTGTAGTTGCTACGGCATGGGAGGTGGAGGAAGGGAGGAAGGAGAAGGGAGAGCTCTAAAGTTCTTAATAGTTCCCTTTGGGCTTCAAGAGGATTGGTTCCCTTGATCTATTCTAATAGCCCATGAATGATCTTACCCAAACACATGATTCGGGAAAGGAGAAGACGAACTGTGCTTGTGGCAGCACCTTAACATCGAATTGGACAAAAAAGGGTTGGAGCCAATGTTTTTAGAATCAGACACGAATCGGAGATGCCTTCAGTCTGTTCTAATTAGGATCGGCCGCTTAAAATCACTATTTCAATCAAATCTCTTTATATATATATATATAATGGATGTCTATTTTCTACCGTAAAACTCATTATGTCATTTTTTTTCATATGTTATGTTTAAGTAATGGTCTTAAATTCAAATTTAAATCCTTTCAAGTGACATTTTGTAAAAGAAAATCTAGTATTAGACTTCGGATCGGTCACTTTTCATATGAACCGGATTAAACTATTTAGTTTTTAAAACATTCTCTCGCATTTTTAAAAATGGTGGTTTTTTTATACATCTCGGTTTTTTTGAAAGCTAAAATCTAGAGAGAGAGGAGGAGAGAGCTAGGAACAAAAGGATAAGATGAGTGAGAAAATCAAAAAGTTGGAAAAATATATCTTTTGAAAAAATAAAAGCCATTCCAATAAATGGAAGATGAGAAATAGACTAAATTGTCCATAACTTATTTAAAAATTGAGTAAAAAGTGTGGACATTTTGATAAAATAATATTTTAAATTCACTTTTTACCTCTTGTCTTCCAAATAAACAATGATTGCCTGTCAACATCTTTGTCTCTAGTTTTTGACTTAAAAGTTGATTTCGGATAAAATTCAAATGCAACTCAAGAGTCAGCCAACAGATGACTCTTAAATATGGTCCGTAGATTAACAGTTCTTTACGTCATCAACTAAAACGCGACATCTCGTCACTCGTAACTAGAGTCACCTAATGGCTGACACGTGGGGTCGGGTAATCCTCGGGAATCCATCCGCTCCGCGACATTTTTATAACGGAACAACTAAACGACGCCTTTTGCTCGCCCCCACTTCCCCAGAATCCCCACGCTTCCCATCTCTTTCTGTCTCCTTTCCATCACCGGGTTCTCTCTCGTCATCTGTGATCGTTCGACCTGTATCGGATCATCTCTGTAGACGGTCGGGGCACCTCGAGAACAAGCTGATCGTGCGCTTCCTAGCATCTCAAGGCCGTCCTTGCTCTTGATGAGCCAGGTAATCTGCGGCGTCTTTGCACACGATCGTTCTTGTGGTATAGAGCGGAACTTTTGTATTTTTTTTTAATTTTTATGTGTGAGGGTCGGGGTTTATGTTAATTTGTTAGTTTCAGTTTCCTGATCGTGTTTCAGAAAGGATTCCTTGTCCTCTTGCTGTGGAAGTTTTGATTCTGGGACATACATGTAAACCCTCTTTTCGATGACCTTGCCAGTGGTCAACAGAAAGTTTACCAGTAGTACTTTGATGTTTTCAGAACTCAATAAGGTGGTAGTAGAGGCATGTGGAATGGTTTGAACAGCTGATGTAAGTTTGTATTGGCAGGATAGGTATTATTTGTGAATGTTCAATGCTGAGGAACATGGACAAGTATATATGCTGGGGAATTCGGAAGTTTTTATGTCTAAGGGATCCATTGGAAAGCTGCAATCTTCGGTGATGATAATTCGTAACTTCTTGGTGGTCCATCATGCTTGGGAAGCTCAAAAAAGAACGTTACGCTGAAATAAAAAGATGTGTGATTACTACTGTTTTGGGATGGTGACTTAGGTACCCCCTATAATGTTTGAGATATCATAAGTACTACCACTTTAATCATCCGTTAGTAAAGTCCATAATGAGGGCACAAACGTGATGCATTTTCCCAAGTTTTGGTAAATACAGAGGCAGGGGGTGCCCAAATATCACATGCAAGGGGTGCCCAAATCTGACTTAACTTATCTTAGTGTAATGATGACAACGAAATAATTGTTAATGTTTATGGTATCTTTAACTCAGATTAACGAGCTCCATTGCATTTTAGCAAAGACATTTTCAGTAACAAACTAACAATAGTGAACCTGTACCATTTTTTAAAATCAGCTGTGCAAGTTTCTCTGTTTTATTCATTGTTACCCACATTTTGAATTTGGCACTATACCTTACATGCTCAGCATCATTGCATCAGGTTTGTCATTCAATCATTCTACTATTCCATGTTTTTTAAACTTGATAAGCTGAGGGAGGGAAAGAGTGGGGACTTAAATCATGTTATATGTATTAAAAGTAAGGATCAAAGAGTTCTATTTAAAGATTTTAAGACTAAAGAAAGGTGGTGTGCTTCTTTTGGAAGTTGCTAGACGAGAATGACTCTAGAGGCCTATCCCTATGTTATGTGGAACTAATGAGTTGATGGACTTAGAAGACTCATTAATACCTTTGGAGGATTAGGATCTCTGGAGTGGAGCATGCTTTAAGAAGAACAAAGCAGGTAAGTAAGATCCTAAGACCAGATGGCATACCTATTCAAGTATTTAGAAGTGTGGGAGGTGTTAGCGATGTAGCTAGCTAAACTTTTCAACAAAACTTTGAAAAGAAGTATGCCAAATGAATGTAGGAATAGTATTGTTGGTATATTTCTTTTATAACAACACATATACAAAGTTGTAATTATGGAATTACAAATACATATACAAAGTTGTAATAGTTCTTATGGAATTAAACATTTTTTTTTTTTTTGCAAGTGGTTGGTACCATGTGTATTATATAAGAAAGAAGAGAGCATGTACAAGTGTAAGGAAGATACAAAAACAAAAATCTTTCCCTATACAAGTCTTCTATAAAGTATATGATGCAAGAGCAGACTTAGGTAGCGCAGATCAAGCATCTATCGGGCTTGGAGCCATCTCCTTTGGCTTGGAGACGATGCATGGCCTATTTAAGGCCTAGAGACACTTATTTACTTTTATTAGGTACATTTATGGCCCACTATGTAATTTTTAGGACTTTTTAAGTGCGATTTTCGCACTAATTAGGGGTTAATGGATAGAGACAGTGGAAGGATAAGATCGGAAGCTCTAGAGTTAGGAGGAGTTACAAATCGAGTCTTTATATATGTACACCTATTTCCAGAAATAGAAGAGAAGATTTGTTGAAGAAAAAAAATACCTGAGTGTGCGTTTCTGCCTCTGCGAGAGAGACCCCCCCCCCCAGCTTCGGTGTGACGCCAGAGGTTACCTGTCGGTGCGACGCCGGCCCCCTTTTCCCCCTCCCCGGTGCGACGCAGGGGGAAGCCCTCCCTGCCGGTGCGAGGCCAGCAGGACCCCATCTGCCCCTTTTCTCCCCCTTCCCCTTTGTCCCTTATTAGTATAACTCTCCATCAACCCCCCTCAACAGAAGACAAAAAGGAGGAATAAAAAAGATTCACATTACAAGATAGGTTCACCCATTCCCTCACTCTGTCACATACGAAAGTAGCAATTCTCTCTTCAGTGAAAGCTTCTCTCCTGAAGAGTCTTCTATTCCACTCCATTCAGATAGCCCAAATGGAATTAAACTTGTGAGCCATACTATGAGCCCCAATTTGTTTGCAGAATAGGTTATCCGGAATAGCGCATACTAGAATAAGGGGTGCTTAGTTTTGATAGTTCTGTGGGACCCACTGGTAGAATAGGAAAGATAAGCAATTCTTGAGTCTAGGGTTGAATTGCTTATTCTCCTAATTCTAGTATAAGCAATTCTAACGTGGTATAAGCCATTCCGCCCATCAAACTAGAATTAACCTTATTCCAAGAATAAGAGGCCTTATTCTTCTCCTATTCTCCAATCAAAGTAGCGCTGAAACTTTTGAAAATAGCAATTGAGAAGCACCTTAGGTTTATGACTTATGTTTCAGAAATTTATGCCCAGTAGGTTTATTACAAAAACTATCTTTTGATTGAGATAGTTAATGCAAAGGTATAAAAAGATAAGAAAATATCTACATTTTCTTTGTTGTGGATTGCACCACAGTTTTTCCTTAATATTGAAAAGAAGTAGTACAATCAAATGAGAATAAAGAGAGCCATCGTCACAGGAAACGCAAGAATAAAAAATAGCAAATGTGATTGTTAATAAGTCACCTCCCTCTCCCAACTATCTATTGAGATGCCAAGTATGTAGCTTTTACAAAAATGAAAGAGGCCTTAAACAACTATTCTAAACATATATTCTACTTCCTAGGAAATGAAATCATTGCACCACCTTCAAATGCTCAAGCAAGTTGCATGTGGGATGATGATAAATTGCATGTGTTTTTTCAATACTTGATCTTCAAATGCTGAATGAAGAATGGACATGGTGAGGACACCCAAGCCACCATATGGTTTCACCCGAATTACGTCTACTGTTGTCGGAGAGCCGCGCCGGCGTCCCTTTGGCTTGGAGACGATACATGGCCCATTTGATGTATGGAGAAATATTTTACTTTATTTTATATGGCCCATTTGTGGCCCGTTATGTAGTTTTCTATTTTTTCAGGATTTTAGGTGCGATTTTCGCACTAATTATTAGAGGTAGGGGATAGAGACGGGTTTAGGGATAGGAGATACGATCGGATTGCTTGTTATAGTTTAGGTAGGATTCCAAAGTGGGAGTCTATATATGCCCTTGTAATTTTATTTTAGAAATTACTACATGAATATTGGAGGAAAAAAAACTCACCTGAATTCGTGCTTTGGGATCTCTGCGATGGAGTTCCCCACCTTGGTGTGACGCTAAGGAGCTCTCGCCTCTCTTTGGTGCAACGTTGGAGAGGCTCGACCTTGCCTGTGTGATGCCGGCAGGTACCTCTCTTTTCCCGCCCTATCATTTACCTCCTCCGATCTCTCTTTCGATTCTGCCACAACAGTCGAGTTGAAGGAGAAGAAGAACCGAGATGAAGAAGAGAAGGAAGAAGAAGACGACAGAGAAGAGTCGGCGACCGCTGCTGTCGCCAGCTGCACCACCCACTGCCGCCGCCGGAGGCCCTAGCTGCTGCTGCTGCGCCCTCGCTGGCGTCTAGACCCCTTGTTGCGATCACTCCCTTCCTCTCCCTCTTTGTTCGAGCTGCACCCCAAACAAGAATAAGAAGTATAAGAAGAAGAGGAGGGGGGTCAGATCCGGCCTCCGCCGGAGTTGCTGCCGCTAGCTGCCGTTGCCATTGCTGTCACCGGCCACTGCCGGTGCCGCTGCCGCCATCCACTCTAACCCCGTTGTCATCATCAGCTCTTTCTCCCTCTCTCTTGCTTCCCACCCCCCTGCGTTAGGATTAAAAGAGGAGGAGGAGGAGGAGGAGGAAGGGGCAGATCATGCCCTTTATAACCAACTTTGTCAACCAGGTTTGACCTAGTTTGGGTCTAAGCCAGGTCTGAGCCATCTTGCTGGCCCTTGGTAACCTGGTCTGAGCCACGTGATATTAGGTCGGTTCAAACCACTTTGGGTGTTCTAGTTCAACCTAGGTTGCTACATGGTGCTGCCCAGGTTCGAGCCAAGGTTCAGCCAAGCTCGAACCAGATCCAGATCAGGTCTACAGCTGTGCACAAGTGGTGCAATAAGGGCCATTAGCGCACCGCCCTCATTTTGAGCTCGTTCGTACTCCGATTCGCGCACTGTTTGCGCCGTCGGGTTCGTTTCAACGAGGCCAACCTAGGTCTAGCATGGTGTTTTTTTGATAGTACCTCGTTTTGCGTGCCAGTAACTAGTCGCCTTTAATTTTTTGGCACGCTTCCTGAGGCATCTTCCCAGCGACGTACGCACCATCTATGACCCGTCAACTGCGGTGTTTACTATCCCGGACTATTTTTATTGCTTAATTGTAGCCTTTTACCCATAGATTGTAGGATCGACCGATCCGGATCGGGATTGACAGGTTTCCGACTTGTTTGGGGGGGGGGGGGCCCTGGGGACCCCCACCCATTTAAAAAAAAAAAAAAAAAAGTTGGGATCAGGCCGTATCGGTCTGATCTCGGATCCCCCCTTAACGGGTGATCGGGACCCTACCGTTTGCTGCCCTAGCAGCCTCCCCCTCCTTTAGTTGGTCGCCCTACCGCCGCTGGCGATCCCACTGCCATCGGCCGTCCTCTTCTCTCTCTCTCTCTTTGAGATCTTGACCGAAAGAAGGAGGTTTTCACCTCGTCATCGTCGGCCGGCTGTCCGACAGCCACCGCCGCCGCTGTTGTCACCGCTGCCGTTGACGTTGGATTTATTTCCCGGATCTTGATCCGAGTTAAGGTATATTTCGATCTTAAAATTTTTTAAATTGTCAAAAAATGAGAAATGTTGTATCGTAGTATAGATTTATTAATATTTAGCTTAAAATTTTTTTAGCATGTTGATTAGACAAAATCCCCAAAATTAACCTTAATTAGGGGTTACGAATTAGGACTTTTGTATGATTAGTATAACTAGGGTTCAATTGAGTGTGTCATACACTCAATTGAACTTATTAGAACATAATTGTACAGATTTGTTGATTAATTGTTCGTCATTAGCACTAATTTCTCAAAATTAACCCTAATTAGGGGTTAAAAATTAGGGCTTTTGTATGATTAGTGTAACTAGAGTTCAATTGAGTGTGCTAAACACTCAATTGAAATTATTAAAACCTGATTGTATAGATTTTTACATTAATTGTACGTCATTAGCGTTATTTTTTTAAAATTAACTTTAATTAAGGATTAAAAATTGGGGCTTTTGTATGATTAGTGTAATTAGGATTCAACTGAGTGTGACAAACGCTCAATTGAAATTATTAGAACCTGATTGCATAGATTTTTACATTAATTGTACGTCATTAGCACTAATTTTCTAAAATTAACCATAATTAAAGGTTAAAAATTGGGATTTTTGTATGTTTATTGTAATTAGGGTTCAATTGAGTGTGCCAAACACTCAATTAAACTTATTAGAATCTGATTGCATAGATTTGTGCATTAATTGCACATCATTAGCGCTAATTTTCTAAAATTTATCCTAAATAAGGGTTAAAAATTTAGGGCTTTTGTATGATTAGTGTAATTAAGGTTTAATCGAGTGTGTTAAACGCTCAATTGAACTTATTAGAACTTGATTGCATAGATTTGTGCATTAATTGTATATTATTAGCGCTAATTTTCTAAAATTAACTATAATTAGGGGTTAAAATTAGGGTTTTTGTATGATTAGTGTAATTAGGGTTCAATTGAGTGTGCCAAACACTCAGTTGAACTTATTAGAATCTGATTGCATAGATTTGTGCATTAATTGCATATGATTAGGGCTACTTAAATTTATTTGTGTCTTTTTATGTTATGCAAGAATATGGCAGAGTAAGGAAGCAACAGGGTGCTGATCTTGGTTGACAGCATTGCACACTACTGGAAAGTAGGTAGAAGATGGTCAAATGTAATTAGTGTGGAAAGGAGATGGGTGGAGGCGTGTATCACCTAAAAATCATATTGCTGGTGTAGCAGGAGATGTCAATAGATGTGAGTCAGTTCCACTGAACTTGAAGAAGGAAACGAGGGCTTATATACTGGGTAAAAAAGTCCAGAAAGATTTATCATCTTAACAACACATGGATCTACAAGATGAGATATCAGGGCGCTAAAGACAAAGGGATTACAGTCTGCCTATTCAGCGGCCAATCAATTTAGATGATGATAAGGATGATGATGATGATGAGGATGCAAATGACCCTGATCTAGAGTACACTAGAGCTGTTCATGCCAGTATGTGGACAAATAGAGAAGATGAGGACCGGCAAAGAGGCATATGATCATCAGCTAGATCAGTGCCTACCGGTTCTCAGTTTGAGAGATCCCTTCCTAGGGGCTCTTCTGCTCGGCATGACTGTTAGTACTGTGTTGGGTTGTGGACGGACGTCAGATGTGGCACACGGTCCTATGGACCAATTTTTATATAGATCAAGGTTTGCCAGAGAACGTGGAATCAAGCAAGCATTGAAAGAAGTCAAGGCCTCAGCAAAAAATACTTTGAAAGGAATTGTGAAGTGATTTTTACATACAAGTGTGCTAGCATATACAACATCCATTCCATTTTTTCAGACGATGGTGGATGCAATTGCAGATGCTGAGCCTGGTGTAAAGGCCCCCACACCTCATATTTATGATGTTGGGCTCGAAAGGAATGAGTTGAATGTATGGGTTGACAACTCTAAAAATGTGTGGAAGGAGCGTGGTTGTACCATCATGTGTGATGGTTGGACAGGGACCACAAGGAGATCCATAATTAATTTTCTTGTATACTGTAACGAGGGCATTATTTTTTTGAAGTCTGTGAATGCCTCCAACAAAATAAAAAATACTGATTATTTCTACATACCAATGGATGAGGTAGTAGAAGAAATTGGTGAAGATAATGTTGTGCAGATAATCACTTGTAATGGAGCAAGCTACAAAGCAGCTGGTAGATTGTTAATGCAGAAGAGGAACTATTTGCACTGGGTGTCTTGTGCAACACATTCCATTGACTTGATGATAGAGGACATGGGTAAAGATTCTTTTGTTGCTGAGGTAGCACAACATGCTTAGATGATCATGGGATTTATTTTTAATCACAACAAGATCTTACATATGATGACAGAGCATACAGGTAGACAAGATCTTCTTCGTGCTGGTCCTACCTCATCTCTTTAAAGAGCTTGATGAAGTACAAGCATCAATTGGCCCAGTTAGTCTACTCTGACAATTTTTTGGCACATATAGGGACACTGAGGGCCGATGCTACGGATGTTGCCTTGGCAGTGCAAACGCTAGTTGGGGAGAAAAATTTTTGGGATAAAATTTCTCGTTATCTAAAAGTGGTTGACCCTCTGGTACACGTTCTGAGGTTGGTTGATGGAGATGACAAAAATGATATGGGATATTTGTATGATGCCATGGATAGAGCAAAAGAGCACTTAAGGGCAAGTAATCTTACATCTTTTGAAAAATGGTAGAGGATCATTGATGATAGATGGGAGTCGACTCTCCACTGTGATATCTATGCTGCTAGTTAATTCTTGATCTTTTCTACTTAATTTTATTTGATTAATGCTAATAATATTTATTTTGATAATTAATGAACCTTAATAAATGCAGGATATTTTTCAACCCAAAATACCAGTATGTTGATGTGCATAATGATGGAGAGGTCCTTCGAGGCACAACTAATGTGATTACTAGAATAGTATGGAATACGAACGAAGGATAAGATGTCTTAGCATATGTAACATACAAAGTCGGAGTTTGTGAAAATCTAGTCTTCTATCATTAACTTATGTCATTTATATTTATTTTGTAGATGGAGTGATTTAAATTGAAGATTGACATTTATGGAGATGAAGACGTCAGTGCTGCAGTAATGAGGACAACTCTATGTGAATTACATAATAAATAGCCAAACACCCAATTTAATTAATTACTTTCATTCATTATTAATTTCGTCGTCTTCTTTTTTTTGCAACAGCTGAATGGTGGTGGATCCAGATTAATTATAGACAAGCTGTCACAAACCCTTTTTGACGTATGTTGCAGTGAGCGTACTCAGTTAAACCACTTCTTCCAGTCAATGTGAAAGAAACTTGAGTACATTCAGTCTCATTCACACGAAGGTTCGTAACAGATTGAGTGTTTTTAGGCTGGAGATGTTGGTGTATTGTCACTACAATATGCGCCTAAAGATTAGGCAGATTCATGAAAGACAGAGACTTAAACGACAGAGATTCATGAAGTTTACTGGCAGACCAGATGATGAGTCTGTACATCAGATTGATATTAATGAACTGCTGGATGAAGAACACCTATTGCATTCTTGGGTGGAGAGCAGAGTAGCTAGAGATGCTCAGCCTGAGTTTGATCCTCATGATCGAAATTAGGCAAGAGGTGAATTAGATGGAGTAGTTGCTCGAGATCCTGAATTTTAAACAGACTAAAGAGGTGCACTTGTTCTTCAGAGGTGTCGAAAGTCAACCATACTATTAGACACTGCTGGAACTTCTGCCTCTCAGTTAGCATTCGGGAGATCATCTACTCTAGTGGATCTACATAGAATAATGGATTAAGAGCCAGCGAGACCTTCATTGCAGTCATCTAGCAGCAAAAAGAAAATAATAATATTAAAAACTCTAAACAACGAATGGACCCATTGGAAGAAGAATAAGGGAGAGACACAGTTAGAGTTTAGCAGACTGGAAAGACACTTGAGGACACCCTAGCTTTACCACCTCACTTGGCCAGCATGTACGAGGCAAAGAGATAAACCTACATACATAAAAGAAGGCGGCTGAGGCAAACAAGTCAAGTGGGGTGTGATGACTCCACTAAAGGTGACGATGATGTTGATGATGGAGATGGTGATGGTGATGGTGTTGCTACTGCTGCTGGACTATCTGGAGGTTATGTACTTGGGAGCAGTTACTCAGGATACGAAGATTACTCCGCACCTCTGAGTCATTCTGAAGGAACTCAAGGCCAAAGACAAGGACAACAAGTGGGATTTGAAGGTGAACAGAGGCAATCAGGATATGATTGGCCCCCATGAGAACATGCATCTTCTTATCCGCCCATTTTTCACCTCCTTACACTACTGTATTCAGACATCAGCAGCACTACTGAGGGGTGCTCTAGACCTCCACCTATCTAATATGGCATTTATGTCCCTCCAGCACAATCAGGGGAAAATTCAAGCCAGCAAGCTTACACACCTCGAGATATCAAAGGAGATTCAAAGACCTCGCTAGCTCCTTGTTTGGCTATGAATATCCAGCATATATGTCGGCATATTATGGCCCGCCAGCTCAAACTTATGAGCCGGATGACGAAGGATCACAAATGTGATCTTTATAAGGTATTTTTTATTAATTTAATGTAAAATACTTCATAATGTCTTTTTTAATTAGTGCACAACAATAATTACTAGTGAGTTATTTATCTTTAATGTTTATTTTTTATGGATGTGCATGAATTGCATTCATTTTTATTGTACATTCATTGAATAATATGTATACAATTTTTCCTGATTTTTTCTTAATGGGGCCGATCTAGACCGGCCAGCCTTTATCAGGATCGGCCGATCTGGTCGATCCGGATCGGATCGAATTGGGATCGGCGGGTCCCGATCCTAGGACCCAATCTGACTCGGAATTCTTTATTTTTACCTCCCTGCGAAGAGTGGGCCTATATTTTATTATACTTGAAGGGTGGTACACGTGCATCAGGTGGTCTTCTCCCACGCACCAACGTCGAGGTACGTGCTAATCCCTTCCATTACAGCTTTGCTTATCTAGTATTTACTTTCAACTGCCGCCGACTTGTGAAGTAGGATACCTAGCCCATGATACATTATTACTACTGGTTTGTGAGCGCGTTACACCTATCTTGAGTTTTCTCAGGACTTTGGGTGGTTATAATTCCTTAGACTTGTGGTAGTTCCTTAACTGTCAATGGTCCTACGTTTCCTCATCGCAAGAGGAATGATTACTCAGCTAACTTCTGTTATTTGGCGTGGTTATCCAATTTGATAATTGTGCGATTAGGTTGCTTCTACTTATTATTATATTGCTTGCTGCTGATCTCTATCACCGTTAGTGAGCTTGTTAGTTATTAGCCGTCCCGCATCAGGACATTATCTATTCCCCAAACAAGCACATCCTTGCTGTTTGCATTTACTTTAGCTATATCAAGTAATTGAGTTAAAGTTAAATACACCACTTCCCGTTCTTCTTTGTGATGTCTTCTTAGCTCCACCTACCAATTGAGCGTCCCCCTCTTGCTGACAACATCTCTCCAAAAGTATGTCTGCTCACCATTGCTGATTTTGAGTTTAACCCAATTTACAATAAATTTTCCTGTTGTTGGATTTCCTTTCCATAATGTAGGCAGCCAAGTATTATTGTATGTTTCCAAGTAGAAGCTGCGATGATGCACATAATGCTTCTATTGGATTACTCTCTTCCACAGGTATTACTCCTTTGCCAACAAATCCCACATCCATTTCCCCAGGAACTCCTTATAGTTTTCATTATTTAGGGAATGCATATGATTGAGTGCCTAAAGAGGTGATTTGGTGGACATTGGAGAAAAAAGGAGTAGGATATAATAATGTACTTAAAGACATGTATGAGAGAGTATTTACTAGTGTGAGATCTATTGCTCGAGATTTGTGAGTTTCATGTTACTATAGCAAGGATCAAAGTTAAGTCTGTCTCTCCTTAGGCTTAGATGAAGGGACAAAACATTTATTTGAGATTGTTTAGTGCATGCTATTTGCAGATGATATAGTTTCAGGTGATGAGACTATTAAAGGGTGTAAATGCTAAGTTAGAGCATTGGAGGTATGGCTTAGAATCTAAAGGTTTTAGGATTAGTCAAAGTTACTCAAAATATGTGACATGTAATTTTTGTAACATGAGGATGGTCAATTAGACTTTGTTATGATTGATGGGCAGGCTATTCCTACATGCAACAAATTTCAGTATCCTAGTTCTATTATTCAAGAGAATGGGAGCTTTCAGGCAATGTTGCTCATTGGTTGGAGGCAGGTCAGATGGAGAAGTGCATCTAGAGCTAGGGATGTAAGTTGGATCAAATTATCCAAAATCTGATCCGAAAGACCTGCTGAAAATTTGAATTGGAACCAGGTTCAATTTGATCGGACTTTTCACACGTCCAGATGTGGCATGTGGCTTTCTCTGAATAGAGCCCTAAAAAGTTCCAATCGGAACATGAATCCCCTATTCTACCATTCCTCCTCAGCTTCTCCTGTCCATGGCTCTGTTGTGAAGACAAGTTTTCCGCTCCTTGTCATGTTCTGGTGTCTGCCCTTCCCGCCCACTTGCAGAAGCCTCCATCTCCAGTGCCTGTAGATGAGGATGAGAAAGAAGCCAAGCACCTCACCTCACGATCTGAAAGGGGATGAGCTCATGGTGTTGCTGCTGAACCGGAGGTGAGGTGCTTTGTCCCTCCTACTTATAGGGAAGCCTCCATCTCCATTATGCTTGCCATGCCCAAATTTTGAGGCATATAATTTGGGTATGACATCAATAACAAGATCACATTTAATGATAAATACTCAATTAACTAAAAGAGTAGGACAAACAAACTACAATAATTGTCTCCCAATCTATCCATAAACTTGATATCAGATTCAATATCCTCCATCTAAAATGAAAGTCTCAACCGACTTTATTTAGCATAATAGTCTCTAAATCTACAAGAGCTGAAACTTATTTATGATTTTTTTTTGAAGTGGTTGGTACCACTAGATTGTATAAATGTGAAAAAAGAGTATTACAATGGTGTAGAGGAAAAGAAAGCCTCCAAAAAATCCTCAACACGAGGCACCAAGAGGGTGCATCAAACTCTTGCCTCCAAAAGAGCAAAAAGGAGGCACTAGCAGTATATACAAAAAACTCTCACACACTCCCTCACCATATGACAAACCAAAAGTACCACACTATCGGAGGTGGACGCCTCCCTCCTAAAAGTTCTCCTATTTCTCTCCATCCAAATGGCTCATGGAGTAGCATGACTGCATGACGAACCAACCACCACATGATTCCATCTCCCTTGTTGAGATTCGAAGAAGACCAAAATCTTATTAGGGTCTCCACCTTGTTGCAAATAAGCACCTTCCGCCCAAGCTTGTCGAACAAAGAGCGCCATACTTCCTTAGAGAAGGAATATCCGACGAAAAGATGGTCAAGAGTCTCATCCATCTCCCTACATAAAGGGCAGGAGGGGGAAAGCCTCACAGCCATATCGAAGTAGTCTATCACAAGTAGGGAGTCTGCTAATAGAGATATGCCAAATAAGAACTTTGACTTTGAGAGGAGATCTTGGCGCCCAGATCTGCCTGAAGAGGGGACACCGTGTCACCCATCTGCATGATAGAATAAACTGACTTGACATAAAAGGAGCCATGGGTGTCCCACCCCCATTTCCAAGAATCCTGCACAGAAGGGTCTACCATAGAATCTTGTAATAGCAACAGCAGAGAGGCGAATTCCTGAATCTCCTCCTCCCTCAAGTTCCTCCTAAAAGAGATGTTCTACTCCCTCTTGCCGTGAGGAAGTTCATCAACCATGTGTGCAACCATACCACTTATCATGCCAAAAAAGACGTCTCTGACCATCCCCCAAGGATATATGAGTAGCTGAAAGGACGATGTCCGCTGCCTGCAAAATCCCCTTCCGCACTTGAGACATTATATCCCACTTGAATATTGACATCCCAGAGTCTCCTTCTATAATAGTACTTTTCTTTGACCACGTGTATCCACAGTCTAGAAGAAGCTGCCCCAAGATTCCAAAGCCATTTGGAAAGAAGTGCTAGGTTGAAGTCACGGATGTCCTTTAACCCTAATCCACCATTTTGCTTGCTCTTCCAGACTCTTCCCCAACATACCTTGAACCCACCATTAGTAGAAGACTCCCTAGTACCCTTCCAAAAGAATTTGTTGTAGATAGCCTCCAACTGCTTAGCTACTGTATTGGGGATACGAAAGATGGAGAGAAAGTATATAGGCAAGCTATCTAGGACAGCTCTGCACAGCACCAATCTACCACCATAAAATAGAAGCTGCCCCTTCCAACCTAGAAGACGTGAGTGAAATCTGCAGATAACTGGTTGCCAATCCCTACACCTAATGGTCCCATGTGTCAAAGGTAGGCCCAAGTATGGGACAGGGAAGGTGCCAATCTGAGTCATCTGACAGCCGAGGATGGAAGCATCCCTACATAAATCCTCACCACTCAGATTAGTACTGCTAGCAACACTCTTCTGAAAGTTCACTTTAAAACCAGTAATATCATGCAAGAATTCTAGAATTAACCTTGCTTCCATAACATGCTCCTCCCTATTCCTCAGAAAGATGATGTTGTCATCAGCATACTGCAGATGGGAGACAGTTCTCCCTGCCACTCCTACCTAGAACCCATGCAATAATCCTGCTTCCTCCGCTCTCTCACATATGGCTGAGAGCATGAGCCACGATAACAAAGAGAAGTGGAGAAAGAGGATCCCCCCATCCGAGTCCTCTCCTACTAAGAAAGGAAGGTGTAGGCTCTCCATTGACCAGGACAGAGAAGGTCGCCGAGGAAATATAGGAACTAATCCAAGTTACCCACCTTACCTTAAATCCCATCTTTTGCATAATATCTAACAAGTAGCCCCAATTTGCCCTGTCATAAGCCTTCTCGAAATCCAATTAATCACCACACCCTTCTATTTTGAAATCTTCATACCATGGATGCACTTATGAGCAACAAGAAAGCCCTCTTGAATATGCCTCTCTGATGAAAGCACTCTGATTGACACTAACCACTCTGTCAATAACCTTCTCAAGTCTCATGGAGAGCATTTTTGGCAATGATCTTATACACTCTATTGAGGAGGCTGGAGGCTGATGGGTTTAAAGTCGGGCAAATGAAAGTCTTGATGCCTCTGAGGTGTGCCTTCCCCTCCTGAAATTCTAATATCGCATGAACAAAAGAGGATGGACCACGCTCCAACAATGTTGGTAAAACATCATAGGAAAGCCATCTGGTCCAGGGGCCTTGTCTTTCGGCAAGGAGAACAGGTTCTTTCTCCTCCTTCCAGAGGCTATGCTGTGAAGATAAGTAATATTACTGCCCCCTTCTTTGATCCATCTATCTTTAGGTCTCTGTTTTCAGAAAATCTCTTCCTTAAATAGAATAGCCTGAAAATGAAGTCTAAGCTTGTCTCTTTCTGTTTTGTCTTCCTCGTCCAAGATCCCAGCTTCCTCTAAAGCATCTAGACTTTACAAACTAGCCAAAATACTATATGTCTCCTTTCTCCCTGGTAGCTTCCTCTTAATACCCCATTTTGAAAGAGCACGAGCTTAGGATCTAAGGGAGCCAACAAGGGTTGCCATCGCTGAGCCATGCCAAGAGAAGGAAGACCGCTCCTAGGCAACAAAATTCAAGTAGCCTTCCTTTTGAAGCTAGAATTTCTCCAGCCTGAAAATATGCCTGCTCTTAAGTCGAAACAGGAGTTCAACAATATGGGCTTGTGATCTGACTTATTTATGAAAATATCTGAATGAAGCTAAGTCTCTCTCTCTCTCTCTCTCTCTCTCTCTCTCTCTCTCTTTCTCTGCTTGATTCCCATCCTCAACCATGATTTCTCCTTCTTCGCTACGGAAAAAATAATGGCTTACCACTTTGTGAGTATAAGATACTTAGTAAGATTTACATTTCAAAATACTCCAGTATAAATATTAATGCATCTGGTCAATCACAAAATCTTGCAAAGGAAAGATAATCAAAGTAAAAACTGAGTTAAGATAATAGAATTCAGACGCATGAGAAGACAAATATTAATAAGAATTTTAATGCATAATAATAGAAAGATAAGGATAGCTATAAAAATATGCAGAATGGTAATATAAATGGGGATGAATTGGTAAATACAAGCAATCAAGTATAACATAAGTGAATAGACAAGTGAGACATGGTTCTTTAACAAGTAAGCAAGAAGAGGAGTCAAAGGCATGAGAATTAGTAGATTAGACATTATCGATTAACAGTAAACAATGTTGCCCGGTTATGTATCACCGAGAGGGAGGGTGAATGGGTTGCTAAAAATTAAATGTAGATTAACTTGAGTAAAATGCGAAATTAAAAGCTAATTAGACAGAAGGTGGAAGAGACAAGGAGCAAGCATACAATGAACACAGATTTATACGGGTTCGGTCTTTCCAGACCTACATCTAGTCCCCAAGCAACCTCTTAAACTACACAAGATACAAGACCCCTTGCTGGTTATCCAACAACACCCTGCACAACAAACATGTCTTTCCTTTCAACAAAAGGGAACAATTTACCCTGCACGCTGGGTAGGTCTTCGCTTTCAACAAAAGGGAACAAATCACCCTGTACACCAAGCATGTCTGCTCTTCCACAACTAGGAAAAGGAACACGATACTTGTAATGTAAGATGAATACAGAAATGCCTCTTGATAGGCTGATATACAATACAAATCAAAAGCATAGATCAAGACTAAGAATTTTAGTAAATAGAAGATGCAGTGCTTGATCTTACTGAAGGCCCGAGAGCTGGTGATGTGTAAATGAACTTAAAACTTTCTCTCTCAAGTTATCTCTTGAATGGAAAGAAGGCTCTTTTGATATAGCAATAAAGGCCTTCTTCTTTTTCAGTGGAGCTCCCTCTCTTTTTCTCTAAATCTCTCTAAGTTCTGGCTCTTGTATTCTTCCTTGTATTTTGTCTATATTTCTTCTCTCTATCTATATATTGAAGCTTCAAATTATAGGACACATATGCTGTCTTCAGAATTTGCCCGTCAGACAGCAGAACATGATCTATTAGACAACAAGTTTGGATGAAGTTTTCCCGCTGAGTCTAACGTTTGAATTTCTTTAGATAAATAAGAACATTTCTATTGTCCAGAAGCTTCTCATTAATCAGGTTCCTACAGTTTAGAGTACTCATGTATAGCCTTAGACTGGTTGGTAAACTTCCTGTCAAGAACATGAAACAAAAAGTTACACAAAAAGGCAACTAGGCTTTTTTTGCCTAGTCTGTTAGTGTAGCATGAAATCCAATTTAAAAAGGATTCTAGGAAACAAAATAGCTCAGAAAAGATGTTAGGAATTAAATGTAGATATCTTCTCATATTGACAGTATATAACAAAAAGAATTGTTTGCATAAAGCTCAACCAAAAAGTATTGTCATAGATTTGGTCTGACAGATCACGAGATTTGCCAGAAAAAAGTACATATGAGAGCCTTTTCAATATAAGTAGTAAATGTTTAAGCAAATCAATTAGAAGTACAGTTAAGTCACATGTACTTTACTAAAGGTAGTTCATCGAAGCTATATATAAAGGATAATCGATTTGAGATCATTCAGATAGTCGAAGTTCAGTTTGAGTCTCAGAATTGATTAAACTAAACACATAATCGATTAATCTAAGATGATAAACGATATTTTAAATACGAGGATAATCGATTGAACATATAACAATAATCAGAATAATAGAGTTAAAACACTAATCGATTTGATTAGTGATCACAAAGTTACTTAAAACAGACTAATCGATTTATCGATAACAATAATCGAAGTATAAGCACGATAATCGATTGTGCAGTTGTTAGAACTAATCGATTAGTTATTTGATAATAATTGAAGTGAGGACTCACTTAATTGATTAGAGCTCTAACTGCAGTCAAAGTTGAAACTCAATAACATAATCGATTATACGCATATCAATAATCGAAGTGTGAAATCTAATAATCGATTATAATTATGTAATCGATTAGAAGTATTTCAATAATCAAAGTAAATACTCAGTAATCGATTATAGTTCTAACATAATTTGGAATCAAAACTTAGTGATACAATTTATTATAAGTATATCGATAATCGAAGCGTAAAATTTGTTAATCGATTATGCAGCTATTAGAACTAATTGATTAAATAGTTATCAATAATCTAAGTGAAGATTTACTTAATCGATTAGAGTTCTAACTTCAATCGAAGTCGAAACTTGTTCACGTAATCGATTATAAGTATATTGATAATCGAAGTGTGAGACTCAATAATCAATTAGAGTTCTAACATAATTCAGAAATAGAAGCTTAATCACTTAATCAATTATGAGTAGTCCGGTTAATCGAAGTTGCTATTAAATACATAATCGATTGAAGTAAAATCAAAGACTGATTAAGGCTTTATAGATAATCAATTGAAAGACATGAAATCGAATAAAAACAAAATCGATTCACCTTAGACAATACTTGAAATCCGAAGGTTAATTGATTAGCAATAGACACTTAATCGAGTTATCAGTTAAGTTCATAATCAAAGGATCATAGAACTCAAACTGCTAATCGGTTAATAATAGATACTCAATCGATTTATCAATTAATCCTTTGATCGAAGGATCATCAGACTTGTGAAATCTACTAAGTCTAGAACTGAACATATATCTATGAAACTGACAGTATAAAAACACATTTAGTTAAGCTATCAAGGAGAATATAAGTACTGCTTATTGTTAGCGTTTTCTTTATTCGTTATCATCAAAATATGGGAACAAAATAAAGACACAAATTGCTCAATAAACAAGTGAAGAGGCAATCAAGCTCATATATCAACTATTCAATGCTAAGACTGGTCTAGTAAGTCAATCAAAATAAGAGGTGCAATGCGACACCATATAGAATTACCCTCATAGAACTGTTTGATCAAGAACTCTCAAGGAATAATCTCTTGCGATACCCCAAGATCAAAAAACTCTTAGGAAAAATTCCTAGCAAAAAGTTCTATGTATGATTTTTAAGGAGAAATCTAAAGCGAGACGTTCTACCACATGATTATTAAAGTGTTGCAGGTACAAGTATTTTGAGGTGCTCTCCTCCCATGATAAGATATGAGTGCTATTACAGTGACATTGAAAGATCAACGACCTTGAAAGTCACAAGTAGTCAGTCAATTGGACTTATACAAGAAACATATCCTGAAATATCATATATCGATGTTGATATGTAAGGTATCGAGTAAAGTGTAACTCAAGTAGCAATATTTGATATTACCTAGAGAGCAAAGTGTGAATGTTGAGTAAGTGGCAAGAGGGTGAAAAAATATTATTCAACAAAGAAAGAATACATAAATAGGAATGTCTAGCAAGTGGACTATGATGACAGATAATTAGCATAGATAGAGATTAATAAGAATTATTAAAGTAAGGTTAATATTTAAGAATATGTCAAGGCAGTTGAACGAGGGCGTGTAAAAACTAGATAAGAGTTTAGATCAACTAAAGATGGTCAAAATCAAGGAGGTGATTTAACAAAATTATGTTTTCATATATAAAAAAAGATTTAGATTCTTGCAGATTAAAAAAAAAATCAATGATAATGATGCATTAGGAATATTAATTTTGCTAACATATTTGAAATTTTGAATAGCTCCTCAACTGGGTGACTTATAATTAAGGATGTTTCAATAGTTCTCGAGAAAGATTAGAGAACATTTACCTTAATATGTCTAAATTTTTACTTAATATGTTGAGTTTGAAAGTTTGCCCACACATATATAGACGGCAACCAGTTTGCCACTGAAAATGCCTCTGCATATTAAATAATTTTACAATCTGAGTAAGAACAAAAAATCATCTTCTATTTTGGATTTCTTTCTTCTTTTCTTCTTCTTCCTCTTCTTAAAATGTTGGAGCTGGTGATAGAAGAAAAGTAGAATGTAAAGAGGCTTATATAGAAGAGGATATGAGTTAGGTTTTCTCTTAATCATTGCATTGAAGATAAGAATCATAAGTGTCCTTTTAATCATTATATGAAGAAATAAAAATAATTATGTGTCCTTCTAATCACTACAAGAGGATAAGGTTACTTAGGTATTCCTTAGAAGGAAGTTTTTTTATAGCTTCTTAGGGTGGTAAGGTGTCTATGCTCTAAAGGGAAAATGGAGAGAGATGGTAGACTATTGAGTTGACCCATTATGGATTGGTCTAATAAGTTTTTTAAGGCTTTGTAAAAATTTTATGGTATATTTTAAAACCCGTTCATAGTCCATTAAAATTTATTTTTAAAGGCCCAATTATCACGGCCCAATAAGTACCTAACAAGTTTTTTGAACAATTTATATAAAAGGCCCAATTCTTTTTAATCTTTTACAAGAAACCTTTGTCATTTTTTAATCGTTACATTCTCCCCCATTAAAATAAGTTGGTCCCTTAAGTTCACACTATTAAAGAAACAAGTTCACAGAGATCATATAATTATATTAAATGCAATAACCATTAACATATGAACAATTTTGGATACTTTTATCGAGCCTCTCCATTACGAGACTTTTTACTATCTTGTTGGTCATTATATTCGATAATTCTCTTTTCCCTATTCCATCTTTTGTTATTTACAAATTCAACATCATGCTCACTGGAATGATTATCTTTAGTTTGGATTTAGGCTTTATGATCACTTCTCTCTTTGACAAGTTTAATATCAGAGCCTAGGTGAGGAATCCTCAAGACCTTAGGATTTGTGAGGTGGGTAGAGCCGTAAAGGGGAACTATTCGGTGAGATGATGATCTTCTTCATTATAATTAATGGTGACTTGCAATTATTTTGTAAAAGATGTTAGATCAAATCTTGCAAGAGATGATGGATAGATGATAATAGAGGGAGATGCAAAGGGCTTTCCTATGTCTCACTTACGTGATACAATAAGTTGTGCAAGGAGGTAATCATAGTGTCGGGGACTTTCATAAGAGGTTTTCGTAGCATGAATCCCCCCCAAGTTTAGTGGCATTCCTGATCCTAATGAGGTTGAATACTAGGTCAAGGAGATCGATATAATTTTTAACTTGATGCAATGCTCATATCAAAAGTGTGTTCTCTTGGCCACTTTCTAGTTAGAGAAGGATGCCAGACAGTGGTGGGAGTTTGTAGATGCTATGTTAGTTGATGACTAAATATCTTGGGATGTTGATGAAATTCAATGAGAAGTACTTTTCATAACGTGTGCAAGAGAAGAAGGCTATTGAATTTGGTTCTTTGAGGCGGAGGAACATGTCCGTTACAGAGTATGAGGCTCAATTTTCTTGACTAGCGTGCTATGCTTCATATTTGGTATCTACTGAAAAGATGAAGGCAAGGAGATTTTTTATGGTCTTCGTCTTTACTACATCACTTAGCTTCTAGTCTTAGATATTTAAAATATGTTGACATGGTGAAGCGTACTCAATTATTAGAAGATACATTATGGCTGGCTAACAAAACCAAAGGGAGAAGTGGTCCTAAAGCTAATTTCAACCTAAGGGTAATCATTCTAATGAGTATGATGCCAAATTTGTAAATGATAGATGATGGAATGAGAAGAAGATAATTATCGAGTATAATGGTCACCAGGATGGCAAAAAGTCCCGTAATAGAGAGGTTCAATAAAAGTACCCAGAGTTGTTTATAAGTTAGTAGTTATTATTCAAGAAGTTTGTTGGATACTTATTTTGACTTGATAATTGGACACATAAAATAAAATTTAATAAGCTATAAATGAGTTCTAAAACATATCCTAAGAAATCTTAAAAGTATGACCTTAAAAGTTTATTAGGCCAACCCCTAATGGGCCAGCCCAACAATCCACCATCTCCCTTTTCTCTTTTAGAGTATAGACGACATCTTACCATCCTAGGAAGTTACGAGGAAGCTTCCTTCTAAGGGACATCTAAACAATCTTATCCCCTTTAAATGATTGTTAAGACACCTAATTATCCTTACATCTTCAAGTAATGATTAGAAGGACATATGTGATCCTAATCTTCAATACAATGATTAAGGAGAATCCAAACCCACATCTTCTTCTGTATAAACCTGCTTATTTTTTACTTTTCTTATATCACTAACACCAACATTTAAGAACATGAATAAGAAGAAAAGAAGAGATGTGCAAAATAGAAGATTGTTTTTCGTTCCTATTCGGGCTGTAGTATTATTTAGCAGATAGAGTCATTTTGAGACGGTTGGATTGTTTGTCATCTACGTGTGTCAACCATGGATGGCAGTACCGGTACTGGTACTGGCCGGCACCGGCTGGTACGGGCCTAAAAGGGCAAAAAAAAAACAGAAAAAATAAAATAAAAAAATCAGCAAAAATCAGAAAAAATGTAAACAATTAATTGGATGTGTTGAGTGTGACAAAGTTGGGTTAAGACAAATAAGTACACGTAACACATACTAAATGACTATTTTCATACAGATTAAACATGAAAAATATTATGCTAATGTACTAAACATTTACAAATAATAAATGTTAACGAAATCAAACGATCCTTACCTATGAAAAATATGAGTATACTAATATGGATAATAACCCGTAGATCTTTTTAATTTATCATCTGGTTGCTGTTGCTGGTATCCATAATAAGATTGCATATATTCCCTATATTCACCATAACTAAACAATAATATAGCCAAGTCCTGTATCCCTCTTTGAATCCCTCTTGGAGTATATGCTTGTTGACTTGATGAAATTGTAGAATCAAGATGTAAAGAACAACTTGAGGATAAGAAGAAGACCCTGACCTATAATTGCTACTGGGTGGATGGAATTAAAAGCCTTCATACTCTACTCGATCTCCCCAGCTATACATGCATGCTTCTCGTTGGCCACCTTCATAACCTGACTGTTGTTCATACTGATCTTGTGAATCATAATCTCTGTAACTTTCATGCTGTCCTCTTCTAGTGTTAATATGCAAGGAGAAAGAAGGTGCATACACTCCGCCCCCGGTAATAGCACATGCAGTTGCACCATCATCATCACTAGGAGACTGTGTCCCATCATCATTATCATCATCATTATCATCACCATCATCATCTTGATCATAATCAACAATTAACTTTCTTTTGACATTACTTGATTTTTTTCTTTTGTGATGCCTATTTTTGTTGGCTTTGTTTTCTTTCTAGATCATTTTGCAAGTTGACCCAATCCAATAATCCTTTTCCTCGTAGTGTATGCCTCACATAAATTTACTTCATCTCATCAATCGCAGGATCGTCTCTGACAGCCAAATTAGCCGTCTCATGTGTAGATGTACTCCTCAAGAATGATGGTCAACCATTCTAGGAGTGACTGGCCTACTATATGATTCTGAGTGTCTAGCAGGCTCAAGCTCAGTATTAGGTGCAAATAAAGGCACATGCTCAGTCTGACTCTGATGCTCATGTGGAGGAGGAGGTGAATTTTCTTTTGGCCTTTTTGAGGTTCTTAATTCTGGATCTCTAGCAACAGCTCCATCTAGGATGCCTTATGCCCATTCTGTATCATCAGGATAAAAAAACTGGTTGATCGACTGTTGCTCGTATCTCAATCCAAGTCTGCAAGGGATTATCATCATCAAATAAGTCTTCCATATCAATTTGGCCAACAACATCTTCTGCATATCTTGCAGCTCATTTCTCCCTCAATTGTTGTCTCAACCGGCTTGATCCTCAATCTCATATTGTAATGGCAATACACCAATTTGTCCAATCGTTCAGCCTTTAACCGGTTACGAATTTTTGAGTGTATTAGGCTGAACGTGTTCCAATTTCTTTCACATTGGCTTGCCGATGTCGTCTGACTTAAAACCCTCACTGCAACGAAAACCAAGAGATTATAACACCTATCTCTGTTGTACACCATTATCCACCACTCAACTGTGCCATCAATAAAAAACAAAAAAATTAATCAATGTATGTTCTTCTTTCTTATGCACATATAACAACAATGTAATCACTAAGTATACATGGGCTCACTTTCTCTACGGCAATTTGCACAGGATCTTCATTATATGTCTCCAGCCTTAGCCTTTAAGCCTCCATCTACAAAGATGGAATTAACAATTAATATAATTCATGGACTTTTAAAAATACAAGTAAATGGATATATCTTAAAGTCAATTCTTCATATAGGAGATAAACACGTCGCTCTGCCTCAATTCTATCTTCTATTGTCCTTGACAAGCGTGCAATCACATTCAGTGTGCCTTAGATCACCTCTCCATCAATGTGTACTTGACGACTGTACATTACTCGAGGATTTAAAAAATAACCTGTATTTAGGTGGATAATTATTAAATAACAATTTAATAAATAATCTCCCATGTAACAGTATAAGACTTCACTTACCAGCTGCATGCAAGTCGTGGTGTAATGTGCTTTCCCATCTGAGATCAATAAGGTCCCACCACTTTATATAAGTGTTGGAAAATGCGTTCTTGATGGGCACCTTAGCAATGTCAATTGCCTTGTACAAATATCCCATGTAATTCTTATCATCCCCATCCACCAATTTTAAGACTTGTACGAGCGGTTCCACCAACTTCAGATAAGTCTGCATATGACTCCAAATTTTTTTGTTCTCTATGATTTTTCCCATTTCTAAATGTTCACATTTAGATTCATTGGAGGTAGTCCGCATATACTCTAAGAATTCCTTATTAAACATAAGTCCCTTGATCTCATTCCTGAATTTGTGCAAAGATTTTAAAGAAATAAAATTAGATGTAAATCTTGTAGGCCCTATACGGATGAGATCTCGGCCCCCATATGCTTTTTCTCTGAATATGTTCAAGATCCTAGGATGACCATAAATAAATTAGGTAATTCTTTGTGCTCTCTTTACTGTCTTGCTGACAGTCGGGTCCTTACCATTGTTTTCAAGCATCAAGTCTAGACTATGCGCTACACATAAGACCCAATAAAGGTGTTTGCGCTTGTCTATTAACTTCTTCCCTGTAGCCATATAACTTGGTTCATTATCAGCGACCACATGGACAACATTTTTCTCTCCAATTTCCTGCACCATCTGATCAATCAAACTAAATAAATATTTGACGTTCTTTGAATAGTTTGATACATCAACAGATTTCATAAAAACTGTCCCTTCAGTGCAATAAACAAGGAAATTAATCATGGATTTCTTCGTAGTACCAGTCCAACCTTCAGACATAATTGTGCATCCTCTCTCATTCCATACAGCTTTAAAATTTTCAACCCACTGTTGAAGCTCCTCATATTCTCCATCAAACTCACGTCCATATATGTCTCGACGTATGGGGGCTTTGAACCCACGACCATGATCTGTTATTACGTCAATCATAGGCTGAAAATAAAGAGACTGAGCAGCATGTGAGGGAACACTTGCATGCAAAAATCATTTGCAGATACTTTTAAAAGTATGTCCTGTCGCTTCAGTTGACTTTTTTACTCATCTCATTACTTGCTTGATTTTTGGCCGAGTAGAACTGTCTTCTAAAAATATAACTATTCTTAGGACTTACTTGGCCTCTAGCTTGAGTTGTGCCTCTTGTTGATGGTCCATCACCTCTCCTTCGGGCTTCGTCTTCTTCTTGATGCCACAAACTCTCTCTTCTAGCTGTAGCCATCTCAGGATCTTCATCATCATCATCATCACTAGAGTCCACAATTTGTTCAGCTCTTTGCCTCTCACGTAGAGAAATGCCACTGGCCCCAGTATACATCTCTTTGTCTTTTCTATTTTGCCTACCTGAAATCTCGTCTTGGAGTTCAACCTCCTCTCCATTCTTTTACTCCTTTAGTGCTTTCCGGCCACACAACAATTAACGCATCTCGTTGGCGACTTGTCGAGGATAGACAATACACCTTGTCACTTGTCCCGTCTTCCCTGCTAAATGTTCTTTTCCTCGAGTGATTCCACCATCCGTCTCTTTGCTACAATATTTGCATTTCACTCTCCTCTTTGCAGTATGATATGGGCCCACCTTGGGTCTTGCTCTTGCTGTTCAGCCATGATCCTACAACAAGAAAGAAAAAAGTAGAAACAAATATAAGAATATTTGGCATCGGGCTCTTACTTTAAAATATGCAATGAAACTTAATTAGGCTTCAATTGATGCTTAATTTAAGTAATTAGACAAACGTTCTAATTTTTAACCGCTAATTAGGGTAAAAATTAAATTTTTTCCCTAATTAACCGTCGATCAACGCAGTTCACAGCATGTTCCTACTTTAAAATATGTAATGAAGTTTAATTAGATTTCAATTGATATTTAATTTAAGTAATTAGACAAAAGTTCCAATTTTTAACCGCTAATTAGAGTCAAAATTGGGATTTTTCTCTAATTAACCGTCGATCAACGCAATTCACAGCATACTCCTACTTTAAAATATGTAATGAAGCTTAATTAGGTTTTAATTGATGTTTAATTTAAGTAATTAGACAAAAGTCTCAATTTTTAACCGCTAATTAGGATCAAAATTAAGATTTTTCCCTAATTAACCGTCCATCAACACAATTCACAGCATGCTCCTACTTTAAAATATTCCATAAAACTTAATTAAGTTTTAATTGATGTTTAATTTAAGTAATTAGACAAAAATTCTAATTTTTAACTACTAATTATGATCTAAATTGGATTTTTCTCTAATTAACCGTTAATCAACGCAATTCACAACATGCTCGTGCTTTCAAATATGCAATGAAGCTTAATTAAGCTTTAATTGATATTTAATTTAATTAATTAGACAAAAGTCTCAGTTTTTAACCGCTAATTAGGGTCTAATCTTGGGGGTTGTCTATTTTACTAAGAAAATGAACGTAAACAATCTAAGAATTAGTTAACAACTAAAAAATAATCGCTAGATTTAAAATATATATCATATTTGATTTTTTTTCTTCCATCCAAAACGGTGAAAACGTCTCCGGCAACGGGTGAAAACGTCTCCGGTGGCGGCGGCGGCTCCTTCCCCTCCTTCCCTTCCCCTCCCAACCAAAAATGACCCTCCCCTCTCACAGATCAGTTTCTGTGAGAGGGAAATTTCACGGGCGTACCGGTTCGATACCGGCCCAGTACATTTTTTTTTTTAAATTATCGGTACCGGCCATTAATGACTGAATCGGTACTGGTGCCGGCCGATACCGGTACATACCGGTACCGGCCGATACTGCCATCCATGGTGTCAACGTACTTTCAAACTCGATGTACTGAGAAAACATTTAGTCATATTTAAGTGGACGTTCTACAACCTCCTTAAAAAAATATTAAAACATGCTTGATCATAAATTACCCAGTTGAGGAATTGCTTAGAATTTCAAATTTGTCAATAAAATTTTCATTCCTTGTGCATCCTTACTATTTATTTTCTTGATTTGTAAGAATCTAAATCTTTTTGCATGTATGAAGATAATAATTTTGTTGAATCTTGTCTTTGGTTTTGATCATATTTTACTTATCTAGACTCTTATTAGTTCTTAGATATCATTGTTAATTACCTTGACATGTTCTGAAATCTTAGTTTTACTTTAGTAATTCTTGTTGATCTTTATTTGACTATCTATGTTAATTATGTGTCACTCTAATCCATTTGCTAGACATTTCTATTTATTTCTTTTTTTCTTTATTCAATAATATTTTGTCATCTTTTTGCCACTTGATCTTCATATTTTGTTCTCCTTATAGTATTGAATATTGTCACTTGAGTTATACTTTCCTTGGTACCTTACATATTAACTTCAATACATGTTATTTATAGATATGTTCTTTATATTAGGTCTAGTTGATGAACTGCTTGTAACCTTTGAGGTCGTTAATTTTGCAATGTCAGTGTAATAAGACTCAAACTTAGTCATGGGGAGGAGCACCTTATAAGTACTTGTATCTCTAAGGGTTTATTGATCATGTGATAGAACATCTCATTTGGAATTTCTCTCTTGGAAGTTGTATATAGAACTCCTTGTTAAGGATTTCCCCCTAAGATTTCTTGATCTTGGGGTGTTGTAGGGAGATTATTATTCCTTGGGAGTTCTTGATCAAAAGGTTCTATGAGGGGTAGGTCTATATAATGTTAACAGTACACTTCTCCTGTTGATTGAATTGTTAGACCACTCTTGATATTGAATATTTGGTATATGAGCTTGATTGCTTTTTGACTTACTTATTACTCACCGATAATGTCTAGTCTACTAATTCTCATACTTTTGACTCTTCTACTTGTTAAATAACCATGTCTCACTTTATATTTACTCATGTCATACTTGATTGTTTATATTCACCAGTTCATGACCAGTTGTATTACCATTCAACATATTATTATAGCTATCCTTTTCTTTATATTATCATGGAGTAAAGATTCTTATTAATATTTGTGCCCTAACCACTCCTTGGGAGGTGTGCCAAACTGGGCTAGGGTGAAGTCTGGACGATTGGCCTATGAACTCATGATGCATATTGGGTTGTGATGGTTGGGAATCAAACAAAAGCAACAACATTACTAAACATCCTTGGTTCTTGCTTCCCAAGCCAGTGATATCTTTATTTAAAAATATTGTTTCCCCTATGAACTTCAATGGATTTTTTCAAAAGTGTTGTTTAATTTAGCTAGTATAGGTCTAGTAGCCAGTATGCCTCCTTAGTGTGAGACTTGTTAAAGAGTGAAGACTTCACTAAACACAAAAGTGCCAAGAATAGCATCTAAAACAGTGCACTACCCTTTCCACCAACAATTCCATTGAAAAGGATCATCATCATCATCAAAGCCTTATCCCATCTATTTAGGGTCGGCTACATGAATCATGTCCCGCTATCTTAATATATCAAATGCCAAACTTGAGGTAACACGTAGCAATGTCATGTCCTTTTTATCTTTTCTAGTCTTACCACACATCCACCTTAACATCCTCACCTTAGCAACACATAACTTTTCTATATGATCTTTTCTCGTAACCCAACACTCGGAACCATATAACATAACAGGTTTCACAATTGTCCTATAAAACTTACTTTTCAGTTTTAAGGGGACATGTCGATCACAAAGGACTCCAGATGCACTTATCCACTTCAATCAACATGTCTTGACTCTATGAGTGACATCTTCTTGGATCTCTCCATTATCTTGAATAATAGATCCTAAATATTGAAAGTTGCTATTTTTAAGAATAACTTGACCTTCAATAGTGACTAAATCTTTTTGGTCAACATTTCTATTACTGAAATTATATTTCATATATTCTATCTTAGCTCGATTAATCCTAAAGCCTTTGGATTCCAAAGTATACCTCTATTGTTCTAATTTATCATTCAAATTCTTAATATCCTTATCATTCAGAGTAATATCATTTGCAAATAACATACACTAATGGATGTCATCATATAAGTGTTTAATAACTTCATCTATAACTAAAGTAAAGAGATAATGACTTAAAGATGACCCTTAATGTACTCCAATAGTAACATGGACTAATAGTAATAGGGAACTTAAACGTCTCTCCGGCAATAGACCTTACATTAGTATAAGCCCTCTCATACATATCTCTAATCACATGGATATAATCTTTCAATACTTCTTCTCTAAAGTCCACCAAATTAGCTTCCTAGGTTCTTGATCATAAGCTTTCTCTAAATCAATGAAAACCATGTATAAATCTTTCTTCATCTCTTTATATTTCTCCATCAATTGTCTCAACAAGAAAATAGCTTCTGTAGTAGATCTATTGGGCATGAACCCAAATTGATTTTCTGAAACATTAGTAGCACTCTTGAGACGCTTTTCTAGTACTCTCTCCCTAAGTTTCATAGTGTGGCTCATAAGTTTAATTCCACAAAAATTATTACAATTTTGAATATCTTTTTTATTTTTAAAGAGGGGAACCACAATACTTTTTCTCCAATCATCCGACATTCTCCTTTCTTTTAAAAGCTTATTGAAAAGTCAAGTTAGTCACTTAATATCTATATTACCAACATTTTTTCAAACTTTGATAGATATCCCATATGGTCCAAGGGCCTTATCCACTCTCATCTTTTTAAGAGTATCTTCAACTTTTGAAGATCTAATCTGTCAAATGTAATGATAATTAATTTGTCCGCTGGAGTAATTAGTTTCTTCACAAGGGTAGCTTCTGAATTGATCATCATTTAACAACTTCTCAAAATACGTCTAATATGATTAAGACCTTTACTCATTTTGTCTTTTAGTTTTGCAAGTCTAAAGATATCTTTTGCACCTTCTTGAGTTCCCAACTTATGATATAGTTCCTCAAAAGCTTTAAACTTAGCTTCACTAATTATTTTCTTAGTATTTGTTCTTGTAATTTTATAATCTTTTAATGTTTGATCATTTTTACTCCTTTGCCATACTAACGCATTCTCGCTTATTGTTAATTGACTTTCGAATTTCAGTGTTCCTCCACTATGTCTCTTTTTAAGGATCTTTTTATTAGATTCACCTAAGATTTCGTTAGCTATTCTTTTTATGCAATTAGTCATTCTATTCCATATTATATTAATTTCTCCCTCAAAATCCTATATATTATCTTTTAATAGGTACCTTTTAAAGGCATCTAGATTATCTTTTTTTTAAGTTCCACCATTTAATTTTAGGGCAACTATTCACTACATTCTTTCTCTTCCACTTTTGAATATAAACATCTATCATTAAAATCTTATGTTGAGGGGCTAAGTTGTTCCCAAGTATGACTTTACGATCTTTACATAATGATCGATCAACTTTTTTAATAAGAAAATAGTCAACTTGACTTTTATGCATTTCACTTTTATAAGTTATTAAATGTTCATCTCTCTTTTTGAAATAAATATTTGCCATTATTAAATCATATGCAATGGCGAAGTCAAGAATGACATCACTCATGTTATTTCTTTCACCAAAATTAAAGCATCCATGAACCCTCTTATAGCCACTATTATTCTTTCCTACATGATATTTAAGTCTCCCTTAACAGAAGTCCTTTCACCATTAGGGATATCTTAGATTATCTTATCAAAATTCTCTCAGAATTCTTTCTTAACCAAGGTTTAAAAACCCGACTCGGATCGGCATGGATCGGCCGAGTCGGACCGGTTTTAGGCAGTCCGTGCCGATCTCGGATTTTCTGGCCGAGTCTAGGACTCGGATCGGACGATCCGAGGTTGGATCGGTCCGGGTCGGCTCGGATCGGCCCGACCCGGCCCCCAACAGCTAGTTTGACTAGCCGTTGGGGGTCAAACTAGCCGTTGCTGGCCGTTCCCAAACGGCCAGCAACGGCTAGTTTGGGCCTTGGGGGTCTATTTAAACCCCCCCCTAGGCCCTCCTAAGGCTCCACAAACGCCCTTTGAGCCTCCTAACATTCTTGCTCTCTCTCCCACTCTTTCGATCATAGAATTCTCTCTCGATCTCTCCCACGAGGTCACTACTACAAGCTTCGCGATCTCTCCTCTTCTTGTGTTGTGAAGGAATGGCATCTCAAGGTGCTGCTGAGCGGTCCTCTGGGAATCCTCCTAACGCTGATCCTGCTTGGGGTCATTGCACACCGGTGGACATGGGCCAGAGAAAGGTACAATACAAATATTGCAACCGGGTCGTCTCTGGCGGGGTCTATCGATTCAAACAACATCTTGCTAGAATAAAAGGGAGTTGTCTAGAATATCCACAATTGTTAGTCATTTATACCAATACGGATGACTATAGCCGGTATGTGATGCAATATAAACAATACTACCAGAGCTATATGTCATGGTCTGAGTATGTAAGCCATATGTTCATTCAGTATAATGTACGTTTGGAATAAATGTAAGTTCATAATCATATATATAAGTTTATTCAAGGTTTTTTTGTCCAACAACATCTTATGTACTTCAAATCAATGTATTTCAACACAATTATGTATTAGACTTGTGTTTTAGATTTTTTTCATATTTTTCATATTTGTTTTGATTTTTTTTCTGCTACCCAAACTAGCCGAGCTTGACTCAGTCAGGATCGGGTTGACTTGGATCGGACTCGGCCGATCCGATCGGTTTTGGACCGGCCGATCCGATCGGTTTTGGACCGGCCGATCCGGGATCCGATCCCGGGTTTCTTAACCTTGTTCTTAACACTCTCTTCTAATCGTACTTGAGGTGCATATGCGTTAATTATATTTAAAACTTTTCACCTGTACAAGTTTAATTAGTATAAGTTTATCTCCCTCCCTTCTAACTTCTACAACTTTGTCTTTTAACTCTTTATCTATGATAATTGCTACACCACTTCTATTATTACTTTTGTCAACATACCAAAGTTTAAAATTGTCAATTTCTTTGGCTTTAGAACCTTTCCCTCTAATTTCTTGTAAACAAGCTATGTTGACTCTGCTATCTCTTATAAATTTAACTAACTCTAAACTTTTACCGGTTATAGTTCCTATGTTCCATATATTTAAACGAACTTTATTCTTATTATTATTCTTATAGACTAACTTCTTTATTCGTGTTTGTCCAATATACGAAAACACTTATCTATTTGTCACTGCAACTGAGCGCCATTGCGGCGTGTCGCTTTTGGGGAATGCCCTAGCAATCCTTTGCTTACTTCTCATTACACCCATAGGCCGATGTAACACGTCGCTTTCGGGGAACGCCCTAGCAGCCTCTTGCTCACTTCTCATTACATATGGAGGCTGATGTAACACGTCGCTTCCGGAGAACGTCTTAGCAGGAATACAAAATATTGGTTCAAGATTCATGATTGGATTGTGACAAACTTTATTAAGTGCTGGCTGTCAACCTAACGTACACTCTCATCCTTTCTCACCCGGGCTTGGGACCGGCCATGATGGAGTTTGCTGCTGTCTCTCCTAATGGAAATGTTCCCAATATGTACATTTGGATAGTCTTTTCCTTTTTATGCTGGTCCTGTTAAATTGTTTCTTTAGTATTTTATGTATGCTTTGTCAAAATCAGTAAAGACATTCTGGAGCTACTTTAACTATATATTTCAGTTGTCACAAGCAAGAGAATAGCTTGTAGCTGACCTCTACAACATAGAAGCATACTGACATAATATCTTGTTATCCTTTCACTTGTTCTAATATGTTATCAGAGGCGATTGCCTTACTTGCCTAGGCAATGAAGTAGGGCGAGGCACACCAACAATGCCTCACCTAGCCTCATATTTTTTTTCGAGAAAACGTAGACTATACCACCAATTTTATTGAATAATAAATAGAGGAAGTACAATCAATGGATATGAAAGGTTCCTATCCACTAAAAATGGCATCCGCTAAGCGAATGCCCTTATCCAAGACTCTAGAGAAATACCTATAATATGACGACACCAAGAATACAAAAAAGATAAACTTTTGAAAGAAATACTTTCAATATAAAATCTACTTCCTTGGAACAGCACGTCATTCCTCTCCCTCCATATACTCCAACAAATGGCATGAAGTAGAATCGCCACAATATTCCGCATCTCCTTTGTACGAGACTTTGATATGAGTTGCTTGAAGAAGTTCCACATCTCCAGAACATAATGGAAACAAGGATTGAATTTCAGCAGCTCACCAAAAATTCTCCAAACAGCTTGACTCACTGTTGCACCCCTAAAATAATTCTCCCACCAAGATTATGTAATTCTCATAGTTCACTCATCAAATATAAATGTCGATTGAGTGATATTTAAGAGAATTGTAGTAAAAACAAATATATGGCAAGGTGCATTGATGGAATATATGCAATCATATGTATTGCCATAATACAAAGAGAAACATATGGCCATAATATGGATGGATGCATATGATAAAAGAGTTCGACTATGATCTGAGAACTATAAAATCATATGCACAGAAAGTAAAGAGTTCATGGTCAATCATTAGGATTTTGAATCAGGCCTGGTGATATGGGAATTAAAGGAGCAAAAGTGAAGCAACAAGAGCAGCTCCAGCATACAACAATTGCACCAACGACAACAACATGAGCAGCAGAAGAAGCTGGCAGTGGCAGCAATAGGCCTAGCAAGGCCTAACAATAGTTACAGAAGCAGCAGGAGGGATCAACAACAGAAGTAGAAGCCTTAAAAGAGACAGGCGATAGCAGCACAAGCAAGTGCAGCAGGCAGCGGTAGCAGCAGAGGCAAGGGCCGGCCCCCCATCTTATATATATATATAACTCAAAATCAAATAAAAAAAAGAGATAAGGATGGAAAGGGAAGAGTCCACCCCTTGGTGGACTTCTTACCCTCACCGGGTGGGGAGAAACCCACCCGGTGAGGGTGGGAGCTCTTCCCACCATCAGTGGGAAGAGTTCACCCAGCAGGTGGATTCTCCACCCTCATCGGGTGGAAGAGTCCCACCCGGTGAGGGTGGGGGGTGTGCGTCCCACCCCAAGTGTCCAAAGACAATCTAGAAAAAAAAGAGAAGAGGAACAAAAAAAAAAAAAAGGAAAAAAAAAGAGAGGAAGGAAAAAAAGAGGAGAAGAAGAGGAGAGAGAGGAGTCCACCTAAGGGTGGACTCCCCATCCTCACCGGGTGGGATTCATCCACCTGGCGAGGGTGGGAGGGCGCTCCCATCTCCTCTCTTTAACTGTCCATGGACAATTACAAAATAAAAAATAAAAAAATTGGAGTTGGAAGGGGGAGGAATCCACCCGGTGAGGGTGGGGACTCATGCGCCCCCTCCTCCACCTCCCAGGTCCACCTGATGAGGGTGGAGGAGGCGCAACCATCCCCCCTCTCTAAATTGTCCATGGACAGTTACAAAAAAAGTGGGGCAGGGATTCTTACAAAAAAAAAGGGGAAAAAGTGCACCCTCACTGGGCCCATCCATCTCCAAGGCCACCTGGTGAGGGCTAGCATCGCCCCCTTCTCTCTCTCATAACTGTCCGAAGGACAGTAAATTAAAAAAAAAAAAAGTGGGGGAAGAAGGCGGGATTTATTCATTTCTTGAAAATTTTCTAGGCGGGAAGAAAAGATAACTTCCACCCAATGAAGGTGGAACCCTAGCCCTTTAACTGCCTTCTAGAGAGTATAAATAATGGGGGTCTCATTTGCGGAGGATGGAGACAAGGGTCAAGGTGAAGGCCTCTTGTATTTAAAGTGGTAGGCATAGTCTCCACTCTCTCTTTTTCGTCTAAGTGTTAGGACATGATCCTACACTTATATAGACATGTCCTAAACTTAGGAGCATGTCTTAATAATGTTTATCGGGCATGATTTAATCATAGCCATCGGTTATGATAATATGACAAAGTATATTAACATGTAATGTTATTAGGCCACATGTCATGTGGTCTTATGTTTATTGGTCGATATTTAATTATGGCCATCGGTTATCTTAATGTGACATAAAGTACATTAACATGTAATGTTATTAAGCCACATGTCATGTGGTCTTATGTTTACTGGTTATGATTTAATTATGGCTATTGGTTATGTTAATGTGACATAAAGTACATTAACATCTAATGCTATTAAGCCACATGTCATGTGGTCTTATGTACCCAACTTGTGGTCTTTCATGTGATTAAGTGAAATATTAATCACATGTGGTTAATCATATCTATGAAACCATGAGTTCATTAATCGAATGACTTAATCAAATTGCTCAAGTCGATCGCAATATTACCTATTTATCAAGTGACTTAATATGGTCTATTGAAATGTTGACTCAATTACATCGATGGGGCGATCATACTACATATCTTTGATCGAAATTCAGATCTAACGGTCCGATCTTCATGATCGCGACCTGATCTCATAATCCGACAGTCGGATCGTCCCAATACGATCAAATTTCGGATCTAACAGTCCGATGTCCATGATCGTGACCCGATCTTGTAATCCAATAGTCGGATCATTATAATACTAACCTGACTTCATAATCCAACGGTCGGATCGTTCTGATCGATCGAATTTCGGATCTAACAGTCTGATCTCCATAATCATGACCCGATCTTATAATCCAATGGTCGGATCATTACGACCCTAACCGGATTTTGCAGTCCGATGGTCTGATCACATCGATCATAACCGTTATCATAATCCGATATCATTGGTCTGACTCATCGTCCTAAATTTAATGGTCTGATCGCATCGATCATAACCGTTCTCATAATCCGATGGTTTGATCTTATCGATCTGATTCATCACCCTAAATTTAACGGTCTGATCACATTGATCATAACTGTCATTATGATCCTACGGTCCAATTTCATCGATCTAGTACATCACCCATTTTTAATGGCCCAATTACATCAAATAGGACCGTTAATGTTGTTTCATCAAATCAATCACTATGATTGCATTCAATATTTTGACTACAAAATTTGTATTTACAATGTAATAGCACGATCATTATGATCGAGGATTTTGTCACATTATGATGCCCCTTTTTATTATCCGGGCATCTTTGGAATCTGTAATATTCTAGATTAATGAAAATTCAGTTTATTTCTGCCGTTACTTTTATTATTGTGTATTATGTTGTCTTTTAATATCCGCACAAATTTCATGATTAGTTTCAGTATCACGTATAAAGTGATTAATCAAAGGTTTCCAATGATTTCACTGGTGTAATTAACATCGACCAAGGTCGATGGAGATGGGTCTAAATACAAATCCACACGCTTGATTCAATACCTAACTCATCATTTATGGGTCGTGAATCAAACGGAATTTTCTTACAAAAAATATAAAGACTTTTTTATTTTTTATATTTAGCATTCCCACACTCACTTGGCCTCATGTTTGCCTCACCCACCTAGACACTTACCTATGTTGTCTATGCCAAATGCTTATATTCCTTTTAATTGTGTGGTGCTACTTTTTTACTGCTTTTTCTTATTCTCCCATAGTGGCTAATGCCTCTTGTAACAGCATCAAGTGCCATTTTTCTCTTACATATTACCACATTTTTCTTACTTTGGATGATTCCTAAGACCATCCACTACTTATATATGAGTGCCTTATACATATTCTTATTCACATATTAAATGTGATCAGTGTTTCTCAAAGTCTTACATTTCATTATCTTAGATGTTTTCTTTATTTTCCTCCAATTTCCACTTTCTTTGATCATGGTGATTTATGGGAGAAAACACATCACCTTGAATGCCTACGCACCCACCTAGGCATTTGAGGCTAAGGCGACCTCCTGGTCACTTCACTCACCTCTCATCTTTGACTACATAGATCCACCTAGGTTTGTGGTGTCTTTCATGTTGTCTACCATGGTCAACTCCAAATTAAAATATCTAATTTTCTTCTCATTAGGAAAAGCTGGATGCTTTTATGCTTTTTCTTTAGCAGGGAACGGAACAACAATTCCAACATATGATTTCTATGCTAATTAAGTCTAGGGGGAAATATCAATTAGGGTGCATGTTTCACATAAGAAAACAGCAGAACTGATTTGTTTTGGTCACCTTGGGTCCAGTCTTCTTGATTGCAGTTTGAACCGGCTGGTTTTTAAACAGTTGGGAATCTAGAGGAGAATAGAATGCTTTCCCATAGATATAGACTTTGGCCCAGCATATACACAAGTACAATGAGGGCATTTACTGATATGGTGTGAGTCGCCACACTACAATATTTGTATGCATGTCAAGAAACATCTATATATTATACAAGCAGCGCTCTTACCTGATAATAGGGGTTTCCCTGTGAGCCCACATTCTCATTTATCCGCCCTCCTTGGCACCTAATAATATGTATACATTTTGTTTAACCATTTGACCACATACTTTTGTGATCTAATGGGTAAAAGGTGGTAACAAGAAGCTTTCGTTTCACCTGATAATAGTAAATCTTATTTGATCAAATACAAGTTTGATTTTTTGGAAACTAATTGTAGATTGTACTATCAGTTTTATAAAATTATAAATAGGGGATCATATAGAAGTTTGATGTACATTTTCAAATATTTACATGATCAAAGTTCACTAAGTAAAGCAGAAAAAAGGGCATCAGGTAACTGTGTGTACACAGTATGGAAAATGTTTGAGAGTTCGTCCTCAGTTGAGCTTTTGGTATTACAAACTCTTACACATCTCTTCTTTTGTTTACCCTGGGTTTTGTCTCTTACTAGTGTTCATGATGTGTGCCCATGTATGGACTCATTATTTATTTTTGTTACCAACCTGCCCATGTATTTTGTAAATGTATGCAAAGGTGACGCCAAAATGGCAAAGAGTTGCTCAATCCATGCATGTAAAGGCCGTATGATTATCAGTTTTTTTTCTTTTTGAAAAGTGGTTGGTACCACGTATGATTATCAGGTGCTTATTTCGCTTCCAGTCCAAAATATGGTATCCTTGGTTACCAAATCTCATTTCCTTTGGAACTTAACTAAAGTAGTACTATCAGAACTGACTGCCCCACAACATGGTCATGTTATTTTGATGACTTTTTAAAGTTTTCCCAGCTCTTTTCAATGAGAAAATTTGGGAACTTGGAAAGTTTCCTGGCCTTTTTAAGATGACTGTTTCTGCTCGCATTGGACATAAGTTGCTTGTTGTGATCTAGCATCCTTTTCATGTATTTTGTAGCTTTCCATTCCTTTTTTTGTGTTTTATTATGATCTGTTTTGTTAATTCTTGTCTTGAGTTTCCTATTCATTACTGACTCTTCACACATTTATTGGCTTTGGTTTTTTGTAGCAGCTTTAACATTAAGAGTATCTTTTGATCGCTTGGTTCTCTGTGATACTCTTTATCTGTTTTATGTATAGCCTTATCTGAAAACTTCATCCCCTATTTTGCTGTCTCTGTTTTAGCCTGTGATGAAATGTAATTGTCTGGTATCAATTTCAACAGCACTGAGTTAAACAAGTCATTTAGGCACTCTAACAGCTACTCTCAAGCGCGCAATGCACAAAATGTCTGATGGAGAAGTCAGGAAGGTCTCACGCCAGGATATACAGTTGGTGAGGAAAATATTGTGCTTTTAGCTGTCAAGGTTACCTCTTTTTCAAACTGTCGTGTAGTGTGTTGTGTTACTCTCGCAAGAAAACTTGTCTGATATCTTGTAATCCGTGTCTGATTTCAGTCCATCATTCATGTGGTTACATATTCTTCTGCATGGCACTTTTACTTGATATCTAATTCCACATCCTTATTTAGATCTCTCTATCTGTATGTACATCAATATCAAAATCTATATCTGTATCTATGCCAGTATTTATCTATAGTTTTATGAGTATCTATCCATGTTTACATCATCAGTATTAAAGAGTAATGGGGAACGATTAGACCAAATTAAAAAAAATTAAAAAAAGGAAAAGGCTCAAGGGTTGGCATAATGCCACCATTGGTTTACCTTCTCTTTTCCCTTATATCCCCATCCTCTGTGGCCGTTTCTCCCTTATTTTTTCTCATTTATTCTTGTGGTTCTTCATGTGTGTGCGTGTGCATGTGCGTTCATGGGGTGTGTGCGTGCGTGCATGTGGTTGTACGTGCACGTGCACATGTATCCTCTATAGTTTTTTCTCCCTTATTTTTTCCTCATTTATTCTTGTGGTTCTCTATCTATGTGCGCGCTTGCGCACACGCGCGCATGTGTGTGCACGTGTGTGCGTGCATGGTGTGTGAGTGCGCGCGCGTGCGTGTGTGGGATGTGTGTGTGTGCGCGCATGTGGCGTGCGCGCATGTGTGTGTGCATGCATGCATGGGATGTGTGCGCGTGTGTGGGATGTGTGCATGTGGTTGGGTGTGTGTATGTGGGTGGGTGGGTGGGTGCGTGCGCATGTGTGCAACACACCTTCCAATTTTTCCCACTCTTGTTGCAGTTCTGTGTCAGACCAAGGGCCCAATTTATACTTCATGGACAAAATGATGCTTTAAATGGAACATGTCCTCTTTGCAGAAATTTCACATTTGCTGGCTGAATTTCAGGCATTCTCCTTATGACTTAAACAATCAGACATGAATTCATACACATCTAATGCAATTTCACATTTGCTGGATGAATTTCAGTCATTCTACTTATGACTTCAACAAGCAGACATGAATTCATACACATTTCTTTCTAATTAATTAAGTGAAACTTATAGATTGAGTGTGCCTGAGTTGGCTCAATTCTGGTTGTGGCTATTATCTAATTTCTAGGAACAATGCCCTGCCACTCTGGCAGGCTCAAAAGGAGAATTTTTATGAATTAGACCCTATAGTCTAATCTAATTCCTTATTTATGCTGTAATCCTAATATTTGAAAACAAGCTCCCCGCAACATTTTTGCGATTCTAAACTACATTACTCTGGTCAATAGACATGCATCAATCATAGGAAGTTTACTTCTGTAGTGCATGCCATACTTAGGGCTGCAATGCGTCGAGCCGCTTGAGCTCAACTCCGCTCAACTCGAGTAAACAAAGAAGCTAAGCCCAAGTCTATGCTTGAGCTTATTTGCTTAAACAAGTCAAGTCTGAGTTAGGTAAAGCTCGGCTCAGTGGCTTGTGAGCCAACTCGATTTAAATTATTTAAGTTTTATGTTTAATCTTAGTTTAAGTATAAACTAAATGCATTCCTCCACAAAACAGCCAACCAGCTGTCTTAAAGCTTTGAGAAAACCATGCGCTTCAAAAGATATACGGAATACAGAGTTCCTGGGCCTTCTGATGTAGGACTTTAATTCACACACACAGAGACAGGCACAGTGTCCATGCATCCTGGGTATTTGTCGCTGCCGGCAGGATGGGTTTGCGGGAGAGGAGGGGGCACCGGCTGCTGCGAACTGCTGCTGACACTGTCCTCTGCTGTGGGAGGCCTTCTGCTGACGCATTGGCACTGCCTTATGCTGTGGGAGGCTATGGCCAGACTCGCCGACTGAAAACTCAGGAATTTGTGGAACTGTTACAGCTTGTGGCCACTGAATTTAATCACGTTGGTACTTTCAAAAAAGGATTTGAGAATTGCAAGTGAAGAGCAGATGGGGAATTCTCCATAAAATCTGCTATGATGATTATGGTGGATGGTGGAAGGAGAACAAGAAACTTTAACTAAAATCATGATTTTTTAATGGAAATTGGCATGGAACAGGATGGCAACAGGGGATAATTGAAGAATCTGGGAGGATGGCATCAGGGGATAATTGAAGAAGCTGAGGAAACATATTAATGGAAAATGTATGCCTCTTTATGTAAGGTAAACGCTCAGTCCACCTCCCCAAAAAGACAGATTGGTCTTGGCCATTAGTAAAGATTTCTAGAATCTGTTTTATTTATTAATCAAGGATAATCTAGTCTAATTGTTTTGATCATTGGAAGAATCACTTGATGTATATCTTGTTTAGTTTCTGTATCGTTTAGTAAATCATCTTTTTGCAACCTGTGTGTGCAGGTTGCCAACTAGCTCTTATTGATATTTTTGTTTTAGTAGATATTTATAGCATATTAGAACGGTCTCTTTTTGCTTGTAGGATCCTTTGTTGCCTGGAGTGTTTTCCATTTTTCTTCATACAGTCATATACTTTATGTTTCTACATGACTCCCAGGTACAAAATCTTATAGAACGCTGTCTTCAGTTGTACATGAATCAGAAAGAAGTTGTGGAGACTCTTGAGTTTAATGCAAGGATTGAACCTGGCTTTACTGAACTTGGTAAGGCGAAATTCGAACATATTGCACAATCATCTGTGTGCTAGCGTACGGGCTGTTGTCTTTCCTTTTCAATTGCACCACCCCTTGTATTTATCTATGAATTTTGACTTTTAGGATGTTAGGATAAGTGGACCTTGATATTTTTTTGGGCATTCCCTTTCAGTTATTCCTGTCACAATTTCAAATTTCAATAACATTGCAATTTTCCAGTATCTATTGATATCTTTAACACAAGGCCAATTGGCACATCTTCAGCTAAATTAAGCATAGGAGAATAAAAACAAATCAAGTTAAGGGCATGGATTAAAAACTCGGATTAACAACCATGACCAACCATGGTTCTGATTCCGAACTGGAACTGGCCAGTGCTCACCAATTCTGGCCGGTTGCTCATGCAGGGGGTAGAGGAGGAGGAGATGGAAAAAGAAGGGCCCTATGAAGGAGAAACCGAGGAAGGAAGAGGGATGGTGCAGCTCAAGCAGCAGTGGGAGCTTGGGCTGGGACAAGGCCGAATCAGCCCTGAATCAGCTTGACTACCCCCAAAATCATTGTATCCACCTGGACAGGGGTTATATGGGCCGATCCAGGCAAATGAGGCCTATGAGCTAGGGTTTTTAATCAATGTTATTTCATTCAATTCGATTGTTTGTGTGTGATGTTCATTTATTCTTTTCTTTATATTTTCATTTTTCTTATTTTTGTTATTTTTTAGAATTACATTCCAACCAATCTATATATTAGTCTTTTTCCTTTGGATCGGTTGCATTTGGCTGATTCTATCCTGATCTGGATCGGATGGAGATCTGCCGAATCTGGATCCCCATCCAATTCTGCCTTCCTTGACATTGATAAATGCACAACAGGTGGCGGATGGCAGCAGACATTTGTCCTTCTATTCATCTTCTTCTTTTCTTTTCTTTTTCTCCCTTGCAAAAAAAGTATGGCACTTGGCTGCCATTTCTTGCAGGAGGCTGCATTGAGCAAATAGGTTTTGGAGATGTGAATCGGTGTTTGTTGGGTGATAAACGGGTTGACATTTATGAAAATGACCTTACAAGGCTATATAATCATCCAGTTCAAACTCAGAACCTGGCAAACTGCACTAGGTTGGTGTTTGAAACCTAACCTAGCTGTCTCTCCTATCAGATTATTTAAAAATCCTTGTCGTTTTAGGTCTTTTTGTTTTTATCTGGAGAAATATAGGTCGATTTTATTTGTTTTATTTCTTAGACTATGAGAGCTTGGGATTAGCCCTCAGGGAGTCCGGGACTTCGGATCAGGCGAAGATCTGAGTATATGACCTATCTCCACTGACCTCGGTCAGTGTTAATTATGTCAAGCAACCGCTCGACAACTCTTGATTAACCGTCCGTTGATATCCTTATAACATGTAACACTACTACTACAGGCAACACATGCATATGAAGATATGTTTTAAGTTAAGCTCTTGGCCTCACCCAAGTTTAGGATGGGTTTATAATTGATTGGGGGACTTTTTAAAAGATTTTGGATTGGCTCCAAGTTATCTGGATTGATTCCAAGTATTTTAGACCCATAAGGGTATTTTTGTAATTATGCCAAGTTGGAGTGTATAGGGGTATTATGGTCACTTTAGTGTGTGAAATGAGTTTTAATGATTTAGGAGGTTTCAAAACCTTAGGAGATATTTTAGAGTTATTTCAAGTGTGTTTGGATTGTAAGGGTATTTTGGTAATCCGAATTGGATTTCTAGACTTAAAGTCTATTTTTATATTTTTCTGAGATTTTTATTTATTTTTATCATACTGAGGGTATTTTGGTAATTTTATCAATATTATTAAGGTTTGGAGGATATTTTGGGCATAAGAGAGGTTTTGATATTTTTTAAGTATTTTCTGTGATTTTTACAGATTTTTATCATGGGTGAAGGTATTTTTGTAATTTTATTAAGTTTTAGGGGCATTTTGGTCATTTCAAAAAATTTATATGTTTTCAGATTTAGTTCTCTGTTTTTTACTGATTTTTACTGGATTTTACTGATTTTTTATTAATTCTACTTATTTTTATTGATTTTACTTATTTTTATTGATTAATTGGATATATGAAGGATATTTAAGTCATATTTTTGGGTTTATGTAATTTTCAGATTTGGTTTCCTGATTTTTACTGGTTTTTACAGAATTTTTTTGATTTTTATATTCATTTTACTGATTTTAAATAATTTTTACAGATTTTATTAATTAATTAAGCATGGGGGGTATTTAAGTCATTTTTTAACTTAAGTATATTGTTTTATGTCTCAATGTTTCATTAGAGTTTTGATTATGAGTCTAAATTTAATTATGTATGGGATGCGGCCAAGGGTATTTTAGAATATTTAATTATCTACTTATGTATTTTAATTAATTATTAAATTAATTAATTTAATTATGTACGTGAAAATATAATAACATAGTATTACTTAAGTAATAGATTCATGAACACACATGTACACATATATGCTCAAAGAACAAATATTGGCATTTTCATTCATTATTTCGGTATAATCCCGTCTTATAAAACGACGATTTTACAATATAAGTTCGGCAGAGCTTCCCTTTAGGAATAAATCTTAGGAAGAAAGCAATCCAAGACGAAAAATATCCTCCAAACGCAGCAAACCCATGCAAGAGCACCGGGTTTGGTCTTCAAATGGACAGAGTTTCCCTTAGGAATTTTTGGGCCAAGATGGGCATGGAGTTCTTCCTCTCCTTGGGGGGGAATTTATAGGCCATGGGGGCCTCAACTGGTGGGGGTACCCACCGTGGGACTTTGAGGTGGGGGTTACCCACCATTTGTTTTGGAGGCGGGGGGTATCCACCGGTTTGCTTCTCTCTCTTCTCCTTTTCTCTCTTTTTTTTTATTTAATAAGGGTGAGAGGAGAGAGAGATTAGAGAGGAGGGAGGGAGGGGGGGGGGGGGGGGGGGGGCGGTGGGTACCTCCACCAGTTCCAACCAGTGGTGGGAGCCACCGGCCTTGGACCCCCCACCGGTTCCCAACCGGTGGGGGGGGGGGGGTGTTCTCCTCCCCCCTTTCTTTATAAAGGGTCCAACAGTTGGTCAGTTCTGATCTGATTTATGCAGTTCTGTCTGAACCTGGCAGTCTTTAATACCACGATTTGGGGATTAAAGCAGAAGCCATGGATAGGCTACTGAGGGGGAATCCTTGTGCAATGGAAAGATTGCTCCATTGTGACGTGGAGGCCACAGATTCAAAATTGAAAACGTCCTCTTTTCAGAAGTAAGGTTAAGGCTAAATGCGATTGGACCTCCCCCAACCCCATGTAATGGTGGTAGCCTTGTTGCACTGGGCTGCCCTTTCTTCCCACGGATAAGCTATTAAGTTACAACTTTTATAATGGCATGCTATAGGACAAAAGTTCTAGGCCATAGTACCTATGGATGAAGCAGCTTCATCCAGTCCAGTTTGCTCGGTTTTGTTCTGAAGAGGGCAGATTTTAATACCACAGTTAGGGGATCAAAATAGAGGCTATGGGTGGGCTTTTAAGCTGCAACTTTTATGGTGTCCCAGCCGAGGACAGAAGTTTAGGGCCCATAGAACATATGGCTAAAGCAGCTTCCTTTTGGCATATTGTCAATAAATGACAGGAAGGCCAACAAAAAGCAAATATGAAATTGGAGGGCTGGAAGAAAGCCCCCCCAGTGCGCATCCACCTTCAAAACTTGGGACATGGTAGGCATACTTTATATGCTTTGACATTATGACGATACTTTTGTTTATTCTTTTGACATATGCTATATGCTAGGATACTCCAATCTCATTTGAATATAAGTTTGTACAATTTGATTTGCAAATTTCACCATACTCTGCCATAGCCGGTCCCAAGCCCGGATGAGAAAGGAGGAGGGTGTGCGTTAGGTTGACAGTCAACACTTAGTAAAGTTTGTCACAACCCAATCATGAATCATGAACCAATATTTTGTATTAGTGCTAGGGCGTTCTCCGGAAGCGACGCATTACATCGGCTCCTGGGTGTAATGAGAAGTGAGCATGGGGTTGCTAGGACGTTCTCTGAAAGCGACGCGTTACATCGGCCCCTAAGTGTAATGAGAAGTAAGCAAGGGTTTTCTAGGGCATTCCCCAGAAGCGACGTGCCACAATGGTGCCCGGTTGTAGTAACAAATAGGCGAGGGTTCTTGTGTATTGGACAAACCCGAGTAAAGAAGTTAGCCCATAAGCATAAGAATAAAATTTGTTTAGCTACATAGAACATAAGAACCCTAACCGATAAAAGTTTAGAGTTAGTTAAATTTATGAGAGATAAGAGGGTCAACATAGCTTGTTTACAAGAAATTAGGTGGAAAGGTTCTAAAGTTATAGAAATTAAAGATTTCAAACTTTAGTATGTTGGCAAAAATAATAATAGAAATGGTGTAGTCATTATTATAGATAAGAGTTAAAAGACAAAGTTGTAGAAGTTAGAAGAGAAGGGGATAGACTCATACTAGTTAAACTTATAGTATGTGAAGAAATTTTAAATATAATTAGTGCCTATGCACCTCAAGTAGGATTAGAAGAGAGTGTTAAGAAAGAATTATGGGAGAATTTTGATAAGATAATCCAAAATATCCCTAATGGTGAAAGGACTTTTGTTGGGGGAAACTTAAATGGCCATGTAGGAAAGAATAATAGTGGCTACGAGAGTATTCATGGAGGCTTTAGTTTTGGTGATAGAAATGGCATGGGTGATGTCATTCTTGACTTCGCCATTGCATATGATCTAATAGTTGCAAATACTTATTTCAAAAAGAGAGTTGAAAATTTAATAACTTATAAACGTAGAACGCATAAAAGTTAAATCGACTATTTTCTTATTAAAAAAGTTGATCGATCATTATGTAAAGATTGTAAAGTCATATCTGGGGAGAGTTTAGCCCTTCAACATAGGATCTTAGTGATAGATTTTATATTCAAAAGTGGAAGAGAAATGATGTAGTGAATAGTTGCCCTAAAATTAAATGGTGGAACTTAAAATGAGAGAATCTAGATGCCTTTAAAATGTGTCTATTAGAAGAAAACACATGGGATTCTGAGGAAGAAATTAACATAATATGGAATAGAATGTCTAATTGTATAAAAAGAGTAGCTAAAGAAATCTTAGGTGAATCTAAAGGTAAAAAGGTCCTTAAAAAAGAGACATAGTGGTGGAATACTAAAATTCAAAAGTCCATTAGTAATAAGTGAGAATGGTTTAAAGCATGACAAATGAGTAAAAATGATCAAACATTAAAACATTACAAAATTGTAAGAACAAATACTAAGAAAATAGTTAGTCAAGCTAAGTTTAAGACTTTTGAGGAACTATATCATAAGTTGGGAACTCGAGAAGGTGAAAAATATATCTTTGGACTTGCAAAACTAAGAGATCAAAGGAGTAAAGATCTTAATCATATTAGATGTATTAAGAGCGAGGATAGTAAGGTTCTAGTAAAGGATTATGAGATTAAGGAGAGATGGAATGCTTATTTTGAGAAGTTGTTAAATGAGGATCAATTCAAAGGCTATCTTTGTGAAGAAACTAATAACTCCAGCGGACAAATTGATTATCATTACATTTGACAAATTAGATCTTTAGAAGTTGAAGATACTCTTAAAAGGATAAGAGTGGTGTTGGGCCTTTTTTTAATAAGAAAAGGGGAGGGGAAACCACCCCCCCCCCCCCCCCCCCCCCCCCCCCCGGCTGCCCAACCCGGTGGGAGGACCCCCACTGATTCCCAAACCAGTGGGGGTCCATTTGGTGGAACCCCCCACCGGTTGGGAACCGGTGGGGGGGTGCCCACCGGGTCCCCCCACGCCCTCTCTCTCCTCCTTTCTCTTCTCTCTATCCTCTCCCAAGAAAAGAAAACGGTGGGTACCCCTCACCTCCAAAACCAACGATGGGTACCCCCACCTCCAATTTTAACGGTGGGTACCCCCACCAATTAGGGCCCTCATGGCCTATAAATTCCCCCCAAAGGGTAAGAAGAAGGCATGCCCATTTTGGCCCAAAATTTGTAAGGGGAAACTCTTGTCATTTTGAAGACATAAACTTGGTGCTCTGCACAAGTTCAGCGCGCGTCAAGAAGAAGAGTCTCTTTTGGGTTCATTTTTAAGATTCTCTTAAGGGGATATTCTGCCGAAATTTTGTTGTAAACCCGACATTACATAAGCCGTTACTATGCCAAATTTTTAATGAAATAAAATATTGACTATGTTGCTTCCATATTTAATGTATGTATGTATGTTTGTATGTGTGAGCTTAATCTCATATCTAATTAATCATGCATACATATAATTAGCCATAATTAATTAATCATATGCTTAATTAATTATATACCTAATGACATAAATACCCTTGGCCTCTCCCCTCGATTTAACTAAGTCCTAAAAGATACCCAAAGCCTAATTAATAGAATATAAACATACTTTCATAAACTATAACTTAAATAACATATACTTAACACGTTTAAAACACATGAATATCATTATACCCCTCATATGTTTAATTAATTAATAAAATCTGCGAGAATTAATAAAAAACAGTAAAATCAATATAAAAATCAGAAAAGTTCAGTAACACTCAGCAAAAATCAGAAAACCAAATCTGAAAATTACATAAACCCAAAACCATGATTTAAATATCCTTCATATACTTAATTAATTAATAAAAATCAGTAAAATTAATAAAAACACTGGTAAAATTCAGTAAAAAACAGAGAACCAAATCTAAAAATATACACAATTCCAAAAATGACCAAAATGCCCTCAGAACTTAACAGAAATTACAAAAATACCCTTCTCATAAAAAAAATCTGTAAAAATTACATAAAATTCTTAAAAAATATCAAAACCTCTCCCATGCCCAAAATACCCTCCAAACTTTAAAAAGACGGGTAAAATTACCAAAATACCCTCAATGTAATAAAAATAAGTGAAAATTCCAGAAAATACATAAAAAATATAAAAATAGACTTTTAAGTCTAGAAATCCAATTTGGAGTAAAATTACCAAAATACCTTTACAACTCAAACACACTTAAAATAACTAAAAAAAATACCTTCTAAGGCTTTGAAACCTTCCTAAATCATTAAAACTCACCTCACACACTAAAGTGACCATAATGCCCATATACCTTCCAACTTGGTATAATTATGAAAATACCCTTATGGGTCTAAAACACTTGGAATCAATCCAAATAACTCAGAGTCAATCCAAAACCTTTTAAAAAGTCTCCCAACCAATCGTAAACTCATCCTAAACTTGGGCGAGGTCAATGGCTTAACCTAAAACATATCTTCATACGCATGTAGTAGTAGTATTGTACGTTACAAGGACATCAATGGACGGTTAATCAAGGGTTGTCGAGCGGTTGCTCGACGTAATTAACACTAACCGAGGTCAGTGGAGAGAGGTCATATACTCATATCTTCGTCTTATCCGAAGTCTCGGACTCCCAGAGGGCTAATTCCAAGTTCTCATAGTCCAAGAAATAAAATACATAAAACTGACCTTTATTTCTCCAAATTAAAAAAAAAACAAAAACAAAACATAGGATTAATAAAATCCGATATGAGAGATCTAGGTTAGGTCCAAACAAGTGGGTAAGCCCCTTAGACTAGATGGGATACCTATCAAAGTTTGGAAAAGTGTAGGTAATATAGGTATTAAGTAGCTAACTGGACTTTTCTATAAGATTTTAAAAGAAAGGAGAATGCCGGATGATTGGAGAAAAAGTATTGTAGTTCCCTTCTTTAAAAATAAAACAGATATTCAAAATTATAATAATTATCCTGGAATTAAACTTATGAGCCACACTATAAAATTTTGGGAGAAAGTAGTAGAGAAGCGTCTCAAGAGTGTTATTCATGTTTTAGAAAATCAATTTAGGTTCATGCCCAATAAATCTACTACAGAAGCTATTTTCTTGTTGAGGCAATTGATGAAAAAATATAGAGAGATGATTCAAGATTTATATATTGTTTTTATTGATTTAGAGAAAACTTATGATCGTATATCTAGGGAGCTAATTTGGTGGACTTTAGAGAAGAAGGGAATATCGAAAGGTTATATCTATGTGATTAGAAATATGTATGAGAGGACTTATACTAACGTAAGGTCTATTGCTGGAGAGATGTCTGAGTTTCCTGTTACTATTGGACTACATCAAGTGTCAGCTTTAAGTCCTTATTTCTTTACTTTAATTATGGTCGAAGTTACTAAACACTTACATGATGACATCCCTTGGTGTATGTTATTTGTAGATGATATTCTGATTGATGAGGATATTAAGAATTTGAATAATAAATTAGAACAATGGAGGTCTGCTTTAGAATCCAAAGGCTTTAGGATCAATCGAGCTAAGATAGAATCCATGAAATGTAATTTCAGTGATAGAAATATTGATCAAATCGATTTAATCACTATCGAAGGTCAAGTTATTCTTAAAAGTAGCAATTTTCGATATTTATGATCTATTATTCAAGATAATGGAGAGATCCAAGAAGATGTCATGCATAGAGGCAAGGTAGGTTGGTTGAAGTGGAGAAGTACATTTGAGTCCTTTGTGATCGGTGGGTCCCCTTAAAACTACAAAGTAAGTTTTATAGGACAGTTGTAAGATCTGTTATGTTATATGTTTCCGAGTGTTGGGCTACGAGAAAGGATCATGTCCAAAAGTTATGTGTTGTTGAGATAAGGATGTTAAGGTGGATGTGTGGTAAGACTAGAAAAGATAAAATTATGAATGAATATACATGTAATGATTTAGGTGTAGCTCCTATTGACGTTAACCTTAGGGAGAATAGGTTGCGGTGGTTTGGTAATGTACATCGTCATCCAAGTTTAGCACCAGTTAAGAGGTATGATAGAATTAGAGTGGAGGAGGGTAGAAGACATCGAGGAAGAACTTAAGATGAGATGGTTAGATATTGTTAAAAGGGACATGACATTGCTACGTATTGCCTCAAGTTTGGCATTTGATAGATTAAGATGACAGGATAGGATTCATGTAGCCGACCCCAAATAGGTGGGATAAGGCTTTGATGGTGATGATGATGATGACCATGTGTTATACCATTTGTGGTGTTTAGATGTTGACTAGGGCAGAAGACTTACTTTGCCTACCCCAAGTAAGAAGAAAAGTTAGAATATGGTTCATGGAAATTTCGAGATGGAGTCTAGTTACCTTAGTGAGTTTAGTTATTTGTTTTTCATTTACTAGAATGACGAAGTAGGCTTTAGTTGAGAAATTATGTGATTTGACCTTGGGAAGTTTGTCTCTGTTTGGTTTGTTATTTTAGAGACATTCGGTATTGGCTATGTAATTGATTATTCAGCTTATGTGAGATGGTAATAGCATTTTAAAAGTTCTTGCCTTGTAGTTTATATTATCTTTTGATGAAGCTCAGACTGCAGGGCGTCAGTGTATCCAAGTATCTATGTCACTTGCATGTGTCAAACATGTCGATAATTTTGGGTTTAAAGATAGCATAGTATTGAATGAAAAAACAAGAATAATGACAACACAAATGCACAACAACAGTAACAACTACAAGAACCAAAACGAGGGGGAAATCACCTGTCCAAAGACACCAACAACAGAGGAGCGTAACAGCAGTCTATTCTAGATGCCAAAATGTCTTTGACTTTCTTACTTTGACCATGTGATACTGTTATCTATGAGGGTTTTCTTTTGGGCAGCCCCATAAAGTAAATTTTCATTTACCTCTTGGGTGTAAGGATAATGGCTATTTTACTTACAAAACCAGCCAAGGTGATGAGATCATGAGACTACACTGCTATGTACAAGTCAAATATGTCAAATTAAGCATCAAGTACACAGCATTTGAAGAACCTTTTAGCCGCATTTAGGATGTTTTTTTGTTGTTGTTCCCAACCAGTTGTGCCAAAGGATATTTAAGTAAATAATGAACAAATATAGACCATGATTTTTTTGAAATAAAGTAATGGATTGTACCACCAATCTTATTAAAGCATAAATAGTGGAGGAACAACTAAAAGGATTGGCAAGGTGCCTCTCCTAAGAATCAAAGAAAATGGAAACTACAAAGTATAGTAATTGAATTCCCTTCTCAAGCTCTCTAAAGGAATGTGAAGCAAGAATCTACTCCAATTAAATAGAAGTTCAATAGCTCTAAGGCAAGTGTTCTCTGTGTACGGTTTACTTCCCTGAAAAATGGCTTCATTATGTTCTTTCCAAATACTCCAGCAGACGGCATGAGGAATGATTGATAATATTTTGCCTCTCGCAGAATTAGTGGACTGCATCTTGAACCTCTTGAATTGATTGCACATTTGTGTTAATGCTGCTGAAACTGAGGTGAATGGATACTGTCTTGCGACCAATGCTCCAAACTTATCTGCTAAAATGACATAGAATAAATTGGTGATCCACATCTTCAGCACCTTGACCACAAAGAGAACAAGTTGCGTCTTCATTGGATGCCCCACTTGGTTCTGTAAACCTTTGTTATGATCCTTTTTTGAACCATCAACCACGTGAAAGCCCTGATCTTGAGGGGTGATTTAACTTCCCAAATCTGCCCAAAGTTTTGATAAGGATCCCTTCTGCCTTCAATGCACTTATATATGGATTTGACAGAGAATTTATCTCCCTCTTTAAGCCATATAACATGATCACTTTTATCATTGTGAACTGTGATTTCATTCAGAAATTGTAGAAGGTCAAATATTCTTCTAATTCATCATCATTCAACTCTCTTGGGAATATCATCCACTGAATCTGTGTGTTTTCAGTTCTGTAATAATTCTTGACTGAGGCCCACTGATCTTTTGCTAACTGAAAAATGAGAGGGAATTTATGCTGTAACAATCGAGATCCTGCCCATTTGTGTCTCCAAAAGAAAATATTTTCACCATTGCCAACTTTATACTGAATTCCTCTTTCCACAAATTCTGCTGTCTTGAGAATACGTCTCCATAAAGGAGACATGAATGTAATGTTAGGGTATTTAAATAGAATCTTCTCCTTTCATGATAATGTTTTTCAACAATAATTCTTCTCCAGAGGGCATTATCTTCGGAGATGAGATCCCATAACCGTCTTCCCACCAAAGCAAGATTCATAGAAGACAGATTTCTGACTCATAACCCTCCATTCTTAAAGGTTTACAAACCCTTTCCCATCTGACTAATGGAACACATTTAGAGTTTTCATTAGTTCCTCCCCATAAAAATGTCTTCTGACTCTATCCAATCTACATCTAACCCCCTAAGCATAATAAACATGGATAAAAAATTCTGTGAAATTGAGCTTAACACGGAATTTAAAAGAGTCATTCTGCCTCCCAGAGATAGCTGTCTGGCCTTCCAAATCATGGAATGCAAAATCGGCCGATCCCGACCCGGATCGGCCATAGCCGATTCAATTATGGGGAGGAACCGGGCAGGATCGGCTGATCCCGGGCATTTTCCTTTTTTCTTGGTGGCCGATCCCGGCCGATCCGATTTGGCCGGATCCGATCCGGATCGGATTGGGATCGCCAGGGTCTGATCCAGACCCTCAACCCGATCCGGAATTCCATGTTTCAAATTGAAAATTTTCTCTGCATTCTCATAATCAATGGTTCCTAGTCTACTTGTGTAATCTGTTTGTAATGAAGAGGAAGCCCCAAATAAATTATTGGTAGTTTTTGTATCTTGCAGCCCAGAATTTCTGCACATTCCCTTGTCTCATGTTCTTCCATATTGATTCCGATTAAATAACTTTTGTCAAAATTGATTATTAGTCCAGATATGCTTTCCAAAACAGTCAAAATGAATAGCAAGTTTCCCATCTTCTCTTTTCCCCCTTCCAAGAACATTATCGTATCTCAGCATATTGCATATGTGAAATGCTGACTGTTTTTAACACTTATACTGCTTTAATCCATCCCTGATCTTCAGCAACAATACAAAGTTTGCTCAGCACATTTGCAACTGTAACAAACAGTAGAGCAGAAAGGGGATCTCCCTGTCTTAGCCCTCTTGAACTAGTAAAATGTCCATATACATTCCCATTGATGATCGCAGAGAAATTGGCCATGGTGAGACAATTAATGAGAATGCTAATGAAATGATCTGGAAAATTGTGTTGCTTTGTAACTCTCCATAGGCATTGCCAGGACACCCTATCATATGCTTTGTTGAAATCAATCGGTATATGCTACACCCTTCTTTTTGCTAGATTTCAATGAAAACAGCAGTTCATGGGCTATGAGGAATGCATGTTTGAGCTTCTGACCTTGAATGAAAGCTGATTGATTCTGCTCAATAATATCTTCCATACAATAACTGATCTTGGTTGCAAGAACTTCTGCAATGATTTTATAAGACCCATTAAGAAGACTGATAGTTTGAAAATCTTTCAATTATATTGCTTCACTTTTCTTAGGTATAAGAACTAAGAAAGTATTATTAAGGAATTCACAGCCTCTTCCCTCCTGCAAACAGAACTTCACAGTATGTATTAAACCTGACTTTACCAAACCCCAAAATTTTTTATAGAAAAACATGGGAATTCCGTCCTGTCCTGGAGCCTTATCGCTTCCCAGACTGAAGACTGCTTGTTTAACCTCCTTTTCTGTCACATCTATTAATAGGTATGCCACCTTCTCAGCAGAAATCTTGACTGGATTTGGATCTGTCCACTCTGGAGACCATCACTCTTCAGATTTAAGCAAAGAGCTGTAAAAATTGATTACTTCCTCTGCTATATTATTTTCTCCCTCAATCCAAGAATCATTTTCTTTAATCATGGTGATATGATTAATTTGCCTCCTCCCATTTACAGCTTTACGAAGGAAAGTTGTATCCATGTCTCCTTCTTTTGGCCATTGTACCCTTGATCTTTGCTTCCATCAGATTTATTCTTCTCTAATCCACTCTTGATACTGAGATTTTAAAGAGGAAATCTTAGCCTTATCTTCCGCAGATAGAAAAGTTTCCTCTTCTTGCTTTTCAATTTCATGCATCTCTTCTTGTAAACATTGATTTTTTCATATCTTTCCTTCCTCCATGTTTTTGCCCAATCTTTAATCTCCTGTTTTATCTTCTTTTACTTGAAAGCTAATTTTCTTGCCGGTGAAAATCTGCAATGGACGGAAATCCAAGTCTTTTCCACTAATTTGGAAAAATCCTTATTTTGTAACCATAGCTTCTCCAATCTGAAAAGTCTGTTAAAATTTCTAAAATATTCCACTAAAATTGCATTGTGATCAGATACTGATTTAGGTTGTGCTGTGGCCTTAGCTGATGGAAACAAATTCTCCCATAAATTATCAATGATAACCGTGTCCAATTTGACCTTGTTGGAAATTCCCTATTGTTACTCTAGGTGAATTGCTGATTATTTAACTCCGGCTCATAAAGACTTCTTTCATCAATCCAGTCATTAAACTCTTTCATACCTGCTGTAAAATGCCCTCTTCTGTTTCGATCTGTCAGGTTTCTTATCTCACTGAAATCACCAATAATGCACCACGGCCATGGAAATTTATGTTGAAATTCTGCCAATTCCTTCCACAGAACTCTTCACTGATTATACTGACCAGGACCATGTACACCTGATAACGTCCAGCTCATATCTGACCCGATGGAAACAAATCTGACCGTAATGGAATGCTCACCCTTATGTAGTAAAGACCCTTTCCATTTCCCCATATTCCATGCTATCAAAATTCCTCCTGCTGATCCTTCTGACCTTCTGAATACAAAATCCACATTGCTTATCCCTGTAAGCTTTTTAACAAAATCCAACTCCCACTGCTCCACCTTTGTTTCTTGTAGCAGATTACTTGATTTTACTTATCCCTGTAAGCTTTTTAACAAAATCCAACTCCCACTGCTCCACCCTTGTTTCTTGTAAGCAGATTATTTCAACGGCCTTCCTTTAATCAAATCTCGAACCACGGACTGCTTGACAAAATCATGGATGCCTCTAACATTCCAAGATAACACAATCATGTCTGTACCTGACCAAACCCAAGACCAGCTCTGCCGTCTTCCACATCTATTGAGACTTCTCCTGTACCTGTTTTCAGAAGGCTCTTCAGCTCTTTTTTCCCCGCTCCCTTCTTTTTCTGACAATTGTTACCAATTTTGTTATTCTTGTAGGATTTCCACAACTGACCTACTTTGCCCTTTAGTTTTAACCCTAGCAAAGCTCCTGTTGGACCCTTTATAAAGAAAGGGGGGAGGAGAAGCTCCCCCCCCCCCACCGGTTCCCAACCGGTGGGGGGTCCAAGGCCGGTGGCTCCCCCCACCGGTTGGAACCGGTGGGGGTGCCCCCCCCCCCCCCCCTCTAACCTCTCTCTCCTCTCACCCTTATTAAATAAAAAAAAAAGGAGAGAAAAAGAGAAGAGAAAGAAGCAAACCGGTGGCACCCCCCACCTCATAAACAAACGGTGGGTACCCCCCACCTCAAAGTCCCACGGTGGATACCCCCACCGGTTGAGGCCCCCATGGCCTATAAATTCCCTCCAAGAGGGAAGAACTCCATGCCCATTTGGCCCAAAATTTCCTAGGGAAAACTCTGCCCATTTGAAGACCAAATCCAGTGCTCTTGTCCGGGTTTGCTGCGTTTGGAGGATATTTTTCATCTCGGATGGCTCTCTTCTTAAGGTTTATTCCTAAGGGGAAGCTCTGCCGAATTTATATTGTAAAATCGCCATTTTATAAGACGTGATTATGTCGAAATAATGAATGAAATGCTAATATTTTTTCTTTGAGCATATATATGTGCATGTGTGTTCATGAATCTACTACTTAAGGAACACTATGTTATTATATTTTCACATACATAATTAATTAGTTTAATAACTAATTAAAATACATAAATATATAATTAAATATTCTAAAATATCATTGGCCTCATCCCATACATAACTAATCTTAAACTCATAATCAAAACTCAATAATGAAACATTGAGACATAAAATAATATGCTTAAGTTATAAAATGACTTAAATACCCCCCATGCTTAATTAATTAATAAAATCTGTAAAAATTATTTAAAATCAGTAAAATGAATATAAAAAATCAGAAAAATTCTGTAAAAACCAGTAATATTCAGTAAAAATCAGGAAACTAAATCTGAAAATTACATAAACCCAAAAATATGACTTAAATATCTTTCATATATCCAATTCACTAATAAAAATAAGTAAAATTAATAAAAAAAATCAGTAAAATTCAGTAAAAATCAGTAAAAAAACAGAGAACTAAGTCTGAAAACATATAAAATTTTCGAAATGACCAAAATGCCCCTAGAACTTAATAAAATTACAAAAATACCCTCACCCATGATAAAAATCTGTAAAAATCACATAAAATTCTTTAAAAATATCAAAATCTCTCCTATGCCCAAAATACCCTCCAAACCTTAATAAGATGGGTAAAATTACCAAAATAACCTTAATATGATAAAAATAAATAAAAATTTCAAAAAAAATATAAAAATAGACTCTAAGTCTAATAAACCCGATTTAAGGTAAAATTACCAAAATACCCCTATAACTTAAATATGTCTAAAATGATCCTAAAATAAATCCTAAGGGTTTTCAAGTTTCCCTAAAATGCTAAAAAACTTAAAATGACCATAATAACCCTAATGCAACATAATTACAAAAATATTCAAAACATAGACTTTAAGTCTAGAAATCCAATTCGGATAAAATTACCAAAATACCCTTACAATCCAAACGCACTTGAAATAACTCTAAAATACCTCCTAAGGTTTTGAAACCTTCCTAAATCATTAAAACTCATTTCACACACTAAAGTGACCATAATACCCATAATTACAAAAATACCCTTATGGGTCTAAAATACTTGTAATCGATCCAGATAATTCGGAGTCAATCCAAAATCTCTTAAAAAGTCCCCCAATCAATTATAAACTCATCTTAAACTTGGGTGAGGCTAAGAGCTTAACCTAAAACATATCTTCATATGCATGTGCTGCCTGTAGTAGTAGTGTTGCATGTTATATGGGCATCAACGGACGGTTAATCAAGGGTTGTTGAGCAGTTGCTTGACGTAATTAACACTGACCGAGGTCAGTGGAGAGAGGTCATATACTCGGATCTTTGCCTGATCCGAAGTCCCGGACTCCCTGAGGGCTAATCCCAAGCTCTCATAGTCTAAGAAATAAAATAAATAAAACCGACCTATATTTCTCCAAATAAAAACAACAAAGACCCAAAACGACAGGATTTTTTTAATTAAATCCGATAGGAGAGACAGCTAGGTTAGGTCCCAAACAGATGGCACGCCCGGTGGGACCTCTCTTTCCCTTCATCTCTCCGTCCGGTGATGCCCTCACCACAACTCTACTACTAACTTCGTCATGTCTTATGCAGGTGATCGAGTTTCTGCTTAAAAGACTATAATGGCGGCAAGGGTCACGTATGGCCCACTTGTGGTGACGACCTACGCACGGTGTGGATATCTAACCACGCCAACATGCTTCGGGGACTTCCCGCGGTGATTGGATCTCCATACTTTCTAGGGGTCATTCCGGCGTCGGAGCCTGCTCCAGAAAAGAAGAAGAAGAGGCACGCTTCCCGCGTCGGAAGAAGTAACGACGATGGCCGACGTAGGCGAGTGCTCGCCATCAATACCATCAACATCTCTCCAACCTCCTCGTCCAACATGAGGCAAAAGTGGAAGGTTCTAACCGCAAGCCCGTCCAGGACGGGGAAAACTATATTAGTAGAGAACTTGCATATTCGTCTGGATGGCGGACAATCCATCATTCCTAAGATCTATCATATCCCGACAGTTCCTGTCCAGAATCGGTTCGGGATTCTACCGAAGGTTTGCCAAGATGGGGCAACGTTCAAAAAGAAGAAGAGGACTCCAAAGGCCCCTGCTTGTCGAGAGCCAATAACTATACCAGAGCTTGCCATGTCTCGAGCACGGGGCAATGCTACACCCCGAGCAAGGGGCAACTCCATGCCTCGAAATGGGGGCAACTCCATGCCTCGGAATGGGGGCAAATCTATGTCTCGGATTGAGGGCAATCCAACGGAGGATAGGAGCCTCCGCATAAAGGAAATGTGGGTAACCAAAGAGGAAGCCCGCAAAATTCGCCAGGCTAGGGTCACCCTAGCAGGACAACAGCCTCAACATCTCATAGAGCCTGATGGGCAGATAACCAACTCAACTACCCGGCCTCGTTCTCTACAAGGTCAAAAGAGAAAAGGTGCTTATAAGGCGCAGGAACAAGTCTGGCAACAGACATCTGTCCTCGAGCGGGTGGGTGCATTGGTCCGATCGACTCACAAAAAAAAAAAGAACTGCCAGAATGACAAAGAATGGCATACAGGTCTACACATGCTACACTTCTAGTATCACCAACCGACAGCTTTCCCTACCGGAAGACCCAAATGATATCATCAATTTGATGCAATGGGGCGGGCCCATAACCCGTCAAATGGAGCAGGCTATGCGCTTGCTGAATCGAGGAAGCCTGGGGGCAGAGCCACCCCAAATTGGCAGTAGCAATGCTGTTGGAGGAGCTGATGAAGACAGGGCAAATGCTTCAGATATCGAAGTCGCTCCAGAACAACCTCAAGATCAAATACAGTCTCAGACTATGGAGGAGATGAGGCAAGAAAATCAACAACTCAGGGCCTTGCTCTATGGCCTAATACAAAAGATGGAGGACCAACAAAGGATAGCTCAAGTCCCCCCAGTAAATGCACCACCTCCAAGGGCAATACCTATGCCAACGGTGATAAGACCGCAAGCTGCAGATGTCAACTTCAACCCTAATGAGATACAAGAAGATCAGGTTGTAGAGCCCAATCATAATGTTCAACAATCCCATGCTTCTGCAGATGATGCTACAACATTGCAAAAGCATCTTATTGAGCAAATTGTTGAAGCAAAAATAGCAAAACAAGACGACGGAATAGGCACATTCGACTTATACAAAGTGCCATTCCCAGTACGTCATATGTTCAAGAAGCTCCCGCCGGATCACAACAAGTGTCCTAAATTCACCAGGTATGACGGGGAAGGCTCGGCCCAAGAGCATATTGCCTACTATATGAGTGACTTGGGAGAGCTGGCTACTGATGAGGCCTATCTTCTGAGGTTCTTTTTTACCTCTCTCATGGGCACCGCATTCCAATGGTATGCAAAGTTGAAGCCTAACTCTATCAGCAATTGGGAGGAAATGCAGAAAAAGTTTCTCAACCGCTTCAAAGTGTCGGAACGAAAGGTCACCATCATTGAATTGGTGACACTAAAGCAAGGCAGGAATGAATCTGCCACCGACTATATCAAAAAATGGCGGAACCTCTGCATGAAATGCGATAATCCGCCGACTCAAGAGGATGCGGTGCGATTGTGCAAAAGGAGCTTAAAGCCTGAAATAAGTGAAAAGCTGATTGGCGCAAATATCAGGAACTTTGATCAGCTAAATAACATTGTGACGGAGGTCGAAATATTTTTCGCCGACCATCCAACTATTGCCTCCGTTGGGGGGAAAGTCCCAAAGAAGCAAAATATGGATACAGAAGAGGTCAATGCCGTAGACTTTGCCTCGGCTGTAGAAAATACAGGGGGCAAGAACAATTCAAATGCCTCAACATCCAATAGAAGGGGATCATATGCCACCCTTAATGAGAGAATACAAGAGAGTTGTTTAACGTCTGCATGCGGGCAAATCTCTTGATGCTACCTAAACCAAAAAAGCTAGCATAAGTTGGTAAAATAGATGAACCCAACTATTGCATGTACCGTCGTATGTTGGGACATGTAATAGAGGATTGTTATATCTGCAATGGGGAAATTGAAATGTTCATCCGAGAAGGGGCCGTAGAAATGGGAAAATACCTGGTAGACCCGCCTCAGCCACATCGAATGCCCAGACAAACATTTGCAGCAAATGTCGTCTACATGGATGAAAACTCCTCAGAAGAAGAGCCTGCAAATAAGAATATAGATGCCCCTCCGGAGCAGGAAGTGATACCATCATATCTTCCAGCGACCCCCACTCCAGAAGGGTCTATCGTGGCGGTACTGGAGGAAATTCAGATGAGTATGTCACAGCTCTCCCATCGGGAAGTTTCGCCGGAGCAGGAGGCAATACCATCATACACTCCAACGACACCCACTCTAGAAGGGTCTATCATGGCAACACTAGAAAAGATTCAGATGAGTCTAATACAACTCTCCTACCAGCAAATCTCACTGGAGCAGAAGATACCTCCGTCATATACTCCAGCAATTTCCACTCTCGAGGGGCCCATCATGGCCGCATTGGAGGGGATTCAAGTGAGTCTGGGACAAATCTCTCACCAGCAGTATGAACTCACTCAAGTAATGGAAGGTCTTGCAAGACAATGGACAGAAGTCCTGACAATGGACAGAATCAATAGGCCCTCTCCTTTGAGGAGCCAGGACCAGAATGCAGTCGTCCTCTAAGGAAGAAGGGCAAACTTGTCATAGACTTAAATGAATCACCAGAAGCCCAGTACCGAGAGGGAATGGTGCTCAAATGGAAAGGTTGTGAAAGTCACGACAATACTCCCGAAGCCACCTTTGCAACTACACAAGGTTCCCGGGGAAAACAAGTTGTTGATGCAGAGACATGGATAAGTTTTAAAGATATTGAATCCCTGGCCAAAAAATTCAAGAGACCATACTCCTTCCCAAAGGAAAAGACCAAAAAACTCTTCGAGTTATGTATGAGCAAAAAAGTAATTGTTCTGCCTAAGCCAAAAAGGGAAGAAGAAATGCATCGGATAGATGCACCCAACTACTGCCCATACCACGGCTTCATCACCCATCCAATTGAACGTTGCTTTATATTCAAAGATGAAGTGGAAAAGCTGATTCAATAAGGAAAGATAAATATGGGGAAGTACTTGGTGAATCCCCCACAACCACATGCAATTACGCAATAAGCATATTTCGCAGACCCATAAGTTCAAAAAAAAAAAAAAAAAGAGGAAAAAGAAGTGGGGTTTAAAAATGAGGTGCCCCAACAAACTTGATTGGTCCCGCTCCTGTAAGGGGCGAATTAAGAACAAAAAAGTCCAAAATCCGGCTGATGTGAAAATCCGAAAGGGCGCTTTAGGCAAAAATGGGTAAACTCTGCTGTGTGAAAACCCGCAAGGGCGCACATGCAAAAAGATAAAAGGGACTAACTTCGGTGAAAACTCGTAAGAGCGCCGATGTTAGTTTTAAAAAAAAAAAAAACCATCATCATCATTTAGTAACTCACCGGGGTATGGCTCATAGAAGCTGTTCATACCAAGTGTGTTCAAAATATGTATATAACCATACTTTGGTGGGGGAAGAGCTCTCTCGACCTGTTTCAGGTGGGGATCGAGTTTTCCTACATTCCTATCTAGGGAAGATATCAGAGTCGTCAATGACGAGAAAATCCTTGGTGTCACTTTACATTGGATAAGTGGCACATAAATTATCCCATCAAGGGCTACGACCGAAGCGGCGATGATGACGTCCTCCCGACTCGGCAAGGAAGTGGGAAACTCGATTTCTCACTTGATAGGGCCAAGAAGAGCATTTCACCCTCTTGGCTAAAATCATTCGTCCCACCAAAAAAATATATGTCAACAATTCATACCGAAACATCAAAATCTTTGCGCCCCCAGAAGGCATTGTATCTCAAAATTCAACCAAAATTACTTCGAGCCTCCGGGAGGCATTGTATCTCGAAATTCGACCAAAATTATTTTTTCCGCCCCTATGAGGCGTTGTATCTTGAAATCTCCAAATACCGCCCCGAGGAGGCGTTGTATCCTGAAATCTCCAATTTTCGCCCCAAAGAGGCGCTCTATCCCAAAATTGCCCTTGGCATACACCAGTTCCACTGGCATGCCACGAAGGGTTGAAAATTTCTTACGTCTGTGGGAGCGTTATATCCCAAAAAATTCTTCACATATATTATAGTCCCATCGGCGTGCCGTAACGGTCAAATATGCCCCGAGGAGGCATTATATCCTAAAATCTATATTCTCGCCACAAGGAAGCATGTTATCCTAAAATCTCTATTACCGCCCCTGGGAGGCAATACGAAAAACTTCCTTACGTCCGTAGGAGCGTTACATCCCAAAAAATTATTCCCATATGTTATAGTCCCATCGGCGTGCTGTAACGGGTCGAATTTGCCCCGAGGAGGCGTTATATCCTAAAATTGTCCCCGGTATACACCAGTCCCACTGGTGTGCCGTGAGGGGTTGAAACTCATATTCGCCAACGGGAGGCGTTAAACTTCAGAATTTGCCCACGGGAGGCTTTAAATCCTAAAATTCATATTTCGCCTACGGGAGGTGTTAAATTTCGGAATTCGCCTACGTGAGGCCTTAAGTCCCGAAATTCATATTTCGCCTACGGAAGGCGTTAAACTCCGAAATTCGTCCACGGGAGGCTTTAAGTCCCGGAATTCATATTTCGCCTACGGAAGGCATTAAACTCCAGAATTCGCCTACAGAAGGCTTTAAATCTTGAAATTCATATTCGCCTACGGGAGGCATTAAACTCCGGAATTCGCCTACGGGAGGCATTGAGTCCCGGAATTCATATTTCGCCTACGGGAGGCGTTAAACTCCGGAATTCGCTCACGGGAGGCTTTAAATCCCGGAATTCATATTCACCTATGGGAGGTTTTAAACTCCGAAATTCATATTTGCTCACGAGAGGCATTGAACCCCGAAATTCATATTCGCCTACGGGAGGCTTTGAACCTCGGAATTTATATTCGCCTACGGAAGGCGTTAAACTTCAGAATTCGCCTACGGGAGACTTTAAATCCTGAAATTCATATTTCGCCTACGGTTGGCGTTAAACCCTGGAATTCGCCTACGGGAGTCGTTAAACCCTGGAATTCGCCTACGGGAGGCATTTAATCCTGGAATTTATATTCGCCTACGCGAGGCTTTAAACACCGAAATTCATATTCACCTCCGGGAGCCGTTGCATCCCAAAATTCACGGCTACTTAGAGCCCCGTTTTCTTGAAAACTACATATAATTCCTTATCGGTTCTCAGGAAAGACTCAGTTCCCTACATATATTTCTTATTGGTTCTCAAGGAAGACTCGGTTCCCTACACATATTTCTTAGCGGCTCACAGGGAGGCCTCAGTTCCCTACATATATTCATTATCGATTCTCAGGGAAAACTCAGTTCCCTACATATAATTCCTTATCGGTTCTCAGTGAAGACTCAGTTCCCTACATATATTCCTTATAGGTTCTCTGGGAAGACTCAGTTCCCTACAGATATTTCTTAGCGGCTCACAGGGAGGCCTCAGTTCCCTACATATATTCCTTATCGATTCTCAGGGAAGACTCAGTTCCCTACACAATTTCTTATCGGTTCTCAGGGAAGACTCAGTTCCCTACATATAATTCTTTATTGGTTCTCAGGGAAGACTCAGTTCCCTACAGATATTTCTTAGCGGCTCACAGGGAGGCCTCAGTTCCCTACATATATTCCTTATCGTTCTTAGGGAAGACTCAGTTCCCTACATAAAATTTCTTATCGGTTCTCAGGGAAGACTCAGTTCCCTACATATAATTCCTTATCGGTTCTCAGGGAAGACTCAGTTCCCTACATATAATTCATAATCGGTTCTTAGGGAAGACTCAGTTCCTTACAGATATTTCTTAGCGGCTCACAGGGAGGCCTCAGTTCCCTACTTCCTTATCGGTTCTCAGGGAAGACTCAGTTCTCTACATAAAATTTCTTATCGGTTCTCAGGGAAGATTCAGTTCCCTACATATATTTCTTATCGGTTCTCAGGGAAGACTCAATTCCCTACATATATTCCTTATCGGTTCTCAGGGAAGACTCAGTTTTCTACATATATTTCTTATCGGTTCTTAGGGAAGACTCAGTTCCCTACAGATATTCTTTATCGGTTCTCAGGGAAGACTCAGTTCCCTACATATATTCCTTAGCGCCTCTAAGGGAGGCCTCAGTTCCCTACAGAAATTTCTTATCGGTTCTCAGGGAAGACTTAGTTCCCTACATATAATTCCTTAGCGGTTCTCAGGGAAGACTCAGTTCCCTACGTATAATTCCTTAGCGGCTCACAGGGAGGCCTCAATTCCCTACATAAATTTCTTATCGGATCTCAGGGAAGACTCAGTTCCCTACATATAATCCCTTAGCGGTTCTCAGGGAAGCCGTAATTCCCCACCGAACAAAAAAAAAAAAGAGGGGGCTTAAAAACAAGGTGCCCCGACGGACTTAATCGATCTCGTCTTCAAAGGGATCGGTTAAGGGTAAAAAGGTCTTATATCCAACTAAAGTGAAAACCCGAAAGGGCACTTTAGGCAAAATCGGATAACCCCGCTGTGTGAAAACCCGCAAGGGCGCACAGGCAAAAATAAGAGGGGGCTAAAGTATCAAAATCGTGGGTCATCGGGACCCAGATAAGATAAGATAGAATATATGCATAACAAGTAGAAGCGATGTGTCGCCTGGCATATACGAGATGGCGTTTGACTTCTCCCAATAGCTGCAGATACATAAGGCAAGACATGGGAATTCATCAAGACAACACCGGTACACCGCATGTGAGGACTCCTCAAGCATGCAAAATGAAGATTCTTGTAGCCAGATGGGGCACGGGACATGCACCGTCGTCTTCACCTCCGGCACATGTCCCGTGGGGGGCATTTGTTGGACCCTTTATAAAGAAAGGGGGGGAGGAGAAGCCCCCTCCCCCCCCCAAACCGTTGGAACCGGTGGGGGCCCCACCGCCCCCCCCCCCCCCCCCCCCCCCCCCCTCTAACCTGTCTCTCCTCTCACCCTTATTAAATTTAAAAAAAAAAAAAAGAAAAGGAAAAGAGAGAGAAGCAAACCGGTGGCACCCCCCACCTCAAAGTCCCACGGTGGGTACCCCCACCGGTTGAGGCCCCTATAAATTTCCCCCAAGGGGGAAGAACTCCATGCCCATTTGGCCTAAAATTTCCTAAAGAAAACTCTGTCCATTTGAAGACCAAATCCGGTGCTCTTGTCCGGGTTTGCTGCATTTGGAGGATATTTTTCGTCTCGGAGGGTTCTCTTCCTAAGGTTTATTCCTAAGGGGAAGTTCTGCCTAATTTATATTGTAAAATCGCCGTTTTATAAGATGGGATTATGCCGAAATAATGAATGAAATGCCAATATTTTTTCTTTGAGCATATATGTGTGCATGTGTTCATGAATCTACTACTTAAGTAACACTATGTTATTATATTTTCACATACATAATTAATTAGTTTAATAACTAATTAAAATATATAAATATATAATTAAATATTCTAAAATATCATTGGCCTCATCTCATACATAACTAATCTTAAACTCATAATCAAAACTCAATAATGACTCATTGAGACATAAAATAATATACTTAAGTTATAAAATAACTTAAATACCTCACATGCCTAATTAATTAATAAAATCTGTAAAAATTATTTAAAATCAGTAAAATGAATATAAAAATCAGAAAAATTATGTAAAAACCAGTAATACTCAGTAAAAATTAGGAAACTAAATCTGAAAATTACATAAACCCAAAAATATGACTTAAATATCATTCATATATCTAATTAATTAATAAAAATAAGTAAAATTAATAAAAAATCAGTAAAAATCAGTAAAAAAACAGAGAACTAAATCTGAAAACATATAAAATTTTCGAAATGACTAAAATGCCCCTAGAACTTAATAAAATTACAAAAATACCCTTACCCATGATAAAAATCTGTAAAAATCACAGAAAATTCTTAAAAAATATCAAAATCTCTCCTATGCCCAAAATACCCTCCAAACCTTAATAAGATGGGTAAAATTACCAAAATACCCTCAATATGATAAAAATAAATAAAAATCTCAGAAAAAATATAAAAATAGACTCTAAATCTAATAAACCTGATTTAAGGTAAAATTACCTAAATACCCCTGTAACTTAAATATGTCTAAAATGATCCTAAAATACATCCTAAGGGTTTTCAAGTTTTCCTAAAATGCTAAAAAACTTAAAATGACCATAATAACCCTAATGCAACATAATTACAAAAATATTCAAAACATAGACTTTAAGTCTAGAAATCCAATTCGGATAAAATTACCAAAATACCCTTACAATCCAAACGCACTTGAAATAACTCTAAAATACCTCCTAAGGTTTTGAAACCTTCCTAAATCATTAAAACTCATTTCACACACTAAAGTGACCATAATACCCCTATACCCTCCAACTTGGCATAATTACAAAAATACCCTTATGAGTCTAAAATATTTGGAATCAATTCAGATAACTCAGAGTCAATCCAAAATCTCTTAAAAAGTCCCCCAATCAATTATAAACCCATCCTAAACTTGGGTGAGGCCAAGTGCTTAACCTAAAACATATCTTCATATGCATGTGTTGCCTGTAGTAGTAGTGTTGCATGTTATAAGGGCATCAACGGACGGTTAATCTAGGGTTGTTGAGCAATTGCTTGACGTAATTAACACTGACCGAGGTCAGTGGAGAGAGGTCATATACTCGAATCTTCGTCTGATCCGAAGTCCCGGACTCCCTGAGGGCTAATCCCAACTCTCATAGTCCAAGAAATAAAATAAATAAAACCGATCTATATTTCTCCAGATAAAAACAACAAAGACCCAAAACGACATGATTTTTTTAAATAAATCCGATAGGAGAGACAGCTAGGTTAGGTCCCAAACAGCTCCCTTCTCTGCTATTTCATCATTACTCCAGTCGGACAGCGAATCTCCTCTCTGCAGACTTTCTGTGGGGACCCTTCCCTCAGTTGCTGAAGCCATCAAATCTTTGCTTATTTCAGTGTTTTGGGAAGGTGACAGATGAAGCGGGAATTGAGGGGATACCAAAATAGGCATCTTATTCTGTAACTTGGTGCACGCTCTTGGATGGTATTGATCTGCATCTCTTTCTTCGGGATGATTTGCCACAATTGGAGGCATGTCCTCCACAATGGAAGGAACTATTTCTTTGGATAGAGCCATGTGGAAATTCATGAGCAGCAATCTAGCAGGACGTTCTGCTTGTTAGCTCTGCTATACACCCGGACTGTCCCCACCTTCCTCCTCTGGCTTCCCATCTCTGCCATAATCCCTTGACGACCTATGTGGCGAGCAAAGTAATCGCTTCCGTCCAGCTAATATCTGCGATATTGACGGAAGTGCCCTTCAAAGTGTTATTTTCATTTGTTACTATGGCAGGGATATTATTGGAACTGACAGGTTTGGGAGTATCATCTTCCACTTCGACTTGGATTCTTGCAAATAAGAAATGTGGCCATTGAATAGTGTCTCTGTCCACCGTAACCTGATTACCAAAGGCAGCAGCTATGGCTGTGAACACATCTACGTCCCAAAGATGAAAAGGAACACCTTTAAGTTTACACCAAACTTTCTTACCCGAACCAATGTTCTGTGTTCCAACATGATGATTCTAGGAATCTAGGGAGCCCATTCATTGCTGTTGTTGATCTTCAAAATCTTCTTACACAGCAGCTCCTTCCTCTGCCCTAAAGAAGAACAGAGTACCAAAAACTTCCTTTCATCAATCATACAAATCCTGTCTCTGCTCCCTAACATGCCCCTCCTCTGTAAATCTCTATATAAATCACGTAGATTCAACCTCTCAGCAGAGATAGTGTAACCTTTCAACATTCCTAGAGAAAGAAATAAACCATGGAGTTTGTACTGATGGCCCTGTTCTTTTCCCTGTAACATTTTCTTCCAGATGACTTTACCTGCATCCCTTGCCAAATCCATCTCTTTGCTTTGCAGACAAGTGTTGGAACGATGACCTAATCCTTTGCATGTCCAACAGCCTAGAGAGTTCCTGCAAGTATGTGCAAGATGCCTGATTCCAGACATCGAAAGCAAGCCTGACTCTTAAAATCTGCAACTCCACGTCTGAACGGCAAACCCCCCTGAGTCACTCTGAGGACCTTCCTTCGTCTCCTTTCCGCTACCACCACTCGAAGTCCGAGGATCTTCTTTCCTCACCACCTTGCTATGGATGCTAAAACCTCCCCGATAACCTTCCTTCCACTTCTCTCCGCCCTCGCCTCTCCGATGACTTTCCTTCCACTCTTCTCTGCCATCACCGCTCCTCTCTGCCATATATAAATATGGACCATGATATAAATGAGTCATCAGCACAATGTTTTGTCAAAAGTAGCTCAGCAGCATTCATAAAACAATTTAACACACCCATTGATAAGAAATAAATGGTAAGTGTACATTTGTATATTTGCTTAATGCAGAACTTTTTACTTGATTTGTCTTTTCTGCCATCTGACTCTTCCTTACTTCCAGTTTGGCAAAAGCTTGAAGAGGAGAACAGAGAGTTTTTCAAGGCATATCATGTTAGATTGATGTTGAAGAACCAGATAAATATTTTTAATCAGCTACTTCAAAAGCAGGTTGAACTCATGCATGGCATGCACCCTGCTGGGCCTCCTTCTGTATGTCTGCATGGTGACTCTAATGCTTCATGTATGGCTATCCTATTTTGAATGCTTTTTATTCCTTAGTTTCCTACTATTAGCTTGATTTTATTATTTCCTCTCCGAGATATGGATGTCATAATTTCTTAATGAAGCTCTATTCAGTTTCAAACACTGATACAATTATTGTTGGTTGAATATTACTTCATAGGTATCACTCTCATAGTTCTCAATGTTTAGCTATTTTGTTGTCATATTAGTACTTTGTAGATGTCCTGGTTATTCTTAATAGATCTTATGTTTTGAAATGCGATAATACTTACGGTTTAGAAATTGACCTTCAACATTTTCAGCACTGGATTATTGATGAGATGGTTGACCAGAACTAGTTAACTGATTCAAAAGAAATTTAACTTTCCTGTTTGGTGCAGGAGATCAGGAGAGATTGGTATTCTTGATCTGTTTGAAAGTATCCTGTTTGTGATGGGGACTTGAAGATATAAAATAGTGTCTGGGAGATCAGTTAGCGCAGAATAGTGTCTGAGAGATCAATTAGCGTAGAATCATGGATTCATGGCATCCAAATCTGGGAAGTTGGGAAGAATTGAGGTTAGCTGATATGTTGAAAGCAAAATGCTTGATGTCATTAGGTTCCGGAGGAATGTTGGCAGTGATGATGATTAAATCATGATTGTGATGTACTTCGCTTTCTGGAAGGGACTCATAACCTCATGACTTGACTTGTACGGACTGCAAGACCTGAAAATCAGCTGTAAAAGCTGAACATGGTCACTCAGCGCCCTGACAGTTTAGCACTTCAGGAGCTCCTAGAGAATCAATGTGATAATCCTCTAATGGTTTTATATTTGTTTGACCATAGGTCACATGATCCAGTTTAACTTATACAGAGGATAGTTATGTACGTAGTCCATATCATTTTCAAGTTGCGTTGTCTTTTAATGCATATCTACATCTATGCTGCATCTGGCATGGCCTCAGGCAACGGAGTGCAATGTGTTGGATTTTGCAGGATTCTTGTTGGATTTAGCAGAATCAGAAACATGGATTAGGTAGTAAGGGATGCATTTCCCACTCCATTGTTAATTTCTCATCATATACACAGGTTTTCAGCTTACATCACGTGAACATATATTATCATTATTATTATTGTTGTTGTTGTCGTCGTCGTTGTTGTTGTTGTTTTAACATTGCTATGTGCTACTATTGTTTGTTGATTGCAAGTATCATAGTGTTCCATAGTACATTATTAATTTGTTATTAATGGTGTTTTCATGTCAAGTGAGAGCCATAGCCTTCGTAAATGGAATCTGCATAGAAAATTATCCTTTAAATATAGATCCTTTGGGATCTGTTGCTATCTTTTGATTCTATAACAGCAAAGATCCAAGATGTTCCGTTGTGTATGCTTGTCATAGATGTAATGTCAATGAAACCAATGAGACACTCAAAATCAAGTTTAATATATTGAGAAAAGTAGGGCTGTCAATGAGCCGGGCCCGGGCCAGGCTGACCCCATCCCAGCCCAAGCCCAATATTCTCTTTTCGAAGCCCAAGCCCGAGCTATAAAATGTTGGGATGGGTCAGTCCCAAATGCTACCCTAAATTTCAAAGCCCAGCTTCAGCCCAGCCCGGCCAGCAAACAAACCAACATGTTATGTCTAACATTCTAATTAACAACTATAAGACTGTGTAGTACATTAACAGACATGTAACGAACCATATAATATGCCTAATATACCAATTAACAGCTGTAATTAAGATGGTTGGGATTGAGGAGTTTAACGAGAACATGTGTCTTATGCTGCTACAGAAGGAGGATGTACTGTAGCTGCTGCGGCTGCTGAGTGCAGGTTTGCGGTGAGATAATGCTCTTTTTAAGGCCCCAGGAGTGGCTCGTAGATGGTGGGATTGGGGAAGTACCAGAATAAAGCAACCTTGAAATTTGGGAGCAAGGAGGCCATAGATTGGCAGGTAGAATAAGGAAATGGGGTGACAAAAGGGGGGCAAGAGCAAAGAGGTAGCCTGCAGCTGGCAGTTATATTGGTGAAATTGGGGATGGGTGGTGGAGAAGGTAAACGTAAGTTTTGGCTTTTATATGTGGGACTCAAAGGCCTCCACACCATCAGATTCTCTTCATTTAATCAAGGCCATTGATTTAAATGGTAAAGTCATGTACAGGCTGATGAGATAGGGCCAACCCTGGCCAAGTTTTTCTCAGGCCTGAACTTTAAGCCTGAAAAAAGGCCCACAGGCCAGAAACCATGTGGCAGCGCGACTCAATGCCGGGCCAAGCCCGAGAACCCAATGGGCCATCCCGGACCACTGACAGCCCTAGAGAAAAGTCACTAAGAATTTAATAACAAAGGGCTGATGATCAGGGAACAAAAATAGTATGTAAAGTGGTAGAATTAAATCAATTAATGTTAAGATAGATGAATGGCAAGACTTTAAGCATCAATTTAGATTCAGAATAGCAAGATGTACACACTTTCCAAAAAAATAGTAAAACATACACAGCTATTTCATCTTGGATTGAATTATTGAACCAAATAATTATTCTGGTTTTGGTTCCCCTGATTTGTCAATTGTGGTCAGGCATTTTCCAAAATATATATTCCCTACAATATTCCACTGGCAACTCATGGTGAATGAATAACTATTTCATTTGGTTTGAATTAGTACTCTCCTGAACTAAGGCACAATTTGGGACTTCCTTTTGGAAAATGCTTTGACCAAACAGAATCTTGATTCATGGATCCTCTTATTGGCCATTTTCTAGAGATTTATTCCAAAAACGAACCTGGCCTAAGGAGCAAAATTACGATTGATAGCATCAGAAGGAACTTAGGTGCAGCACTTACAGAGGATAAAAGGAACTTAGGTGCAGCACTTACAGAGGATAAACAAAGAGAGTAGCATGAGATGGTTTGGTCATAGTAGGCGGAGATTGGAGATACCATCAATAAAGAGAATTGAGTTTATTAATGTTGAAGGCTAAAATCTGAGAGTGCCTAATATGGGGAGAAGTTGCATGCGAGTATTTCATGGTTGTCCCACTTTCAACAGAAATAGCACATGACCATTGATGAAATCTGGGTGGAAATGGTTAAGGTGGTGGACCTTCAACATAAAGTATGTAATATATGATATAATTTTTGAGTGATAAATCTGTAATCATCACTAGAGCCTTATCCCATTTATTTGGAGTGGGTAGTGTAATGTTGTGTGATAAACATGTAATGTAATGTTATATAGCATTGCTTTCTATATAATAATGTAAAATATAGCATGAATTCCTAGGTGCTTGTCATTATCCCCCCCCCAACATGCATGTTTATGTTTATAAATATGAAAGCATAGTATTTCTATTATATTCCCCTCTCAAGCATCTTGCACATTCTAATAGTTTATCTACCTACCACATATCTGTAAGTGGCAAGTCCTTTGGTGGGAAGGTCTATCCCATTTATTTGGGGTCGGCTACATGAATCTTGTCCCTCCATTTTTATCTATCCCATGCCATATTTGTGGTTAAACCTAGTAACATCAAGTCCTTCCTTACTAACATAACCACCTCATTTTAGATTTTCTTCGAGTTCTACTGTCTTCTCTAATTTGGTGACACCTCTTGACTAATGCTAAACTCGGGCAGTAGTGTACTTGACTGAACTATCTTAGCCTATTTCCTTTAAGCTTAATGTCATATAGGAGCTACACCTAAGTCACTACATGTGTGTTTATTCTAACTTTTCTCCTTTCTTGTCTTTTTGCACATCCATCTCAGCATCTTCATCTCTACGACGCATAGTTTTCATGTGTGATCTTTCCTCCAAGCCCCACATTCAATGCCATATGGTATAGCAGGTTTTACAACTGCTCTATAGAATTTGCTTTAACGAGGGACTATCGATCATAGAGGACTTCAAGCTCACTTCTACTTCAACCAACCTGCCTTGTCTTTATGCAACATCCTCTTCGATCTCTTCATTTTCTTAAATGATAAAAACCTAGGTATTGATCATTGCTACTTTTAGGAGTAACTTGACCATCAATAGGGAAGGTTCATGCCTTACCATTTTGCATAGTTTGACTTGCAGTGTAACAATGGCAGTTGGCTTTCAGGTTTGTGGCAGGCTAAAAGACCTTTGTCAATTGCTTACAAACTTGGACCCATAAAGCCTGGCCAACCTAGATTAAGGGGGAAGGCTTGGTGATGATTATGGTGACAATGGAGGAGGAGGAGGATGGCAACAATGGTGATGACGAGGACAGCAAAACCTGTCTTAATTACAGACACATTAGGGAAGCTAAAGACAAGGTATCTAACAAGAATCCAAGTGTTCAAGATGACAGGTTTAGTCGATGGCCTAGTAGTCAGTCCCATCCCGGCCCGTCCTGGCCAAAATTGACCAAGATGTCCCATCCCAGTGAGAAAATGGGACGGAACATTTTCTTGTCTGTCCTAGTGAGTGTCCTGGCTGTCCCGATCTATCTTATCCCAGCTAGAATTTTATATTTTGGCCTGAGATTTTCCAAGCTCCTTGAGCTCTTTGTAAGTTTATTTTAGGGGTTTCAGTTGATAAATCATAAATGTACTCCTCTATAAACCCATCCTAAACATCTTTATTGCAATTAATTTTTTGTTATTTCCCTGTGATATACTTATTTTGATATTATTTATGGTACATATATGTTCTATATTTATTGAAATATGTGTGGAAAAAATTCTGGGACAGGACACCAGAATTGTTTGGGATACTGGGAGATCCTGTCCCAGTACAAAAACAGGACAGAGACGACGATTGATAATGGATGGTATTCTGGCTGGTAGCAATAGTGTTCAGCTAACTCACTCACAATTTGCAGATAACACATTGTAATTTAGCTAAGGCAGGCAGGATGTGGTAGAGGACTTGAAGTAACTGCTTTAGCTAGTCGAGACAGTGACAAGTTTGAAGATAGAACTTTGAAAAAACTGAAATAGTCCGACTGTCCGAGTCAGCCTTATTAACAAAGACTCAAAGAGTGTAGCATATAACCAACTTTATGGGCTGCAGGTGGACTTTTCCCATTAAATATTTGGACCTCCTTTTAACAGTGGTCATATTTGGAATGAAGCTATTAAACACTTTGATCAGAGACTAGAAGGATGTAAAGCCAAATTCCTTTCAGCAGGAGGGAGATGAATTCTATCTAAAACAGTCTCATCTGCTTTAGCAAATTATCACCTTTCAATTTTTAAGATTCCAACATCTACAGAGAGGAAAATTAAGGCAATTAGGAGTTCCTTCTTTTGGGAGGAGGGAGGAGGGAAAGAAGTATCCTCTTGGCAAGATGGGATGATGTGTAAAAGAACAAAGATGACTAAGGTTGCTGAAACTAAAAGGTGTTAATGAAGCCATGCTGGTGAAGTGGTTATGGGCATTGGAGGCAGATGAGGAATTGAGGATTCCTTGTGGGTGAAGGTCGTAAAAGGCAAGTACGTTAGGAATATTGATTGATGGTGTTTTACTTTTATCCCAGCCAACTCTTCTACTATCTCCCATATTTGGTGGCACATTTTGAACACAGCTGGATTCGTTAGAGTTTCGTCTACTTTTATTATTGGCAATAGAAAATATCTCAGATTTTGGTAGATCATTGGTGCTCTAAAGAAGCCTTTTCTCATCAGTTCAAAAATCTGTACAAAATTGCTTCGGACAAAGGGAAAACAGTGGAGCAACTGTTCATAACTGAAGATCATGGGGGCGTGCTCAACTGATTTAGAATAAGCTTCACAAACATTGAATTGGAGGAATATTTGAAAATGCAACAGCTCCTATGATGCAGGACAGCAGGGGGAAGTGGGAAGAGTGGCTCGGAGGCCGGAGTTAAGGAGATGACTAGGGAGAGAGATAGAGGATGAAAAGGAGATGTACAGGGGGTGGGGAAGATGGTGGTGCTGGGCGGCGGGGCGTCTCACCTCCTCACAGGATCCCAGGAGGAGCACAAACACTTGACAGCAGCTCATCTCAAGCAAAAGTTCTCCATTCCATCATCATCCATAATTTTCCCAAGAGGGAGTACCATACTATAAATAGAGCAAGCAAGCCTAACAACCCTAACACTAAAGGACCAAAATGTCCCTTATTCAAAATAAAAGACTAAAACAGACCTAAAATCTGAAAGAAATGAAAATTACACCAATTGGGCCTCTAATGGGCCAAATAAATTAAACAATGGATCCTTGGCTTTGTTTCCGCAGCTCTTGGATTCCCATCATTCTCCTATGGTTCAAGAAAACTCGTCCTCGAGTTTTAAAGTGCCGAAGAAGCCATACGAGGAGCAAGGGGGCACTATACTGGTGGCATACAACTGACTCCATATAGATTGTCAGGTGGAGCTGAAGGTGGCACTGATAATGTGCCTCAAAGTCACACCACAACAAGTCAAACTTAGCTGAAGCAACGTTTGCAAGATAGAGGGAATGGTGCTGGACATTTGGAACCATAGTTTAAAAGGTCTTGAGGCAGTTATGAGGCGCTTTTCAAAAGCCTTACAAGGCGTACGCCTTGTGTAAGCTTCACTATTTTAAGGAAGGGATATTAAAACTATCAAATAAAATTAAATAACGCTGATTTGCCATTGGTACTACTATCTCTACTCAGTAATAGGGCCCATAAAATGAACAATAGGACAAAAAGCCATGGACTACTGGTTGGCATTCAAGGACAAACTACTATAGTTATTGCCCTCTCTTTCTGTTGGAAGTAGAAGAATTGGGTTTAGTTTGAATCCTTTTATTTTGTTTACCTAATAGAATTGTCATCATTGAATCATATTTCAAGGATACTAAAGGTGGCATAAGAGTTAGGTCTACCTTAAAGCATCTCATTATCTTACTGCTTTAAGGCGTAAGCCTTAAGTAAATGGCATGAGGCGTATGTCTCAATTAATAAATGGCGTAAGCCTCAAGTAAACAACATGAGGCACATGCCTCAAGGCATTTTCCTAGCGCCTTACCCCAAGGCGTATGCCTCAGTGCCTTGAGGCACTGCCTTTGTAAACAATGCTGGAACCTCAAGCAAGTGCTCAGAAAGTAAGTCCAATTTGGCTCAAACCATGAGTGTTTCATCCTACACAACAATATCCGATGACTCACTTATGACTGTCGGCACAAAATTGGTGTCAAACACATCGTTTGCCATCAAACGGAGTCCAGACTTAACAAATAAAGCAACATCCTAAACGACCTCAACCATAGGATCAACACTGGCACCCTAAGTATGATCCGACATATCTGATTGATCATCATTTATGGCTAGTGAGATTGTTTCGACTGACCTTGACTATGCTTCTATTGTTTTAGGAGAACAAACCAAAGAATTTGAAAAGGTGAACGTACGTCCATCAAAATGAGGGTGCAGGAGAGAATTGATGTCTATCACAATCCACTATGGCATGGTGTTCCAATAGCCAATCTCGACCCAGGTAGATAGAAGAACTCCATGGATCTATAGTGCACCAAGCTCCATCTGTGTAAGTAGCGGAGTGTCCTGTAGTGATGCTCTTGACCCGCTGATGGAGCTCCACAAAGCTATATCACCCTCCATATCAATCTCGCATGTCCTCAATAGTGAATCAACAGTAGATTGGGAAACCACATTATCACTCTTTCGCTCATCTAAAATTAATGTCGTTCGTTCTAGATTCGGCAAGTGCACATCAAAATGGGAATAGATGAAAGACATGTTGTAGGAGATTACCCCGGGACCCCGATTTAGGCAGAACTAGTCGGTGGCATGCAAAACGATATACCACTGGCTGATAAGGGACTAGACAAGGTCCTCCTTGCTGTAATGATGCCAATGGTACGATCGACATGCAAAACATAGTACAAAAAGGTGACCTCGATATGTGTATAGAGGCGGCATGTAAAACGAGATACTTCCAGGGCTAACATACGTTGGAACTGGGTTGGCCTCATTGAGATGAGACCAATAGCACTGACGGGGCACGCAAATCAAAGTCTTAAAGGGCCCAAAGCAAGGGCGGTATAGTAACAGCTCTTAGTGCACCCCCAAAGTACCAGTTGACCGCGATTTGGCTCGGACCTGACAGGACCCTAGTTTAGACCAGGACTGAGCCTGCTAGAACCTAGTTAGGCTGGTAACAACTTGAGGCTAGGACCCTTCTAATTGGATCTGATTCGGGCCAGTTTACACCCTAACTCTGAGTGGGGTTGGTTGGGGCCTGACCTGGTTCGGACTAGGACTAGGTCAAACCTGGTTCGACCAAGTTACCCTTTAAAAGGGCTTGGGCCTGTCCCTTTCTCTTCCCCCCCATCTAACTTAATGCAAGGGATAGCAAGAGAGAGGGAGAAAGAGATGACAGTGACGGTGCTGGACTTGGATGGCGGCGGTGGCCAGAGTGGCATTAGCGCTGACAGAGGCTAGTGAGGACGGCGGTAGAGACCGGCGATGGCGGCAATGGTGCCAGCTGCTAGTGTTGGCTGCAATGGCAACGGCAACGGCCGCTAAGGCCACCGACGGCGGTAGCACTAGCGGGTGGTAGTTCTGCCCCCCTCCCTCTTCTTCTTCTCCTTATCCTCCTCCTCCTTCTTCTTCTTCTTCTTCTTCCTTGTCTTCTTCTTTGTTGTCCTAGTAAAGAAGGGGGGGGGAGGGGGGAGAGAGAGAGAGAGAGAGAGAGAGAACGGTGGGGGCGGCGATGGCTCTTAGGGTTGCGGCGGCAACAGTCGAAGATGGCAGCGATGGCATTGGCACTAGCAGACGTTGCTAGCGATAGCCGCACCTTTGGTCGCTGCGTCGGGCAGCAAGGACATGAGCAAGAGGCATTTGTTTGCCATATAGCCGATGAGGTCGGTGTTGCGCCAACGTCGACAGCTTCTGTGTGGCAAGCGGACTCGTGCAGTGCGGTCTTTGACGACAAGGTCCCCGCTATGTCTTGCGTCCAGGCTAGATGGTAGGGAGGTTAAGAGGCGGAGCTACTATGTTTTCTAAGATCGATATAAATAGTGACTATCATTAGGTCATGATTCGGCTTGGGGATGAGTGGAAGACGGCTTTCAAGACGAATGACGGACTTTATGAGTGGTTGGTCATAGCCTTTGGGCTGTCTAATGCCCTTAGTACCTTCATGCGGCTGATGACTCAGGTACTACGACCTTTTATTGGTATGTTCTTAGTCGTTTACTTTGACGATATTTTCATTCACAGTCTTTTTAGGGATGATCATGTAGAGCACTTGCGCCAGGTGTGCATCGTTCTTCGCCGAGAGAGCTTGTATGGTAACCTCAGGAAGTATGCATTCATGATCTATCGTGTGATCTTTTTGAGGTTCATCGTGTCTACTGAGGATGTTTTTGTTGATCCGGAGAAGGTCAGAGCGATTGTAGAATGTTCCGAGCCACAATTTATTCACAATGTTCAGAGTTTTCACGGCTTGGCAACCTTCTACCGTTGCTTCATTCACGGGTTTAGCTCCATTATGGCTCCGACCACTGACTACATTCGGAAGGGAGCCTTTATTTTGGCGAAGGACATAGCTTCGGCCTTTCGTGATATCAAGGAGCGCATGACTCAGGCCCATGTCTTTCGACTGCTTGATTTTTCGAAGGTGTTTGACATCTCTTGTGATGCTTCTGGTGTCGGCATAGGTAGAGTTTTGTCTAGAGAGCACATGTTGCTTATTTCAGCGAGAAATTGAATGATGCTAAGCTAAAGTACTCTACGTATGACAAGGAGTTCTATGCGGTAGTGTAGGCTTTGAGACATTGGAGACACTATCTACTACCATAGGAGTTTGTCTTGTATTCGGACCATGAGGCCCTCAAGTTTCTCAATGTTTAGAAAAAGTTAAATCCAAGACACAATCGATGGGTTGAGTTCCTTCAAACCTACACTTTTGTCCTGAGACATAAAACGGGTGTGGAGAATCGCGTAGCTAACGCGCTGAGTCGTCGATCTTCCATTTAGTAGTTGTCAGCACAGAGGTCACTAGATTTGAGAGGCTCCGAGAGAAGTACTCTTATTGTCCCAATTTCAGTCTGATCTACGTAGCTCTTCTATATGGACCCTAGAGAAAGTATAGTGACTACATTCTTCAAGAGAGTTACTTATTCCGTGGACATCGACTGCGCATTATGCGGACCTTGTTTCATGACTTTCCGATTTGGGAAATTCACGCAATGGTCTAACTGGTCATTTTGGCCAGAACAAGACCATCGAGTTGGTTGAGTATTGGTTCTTCTAGCCCAACCTGAAGCACGATGTGGCTCGCATTGTTGCTCAGTGTCACACATGTGCTACGACGAAGTAGAAGAAGCAAAATACCGGCATGTATTCTCCACTTCTCATACTTGACTGTCTGTGGTAGGATGTTAGCATAGACTTTGTCTTAGGATTTGCCGCAAATAGTCTATAAGCACAATTTCATTTTGGTCTTTGTTGATCGGTTCTCCAAAATGGCGCATTTAATCCCATGTTCTAAGACCTCTGATGCGTCTCAAGTAGTCCATCTGTTCTGTAATAGAGTTGTCTATTTACATGGGCTGACAGGGACATGTGATTTGTTAGCTATTTTTTGGAAGATCATTTGGCATCTCTTGCGCACTAAGCTCAAGATTTTCACTGCGTACCACCCCCAGACTGATGGACAGACCGAGATAGTTAATAGGAGTCTGGGTGATTTGTTCCGATGTCTAGTTGGAAAGCACACACGCAGTTGGGGTCAGGTTTACCACACGCTGAGTTTACATATAATAGTTTGGTCAATAGATCTATATGTATGAGTCCATTTGAGATCGTCATAGGTTATAGACCTAGGAGACCCATAAACTTAGTTCCATTGTTCATCAAGTCTCGTGCTTTAAAAGTTCGCGCAGTCTTTAGCTTAGCATATTAGGAGTCTGCGTGATAGTTTTCGTCGTCACATCGAGATCAGTAATGAACACTACAAAAGGATGGCGGATGTGCATCGGCAACTGCAGGAGTTCTAGGAGGCGACTACGTGATGATCAAGGTCAGACTCAAACGGTTTTCGTCCGAAACTGTGAAGAAGTTACAAATTCGAGGAGCTGGTCCATTTAATGTGCTGAAACTGAATGCATATGTTGTGGATCTATCACTGGACTATGGTATTAGTACCACGTTCAATGTCTCAAATTTGGTAGCCTACTAGGACCCGGTAGTGATACCCAATGACCCGTTTGAGCCTTCTCCTCCTCTTATGAGTGACCCCACCTTTGAGTGTCCACCTTCAGCCTTCGTTCTAATACAGCGTGAGTAGATCGACAATATACTGGACGAGCAGGTTGTCACTTCCAGGGATGGGACTTATCAGCGCTACCTGGTTTGCTAGAGAGGGAGGCCGTCTATCGAGGAGACGTGGATCACATGCAAAGAGCTGCAGCAGATTGACCTAGATCTTTTGGAGCGATACCAGAGTGGTCGGGACCCATACTCGATGGGGTCAAGTTCCTTCCAGCCGGAGAGGATTGGTAAAGACACATGTGCATGTATCTGGTGCAACCCGGCCCACGTCTACCGTCGCCGTCAAACTTCAGCAGCAAAGTAGGCGTCACTGTGGCTCGGAGATGCTTCTTGTGGCTATTGATGCACTTTGTATTTTTATTTAAGTATTTTGGATATGTACCCGAGCCACCCGACCCATTTGAGACCCATTTATGCACTTTTCTATTTTTTGATATTTTCTGCACGATTTTTTCTATTTTTAGGAGCTTAGGGGCATTGTTGTCCTTTTATGGCTTAGGTTTCTACTATGGTTTCCTTTTGGAGGTCTATATATACCCTTGTATTCCCTTTTGGGAAAGGAAATGATGAGCTTTAATGAATGAGAGGAAAAGTTATGTGTGTCGCCACTGTGTGTTTGTGTGAGTCCCGAGATGGGACAGTGCTTGGGGGTGTGAAGCCCTGTTCCTTTCCTCTCCCCCATCTCTTCTTCTTCTTCTTCTTCTCCTTCTCCTTCTTCATATCTTCTTCCCCTGTCGTCTTCCTCCCCTCGGCCTCTGCGCCGTTCGTCCCCAGCTTCCCTTTCTTTCCTCCTCCCTCACCCATTATTAAACCCCCTTTCTCTCTCTATCTCTTTTGTCTTCTAATTCTCCCTACCTCCATTCTTCCTGTAGTCGAGCACCTAGGTGGGTCCAATCCCCGCCGCCTTCACACCCTCGCTTGTGGACCGGGTTGGCGTGGACCCTGTTCACACCACGCGCCCTCGGGGTGCCCACGCTCTCCATCGTTCGCCCGTCACGCACGACTCCCTTGCTCGGGCCTGCTCGCCCATCGCCCTCAACGCGTTCACCAGCCCGCCACATTGTCACTCGTGTGCCTTGACTGGCTCGCCAAAGCCTAAAGCCACCCACGCGTCATCACTATTGCCCTCCCGCGCCCTGGGCATCGTCGCTCGTACCACGGTCGGTGCCTCCCACCCCCGCACCGCATCATCACGTGGCACATCGCCCAGTTTTGCCCAGGTCATCGTCGTTCGAGCCTGCTTCCCCACCCCGGTCGACAGGCCCATTCATGGACCCACGCACCACGTTGAGTGTCGATCCCATCTGGGCTTTGCTAGCACCGCTCACAGTTCCCTGCGAGTGGTCTCAGTCCAAGCTTCCTCCCCGGGAGGGCCAGGCCGTTAGACAGATCGCAGGCTGCCCAGATCGGCCAGGATCGTGAGCTTCTTGGCACCCCAAGATCGGTCAAAGAGTGGAGGATCCTTGTCGGCATATCAGTGCAAGTCCTGTGGCCTTGCGATGCGAGCCCTGCTGTTCAGCAGGCCAGTTAGTGACTGTGTGAACCCTTTCCCCTCACAACCTGCTTATTTAATATATGGTCAAATATGCCGCCGTGTATGTGCTTAGGAATATGTTTGTTCACTGCCGGTTGTGAGTTTGAGAGAGGCCTATCCGTGGCCCGAGTTGTGACTGTTGAGTGTGTATTTTTGCCCTAGACTGTGGTAGTTCCCACTACTAATGATCCGTCACGTTTCCCCACTACGAGGGACGGCTTATGAGCTTGTATTCTGATTACATTCACGTATTATCTCTCATGGAAATTTGCGTTCGTTTATGCTTATTTGCTGCCCATCGTGATGATTGTTGCTGCTCTTGACTCATTGGTAGTTGTCGTATCCTATTGGTAGTCGTCCCGCATCATTTTTCCCCTCACGGGATCCCACGAGGAGCATAAACACACATGACAACAGCTCATCTCAAGCAAAAGTTCTCCATTCCATCACCATCCATAATTTTTTCAAGAGAGAGTACCGGACTATAAATAGAGCAAGCAATCCTAACAACCCTAACACTAAAGGACCAAAATGCTCCTTATTCAAAATAAAAGACTACAACTGACTTAAAATCTAAAAGAAATGAGAATTACATCAATTGGGCCTCTAATGGGCCAAATGAAATAAACAATGGATCCTTGACTTTGTTTCCGCAGCTTTTGGATTCCCATCATCCTCTCTCAAATTAGCTGAACAGACGTCAGGAGGATGAAGGTGGAAGAAGGAAAATAGTGTGCATTTTCTAAATCTTTCATAAGAGTCTTCAATGATGGTGTTAGAGTTTGGTGGATGAACACAGTGGAGTCGAAGCCCCTTCCTTCGAAGCTTAAATTGTTCATGTGGAATACAGTGGAAGGAAGATGCCCTACATGCGACAGACTTAAATCTTCTTGCATGCTAGTAATGTCATTTGTGTTTCCTGTGGATGTGGTATTGAAGTTCAGTAGAAGCTTTTAGCTAACAGAGTTTTTTTTTTTTTTTTTTTTTTTGGGGGGGGGGGGGGTGGCAGAGATTTGTTATTCATTGTTATCTTGAGTGGTTTTCATATTGTTCTGATTCTATTTCAATGAATTGTGATGCCATGTCACCTTCAAAAAGGGGGAAAAAGAAAGGTGTTCAATAATGACAATGACAATGACCTTTTTTTTGGAAGTGGATAGTACTGCAATTGTATAAAATGTCAAGGAGAGTTACAAAAGGAGGAGCATATACAAGTATAAAGAATCCCAGACCTCAGCACCAAAAACACTAAATACACCAAGTTAGTGTCCCCTCACTCAAACCTAGCCATGAACAAAATAGGGGAATTACCCCTCCCCAAGAAACCAAAAAGTGAGAAGTTACAACTGTCGACATGACAAAAGAACTTAGCCCATTGCCGGACTTTCTCACAAACAAAAGAGAATACCCTACTGGTTGTTGTAGCCTCCATTCTGAAGGTCCTACTATTGCATTCAATCCAAATGGCCTAGATGGTTGCATGTAGGATAAGCCACCAAAGGATACGATCTATATCATGGACCCACTACCTTTCCATCTCAGTAATAATAACTCCATTGAGTCCTACTGTGCAAATATCACCTTGAGAAAGGAGGACAGTAGCTGCCACACCTCAAGTGAGAAAGAGCACGATGTAATGAGGTGATCCACGCTCTCATCGTCAGTACCACAGAGACAACATATAGTTTGCAGCCCATCAATGTAATGAGCCAGCCTGTCACATGTAGGGAGTCTATTCAAGCTACCTACCAGAGAAGAACCTGCACCTTGAGGGGGCTCTTGGCTTGCCAAATACTCGAATAGCATGGGAACCTAGTTCCACCATCAGCAAGTATGGAGTAAGTTGAGCTAACTGAGAATTACCCATCCTTACTTCATAGATTATGACAATGACTTTGTCCTATTAATTAAGGAAACATCAGAAAATGATAAGACAAGGTGTCAGCAAGAGTCCATGTGTCCAAGTATTAATACATGCCAAGGGAATTTGCCTTCCTAGACAGTTTGCAATATACATTCTTGTATTTTGTTGAACTTGTAAGTTCCAGGTTTGATCCTTGTGTCCACCTAGGTCTCACACTCTTCACCAATTTCAACTTTAAGTGTCAATATTTCCTCTAGGAGTAACTAATCTTCACATTCAATAGGGTCATGGTAATTTAGCAGGAATTTATGGGTATAGAAGGAACCATGAACCACAAACATCTGATATGGTAGAAAATGCCAGAGTAGGGTTGCCTGGCTCTAATTTGGTTCCCAATTGTTTTGGGTGGTACCTGGAAGACTGATAAATAAATACATTTTTTCCTTTACAATCATAAATCAATATTACAGTGACAAACAATTGAAACTCCATTATCTTCAAGTGGTTACGTGTGGTCATGTGGAAGACTTTTTTTATTATTAGAAAGGATTAATACATGTCATTGGTATTTATTGCATTTATCCCTCCATTCAAGCAGTAAACGACAAAAATCATCCTTCGAGTCTTTGACACAACTGGGCTGTGTTTTGAATTTCTGTGTCAGAGTATCTACATCAGTTATTATCCTTTCATTAAATGACAGAGATATTGATCTAATAAAATAGAGCTACTACATTCAATTACATGTATTATGTGATCTATGCCATTTCTGCCAACTTGGCTCTGACATGAGAAAAGACATGTCGCTTATCTCTTATTCACCAATAATCCCTTGGCCCTTGGGTTCTTTATCTACAGTGGTGGTCAGCCTTGCGGTGTTACTGATTTGATATTGTAGATTTGTCTCTTAGCATTGGTTTCCAGTGACCCAGTCCAAGCTAATGTTTATATGATTGCTTAAACAATAAATGTTTAAAGAATGATTAACAAAATTGCATACTAATGTGCCATAAAACCTTATGCATGATATTGGCAAGTCCCAGTGCAACAGACTTCGTCATGCTACACATCAACTCCAAGGCCTGACAACATGCCATGTCCTCTTGGGCCTTCTGGCACTCTTGTAAATGGTGGACAACCACCATCACTTCAGAGCATAGAAATCAATGATGCTACTTCCCTTCATGCGGAAAGGATGGACCTGTCAACGAGTTTGCTTTCTTCTCCGAGTTCACGAGTGGCAATGCTACATGGAATGAATGGAGCAACAATTAAGATAGAACCTACCTATTCAAGCAATTCAGAGTTTACCTTTTGTACTGATAACAGTTTCTCTGAAGGGCGCCCTACAACTGGAGATGCACCTCTTCCATCCTTCAGCAGCACTGAGCTGAATGGACAACCATTAAATGAACCATTCCTGGATATTGATGCATCTTCTTTTGGCATTCTAAACCAGATTCCTCGTAATTTCAGCTTCTCAGATTTGACGGAGGACTTTTCGCAAAGTACTGGTGCGCCCATATCTATCAATTAGTACTTATTTCTTGTTGTTTCTGTTATATAGAAAAATCAAGTTTGAGTGTCTAACTTTCCATCTTTATTATTCTCAGACATACTGGAAAGTTATGGTAGGTCACCCTTCCTTGGACCTGAATCTAACTTGTCAACATCAATCAGAAGGGAAGGAGAAGGTGAGGTTTTAGTTCATGATGTCTAGATTTCTTTGTTTTGTGAAGTATGTTGATGTCTAGATTTCTTTGTTTTGTGAAGTATGTCCCAACTCTATTTGAAGGTTCTCTTTCTGGAAACAGGTGAAAGAAGGATATGATACTATATCTGAAGGTGTGAGTACTGATGATTTTGGAAGTGACTGATCAGTAGCCTAACTCGTGAGTGCTGAATCCTGTATATCGTAAGCATACGTAAATCCTACAATGCTCGTGTTTAAAACATATTACCAAGTTTTTCTTTTTACATGAAAAAGGATCTTTGAGGGACTGCATTCTTATCATGAAATAATCTCTAAAACTATCAAGCTGCACGAGTGAATGGAGGAGTTTTAACCCTGGTGGTCAGGGGTGGGGGAGGGGTGTGCAGTGTTGTGGGTGCAGAGAAACGTCAAAATATGATCCATTTCAAATAAAGATCCAGGGCTTCATGGATTTAAATTTGCTCTTTTATGTTGTGTATTCAAGTCTTCAGCCACTAGGCTGGAGCACTCTAACTAAATAAAGAGGGGAAAAAGATATCAAGTCCCATACATTTGGCTTATCTACTTCTGTGTGCTGCGTCCCTCAGTCTATCATTGCAAAAAGCATTATTTCTTTCTGGAGATGGCCATTTTAGGCTTTTAGTAAGGAACGCAAATCTCCATGTAGTGATTGAGATCAGCATTGAATGTAATTTGTCATCTGTCTTTGTTTGGTGATCATCAATGGATAATGCACATCCGACTGCACAGTGTAGTGTTCTTTCAAGTTTGGGAAATAAATTCTCTTCACTTAAGGTGTGCTCTTTGTAGTCTGTGTTCGGTGTATGTGCAAATTCAGGTATGAATGTGGATAAGTTCCGAATATTTTAAAGTTCTTTACCATCTTCAACACACTAAAGTTCATGCCTAACCATCCCAGATTGCATGGGGCATATTCATGATGTGTTCAGCTGCATAGCCCCATGGAATTCTGGATCGGGTCGGGGGTCTGGATCAGACCCCAGCGATCGGATCGGCCGGGAATCAGGCGGGATAGGCCGGAATCGGCCACAAAAAAAGGGAAATGCTCGGGATCGGCCGATTCCGGTCCCCCCCCCCCCCCCCCAAGAATTGGATCGGCTATGACCGATCATGATCCGAATCGGCCGATTTTGCATTCCATAGATAGCGCACAGTGCCTTTATATCTAAAACTAAACCAAAACATTGCAAGCCAATGTCGAACGTTATGCGACTGAAGTCTCACATTAGGGATGATGCTCAGCAGCCAATGTCCAACGTTATGTGACTGAAGTTTCACATTAGGGATGATGCATTACTAGTTTTGGAGAGTCTGGTTTTGTGTTGAGGAAATGAATTTGGTTGGCTAGGATGTCCAAAAAATGTTGTGGGAGCACTAACTTATGGTGAACTCTCTCAGCAGCTTATGCGGTGGAAAGCTTTGTCATCCCTAAGCCTATTTACCCATTTCTTTTGGTAGGGACTAGAGCCTAATATGTTGAAGTTGGATAGGAGGAAGCCACTGTACAAAGGAGCCCTAATTAGGAGAAAGGTTGCAAGAGTCTGGTTTTGTGTTGAGGAAATGAATTTGGTTGGGTATACTGTCCATGAAATGTTGTGGGAGCACTAACTTATGGTGAACTCTCTCAGCAGCTTATGCAGTGGAAAGCTCTGTCATCCCTAAGCCTATTATACCCATTTCTTTTGGTAGGGACTAGAGTGTAATATGTTGAAGGTGGATAGGAGGAAGCCACTGTACAAAGGAACCGTAAATAGGAGAAAGGTTGCAAGAGTCTGGTTTTGTGTTGAGGAAATGAATTTGGTTGGGTATACTGTCCAAGAAATGTTGTGGGAACACTAGCTTACGGTGAACTCTCTCAGCAGCATATGCGGTGGAAAGCTCTGTCATCCCTAAGCCTATTTACCCATTTCTTTTGGTAGGGACTAGAGCTTAATATGTTGAAGGGGGATAGGAGGAAGCCACTGTACAAAGGAGCCGTAGATAGGAGAAAGGTTGCATCACCCATCTGTGTACGCTATGGTCTCCAACCCTTCCTCAAATGAAAGGTGGGGAGCACAAGTTGAAAAGAATCTTCCCCACCAGGGGCCAAAAAAAAACTGCATAAAAGGAAAACAGCAGTCCCAATGAAGGTCACTTTGAAGGCATTGCATGGTCCGGTGGAGTTTGACCCTCTTGTCCCTTAAATAAAAGGTACCTGGAGATTAACTTAGCTACTGTGGTCCATACCCTCTCTTTATTACCCTGGAGATTAACTTAGCTATTGTGGTCCATACCCTCTCTTTATTTTCTCTTATTTTTTGGGTGGTTACTGCCTTTCCTATGCCAGGGCCACACAGTTACCAATCCATGCAATTCTATTTTTCATTTTGCTCATCTACTTAGAAATCATGGACTTTTGGTGAACTTATCTAAACTACTCTTTCTTTGTTTTTTGTATTTGGTGCTTCAGGGTGCTTGACAACATAGAAGCTTCTGCATATATTAGGTGGAATTACTGGAGTAACCGCATGTTGCGTTCAAATGCAATGCTGGTCTTCAGTATAGAATATTTTTATGTGAATTATTTGTGAGGGATAATAATGGTGTTTGTGAGTGTTTACAAGAAATAAGGCATTTGATGTATAAATATGTCTAATAAATAAATACCTGAGGTTTATTTGAAAATATGTTTGTAATTAATATATGCTCAGTTGTCTCTGCTCATCAAGACGGCGAGAAATTTGTGATTTAAGTGGCTAGGTATGATGAAATTATATTGTTTCCTTCTGTGTTTTTCATATGAACACTGTTGTTCAGTATTCTTCACTATTTTTCAGTTAAAACAGCCATTGGTTTTTGGACGGCTCCAGTCTTTCAACAGGCCTAATTATATCTGATCCAAGTTTAATATCTTAATCTTGAGGCAGTTTAAAGGTTATTGATGTCAGCAAACTGTGAATATTGATTTAGGCGGACATTGTGCGGACTAATTCAAACTTGATCAAGTTTGTGCGAATATCGAATTTTACTTGAGTTTGGATTCAGTCAGTTCAGAAACGACTGAACATAGATCAGGTCTAATTTGGATTTGAACATTCATGATACATGCAATAAGTTGCATTAGGGTCGACCTCCACCGGCCAATCCAGCCCTATTTGGACGCTTGGAGCGTCAGCAACTAGGGCGGCGAATGAACCAGTATGCACAATGAACAGCGTGTAAGACTGCTTGATAATAACTCGACGCATCTTGTTTATTAAGCTTAACAAATAAGTTTGAACAAAAATTTGAGTTCGGTTTGCGAGTCAAGTTTGAACACAGGTGAGTTCGATTCAATTATGCTTGTGAACAAGTTCAATTAAGCACTTGTTAAAAGCTTAATACCTGTTAAGAGCCCGCTTTAATATTCGTTAATAGCACATAAGTACTCACTAAGACCTCTATAAGTATTCATTTAATTATTTTATTAATAAATAAATTTAGTTAATAAGATATTTAATATCTTATCGAGTTTTCTAGCAAATAATTAGGAGTGCAAATATCTTGATACTCATCATGATTTGGCATGAGTTCACAAATTTAAATTGAAAAAAATAATTGAGTAAATTTATCAGACTTACTGAATTCGCAAGTTACTCGATACTCGACTCAAACTCGTTTATTACTTAACATGAGTCAAACTTCAACAACCATCATAAGTACTCCACTTGAACTTAATTAAAATTAATTGAACCAAGATTGAATATATTTAAACACAGCTCCACTCCGCTCATTTGCACCCCTATCTGCAACTCACTTTTTTTTTGCGGTCAATAATATATGCAACTGTCAAAAGGGTTGTGTACCGGTGAAAGTAGATAGTGAGGTCAGTTCGATGTAACGTTAGTCAGAAATTCTACCATGTTTCAATGAACGCTGCAATTGTCCAAGCGGTTGTATGACATAAAATATGACAAAATACTGTAATACCATACTTTGCTGTCATACAACATAAAGATAAACATTTTACGTTTTATGTTGGACAAAAGAGAAACACTTGCCATTGTTTTCATTTAAAAGGATTTTGAAATTTTTTAAGTGGACCCACCTACATGGCCGTATAATTTGACTTTGAATCGGAGGACCCAAAAAAAATCTAGAAATTTAAAAACTGAGCCTCAACAGAGATCAAATCGTACAAATATATAGGTCGGATTAGAGGACGCCCAAAGAATTCCAAAAACATAAAAAATAAAAACACTGCAACTGATGTAGCACTGCAACAAGTATTACTCTAGACAAAATAGCACCTATGATGCTGTATGTAGAGTAAATGATTACCATCGTACTACGCTTCAAGTAGATGAACAGAGAGCCAGAGAGGAGGGAGACGAGGCTGAGAGAAAATAAAATAAATGCAAATTAAAAATGAACCGGTGAAATGACCTATTCTTAAATAAGCTATGAACAAGTTCAAATCTGAAAACCTCTCAATGTTTACTAGACAAGTTAATATCCAATGTTTGTTCCATTACATGACAACACTCTTCCAATCCTACTCGCATCAAAGAAAAATACGGCCACCGCAACATAAAAAATTGACCTCAATACTTGGACCACTCAAAACATGCAGATTAGCCTATTGAGCAATAGGTCCAGCACCAGGCAGAGATGATAGACAGGCTCTCATCGCTGGACGCCAGCAGGCAACCCATCATCCTGTATTCTTTCTTGTATCTGGGAAGTCATCAGTAGTTAGTGTTACAAATTTGGTGGGGTAATACAGAATCTACAGACTACAGACATCTATCATCTTTACAAAAATTACAGCTTTTTCTTCTGTCCAAGTTAAATAACACAATGCCTGAACCCTGCACCAAGAAATGCATGAAAAAATGACCCCAGCTTAGACTAGAATCACCTTTCAGGTGACAAAAAAAACATCTTTTGCCAAATGGGAGGTTGCAACTTTTGAGCTTGTTCCAGCACAGCATGTACTCAACCAAGAATGGAGGAAGAAAGATCCGGGGATTCCGCTTCCTGGATGGATTCAGCAAGCCTTAGAGCCATGACACACTTGTAAGTCGCCAAATCGGCATTTGTCATCAGCACCTGGGCCCTACTGCGCAGTCGAATAGCAATATCAATAGCTCTACTTGCGGCTGCTTCGGCTGCCTGGAGCTTGCGTACAGCATCCTCCTTTGCAGCAGCTGCATTTGGAAGACATTAAGCGAAACCATCGTCTGTATTGAAACCACACAATCCAGCTCAAAAAAATATGCATGCATTCTGACATAAAAAAAGAGAGAGAGACGGAGACACGCGCACCCCGCCACCTGCCCCACACGAGTGGCAGGAAGGCAAACAGGCAGGGACGGCACACGTGTGTGCGCGCAAGAGAGAGAGAGAGAGACAGACACAGAGAGAGAACCGGGGAGGGGGGGAGGGGAAGATAATACAAGTATTCACATGTTTGCAGTTTAAATGCTGAAGTGCCAAAGAGAGTCTTTCTAGTTAAAAGTAATGATTCTTTCTTAAAATACAAAGGCTATCAACAGAGAAATAACTATAGAATATAAATTGAATTAGATACAAAAAAATGTGCATAACAAGAATACACATCCAATTTACTCTGCCATCTTGGAATGTCTCGGCAGAAATTCCACCATAAATTAAGAGTAAAAAGAAGCTACAAAGCCAAAAGGATGTTCACAGTGAACACTATTCAACAGAAACTCTGTGAAGCATAAACTGCGCAGTTCTGATAAGAGAACCCATCAGAACCCAGAATCAACAACATTAACGACATCACCCGATGTGTAAATATAACCAAAAGTAAGAGCTTTAATCATAAAGGCAAAATATTGACCAAAGTCAACCATTATGTCCGATCAAGATAGCCTTTTTATAAGCTCAGCAGATAAAGCACCCTAGCTGCGGTTTATAGGGACATTCTAATCATTCCAAACTAAATATTTGACCAAAGTCTAGTACAATAGACGTCTGGCTATGACAGGAGCATTACCATGAAACATATATGCAATGCATCTCTTCAAATGGAAACAAGGCAATTTTCGTTTCATAGTGGCATATAAATTAAAATTTATTTGATCACACTGCCAGCATAATTAAAAAACAAGTAGGTCAGCTAAGAAACCCAATAGCGGAAGACCCATTTGCATACAAATCTGAATATATAAATACAATTTTCTTTACTGCTTGCAGATATGAATGGTTAGTTTTCTTGAGAAGGAAACCCTCTAACCAGCCAACGAGGAAGAAGAAACAAGTTAGGAAAAAGATCAGAATAGTGTTGAAAAAGTGGTCAAGTACATGGATCCTATTCTATCATTCCACTCTATTATATACTGTTTCTATATTCAGCATGCATGTTAGTGCAGGAGAGGACTCACGGACAGCGTAGTTAGGGGCGTTCACGATTTGGTTTGGTTTGGTTTAGAGAGAAATTTTCAAACCAAACCAAACCAAACAGACTCATCCTACAAACCAAACCGAACCAAACCAAAAATGTTCGGTTTACTTCGGTTTGGATCGGTTTGAACCGATTTAGGTGCATCAAAATTTTCTTTAGATTCAATTTGAACTCATTATTTAGTTTTCTTTGATTTTAGTCCAATATAAAAACGCTTATGCAGCCACCGGCCCAGTTACATGCTAGGAAGTAGCGGCTGGTTTTTCTTTTTAGACGCCACCGGCCCAATTGCACACCAGGAATTAACAGGAGCTGTTTCTTTATAGACGCTGTGGAGAACGAGTAAATCAAAGCATCCGATACCAGACTAAAATTTCCAACGTCAGGCACGTAGGCCACACTACCACACATGTACTTTAGTCCTGTACCAGCAGCATAAAAAGTTTTTACTTACAAGTTCTAACATGTTACTAACGTCATGTGTGCTGTCAGACTTGGATAGTGCGTGGTGTTAAAGGTGAGTGTGGCGTTAGTGTATATGATGTTTAGTAACATTTTGGCTTTTCCAGTTTGGTTCGATTTCCACGGGTTGAAGAGGTTTGGAAACCGAACTGAACCGAACATGTTTTCAACCCAAACCAAACTGAAAATTCGGTCTAGTTCGGTTCGGTTTTTCGAGTTGAACCAAATAGTGAACACCCCTAAGCGCAGTGCAGGCCACATTGTGGCTTAGAGATATTATCTTTGGCTTTTGATGCACTTTGTATTTTATTTGAGCATTTTGAACATGAATAAGGCCCACTTGTGGCCTATTTAGGGTTTTTTTCCTCTTTTTTCTGTATTTTCCTGCACCTTTTCTATTTTAGAGGGCCTAAAGGTAACATGGTAATTTTGACTGTTAGGACTTCCTTTTTGGAGTCTATATATATCCTATGTATTCCGTTTTGAGAAAACTAATGACTGCTATAGATAAAAAGTTGCCTTTAATGCCGTCACTATGTGATGGTCTGTGTTTGGAGCCCGTGATGGGCCTATGAGCATAAAAGGGGTGGGAAGCCCCTGGTTAGTTTCATCTTCTTCCTCTTCCCCTCCATGTTCTCCTTTGTTCCTTCCTCTTCTTCTTCACCTATCATCTTCTTCCTCCCCTCAGCCTCTGTGCTGTTCATCTATTTTTCCCATCTCGGTGCCGTATCAATTTGGTATCATGGCTGGTTTTGGGTTGTCCTCACGACCCAAATCCTGTGAGAAGCCAAAACTTCCCCGTCTTTGTTTCCTTCCCTCTCTCTTCCCATTAGTTTGAATTGCAGCAGAGAAAGAAGAACTGAAGATAAGAGAAAGAAGGGAGGGGTCAAAGTTGTCGCCAATCCATGCCGACAATCTCGCCATTGCAGCCGACTTCTGCTGGTGCCAACGCTGTCGACGCCGTCGCCGCCGCTGGAATCCCCCCCCCCCCCCCGCTGCCACCTCTATGGTTATTCCCGCTGCAACCCTCTGTAGCCACCGCCTCCATCACCAGTCCTAGCTGTCGTCGCCGACCGCTGGTCTCGCCACAGCCGCCCATCCCAAGGCCGCCATCGCCGCCCTGGCCCTTCCTCCCTCTCTATCCCTCGTGCACTTCATGTTGGTTAGGGTTACGAGGGAGAACAGAGAGCTAGGACCCACTGTGACTTAGAGATATTATTTTTGACTTTTGATGCAATTTGTATTCTATTTGAGCCTTTTGGACATGAATAAGACCCACTTATGGGCCATTTAATATTTTTTCCTTATTTTTTCTGCACCTTTTCTATTTTAGAAGGTCTAGGAGTAACATAGTAATTTAGAGTGTTAGGGCTTCCTTTTTGAGTGTCCATATATATCCTATATATTCCTTTTTGGGAGAACTAATGGTTGCTATAGATAAAAAGTTGCCTCTAATGCAGCCACTATGCGACATGGAATTCAACTCGGGTCGAGTCCCAGGATCGAGACCTGCTGATCCCGATCCGATCTGGATTGGCCGGATCGGCCAATCCTGATGAAGACAGGCCAGTCTGGATCAACCCTATTAAAAAATAAAAAATCAGAAAAAAAACTGAATAAAAAAATCAGAAAACCAAAAAATAAAAAATTGTACACATTATTCAATGAATAAATAATAAGACTGAATGCAAATCATGCACATCCATAAAAAATGAACATTAAAGATAAATAACTCTAATAATTATTGTTGTGCACTAATTAGAAAAGACATTATAAAATATTTTACATTAATTAATAAAGAATACCTTAGAAAAAATCACATTTGTGATCCTTTATCATCCGCGTCATTAATTTGAACTAGCGGCCCATAATCTGCAAACATATATGCTAAATACCCATAGCCAAACAAAGAGTTAGCAAGGTCTTTAAATCCCCTTTGAATACCTCTAGGTGTGTTTGTTTGTTGACTTGAGCTTTCTCCTGACTATGCTGGAGGGACATAAATGTCATACTGAATAGTGGAGGTCCAAAGTACCCCTCAGTAGTGCTGCTAATGTCTGAATACGGCAGCGTAGGGGAGTGAAAAATAGACAGATAAGAAGATTCATATTCTCAGCTGGGCCAATCATATCATACTTGTCTTTGTTGACCTTCAAATCCTCCTTATTGTCCTTATTTTTGGCTTCCTTCAGAAAGACTCGAAAGTGTAAAGTAACGTTCGTATCCTAAATAACTACTCCTAAGTCCAAAATCTCCTGATAGTCCAACAGTATCAGTAACACCATCACCATCTCCATCATCATCATCATCATTATCATCTAATTGTTCCTGAATGGAGTCATCACTCTCCACTTGGCCTGTTTTCACTAACTACCTTCTTGTATGTCTGTAGGTTTTTCTCTCTACTTCATGCATGCTGGCCAAGTGAGGTGGTAAAGCTGGAATGTCCTCAAGTGTCTCTCCAATTTGCGGAATTCTAACTGTGTCTCCCCCTTGTTCTTCTTCCGACGAATCCACTTGTTGTTTAGACTTTCCTTTTGATTGTTTTTTCTTTTTCCTACTAGATGACTACAATGAAATTCTCGCTGGTTCTTTGTCCTTTCTTCTATGTGGATCTATCTGAATAGTTGATCTCTTAAATGCTGGCTAAGAGGCAGAAACTCTAGCAGTGTCTAGTAGTGTGGCTGACTTTCGACGCCTTTGAAGAACATATGCACCTCCTTCATCTGCTTCCTGAAATTCAAGATTTCGAGCAACTATTCCATCTAATTCACCTCCTGTCCAACTACGATCCTAAAGATCAAACTCAGGCTGAGCATCTCTGACTACTATAGTCTCCACTCAAAAATGCAATGGATGTTCTTCATCCAGCAATTCATCGATATCAATATGATATAGAGGCTCATCAATTGGTCTGCCAGATAACTCCATGAATCTCTGTCGTTCAAGTTTCTATCTTTCCTGAATCCAAGGTTCACTGACTCGACGAGTCGGGCCGACTCGGATCTCCCATGATCCGGTACAAGTCGGGTTGACTCGTGCCGACAAGTACGAGTCACATGGTCATATCATACAGACTCGGTCGATTCGCACCGACTCGGGTTTGTTCTGATACGGTACGAGACGTCCAGGTTGACACGAGTCGAGCCGGTACGGCAAACCCTGCCTGAATCTGCATAATCTTTAAGCGCATATTATGGTGACAGTACACCAACTTCTCTAGCCCAGAAACACTCAATTTATTACGAACCTTCGTGTAAATGAAACTGAACATACTCCAGTTTCTTTCACACTGGCTAGAAGAAGTGGTTTGACTGAGTACTCACTTTGTAATATACGCTAAATAGTTTGTGGCAACAAGTCTATAATTAATCTGGATCTACCATTCAGCTATTACCAAAAAAAAAAAAAGACAATATTAATAATTGATGGTAGTAACTCATTAAATTGAGTGTTTGACTATTACCTGGAGTTGTCCTCGTTACTACAACCCTAACGTCCTCATCCTCCATAAATGCCAATCTTTAATTTAAATCTCTCTATTTATAAAAATAAATGTAAATGACATAAGTTAATTATAGAAGACTAGATTTTCATAAACTCCTATTTTGTATGTTACTTTTGCTGGGGCATCTGTCCTTCCGTTCGTATTTCTTGATATTCTAGTAATGACATTGGTTGTGCCTCGAAAGATTTCTTCATCATTGTACACGCTCTCATGATATTGATATCTTGAGTTGAAAAAATATCATACATTTAAATTAAGATTCATTAGTTATCAAAATAAATGTCATACATTAACCAAATAAAATTAAATAATAAAAAATATAATTAACCAACAATATAGAGATCATGATGAAAAGTCAACTCCCATCAATGATTGATGATCCTCCACCATTTCCCAAAAGATATAGGATTGTTTGCCCTCAAATGCTCATTTGCTCTATCCATTGCCTCATACAGATATCTCATATCATTTTTGTCATCTCCATCAATCAACCTCATAACAAGTACCAGAGGGTCAACCACTTTCAGGTAGTAGGAAACTTTATCCCAAAAAAAATTTTCCCAACCAGCATTTGCACTGCCACGGCAACATCTCCAGCATCGGCCCTTAGTGTCATTATATGTGCCAAAAAATTGTTAGAGTGGACTAACTGGACCAACTGATGCTTGTACTTCATCACACTCTCTAAAGAGATGAAGTTTGATGCAAATCAGGTAGAACCAGTACGAAAGAGATCTCGTCTACCTGTATGCTCTCTCATCATATGTAGGATCATATTATGACTATAAATAAATCCAGTGATCATCTAAACCTGCTCTACCACCTCGGCAACAAAAGACTCTTTACCTATATCCTCTATCATCGAGTCAATAGAATGTGCTGCACAAGACACCCAGTACAAATGCTTCATCTTCTACATCAACAATCTGGCAACTACCTTGTAACTTGCTTCATTGTCAGTGACCACCTGCACAACATTATTTTCACAAATTTCCTCTATCACCTCATCTATTAGCCTGTATAAATAATCAACATTTTTTATTTTGTTGAAGGCATCCACAAACTTCAAAAAAATAGTACCTTCATTGCAATAGACAAGAAAATTAATCATGGATCTCTTTGTCATCTCTGTCCAACCATCACACATGATTGTACAATTACGCTCCTTCCACACATTTTTGAAGTTGTCCACCTATGTCTTCAACTCAGTGTATTCCTCCTCGATCCCAACATAATAAATGTAGCAAGGTGTAAGGGCCTTTACACCATACCCAACATCTGTAATTACATTTACCATCATCTGAAAATATAGACTAGATGTTGCATGTACTGGCATACCTATATACAAAAATCACTTCACAATTTCTTTCAAACCATTTTTTTCTGAGGCCTTGACTCTTTTTAATATTTGCTTAATTTTAGGCTGTCTGGCAAACCTTGATCTATATAAAAATTGGTCCATACGACTCCGTGCCATATCTGACGTCCGTCCACAACCCAACACAGGACTAACTGCCCTGCCAACAGAAGAGTCCTTAGGAAGAGATCTTCCATACTGAGAACTAGTAGGCACAAATCCAACTAATAATCATGTCTCTTTGTCAGTCCTCATCTTCTCTATTTGTCTCGTAGACTAGCACAAACAGCTCTGGTGTACTGTAGATCATGGTCATTTGGATCATCCTCATCATCATCATCTAAACTGATCGGTCGCTAAACAGGCAGATTGTAATCCATTCGTCTCTGGCTTCTTGATATCTTATCTTGCAGATCTGTCTATTGTTGAGCTAATAAATATTTTTAAGCTTTTTTACCCAGCATGTAAGCCCTCATTTTCCTCTTAAAGTTCAATAGAACTGACTCACATATGTTGACATCTCTTATTATATCAGCAATATGATTTTTTAGGCGATACACGTCTCCACCCATCTCTTTTCCACGTCAGTTGCATTTGACCCTCCTCTACCTACTGTCCACTAGTGTGTAATGTTGCCAACCAAAATCAACACCCTACTACTCCACATCCTATTTATGATGTTCTTGCTTTGCCATATACCTACATAACATAAAAAGGCACAAATAAGTTTAAGTAGTACTAATCAATTGCAATTAATATACAAATCTATGCAATCAGGTTTTAATAAGTTCAATTAAGTGTTTGGCACATTGAATTAAACCTTAATTACACTAATCATACAAAAGTCCTATTTTTAACCCCTAATTATAATTAATTTTAAAAAATTAACACTAATAACATGCAATTAATACAAAAATCTAGGCAATCATATTCTAATAAGCTCAATTGAGTGTACACTCAATTGAACCATAATTACACTAATCATACAAAAATCTCAATTTTTAACCCCTAATTAAAGTTAATTTTAAAAAAAATAATACTAATAACGTATAATTAATACACAAATCTATGCAATCAGATTCTAATAAGTTCAATTGAGTGTTTGGCACACTCAACTGAACCCTAATTACACTAATCATATAAAGGCCCCAAATTTTAACCCTTAATTAGGGTTAATTTTGAGAAATTAACACTAATGATGTGTAATTAATTCATAAATCTACGCAATCAGGTTCTAATAATTTCAATTGAGTGTTTGGCACACTCAATTGAACCATAATTACACTAATCATATAAAAGTCCTAATTTTTAACCCCTAATTAGGATTAATTTTTAAAATTTTGTCTAATCTACATGCTAAAATTTTGTCTAAGCTAAATATTAATAGATCTACACTACCATACATTATTTCTATTTTTTGAGACTTTAAAAATTTTAAGATCGAAATATACCTTAACTTAGATTGGGATCCGACAAAGAAATCCGACATCGACCGCTACGACGACAACAGCGGCGGCAGTGGCTACCAGACGGCTAGCCGGCGATGATGGGGTGAAAACCCCCCCTCTTTCGATCAAGATCTCAAGGGGGGAGAAAGAGGTCGATCCCAGTATTTTTTTTTTTTTAATCTGGGGCGGGAACAGTGATCCCCCCCAATAGGATCGGACCTGCATATCTCGATTTGGATCGGCCGATCCGGATCGAAATCAGCCGATCCTGCAACCCATTGTGCGATGCGGTGTGTGTGTGTGTGGAACCCGTGATAGGCCTGTAAGCAGAAGAGGGCTTCCCGTCTTCTTCCTCTTCCCCTCCCTGTTCTTCTACGTTCCTTCCTCTTCTTCTTCACCTATCATCTTCTTCATCCCCTCAACCTCCGTGTTGTTCGTCTGTTTTTTTCCATCTCGGTGCCGCATCACTTGTTTTCATGAGATATTTCCTCGTCTTCATCCAAATTTAGTTCATTTTTTTGCCTTTCACACCCTTTTTAAACCTTCACAAAAATTTTGAAGGTATCTCATAACAAATGCTCTTGTTGCTCATTGCACATGTCAAAAACCAACTCATATGCCTTTCGCAAACATCATCCCCTATTATTACCAATATTGTACCTGCATACTAAAGCCATTTAGTACACAATCTCTTCCTGCCCTTTTAGACATTAAACCTTTCTCATTTCGGCTAATCCTGTAAAGCTTCTCATAGTAATAACGCAATCGATCTCATACAACATGGTCTAATTCCCACTTTATAGAAGCCTTCCATTTACTGCGAGTGAAACAAAATATGCTTTTGTAATAAAAATGAGCCTTTAAAAAGGATAAATTTTATGGAACAAATGTATGACCTGCTATGTCATATGGAGTAGAGTGTTGGGCCACAAAAAAAAACGCATGACCTGCTACGCTATTCGGAGTGGAGTGTTGGCCCATAAAGAAGGTATGCATGACATAAAATAAAACAAAATAAAGCAGGAACAATATAATGCGGTCATCTCTTTCTTCCTGTCACTTTTCTCGGCAGGTGTGGCAGTTCCTTTTCAACAGGCTGACCATACAAGCTACTCTTCTTGACGCCGTCCACTCGATTCCATCCCTCATGTTTTTTGGGATGCTTACTTCACTCCCAGCATTGATGCCAAAGTTTGGTGGTTGATCCTTCATGCTACCCTATGGGCCCTGTGGGGCGAGCGCAACAAGAGAATTTTCCGCAAGGAAGCCTTAATTTCAGAATGTGTTGGCCTTTTTGTGTGTCAAGCAGTTAGGGAGTGGGCTGAAGCTTTCTGTAAACACGATATGATCCTTTTTTGCTCTTTTGAGGGACACTTGAGGTTTGCACCATTTCGGTGCCTTTTGTATAGAGAGAATATGTGAGGGTGTTTGTTATTTACTCTTGTACATTCTCCTCTTTTCATTTTAATACATTTATGTGGTACCATCCACGTTTCAAGAAAATTAAGACCTGTAAATAAATAAGAAAAGATTGGAGAAAACAGATTAGGCTGGTTCAGACATGACAACATATGATGAATTATGCCATTGTGAGAAGTGCCATGAAAGCTGATGATAACAGTAAGAGGGAGACTCACGAATTCAGAGTGCGGGGGTCGGGCTAATCTGAAAAACCAAGTTCATCACGGTGATTTACCCCAAAGATAGATGGACATGTTTACAGAGAGCAAGGATTGCAGCTCCCTTGATGGCTTGTTTGCCACCATCATCTCACGGGAATTTCCGAGCTTCTTGTCCTGAGAACAACTGACGTGAAGAATTGACTAAGAGTAGTAAATAACCGTCTGTCATTAAATTAAGTTTTCTTAATGTGGCATCATTTACACTTCCTTTTTATATGTGTGCCTATACCTCTGACTTACTTGTGTGATGCACTTCAACCGCACCATACATGATGGCCATTTAAAGAAAATTTTGCAAACTTGCACTCTTGCAAATGCATTTGCTTATATAACCCACTGCATGAAAATAGCTTCAGATTTGCCCTTCAAGTGTGGATAGCACTGATCCTTCAAGTTAAACTGCTGTTCTTTTCCATCAGAATATTTCATGCATATTCCGTTCATATCTTAGTTAACGGTTTAAATCACCAAAATGCACCCCCTCAATATGAAAGGTGAAAAGGAAAGAAGAGAGAAGTCTAGCAACGAACACATTTTGGTCATTGCAGTAAGGGTTAAGCCAAGCATAGAAGTTCAGAAGATGTCACGTCACATAGGAAAATCTGAACTATTTTCATGCAGTGGGTGTACATTGGCAAATGCATTTGTAAGAGTTGTAACTCTGCAATTGCTTCTATAGTGCCTGTGTGTGTGTGTGTGTATATATACACACACACATAAATCCTTGCATAGATTTGTATCCATTAACCGACCACATATTATCGGAAATTAGGTCATTCTTTTAGAAGATGTCAGATGCATGTCAACTATGCTAAAGCACATTCTTCACAAAAGAGGGCAGGTGATGCCAGAACGAAAGCAAACCACATAGCTTCTAAAAAATTTCTTCTGAACATTCCTAATACATTTGTTGGGACATTAAATTGTAGCTGACCAAAGATTAATGGTAAGAATCATGACCGACTGACTTATTGCAACACCAAAATCTTCATTTTCCTTTCCCACAACTTGCTTCCTGATTTCAGAATCAGAAGCATGCAATAAACATTTTTTCCATAAATAGGACACTTGGTAATGACTATGAATGAATGAAAGAAATTTTGCTTCAAGTAGGCAGCAGCACCTAGTGGACATTTCAATGGACAGATACTGCATAGATGTGTAAATCATCAAAAACAAAAAAAATCTGATGGAGGTTATGGGTGGTATTAAAAGACAAAGAAATAGACCAATGGTCAAATTAAGGAAAGCTAACATGGAAGAACTAACACAATGTGACAATACATCTGCCATGGATACTCTCCATACTGCATTTTTACCTAAAAGAAAATGTCCTCATTCACAAAGAAGAACACACCTTCAAAGAAGATATCTGGCTTCCCTCTCCCTACATGGCTTCCCTGCCTCTTAAAGGAACGCCTTTTACGCAGAAGTGGCTTCTGGGTCAGTAGTCTCTTCCTTGGCGGTTGTCCCTGAGACAAACAATTGTTCAGCTGTAGATGGCAAACCACTGGAGAAAATGTAACAGTAGATTGATATTCAACAACATTGCATCGAAAGTTCAGCAACCATAATATATCTTAAGAATGTATATATTGGAAGCATTTTGTTATGATCAATCTGGCGATGCAGAAACAGTCGAACAGGAGCAAAAGCTAAATATCCATGTGATACAAAAGCACAGAATACCTCATCAGACCAAAGACTCACTGATAATGCATGGCTACAGCGCCAATGTCTTAATATGAATCACAAATAACATTAGACAGAAGATAAATTGCAGAATCAATCCATGAATAATTCATCAAAAAGGAAAGTAGTAACTAGGATGATAAAAATAGCAGTTTTCATATCAGGGCAAGCCAAATAGATATGGAACCGGTTGCTTATCATTTACACAACATAGTTGCCAGGAACTCACCTTAAAAATATCAATTTGCATTCCCCTATCTTGTTTCACCTTAGTTTGAAATTTAAAATGTTACCGAACAAAGTGCTTCTCGCTTCACTTCTCATTTTTGTTTCCCATCTTGGTACATACATAGGCTATCTAAAAGTAGTGGCTTGAACATGGTCGGCGGTGCCGGCCGATACCGGTACGTACCAGCATCGGCCGGCACCGGTACCATGCCTATAAAGAGTATCAGCCGATACCGGACCGGTACTGGCCGGTACGTACCGGTACCGCTACCCACCGATACTGGTACCGGTACCGGTACCGGTACTGCCATCCATGGGCTTGAACAATGCATTCCATCCAGTGTATCACAAAACCAGGTAAGGACCACCAGTAAATGTATGGTTCATTCTTTAAGAAATGAAAACCAGATTTCAGAACCAGAAAACTGCCTGGCTGGTTCTTGTCTGGTTCCAGTTCCGGTGCACATCACGTACAGTTAACTCCGTGCACTTCCAAGAAGAAATAGTGGAAGGGAATGATGAGGGAATGGAGGAACAGAAAATGAGAACAAAAGATGTGGAGAGCAACAACGAGGATGAAGAGAGAAGACATACCAGGCAACAGCAGTCCAGTGTTTCTCTCTCTCTCTCTCTCTCTCTCTCTCTCATTGGCAGCTGGCACGGGTAAATAATATGAGGAGGAGGGAGGAGGAAGAAAAAAAGAGAAGAATACAAGGAAAAAAGAGAAAATAAGAGCCAAGGAGGAGAAAGTGAAGAAAAAGAACAACTTGGCAGGTGCAACAGTGGGCAGCATGGTGCCACAGTGGCTCAACCAACAGCAGCAGCAGTGCTGCAACAGATGGAAGTAGGTGGGGATGAAGGAATAGAGTAATAGAAGCAAAATTACAAACCCAATAACACAGAAGGGTAGAGACCTTGGTTGTAAATGAATTGTACATGATGCGCATATTCTGAGGCTGTAAAACAAGAGGCAAGCTGCCATGTATTGTTTGTCCTGAGAACTTTGAATTGTAGGACAACCAAGGAAGAGTTAGATAAACACCATTTTTTCAGAGAAGAAAGTAGATTGCACCACCAATTTTATTAGGAAATAAAAAAGATGTAGGAGAAGCGAGAGTTAAATACATGTCATTTAAAGGATAATTATATCTATTCCCCCGGAGTCTATCATATTTTAGTGTATACACCTAAATTCTTTACATGGTCAGACATACCCCCATAATAAACTGTAATCCATCAGCTGCAGCCCCATTGTCAAGATACCGCTTGTTTACCTAACCTTAGGTGGGTTGAGAGAGGAAAAATACTAACCTACCCTGATTAAACCTACTGATATAATGAAACTGATTACACATACAACACGATTAGATATATACCCCTAAAATATTTCATAATCTACTATATAATGTCCAATAGCTTATATTTTACACGTCAGTCACATTTCCAATGAAGTATTCCTTTAGTTCTGACGGTCATGGAACCAGATGGATAACTGAAACAATATTGCCTATCATGAGGGTATACATCACGAGACAAGGAATATGATGGTATACGATAGAATACAAAAGATCTTGGTGGGTATATATGTCCTTATCCCCCAACAAATGCATCATCAAAACACATTAGAATATGACCAACATAGAGGCTTAAGCATCTTTCTTTTATAAAAACACATTACATTAGATTCAATAGTAATCAATCATTGATAGCACCTGCCTGGAATCCTCCTTTCTGATTGTATACTCAGAAACTTCAGTCCATTATCATGATCTCAAGAAAGCCAATTCCCCCTTTATATGGACAGCCGTTTCAGAAACTACATCTCATAGGTCAACTAGTGATACAAATGGATAAGATTCAGTACAGGTACAAAGTGTCTCAGAAACCGAATCAATAATATATAGTCCTGTCTGTGACGTGTTCAACACCGATAACAAGTAAAACTCTTCAATACCATAACCTTACCACATAGAAGATAAAATATTGAACATTCGAATAAAATTTAATTTCTCAGCCATAGTGTTCGAATCTAATGGTATTTTAATGTAATAGCTAAGTTATATACGAAATAGTTGTATGTATATCCACCATTGTGTTTTAATTACATTGGATAGACTTGGTTATACGTACATTCATTTCCTCGTCCAGGATACAAACTTGTTGAAAAATATTAACCATTACGGAATCTGCTGAGGATTTCATCTTTGAAGATTATGTCCAAAAAGTAGCCAAAACATTGATATCATGTTGGTTGGAAAGTTAAGAATTCGTGTTTGGATCCATATAATGTGAAAAAAGTAGCCCGCCTGGCTGGTTCAAGACCTCAAGCTTGCCCCCAAGTCTCAAGTTCAACCCCATCCATAGCATCCCATTGCTCAGATCACATAGGATGTTCATATGGCCTATGGTTTAGAGTTGTTCCCTCACTTCGTATAACCTAGAGTTTTCTTTTGAAAGTTTCTTATAACTAATAACTTAGAGCTGTTCTACAGCCCATAGACCTTGCCCTGTACTTGTTATGCATGTAACCAAGAATTTAAGACGCTCACTTCATGCAACAGAGCCTCCTCCTTAGGAAGAGATTGCTCAAGTCTGCTAGCAAGGTGTGCAGACTGCAGACCCCCCCCCCCCCCCAAAAAAAAAAAAAAAGCACGCATGTCAAAGTAATAAAAAAGAATAAAAATGAGTAGCATTTTCTTTACCCATAAGCTGGAAATCACAACAACGATTAACAACTGCACCTAAGTGCAACATCATACTCTTCAAGTGCGCCAAAACACTGTCATGTCATCTATTATAAATGGCCATATTAAAACACCACAAATAACAGATTATGGGAGTATATTTATCATGACTTGACAGTTTATATTTGATATTCAGAATCAACAAAATGCCTGATTTATACAATAACGTTTATGCAGCATTTTTAACACACTTCCAGATTTCCAATAAATCATACAGTGACATGAACAAATGAGGAGTATAATCTTTACCTGAAAAACCCTGATTAGGGGCAAGTGTTTTTGCTTCCTCTTTTTCATCCAATAATAAAAAACAGATGCAACCATGCCCTTCTCCCCAAATTGTGAACAAAGACTAACAGCCTTCTCCTGATCGGAGACATCATCTAGATGATTATAAGCGGCCTTCTCAAAAGCAGATATAATCTTCTCAAAGTTATCCTTTGAAATCAGAGTGGAGATATCAGCATACACACTCAAAGCCCTGGAATTCAGCTGCCCGAGCCATTCTTCATCCTCGGAGTCCATGTCATAACAAGCATTTTCACTCATTAGTACCCTATCAACTTCATCATTCACCATATGGATATAAGAATCGGGACGCATGAAAGAAGACGCAAAATTCTCCTCATACCCAGAAACCTCTTGCACTCCTGGAACTGGTATTATTCTCACAGGAACCTCTGGTTCATTCCGCTCACAACACACCTTGTGCATCTCCTTGAATACATTCCAGTCATTTTTATCACAAAACTCCAGCTTCCAACCAGTTTCACTGGTCCACATAATCGCATGCGTGTGCCTATTGGAAGAACTTGGTTTCATTTCCTGAGCTTTGTGTAAAAACCTTGTCGTATCTCCAAACTTTACTGCTAGGCACCACTCATTGGAACTTGCTAACTCCAACATGACCTTGGCTCCTTCCTCCCTCCAACACCTATCAGAGTCGACAACAAGAATGTTTGCACTGCAACTCAACAAATCAATGTTCTGCCTAGCATCCACAAAAGCAGACTTTGATTCCTTTATCCTCGGCATGGAGCTTCTAATCATGCTCCTCCTCCTCTTCAGATTAGGTGAAGTAGGGGAAGGTAGTGCATGCTGTTCTGTGCCAACCTTGCCCAAGTAAGAATCAAGTGGCTTGTCATCAGCAGGCCCCAATTCACAGCCCTCATGTACTGGATGTACTTTCACTCTTGTATCTACCTTCAACATGCCATTTTGTGCATCAAGCAAACTATTTCTACGGGATTTCAGTAAAGAGCGTCTGGAAACTCTGCCAGACCTCAACAAACCCCTCTTTCTTCGGCGCTTCCTGAACTTTATACCACTGGTTACAGGATTGTTTCTGACAGCTGACTCGGAAGCTCCTGTGATACTACTGACTTCTTTAGCAGGCAAATTTTGACTATCACAAACCACATCAATTTCTTCGGCGACAGGGGTTCCAAAAGACATGATTTCCATTTCCACTTTAGAGGTACCAGTCTCCACACATATATGCGAGTCATATAACCGACGTTCCTCAAAGCTCACTTCTGTATCTGCACAATTGCGCCACTGTCTTTGATGTCTTGCAGGTACAGTTGGCAGATGAATGGAACTCAAAAAAATACTCAGATGCCAGCTCTTGAAAAGAAAAGGAAGAGCAGAAAAATTCACAGAAACCAGAGGCATGAAGAGCCTTGTACCAAAAATTATGCAAAATCCAGTATCAGACAGTGCTATTCTGTGTGAAAAATCCTAACAAGGGAGAAAGATAGACTTAGCTTATCTCACAAAACAATTAGCCAGTAATAAGATTTGAGATACAACAAACACCTTCAACAAAATTACGATATATGGATGGAGAGGAAAACTTACACTTTTCCAATGCCGTAATGGTAAAAAGTGAACCCCCTGCAAGGATAATAAACTGGCTGCCAATCTGGATGATGCAAAAGCAGCCCATTCAGACAAATTGACCTCCTCCTTCATCATCCCACTCAGGATGGAAACAAGAAAGCAAGCGAATCGGTGCAAAGTGGCACCATGAGTAGAGTGCACAAGTGCAACTAGCACTACACGGCCGATTGATCCAAACCCAAGAGACCTCTCCGAAATGCCAAGCTTTTGTGCAAAACACCGCATAGTTTCTGTCATCTCAATTCCTTTATCTGCGGAAAATTCGGCACTTTTAGGCCTCCCTGTCACTAAAGATGACAACTTTGGCTTCTTGCTGCGAGGTTTCCGGGCGAATGAGATCCCGTACCGACGATCCTTCATTCCAATGCCTCCAACAATAGAAGATGATGAGCACAATCCACCTGACACCGAATTCGACCAACCCTTTGAATCCTTCAACCCGGGCTGAGAACAAAACGAATCAGAACCATCTGCACCCGATCTCCGCCGCTTCCTACTGTAAACAATCCCAAATGCTCTGCCACACAGAGAAGCAGCCGCCGAGCCCTCCTTCAAAATGTTATTCGGCAGTTCACCGCCCACCTTGCGCCCCTCCTTGGCGTGGCGCCTCCACTCCACCTTGTGCCCTTCTTTACCTCCCTTACCTGGCACAAGGCCCCCTTTCTTCCCCTTCCACCAGTTGGTGTCCTCCACGTCGCCGGAACCCCCAAAGAAACCCATCCACTCGTATGCGTCCCCATCCCCATCGCCGCCAGGCTTCTCCCCCACCGGTTTCGACACCATAAGGCGCTTCCCGGACCTGAGCACCCTCGCAGCCCCGCTGTCTCCATCCTGGGGCGCCTTCGGGGGGCTCTTGCGCACGAACGCCCGCGTCGACCTCCGCGTCCCTACCGTCGGCATCGGCGCCGGCGGCCCCCGGAGGGGGAATACCCTAGACCCAATCTTCTCCGGCTTCCGAACCCCCGCCTCCTCCCGCGCGAACCGGCGGCGCTCAGATCGAGCATGCTTCATCATATCGCGGAGGGCACGCCATCGATGACCGGAATCTCCACCCTTCCTCCCCGATCGCGAGCTCACCCTGGGGCTTCATACATGGCAGCTCCCGTGGCAGAAAAAATTCAGAGAAAATACACAAAAATCTGGGAAAAATCAGAAATTTCTCCTGTTGATCACAACATCTTCTCCTCCTATCTGTTCCTGCGGGGTAGAGGAGATTCCTGTGCTTGTTCTTGCAGCGGCGGCGGCGGCGGTGGCGGGCTAGAGAGAGAGAGAAGAGAGACAGGCGGCAGAGCTAGGGTTTTCTGGTTCGCGCTGCTCTCTAGATGAAAGCGAAAAATGGTACGAAGCGGATAACTGTTGGCGTCCGCCGACCTACGAGGACGGCGTGATCTCGATCGAACGGCCTGGATTTGATGATGGCCAACGATTAGAGATCGCCGCGTTTTCCGCCATTCTCGGCACTCCAAACGGATAATGGATTTCAATCTCCTGAACTGGGAAGATCTGGTGTCCCGCGCCTTCATGTGATCACTGACTAGAGCCTGGCAAAATCCAACATGATGCAACGATGGATCACCTTACTCAATCTCCATAGAACTGTCACAAAACAAATCCATAGAAAGACAATATTTGTTGCAATGTCTTTTTGATATTGTACTATATTTAATCCTCTAATATTTCTGATATTTTAAATTAAAAAATTTGATAGTTGATTCAAAATCAAATCAATTTATTTTGATTTGAATTTAACATGGATTTACATAGTTCCTTTCGATACGTTTTGGTATTCTAATGTTTTAGTGAGTCATATAAAACCTAGTAAAGTCATGATAAAGTTAAGGATTTTCTGCATATAAATCATCTTTAAAATTGAATTGACAAAAAAAATATTCCTAAAAATATATTAACACACATATCACTATTTTTAATGAAATTTTATAAAAATGCCATATAAAGATGGCAAATTTACAACATTTCTTTAAAAGTAATGATATGTGTGTTAGAGATGGCAATTTTACAACATTTCGTTCAAAGTAACGATACATGTACTAATACATTTCTAAGAATGATTTTTTTGTCAATTCACTTTTAAGGATAGTTTACATGTAAAAAATTTAAACTTAAATGATTTTTATCAAATTCTAGTAATAAGTCAATTTGAATGCGATCTACACCTTGCTTTGACTTGTTTGTGTTTATTTTTCATATTTAAAATTTTATTTAATTCTATAAAATATCACAAATTTTTATTTTTTTGTGTCGTAAAAATATATTATGTTAATGTTTTAAATAACACAGGGGTAGTGGGTGCTACGGCGGGTCCCGGCTATTCGCAAGTGCATCAGACACGGGTCCTCCTTCCCGGGCACACTTCCAGTTCCAGCCCTTCTCGTGCCACGAAAACGCCGGCACGGACAAGAAGGACCACCGAGGTGGGAGCAGGAGAATTAGTGTTCCTGAGGAGCAACCTAACAAACATAGACTAGGCTGCGCCACCCAAAGATCTTTTCGTCGTTTAGCGCATGAGGAGGATTTATAACAAGATAACAGAAGATAACGTAACGGCGTCTCCGGATGGGCAGCCCGTCGTGTTCCCAACCCGTCGGGACCACCAAAAAAGATCCCACGCACACAAAATCAAATCTGCACCGTCGCTTTCAAGGCTTGGAAGAATCATACGGCCGAAGAAGACAGCAGGTTGCCCTTCCCCGCCAAAGCGATAGGGACCGCTCCGAAGGCGGGAATCTCGCGGACATGTGGACGCCGAAGAGGCGGGGAAATCGTCAGTGGGAGGGAAACAACTATTTTGATTACGGACCGTTAGATCGATGGACTCTGGAGGAGAAACACAGTTCTAATGTCTCATAGTAACAATGATCCGCCACTGATTGTGCGATTGAGCGCGCGGCTCTTAAGTTCTACTGCAGTTCTTGTAAGGTGCCGCAATAACTGAGCACCGCCCAAACAGCTACCGTTATAACTTATAATACTTTGAATAGTGCTTGCTGTAATACTTTGGGCATTATAATTCACGTAGATTATAATGTCCAAGATATTATCGTCCAATCTAATATGTCTAATGTCCCGTTAGGTAGAAAATGGGTCAATTTTTTATTTTTTAATATTTTTTATTATTTTTAAACGTCCGATCAAAAATCCGATGGTACAGTAAACAAGTTTGAGTCGGCTCCGATCTGATTATATAATTTTTTTTGGAAAAAAAACTTTTGGTATACACCTCAGTTTGCATGTAATTTTATTGAAAAAAAATCAAAAAATATATAGTCAAATTGGAGCGGACCTGAATTTATTGACTGTACTGTTAGATTTTTAATTGAATGCTTTAAAAAAATTAAAAATCTTCAAGAAAATAAAAAATCGAAAATCAATGCCTTCCCGACCCGACGGGTTGCTGTGCAGCCGTCTGATCACGTGGATCAGACAGGTGCGCCGTATGCGTATGCAACGACGCATTACACTTGAGGAGTTTAAGTTGCAGTACTACGGGCACACGACACCGCAGGCAATGCAGTCAGAAAACAATTAAAAAAATATTAGGTTGGCCTCAATCCAATTTAGATATTTATATGATACGTTCTCTAATCAGATGATGTCAAAATTTAAAACATCAAAATGGAGCCCCAATGAGCGGTGAAGAAATGTCCTTAATCGATAATAATTTTAATTTTTTAAATTTTAATTATCCAATCAAAAATCAGCTAGTATGGACACTTTAAATGTAACAGGCATGACCTAAAAATTTTAAAAAAAAATGTCTAACTGCACTGCTAAGTGATGCAGCACCGTCCGATGGTGCAGTAAGTAGAGCTCTTGCAGCAAACATTTCCTTTTCTGGTTGGAACTTGCAGCAAACATTACATCTTTTTTTATTTGGACAATGAAAAAAGGTTTAGACAAAGAGTAGATTGAATACAAGCAGGAATATTGTAACCCTCCAAAGTGCGTTCAGTCAAAGAGTTTACGGCAAGTTTGGTAACATTGTAAGCTACCGAATTAAAGGCCGTATTAGGCGCAGCTTCGATTTAGAAGTATTTTTATATTTTCGTTTAATTATTTTTTATGAAAGTCATTAGATCTTGAAAACCATTTATATAGTATTTTTCTTGTGTTTTGACTTCAAAGATACAAGAAGAAAACTTTCAAGATTAGAGAAAAAATGAGATTGTTACGAAAGAGATAACTTTTGTAACAAATCAAAATTAGTTATAACTTCTCTATCTCAACTCATTCTATGTAAGAAGTAGAAGTCAAAAGCAACTTTCAACCCATAAGCAATTCATTCGAAAAAAATATGATTTATTATTATAGTATTCATTTTATGTATTCTATTATTTATTTATTTTTATATAATTTATTTTTTAAGTAGAATATCAATTCGGTTATCAAAACAAAATATTCTTGTTCCAATATAACATCATTATAAAAAGGATCTTACTCGATTGAGAGAGAGACTGTCAATATAATATGAGATTATTGTTTGGAATACTATATTTATGGACTATATAATAGTTTATAATAACACGGACTAACCAACAAGGGATTGAGGGGATGTGCATTAACAAAGGCGTTGTTAGTGAAAAACATGGCTGCCTTTAGACAAAAGGCAGCCTTTTGGAAATATAACGGAGTTTTATTATAGTTATTGAAATAATAGACATCTCTAAAGCATTTTCTAAATAAGCTTTGTTCATCTCATATTTTGGAAAAGCTAAATCTAGGGAGTAATGTTAGTTGCACCGAAGGACAATGCAGCAAGTTAAGTTATTTTGCAATGTAAAATGTCATTTGTTCTCCTAAGGTTGCATGGGTTAGAAAGATTTTTCAAAGAACATATCACAAAAGCATTAAATACAGGTTGAGAGTTACGGGCATGACAAATGTGTGTACATGTGACAAATATTATTTATCATGTTCACGAAGTATTTCACGGCTAAAAAATATGTCACGTCTATAAATTTGTACACATGCGTAAAGATGGCAAATATATTTCAAGTGTAACATATATTTCATCGACATGACAAACCTACGGAGTATTTGTTACGTCTATAAAATATTTGTCATATCTAAAAATATATATATAGATACATAGAGATGACAAATATTGTCTAGGCGTAAAAAAAATGTCTTGTACTATTTGTCATGCCCACAAGATATTGGCACATATGCATACATTTGTCACGCCTAGAATCCTTCACCTACATTTAATGTCTGAATGATACACCTATGAAAAAAGTTGTCCGGTCTATGTAATCTGTCCAGGTGAACCAATGACATCTTATATTTCAAGATAACTCAACTTTTTGCACCTCATCGCAGCAAGCATTTCTCAAACTTTGGGGTAGGAGAGACGAGAGTAGTAGAGAGGTTTTCTCCAAATTTTATTTTGAGATAAGCATATTTGGATAAAAAAAATGTCATCTTATTGTAAAAAGTCAAACATAACTATTATTTTTATGTTTTCTATTAAAGATAGAGGATGCACTTGTCAACTTTGCTCTAAATCTCACTCCCAAAAAACACCCAACTAATATTTTCTACCTTTAATATAATAATTAAAATTTTATACTTCTTGAAAATCTATCAGATTATCAAATTTTTAATAATCAGATTATTTTTTATGTAGTTATAAATCGGGACACTTCATGTGTACAACTCTCAACCAATATACTCGATGAACAACTCGTGAGACGACTCAATGACTGCTCGACTCTTCTCTTTTATTAAATTAAATAAACAAATTTGAACAAAAATTTAAACTCAAATTCATAAACATGATCAAACTCGAACATAAGTGAACTAGACTCAATTATGCTCATGAGCAGGCTTGTTTAGGAACTCGTTAAGTGCCCGTATAAATACTTGTTAAGAAACGTTTATATAAACTTATTAAGAGTTTGTCTAAATACTTGTTAACAACTCATTTAAATACTTTATAAGAACTTGTTTGAATACTCATTTAAATGCATCTTAGTTTACTCTATTCACGAATACATTTAATTATTAAGATAATCAATATTTTATAGATCTTTTATCAAATAATTTAAGATTATAAGATGTGTTAAATAGAAATAAAATTAGTATAGTTAATAGTTAAAAATACATTATGAGGGTTAATCTTCAAAGAAGATGCAAAGAATAAAGTGGATGGAAAGGAGGATGGGGTTTATTTATGGAATGAGGTTTGTTGAGAGCTACGGTCCTGGAACAGAATAGTAGAACATGAGGAGGCCACCTAAAAAAATTCAAAAATGATTTTCTTATTTATCCACTGCACTGACCCCAGTGTAACAAGTATTACCCTTTTACAAATCGAGAGTCAAGGAGGCTAATGAAAGTTCGAAGTTGGGTAAAGCGTTGGCCAGCTAGGTACTGAGCCCATTGGGTCATCCTTTTTGTTGGCTTTAATTTTCTAAATTGAGCACAACATTTACGCTTGCGGGCTGAGTTCTATTCTGGGCTCGTAAGCTCACGAGTTGAACTCGAGTTCGACAAGTTCTTAAACAAGCTTTGTTTGAACAGTAGGGTTAAAAGTTCGATCGAGTTCAATCCGAGTTTGAGTTTGAGTTTGGCAAGATAGAACTTGGCTCGACTCAACTCTTTTGCATCTCTAATTATCTTACATACCATCCTAATACATATAATATCTTAAAATTGCCACCTAGATGGCATATTTGATAAGTATTTCATATATACCACTGAAACGACATATTTGATAGATATGTTACTTTGTAAGAATATGTAAAATAATACGAAAATAAACATGATGCATCTCAAATTTAACATACAAGAGTGATTAATATGAAATTATACCTTCTAAATTAAGCCTGTAGATAGCCTACTATTGTGGGTTGTAGTTGTTATCTTGATAAGTTATTATCTTTTATGCACAATAAGTTATGGACGCGTCTTCTTTTTCTTTTAGGGATTCTTTGTTTTGGCGTAAAACAACATAATTTGAAACAATTGTTTTATTTTATAATATTTTCAGTTGTTTGAGATGATGTAAAACAATATAAAGTAAAATCATATCTAGGTCTCATATGTACACCTGACAGGCGAGTTCCCTTGTTTTGGTTTACAGCGAAACTAGAAAATTAAAACATCCCTCTTGTTTTGTTTACAAACAACTAAAGAAACATTTCTTGATTCTAAAACAAGAAAATTTCACTTATTCTAAAACCGGCGATTTTGAAAATGGTGATTTACAAAGTTTTACACTAAAACAAACAACCCTTGAGTCCCATATAAAAATGTTAATAATGTTGCAAACATTAGAAGAAGATGTTCTTAAGTCTACTTTTCATTTGTGGGTCTTCATCATGTCCGACTTTAATTGATTAAAATCAGTGGTTTATAAAGTCTTAAAGATTTTAGTATATTTTAATAGATATATAAAGGAATTTTTCCAAAATTTGATGGGAAAGTGCCTTTGTACATTGTATTTCATCCTAGACTGACTTCCTACAAATGTTGTGTTATTTTATTGACAACTTCTTTAGTTCGAAATCGAAAGTTGAAAAAATATATCCCAACTTATATAGAAAGGGCATTTCTATATCTTAATGGAGTGTTTAGTTGCATTTCCATTATTCACACAATTTCGTGATAAAAAATTATAATGAAAGGAAATTCATAATAATTAAAATTATAGTAGATTTAATTATTGTGTTTAGCAGAAATGTTATACTTTTAAAAAGTTGCAATGACATGTTTGGTACTATTCTTAAACTAAATAATATAATTTTTAAAAACAATTAAAAGTCAAAAATCTTTCATAATAGACAAGATAATAGCACCACCAAGCATCGCAGTTCGGTGTTTGTAATCAAAGATCAAAAGCTTTTTTTTTTTTTTTTCTGAAAAAGGATCGTATGCACCTGTGACCCTAGTACCTGATTCCCTCATAGAGGTCATCCTACAATTACACACTATCGGTGAAGCACCTACTCTATCCATCATGATGCAAAAAAAGATGTTGTTAACCAAAGCATGGTTCTTACCATGCATATGCCCACGTAGGGGCCAAGAGTTGGTTATAGGAGATGAGAGGGAGTAGTTGAGGGAGTGGTTGTGGGGAGTTACCCACACTTGTGAAGCACCCCTTGGATATAACCATTCTCCCCTTTATTTATAAGATTAGGGGAGAGAGATATAAAAGGGATAGAGTGGCATTACGTGAGAACTACACTTGGAAAATCTGCAGAACACTCACTTTTGGGCAGCCCTCTTTCTCACTCTAGTCTCCCCTTCTTCCTACACATTCTCTCTCCCTCTCTAAGGTTTGCTCTCCAAGAGGCTATCACCAAGAGCCTAGGATTTGCAGTGTGATTTTAGGGAGAAGCCCGTCACGTGGTTCTCATCCTCGTCCTCACGGAGCCGTCGCCGTCCATCTACGAACGTCGCCGTTAAGGTACATTTTCCGTTACGATCCATCTCCGTGCATGCTTCCGTTTGTTCATTTGATGCATGGAGATATTATGTGTTTTATCAACATTGGTATCAGAGCCAGGTTTGCGGAACTATGGCAGCGTGGTCTTCGATCAAAAAGAACCGTTCCGATGTTGCGGCCTCGTCGAGCCGAATGGCTCCCATGGTGGTTATCAGTGACGAGGAATCGGAACGGATTCCCGATGAACTGACCGACTATTCCGAGGAGGAATCCGGCGACAACCGCGTCCCATCTTCTTCTCCAAGGAGACTCAGAGCGCCGGAATATTTAGCCTACCTCAGAGGGTTCTGCGGCGCGCATTCTGGACGCGACCAACCATCCGAGATAGTATGTGACGGCAGCCACGACGAGGATGAAGACGGCGCCTGCAACGGCGGCCATGCGAACGGTGACGCGGACGACGAGGGAAGCCCGCCGCGACGGTCGACGTCCCTGCGCGGAGAAGGACCCAAGCCGACGAACGCAGCGGCGGCCACGCCGGCGGGAGTACCGCCCGGGCCCAGTGCGGCCGTGGCGCTCGCGCCCAGCGCGGGCGGAGCGGCCACGCCCCGCGCGGCCGTGGCGCTCGCGCCCAGCGCGGGCGGAGCGGACACGCCCCGCGCGGGCGGAGCGGCCACGCCCGCGGGCGTGGCGCTCGCGCCGCGCGCGGGCGGGCAGGCCACGCCCGCGGGCGTGGCGCTCGCGCCGCGCGCGGGCATGCAGGCCACGCCCACGGGCGTGGCGCTCGCGCCCAGTGTGGGCGGTGCGGCCACGCCCGCGGGCGTGGCGTTCACGCCCCGCGTGGGCGGAGTCCCCACGTCCCGCGTGGGCGTGGGGCTCACGATCCCCATGGACGTGCCGCCCACGTCCTGCATGGGCGGCCTGCCCATGCATGCGGGCGTGGTGCCCTCCCCGCACACAGGTGAGGCGTTCTCGCCCCTGCGAAGGGGGGCTCCCACGCCCATGCATGGGGCTGCCGTAGCAGCAGCGCATGGTCCAGCGGGCGTGTCCTTGGTAAGGACGGGTCGAGCCCAACGACGCTGCCGCTGGGAGGCCCGCAGACGTCACCGCGGCGGACCATTTGGTGGCACGTGGCGTCACATGGGTCGCCGTGAACATCACGATGCACCGTATTGGGCTGGATCCGGAATGGGCCGGTTGGTTGTGCGAATGGACCTGTTTCAAATTCTCCGTATGATTATGAACGGAGAAATTGAATTTGAAATTAGGGAGTATTAGTTTAGTTTATTTATGATTAGATGATGCATTAGAATTTAATTTTAATCGTAGACTTATTAGTTCAAATTAATGTAATTTGATTTCCATGGTCTATTTGATTTATAGTTGAATCATCTTGATTAGTGTCAATTATTTAAATGTGATGATTGTCTTGATATTATGTTGCGCAAAATGAATTAAAATGAACTGTTTTATTTCGTCACGCAAATGATAAATTTTTTTGTCACTGTTATCGACCTTAACAGAATTTGCGTATAATTGAAATGAATATTTGCACAATAGAGTAAAATGACACTAATAATCGATTATTCAACTATGTAAAATGTATATTTATAGATCGTTAAATTGTTGCGCTTATCGGTTAGCGGCAATTGAATTTTACGTTCTTAGATTTAAATATGCATGATTTTATGTTTGCCAAATAAATTGATTTAGTTCGTGCAAAATTGTCGTATCATTTGAATATTGCGCATGCTCGTATAGCGCCGATTGATTAATTTTTAAATGATAATTTGTAAATATGCACGTCTTGAATTGATCAATTTATGAACCTCTTAGCTATCATTTCATTTAATAGATCATGTTGAAATTAAAATTGTATATTTACATGATCATGTGTTTGTTTGTAAATATTCATGATAGCTAAAATTTAATCAAGTTATTGAAATATCATAGACTTTGCTATTCCTGTTGATTTAATTATGTGAGTATTCACTTCCATGATATTCGAATTTAACTTGTGAACATTAGTTAAGTGGCTATAAGGAGAGATTTAAAGTGCTTCTCTCGTTGTGAATTCGCTCAAAATCATTCTACTAGAATTAAGTTACCTTGATTTAATCGGAAGATGATTATAGTATCCTAGATCTATATTTCGATTCCGATGATTAAGTTAACTGAATATTTATTAGTCTGGATTTTTGGAAGCGAATTATGATGTGTAAACTATGTCAACTTGACTCTCTAAATTTTACCTATGTAGTGATTTAAAATGGCCATGAAAAATGTCATTGCTGATCTGACCAAGGGTGACAAGTTGACGGGAATGAATTATGACATTTGGCACCGTAAGATTCAATACTTGCTAAACGAGCAGGAATTGCTAGAACATCTTACCACCGTCATGTCACCGCCTGAGGATGGCAATACAGCACAGCACCGTAGAGATCAAGAAGCGTACCGTCAATGGTTCAATAAGGATCGAAGCGCGCGCTTTACCATGTTAAGCAGCATGCAAGACGATCTTATTGGGGAATTTGAGAAATTCCAAACTGCCAAAGATATGTGGGATCAGTTAAAGTTCCAATTTGGTGGAACTTCAACTACGCGGTTGCGCGCTCTTGTACTTAAGTTTGAGACCTACCGCAAAGACCAACGACAGACCATGACCGAACACCTTAGGGTTATGTCGGGTATGATCAGGGACTTAAAGTCGGCAGATCATGATCTCACAGACGAGCAGCAGGTCCTTGCAGTAATCCGATCTCTGCCGGACTCTTGGGTCCATATGAAACAAATTCTTACCCACAACGAGAATATCAAGAATTTTTCTGATATTTCTCGTCATGTGGAGTTAGAGGCTGAGCGCGAAGAAGCCGTACGCGCCACTGCCTTAGTCGCCAAGGGAGGCAGACACCAAGGCAGGAAGGGCCCTAAGAATTTTTTCAAACGAAAAGATCGTGAAACTGCATCCAGCTCTAAGTACAAGGCAGAGCGGATACCGAAGCGCCACCACAGAGGCAAGCGCGGTAGAAAAAGGGACAAATCAAAGGTGAAGTGCTACAATTGTGAGAAGATGGGACATTTCGCTCGCGAGTGCGCTGAGCCGAAAAAGGTATCCCTCAACCCAGATTCTCTCTCTGTGTATGTTTGTTGTCATGTCTTAGTCGCCCGAACTTATCCTGAGTGGATTGTGGATTCAGGAGCGACCAAGCATGTAACTAGAGATCGAGAAGGGTACCAAGATTACCGCCGAATTCCAAGAGGGACGCAAAGAATTTACATGGGCAATGGGACCAGTGAAGAAGTTTTTGGAATTGGTGTGTACCAGCTCAAACTTAGAACTGGTCGTGTATTGACATTGCATGATGTTCTTTATGCGCCAGGGATTCAGCATAATCTCTTGTCAGCATCATCTTTATTATCCCTAGGATTTGCTCTTGTTATGATTGGTACTAGTATTGACATTTATTTAAATGATGTGCTGTATGGACATGCTTTATTGAGTGGTGGTTTGTTTAAATTAGATGTTGATTTCAATGCTTCTTCTGTGTCGTATGTGGCTGAAGATAAAGACCTTAGTTCGGAAATATGGCATGCTCGCCTAGGTCACATAGGACAGGATAGAATGACCAGGTTAGCTCGAGAAGGCCTTTTAGGTTCACTCGCTAAGGTCACTCTACCTTTATGTGAATCATGTTTGGCTGGAAAAGCATGCCGAAAACCTTTCGGGAAGGCCAGAGAGGCCACTGATGTATTGCAGCTTATCCATTCTGATATTTGCGGACCTTTAAGTGTGAAGGCTCGACATGGAGCATCATATTTCCTTACCTTTATAGATGATTATTCGCGATACAGTTATGTTTATCTGATCGCTCACCGCTATGAAGCACTGGATTGTTTCAAACGCTTCCTAGCTGAGGTTGAGAATCAGACCGGTAAGAGTGTAAAAGCTCTACGCACCGACAGAGGACGCGAATATTTATCTGATCAGTTCAGAATTCTATGTGAGGAAAAGGGAATTAAAAGACAACTCACTATTCCATATACTCCGCAACAAAATGGTGTTGCCGAGAGAAGGAATAGAACGTTGTTAGACATGGTTAGGTCTATGATGGCGCATGCCAACCTCCCAATATCCTTCTGGGGGGATGCTTTGTTGACTGCCGCCTATTTACTTAACCGTGTGCCTTCACAGTCAGTTCCTTCTACCCCTTATGAGTTGTGGCGTGGCCAAAAGCCGTATTTGGGAAATCTACGCCCGTGGGGGTCAGCTGGATATGTCCATGACTCTTCCCACAAGTATGGGAAACTGGGCCCTAAAGCTAGAAAGTTTATCTTCATAAGATATCCTGATAGCTCACAAGGGTATGTCATGTATGGACAATATCATGATGGAGGAATGACAGAGAAAGAGGTTCGAGACGTTGTATTCTTAGAGAAAGAATACCCTAAACTTGGCAATGTCGGAAAAAGCTTTGATCTCCATGAAGTGGATGAGACAGCTCTCTTACCATCTTCCAGCGAAGGGAGGGAATTAGTTCCTGACCATGTCATCGCTGGAGATAGTATAGATGATCAAGCTAGTAGGAGTACACCTATTAATTTACCGAGTGGGAGTACTCCATTAGAATCGGAAGATGCCGACACCCAAGTACGTCGAAGTAAACGCGGCCACACTCCTCGTCGACGTTTTGAGATTGAAGAGGAGATTTTAATGTGTCAGCCTGCGGATGATGAAGAACCTAGAAATATCAAAGAGGCATATTCATCATTATCAAAGAAAGAATGGGAAGCTGCTATGCTAGACGAAATGGATTCAATGGCAAAGAATAAGGTCTGGGAGTTAGTTGATCTTCCGCCTGGGCGTAAAGCTATTGGAAACAAATGGGTTTTCAAAATTAAACGCAGGGCAGATGGATCAATTGACAAATACAAAGCACGACTAGTGGCGAAAGGATATACCCAGAAGGAGGGTATTGATTTTGATGAGACGTTCTCCCCGGTGGTGAGATTTACGTCTATTCGCCTGATCCTAGCTATTGTCGCGCATTTAGATTTAGAACTCTTTCAGATGGATGTTAAGACGGCATTTCTTAATGGAGAACTAGACGAGGAAATTTACATGTTCCAACCAGAGGGTTTTGAGGTAAAGGAACAAGAGCGCAAAGTTTGCCGCCTAAAACGTTCCATTTACGGCCTCAAACAATCGTCTAGACAGTGGTATTTAAGATTTCATAAGGAAATCACCTCATTCGGTTTTGAGACGATTGAGGAAGACCACTGTGTGTACGTCAAACGAAAGAAAGAGAAGATTCTAATTCTGTCATTGTATGTTGACGACATTTTGTTGGCTGGGAATGACATGGAGTTTATCAATGCCACTAGGCAGTGGTTATCTTCCGTCTTCGAGACCAAAGATATGGGCGAAGCAAACTATGTGTTAGGAGTGAAGATAGTCAGAGATCGCTCTAGAAGGTTTTTGAGTATGTCTCAGGAAACCTACATTAATAAGATTCTAGAGCGATACCGAATGAATCACTCCAAGCCCATTGATACTCCAGTTGATAAAAGTTGTGTTTTAAGTATAAGCCAATGCCCACAGAATGAAGAAGAGAAGAATCAAATGAATAAAGTGCCATATGCGGCAGCTATTGGGAGTCTGATGTATGCTATGTTGTGTACTCGACCCGACATCAGTTATGCTGTCGGATTAGCTAGCCGTTATCAAAGTAACCCTGGTCCTGCTCACTGGAAGGCAGTCAAGAGAATATTCCGATATTTACGTGGAACAACAAACCTTGCCTTATGTTACGAAGGAGGTGATCTAAGGTTGAAAGGTTATAGTGATGCTGATTGGGCCAGCGACAAAGACGAAAGAAAGTCTACGTCAGGGTATGTGTTCATACTTGGTGGCGCGGCCATTTCTTGGTGTAGCAAGAAACAGACGTGCATCGCTCTATCCACTATGGAATCGGAATATGTGGCATGTTCAGCAGCTTGTCAAGAAGCAGTTTGGTTAAGGAGTTTCCTGCGGCGATTAGCTGTCACTCCTCATGCGGAGGAGAGTGTACTTCTCTATGTTGATAGTACATCAGCTTTGGCTTACGCCAAGGATCCTAAGTACCATGGTAAAACCAAACACATTGACATTAGATATCACTTCATTCGAGATCTGTTAGCTAAAGAGGCAGTGGTCCTTCGACATATTTCTACCGATCGTATGGTAGCAGACCCGCTAACTAAACAGATCACTAGAGAGGCTTTCACGACCCATAGTAGAGCCATGGGTTTATGTAAACTGTAATGTAAAGAACAGTTATTGTTGACTTCGATGCATTCTCTTATAGAGTGTTTTTTGATGGAATGCTTGTTTACACATCAATGAGTGTCACCAGACTTGAATTGACCCTCTCACACGGGTAATTCGTCTTGGCGCTGAGATAGCGAGCAAGATGAGACATTATGTATCTATGGCGCTAGAAGAGCGAACAAGATACACTTAAAATATTTATTTATGTCGCCTCGGATAAGAGCCGAGATGAGATCTTTAAAGATCAAATACGGGAATAATTGAGCCCATCCTGTATAGTCTGGAAAAGTCGGATGTGAGTCTTGAGACAAGGCGCTGAGAGGAAGCGACTGGGTCATGAGACTCAGGTTAATCGCAGTGGGAGTGATTAGACTAAGATCCGTATGGTGTTTAAATAATAAATCTAAAATTGACACGCCCACATTTGTGGAAGAACACCATAACATGCGTTTCATACCGCATGTGCTATTCACGACCGATAAATGAGAATGATGAATGGATCTCTGCTTCATCATTGTGTGAGCTCTTGGATCATATTGTTGATTCTACATGTACCCTTTGTGACCTAGGAACTATGTCATGAAGAAGAAGCTCGGCGTCGCTACTTTAGCATGATCCTTAGGACTAAGGTTGATACAGTCTAGCGGGACATGACTAGGAAAGCGGCCGAGATTAATCGAATTGACATGAGAACTTGGGGAAGACATCTATATATTGCACCATGTTATGTGGATCATACCCCGGGGAACTCAGTCAGTTGTGTACAGACAGAGTTATGATCACATGACATTTGGGATTTAAACACTGCCAGCTATTTATCTGAGAGATCCGGAGTGTTAAATCAGGTGAATATAAGATGGTCTGGGGTACCACGAGATTTTAAAGAGTATTGTGTTCCATTAGTTTTGGTGATAACTTAATGGATCACTACTCGCCTGATAGTGTTATGCTCGTGAGGTCGCACGCTGCATTTCCTGTATGACAGTTGGATTGTAGCAATTTTGAGAGATTGTTTATTGATCTTTGCCCTCCGTGGGCAAGTGGGAGATGTTAACCAAAGCATGGTTCTTACCATGCATATGCCCACGTAGGGGCCAAGAGTTGGTTATAGGAGATGAGAGGGAGTGGTTGAGGGAGTGGTTGTGGGGAGTTACCCACACTTGTGAAGCACCCCTTGGATATAACCATTCCCCCCTTTATTTGAAAGGTTAGGGGAGAGAGATATAAAAGGGATAGAGTGGCATTACGTGAGAACTACACTTGGAAAATCTGCAGAACACTCACTTTTGGGCAGCCCTCTTTCTCACTCTAGTCTCCCCTTCTTCCTACACATTCTCTCTCCCTCTCTAAGGTTTGCTCTCCAAGAGGCTATCACCAAGAGCCTAGGATTTGCAGTGTGATTTTAGGGAGAAGCCCGTCACGTGGTTCTCATCCTCGTCCTCACGGAGCCGTCGCCGTCCATCTACGAACGTCGCCGTTAAGGTACGTTTTCCGTTACGATCCATCTCCGTGCATGCTTCCGTTTGTTCATTTGATGCATGGAGATATTATGTGTTTTATCAACAGATGTCTTATTACCTATATTGGGCAAGAATTGTTGCATCGGTTGTCGATGCAACCATTTTTCTTTTTGAAAAGTTAAAGGATGGTCTCATTATGTCCAGGTGTCCGTACCGACCAATCTCACATCGGATGACTCAAAAAAAATAAAAAATAAAAATTAAGTGACTTCTCATTAAGACTTGATTTTTTATTTTTCAGATTTTTTTGGATTGTTAATTCGAGGATAAGATTGTATAGACATGAAAGTCGAACTAATTTTAATACTCTTTCTAATATATTACTCTATTAGAATTTCAAATTCTTAATCTTATCAAGTAATTTCGACTTGTTCATCAACAAGTACACATAGGGAATAGGAAATAAAAGTAACTATCTAAATCTTAAGAAGATATTGGGCAACGTACATCTACTAATAAATCCTTAGTTCTATCTCCATGTCTCATATATGGAGAATTGGCTAATCTTCCCATGAGATAGGATTCACTTATTCTATATGATACATAATCATATGGATCAAAGTATCTATCTTATGCAACATTTGAACTCCGTCCTCATCTATATGACCATAGTCTGGATTCACACTTTTTCTTTTTGTTCAGAGACTTGTGAACATTCATTATATGAAATGTTACGTCAATAATCTATTGACTGATTTTAAAATCCAAACCATTTATTTTTAAAATTAAATAATAATTATTAAATTCTTTTAAGCTCTTGAAAACATCCTGAAGTTCGTTATCCCGCAGCAATGTGTGCAACTTTTGCATAAATCTCAGATGAATTTCTTTTAACTCTCAACTTCCTTTTACTTGTCTCAATCTACACACTCTTGCAAATCTAAGAAGCATATCCGGTATCTCATACTAGATATTTAAATTCTCTAATAGACAAGTAAAAGTTAATAATTAGAATATTCAAAATTTACTTTGATTGTCTCTTTACCTTGATTTCACCAAGTAAGAGATCACTAGGTTCCTTTGGATCGGAGTACATTTTTCATATTCACTAAGCCAGTTTGAACGAATGGAGTGTGTCAATTTAAAGGCATCTTATATGCCATATATCGGATATCTGACGTCATTTTAGACATTCATAGAAAATAAAGCGATTGAGTAGATAATTTTTATTAATTTAGGCATGGACTTTAGACATGGACTTTTATCTTAAATTAACTTTCACTATTTTTCGATGGACAATATAACTCTCAGATATACAGAACGAAAGATTCTAATGGTCTCCTAACAGTGATTAACATATCACTGACTTATATTACAACCTTATGGATAGCACAACAAACTGCAATACAATCAGAAAGCACCCAACTCATGCAACTTGCAACTCCTTGCAATATCCAATCATACTTTGATCCCCTAGACCTATAATGGCCTTGGTGATAGCACAATAAGCCATTAAAGTCGGGTTTAAACTTTACCATCGATACATAATCGGCATAGATTAGTATGTAGTCCTTGTGGATAGTACAACAAAACTACATGGTGCCTCTACTCCGTTTAAAGGCATCTTCTTGCAATAGCTTTAGTCTCTCATTCTAATTAGACATGACTTGTGGATAGTATAATAAACCCGCCTAAAATGATTTGAGTCTTAAAACTATAACGATGGAGAACCACATAGTGCATTCTCAACGACCCGCGCTATGGCTTGAACTTTAAAACGAGGGATTTTGCAAATCTAAGTTGGTATCATCCTAAGTGATAGTACATAAATATATCGCATATAATTAACTATACCTAGGTAATAGAATTTAATTCATAATCAAATAAATAAACACATGTATCAACATACATGTCATTTATGTGGTCCTGGACAGCACAACAATTAACTGGAGCCAAACAGTTTGACGCCTAACTAGGGAAAGGAGGGGGCCGACGTCGGGTGCCTGGAGCTCCTAACATCGACATGCCGAACGGCTCTTGCAGCCCTACTTGCCCGACCTTGCCCACTGCCCTCGTTAAAAGGAAGCGGCGAAAGGAAGGGAGGGGGTGGCCGACAGCCAACACTCCCAGCACCACTAGACTCCGCCACCCCTGCCAAGGTAGGCGCGGCCAACAACCTCGGAGAGCCCGATGGCTCCCCACTGGCATGCTAACTCTATGAACAGGGCGGCAATCGCCTAGATACGACCCCACAACCATTTTCCATCGGTTTTTTTTTTTTTTTTTAATAGATCTGGTCACTGGCCATGGCCTCTACCATCCCATGGGGCAGGCCACCATAGTAGATCCGACTCTTGGAGGACCTCGGCTGCTCCTCCGACATGGTTGTCCCCATCCCATGGGGCAACCAGAACACTTCTAACTGTTAGAATTGGGTGGCCTCAAAGCCAATCATTGTACATTCTAGTTCAGATTATTAATAAAGGCAATTATTTCTTCATTTAATAGTTCTCGCAAACGACTATCGTAATGAAGGTCCATAGACAAATGTATGGGATATTGAATCATGATGAGATCATGATAGTGAGATCAATATCCTAAGGCAATTGTCTTAAATAGTTCTCGATCATAGGATATTTGAGATGGACATTAAATATCCGATAAGATCGACACAGGTTATGTCTGCTCATGTGATGAGGGTGAATGATCTCACATTCACTCGTGTGGTGACACTAAGACAAACAAGTGGGTGCTCATTAGAGAATGAGTTCACTGAACAGACCCAAATAAGAATTCCTGGATGGTAATTATACCTATTAGTCAACCAGGGAATTCAATCGTTGCAGTAGCACAGTTGGTCCTTTGACCTGAGTCACCAATGATACCTTGTTTGTGGACCATTGTATCTTGATTCTCTGACTCGTGGACTTTAACCATTAAGTCCACCATAATCGGTCTTTCAGATACAGTGGAAAGCTTGCGAAGGTAATTGAGTGAACAACAAGGGATCACTCACTCTTGGTATAAGACTGGAGAGAGAATGTCCCATGGATGTGTACACAGAAATCCCTGGCCAGGGTCAAATGAAAGAGATGTCTTTCTAGATATTAACTGTGTATTGGAATCTATCTGGATAATGCGATAGAGGGTTTGACTATAAAACCATACCCTTACGTTATCGGGACATTGCATGAGTGAAGGATTATATCTGTGCGGTATCTGCAGACGGAAAGGTTCAATTGAAGGGAACAATATCCCTTATATCTTCTGGGATCATGAGGTAGTGTTTGGTGCTGTTCATGATCAGAAGGCCAAGTGAATTAATCATCGGATGATAATTTACTTGTTTATTAAATTAATCATTTAACATATGATGTTTAAATGTTAATTAATAAATATTAAACTCAAGAAACAGTTCTAAGTTTTATGGGCCTGCAACCGGACTGATATATGGGCCTAGAGGGTCACACACATAAGAGTTCTCGTCAGACGGTGAGAGATGTTAAATTTCATGCTTATCTGGGTTTTTGTGAAAAGCTGCAAGATAAACATGAAGATTTAATGGAGAATTATCCACGGCCAAACTCTTGGAGAATCATGAGGATTAACTCTTGTGCTTATCCTTATTTCTATATAAGGAGGGCCAAGGGGGAGTGGTAAAAAGTTAGTTGGACGAATTTTACTCCCCAGATTCTCTCTCTCCTCTCTCTCTCTCCTTCTCTCTCTCTTGGAGTGGATCTGTCTCTCACCGCGCATGGTGGATTTGAGATCTGGTCGGAGCACTCAAGCCGAGGAGGAAATCGCGTCTGCTGCGGGAACTCTTGTGGATACCTCTAGAGATCGTGCGCGTGCGCGATTACCGAGTCGGCATCATCCACGGGAGATTCGAAACCCCGCAAAGGTGAAGAACTGTTCTTCCCGCTTAGATTTTAATGTCCGTTTTACGACCCCAGCAACCGATACAATGGAATCATTTTTATTTCCGCTGCGTTCATGGGGATTCCTTACACTAACGTCAGTTTACAAGAATATTCATGGGATACCTTCTGCGAACGTTGCACGAATCACACAATGCATGGAAATCATCAAGAATATAATTCATACGGTTAAACCAGATCATAATGGTAACCTGATTTTGATACCACTGAAAAGATTGGAGCGGGACAACAAAGAACACAATGGAAACAAACAATAAAATCAATCCCGCCAGTCCCCCGACCTATTTCCAACAAAAAAGAAAAAAAATGTGATTGAATATCACCGTGCGTAGATTCGGGTCCGCATCTATGTCGATTTCATTGAGGCGATGCCGCTAACTGCACAAGTGCCCGGCCTCCAGCAGTATCTACGAGATTCTTGTCGGCGGTTCATCCTCGCTACCTTGTCCTTGTCGATTCCCTCGATTCTTTGCCGCATCGAAGCCTACGTCAAGCAGGCAGAGGTTTCACGACCATCGAGAATCACATACGGCAGAGACGGAGAAGAAATCTGGTGCCCCAAACGGGGCTCCCAAAGGAGGAGGAGAGGGAGGGGGGCGGCTAGAATGGAGAAACTCTAGATCTTGGCCAAGGGTTTCTTCAGAGTGTGTATTTATATTAGGTCAACACGACTTTTCACAAAACTCTTCAAATTAATATAAAGCTCATTAAAATACCACCAATTGAGAATCTTTGTTCGTGTGACCCTTTAGGTCCATTTACTAGTTCGATTTTAAGCCCGTTAAATCTAATAACACTTTATCGATTTATAATAATTAATCAATCTCTCATATTTAATTAATTACTTAGTTGAATTAGGATCTCACGTAAATTTGGTTAGACTTCCGATCAAGTTGGGTGCCAAGCAACACCACATGATCTCAGAAGGTAATGGAGTTCAGCAACCCACACATGAAACTTGTTCGTCTACAATTACCGCGTAGCTATAATTCTTCATTTGTATAATTCTATTGAATCAACCTAGGCTATGGTCAAATGTTGAACACTAGATGACAAATTTACTTGGATCAGATGCCGCTATACAATGTCAGAAAATACGTTTTTTGATATTGTGTCTACTCTAGCCAGAGACTCCCGCACATCTTTCTTAAAGCATTCTCTCTCTAATTATCTGAAAGTGAATGATCCCTTATTGAACGCACAATCATCTTCGAAGGTCTTCTACTGGACCTGATCTTTGACTATTAGGAACCCCATAGATAAGGATTCGTGAGCTATGGTCAAAGTCCAGAAATCCACTGACAAAGTGTCTTTGGTGTCTTAGGTCCAACGACCAAGCTGTTGGGTTCGTTATGTCGAGATCGGATCGAAAAACACAGCGGAAATAAAATATTCGGGATCGGATCCGTCCCGTTTTGATCAACAAAACTAAACCGAAGAAAATCAGATTTACCTTGTGCGGATTCGAATCCGCGTTCGTTTTCCAGTTCCATCGGAGCGATGCCGCAAGCCGCGCAGGTGCCAGGCCTCTAGCAATATCCACGCGGTTCTCCTCGTGATGGATCATCCTCGCCTCCTCGCTCGATGTGGTTTTTGCGGATCTCGTCTGGCTGCGGGTAATCCACCGCGACATGCGGATTCAGAAACTCCCGTCTGACGAAAGGTGGAGCTATCGGGAGCCAAAGCGGAGCCTCTAGATGGCCGCCTCGTGTCGTGCGCCCAGCAGAGAGGAGAGAGAAAGTATGCAGTGGCTCGGTTAGGGTTGCTGGCCCCCGACCTAGCGGTCATTCTTTTATAATAAGCCTATTTGCGATTTTTCATAAAAACCCAGACTTATCTGAAATCTTGTCGGATTATCCATCGACTTGAAAACCTTTTTGCGTGTGACCCTTTAGGCCCAAATACTAGTCCAGTTAATGACCCATTAAGTCCGGTAACTCTTTACGGACCCACTAAATTAATTAATATCCTTATATTAATTAATCAGCCGAATTTAATGTCCCACAGTAAATTTGGACGAGCTTTCGATCACGTTGGATGCCAAGCAACATCGCGTGATCCTGGATGGCATTGGAGTTATCGCAATCCTCTATTGGAACCTTTCCGTCATTGGTTAGTATGTGGATATAATCTTTCATCCGTGCAATGTTCCCGAATCAACCTAGAGTATGGTTTACTGTTAAACACCAATCGGTCGATTCACTTGAATCAAATGCCGTTAATCTATATCGGATAACTCTTTATCTGATATAGTATCCGCCTTGGCTAGGGACTGAAGCGCATCATTCCCGGAACATTCTCTCTCATTATTCCGAACACGGATGATCCCATATTGAACACACTGTGAGTGCTTAAAATGGGTGTGTGATTATCATGAAAAAAACTATGTTGTTTAAGTGCAAAATGAATCTATTAAAAAGAAACTAAGTGATGTGATCGTCAGAAACTTTTGACTAAAAAGCTTCAAAAGAAAATTTGATCGCCTACCTGTTTAGATGTAGGAGATGTTAAGTTCTTGGTTCCTCTCCTTCAGCCGGCTGAAGAAAGAGAGCCATTTCTTGTCTTTGTTCTTGCTTTGGTTGCTATTGAGTTTTTGAGGATCATCCAGATTCCTTGTTGTTTGCTGTTGATTCCCTCCCTTTGATTCTCCTTTGTACCTTGCAAGAAATAGAAAGAAATGAATAACAATGATGAGAACTTAGGAAGAAGTAATATCCATTCGAGAGAAAAAATTAGGCATGCAACTAAACAGGTGAACTCACTTGCTGGGATGGTCTTTTAAACCCCTTTAACAAATAGGTTTTGAAAATGATGCTAGTGTTGTGTATGTTGCATAGAGTGATGTGATGAATAATGTGAAACTAATGGGATGAAAATGTGAGAAATATGCAGAAATGAATTGAAATCTAATGCTGGATGGCCCCTGGAAGCCTTGGTCTTGAGAGGAGGATGGATGAAGATTCTTGGAAGCAGCAACACTTCAGCGTTTGGACGTCTTCAAGCTTCTTTACCCCAATCGCCACCAAAATAATTACTCAACATCACTCTCTCTGTCACTCGTCCAAGATGCAGGGTATTTATAGACTTCTTTGTATCCGCGGATTTACACAAAGAAATCTTTGAAATTTATTCAGTTTAACTAACAGATAAATACAGATTAATTCATCTTTATCTGTAATTATCTAAAACGCGTCGCCACTCGGAGACGCCTTTCAGATTGATTAAAATAAGGATAAACATCCGGAAAAAATTCATCTTTATATGTAATTATCTAAAATGCGTCGCTACAGAGAGACGCCGTTTAGACTAATTAAGATAAGGATAAATATCCGGAAGAGAAGTAGAAAGAACTTAGAAAACCTAAATGGCGTCGTGACATACAGACGTCTTTTAGCTAATTAATCTATTAATTAAAATTCAAATTTAATCATCAAAATAGGAATAAACTCTAAATGGCGTCTACATAGGTCGACGTCTTTTAGACTTCTTCATATTTTAACTAAAATTTGAGTGAAAATTAATTTAATTGATTAACTTAAATTATGTTTGTCTGACCCGACACTATTGAGATAATTTAACTCAAAATGATTAATAAAAATTAACCAATGATTAAATATCAGACCATTCTGAGGCATTATTATATGATATGAAATTTACTCGAAATGATGTCAAAATTAGCGTGTCTACAGTTGCCTCACCTTGGCATCGTCTTTGCAAGGGAGTGAAATGAAATAAAATGTACTGAAAAGGTGATGCCAAGGTGTGATGAGACACGTTGTCAACATCACATGGTTGGATTTTTTCTCATAATCATCGATGAAGATAGCTCAAGGAGATCAATGGAATCAATCATGTCTGGATGAGGTAAACAAGGAAATAAAATCGATCAACCTCCACGGAGTGGGAAGTACCTCAGGTTGTAGACACTGTATGTTTCATCATGGGGAGCGTTTGCTAGCCAATGTGGACGTGCTGCAGCTATGATAGATCTTAAAAGAAAACAAAAAATATTGGATAAGAGTCCAAAAAAAGATAGAATTCCAATGATATCTTCAAGCGAACCTCAAAGATAATTAAAATACTCAATTCAGAATGGAATATTTCATATCATATTTGAATTATTTGATTTAATGGTCTGAAACTTAATCAATAATTAATCCTTATCACAGTGATTTCAAAGTCCTATATGATGCATGCTGGGCTAAAAGAAAAATATAAAGTCAAATAAGATATAAATTAATCAAGGATAATATTGTTAAATTATCATTAATGAGTCAAGATACCAATTCTTGTAATTCAATGCTAAGCCGAAGCTCGTTTATCCACACACTGTTTCACAAAAATGGAACCATCGCCCCCACTAATTAACAGTCCAACGGCCTATCCGTGCGATTAAGAATTCTCTGAAATTATCACTGTTTGTTTTTTGAAGGGGAACTCAAATTCCAGTTTCATCAAAACCACAAGGCCCTTGATGTACTCTAATAAATACTTAACATATAGTAATGCAAATGATTTACATGAAATAGTACAAGGGTAGAAATAACCGTCTTTTTAGCCACGATCGGGACTTCATAAACTCCCATAGTGGGATCTTCTTGATATTTTCTAGCTTCAATTGGGGTTTCTTTAATTTCCTGCACTAAAAAATTCATCAGTAATTTCAAACAAGTGTTTGACTAAGCATTAAAATATAGAATTTCGGGTAAATGACAGAAAGCTTGAAACGCGTCGTGTCGCGCCGACGCCCTTTAACTGTCTAAAATGCGGCGGTGTCCCACGACGCCTTTTCAGTCGCATAAACAAATTCTAGCTGTTCTCTACTCGGATTCCAACTCTTCTAATGCTCATCCATTTTCCAATCCGGAAAAGTCTTCTTAGGATCGCAATTTCCTCTATATAAACATTATTAACTTGTTTCCAAACAATCCTACTATAATATAGAGATCTAAGGTTGAGTTTTTCTTCAAGGTTCAAGGGTTTTTCAAGCTTCAAGAAGGAAGAAACTCGGGAATAGGATGAGTTCTTCAAACAAAAGGATGAGAAGGTCGCTGGAGAAGATCTTCGACGTGAAGAATCACCTTATTGGAAGGGATCCCAACCTCCAAGTAAGTTGAATTAGCTTTCCTTCAATTCTTCTTCTTCAAACTCTTCTTTTTTCCTTCATGTTCTTCAAGTTCTTCAATTGATGCTTTCTTTTATTTTTCAGACATATCCCATATTTTCCGGTCCAAGGAGATTCACTTCTCTCCCTTGGATTCGCAAACTGGCTAAAAGTCCTAAGCTTTCCATGCAAGCATTCATCTCTAAATGGAATCTTCAAGGCTTAGTGGTGCATGCTAAGCACTACAAGAGCCCGAACGTGGATTGGGCGGCCATGGGTGCCTTGATCGAGCAGTGGCATCCTCAAACTCACACCTTCTTTTTCCCGGATTTCGAGTGCACTATACTTTTAGAGGAGACGAAGCTTTTATTGGGTCTTCCAAAGACCAAGGACAAGATGGCTTTGACGAGAGAAAGGATCACCGGTCAACAACTGTTGACATCAATCATGAAAGATCCCTCATAAGCAAAAGGATGTCTTACCAATAGAGGGATCAACTTTGCAAAGCTCGCTGAATGGACTTTGTATGAGATCGATGATCTAAGGGAAGATGAAGCTGAAGATGTGACGAAAGCTTTCGTCACGTGCCTTGCAGGAGCTCTGTTTTTCCCTGCGCAAGACAACATTTTGGAAGATGACCAAGTTAGCGCGATCTGCGCGATTTTCGAGGGGAAATCCATTAGCACTGCGATCTTGGCCTACCTCTATAGTGGGCTCTCTGCGGCGTCCACGGGTCGTCCTCCTTACGGGTGCATGCTACTCTTCGCTTTGTGGGTCGAGCTACATTTCAAATTTGAGTACTGCACGAGGATGTCGCCAAGACCGTCTCAAATTTACCTGAACAGCCCGATCCACTGCATCTCCAACATCGTGAAGTTCAACGAGCGGATGGTCAACAAAGTATCAAAGCTCAAGACCCGGGCTGACTGGAGGGAGTATCTGGGATGCATGCCGTCCAACATGTTTAACTCTTCTCCGCTCACTCTTGCTGGAAAGCCCATCAGAGTACGCCGTGCAGCAGGAGCGGAACTTAAGTTGATTGGGACTACTGAGCTTGTGTTGTACAACCCCCATCGGTGCCTTATTCAGCTCAGCTTGAATCGTCATGAATTCCCTGAATTCTCCCTTACATCTCCGATCAAGAGACAAGCTTTGGAATCCGACGAAGACTACGAAGCCACAGAACTTATTTCTACTTTGTGGAACCTTGGCTTCAGTTATCGTGTAAAATCCTCTAAAAATAGCGATAGAGGATTGAAATTTCCATACATTCAAGCACTTCATGAACTTCTTCCTTAAGTGTTTTTCTTTTCTTTTTTTTTCTGATGTAATAAAAGATTTCATTGAATAAAGAGTCATTTTTCATGTCTTGAAATCCTTCCTTAACTTCCTGTGATATGCCCATGATTTTTCCCTTAGCAAAAATTGGATTTTTCTTTAAAATATGACAGTTCGGGTTTACTAAATCCAAAACGCGTCCACTCAGAAAGACACCTTTCAAAGATAATTCATTTTCCAAAAATTAATTATTAATCCTCAAAATCCCGAATTAAGCTTAAAACGCGTCTACTACCACAGACGCCTTTCAACTCTCTCTCTTACTTTTTCCAGAATTCTGCCATCAATTCCGTGATTAATCTTTTGAAATACGTCTGCATGGTTGGACGCCTTTCATAATCATGCCTTATACGGTTCTGACAAGAATTGGCGGTAACCTGAAACGCGTCGCTATGTATGGACGCCGTTTACTCAATTTCAAATAGCTGGCCTTGCCGCCTCAATTTATGCGCCATAAAACGCGTCGCTGTAACACGACGCCGTTCAACCTTTTCAAACAGAACCTGCGAAGGCTCCCTTTCTTCCTCACTTTCTCCTTTGCCTTCTCTCTCCTTGAGCTCCGGCGATCCGTCTCCGGCGATCTCCTCTCTCTCTCTCTTTTAAAACTCTCTCTCTCAACTCCATGGAGCACGACGAAGGGTCCCGCAAGGCTAAGGCCGTCGTGAAGCGCCGACGGACCTCGGTTAGGGAGGAAGAAGAGGTGCCGGCCGAGCTTGCCGCGGTGGCGGCGTTCTTGGAGGAAGAAGTGGCTCTTCCGGCGCCCGTGGCCATGGAAGAAGAAGGGGAGGGCGACCTCCACCTGGTAAGTTCCCTGTGTGATTGGTTGAAGTGAGAAAAGGAGGGAAACGGGGTTCTTGGAAAGAACCCGAAATCGAGCCTTGAAAGGCGTCTAGACCAGGTGACGCCATTCAAACGGCATCGCCTTGGTTCGACGCCATTCAGGTGAAATTCCGGATTTTTAAATTGACAGAAAATGATCTCGAATTGCGTCAGGACATGTGGACGCCTTTCAATAGACGTCCCTATTGGTAGACGCCTTTCAATTCAGAAGTATTTTATCTACTTTTATGTTCATTAACTGATGCAGTTCTTTGTTTTCAATTGCAGGGAACTATGAGAGCCAGGATCAGCTGGGACTTAGTCATAGGGGCATATAGAGGGCTCCCGGACTTCCAAAAGGCGCGCCTGCGCCGGATGGGGTTCTACGAGGTAGATATCGAGCCATTTTGGCTCAATCTAGTCCTCCTGCAGGCGCTGCGGGAGAGGTGGCATGGGGAAAGCCGGGTTTTCCTAATGCCGTGGGGACATATGATCCCCACCTTAGAGGATGTGACCAGGATCACTGGCCTCAGGGTAGAGGACCGACCGGTAGGTGGGGTGACTTACCCCAACTACCAGGGATTGACAGAGGCCCTACTAGGCATAGAGGTGTCTAGCCTAGGTAGGGAGTCTAGGATGGTCCCCCGGGTAGAGGTGGAGGCCGCCTTAGGACTGGAGGAGCCCCGGCGTCGATCAGACGAGACCCGGGAGGAGTATAGGAGTAGATTAGCAGAGTCATCCTCCTCTCTATATTGTAGCGACCCTAGTCAGGAGGAGGAGGTAGATAGGCAGCTTAGGGTCTTTTTAGTCTTTTTCTTTGGTCGGTTGCTCTTCGGTACGAAGGGCGACCACATTCATTGTAGGTTTCTTTATTTGTTAGATGACTTAGATAGTTTAGGGAAGTATGCATGGGGTGCGGCCCTTCTGGCCCACCTGTCCGCGGTCACGCCTGACCGTGAGACCACCATCAGCGGCTTCTCGCCGTTCCTACATGTATTAAATTGTCTTTTATTTATTCATGATATGCAATGTGACATGATGTGATGATTTCTAACTTATATGTTCATGTGTGCAGGTTTGGAGCTACTACTACTTCCCGCTCGGCCAAGCGAGGATAGTACGACCTGGTGCCGTCCCATTGGCTTGTTGTTGGCAGCCAATCGTGGACACGGCCCCCCAGCACCACCAACTGATGGCCCTCCGCCGTCAGTTTCTCGACTACCCCGAGCTGCTGGTGAGTTCTTAACTTGTTCAATTTTGTCCATTAAATGCAAGTTATTTATATGAATGCATCTAACTTATATGCAAGTGATCTGGCGCCCGTACCTGGGCATGGGCGAGGAGGGTGAGCCGTGGGTGACGGCTGGCCAGAGGCGGTTCGGCAGGCAGATGTGGCTGCACTGCCTGAACGAGATCGAGCCCCTCCGCCTGCGACTCGTGATGAGGACGCTGGGCCTCCATTAAAAACGGATCGATGAGGAGGTCCCGGAGGGCGTCGGGAGGAGCATGAGGGGCAAGCAAACCCTCACTGACTGGCGTGTCAAGTTCCCGGAGCAGTACGAGGACTGGCACCGCCGCGGAGTTAGGGTGGAGTCCCAGGCGGAGAGTAGCGAGGCCTACCTCCAGCAGTACCGGGCCCACTACGCCGATCAGTTTCGGCTCCTCCGACCACTCGATGTGAGTATGCATTTATGCGTCTTTTCATTTTATCATTATCTTAATTTATATTTGTGAATGAATGTATGTATGTGTGGTATGCAGGATGCACGAGATGCCGTGATCATCGACCTCCGGGCCCACCTACATGATGCGGAGGCCCAGTTAGAGCAGGTCCAAAAGGAGCTGTTCGACCTGGTATGTATGAATGAATATGAATGTTTTAGTTAATCAATTTGTTTTGACAATTAACCACTGATGATTGTCTTTTAGTGCAGCGAGCCGTCTACACCCAGGAGGCTCCCCCTGTATATGGAGCATCATCATCCTCTTCTTCTGCCGCCCACGAGGCTGCTCTGGCTGACCTCCAGAGCCAGCTCGCGTCCGCTATCCACCGAGCCTCTCTTGCGGAGGAGGATCATGCCGCTCGAGTAAGTTCTTTCCCTTTGATTCCTGGATTTGACTTTTGATTGGTTGATTGCCTTGGACTAACAATGACTTCTCCTGCAGGTTGCTGAGCCTTATGAAGACCTTCAGAGGGCTGAAGCGGACGCGGCTCGGGTTCGCGATCTCGAGGAGCAGGTGGCTCGCCTCTCCACCAGGGATCTTCCTCGTGAGTTCTCACGCCTCTAGTCCCGCCTGGAGTTCATTACTGAGGAGCGAGAGCGGGAGAGGCAGGAGCGGCGAGGATGAATGCTGAGATGACTGCTCTCCGGGTCCAACTTGGTGTTGCAGAGCACGAGCGACGCAGCGTGGAGGAGCGTTACTGACGTGCCCGCCAACGAGCGCAGGAAAGGGGGCACGGGAGTGCGTTCACCGCGAGCGTGGCCATTGTTGGGTTTTCTCGGTTTCTCCGGATCGCTCACGCAGCGGAAAAACAAAAATATTTACAGCGATCCGTTCCCGTTTCGGAATCTAAAATACAAGATAATCGGATTATCTTTTCTCACCGTGTGCGGATTCGAATCCGCAGCCGTTCGGTTCCGTCGGTGCGACAACGCAAGCCGCGCAAGCGCCCAGCCTCTAGCGAAGTCCACGCGATCCTCCCCGCGACGGATATCCTCGAGTTCCTCGTTCTTCGCAGCCCACGAAGCCTCCGTCGGTCGCCGCAATGATCGCCGCAGCGCGCGGACGATTTCCCGTCGAACGAGATTCGGAGACGCGGCGGAGCAAATCTGGATCTGCCTGGACGCCAGAGAAGGACAGAAACTGAGGAGGGGTGGCTAAGGTTAGCAGCAGCTTGGCCTGCTCAGCCCGTTCGCTATGTTTTATACTAACCGCGCGGTTTTTCATAAAAACCCCCGGTTTATATAAAACCCACTTATTTATCCATCGCCTTGAGAATCATTTGCGTGTGACCCTCTAGGCCCAAGTACCAGTCCAGTTAATGGCCCAACAAGCCTAGTGACTCCTCACTGGCTTTATTAATTAATTAATAATCCTTTATTAATCAATTAATCAATCGAATTGATGTCGCACATCGAATTCGACCGGGCCTCCGATCACGTTGGGTGCTAAGCAACACCGCGTGAACCCGGAAGGTAATTGGGGTTAAGTAACCCACTCTTGGAACCTTTCCGCCGACAGTTACCACGTGGATATAATCCTTCATTCGTACAATGCTCTCAAGTCAACTCAGGGTATGGCGAGCTGTCAAACCCTAACCGGTCGACTCACTTGGATTGGATGCCGCTGATGAATATCGGAAAACTCCTTTCCAGATATTATCGTCCGCCCTGGCCAGGGACTTTCGCGCATCCTTCCTAGAGCATTCTCTCTCTAAGTACCGAGAGCGAATGATTCCTTATTGACACACAATTTCCTTCGACAGTATTCCGCTGTACCCAATCCTTGGCGTATTAGAATCCCATGGCTAGAGATTCGTAAATCAAGGTCAAAGCACAGAAGTCCACCGCCAAGGTGTCCTTGGTGTCTCAGGTCCGATGACCATCCACGCAACTGCGACAATAGAATTAAGCTGGTTGACAGTAAGGTACAATACCATCCAGCGATTCAGTCGGATCAGTTCAGTGAACTCATTCTCCAATGAGCACCTACAAATTCGCCTTAGTGTCTCCACACAAGTGACTTATGAGATCAATCACCCTCATCATATGAGCAGGAGTAATCTGTACTAGTCTAACCGGATATCCGATGTCCTTCTCGGATATCCTCTGACTAGGAACAATTAAGAATATGTGTGTTTAAGTGATCAGTCTCATTAGTATGATCTCATCATAATATGATCACCATAGCACATATTCGCGAACTTCATTATGAAACGATAATTAACGCGATTTACACATAATGAAGATTATGCCATTTTATTAATAAATGAACGAGATTTACATAGTCAGATTGGCTTGTAGGCCACCTTAAACTAACAGCCATATCATCAGGCCAGGCTGGTCCGAGTCTGATGGGACCACCACCTCCTAGAGCTCCACCGCCGGACGCGCCTGACGAGGCTCAGAGTCAATTCGACGAGGGGCCAGGAGAGAGCCAGCCTTGAGGGCTATATGTACTTTTTCTTTTCTTTTGTGTCATGTACAAACATCTTTTGATGATATATATACATGAAACTTTTGGCTTCCAACCTTGTGTTTCATGTGTTTGCCTTGTGTCCTGCACATCACTTAACAAACAAGTCAAGTATCTATTTAGGCTTAGCCCCTTGCCTGACCGAGTGAACAATCGATCAATCTCTTTCTTAGTGGAAGGGTCAAGGGGCATAGCCTTTATTAACAAAGGTAATATGAATAATCAAACTGTAAGCAAAATGCAACATACAAGCAGACAAATGCTCACTGAAAATAAAAGGAATGAAGAATATCAAATCCAATAAGCAAATGCTATTTGAAATATTTTTATTGTTTTGAAATATGTACTTTTTTTGGGTTTTGAAATATGTATATTTTTTGACTTTTGAAACATGTATATTTTTTTGGCTTTTGAAATATGTACTTTTTTTTTTTTTGAAATATGAACTTTTTAGGATTTTGAAATATGTATTTTTTTGGATTTTGAAATATGTATTTTTTTTTGTTTTGAAGTATATACCTTTTTTTGGATTTTTGAAATATGATGTAAACTAAAAGACCAGCATGGTACTCAGATCAAAAGATCATATTCATTCATTAACTTAATTCCCAAATTGTTCTTTAATAATTTAACTTAAACCCATCGTGTTTGAACTTGTGTTTCCATTCGTGATCCCATTTGATGATTTGATCCTCAGTCAATCTAGGCCGTTCCTTAAGTTTGGAGTACGCCTCTTTAGAAAGAAAGGAAGAATTGGTTTAGAAAGCCCACGAGAAGGTTCCGGAGACCTAAAAAGATGTTCCTTTCTTACCCTAATATCTGTTGGGGTTCGGTCATTTTCTTTCCGGAGTATTTATCGACCTTGCGTTCCCTTTCATTTCATTTCATGGCCTTGATGTAGCGTTTGTAATGGAACGACCTTTTGATTTGATGTTTGGCTTTTGCCTTTCCTTTGTTTTTCTTTTCTTTTCTTTGGGACGGATCTCCCCCATTTTTTTTATGATGGCCTCCTACTAAGATGGCGGCCATTCTTGGTAGTCTATTCTAAGCCTCGTTCCCAGATCATAGGCCGAGTGTAAAAACAGAATTTTGCTTAAAAAGACTGCTTTGTACTTCACACTTTCAGTCAAGCTTTCGGTATTCCTTAGGACTTGGCATCTCTTGTTACTCACGAATCAAACGTGTCAGTGTGTGTGGTAATGTGTTTGGAATTAAATTATCCAGACTGATAAGAAAATTTGAGTTTATAATTTTTTTGATTCCACTGGTCTTTGTACCATGCTGATCGACTCTTTATCCTAAGGGTAGTATTTCTTAAGATGCAAACCGTTCCAGGGGTGAGTTAGCTCTTCTCCTTCTGCATTGACAAGACGATAAGCGTTACCAAGAAAAGCATGTGATACAACATAAGGTCCTTCCCAGTTGGGTTGGAGCTTAGAGCGTGGACCACCAGGTTTTACAAAAATCCTTTTGATGACCATTTCACCAACTTTGAACTTACGTTCAATGACTTTCTTTTGATAAAAACGTGCTAGTCTATTTTGATAAACTCTTGCATGATTAGCAGCTGACCATCTTCTCTCGTCTAAGAGTTCCAATTGAGCAAGGAGTGCTGAACTGTGTTCATCGATGGAAAATTCCTTGTTCAATTGTACTCTTAATGACGGTATAAGGATCTCGTATGGAACTACCGCCTCCATTCCAAATGTTAAGGAATAAAGAGTTTGCCCAGTGGGCGTGTGGATTGAAGTTCGGTAGGCCCATAGAGCCTCAATCAATTTTTCTGGCCAGTCCGTGAATTTGTTAGATTTGCACGTCTTTTTGATGATTTTTATCAAAGTCTTGTTAGTTGCCTCCGCTTGGCCATTGCCTTGTGGATAATAAGGAGACGAATGATGCAATGCAATTTTGTACCTGTTGCAGAGGTCCTTTAATTCTTGTGACACGAACTGCGGTCTATTGTCGGTGACGATGGTGCTTGGAATTCCAAATCTGGTGATGATGTTCCTCATGATGAATTTGCAGACGGTTGATGCTTTGACTTCTGTGTATGCTTCAGCTTCTGCCCACTTTGTGAAGTATTTCGTTGCCGTGAGGATGAAAGATTTTTGCTTGATGCCGGAGTCAGGATTGCCAAGGGGTCCAATGATATCGAAAGCCCACATGGAGAAAGGCCATGGGGAGGAAACATGATGGAGTGAAGATGCAGGAGAATGAATTTTGTTGGCGTGAAGTTGACACTTAGCACACCTACGGACATATCCTACACAGTCTTCTTCTATGGTTGGCCAATAAAATCCTTGTCTAAGGATCTTCTTTGCTAGCATTTGTCCATTAACATGGCCACCACAAACTCCAGTATGTGCTCCTTCCATAACCTTCCAAAGCTCATCTTCGTCTAGACATCTCAGAAGAACTCCATCAAAACTTCTTTTGTACAATGCTCCCCCAACTAGGGTGTATCGTTGAGCAACTCTCCTGATAGCCCTTTTCTCCTCAGCTGTGGCTTCTTCAGGATATGATTGATCTTCACAATACTTGGCGATTTCATAGTACCATGGCTTTTGTTCATCATCCATCTCTTCTAATAGCTCCATCAACATGATTTCTCTCTTTTCCACGATATCTCCATTTCTGACCTTCTTCAACAACTTCTCCTTAGTTCTCAGAAATGAAGGGTCTGTCATGGCGAGTGAAAGACGCCTATGAACTATGATTGATTCAGATTGCCTGCTGAGTGAAAAAACAAGAGAAGATGCAAGTGAGGCTAGAGCGTCAACTAAGATGTTCTGATTCCTAGGAATATGGACGAAGATCAATTTGGTGAAAAGTTTTGAATAAGCAGAAGTAAGTTCTTGATAAGGCTTGAATTAGGGGTCAAGGGTTCCATACTTGGTGTAGGTGCTTAGAATGACAGTGTGATTAACATGAAGAATCTATGTTATTTAGGTGCAAAATAAACCTATTAAAAACAGCAACTACGTGAAGTGATCGCCAGAAACTTTTGACTTAGGAGTTTCAAAAGAGAGTGTGATCTCCTACCTGTTTAAACGCGGAAGATGTTGAGTCCTTGATTCCCCTCCTTCAGCCGGCTGAAGAAAAAGAGCCATTTCTTTGTTCTTTGTTCTTGCTGTTGAATTTGAAGTTGAGGATCGTCCATAGATTCTTGTGTTGAGTGCTTGACTTACTCCTTTTGATTCTCTTGTTGTTGAGTGCAGCAGAAATAGAAAGAAAAAGAAACGAAAAAAACAATGATGAGAATTTTAAGCAAGAATAGTATATATTCTGATCATGGTATTGAACATGCAATTAAACAACAAACTTACTTGTTTAATGGCTTTTGAAACCCCTTAATCAAATAGGTTTTGAAAAGGATGAATGTTGTGGTGTGTGTTGCATGAAGTGATTATGAAGAATAAAAGATTAATAAAATGAAAATGAAGATGCATAAATGAAAAACTTATGCCGAATTGGATGAAGAATCTTGAAAGGACGCCGACTTCTGGAAATTGCGTTCCGACGTTGTTGCTTCGATCTTTAACTCGCTATTGCTCAATCAACTCAACTCAAGATTACGCTTAACTTTTTACTCTTCAACATGTAAGGTACTTATAGACTTCTTCTGCGTCCGCGATTAACATAGAAAAATTTGGGATTTATCCATCTTAACCAACAGATAAATACATATTAATTCATCTTTATCTGTAATTATCTAAAACGCGTCCATATAGGCTGACGCCTTTCAGATTAATTAAGATAAGGATAAACATCCGGGAAACTTATCTTTATCTTTATTAGCTAAAACGCGTCTACATGTGCAGACGTCTTTTACACTAATTAAGATAAGGATAAACATCCGGAAGATAAGTTGAAATAGCCTAGGAAACCTAAAACGCGTCAGCACTCACAGACGCCTTTTAGCTAATTAATCAACTGATTAAAATTCAAATTTAAACGTCAAAACAGAAATAAAGTCTAAATAGCGTCCACATGGATCGACGTCTTTTAAACCTCTTCATATTTTAACTGATATTTGAGTTAAAATCAATTTAATTGATTAACTTAAACATGTCTGTTAAACCCGACACTTTAAAATATCAATAAAAATTAATCAATGATTAAATATCAAACCATTCTGAGGCATTTTTATATGATATGAAATTTACTCAAAATGACGTCAAAATTAGCGTGTCTACACTTGGTTAACACTTGGCGAAGAATCAATTGGCTATCACCCACAATCCTGAGTTTGGTAACACCATGAGAATGAGCAACCTCGAGACCAGCAAGGAGCGCCTCGTATTCAGCTATATTGTTGGTGACTGGAAAGTCAAGCTGAAAGGCTTGTGGATTGGTGATACCTTCGGGTGATAACAGAACAATGTCAATACCTTTTCCATGGGAATTCAGAGCTCCGTCAAAATGCATAGTCCACATATCATCTCTGATTTGGTCTATGGACATCAGTTCTTCATCCGGAAACTCCGACTGGATTGGATCAAAACGAGGAAGGGGGTGATGAGCGAGATGTTCTGCTATGGCATAGCCTTTGATCGCTTTCTGCTGAATGTAAGTGATATCGAATTGAAATAGAAAGCTTTGCCATCGTGCTAACCTATCAGTAAGGACAGATTTCTCCAGGAGAAACTTGATTGGATTCATCTTAGCGATGAGGTGGACTTCATGGGCTAGAAAATAATGCTTCAATTTCTGAACAACCCAGACCAATGCTGCGCAAGTTTTCTCCATTGCTGTATATCTCTGTTCAGAGGGGTTGAGAAGTTTAGAGAGATAGTAGGCTGCCCTCTCCTTTCCTTCTTCATCCTCTTGTGCTAGGACAGCCCCCACTGCATCATCCAGGACAGAAATGTAAAGTATCAATGGTTTGCCTGGAGATGGTGGTCTCAGAACTGGAGGACTTGCCAAATAATTCTTCAATCCATCGAATGCCTCCTGACACTTATCGTCCCAATCGAATTTGACTCCTGGCTTGGTAAGCTCGTAGAACGGCTTACACCTATGTGAGTGCTGGGAGACAAAATGGCGAATAAATTACAACCTCCCGATTAATCCTCTTAATTCTTTTAAGTTCTTAGGAGGTGGCATCTCTCTGATAGCCTTCGCCTTGTTAGGATCGATCTCAATTCCCCGTTTGCTGACAATGAATCCAAGTAATTTCCCTGAGGACACCCCGAATACACATTTCTTGGGGTTCATCTTTAACTGATACTCCCTTGATCTCTTTAACACTCTTGCCAAAACTTTGGCATGCTCAGCCTTCGTCTTAGATTTAACCAACAAGTCATCCACATATACTTCTAGATCTATGTGCATCATATCGTGAAATATTTCCATCATAGCCCTTTGATAAGTGGCTCCAACATTCTTTAATTCAAATGGCATGACAACATAGCAATATGTTCCCCAAGGTGTAGTGAATGATGTCTTTTCCTGATCTTCTTCTGCCAATTTAATATGATTGTATCATGAAAACCCATCCATAAATAATAAAGTCTCATAGCCAGCAGTGTTATCAATGAGTACGTCAATATGAGGTAATGGAAAATCATCTTTAGGACACGCCCGGTTTCAATCTCGGAAGTCAATGCAAATTCTGACCTTCCCGTCTTTCTTCATAACCGAGACTATGTTGGCCACCCATTGTGGATAAAGGACAACTCTAATAAATTTGGTTTTATGTAGCTTGTCGACCTCTTCCTTCATCTTTAAAGCCATTTGTGGGTGGAATCGCCTTAGCTTATGTTTGACCGGGCTAGCTCCATCCTTTAAAGTCAACCTGTGTTCAACTAAAGATGAGTCTAACCCCGGCATATCTTCATAACTCCAGGCGAAAGTGTCCTTATAGTCTTTAAGAACTTGTACTATTGCCTTCTCATCCTCTACAGAAAGATTCTTGCTGACGAGCACAACCTTAGGTTCGTCTTCAGTCCCTAAATTGATTTATCTGAGGGTTCATCGAATCTCTTCACTCTACTGGCATATGCCTCGGCTGCGTCCTCGTCATCTTCTTCATCTTCAACAATGGGGTCTTTTTCATATATCAACTCATACACTCCATATCCATCATTGACTAACTCATCGTCCATACAGTCTTCTTGCATCTGAATGGGATTTTCCAATAGCTGAGGGATCATCGAGCAAGAAAGGCACCTATCAGCTAAATCCTGGAGGTATCTATCTGGAATTCGCCTACCCTTAGACTTTCTAGACTTCCTAACTTGATTAACCTTCCTAGAACTAGACTCCCTAACTTCAGTAGACTCCCTATTTTGATCTAATGAAGATGAAGCAGAATGAAAATCATGGGATACAGACGAAAATACAGGAGAATCCTCCCGAGGGGAGGGTCAGAGTAGATTTAGAAGAGAATCTTGACCGAAAGACCCGCGCGATGGGGTATAATTGGCCAAGTAAGAGGTTTTCTCAATGAGGATCTGGGAAGAATTTGTTGCCAAATTGGCGTTTTTTTTTGGGCAATAGAAAAGTTTAACATAAAACATGAATGAAGATGAATAAAAGGAGAATGAGATGAGGGAAGTGGCACCAAGGCCAAAGGATTAGGGGGATCATACAGCAGTGTGTCCCAGATTAAATCATACATCCTCTCTAGATCGAGAGGAGGTGGTGGAATGAGGTCCCGGGGGGGACAGAGTGATCATGACGGGCGGTGCCCGTAGAATGTCTTCAATAATGACCCGCGACCAAGTTGGGGTCAGGAGCAAAGTGCGAAACAAGGTGTGAAGCATGAAAACATGAGAAGGATAAGTCCCCCTCCAGAGTAGATCTGTAGTATAGTCAGCTTCGTAGGGGTCATCTGGCTCCCCTTCATCAGTCTCTTCTGACAGCAGTATCCTTTTGTCGAAAATAGCACCAGGACCTTCGATCAACTCATCGATCTGTGGCGGCCACTTGGGTTCTGCAGGATCGAGAAACAGCCTGTTCAATGCGATGTAGATGTCTCTTAAATCGAACCACCTGTACCATTCACATTCAGGATCTTGGAATTTTTCTCCTTTTCATAAGCCGCAGAGCCTCCAAGGACTGGTACGTGAGCAGTTCTGAGCAATGTCCAGCCAAGTCTCTCCCATATATATCATGGAAGTCAAAACACGAAGTAATGACCACCATGTTGTCATGGCTTATTACGGGCCCCTTTACAAAATGAGTGTATAGAGTCCATGTTAGGGGGTCCCGACCTTCCTTGTGTGGTGTAGACATCGTCTCCCAGACTTTCTGGCCGCCTTCATTCTCTGCTTGCTGAACAATGTCCTGCTTCATTTTTCTCGGCCTATAGCCCAGGCCGTTTCCAGGTATTCCTCGGTGGTCTTTGACGGGAGTGGTCCTGCCTTGTAACTGTGTGCCCAGGCCTCTTCCAGGCTGATAACCGTTCTTCATCATTATCCTCCATCCAGGGGTACTCATGCACTTCCCCCTCTTTATGGCATTTAATGGATAAGGAGTAATAGTGGCAGTTTTCAGAGGATCAGCCACTGGATGGTAAACTTGTAATACCGACAGAAAAGGTTGTCGGCTAGGTGAAGAAGTGGGTTTGACATTCAAAGAATGAGCAGCAGCAAGGATCGGCATGCTCGTAACCTTGATGATTCGTCATTTGAAGGGGAATTTGAGGCATTGATGATTCGTAGAGGGAATCGCCTCAAGAGTTTTTATGTAAGGACGACCCAAAATGGCATTCAAAGAAGGGTCGATTTCCAGAATGTGAAATTCGACCTCTGCATGACTTACAGGACCTAGCTCCACTTTCAAATAAACCATTCCCAGAGGGGAACGGGTGGAATTATCATATGCCGTCACGGAGATGGGGCTGGGTAGCCATTTTTCCTTGGGCACACCGCACAATTCTAGGGTCTTCGGAGGTAAAACATTGATCGAAGCCCCTGTTGGGATCCGGGCGGGATGCGAAGAACGCAGCGGAAACGAAGAACAAAAATTAAACCCGCCCAATGCCCTCTGATCCGATTCGGAATGAAAAACTCAAACCGAAAAATCGGGTTGAATTCTAATTACCGTGCGCGGATTCGAATCAGCTTCCGTTCGGTTCCGTCGAGGCGATGCCGCGAGCCGCACAAGCGTCCGGCCTCCAGCGGTATCCACGCGATCCTCCGCGGTGGTTTGTCCTCGATCCCTCGTCCGTATCAGCTCGCTCGCTGAAGATCCATCGCCGCAACGATTGCGGAAATCCCGCCGACGGGAATTCCTGACTTTCGGGAATCACACGCGGTGAAGACGGAAACTGTCTCGGTGCCTCGAACGGGACGCCCAGAGGAGGAGAGAGAAAGGAGGGATGACGGCCAGCAAGAGAAATCTTGGAGCTTGGCCTATGGTTTCTCAACAGCGCATATATATATATATATATATATATATATATATATATATATATATATATATATATATTTATTACGTCGGCACGACTTTTCACAAAAGTCCCCGAGTTAATATAAATCCCACTTATGTACTACCGACTGAGAATCTTATTGCGTGTGACCCTGTAGGCCCATTTACCAGTCCGGTTTTCAGCCCGTTAAGTCCAATAACTAGTTATTGACTTATTATAATTAATTAATATCTAGATATTAACTAATTACTTAACCGAATTATCATCGCATGTAAATTCGGTCGGACTTCCGATCAAGTTGGGTGCCAAGCAACACCGCATGATTCCGGAAGGTAATGGGGTTCAGCAACCCACTCCTGGAACCTGTCCGTCCACAGTTACCACGTGGCTATAATCCTTCGTTCGCACAATGCTCTCGAGTTAACCTAGGGTATGGTCAACTGTCAAACCCTAGATTGTCAACTCACTTGAATCAGACTCCGCTTTACAATATCCGAAAACCACTTTTCTGATATTGTTTCTGCTCTGACCAGAGACTCATGCGGATCTACTCTATAGCATTCTCTCTCCAGTTACCTGAGAGCGAACGATCCTTTATTGAACACACAATCACCTTCGAAGGTCTTCTGCTGGACCCGATCCTTGACTATTAGAGATCCCGTGGATAGGGATTCATAGGTCAAGGTCAAAGTCCATAAGTCCACCGACAAGGTATCTTTGGTGTCTCAAGTCCAAGGATCAACCACGTTACTGTGACGATGAATCAAGCCGATTGACAGTCAGGTAAATTACCATTCGGCGATTTATGTCGGATCAGTTCAGTGAACTCATTCCCCAATGAACACCTACAGGTTTACCATTGTGTCTCCACACTAGTAACTAACGAGATTAGTCACCCTCATCAAATGAGCTGGAATAACCTGTATTAGTCTAACCGGATGTTTGATGTCTTTCTCAAACATCCTAGGACTAGGAACAATTGAGAATATATGTTTATAAGTCATCAGTCTTATTATTATGATCTCATCATAATCTGATGACTATTGCACATATTCATGGACTTCATTATGCGCAAATATAAATATGCTAATCTACATAATGAATTTAATGTCATTTATTAGTGCACCAGATTGAAATAGGTGCCTTATGAGTGGCTTAGAGGACACCTATATCCATCAATCTCCCATTTAGACTCAAGCCAATCACTTTCGCATTTGATCTCCATCAAATCTAGGTGATGCTCACATAAAGTCTGTGACTAAGACTTGGTCAGGGATCTGCTAAATTATCTGCAGATGGAATATTTCCATTACGTTATTTCCTCTTAATCCTTTGTCTCTGAACTTGTGAAAGAACCTCAGAATGTTCTGCAACTTCTGATGAGACCATGGCTCGATCACACAATTGAATGCTCCCACTGTTGTCCTACAACAATAGGATGGTATCAGAGACCTTTTAGAACTACATCTAGTTCAGGGATGAACATTTTTCATCCATACTGTTCCAATAACATTATCACTTGTCTATGTCGTCATCTTAATATCGAGTTTTGGATTGGAACCATTCCAATCCATTCCTTTCTACTAGAAGGTTGAATCCATTATTTGACTTGAAATTTGAGTCAGTGTGAACTCATAATTTCAAATCACCCTCTCCATATATGTGAGTGCATCCTTAGCACTTCTCAAGTGCTTAATGATGCATTTCACTCATGTATCCTTTAAGGAACTTTTTTCTAAAGGAATAAATTTCATATCTTAACAATTGAGATTTGTTATGAAATTTATGCCAAACATCTTGACATACAAGTCAATATAATATCCCCACTAATCTATCTTAATAGATTCGTATTTCCAATATGTGGGATATTATAACTAAACTTATTATGGAGGAAAACATAGTTAACAATGCTTTCACTGATAGTAACATCTTGAAGTCATTCTTAATGACTTTGATGTTATTATCATAAAGCATTACTAAAGCGACCGTACTCCCATTACTAAAGTAACATTTTGAAATTATAACTTGCTTCCTGGATATTCTAAAAGCTTTAAAGGTGTATCATATACATCTTTACCTCAATCACATTGAGTGGACGCTTTTAACATCCAACTGTCATCATCTCATGATAGGCAGTATTGACAAGTAAAATTTTAATAAACTTATCAATCTCAAAGTTGTAATGACAAAGAGCATCATTATCATAGATTTTAGATCATAATCTATTTTGAGCTCCTCTCATCTTGCTAAATTAGATATGTCAAACATATCCTTCTAGTCACTGAGAGAATCTCAAAAAATCTACGAAGCTCTCTGATGTGTGTCATGAGTGGTTCCAAACAATTAAAGATTATCTAATAATCTTATGGTAATTTGTGAATCTAGAACATTTTCTAGTTTTATCAGCTCCCATTGTCTTCTTTGAGAACATATTCCTCTTCACGGAATACAACTTTCAGGACGATAATTATTTCATTATCGTCTGGCCAATAACTGTAATGTCCAAACTCTTTAGACATTTACAAATTCACATCGCGATAATACCTGACTTTAAATCAGGTTAGTTCATAATTCACATCTCATATGAATTATTTGGTTTCCATATCTTATATGGACACACACTGACTTACTTGGGACCATCTTTAAAGTATGGACATCTAATGTTCATATTCATGTTCAAAAAAGGATAAGAATTAGGCAAATCTTATTATGTATTGCACCATATCTTAATAAGGTGCAATTCCTCCTTCTATCATATTGCTATGATGCACAATGAAGATCAATCGAGCGACGATACAATTATCCTGTTAATGATTTATGTGAATCATATACCTAAGTATTAATTTCTTTGATCAAATCAAAAATTCTAATACTTCATATTGATCTTATACCTTAATCTCTCAGATGCATTCGACTTGTACTTCAGTAAGTACATACAGTCGAATCATTCCAAGAGTAAATTATAAGGTAAGTTAATAGTAGTAATTATCTTTTAGCCTTTGAGTTGATTACATCAATATGCATCAGCATCAATGATTTCTTATTGTACAACCCTATGTACAATACCATAGATAATCAGGATTCACACAGTTCATTTCTATAGAAGACTTGTGAATATTTATCACATGAAATGTCACTTCAAGAATTTATAGTATATTGACTGATTCGAACAACTATTATTCTTTTCAATCAATGTTATTCTTGATTTCTTATGCAACTAAATAATAATTATTTAGTTTCATATTTGACTCCTATAGATATACAAAGATTTACTGTCTAACAGTAACCTATGAATATCATGAACAATAGTTGAGTCTAACTCAACACTTACATTTTCTCGATTTCCTTTTACTTGTCTAAGTCTGCACACTATCGCAGCTTTGAAAATCATTTCCAATATCTCATATTGGATACACTAATTCTCCAATAGACATGCAAAAGTCGATAATAAGAATATATGAAACTTCTTTCAAATTCCATATTCATTTTGCCTTTACCAGTATCCTTATATTAGTTGTAGTGGGAGAACTGCTACTTCTCTATCTCAGCTGACTTTTCTTTATCCTTTCAGGTGTGGATTCGATCGTTAAAAATCTTACCACTTGCCTTTCTCAAAGGCATATAATAAATATCTCTTCATCTTAGTCTATCCAAATAAGAGATTTCATGATAATCATTACCTTTTAATAAGGCATACCACGAGTACCTCTTCACCTTGGTCTATCCAAGTAAGAGGATTCATGATATCTGATTAGGATAGTGACTTTCACTTGGCCCTGAAGACATTCTTCAGAGTTTTCTAGTCAGTCTGAATATGAGAAGTATTGACATCCCATATGCCAACTTCTCGAATAGACGACATTTTAGTGAATCGAAGGAAATAACGTGATTTAAGCAGATAGTTCTGATAATTCAATTATGGTCTTTTATCTTGAATTATTTCCCACTATTTTTCGATGGACTGTATAACCTTCAGGTATACAGAATGGAAGACTCCGACGGTCTTCTAGTGAGGATCAGAATCTCCAAGAATCACAGTATGACCTCGGGTAAACACATAGTATCATACCATTATCTTAGAGCAACCATCTCATGGTAATTGCAACTCCTTACAATATCCGATCTTATTTCTGCTCCCAGGTCTTTAATGGTCCCGGGTAAACACAGTAGACCATTATACATGGTCTAAGTTTTACCATCAATACGTGACAAAGTAGAGTAAGAATGCAGCTCCCGGGTAAACGCGAGGATAGCTACACCGTTCCTCTATTCCAATCTCAAGGCATCATAATGCCATAGTTAATAGTCTTTTCATCAGATGGTGGCAGATCTCGGATAAACACGTAAAAACTGTCATCACTGAATCAAGTTCTAAGAACTATATTGATGGAGAGCCACGCGGTACATTCTTAATGACTCGCGCTCCTGCTTAGACTTTATGTTGAAGGTTTTGTTTATATTAAGTTGGTCTCATCCTAGGTGATAGTTTATAAATATATCGAATATATTTAACTATACCTAGATATTAGCAATCGATTCATAATCAATAACTAAAAGCATACATCATCCATACATGTTCATTATGTGGTCATGGACAACACGGTGATTAACTGGAGCCAAACAATTAATCACCAAATATATATATAACATTTATATAATCTAGACATGCAAACATATAGCCACTGGTGATCTCATCTCCTGTCGCCTTCCTGGTTGCATTTGTGGATCATCCTCGCCTCTCCTCGGTCGGCGCGATCAAATACAAATATTATATATTTTGAAAATAATTTCAAATACAAATAAATTGTAAGAGAAAGCCTTATGGCCGAGTACAATAGTGGAGGGAGATAGAATTACAATGGAATGAGAAAGAGAGGGAGGCACGCAAACCTTATTAATTAACATTTAATTAATGCATATCACATTCCATAACAATCTACAAAATCACACACCATCACATGATATGAAATTTAACTAAGTGCATGTCTATGACCACCACAAATTTTAACCATCCACACATGATAAAGCACATCACATGAAGGCTAAAATTTTGAAAATATAATAGTTTTGGCTTTCTTAAAACGTAGGTTCCAATCAAAATTGGATAATTTGAATTTTCGAAAATCTTATTTTCTGACATGCAATAAATCTAATTTAAAGCATTAAACACATCAACATATGCACACAAAGCTAAAATTAAAATTCTAAAATATTCCATGCAAAATTTAGAACAATTCTAAATTAATTAATCTAACACTTAGATTAATATTAAATCACATTAATAACAATTATTAATGCGAAATAATCTAACTTTTAGATGGAATTAAAAATTCCTAAATAACACTTATAAAAGAATTAATAATTCCAATTATTAACCCCCTTAACAACTCCTTGTTAAAACCCCTTAATTAAATCATATTTCTCAATAACAATTATTAAGAAATAATAATTTAAACATTTCTAATTAAAATAGTATAACATCTTAGACTTAATTTAATCTTTTAATAACATTTATAAAAGATCAAATTTAAGTAGATTAGATCAATATTAATTATAATTGAGAGATTCTTGAGTAAAATAATTAAATATCTCAATAACTATTATTGAGAGTTTTCAAATAAATAAATGAATCCTTAATAACTATTATTAAGAGTTAATTCTCAAGAATTGATTAACACATCAAAATTAGTTAATTAAACACTTAATAACTATTACTAAGTGTCCCTTAATTATAAAATTAATTTCCTAACAACGATTGCTAAGAAATTAATACATGTCCAATTAAAATAAAATTAACAACAATTATTAATTAATTTTAAGATCAAAATAGTAATCTAATCACTTAATTAGAATTCAATTAACAACAATTGTTAATATTATTAAAGATCATAGCTTAAAATAAATTAATAACACTTATTAATTTAATTTAAGAACACATCTTAAATAATTCCTCTAATTATTTAATTAAAAGGATTTAACAACACTTGTTAATTTAATTAAGATCATATCTTAACAATGACCCCACTTATCTCCTAATTAAAGGTAATCATCAATTAAGATCAAATCTTAAAATTAATCCTTTATAAACTGAAAAATCATAAGCTTAAGTTTAAAACAATTTTAAACTATTTATTTTAATTTCCAGTTATAAATAAAAATGTGGGGTTTAAGGTTTTAAAGGGTTCAAGAGGATGAAATGGGCTTGGCCCATGGAGTCTTTTGGGCCTAGGCCCGAGTCTGGCCAGGGCCTAGTCTGGCTCGGACCAGGGCTCGGGTTGGCCCTGGACCCAAGGGGCCACATGACCAACCAGGTCTGGCACCTGGCTCGACCAGCCCGTGCCCAACCCCCGCGGTTGAGCCGGGTTCATGCCCATGGGTGGTCCGGTCCAGCCCGTCGGGATCGAGCCCCGCGCCCATGCTTCGCCCGGGTTCCTAGCACACGGGCTAGGGTTTGCTGCAGGCGCCGCCGGGCAGCACAACACCTTCCCACCCGTCTTGTCCAACGCCGGCAAGGGGAACCAGGGTGGCGAAGGCCCTCCCCTGGCGCCGAAGAAGGACGGCCGACGTACCCATGGCCGCCGGTGACCCCAAAGATGCCCCAATACGCCGGTTTATCCTTTTGAAAACAGTGGCTTTTGCAGGTCTTCTCCGATGCCGTCCGGTGAGGGGGCCGACCGGGAGTTGATGGCTGCGCCCCCACCTTCACTCCCGACGCCGGCGATGGCCGGCCGGCGAGCTAGATGCCTTCGGTAGCTCCCAAAATTGCTATAGATCACAGTTCAAAACCGTGGCCTTCCCGTTTTCTTCTTTGTTTTCCACATCAAATGAGAAGGAGAAGAGGAGGAGAGGGAGCTCCACCGCCGGTTATTGCCGCCCAGCAGGGGGTTGGTGAGGTCGCCGTCCACCGCCGGTCACACTAGAGATGACGAGGACGGCCGACAATGTCCAAAAATCCAACAACATTAACCCTTATTGTTGTTCTTCATCCACATGAAGAACAAAACGAAAAATCCCAATAAAACAGATTTTTCCTCGCATAATAATAATCAATATTATCTCATGTTCATCCGATGAACGATCTTAACGAGAGAAAAATATTATGAGCATGAAAACTATATTAGAAGATTAATTTAATCGTTCTGGAGCAGATGAGAGCGGAACCTCGCTCTGATACCACTGTTGGGATACGGGCGGGACACAAAGAATGCAGCGGAAACAAAGAATAAAAATTAAACCCGCCCGATGCCCGCTGATCCGATTCGGAACGAAAAACTCAAACAGAAAAACCGGGTTGAAATCTAATTACCGTGCGCGGATTCGAATCCGCTTCCGTTTCGGTTCCGTCGAGGCGATGCTGCGAGCCGCACAAGCGTCCGGCCTCCAGCGGTATCCACGCGATCCTCCGCGGTGGTTCGTCCTCGATCCCTCGTCCGTATTAGCTCGCTCACTGAAGATCCATCGCCGCAACGATTGCGGAAATCCCGCCGACGGGAATTCCTGACTTTCGGGAATCACACGCGGTGAAGACGGAAACTGTCTCGGTGCCTCGAACGGGACGCCCAGAGGAGGAGAGAGAAAGGAGGGATGACGGCTAGTAAGGGAAATCTTGGCCCAGAGTTTCTCAAAAGCGCATATATATATATATATATATATATATTAAGTCGGCGCGACTTTTCACAAAAGTCCCCGAGTTAATATAAATCCTACTTATGTACCACCGACTGAGAATCTTATTGCGTGTGACCCTCTAGGCCCATTTACCAGTCGGGTTTTCAGCCCGTTAAATCCAATAACTAGTTATTGACTTATTGTAATTAATTAATATCTAGATATTAACTAATTACTTAACCGAATTATCATCACATGTAAATTCGGTCGGACTTCCGATCAAGTTGGGTGCCAAGCAACACCGCATGATCCCGGAAGGTAATGGAGTTCAGCAACCCACTCATGGAACCTGTCCGTCCACAGTTACCATGTGGCTATAATCCTTCGTTCGCACAATGCTCTCGAGTTAACCTAAGGTATGGTCAACTGTCAAACCCTAGATTGTCAACTCACTTGAATCAGACTCCGCTTTACAATATCCGAAAACCACTTTTCTGATATTGTTTCTGCTCTGGCCAGAGACTCATGCGGATCTACTCTAGAGCATTCTCTCTCCAGTTACCTGAGAGCGAACGATCCTTTATTGAACACACAATCACCTTCAAAGGTCTTCCGTTGGACCCGATCCTTGACTATTAGAGATCCCGTGGATAGGGATTCGTAGGTCAAGGTCAAAGTCCAGAAGTCCACTAACAAGGTGTCTTTGGTGTCTCAAGTCCAAGGATCAACCACGCTACTGTGACGATGAATCAAGCCGATTGACAGTCAGGTAAATTACCATTCGGCGATTCATGTCGGATCAGTTCAGTGAACTAATTCCCCAATGAGCACCTACAGGTTTACCATTGTGTCTCCACACTAGTAACTAACGAGATTAGTCACCCTCATCAAATGAGCTGGAATAACATGTACTAGTCTAACCGGATGTTTGATGTCCTTCTCAAACATCCTACGACTAGGAACAATTGAGAATATGTGTTTATAAGTCATCAGTCTCATTATTATGATCTCATCATAATCTGATGACTATTGCACATATTCATGGACTTCATTATGCGCAAATATAAATATGCCAATCTACATAATGAATTTAATGTCATTTATTAGTGCACCAGATTGAAATAGGTGCCTTATGATTGGCTTAGAGGACACCTATATCCATCAGCCCCTGTGTCAACCAGACATGCATCCACGGCCTTCTTGCAGATATTGACCGTGATGCTCAGAGCCATGCTTCTAGCCGCCGGCGGTGCTAGTTCCGATGTATGAAATGAAATAGAGGGCTGATCCCCCTGAGGAATTAACAGTGCTGCAATCTTCTCCACCGGCACGTCCTCGTTGACTATCACCTTCTGCAAATATTCCATCAAGGCTTCTTGGTGGGTCTTTGATCTTTTAATCAGTTCAAGCACGGAGATCTGTGCCGGTGTCCGGTCTAGATGTTTCAACAAATCATATTGAGTGCCTGGTGCACTCTCATCATTGTGTGTTTCCTCCGACGGTTGTGATGGGCCGTCTCTAACTGTTGACTGAGGAAAGACTTTGTTGAAAATCCTCCCACTCCGGAGCGCATGTTCTTCAGCCGTGGGAGGTCCGGGTGATACTTTGAGTATCGCAGGGTTGGGTGGTGCGGATGATGTGGAGTGTTGATATGTGGGCGATGGCGTGGGGTTAGTAGGTGGTGGCGTGGTGCGGATTAAAGGCCTAGACGGTTGGATGGTGGATGAAGTGGGGGACGGCATGCGTAACAACGGTTTAGAAGGTTGGATGGTATCTGGGGAAGCGGTCGTGGTAGCGGGTGAAGTAGGGAATGGTACACGGAGTAGTGGTCTGGATGGTAGGAGGGGTGCGTAGTTGGTTTGCGGGGGGTTATTTAATGGAGGCGTAGTGGCGTAGGGTGTAATGGGTTTGAGGAAAGCGGGTGATGGTAATGGGTTAGCGGGTGCGGGTGAGTGATATGCGGGTGTTGGTATAGGGGTAATGGTAATGGGCTGTGGTCTGAGTATGTGGATGGTGCGGCGTAGTGGTTGTTCTGCGGTACTTGGAATGTGACCCGTCGAATAAATAGAGGAAGAGTCCTCTATCCTCCACTGTTGCCCGCGGTTAGCCTCAGACCGGCTATTTGTCAGAATAGGGGCAACTTGGTTCTGATTTTGGTGCTCCGGAAGCGGGTTCTGCACTATGCCCATGTTCGGTGGTGCTGCTGCTTGTGCCGGTGCTCTCACTTGCTGCTGCTGCTGTTGCTGTGGTGGTCTTCTTGCCTATAAGGCAGATATGTACTTTTTTATCTCCTCCCAGTCAACGCCGCCCTGCTCGTTAAGATCATGAATGTAATCTCTAAATTGGAAGCATGTGTCAATAGTATGTCCAGGTTGCCTATGGAAATAGCAATACCTGGAGGTATCGGTGTTTTGAGACCAGATTGCCTTTTCTCTTGGCAGGCTCAAGGCATTGGCTGCCATTAAAACACTGAAAATGTCTGCCAAGGACTCTGGGAGGACTGGGTATTCTGCCCTCTTCGGGTCTGGAGGTCTTCTCTGCTGGTTATAGTCAGCAGGGGGAGGGACATTATGATACGCCGGCAGTGCGCGCGGCTGGTACTGCTGCTGTTGCTGATACTGCTGTGACGGAGGCTGGTACTGTAACTGCCGTTGCGGCGGCTGCTGTGGCTGTTGCTGTTGCTAATTCGGCTGCTGAGGTCGCTGAAACTGGGGCTACTGATACTGGGGATTTGGCTGCTGCCTGTACCCCTGCTGGTTCGGCTGCTGTGGCCGCTAGTACTGTTGCTGTTGACTCCTCACAAACTGGGGCGAGTTGTTGTTCATACTGCTAACTTGCTCATGAGAGAGCGTGCCCTCAGTAGTCGGACCTGTGCTGGAGGAATTTGGCACTGTAGGTTTCCGAGGTGGAGGCCTGCTAGGTCTGTGAGGATCAAAGACGCTAGAGAACGTAGCGTCTTTGAAGGTATTTTGACAGTACCGCGCTCTTTCATAGAGCTCTGCCATACTGGTCAGATTGTTCAGGGAGAGGACTAGTTTGAACTGAGGCATAGCGTTGGAAATGAGCATCTTTACTTGCTCCGACTCAGACAAGTGATCTTTTACTTTCTCGGCCAAACCCCTCCATCTGTCGGCAAAATTGACGAACTCCTCATCGGGCTTCATCTTCTCTGCTATTAGGTCAGTAATGGACAGGGAGGGGGCAACTCTGTCCTGGTATCATTGAATGAATTTTCGGGAGACGATACCATAGTCCTCTACTTCGGAGGGTTCCAAAGAAAAGAACCACTCGAGGGCTGGTCTCTCTAAAGATCTCCTGAACAAAAAGGCCAACGACCTCTTGTCGTTTTGCCAAAAGGATGACTCGTACATGAACTCCTTCAAGTGGGTGAAGGGGTTACCAGTACCGTTATACTTTCGGTATACTAGCATCTCAGAGGGTGGCAGGTGGAACACTGACAGACTTGGTAAATTGATCTCTGGTGCAACTTTGACCCCCATCATCTTCTGGAGGTTATTGAATTGTTCATCCATGCGCTCCATCTTTGCCAGCAATGCTTGCGTGGTCGGATCAGCCTGGGGAGGAGGGGGAGGTGGAGGTACTTGATAGGCATGTTGCCTGGAGTACGTAGGACAAGGAGGACAATAAAGAGGAGGTCCGGCAGAGCTTCCGCCATGCCCGGGGGCATTTTGGTAAGCATGCGTCAGCAGTCTGGCCGGTTGCCTAGAAGAGGAAAGTTGCGGCCCAGTTGGCCGTGAAGTCGAAACATGGAGGCCTTCCATGGCCTGATGAATGAAGGGAGGATGATGAGGAGGTTGTTGAGGGATGGCAGGGGGAGCCGCAGGGTTCGGCTCGGCAGACTGCACGAGCGTCTTCCCCTTTAGAATGGACTGGATCGCCTCGAACTGTTGAGGGTCCAGACGGGAGGCAAGAACTCCCAAAGCATTTACAAGATCCGAGGGATCAAAAGATGAGGGATCATTCTGGTTCATGTCTCCCTCGAAGATAGGGTTAGGAACCGCATGCACATGCGGGGGAGGATCAGAATATTGCTCATGAGGATGATAAAGAGGGGTTCGGACATTCCCCTCATACCGAACTGGACAAGGAATAGAATTACGGGAGGCATCAGCATCTCTCCCGCTCTCGAAATGGTAATCAGAATCGCGAGGGGCATTAGCATCTCTCTCGTAGTTGACAATGGCATCTGGAGTCATGCTCAAGTCCCTGCCTGATCGAAGCAGCATGATATTAGATTTTTCTTCAGAGATTGGCAAACAAGTTGTACAGAGATTAAACAAACAAGTGGATGTTTAACGTGATTTTAGGATTCCTTGTTGGGTTATTTGGATTTAATTAAATCACAAATTCGCTCAAGAGATAGGATCCTAGTTTCAGTTCAAAGTCCACCGTTATATTCTATGGTTTTCTCTCACAACGTTATGGAAATCTAACCGGGACTTCAATTGGTACAACCAGTCCGATGATCAAGGAGGAATACCTTGATTTTGGGGACTTACGGAGGTCTTTAACGCCAACTACTCTAGTCTGATCGAGGGACCGACCCAATCAGAGAGAGTTGAAGACGTCAAGAAGAGTGTTCCTAAGAAGAGGAGGGTGTTAGCCTCAATGCGTATGACCTGTAGCCTGGATGGCCTCTAATGCTTAATACATAATGGGTAATAGCACACAGATCACAAAATCTGAGAACTGAAGAAGAAATAAGAGACTGCCTGAATCGCGTCGCTGTTGGTCGACGCTATTCAAACAGAACCTTATTTTTTTTCGCAGAAGCTCAGGCAGCAGACAATAGAGAAATGAGACTGAAATGCGTCTTGGTTGGGCGACGCAGTTTGAAATGCGTCGCTGCTTCTGGACGCTTTTCAAGTCGCATATTCAATTTTCCAGGAGGAATTTCTGGATCGATTCCTCCTCAAAACATGATAAAAACGATAAATAATCAGCTCATGCAAAAAAAAAAAATGTTTTAAATTTTAACAGGATGATTTATCAAATAAACAACTAGAATGCCAATCAATCACACAATCTTTATCACAAAAACAACTTTTCAACTAATCAACGGGGAGGGCAAGATCTTGCCGCAGGGGTATGCACGTGGTGCACGTAGGAAATTAACTAAGCTAAAAACTCACCAATTGGTAAGGGCGAATCGAGAGACACATGTGGTGCACCGTGGGTGCCCGATTGATAACAGCAAGAACAAAGAATTAAAAAGATTGCGAGATCAAGTCCCACCGTGATCGCCAAAAAAGCTGTGAGTGCTTAAAATGGGTGTGTGATTATCATGAAAAAAACTATGTTGTTTAAGTGCAAAATGAACCTATTAAAAAGAAACTAAGTGATGTGATCGCCAGAAACTTTTGACTAAAAAGTTTCAAAAGAAAATTTGATCGCCTACCAGTTTGGATGTGAGAGATGTTAAGTTCTTAGTTCCCCTCCTTCAGCCGGCTGAAGAAAGAGAGCCCTTTCTTGTCTTTGTTCTTGCTTTGGCTGCTATTGAGTTTTTGAGGATCGTCCAGATTCCTTGTTGTTTGCTGTTGATTCTCTCCCTTTGATTCTCCTTTGTACCTTGCAAGAAATAGAAAGAAATGAATAACAATGATGAGAACTTAGGAAGAAGTAATATCCATTCGAGAGAAAAAATTAGGCATGCAACTAAACAGGTGAACTCACTTGCTGGGATGGTCTTTTAAACTCCTTTAACAAATAGGTTTTGAAAATGATGCTAGTGTTGTGTATGTTGCATGGAGTGATGTGATGAATAATGTGAAACTAATGGGATGAAAATGTAAGAAATATGCAGAAATGAATTGAAATCTAATGTTGGATGGCCCCTGAAAGCCTTGGTCTTGAGAGGAGGATGGATGAAGATTCTTGGAAGCAGCAACACTTCAGCGTTTGGACGTCTTCAAGCTTCTTTACCCCAATCGCCACCAAAATAATTACTCAACATCACTCTCTCTGTCACTCGTCCAAGATGCAGGGTATTTATAGACTTCTTTGCATCCGCGGATTTACACGAAGAAATCTTTGAAATTTATTCAGTTTAACTAACAGATAAATACAGATTAATTCATCTTTATCTGTAATTATCTAAAACGCGTCGCCACTTGGAGACGCCTTTCAGATTGATTAAAATAAGGATAAACATCCGGAAAAAATTCATCTTTATATGTAATTATCTAAAATGCGTCGCTACAGAGAGACGCCGTTTAGACTAATTAAGATAAGGATAAATATCCGGAAGAGAAGTAGAAAGAACTTAGAAAACCTAAATGGCGTCGTGACATACAGACGTCTTTTAGCTAATTAATCTATTAATTAAAATTCAAATTTAATCATCAAAATAGGAATAAACTCTAAATGGCGTCTACATAGGTCGACGTCTTTTAGACTTCTTCATATTTTAACTAAAATTTGAGTTAAAATTAATTTAATTGATTAACTTAAATTATGTCTGTCTGACCCGACACTATTGAGATAATTTAACTCAAAATGATTAATAAAAATTAACCAATGATTAAATATCAGACCATTCTGAGGCATTATTATATGATATGAAATTTACTCGAAATGATGTCAAAATTAGCGTGTCTACACACACAATTACCTTCGAGGACATTTCTCTGAACCCAATCATTTGACTTATTGATAACCCATGGTTAGGGATTCGTTAGTCAAAATTAAAGCTCAGAGACGTACCAACAAGGTATCTTCGGTGTCTTAGGTCTAAGGTGTTAGGTTCGCAGTGTCGAGATTCGACCGAAAATGCAGCGGAATAAATTTTCTCGGGATCGGATCTATTTCGTTTCGATCATTAAAACTAATTGGTAACGATGATTTACCCTGCGCGGATTCGAATCCGCGTCCGAACAGTTCCGATGGTGTGATTCCGCAAGCCGCACACGTGCCCGGCCTCTAGCGGTATCGACGCGATCTTCCTCTTAGCAGATCGTCCTCGCTCGCAGCAGCGTTCGCGGATCCTGTCTGGCTTCGTGTGATTCTCCGCGACATGCGAAGACGGTTTCTTGTCGGACGAGAACACGAAGAACGGAAGTCAATGCGACTCTGTCGAGGGTCGCCCAGATGAGGCTGGCGCCAGAGAGAGAGGTGAGGGGGGCAACCAGGGTTAGGGTTCCTGGCCCCTGACCCTAGTCGCTAGCTTTTATAAGGAGTCTGTTCTTGGTTTTTCATAAAAACCCAAACTTATCCAAAACCTTGTTAAAGATCCACTAACTAGAAAATCATTTGCGTGTGACCCTCTAGGCCCAAATACCAGTCCAGTTAATGGCCCATTAAGTCCAGTAACCTCTTACTGACCCACTGAATTAACTAATATCCTTATATTAATTAATCAGCCGAATTTAATGTTACCACAATAAATTCGAACGGGCTTTCGATCACGTTGGGTGCCAAGCAACACTACGTGATCCTGGAAGGCATTGGGGTTAATCAAACCCACTATGGGAACCTTTCCGTCAACGGTTACTGCGCGGATATAATCCTTCATCCGTGTAATGTTCCCGAATAGACCTAGGTATGGTTTACTGTTAAACCCTAACCAGTCTATTCACTTGAATCAAATGCCGTTAATCTGAATATGATAACTCCTTATCATATACAGAGTCCGCCCTGGCCAGGGACTTTAAGTGCATCATTCGTGGAACATCCTCTCTCAAACTACCGAGAGCGGATGATCATGTATTGAACAAACAATTACCTTCGAAGGCATTTCCCTGAACCCGATCACTTGACTTATTGATAACCCATGGTTATAGAGATTCGTTAGTCAAGGTCAAAGTTCAAAAACCTACCAACAATATATCTTTGGCGTCTCAGGTATAAGGATCATTTACGCAACCGTGACAAAAGAATCGAGCTGGTTAACAGTGAGGTGTTTACCATCCAGCGAATCATAGTCGGATCAGTTTAGTGAACTCATTCGCCAATGAGCACGTACAAGTCCAGCATAGTATCTCCACACAAGTGACTTATAGGATTAGTCACCCTCATCATATGAGATGAAGAAGCCTATACTAGTCTATCCGGATGTTTGATGTCCTTCTCAAACATCCTATGACTAGGAACAATTAAAAACATGTGTTTATAAGTCTTCGGTCCCGTAATTATGATCTCATTATAACCCAAAGATTGTTGCACATGTTTATGGACTTCATTGTGATACGATAAACATAGATCGAATTAATTACACACAATGAATTAATGCCATTTATTAATAAACTGAATCAATACATAGTATCGGATTGGCTTTGAGACCATTTAATACTAACACAAGGATCATCTACGCAACAGTGACAAAAGAATCGAGCTGGTTAACAGTAAGGTATATACCATCTATCGATTCATGGTCGGACTAGTTCAGTGAACTCATTCCCCAATGAGCACCTACAGGTCCAGCATAGTGTCTCCACATAAGTGACTTATAGGATCAGTCACCCTCATCACATGAGCTGAAGAAACTTGTACTAGTCTATCCGGATGTTTGATGTCCATCTCAAACATCCTCCGACTAGGAACAATTAAGAACATGTGTTTATAAGTCTTCGGTCTTATAATTATGATCTCATCATAATCCAAAGCCTGTTGCACATGTTCATGGACTTCATTGTGATACGATAAACATAGATTGAACTAATTACACACAATGAATTAATACCATTTATTAATAAACTGAATTAGTACATAGTATCGGATTGGCTTTGAGACCATTTAATGCTAACACAAGCATGCTACTGTGACGTTGAATCAAGCTAATTGACAGTTAGGTAAATCACTATCTAGCAAATCAAGTCAGATATATTCAGTAAACCCATTCTCCAATGAGCACCTATGTGTTTGTCCTAGTGTCCTTGTTAGTCTTAGGTGGCTTACAAGTCAATATGACTTTGTAATCTCGTTCATTTATTAATATAATGGCATAATATTCATTGTGTGTAAATCGTATTAATCATCGTCTCATAATGAAGTCCGTGAATATGTGTGATAGTGATCAGATTATGATGAAATCATACTAGTGAGACTGATCACTTAAACACACATATTCTTAATCGTTCATAGTCGGAGGATATCTGAGAAGGACATCGGATATCCGGTTAGACTAGTACAAATTAATCCTGCTCATGCGATGAGGGTGACTGATCTCATAGTCACTTGTGTGGAGACACTAAGGCGAATATGTAGGTGCTCATTAGAGAATGAGTTCACTGAACTGATCTGACTGATTCGCTGGATGGTATTGTACATCACTGTCAACCAGCTTGATTATATTGTCACAGTTGCGTGGATGGTACTCGGACTTGAGACACTAAGGACACCTTGTCGGTGAACTTCTGTTCTTTGACCTTAGTTTATGAATCTCTAACCACGGGATTCTAAATAGCCAAGGATCAGGTGCAGCGGAATACCGTCGAAGGGAAATGAGGGTCAATAAGGAAGCATTCGCTCTCGGTACTTAGAGAGGGAATGCTCTAGGAAGGGTGCGCGGAAGTCCCTAGCCAAGACGGACGATAATATCGGAAAAGGAGTTTTCCGATATTATACGGCGGCATCCAATCGAAGTGAGTCGACCGGTTAGGGTTTGACAGTATACTATACCCTGAGTTGACTCGAGAGCATTGTACGAATGAAGGATTATATCCACGCGGTAACTGTCGGCGGAAAGGTTCCAAGAGTAGGTTACTTAACCCCGATACCTTCCGGGTTCACGCGGTGTTGCTTGGCACCCAACATGATCGGAGGCCCGACCGAATCCGATGTGCGACATTGATTCGGTTGATTAATTAATTAATATGAGTTATTAATTGATTAATCAAGCCAGTGAGGAGTCACTGGACTTATTGGGCCATTAATCGGACTGGTAATTGGGCCTAGAGGGTCACACGCAAATGATTCTCAAGGCGATCGATAAATAAAAGAGTTTTATATTAACCGAGGGTTTTTATGAAAAACCGCACGGTTAGTATAAAATGTAGCGAACGGGCTGAGCAGGCCAAGATGCTGCTAACCCTAGCCACCCCCACCTCTCTTTCTCTCTCTCTCGGTACCCCAAAAGAACCCAGATCCCCGGATCTGCTCCGCCGCTTCACCGACTCCCGTTCGACGAAAAATCATCTGCGCGTTGTGGTGATCGTTGCGGCGAACGACAGAGACTTCGTGGGCTGCGAAGAACGAGGAACGTGAGGATATCCGTCGCGAGGAGGATTGCATGGACTCCGTTAGAGGCCGGGCGCTTGCGCGGCTTGCGGTGTCACACTGACGGAACCGAACCGTTGCATATTCGAACCCGCACACGGTAAGAATCCGATTATCTGATAATCATTCTACTTTTATCGAAACGGGAACGGATCGCAATATTTTAATCTTTAATTTCCGCTGTGTTTTTGCGACCCAGAGAAACACGAGAACCTAACAGTGGTATCAGAGCCAGTATCTATTGTTTCTCGTCCCGTTTTGGTCTCCACATTAATTTTTCATGAATTATTCCATGCATTAATTCGATTGTTTGCTAGACCCATGTTTATATGATGAACACACAATAATTCGATTATTATTAGTCTGCAAAATTCGATTTTTTTTTTTTTTTTTTTTTTTGGGGGGGGGGGGGGGGGTGCTTTTCATGTTCTTCGTTTGACAAAGAATAGCGGCCGTTTTGGCTTCGGACGGGCATCCCCAAGTGTTGGGGAGGTGGGGCCAACACCCTGGATCATCTAAGGGGGTCGCTAGGCACCACCGGGTAACAAGGGCGTCGCCGGAGAACCCACTGGAGGTGGCCAGATTGGGCCCTATTTCCTCTTCTTTTCGGTTTTGAGAAAACAGAAAAATTAGAGTGAATAAAGGGGCCCGGGCCAGCTAGTTAAAGGGGCCACTGGCGCCCCTGGGGCAACCCTGACGTAGACGGGCGGTGCCGGGCGCCGGCCAGCGGCGGCGCTGCAACTCCTTTACCCTCCACCTACAACTTGATATCAAAGGGAGGGGCATAGCCAACAGGTTCTTATGGGGCACCGACGGCGAGCCCACCAGCGACCGGGGCTTCACAAACGTGAGAGGACGTCGCCGTCGAGCCAGCCGTCGGCCACCGACGCAGTTTCCTCCCTGCTGCCGCCAACCACCTGCTACAGGTTTAGGGTTTAGGTTATGGGGTGGGGAAAAAAGGGGGCAGGGGTGGACCAGTCTTGGGACCGGGCCCGAGCCGGTCAAATGGCTGGACCGGCCCCGAGCCGGCCTAGGGCCACCAGAACCAGGCCTGCACCTGGTCTCGGCCTTGGCTCGGACCTAGGTCCGAGCCATGAATCTCCCTTATGGGCTGGGCCCATTTTTCATTAAAACCCCTCATTTTAATCCCTATTTAAACCTAATTAAGCCCTTTTGACCCAATTGATATATGATTAGATTTTAAATTTATATTTCATAAATATTTTGAAAATTAAATTTTTTATATAATATTATTGAATTGGGTTATTAATGGTTTCGAATTCATTATTAACAAATTGTTGTTATAGATTTCAGTTAGTTATTAATTTAAATGTTAAATTAATAATTAATTTTAATAGACTAATTTAAGTGTTAAATTAGTTATTATTAGTTAATTTAAATTAATTATTAATTTAAGTGTTAAATTGATAGTTAATTTTGATTAAGTAATCTATTGGATTAATTAAATGTTATTAATTAATTAGTGTTAATTATTAGTTTAAGAGTTAAATTAATAATTAACATTAATAAACTAATCTAAAAGTTAGATAAGTAGTTAATGATTAATTTCTGTTAATTATTAGTTTAAGAGTTAAATTAGTGATTAACATTAATTAATTAACTAGTCTAACAGTTAGATTGGTAATTAATAACTAATTAGAATTTATTATTAATTTAAGTGTTAAATTAATGATTAATTTTAATTTACTAATCTAAGAGTTAGATTAGTAATTAATTATTAATAGTCTAATTGTTACATTATTAATATTGTTTAATCTAATTGTTAGATTATTTTAATTATTAGAAATATTCTAATTTGCATGGAATAATCTGGAAATTATTAATTTAGAGTGTGTACACATGTGATGTGTGATTATATGCTTTTAAATTTAATTTAATTACATGTTAAGTTAACTAAAAGTGTTTTCGAAATTCTAAAGCCAATTTTGATTGGAACCTAGTTTTTGAAAGTAAAAAATTATTTAATTTTAACAAACTCTTTTATTATAGCCATGTGATACGCTGAATCTTGTGTGAAATGTTTAAAACACACCGTGGTCATGGATAAGCACTTATTTAAATTATTCATGTGATAAATGTCTTGTGTGGATCGTGGATGCATGATGGATATTTATTAATTATTAATAAATAGAGGTTTGCGTACCTCTCTATCTCATAATCCGATGTACTTCTACCTCTCTCTCTCTTGTACTCGCCATAAGGCTTTCTTGTATTTCACATGTAATTCTAGAATTATTGTAATATGATCGAGACAACTAGGGAAGGAGCGAAGATGATCCACAGTTGCAACTAGGACGGCGATATGATGAAGATCTCTCGCCTATATGTTTGCAGGTTTATCTGATATAAATGTTATGTTAGACTGTGTGAGCGTTTGACTGTTGGCTCCAGTCAAACCCATTGTGCTATCCATGACCACACTAATGACATAGATGAGATGCATTGTTTTATTTTGATTATGAATCAAAGCAGGTATAGTATTTAATACATATATATGATATATTTATATACTATTACTTAGGAGAGACCAAGATAAAAGTTATATAAATATCCTCGTCTTAATTTTAAGCCGTAACACGAGTAGCATTTAAATTAATAATCAACAATGATTAATTATTAACTACTAATCTAACACTTAGATTAGTCAATTAATGTTAATTATTAATTTAACTCTTAAACTAATAATTAACACTAACTAATTAATAATTAATTAATCTAACAGTTAGATTAGTCTTTAAATAGTCTAATTGTTAGATTATTAATGGAGTTTAATCTAACTGTTAGACTATTAGAAATGTTCTAATTTGTATGGAGTAATCTGGAATTATTAATTCGGAGTGTGTGCACATGTGATGTGTGTTTATTGCTTTTAAATTTTGATCTAATTGCATGTTAAGATAATAAATGAGTTTTTCGAAATTCAAATACCAATTTTGATTGGATCCCAGCTTTTTGAAAGCCAAAATTATTTATTTTGAAAACTCTTTTATTTTAGCCATGTGATGCGCTATATCTTGTGTGGATGTTTAAAACACACCGTGGTCATGGATATGCACTTATTTAATTGTTCATGTGATGAATGATGTGTTTGTGTGGATCATGAATGAATGATGGATGTTTATTAATTGTTAATAAATAGAGATCTGCGTATCTCTCCCTCTCTCATTCTTTGATGTATTTCTACCTCCCTCTCTCTTTTACTCGCCATAAGGCTCTCTTCTAATTACATGTAATTCTAGAATTAGTGTAATCTGATCGAGGCAAACGAGGAAGGAGTGAGGACGATCCACAGGTGCAACCAGGAAGGCGAAAAGATAGAGATCTCTTGTCTATGTGTTTGCAGGTTTATCTAATGTAAATGTTATGTTAGATTGTGTGTGCGTTTGACTGTTGGCTCCAGTCAAACCCACTGTGCTATCCATGACCACACTTGACATGTATGTGATGCATTGTTTTTCTTTTGATTATGAATCAAAGCAGGTATAGTATTTAGTAAATATATACGATATATTTATATACTATCACCTAGGAGAGACCAAGATAAAAGTTATCTAAATACCCTCAGATAAACTTTAAGCCGTAACGCGAGTAGTTAAGAACTTACCGCGTGGTCCACCATCGTTATAGTCATAGGATTCGAATCACTTTAGGTAAGTTTGTTGTGCTATCCACAAGACCTGCTTAATTGGGAGGAGAAACTCTGGCTATGGCGTTAGATGCCTATATGATCGGGGTAGAGGAACCATGTAGCTTTGTTGTGCTATCCACAAGGGCTGCATGCAAATCTATGCTCGTCGCGTAATGATGGTTAGCTTAGACCAGAATTAGTGGTTTGTTGTGCTATCCACAAGGCCATTAAATCTCTGGGGACCGAAGCTATGATCAGATATTGCAAGGAGTTGCAAGTCCCATGAGTTGGGTGCTCTTTGATTGTATTACAGTTTGTTGTGCTATCCACAAGGCTGTAGTGCAAGTCATTGAGATTCTGATCCCCACTAGGAGACTGTCGGCGTCTTTCGTTCTATATAACTAAGGGTTATACAGTCCGTCGAAAATTAGTGGGAGTTAAACTTGAACAAAAGACCATATCTTGTTTTAAATTTTAATAATTGAACATATGCTAAATAGATTTTACTTATCTCTTGTAGGGAATAATGTCGTCGAATAACCCACTTCGTGGCATGCTTGATGCCAAACGTTTGACTAGCCTGTACTACTCAGATTGGTTCAGAAACCTGAAGAATGTCTTCAGATCTGAACACATTGGCTATGTCCTTGGATCTGATCCTCCTGCTGAACCGACATTGGATGCCCTTGACGCAGAGAATGCTCTAGGAAGGATGCGCGAAAGTCCCTGGCTAGGGCGGACGATAATATCGGGAAAGGAGTTTTCCGATATTCATCAGCGGCATCCAATCCAAGTGAGTCGACCGGTTAGGGTTGGACAGCTCGCCATACCCTGAGTTGGCTCGAGAGCATTGTACGAATGAAGGATTATATCCACGCGGTAACTGTCGGCGGAAAGGTTCCAAGAGTGGGTTACCTAACCCCAATACCTTCCGGGTTCACGCGGTGTAGTTTGGCACCCAACGTGATCGGAGGCCCGGTCAAATTCGATGTGCGACATCAATTCGATTGATTAATTAATTAATAAAGGGTTATTAATTGATTAATAAAGCCAGTGAGGAGTCACTGGGCTTGTTGGGCCATTAACTGGACTGGTACTTGGGCCTAGAGGGTCACACGCAAATGATTCTCAAGGCGATGGATAAATAAGTGGGTTTTATACAAACCAAGGGTTTTTATGAAAAACCGCGCAGTTAGTATAAAACATAGCGAACGGGCTGAGCAGGCCAAGCTGCTGCTAACCATAGCCACCCCTCCTCTGTTTCTCTCTCTCTCTCTCTGGCGTCCAGACAGATCCAGATCTACTCCGCCGCTTCTCCGAATCCCGTTCGACGAGAAATCATCCGCACGTTGCGGCGATCATTGCAGCGACCGGTGGAGGTTTCGTGGGCTGCGAAGAACGAGGAACGTGAGGATATCCGTTGCGAGGAGGATCGTGTGGACTTCGCTAGAGGCCGGGCGCTTGCGCGGCTTGCGGTGTTGCACCGACGGAACCGAACGGTTGCGATTCGAATCCGCACACGGTCAGAACTTCGATTATCCGATAATCGATTTTAGTTTTTCGAAACGAGAAAACGGATCGCTGTTTTATTTTATTTTCCGCTGCGTGAGCGATCCGGAGAAACCCGAGATTAATAACTTACCGCGTGGTCCACCATCGTTATAGTTATAGGATTCGAATAACTTTAGGCAGGTTTGTTGTGTTACCACAAGGCATGTTTAATTGTGAGGAGATACTATGACTATGATATTAGATGTCTTTATGATCGGGGTAGAGGAACCATGTAGGTTTGTTGTGCTATCCACAAGGGCTGCATGCAAATCTATGCTCGTTGCGTAACGATGGTTAGCTTAGACCAGAATTACTGGCTTGTTGTGCTATCCACAAGGCCATTAAATCTCTGAGGACCGAAGCTATGATTGGATATTGCAAGGAGTTGCAAGTCCTATGAGATGGGTGCTCTTTGATTGTTTTACAACTTTCTTGTACTATCCACAAGGTTGTACTGCAAGTCATTGCGATTCTGATCCCCACTAAGAGACTGTCGGCGTCTCCCGTTCTATATAACTAAGGGTTATACAGTCCGTCGAAAATTAGTGGGAGTTAAAACTTGAACAAAAGACCATGTCTTGTTTTAAAAGTTAATAATTGAACATCTACTGAATAGATTTTATCTATCTCTTGTAGAGAATAATGTAGTCGAATAACCCACCCCGTGGCATACTTGATGCCCTTTTGACTTATCTGATCTACTCGGATTGGCTCAGACACTTGAAGAATGTCTTCAGATCTGAGCAGATTGCCTACGCCCTTGATGTTGATCCTCCTACTGAATCGGCATTAGATGCCCCTAAAGCAGATATGATAGCTAACAATAAAAGATCAAAAGACAAAGACAAAAGAGTACTAAAGGGTGACTGCTTCTACGGTAAGCAGAATGGTCACTAGAAGAGGAACTGCAAGTAGATCTTCAACGATAAAGCTCATGGAAAGGTGAAGCTGTTTGAAGCTTTAAATATCTATATGATAGATATCAACTTGTCAGTAAGAGATTCCACATCTTGGGTATTAGATACTGGTTGTGTTTCTCACATCTGTCATGATGTATAGATGCTGACAAATAAGCGCAAGCTGAGAAAAGGCAAGGTGGAATTGAGGCTAGGAAATGGCGCAAAAGTTGCGACGATTGATGTATGGACAACAAACCTCAAGCTTCCATCGGGGGACGCCTTACTATTAGAAGATTGTTATTATGTTCCTAACATAATAAAGAACATCATATTAGCATCTTGTTTGGACAAGATATGATATAGGTTGACTACTGAAAATAGAAGTTGTTCGATTTATTATAGTAATAAATCAATAGCTTCGACATCTTTAGTCAACAGTCTATATGTAAGGAATGAGGTTTTGGGTACAGTTATCGGGTCGGTTTCGGAGTCGGACCCCTTGTTTGGGCCCCGGTGGGTCAGGGGCGTGCCTTCTAAACGACGTCTGGGGTGCACAACATTGTTTAGGTAGCTTGCTGTTGTGCCGCGTGGACGGACATTGGGGCACGTATGTACGGCCCCGGTCATGTCGTCTGAATGGCGTCTTAGATGGACGGTGCGATTCAGACATTCTGCCAGAGTACGTCCCCGTCCTGTCGCCTGAATCGCATATGTCGAGGACGACACGATTTCATCTGTTTCGGTTTGATGCCCCGAACCTTCCCTCCTTTTTCTCATTCTTTCCTTCTCTCTTTCTCTCTTCCCTTTCTCCGATCCCCTCCGTTTCCTCCTTTCCTTTCTCCTTCTCCTTCTTCCTCTTCCACCACTCCAACACCTCTCTACCTCTGACCACTACTACCACCACCTCCTCCGCAGCACTTCATTCTCCGGGCGGCGGCCGATGTCCCGGCGGAGTGACAGCATCCACGGCGGTACCGACGGCGGTTTGCGATGCGGCGGTTCAACAGCATGGAGCTAGGAGGAGTTCAAGTGACTGGTAGGGGGACGATCCTTATACGTGATTTGGTTGTTTTATCCATGTTTTCCCGCTTGAAGCATGCGACGTGTGTGGAGATTTGGGTAGAATGAGCATGTTTAAGGAGCTTTTTAATGAAAATGGTCATTTTTATGAAATGGGAATTAGTGCGTTTCAAGTGGTAAATTGGATTCTCCCATTCATTTCCTATTTTTTGATATTTTGAGGGTAATTTTGGGGGAGAGGAAACCCCGTTTTGAGGCTCGGGAGAGGTTGCAGGAAACCAGATTTTGGGCTCTAAATGGCGTCGGGCTAGGTGACGCCATTTGAAATGGTGACAGGCTAGGGCGACGCCATTTAGGCCAGATTTGTCCCAGGAGCAGTTTCTGTGGGAACGAGTTCTGTTTTTAATGGCGTCTGGGGATGGCGACGCCATTTGAAATGGTGACTAGCTAGGACGATGCCATTTAAGCCAGAACCCCATTAATCCATGAAATTAACATGTGTTTACATTGTTAGATAGTTCGATTAAATGCATGCTTGAAATTGTAAATCGAGGCCGAAGATTTCTGTATGATTGGAATCGCATTGTTTGTGTGTGTGTGTGTGTTTATGCGATTTTGGAGCTAGAATGATTGTGGTTTGCGTTTGACATCTTGTGTCGGTGTGGGGGGGACGCGGTGTCTATGTGGCATTGTTGTCGTACCGGTGTGGGAGGGGTACATGTTAGTGCTTCACTTGTGGCTGGGTAAAGCAGAACTACCTAGAGCTAGACATGCCGTAGTAGCCAGCGTGCTATCCGAGGGGTTGTTGCTTGGTCCCAGCGGGTCGGTATTTTTCTTATTTGTCGTGGCAGTTTTCGGCGTGTTTCTTACTGTGGAGCTGGGTTGGTGCTACTGGAGTTTACCCTTTCGTCACTGGGCCTGATGTAACATGAGATATCGAGGTTATGAGTGGTACCCTTCGCCCCTTAGCCTAATGTGATCCGGGAGGTTAGGGTTACGGGTAGTCCCTATAGCTTCGGCTTGAGGGGGGTCTCGCCGGTCCCCAGGGCCCTCGTGAAGCGCCTAGGCCTGGCGTTGAGCGAAGTCCAGTCGATAGGACAGTGGTCTAGACTGCTTGTGTGCACACGTGACTAGATGGTGGTGGTTCACTAGTCCCAGTTAGTCCTAGTTTAACTCACTGCCTCATCCTATTGTGAGTGCTTAGAATGTACGTGTGATTATCATGAAAAATCTAGGTTATTTAGTGTGAAATAAACCTATTAAAAACAGCAACTAAGTGCAGTGATCGTCAGAAACTTTTAACTAAAAAGTTCCTAAAGAAGTATGATCACCTACCTGTTTAAACGCAGAAGATATGAAGTCCTTGGTTCCCCTTCCTCAGCCGGCTGAAGAAAGAGAGCCCTTCTTTGCTTTTTGTTCTTGCTGTTGAATTTGAAGTTTGAGGTTGAGGTTGAGGATCGTCCAGAAATCCCTTTTGACTTGTGCTTGATTTGCTCCTTTTGATTCTCTCGTTGTTGTTGAGTGCAGCAGAAAGTATAGAAAGAAAAATGAGATGATGAGAACTTAAGCATAAATAGTATTTATTCTAATCATGGTGTTGAACATGCAACTAAACATAGAACTTACTTGTTAGGATAGCTTTTGAAACCCCTTAATCAAATAGGTTTTTGAAAGAATGCAGTGTTGTGTGTGTGTTGCATAGAATGATGATGAAGAATAAGAAATTAATGAAGTGAAAATAAAGATGCAGAAATGAAACACTTATGCCCAATTGTTGAATTCTTGAATGGATGAAGACTTGAAAGGACGCCAACTTCTGGAAACAGCGCTTCAGCGTTCCGACGTTTGTTGCTTTGATCTTCAATTCGCTATCGCTCCAGTAATTCAACTCAAGATTATGTTCTCTCTCTCTTTCTTTTCACGCTTCAACATGTAAGGTATTTATAGACTTCTTCTGCGTTCGTGATTAACATTGAAAAACTTCGGATTTATCTATCTTAACCGACAGATAAATACTGATTAATTCATCTTTATCTGTAATTATCTAAAACGCGTCCAGTATGGCTGACGCCTTTCAAATTAATTAAGATAAGGATAAATATCCAGGAAAACTTATCTTTATCTTTATTAGGTAAAACGCGTCCACATGTGTAGACGTCTTTTACACTAATTAAGATAAGGATAAACATCCGGAAGAGAAGTTAAAATAGCTTAGTAAACCTAAAACGCGTCAGCACTCACAGACGCCTTTTAGCTAATTAATCAATTGATTAAAATTCAAATTTAAACGTTAAAATATGGATAAAGTCTAAATGGCGTCTACATGGGTCGACGTCTTTTAGACTTCTTCATATTTTAACTGAAATTTGAGCTAAAATCAATTTAATTGATTAACTTAAACATGTCTGTTAAACCCGACACTCAAAAATATTAATAAAAATTAATTAATGATTAAATATTAGACCATTCTGAGGCATTATTATATGATATGAAATTTACTCGAAATGACGTCAAAATTAGCGTGTCTACAGCTGCCTCACCTTGGCATCGTCTATGCAAGGGAGTGAAATGAAATAGAATGTACTGAAAATGTGATGCCAAGGTGTGATGAGACACGCTCTTAACATCACATGATTGGAATTTTTCTCAAAATCATCAATGAAGATAGCTCAAAGAAATCAATGGAATCAATCCTGTCTGGATGAGGTAGACAAGGAAATAAAGTAAGGTCGATCAACCTCCACGGAGTGGGAAGTACCCCAGGTCGTAGACACTGTAGGTTTCATCATGGGGAGCGTTTGCCAGCCAATGTGGACGTGCTGCAACCATGATGGATCTTAAAAGAAAACAAGAAATATTAGATAAAGAATCCAAGCAAGGATAGAATTCCAAGGATATCTTCAAGCGAACCTCAAAGATAATCAAGATACTCAATTCAGAATGGAATATTTCATATCATGTTTGAAGTTATTTGATTAATGGTCTGAAACTTAATCAACAATTAATTCTTATCACAATGATTTCAAAATCCTATATGATGCATGCTGGTCTAAAAGAAAAATATAAAGTCAAATGAAATATAAATTAATCAAGGATAATATTGTTAAATTGTCATTAATGAGTCAAGATACCAATTCTTGTAATTCAATGCTAAGCCGAAGCTCGTTTATCCACGCACCGTTTCACAAAAGTGGAACCATCGTCCTCACTAATTAACAATCCAACGGCCTATCCGTGCGATTAAGAATTCTCTGGAATTATCACTGTTTTTGTTATAGGGGAACTCAAATTCCAGTTTCATCAAAACCACAAGGTCCTTGATATACTCTAATAAATACTTAATATATAGTAATGCGAATGATTTACATGAAATAATACAAGGGTAGAGATAACCGTCTTTTTAGCCACGGTCGGGACTTCATGAATTCCATAGTGAGATCTTCTTGATATTTCCAACTTTGCTCAGAATTTTCTGCAATCAAAATTATTAGTAATTCCAAAACAAATATTCAATTTAAGCCACAAAAACCACAGAATTTCGGGAAAATAGCAAAATTATTGAAACGCGTCATGTTGAGAAGACGCCATTCAACCTTGAAACGCGTCAGTGCTCTTCGACGCCTTTTACTCACAGAAATAGGTTTCTGGTTGTTCTCCACTCGAATTCCAACTCTACCAATACACATCCCCTTTTCAATCCGGAAAAGGTCTACCTAGGATCGCAATTCCTTCTATATAAACATCCTTAGGTTGTTCCCAAGTAATCCTACCATAATCCAAAGATCCAAAGTTGAGTTTTCTTCCAAGCTTTCAAGGTTTCCAAGCTTCCCAAGCTTCAAGAAGGAGGAACTCCGAAAAAGAGGGATGGATTCTTCAAACAAGAAGATGAAGATGTCTCTAGAGAAGTTTGCCGACGTAGAGAATCACCTTAATGGAAGAAATCCCAATCTTCAAGTAAGCTCAATCAACTTCCTTTTCAATTTTTCTTCATGTTCTTCATCAAACTCTCTTTTTATTTTCAGAATTATCCCATGTTTCCTGGACCAAGAAAATTCACGTCTCTCCCTTGGATTCGTAAACTTGCAAAAAGTGTTAAGCTTTCCATGCAAGTGTTCATATCCAAGTGGAATCTTCAAGGACTTGTAGTGCTTGCCAAACATTACAAGAGCGCTAATGTAGATTGGGCGGCTATGGGTGCCTTGATCGAGTGGTGGCATCCCCAAACTCATACGTTCTTCTTCCAAGACTTCGAGTGCACGATCCTTCTAGAAGAAGCGGAACTTCTATTAGGTCTCCCAAAGACCAAAGACAACAAAGATAAGATAGCCTTGACAAAAGAGAAAATCACCGGTCAACAATTGTTGACATCGATCATGAAGGATCCTTCAGAAGCTAAAGGATGCCTTACCAAAAAGGGGATCAATCTCGCAAAGCTAGCTGAGTGGACTTTATATGAAATTGATGATCTAAGGGAGGATGAAGCAGAGGATGTAACAAAAGCTTTAGTCACATGCCTTGCCGGTGCCTTGTTCTTCCCTGCGCAAGATAACATCTTAGAAGATGATCAAGTTAGTGCTATTTGCGCAATCTTCGAAGGTAAATCCATTAGCACTGCACTCTTAGCATATCTTTACAGTAGACTTTCTGCGGCCTCTGTGGGTCGTCCTCCATATGGGTGCATGTTACTCTTTGCCTTGTGGGTTGAGCTCCACTTCAAGTTTGAGCATAGCAAGAAAAGGCCTCTGAATCCATCTCAGATCTTCTTGAATAGTCCAATTCATTGCATAGCTAATATTGTAAAGTTCAATGAGTACATGGTCAACAAAGTTCCAAAACTCAAGACCCGGGCCGACTGGAGAGAGTATTTAAAACTCATGATATCCGACATATTCGACTCGTCTCCACTCGCTCTTGTTGGAAAACCAGTTTGGGTATGCCGTACAACGAGAGCAGACCTCAAGTTGATTGGAGCCACCGAGTTCGTGCTATACAACCCACATCGGTGTCTTACTCAACTTAGCATGGGCCGTCGTGAATTCCCTGAGTTTTCTCCCACACTCCCAATCAAGAAGCGCGACTTGGAATCCGACGAAGATTATAAAGCTATACAAATCATTACTACTCTGTGGAACCATGGCTTTAGTTATCGTGTAAGATCCTCTAAAGATAGAGATAGAGGACTGAAATTTCCTTACCTTAAAGGTCTTTATGATATTCTCCCTTAAATGTCCTCTTTAAAGGATTTCATTGAATAAAGATTGATTTTTCATGCCTTGGAATCTTTCCCCAACTTTCTGTGATGTGCACATAATTTTTCCTTTAGTAAAGACTTGATTTTTCCTGAAAATTTGATAGTTCGGGTTCTGTTAAATTCAAAATGCGTCCACTCAGACAGACGCCTTTCAACAGTAATTCCTTTTCCAGAAATCCAATTTAATCCTCAAAACCCGATTAAAAGGTTAAACTGCGTCTACCAGACAAGACGCCTTTACATTATAATTCATTTTCAGAAATTCAATTTATTCCTTAAAATCTGATTTAAAACCTAAATTGCGTCTACCAGACAAGACGCCTTTAAATTTCTCTCTCCTACTTTTTTTCAGGATTATGCCATTAATTCCATGATTAATTCCCTAAAACGCGTCTTGATAATAAGACGCTTTTCATGATTTTCCTCTGTACGGCTCTGACCAGAATTGAAACGCGTCAGGATGTGTGGACGTGTTTAAGTTAACTTCAAACAGCTGTCCTTGCCGCCTCAACTCATGCGTCCTAAAACGCGTCTGTCTGAGTCGATGCCTTTCAACCTTTTGTTTACAGACCCGCGAAGGCCCCCTTTCTTCCTCACTTTTCACAAAATTTCTCTCTCTTCACCTCTCCGGCGATCTCGCTCTCTCCCCCTCGAAAACTCCCTCTCTTGACCATGGAGCGCGGTGAAGGATCTAGGAAAAAGAAGGCTTTGGCCAAGAGAAGGCGGAGGCACGAAGAAGAAGCCCTCGAGGAGGTCCCGGCGATGCTAGCCGAGGCGGCGACCTTTTTGGAGGAGGAACTCCCTCCACCGGCACCCATGGCGGTGGAAGAAGAAGAGGAGGGCGACCTCCACACGATAAGATCCCTATGGTTTGAATGGATGGAGAAAAAGAGGGAAGAAAGGGGTTCTGACAAGAACCCGGAATCTGGGCTTGAAAGGCGTCCAGACCAGGTGACGCCATTCAAAAGGCGTCGCCATGGGCTGACGTCTTTCAAACTAGATTCCGAATTTTAAATTGGGCAGAAAATCAGTTTGAATTGCGTCAGGGCATGTTGACGTGTTTTGAAAAATGTCTACGTGTGCTGACGCCTTTCAAAACAGAAGTGATTTTCCTTTTTTTTTTCTTTTTTTTTTCTTTTTTTTTTTTTATTCATTGCTGACTCTATTTTTTTTATGTTTTTATTTGCAGGGAGTGATGAGGGCTAGGATCTCCTGGGATTTAGTGGTAGGGGCTTATAGAGGGTTGCCGGACTTCCAGAGGGCGCGCCTGCGCCGGATGGGATTCGGCGAGGTTCTAGACATCGAGCAATTTTGGCTCGATCTGGTCGTCCTGCAGGCATTGCGGGAGAGGTGGCATGCGGAAAGCCGGACTTTCCTAATGCCGTGGGGGCATATGGTCTCCACCCTAGAGGATGTGGCCAGGATTACTGGTCTCCGGGTAGAGGGCCGACCTGTGAGTGGGGTTACTTACCCCAACTATCAGGGATTGGCGGAGGCTCTGCTAGGAATAGAGGTGTCCAGCCTAGGCAGGGAGTCTAGGATGGTCCCTAGGGTGGAGGTAGAGGCTGCCCTAGGTCTAGATGAGCCCCGGCATCGGTCCGACGAGACCCGGGAAGAGTTTAGGGATAGGTTAGCCGAGTCATCTTCCTCTGTCTACTGTAGCGACCCGAGTCAGGGGGAGGAGGTAGATAGACAGCTTAGAGTCTTTCTAGTTTTCTTCTTCGGTCGGTTGCTCTTCGGTACGAAGGGGCGACCATATCCACTGTAGATTCCTTTATTTGTTAGATGATTTAGATAGCCTAGGAGAGTATGCCTGGGGTGCGGCCCTTCTGGCCCACCTTTTCGCCGATCTGTCCGCGGTCACGCCGGACCGTGAGACCACTGTCAGCGGCTTCTCGCTGTTTCTTCAGGTATTAAGTTATTTCATTATTTGTTCATGACATGCAATATGATATGATGATGCTTTTTCTAACCTATATGTTCATGAATGCAGGTGTGGAGTTACTATTACTTCCCGCTCGGCAGAGCGCGGATTGCGAGACCCAGTGCCGTCCCATTGGCCTGCCGTTGGCAGCCAATCGTGGACACGGCTCCACAGCACCACCAGTTGACGGCCCTTCGCCGTCAGTTCTTGGACTATCCAGAGCTTCTGGTAAGTTTTTAATTTATTCAATGCAATCTTTTATTGTTTAAATGCAAATGAATGCATCTAATCTATATGCAGGTGATCTGGCGCCCGTACCTTGGTATGGGCGAGGAGGGTCAGCCGTGGGTGACAGCTGGCAGGAGGAGGTTCGGGAGGCAAATGTGGCTACATTGCCTCAACGAAATTAAGCCCCTCCGCCTCCGGCTCGTGATGAGGACCCTGGGCCTCCACCAGGAATGGATCGACGAGGAGGTCCCGGGGGACGTCGGGAGGAGCATGAGGGGCAAGCAAGCCCTCACAGATTGGCGTGAGAAATTCCCGGAGCAATATGAAGACTGGCATCGCCGGGGTGTCAGAGTGGAGTCACGGGCGGAGAGTAGCGAGGCCTACCTCCAGCAGTACCGGGCTCACTACGACGATCAGCTTCGGCTCCTCCGACCACTCGATGTAAGTATGCATTTATGCGTCTTTAATTTATTATTATCTTGATTTATATTTATGAATGAATGAATGTATGTGCGATATGCAGGATGCACGTGATGCAGTCATCATCGACCTCCGGTCCCGCCTACATGATGCGGAGGCCTAACTAGAACAAGTCCAGAAAGAATTGTTCGATCTGGTATGTATGCATGAATATGAGTGCATGTTTTAATTAATTAACTGTTTTGGCGATTGACACTGACAGTTATCTTTTGATGCAGCGAGCTGTCTACACCCAGGCGGCTCCCCCTTCTTATGGAGCAGCATCATCCTCTTCCGCCCATGACGCTGCTCTGGCTGATCTTCAGAGTCAGCTCACCTCCGCCATCCACCGGGCTTCTCTCGCGGAGGAGGACCGTGCTGCTCGGGTAAGTTCTTCAACTTTTCATTTCTGAATTTGATTTTAATTACTTGATTGCCTTGAACTAACAATGACTTTTATTCAGGTTGCTGAGCTTCAGGAAGCCCTTCAGAGAGCTGAAGCGGAGCTGGAGCATGCCCGTACTGCAGCGGCTCGCGCCGAAGCTGATGCTGCGCGGATCCGGGCTCTAGAGGAGCAGGTGGCGCGTCTCTCCACTGGAGATCTTGCACGCCTCCAGATTCGCCTGGAGGTTGTAACTGAGGAGAGAGATCGCGACCGCCTTCGACTGGAGAGTCTTCAGGGTCGGCTGTCAGTCGCGGAGCATGAGCACAAGATGGTGGAGGAGCGATATCAGCGAGCTCGGCAGCGTGCCCATGAGTGTGGTCTAACCAGTGCCTTCACGGCCAGTGTCGCCATGTCTTCTGGTCAGGCAGGTCCGAGTGCGATGGGGCCACCTCCATCTCCTAGTCGAGGGCCAGCACCGGATGCACCTGACGAGGCCCAGAGCCAGTTGGACGAGGGCGGAGGGGAGAGCCAGCCTTGAGGGCTCATGTATCTTCTTTTTTTTTCATGTATCATGTACAAAACACTTTCTAATGAAATACATGAAAATTTTGGGCTTCAATCTTGTGTTCCTGTGCTTGTCTTGTATTCTGTACATCACTTAACAAACAGGTTAAGTATCTATTTAGGCTTAGCCCCTTGCCTGACCAAATAAATGGTCAATTAATCTTTTCCTTCAATAAATGGTCAAGGGGCATGGCCTTTATTAACAAAGGTAATGAGAATAATCAAACTTAAGCAAAATGCAACATACAAGCAAACAGATGCTCACTGAAAATAAAAGGAATGAAACACATTAAATGCCACAAGCAAATGCTAATTGAAATATTTTTTTGATGTTTTGAAATATTCATTTTTGTTTGGGTTTTGAAATATATGCTTTTTTTTTTGAATTTTGACATATATATATTTTTTTTGAATTTTTGACATGTATTTTTTTTGAATTTTTGACGTATGAAATTTTTTTTGGAATTTTTGACATATGAAATTTTTTGAATTTTTGACTAAAAGATCAGCATGGTACTTAGATCAAAAGATCATATTCATTTATTAACTTAATTTCCAAATTGTTCTTTGACAATTTAACTTAAACCCATCGTGTTTGAACTTGTGTTTCCATTCGTGATCCCATTTGATGATTTGACCCTTAGTCAATCTAAGTCATTCCTTAAGTTTGGAGTACACCCCTTTAGAAAGAAAGGAAGAATAAGTTTAGAAAGCCCATGAGAAGGTTCCGGAGACTTAAAAAGATGTCCCTTTCCTACCCTGATCTCCGTTGGGGTTCGGTCATTTTCCTTCCGGGGTATTTATCGACCTTGTGTTCCCTTTCATTTCATTTCGTGGCAACGTTTGTAATGTAATGGCCTTTTTTATTTGACATTTGGCTTTTGTTTTTGCTTTTCTATGTTTTTTTTTTTTTTCAGAACGGATCTCCCCATTTTTTTTTTATGACGGCCTCCTACTAAGATGGTAGGTATTCTTGGTAGTCTATTCTGAGCCTCGTTCTGACATCATGGGCCGAGTGTAAAATAGAATTTTGCTTTTAAAATGAATGATTTGTACTTTACACTTTTAGTCAAGCTTTTGATATTCTTCAGGATTTTGCATCTCTTGTTACTCACGAATCAAACGTGTCAGTGTGTGTAGTAATGGGTTTGAAATTAAGTTATCCAGACTAACTGTGAAATTTGAGTTTATAAACTTTCTGATTCCACTGGTCTTTGTACCATACTGATCGACTCTTTAACCTAAGGGTAGTATTTCTTAAGATGTAAACCATTCTAGGGATGATTTAGCTCTTCTCCTTCTACATTAACCAGACGATAAGCATTACCAGGAAAAGCATGCGATACAACATAAGGTCCTTCCCAGTTGGATTGGAGCTTAGAACGCGGACCACCAGGTTTTACAAAAATCCTTTTAATGACCATTTCACCGACTTTGAACTTACGTTCAATGACTTTCTTTTGATAAAAACGTGCTAGTCTATTTTGATAAACTTTTGCATGATTAGCAGCTGACCACCTTTTCTCGTCTAAAAGTTCCAATTGAGCAAGAAGTGCTGAACGATGTTCATCAATGGAAAATTCCTTGTTCAATTGTACTCTTAATGACGGTATAAGGATTTCGTATGGAACTACCGCCTCCATTCCAAATGTTAAGGAATAAGGAGTTTGCCCGGTAGGCGTGCGGATTGAAGTTCGGTAGGCCCATAGAGCCTCAACCAACTTCTCTGGCCAATCTGCGAATTTGTTAGATTTACACGTCTTTTTGATGATTTTTATCAAAGTCTTATTTGTTGCCTCTGCTTGGCCATTGCCTTGCGGATAATAAGGAGATGAATGATGCAATGCAATTCTATACCTGTTGCAGAGGTCCTTCAATTCTTGTGATACGAACTGCGGTCCGTTGTCGGTAACGATGGTGCTTGGAATTCCAAATCAGGTGATGATGTTCTTCATGATGAACTTGCAGACGGTTGATGCTTTGACTTCCGTGTACGCTTCAGCTTCTGCTCACTTTGTAAAGTATTCCATTGCCGTGAGAATGAAAGATTTTTGCTTGATGCCGGAATCTGGGTTACCAAGAGGTCCAATAATGTCGAAAGCCCACATGGAGAAAGGCCATGGGGAGGAAACATGATGGAGTGAAGATGCAGGAGAATGAATTTTGTCGGCGTGAAGTTGACACTTAGCACACCTACGGACATATCCTACACAATCTTCTTCCATGGTTGGCCAATAAAATCCTTGTCTAAGGATTTTCTTTGCTAGCATCTGTCCATTAACATGGCCACCACAAACTCCACTATGAGCTCCTACCATAACCTTCTAAAGCTCATCCTCGTCTAGACATCTCAGAAGAACTCCATCAAAACCTCTCTTATATAATGCTCCTCCAACTAAGGTGTATCGTTGAGCAACTCTCCTGATAGCTCTCTTCTCCTCAGTTGTAGCTTCCTCAGGATACGATTGATCTTCACAATATTTTGCAATTTCATAATACCATGGCTTCTGTTCCTCATCCATCTCTTCTAACAGCTCCATCAACATGATTTCTCTTTTCTCCACAATACTCCCATCTCTGAATTTCTTCAGCAATTTCTCCTTAGTTCTAAGAAATGAAGGGTCTTTCACGGCAGGTGAAAGACGCCTATGAACTATGATTGATTCAGATTGCTTGCTGATCTGAAAATCAAGGGAAGATGCAAGTGAAGCTAGAGCGTCAGCTAGGATGTTTTGATTTCTAGGGACATGGACAAAGATCAATTTTGTGAAAAGCTTTGAGTATGCAGAAGTAAGTTCTTGATAAGGCTTGAGCTTAGGATCAAGAGTTCGATACTTGATCAGCACTTGGCGAAGAATTAGTTGGCTATCACCCACAATCCTGAGTTTAGTGGCACCATGAACATGAGCAGCCTCGAGGCCAGCAAGAAGTGCTTCGTATTCAGCTATGTTGTTGGTGACTGGAAAATCAAGCTGAAAGGCTTGTGGAATGGTGACACCTTCAGGTGATAATAGAACGATTCCAATACCCTTTCCATGAGAATTCAGAGCTCCGTCAAAATGCAGAGTCCACATATCATCTCTGATTTGATTTACGGACATCAGTTCCTCATCCGGAAACTCTGATCGCACTGGATCAAATCGAGGAAGGGGATGATGAGCGAGATGTTCTGCTATGGCATAGCCCTTGATCGCTTTCTGCTGAATGTAAATGATATCGAATTGAGATATAAAGCTTTGCCATCGCGCTAACCTATCAGTAAGAACAGATTTCTCCAGAAGGAATTTGATCGGATTCATCCTAGCGATGAGGTGGACTTCATGGGCCAGAAAATAATGCTTCAATTTCTGAACAACCCAAACCAATGCTGCACATGTTTTCTACATCGCCGTGTATCTCTGTTCAGCGGGGTTGAGAAGTTTAAAGAGATAGTAGGCTGCCCTCTCCTTTCCTTCTTCATCTTCTTGTGCTAGGACAGCCCCCACTGCATCATCCAGGACTGAAATATAAAGTATCAATGGTTTGCCTGGAGATGGTGGCTTCAAAACAGGAGGACTTGCCAAATAGTCCTTTAATCCATCAAATGCCTCCTGACACTTATCGTCCCAATTGAATTTGACTCCTGGCTTGGTAAGCTCGTAGAACCGCTTATACCTTTGTGAGTGCTGGGAGACAAAACGGCGAATAAATTGCAACCTCCCAATTAATCCTCTCAATTCTTTCAAGTTTTTGGGAGGTGGCATTTCTCTGATAGCCTTCGCCTTATTGGGATCGATCTCAATTCTCCGTTTGCTGACAATGAATCCAAGCAATTTTCCTGAAGATACCCCGAATACATATTTCTTGGGGTTCATCTTTAACTGATATTCTCTAGATCTCTCTAATACCCTTGCCAAAACTTTGGCGTGCTCAGCCTTTGTTTTAGACTTAACCAATAAATCATCCACATACACTTCCAGATCTATATGCATCATGTCATGAAATATTGCCATCATAGCCCTCTGATAAGTGGCTCCAGCATTCTTCAATCCAAATGGCATGACAACATAACAGTATGTTCCCCAAGGTGTAGTGAATGAGGTCTTTTCTTGATCCTCTTCTGCCAGCTTAATCTGGTTGTATCCTGAAAATCCATCCATAAACGATAACGTTTCATAGCCAGCAGTGTTATCGATGAGTACATCAATATGAGGCAATGGAAAATCGTCTTTAGGATATACCCGGTTCAAATCGCGGAAGTCAATGCAAATTCTGACCTTCCCGTCCTTCTTCATAACCGGGACTATATTGGCCACCCATTGTGGATAAAGGACAACTCTAATAAATTTGGCTTTGTGTAATTTGTCGACCTCTTCCTTCATCTTTAGAGCCATTTGTGGGTGGAATCGCCGTAATTTCTGCTTGACCGGACTAGCTCCATCTTTTAATGTTAACCTGTGTTCAACTAAAGATGAGTCTAACCCCGGCATATCTTCATAACTCCAGGCGAAAGTGTCCTTATAGTCCTTAAGTACTTGTACCATTGCCTTCTCATCCTCTGTAGAAAGATTTTTGCTGACGAGGACAACCTTAGGTTCGTCTTCAGTCCCTAAGTTTATTTCTTTGGTGGGCTCTTCTATGGCAGCTGAGGGTTCATCAAATCTCTTCACTCCACTGGCATACGCCTCAGCCGCGTCCTCATCATCTTCCTCATCTTTAATAATGGGGTCTTTTCCATGCACTAACTCATATACCCCATACCCATCATTAACTGACTCATCGTCCGTACAATCTTCTGGCATTTGAATTGGATCTTCTAAAAGCTGAGGGATTAAAGAGCAAGAAGAACACTTATCAGCTAAGTCCTGGAGGTATCTATCTGGAATTTGCCTACCCTTAGGCTTCCTAGACTTCCTAACCTAACTAACCTGCCTAAAACTGGACTGCCTAACTTCACTAAACTGCCTATCATAACCTAATGAAGATGAAGCAGGATGAAAATCCTGGGATACAAGTGGAAATACAGGGGAATCCTCCCGTAGGGAGGGACAGAGTAGATCTAAGAGAGAATCTTGACCGACGGACCCGCGCGATAGGGGGCAATCGGACAAGTAAGATGTTTCCTCGATGAGGATTTAGGAAGAATTTGTTGCCAAATTGGCGTTTTTTTTTGGACCATCGAGGAGTTAAACATAAAGCAAGAATGGATGCAAATGGAAGGAGGATCAGACGGAGGAAGCGGCACCAAGGCCAAAGGATTAGGGGGATCATATAGCAATATGTCCCAGATCAGATCATACATCCTCTCTAGGTCGAGAGGAGGGGATGGAATGAGGTCCCGAGGGGACAGAGTGATCATAACGGGCGGAGCCCGTGGAATATCTTCAGTGATGACCCGCGACCACGTCGGGGTCAAGAGCAGTGTGCGGAATAGAGTATGGAGCATAAAGATATGGGAAGGATATGTCCCTCTCCAGAGCAGATCTGTTGTACAACCAACTTCATAGGGGTCATCTGGCTCCCCTTCATCGGTTTCTTCCGATAGCAGTATCTGCTTATCAAAGATGGCACCAGGACCTTCAATCAGCTCGTCGATCTGCGGCGGCCACTTGGGTTCTGCAGGATCTAGGAATAATCTGTTCAGTACTATGTAGAGGTCCCTTAGATCGAACCATCTGTACCATTCACATTCGGGGTCATGGAATTTCCTCCTTTTCATAGGCCGCAGAGCCTCCAAGGATTGGTACGTAAGTAGTTCAGAACAATGTCTGGCCAAGTCTCTCCCATATATGTTATGGAGGTCAAAACATGAAGTAAAGACCACCGTGTTGTCGTGACTAAGTATGGGCCCTTTTACAAAGTGTGTATACAGGGTCCATGTTAGGGGATCTCGGCCTTCCTTAGGTGGTGTAGATATTGTCTCCAGGATTTTTCGACCTTCTTCAATCTATGCTTGCTGAACCAGATCTTGCTTCAGTCTTCTTGGCCTATAGCCCAGACCACTTTCAGGTGCTGCTCGATGATCTTTGACAGGAGAGGTCCTGCCTTGTAACTGTGTGCCCAGACCTCTCCCAGGCTGATAGCCGTTCTTCATCATGATTCTCCATCCTGGGGTACTCATGCACTTCCCCTTTTTGATAGCATTTAATGGGTAAGGAGAAATGGTGGCGGCTTTCAAAGGATCAGCCACTGGACGGTAGACCTGTAATACCAACAGAAAAGGTTGTCGGCCAGGTAAAACAGCAGATTTAACATTCAATGTATGAGCAGCAGCAAGGATCGGCATGCTCGTTACTTTAATAATTCGTCCTTTGAAAGGGAATTTGAGGCATTGGTGATTCGTAGAAGGAATCGCCTCAAGAGTTTTAATGTAAGGACGTCCTAGAATGGCATTTATAGAAGGGTCAATTTCGAGAATGTGAAATTCAACCTCTGCATGATTTACGGGACCTAGCTCTACTTTTAAATAAACCATTCCCAGAGGGGAACGGGTAGAGTTGTCATATGCTGTAACTGAAATGGAGCTGGGCAGCCACTTCTCCTTGGGCACACCGCACAGCTCTAGGGTCTTCGGGGGTAGAACATTGATTGAAGCCCCCGTGTCAACCAGGCACGCATCCACGGCCTTCTTGCAGATATTGACCGTGATGCTTAGAGCCATGCTTCTGGCGGCTGGCGGTGCTAGTTCCGATGTGTGGAATGTAATAGAGGGCTGATCCCCCTGAGGAACTAGTAGTGCTGCAATTTTCTCTACCGGCACGTCCTCGTTGACCATCACCTTCTGTAGGTATTCCATTCAGGCTTCTTGGTGAATCTTGGACCTTTTGATCAATTCAAGTACGGTGATCCGTGCCGGTGTTCTGTCCAGATGTTTCAACAAGTCATATTGAGTGCCTGGTGCACTCTCTTCATTATGGGCTTCCTCAGTCGGCCGTGATGGGCCGTCTCTGACTGTGGACTGAGGGAAGACTTTGTTGAAAATCCTTCCACTTCGGAGCGCATGTTCCTCAACCGTGGAGGATCCAGGTGACACCTTGAGTACCGCAAAGTCGGGTGGCGTAAGCGGTGCGGAGGGTTGATATGTAGGTGATGGGGTAGGGTTAGGTGGTGGTGGCATGGTGCGAATTAAGGGCCTAGATGATTGGATGGTGGATGGGTAAGTGGTTGGTGAAGTGGGGAATGGGACGCGTAATAGCGGTTTGGATGGTAAGGGCATATCTGGGTAGGTGGTGGTGGTAATGGGCGAAGTAGGGAATGGTACGCGGAGTAATGGCCTAGATGGTAAAAGGGGCGTGTGATTGGTTTGCTGGGGGTCATACGATGGAGGCGTAGGAGTGCGGGGCGTGATGGGCTTGAGGAAGGCAGGTAGTGGTAATGGGTTATTGGGTGCGGGTGAGTGATATGTGGGTGTGGGTAGGGGGGTGATGGTAATGGGTTGCGACCTAGGTATGTGGATGGTGCGGCGTGGTGGTCGTTCGGCGGTACTTTGAACGTGACCCGTTGAATAAAGAGAAGAAGAGTCTTCTATCCTCCACTGTTGCCCACGACTAGCCTCAGACTGGCTGTTCGTCAGAATATGGGCAACTTGGTTTTGATTTTGGTACTCCGGGAGCGGGTTCTACACTATGCCCATATTTGGTGGCGGTGCTACTTGTACTGGTGGTCTTGCTTGCTGTTGCTGCTGCTGCTGTTGCTGTTGCGGTCTTCTCGCCTTCAGGGCTAATATATACTTTTTCATCTCCTCCCAGTCTATGCCACCCTGCTCATTGAGATCATGAATATAATCTCTGAATTGGAAGCAGGTGTCAATGGTATGCCCAGGTTGCTATGGAAGTAGCAATACCTGGACGTGTCGGCATTTTGAGGCCAGACGGCATTTTCCCTTGGCAAGACTAAGGCATTAGCTGCCATTAGAGCACTGAAGATATCGGCCAAGGATTCTGGGAGGGTAGGGTATTCCGCCCTCTTCGGGCCTGGAGGTCTTCTCGGCTGGTTATAATCACCAGGAGGAGGGACATTGTGGTATGCCGGCGGTGCGCGCGGCTGATATTGCTGTTGCTGTTGCTGATATTGCTGCTGTTGGGGCTGGTACTGCTGTTGCCGTTGCGGCGGCTGCTGTAGCTGTTGCTGGTTCTGGTTCGGCTGCTGGGACCGCTGATACTGTTGCTGATAATGGGGGCTCTGCTGCTGTCTGTACCCCTGATGGTTTGGCTGCGGTGGCCTCTGGTACTGCTGCTGACTCCTCACGAACTGGGGCGAGTTATTGTTCATGCTATTGACTTGCTCATGAGAGAGCGTGCCCTCAGTAGTCGGACCTGTACTGGGAGAGTTCGGCACTGCAGGCTTCCGAGGTGGAGGCCTGCTAGGTCTGTGAGGATCAAAGACGCTAGAGAATGTAGCGTCCTTAAAAGCATTCTGGCAGTACCGTGCTCTTTCATAGAGCTCTGCCATGTTGGTCAGATTGTTCAAGGAGAGGACTAGCTTGAACTGGGGCGTGGCGTTGGAAATTAACATTTTCACTTGTTCGGACTCGGACAAGTGATCCTTCACCTTTTCGGCCAGGCCCCGCCACCTATCAGCAAAACTGACAAACTCCTCATCAGGTTTCATCTTTTCAGCAATGAGGTCAGTGATGGACAAGGAGGGTGCAACTCTGTCCTGGTATCGTTGGATAAATTTGCGTGAAACGATACCGTAATCCTCTACTTCGGAGGGTTCTAAAGAAAAGAACCACTCGAGGGCTGGTCCCTCTAGAGATCTCCTGAATAAAAAGGCCAACGACCTCTTGTCGTTCTGCCAGAAAGACGATTCGTACATAAACTCCTTCAGATGTGTAAAGGGGTTACCAGTACCGTTGTACTTCCGGTACACTGGCATCTCAGAGGGTGGCAGATGGAAAACTGGCAGGCTGGGTAAGTTGATTTCTGGTACAGCTTTGACCCCCATCATCTTCTGGAGGCTGTTAAACTGCTCATCCATACGCTCCATTTTTGCCAGCAATGCTTGTGTGGTCAGATCTGTCTGGGGAGGAGGAGGAGGTGGAGGTACTTGATAGGCCTGCTGCCTAGAGTACGTTGGACAGGGGGGACAATAAAGGGGAGGTCCGGCAGAGCTTCCGCCATGCCCGAGGGCATTTTGATAAGCAGACGTTTGCGGTCTAGCCGGTTGCCTAGAGGATGAAAGCTGCGGCCCAGCTGGCCGAGAAGTAATATGAAGGCCCTCCACGGCCTGATGGATATAAGGAGGAGGAAAAGAAGGTTGCTGAGGAACAGCAGGGGGAGCCACAGGGTTCGGCTCGGTAGGCTGCATGGGTGCCTTCCCCTTCAGAATCGATTGGATCGCCTCGAACTGCTGAGGGTCCAGTCGGGAGGCAAGAACTCCCAAAGCGTTGACGAGATCCACAGGATCAGAGGATGAGGCATCATTCTGATTCATGTCTCCCTCAAGATCGGGATTAGGAATCGCATATTCATGCGGGGGAGGATCAGGATATCGATCATGGGGATGAAAGAGAGGGGTCCGGACATTCCCATCATGTCGATATGGAATGGGGGCAGAATTACGGGAGGCATCAGCATCTCTCCCGTTCTCATAGTTGTAGTTAGAATCCCGAGGGGCATTAGCATCTCCCTCGTAGTTGATGATGGCGTCTTGAGCCATACTCAAGTCCCTACCTGATCGTAGCAGCATGATGTTAGATTTTTTCAAAGATTTGACAAACAAGTTGCACAGAGATTAATCAAACAAGTGGATGCTTAACGTAATTTTAAGATTCCTTTTTTGAGTTATTTGAATTGGATTAAACCACAAATTCGCTCAGGGGAAGGATCCTAGTTTCAGTTCAGTTTCCACCGTTATTCTCTAGGGCTTTCTCTCACGACGCTTTCAGAATCTAATCGGGACTTCAATTGGTACAACCAGCCTGATGATCAAGGAGGAATACCTTGATTTTGGGGACTCATGGAGGTCTCAACGTCAACTTCTCTAGTCTGATCAAGGGACCAACCCAATCAGAGAGAGTTGCTGACGTCAAGTAATGTGTTCCTAAGAAAATGAGGGTATTCGCCTCAATGCGTATGTCCTACGGCCTGGATGGCCTCTAATGCTTAGTAATAATGGGTAGCTAGCACTCAAGCCACAAAAATCTGAAAACTGAAAAATAACTAAGAAACTGTCTGAATCGCGTCGAGTGTAGTCGACGCTATTCAAAACATAACTTAATTTTTTCACAGAAACATATGCAGATAGCAGAGAAAATATGAAGGCTGAAAGGCGTCTGGGTGTGTTGACGCGGTTTGAAACGCGTCAGTGCTCCTAGACGCTTTTCAGTTCGCAGAAACAGTTTTGCAGGAGGATTTTCTGGGTTGAATCCTCCTCAAACAGGTTAAAAGCATGAAATAATCAGCTCATGTAGATTTTTTTTTAGTTCCAAATTTTTAACAGGATAATTTACCAACTAAATAACTAGAAAATCAATCAATCACACATCATTTTCATCACAAAAATAGCTTTTTAAACTAATCAAGGGGAGGGCAAGATCTTGCCACTGGGGTGTGCACGTGGTGCACGAGGGAAATTAATTAAACTAAAACACTCACCAATTGGTGAGGACGTGTCGAAAGACACAAGTGGTGCACCGTGGGTGCCCGGTTGATGATAGCAAGAACAAAAAACTTAGAAGATGGCGAGACCAAGTCCCACCATGATCGCCAAAAAAGCTGTGAGTGCTTAGAATGTACGTGTGATTATCATGAAAAATCTAGGTTATTTAGTGTAAAATAAACCTATTAAAAACAGCAACTAAGTGCAGTGATCGCCAGAAACTTTTAACTAAAAAATTCCAAAAGAAGTATGATCGCCTACCTGTTTAAACGCGGAAGATATGGAGTCTTTGGTTCCCCTTCCTCAGCCGGCTGAAGAAAGAGAGCCATTCTTTGCTTTTTGTTCTTGCTGTTGAATTTGAAGTTTGAGGTTGAGGTTGAGGATCGTCCAGAAATCCCTTTTAACTTGTGCTTGATTTGCTCCTTTTGATTCTCTCGTTGTTGTTGAGTGCAGCAGAAAGTATAGAAAGAAAAATGAGATGATGAGAACTTAAGCAGAAATAGTATTTATTCTAATCATGGTGTTGAACATGCAATTAAACATAGAACTTACTTGTTAGGATAGCTTTTGAAACTCCTTAATCAAATAGGTTTTTGAAAGAATGCAGTGTTGTGTGTGTGTTGCATAGAATGATGATGAAGAATAAGAAATTAATGAAGTGAAAATAAAGATGCAGAAATGAAACACTTATGCCCAATTGTTGAATTCTTGAATGGATGAAGACTTGAAAGGACGCCGACTTCTGGAAACAGCGCTTCAGCGTTCCGACGTTTGTTGCTTTGATCTTCAATTCGCTATCGCTCTAGTAATTCAACTCAAGATTATGTTTTCTCTCTCTTTTTTTTCACGCTTCAACATGTAAGGTATTTATAGACTTCTTCTGCGTTCGTGATTAACATTGAAAAACTTCGGATTTATCCATCTTAACCGACATATAAATACTGATTAATTCATCTTTATCTGTAATTATCTAAAACGCGTCCAGTATGGCTGACGCCTTTCAAATTAATTAAGATAAGGATAAATATCCGGAAAAACTTATCTTTATCTTTATTAGGTAAAACGCGTCCACATGTATAAACGTCTTTTACACTAATTAAGATAAGGATAAACATCCGGAAGAGAAGTTAAAATAGCTTAGAAAATCTAAAACGCGTCAGCACTCACAGACGCCTTTTAGCTAATTAATCAATTGATTAAAATTCAAATTTAAACGTTAAAATAGGGATAAAGTCTAAATGGCGTCTACATGGGTCGACGTCTTTTAGACTTCTTCATATTTTAACTGAAATTTGAGCTAAAATCAATTTAATTGATTAACTTAAACATGTCTGTTAAACCCGACACTCAAAAATATTAATAAAAATTAATTAATGATTAAATATTAGACCATTCTGAGGCATTATTATATGATATGAAATTTACTCGAAATGACGTCAAAATTAGCGTGTCTACACCTATGGTGTTCAGAACATCGTAGGGGTGGACAAGCGTGGGTGTTGATGGTGTTGTGAGGCGCCGTTTATACGCGTTTGGCAGTGTGGTTTGTGTATTTAGCCGGATCTTTGGTTACGAATTGTGGCGTTGAGTTGGGTTACTTGAATTGCTTAGAACTGTGCCTATTGCATTACAAATGCATATGTCTCATATCAGAATTTGGGAGTTGTATTTACTGTTTTACTTAAATTGCCTTCATTTTGTATTGCTGCACTTGTAGGTGCGTGTGTGGGAGGCGGGGATTGGGTGATCCCTACTGAGCCCAATTTTAGTGTGGCTCACTCCCTGCAGTTTCAGGTGTGGACTTCTCGGCGATTGTTGGCATGTGGTTTTCTCCTTGGTGTGCAGACAGCAGCTATCTCGGTTCCAGGGTATGCCCCGATGTTGTTGTACTGTTCTGCTACATGTACTTATTTAATTCATTGGACCTTATAATTATTGTTGGACTGTGTACGGACATTATTAATTTACTTCTTGCGCACTTGTACTTTCTTTGAGGTCCGTGAGATTTTTATATTTAGCCTTATTTAACGCTTACTTCTCCAGACATGTCATTTGAGATCCGGGTGTGAACCCGTAGATAATGATCCGATACCCATTTAGTAATCGGGTCTCCGATTATAGGGTGGCGGGTCGTTACACTATATCTCTTAAATGTTTCTTATTACAATCTTCATATTGATAATACTCTTAAGAAGAGTAAGAATTGTGTAAACCAAGTCTACATGTGGCATTGTAGACTTGGACACATTGGTGAAAGCAGGCTGCAAAGGTTGCACAAGCATGGTTATATAACTGTATTCGATTATGAATCGTTTGTGACATGTGAGTCCTGCCTTATGGAAAAAATGGCAAAATCTCCATTTACTGAACATGGAGAACATGCCAATGACATTTTTGGAACTAATACATTCGGATGTATGTGGTCCCATGTCCACCTAAGCTAAAGGTGGCTTTTCATACTTCATCACGTTCACCGATGACTTCTCAAGATTCGGCTATGTATACTTAATGAAGTGTAAGTCGGAAGCATTTGAGAAGTTTAAGGAGTTCAAGAATGAGATAGAGAAGTAGTTAGGAAAGAGTATTAAAACTCTTCGATCAGATTGAGGAGGAGAATACTTGAGTACTAATTTCACACAATTCTTAAAGGATAATGGTATCTTTTCTCAGGTGACCCCTCCATGTACACCACAAATGAATGGTGTATCAGAAAGGAGAAATCGTACCTTGTTGGACATGGTACGATCCATGATGAACTTTTCGGGATTACCAATGTCCTTCTGGGGGTATGCTCTTGTGTCAGCAGCATATCTACTGAATAGAATACTCAGTAAGTCTATAGCCTCTACTCTATATGAGATATGGAAAGACAGGAAACCAGAATTTAAACATGTTTAAGTCTGAGGTTGTCTTGCTCATGTAAAGAGGCATGATCCAGACAAGCTGGCATCACGAACTGATAAATGCAAGTTTGTGACATATCCAAAAGAAACATTTGGATACTATTTTTACCATCCTGGTGAACAAATGGTGTTTGTCGCTAGAAAAACTGTCTTCCTGGAAGAAGAATACTTTCTCCAGGATGACAGTGGGAGTAAAATAGTACTAGAGGAGGTTCCAAATCCCCAAACAGCTGCATTATCATCAGATGAGATATCAGTTCCTGAAATTGTTCAGGTACACACAGATGAGCCTCGTAGATCTGGTAGATTACCTAGACTACCTGAACGATATGTAGGACATATCGCTGAAGGTGAGTCTAAAGTAGAATATAATGAGGATGATGATCCTAAAACCTACCAGGAGGCTATAGAAGGCCTACAAGTCGGGAAATGGCGAGAAGTCATGAACTCAGAAATCCAGTCCATGTATACAAACCAAGTTTGGAACTTGGAGAGTTTGGAGAATGAGTTCACTGAACTGATCCGACTGAATCGCTGGATGGTACTGTATCTCACTGTCAACCAGCTTGATTCTATTGTCGCAATTGCGTGGATGGTCCTCGGACCTGAGACACCAAGGACACCTTGTCGGTGGACTTATGTGCTTTGACCTTGGTTTATGAATCTCTAACCACGGGATTCTAAACAGCTAAGGATCGGATGCAGCGGAATACCGTTGAAGGGAAATGAGTGTCAATAAGGAATTATTTGCTCTCGGTACTTAGAGAGAAAATGCTCTAGGAAGGATGCGCGAAAGCCCCTGGCCAGGGCGGATGATAATATCGAGAAAGGAGTTTTCTGATATTATACGGCGGCATCCGATACAAGTAACTCGACTGGTTAGGGTTTGACAGTACACTATACCATGAGTTGATTCGAGAGCATTGTACGAATGAAGGATTATATCCACGCGGTAACTGTCGGCGGAAAGGTTCCAAGAGTAGGTTACTTAACCCCGATACCTTCCGAGTTCACGCAGTGTTACTTAACACCCAACGTGATCGGAGGCCCGACCGAATCCGATGTGCGACATTGATTCAGTTGATTAATTAATTAATATGAGTTATTAATTGATTAATCAGGCCAGTGAGGAGTCACTGGACTTATTGGGCTATTAACCGGACTATTTATTAGGTCTAGAGGGTCACACGCAAATGATTCTCAAGGCGATGGATAAATAAAAGGATTTTATATTAACCGAGGATTTTTATGAAAAATCGTACGGTTAGTATAAAATGTAACAAACAGACTGAGCAGGCCAAGTTGCTGCTAACCCTTACCACCTCCTCCTCTCTTTCTCTCTCTCTCTCTCTAGTACCCTAGAAGAATTCGGATCCCCGGATCTGCTCCGCCACTTCTCCGACTCCCGTTCGACAGGAAATCGTCCGCGCGTTGCGGTGATCGTTGCGACGAACGGTGGAGACTTCGTGGGCTACGAAGAACGAAGAACGTGAGGATATCCATCGCGAGGAGGATCGCATGAATTCTGCTAGAGGCCGGACGCTTGCGCGGCTTGCGGTGTCACACCGACGGAACCGAACGATTGCAGATTCGAATCCGCATACGGTAAGAATCCGATTATCTAATAATCGTTTTAGTTTTATCAAAATAGGAACGGATCACATATTTTAATCTTTAATTTACGCTGCATTTTTGCGATCCGGAGAAACACGAAAACCTAACAGTCCCTACACGTGTGACCATGAGATCAGTTAAGTTCATCATATAAACATGCATAACACACACTAATCTATCCGGATATTAGATGTCTACTCTCTAATATCCTATGACTGAGATCATTATGGTCAGGAGTATTAGTCTCATTGTGATCTAATATTAGATCATAATCTCATTATGATCTAATATTTCCCTCATAATTCTTTGGACTTCATTATACTCAGTTAATTAATCGTCAATTGTTATAATGAATTAATTGTCATATACTTGTGAACCAAAATATTTATATATGTTTATTGATTGACTTTAAGAATACCTATATCCAACAATTTAAAGAGTTTGAATTTAAATGAGCCGAGTTTGAACACAACGCAAACTCGATTTGATTGTGTTCGTGAATAAGTTTGTCTAGGTACTTGTTAAGAACTCATTTAAATATTTATTTAAAAACTCAAATATATCCTCATTAAGACCTCGTTTAAATATTTATTTTATTTAGTTGATACAACATTTAATATTTTATAGAATTTTTTATCAAGAAACTAAGGGTGCAAGCAAATTGGTACTCACCATAATTTGGCCTTAGTTTATAAATTTTAATTTTAAAAAATTGGACTGTCATAGATTCGTTAGGTACGTGAACTGCTCGATACTTTGGCTTGAGTTCGTTTAGTACATATATAAACTCGTAAAAATTAAACAATCATATAAATATTCAGCTCAAACTTAAATTCAATTAAAATTAGTGAGTCGATTTGAACAAAATAAAACTTAATTCAACTCTGCTCATTTGCATCCATATATTTTATGATATTTCACTCAAATCAAACAGCGGCTCTGTAGACAAGGACATAGAACTACATCTGATTGACCTTTTCACACAATGACATTAGAAATTGCCTTTGCAAAATAAGACTAACTTTACTCATAAAAAGCATGAACACCAACAAAACACGAAATTCTGCCCCCTTCTTCTTCTAGAATTAGAGAAATTTCCTTCTCACAAAAGGTTTCATGTTGAGTTAGGTGAAGAATAATCTTTTCGGTCGTGTTGACCTCCACAGCTTCTTGGTGCTTCTTTTGAAAAGAAACATTGGTCGACCTTAAGAACATAAAATTGAATTGGAAAACCGGTTAAATATGGAGACTCCATGACAAAATTCAAACTGGATTAGTATGGTCAATGATTACAAATCATGTTATTCTTCAAAGTTAACTCGGTTTATGACCATTCCAAAGCCTTTCTAATGGTAAAGTGACATTTGGTAATAGTCTTTCCCTATTGGTCTTCTTCTAAGTATCAAGATGTTAGATGCACTGTTAAGAGTGGAAACCAAAATTGGACTAGCCAATAGGCCCATGGTCTCCTTTCTAGCTGGGATCTGGTTGAATTCTGAAGCACGTGTCAGACTTTGGCTTGAACTTTGTCCACGTGATCCTCTATGTCATCTTAGAAGAATTCTCCTTACTCTTATATATTACAGATTGCTTTCCAGACGTATGAGCGATAGATAGGACATGGGTTTGCGTAAAGTGTTATATATATATATATATATATATATATATATAAGCTTTAACTGAATATGTTAGATTAAGTCCCAACCTTTACCAGACAATAAGCTGGTCGTACTCAGACCAATATATATAAATCAATCTCTCAAGATTTAGAAACAATAAGTTTGTATCTCCAATCTTTATCTTCCAAAGAAATTATGGACATCGGGTATGCTTTTAGTAGGGGTGCAAACCAGTCAGTCAAGTCAAGTTTTATTTCGTTCAAATTTGATTCAATTAATTTTAATCGAGTTTGAATTCGAATTAAATATTTATGATAGTTGTTTAAGTTTGATTCATTTAGATGTTAATGAGTTTGAGGCAAGCATCGAGTTACTCACAACATAATGAACCTACGATAGATTTAGTTAATTTTTTTATTTAAATTTACAAACTCAAACCAAACTATGGTTTGTACCAAGATGTTTACACCCCTCGTTATTTGATAGAAAACTTTATAAGATATCAAATATTTTATAAATTAAGTTTATTTATGAATAAAATAATTGTTTCAATATTTAAAAGAGATCTTAATGAGTACTGAGTACTTAAACTTGTTCATAAACGTAATCGAGTGGAACTAACTTATTTAACTCGTTTAATGAATCAAGCTTAAATTTTTATTCAAATTTATTTATTTAATTTAATAAATAATCAAGTCGAACTATTATTGAGCAGTCTTACAAGATGTTCATCTAATGTATCACTTCATTTGCAGTCCTAATTTACCAAACAATTGTTTTCAGCGTTCAACTCATGGCTTCAATCAATTGACTATGAGAAAGAAGTACGTAACGTATGATATCTGTTACTGCAAAAAAAAAAAAAAAATCGAACCACAAAATCATAAGGGATGTCATATGCATACGGCCATATAGATCATATCAACTCAGAAACATCAGTTTAAAATTAATAAGAAGTTAACTTGTGTGAGTTGTAATTAAGATCTGAGCAAGATTACTAATACTAAGTATAAAAATAGTTCATTAACTGAAAAGGTTGCACATAATTTGTTAACACTTTTGTTTTCTAGCATAAATATTTATTGTACCAATAAAATCACATCACAAGTTCCTATATTACAAAACACCAAGGCAAAGTTAAATTTTTTTACATTTTGGCATCGTGACATCTTTTGCCAGTCGATACCAAGTTTTATGTTCAAAATGTGTTGGCACATTTTTTTAATAATTTTGATGATGTAATTATTTATTTATACTCCTAGTCTTGGGTTAAGAGTCTGAACTAAATTACCCTAAGCTTAGTACGAAAAATAAGAAAAAACTAGAATTAAAGCATATATTCAACGTATAATGCATGCTTAATTTTTATTATAATTTTAATTTGATAGGTCAAATATTATTTTATACTAAATAAGGATTCGTATTCTTCAATGATTAAACTTTCGTTGGATAAGAGGTGAATAAAAATCAGAATAAATATTGAACTTATCATAATTATATTCTTATTATAGTATGATGGAAGATTGGAGTTTGTATTCATATAATTTACTGGAATGCGAATTCTGGAGTTTATCCACATTCAAGTGGACCTAGAATTTGTAACATTTGAGGTTATCAAATTAAAATTTTAAGTCTTTTAGAATTTACTTACTCAGAATTTTTAGAATTTTGATTAGTGGACATTATTTTTTTAGTTTTATACCCTTTTAAACATACTTCTAGATACCACAAAACCGTTACACGTACCCCAAAAATCTTTCCAAAACTTGGAGTTATACCTTTCGGTCAAAATGAGGAAACTCCAAAACAATATACTACAAAGATTCTATAAATTTTGGTGAAGTTAAGAATATATATGCAGAACTCTAGTAAATTTAAAGATGTATAAGCAACAGTATTCAGATATTTTTGACATATTCAATTAAAATTTATGGTATTTCAACGAAAAAGATATCACTACAACTTATTTAAAATGCCAAGAGTATTTATAATGATATGTTAAGTTAAGGGTCTATATACAAATATGCTAATTTACTAAAGTATACAATATGGAAACAAAAAATCTTACTGCACCGGCTGGCGGATGTTGTTAATTTAAAAGAAAAACTTCTTTTTAAGTTTTTGAAAGCTCCTTAACCGGTCATGTATATGGTTGTACAATTTAATTTTAAATTGAACAATCTAAAAAAATATAAATTTTTTTAATCGTCCAATCTAAACCTAAATTAAAAATTAAAAAATACCGGCGAAATATTGATTGCCCGGTGCAGCAAGTTCGTACGAAAATCCCAAATTCTTATGTTCCCACGTACCGGCTATTGATGGGACCCTATTGTTTTTGGCGCATTACGGCGGCGGGGTCTTTTCCGCGTTTTTACGGACCGGAGGGGTGTGAGGTGTGTAATCGGAAGCGAGGGCAACGCATTCGTGTTTACCCTTAGACTGGTGAGAAATCCAGACAAAACCAAATCCCCTGGGACAACAAACCCACACAGTGGAACTAGATCTTGGTGTATTGTGCCGGAATAAGGTGATGTGTAATGTTTGGTTTGACATAAAATGATGCTTACAAATGTTGTAAAACATTTTTTGTTACATTGTGTAATATTTTATATTAAATCAAACACTCCTTGAAGAGATTAGGGCCCCACTCTCAACCTCCTGCGCGTTAAGTGAAGGATGGGGATGCATCATCATCAACAGTTCTAAAGGAACGAGCCAGCTGTTTAGTGAATCTGGCTTCACCTCTTGCCTCTTATTTTAGGAGTCTCGAGTTCGATTTAAGTTGGAGTTTAAAAATTCTTCAGTCTTATAATCACATAGTGTTATTAGAATCTTTATCCCGTAATTTATGAGATTACTTTCTTAATTAATTAGACGGATTTAAATTTCTCACCTAATTACACAGAACTATCAACCAGGTCAAAATTATCTATAATTTTAAAAGATATCTCCGATTCCATTCATATTGGAACATCGATTGTTTGTAGATATTTGCACATGCTCGGTCACTGTGCCGCTCTACAAAAGAAAAAAAAAACAGTTCTAAAGGAACAATGATGGGGAGAAAGAGAAGAGGTCATTGTTGGAAGAATGATTGCAACGAGGATGGGAGGTGAAAGGGTGGGAACAGGGTTGGAAGGGGGCAGTTGGAGAGAAAAGGTTGAGTTGAAGGGGAAGGGGTAAGAGGGGATAAAAGGGATGAGATTATTTTTACCTTATTAAAGTTTGATAGACATGGATATACTATTTCATGTCCGTGCAAGTAATTTCACCATATTCGACACTTGATGAGTATCTATTACTTATTTCAAAGTCTAAAAAATCTCATTTTATAGATAGATGATACGCAAACAACAAGCTTTAGTAAACCCTACTTGATGAGTACACATCTAGGCAGACCATGCCATATTCTCCACTACATCTAAAAAAATATATTTTTTACAAGCATTTTAATTTAACTCTATCTTAAATAAGCATCAAGTAAGTACAATCCGTACTGGGGAGAGATTAGACAGATGGAGGACACCCGCCCCTTGATGGGGTGGTCCGTCCTCAATGGGTGAGCCTTGGAGACCATCTAATCTTCTCCTAGCCATGGTCCCTCTCAAACAAAATTAACTGCTCTTGTGCACCTTTGAAAGTGCCGTGCGCCACCGGCGCAGAAGCTTCCTACCCGAAAGACCTTTCTCCTGCCTTGGTGCGGAAGCAACTTTTGCTGGGGTCTTCAATGCAGACTACACTCACGGGCGGCTGGAAATCCTCCAAAATCCCCCAGATGTTCCCATCCGCGCTGGCCTTCCGGTGCAAACACGCCGAGTTGAGTCCTGTTCGGACTTAATTCGAACTTAATTAGATTAATTTTGATCGAGTTCGAATTTGAGGCGAGTATCTATAACAATTATTGATTTTTTATTTAAATATTAAATGAGTTTAAGTCGATTATAGAGTAGCTCATGAGAGTAATAAATCTATAATTGATTTGTTTTAATCCTTTTAAAATTTAAATTTATGAATTTGAGCTAAATTATGGTCAGTACCAAGTTGTTCGTACTCTAGTGCTTTGATAAAAAACTTTGTAAGACATTAAACATCTTATTAACTAAGTTTCATGAATAGAATAATTACACGAATACTTAAAATAGGTCTTCATGAGTGTCTAAACAAACTCTTAACGAGTATTGAAACAAGTTCTTAATGAGTACTTAAATGAACTTGTTCACTAGCATAATCGAGTCAAACTCGCATGCGTTCCAACTTGACTTGTCTAGTCAATGGAGTTCAAAATTTTATTAACACTTGTTTATTTGATTTAATAAACGAGTCAAGTCAAATTTTTATTAACACTTGTTTGTCGAGGGTATTAGTTCATTTGTAGCCTTACCCATTCCTCTCAAAGTAATACTTGCTGCAATTCCTCGCAATTTTCAATGCATTGTTGTTTGATCTAATGGATAGGAAGGCTGCCAACGGCCTGCTGGACAGTGGAGGGGGTTGGTTTTTTAATTTTTTGAAATTTTAAAAATTTTAAAACATTTTATCAACATTCAGACAGTGCAACCAGTGAGTTTGGGTCAAATCCTGAGCTAGTTTAATGCGTTTTTGAAAAAAAACCTTTTTTGCATGCAAATCGAGATATTTTTCAAAAAACAAATATAACCAACTCGAAGCCAACTTTAGTTCACTGATTGTACCATCTAATTTTTTATCAGACAATTCAAAAACATTTAACATTATTAAAAACAATAAAAGAATTAAAACTTCAGGTCCTCTGCCCAGCTGACTGTGAACAACGGTCATTGCAATGCCTCCACAATATTACAGCAAGCATTATTTTTCCTCTCGAAGACCTTACCCAAACATGTAAATACAAGTACAGAAACTTCTTTTCCTCTGATGTTAGAGTAATACTTGCTGCAATGACCTTGCATGCTGTACGCAGGGTCATTGAATTTTTTTTAAGGTCTACCTTAAGGTGTCTTAATTGTCTGCATAATGTAATGTCCGATCAGACGATCTAAAAAATCTAAAAAATTAAAAATTAAAATTTAATGAACAGTAAAAAATACACATTTTTATGGTTCATTGGAATTGATTTCTGATTTTTTAAATTTTTTTGAGTCGTTCGATCGAACATTGCACTATATAAACCGAGAGCAGACTTAGAAATTTTTTTAAATAAAAATAAAATTTATTTACTCACTGTAATAATCATGTGTGCAGGATTTTTTATTTTTAAAATTTTTCTGAATCATTCGATCAAGCATTACACCGTACAAATGAATAAGACACCTTGGAGCAGACTTATAAATTTTTTTAAATAAAAATAAAATTTAATTATTCACTGCAATAATCTGTTCGATGCAACAGCACCATTGCAGCAAGGATTACTCTCGATATAGGACTCCGCACCTAAACTATGACACGGTGCACCAGGTGGATGCCCTTGGTAGCTGAGCCATTCAAACCCCGGGTCAAAGTCTACGTCTCAGACTGCTGTCGTGACGCTGACGGCTTCATCGAACGGACCATCGGCGTCAATCGTCTGTTAACTGCTTGATCGATCGAGCACTGTCCGATCGATGGACTCCCAGTTGGATACCCGCCCAATTAATGGAGTCCGCCTCGCGAGGGAACAAAACGGAATGGGGAACGGCGCAAGAGGGTACATATAACATCTCACCTGAACGAGAAGCTGAAGGTACACGGTGGTAAAGGATAGAGAAATACTATCCTTACGTTTAAAGAAAGAGGATTATTTTATCCTTATGTGATGGCCACACCCACGAGCTTCTCACCTCTGTTGTCTCGTTCAATCCTTCCATCTTGTGTCTCTAATTTTTTTTTGGTAGGATTCGGAGGTCGAGGAGGTCGAGTCTGTACAATTATTTACGAGCGATCGAGGTTCAATTGCAATTTAGAATTTCTTTTAAAGTTAGAGATATTTCTGGTCGGGTCGAGAGATCCGCTTAATTAGACGATAATTTCACATCCGCCTGATTTTTAAAAAAATAATCTCACAGACCAAGAGATAAATATCCAAATAACACCGAGGCCATATAGCTGAGGGATTTTTAAACCCCAACCAGAAAACGAACCTGAGACCTCCCTTTTACAAGAGAGGTGGATGAACCAACTGCACTAGGCAGCTGATTCATCTCGTGTCTCTAATTTGACTATTATGAGAGCATACTTGGAGATATTAAGATATATTTATTAGTAGCTAGAAACTATGTAATTAAACAGTCTAGGTCACCACCTAGAAGGATAAATAAGTATACATAAGAGGATAGTTTCATATCCTTTAGAGATCCCTCAAGATTCACATCATGGTACCCAATAGCACACCCGGTGTGGCCACACATTGGTGACAGTAACCGAGGTTAATAGGAAAGGTCCCTCGCTCTGGTCTTCAAGAAAGTACCAGTCGCCGAAGCTATAAGTACCCTGTGCTCGCCCTCGCTCTTGGCATCACATCGAGAGATCGAGAGAGAGAGAGAGAGAGAGAGAGCATGGAGAGCAGAGGAGTGATGAGCTCGGCGGCCATGGCGGTGGCGGTGCTGCTGGCGCTGGCCCTGATGGCCCCTGGGGCGGCGGCCCAGCCGGCGTGCGCGCAGAAGCTGATCCCCTGCGGGAACTACCTTTCGGGGACCGGGACGCCGCCGGAGTCGTGCTGCGGGCAGATAAGGGAGGCAGTGACGAACGAGCTGCCCTGCCTCTGCTCGCTCCTCAACAACCAGGACCTGATCCAGGCCTTCAAGCTCAACATCACCCAGGTGCTGGCTATCCCCAGGCGCTGCGGCATCTCCACGGACACCAGCATCTGCAACTCCGCCACCAACACCACCACTGGTAATCACAGCAAGAACAGCAACAAATTCGAAGTGTATACCTCGATCTTGTTGTTTTCCGAGTAGTTTAGTGAGGCCTGTGGTAGGATCCACCCGGTCTCTATTTCTTGGGGGGGAATCCCTCCTTGGAGATCCATGTTTGCTTGCTCGAATTCTCGTAGATGTGGATTTGTAGCCCTGATTCCGGGGATATACGACCGTCCGGTTCAGATCGGACGGTCGTGAGTGCGCAGTGTTCTGATCTGCCATCCCCATTACCTCAAAAGTGTGAGGAGTGTTCTGATCGAAGTTTTTTCTGCTATCAACTCCCCATTTTCTTCTCATTTCTGCAGAGAATTATCTGCATAGTTGCTACTGGTATTTTTTGTTCTTTTTTCCCCAACTACTGGTATTTTTTGTTCTTTTTTCCCCAATTTTTCGTCACCACCGCCACCATCATCATCTTCTTCTTCTGTACTTGGTGAATCTTTTTCTTTTGCATGCTCATAATTAACAATTTTACTGTCTTCTGCGCAGGTGCGGGGGCTCCTACATCTGCTCCTCCAGGTAAGAGAAAAAAAAAAAATCTCCTCCTCCTCCTGCTGCTCAATAATTTAGCGTGCTGTATTTTTTCCTGTTCATATATCTGTCAGTATTAAACTCGCATGATCCACGCGTCCACGTGAACCAACCAGAAAACAAAATTTTGATCAATAAGTGCCTACCTGTGTTGCATACGCTGGTCGGCATCCGTCTGGCGTGGTCCACACGGGTTTCAATTTCGGGTGGTTGTGTGGGCAGCTGCTAGGGCAGGTGGTTTCACACCTGCCTCCCTTACCTGAGGCCTGAGGTTCGAATTTGGTTGGAGCTAAAAACTCTCCAATCATACATACGTGTTGTTGGATATTTATCTCTAATCTGTGGGATTATTTTTTAAGAGGGGAGGCGCGGATAAGATTTAAAAAAAAATATGTAAAAAAACATGCGCGACTCCATCATGCCTTTAAAATTATGCTTCTTACTGTTTAGTTTCCAGAATCCGTACCCAATTTATATGGTTCCGGCTGGCTAGAGATTTATAAAATTTCATGGGTTTAGTCGTCTTACATAATTTTACTGCAAATTGCGCGGAGTCACTGGATGACTCATCTTATTTATTGTTTACCCTTTTCTACCGCCACGGATTACAGATTTTTATCTCAAATCATATTAGCTCCGTTGGATTTATACAATTTCTGTCCCAATTTATATAAAATTTTTACTTGTCACACTGCAGCAAACTGACGTGAAATGGGACTCTCAGTCTTATTCCGTCAGCACGCACAGAAGTCTGTCTCCTCGTATAAATGCGTCAATGAAAATAAATTTTTTTTTGCCCCTCCATATGTGATCTCAAGCCCTCTTCAGCCCATGAGGGTGCTCTTCAGTGCATATGAGTCCAGTGCATTCATGCGTTGGATAGCGTTAGGATGCGCTTGAGAACGTCAAGATACTTTTGAGTGCCTCAGAATGCACTTGAGGAGCACAGTCGATGGATAATTTTTTTTATCTTTTATTTTTGTTGACGTTAAAGCACATTTATGCGGGGGACAAACTAATTTACGTGCTACTGACAGAATGGGGTCGGGAGGCTCATTCCATGTCAGTTTGTTGCACAAGTAAAACTCTTCATACAAATAAGATATGCAAGTAAATAGGCTATATTTTTTATTTTTTTAGCTTTAGTCCCTATAATCTACATAATTAGGAAAAACTCATATAACTCCTATATTTAGTAAAACTCCCTATAATCTCACTTTTATTTGGAAACTAGTCTCAAAATTTTTTAGAAAGTCCCTACTCAAAAAATGGTTTTCCAGTACAAGTGTGATTATATGGGGCTTTTGTTGAATACAGATTTACAGGGTGTTGTTTCTAAAATAAGTAGATTAGATGGACTAAAATTAAAAAGCCTATTTTTTAAATATTTTGCGGTAAGGAAGATTTTTTTTAAATACCTTAAGAATAATTTATTTTAGGAGAGACATCATACTCGAATAAATTTTAAAAATATCTTGAGGTGAGGAGATGTTTTTAAAGTACTTTACGAAGTGGCTTGTTTTTATAAGAGAAATCAAATTCCAAGCAGCCAAATTACTCCCGATCCTTATAATTATGATATTTCTATGGAGCTCATGAGTCATGACGCTAGTATGAGGTCAAGAGTAGGTGCCATTTGGTCGTTTGTTTATGGTCTTCTTCCCCGTTTTCAATCCGCCTCTCCCGGCATGACTTGGTCATGGTACTCTTTTCGGTAGTGTACTTATTAGTCATAAAACAATTTTAAAAGAATTCTTTGGATAAAGACTTGCTCTAATATTCCGGGGCGTTGCAATCTATGCCCCACAGCCGCTGTCTGATCACTTTGATCAGATCGGACAGCCTCTAAGGCGCACTTCCGTATGCGTTTGAGGTGCATATGGCGTCCTTGGGGTTCGCATGGGACGCAATCCAAGCTGTTGGATTATACTCTGCGTGTTTTTTTTTGGCCATCTGATCGGCGATTTCATGATAAGGTCTCCAAATTTGGATGAGCTTCAAGTTTTGTATTCTTTTTGTAAAGTAAAACAATTTGGACGGCCCAGCTGCCGTCCAATCACTGATTGGGTGGCAGCTGTGGGGCGTTACAGCAAGTCTTGAATTCTCTTGTGCAGCTATCTATATTATAATGCTTAATAGAATTCTTATTTTTACGTCAAAATTAAAAAATAGGATATGTGGCAGCAGAAGAATTTCTCTCTCATTACTAAGACAGAGTTCATATTTTTTTATCTCCCTTTATAAAAAAATACTAAAATAAAATTATTTTTTTCGTCAAAATTAAAACCTGCTTATTTAAATTTGATATTTTACCCGTGCAATTACATGGAGCCTTTTAAAGACTAAAGAGCAGTGTGAGAGATGCCAAACTACTCCCTTGTTGGCTTGCTCACTTTCCATGTTGGTGCACATTCTTTGTCCTGTCGTGGTAGCAATAATTCTGGAATTCTCATTACCAGCTGTAAACAAAATTGTGGCAGTCAATTAGTCGTCCAAACAGTTCCATTCATTGTTTTTAGACTCGTTTATGATTCGAGCCACCAGCCTTGTGCCTTTTCTCCTGTTTCTTGCATTTATGACACCCCTTAAAATATGTCATATGTAGGAGTGTTAAGCTCCCATCCTAATATTCATTTTAGTTCTCAGTTCTACTAATGTATTTAATTTTGAATATTTCCTTATAACCTTTGTGTTTAATAAAAGCTCTTTATAATCTCACTTTTGTTTATAAAGTTCCTCAAAAAATTTGAAAAAAAATCCCTGAATATTTTGGAAAAAACTCTAAACAGAGAGTCTTTTCCAAGCTAAAGTGAGATTACAGAGAAAATTAGCAATAAGCTCTTCAAGTTTTGGGAAAAAATTGCCTCAAAATCTGAGTTTTTTTTATCAAGTAAACTTGTAATTGTGAGCAGCTAAAAGTATATACTGGGATTAGGAGGGTTGACCCCTGAATATGAGATTGTAGGGTGTATTAACCATTGGTTTTAGTTAAAACACCTCTAATCCAATGGCCCGAGATTTGGTAATATCGTTGCGGATGTTTGCTTTAATATCACAGCTGGAGAGTGGAGAGTTTGCGGAAGATCTTTTATATTGACGGATAAATGTCTATAGGACTTGGCATCTAAAGAGGCATCAGCTGGACGATGAAGCAATGCATAATTTTCTTGTTAATTATTAATAATGAAATAATGTTGCGGTTCTAAAAGGGCTTGTGATACCATATTTGTGTCGTAAAGTATTGTAAAACAGTCGTAAAATAGCGTTTTCCTTCCGTTTAGATTGCTGTAAATTATATATTACGTCCAAAATTGCTTGACTTTTAATCCTGCTTTTAGTTAATATTTATTTTTAGTCCAAAATCACTATAAATCAAAACCCTCTGATCTTCAAATCAGAGATTTTATTTTTAATAGTTATAAAACAGGTTTTTTTTTAAATTGAGATTTTACTACATTTTACAACACATCACGGAGCTTTAAACGTCAGTATCTTCATATTCTGATTACATAGTGTAATCCGAATATCTTCATTTTATTAGTGCATTAAATTACTAGTTTTAAGGTCTCATTATCCACTGTCTGGTCAGATACCGAGTGAGACATGTTATTATGCCATGCAGCCCTTTTGGACGTGTCACCATATTTATTTCTCAAGTAAATGATGCCGGTATCCGCATTAAATTAGCCTATTGTTGTCAACCATGAATGCGTGTCCTGCCCGTCCTCGGTTGGGCCCTTCCCTTCCCGCATTACAGTCCCTCTCTGTTATAGAGACTCGTGACCTGAAAGGGGGGAAAAAGTTTTTTTTTTTTTTTTTTTTTGTCTCTCTCTAATGTACTTAATGTAGGATTTTTTATTTATAATTTCTGTATTTAGTAAAAACTTCTTTAATCTCACTTTTATTTAAAGAAAATATTGCAAAAAAATAAAGAATGTTGCTGAATATTTTGAAAGGAAAAACTCTCTGAAAAAGGTCTCTTCTAGATGAAAGTGAGATTATCTGGAGATTTTACTAAATTCAGATGTTATAGGAAATTTCTTTCTAAATTAAATAGCGTAGAGGGACTAAAAGCTAGGGAAAAAGAAGAAGAAGAAGTGGATTCCTCCTTTATAACCTGTAACGTACAATTTAGAAGGTCTTAACGTCCTCTTTGGATCTTGCAGCTACTCCTGGCGGGGGCGGTAACGCGGCTTCGGTGGCTCGCATGGGCGCTTCCGGCATGGTGTTCTTGCTGGCATTCTGGTGGTCTCTCGTGGCCTAGAGCCGGCCATCAGGGAAGTGGAGAGTTTAGCATCTTATTATCCCTCTAGTTTCCTTGCCTTTGTCCTCTTGTTTTAGCATTCCATTGCGTTGATCAAGCTCGGTTTGTCTGGTGAACTTGATTTCTTGTAGTATGTTTATACTCAGTCACGAGATTTTGTGACCTGATATTTTTCAGGTCTGTATGCCCAATTACGTATATTGCTCGTTCATTCCTAGTAAACAGATTTCCACCCGATTTGTCATCAGCTGCTCGTGTTGCTACCTGTTTCTGTCCTTTAACGATGAAATTTATGAGTAATACTTGTTGCAGTAATGGTACGTGTTGCAGGCACAGTCATTGCAATAGGTTAAAAAAAATGTTTTTATTTTTATTTTTAAGTCACCCCCGGTGCCTTAACCGTCTGTATTTTTTTGCCTAATCGGATGAGATTTTTTTGGGTCGTATGATTAGACATTGTATTGTACGGACGGTTGGGATACCTTAAGGAAAAAATAATTTAACCCACTCCAATGATGGTGTGTGCAGCAAATATTATTCAAAATTTCTGGGTGGGGCAATTGGTTCTAGCGCACACGCGAGTTGGATGTGGCGTGATGAACGATAGCGGACCCCTTCTCATAATGGAGGGGATCTTCTACCATCTTGGGTGGGCCAAGTCTGGCCAATACTATTTATTCATTTAGGACGGCTGCTGTAGGTGTAGGTTCCCATCTCATGTGGTGGCAGGTCCGTGATTCTTAAGTCCCTGTTTGGCAAATGGATTGAATGTACAGAAAATTGTTCCTATTTTTCATTTATCAATCTTCTATTTGACAAGAGATAGTAAAAGAGTAAGGACTCTTTTTTAAGAGGGGGGGTGGGATATCCGGCTCCTATTTTTCCATTCCTTGAGAGACCTTTCTTGTTTCACAGCAGAATGAATGTGGGGAGGAATATCCATTCATAGATGGGTTATTCCGTGATTTGAACATTTTTTGTTGGGCAAAAGAAGATTAAATTAAATATTTATTTAACAAGATGAAGCAATATCTGGTCTTTTTTCTTTTGTTTGGAAAAAGATCTTGAATAGAAATTAGTGGGTTATTCTGCCATTTGACGGAGTATTCGGCTCTCCAAACGGTAGTTAAACATGAACAATCGGATAACTTCCTAACTCAGTTACTCTGTTGCCAAACAGGGGTGATCATTGAGTTATTCTATTTTCGATAGAATATTCAACCTCTTAAACATTTCAATTACCAAACAATATTTTAACATTGATGATCAAAGGTTTTTTATTTACTCACTTTTTCAAACGGTGATCAAAGTTAGAACTGCACCATGTGAGTGGTGCTGGAGTGCTAGAGCGGGATTTAGATGGTGCCTAGTGCCGAATGCCAGCTAGATTCGTTCCTGTTCCCCTCACATGCAGTCTTGTTTGACCTTGGTCGTTGCTCTCCCACCTAACTCTTAAACTTGCATCGGCCGCATTGTGACCAATTGACTCCGAGCAATGCTAGGGTGACTAGGGTTTGCCGTATTGGATCAACTCGTGCTGATTCAAGCGATTCATACTGTATCAGGACGAATTTGAGTCAATGCGACTCGACCGAGTATGTACGATTTAACCATGCGTAGGAGACGGCACGAATCAACCCAACTCATATCGGATCATGAGAGATCCGAGTCAGTCCGACTCACCGAGTCGGCAAATCTTGAGGGTGACATAATTTTTTTCTCATTTTTATTACCCCCATAGAAGAAGGGTCTAAGTTAAAGATTTTTTTACAAATTCGCATGCACCAATTAATGTAAAACTCAAGAAAGAAGTCAATCCAATTCAGTCACATAAGATGGGGAAAGAAAGTGAGGAAGAATTACCATCATCTAAGCAATTCCCATTTACTCCAGGTGCATCGAATTCATATCTACCCACTCAACGCCAGCTGCCAATAAGAGTTCCAAGTTAATTTGGGACACAGCAAAAATAAGTTTTGTGTGTCGACCCCACTCACATGCCAACCATTTATGTGAGGTTGTCCTTATGGGGGTGGATGACCCACTGCCTGGCTGGCACCATCCAATTAATTCTTATTGAAACGTAATAAGACATATCAATCTCCTTTGGTAGGATCCTTGGAAGATTGAAGTTGATGGCATTTCATTCGATAAGGTTGAAAGGCATACTACACTGTAGTGCAACAGATGGGTCTGTCTAGTTGCAGTATAACGCCTTGGGACAGGGATGGTATTGCAGCAAGTATAACATAGGCATTGCAGCTGGTACAGTATAACGCCTGGGGGCAGGGAGGGCATTGCGGCAAGTACAACAGAAGCATTGTAGCAAGTATAGTATAATGCTTGGGGGCAGGGAGGGCATTGCAGCAACTATAATAGAGACATTGCAGCAAGTACAATAAAGAGTTCAAAATATGTGGGGGAGCCATGGGCCGCAGAGAGCATCTTCTGTCTAAACTCCTAACTCTGAATCATGAGATGAGGGACGCATGAAAAAAAATGGATTCTTTTACAATGAGACGGGATCAGTGGCGGATCCAATATAGATCCAGTGAGGTCTCAGGACCCCATTGGATTTTGCGAGTCCATTGGTCCAGTCCAATATAGTATAGTCCGGAACCCCACTGACTCAACGTAGGACCCCATTGGTCCAACTTTGGACTCCATATAGTCCAGTCTAAGATCTCACTGACCTAAACATATTTATGACTTAATGTCAGAGTGATCTCACTTAACAAAATTTCTGTGTCTGTCACTCACTGGACGAGATCTTTTGGACCTCTTCTTCCTGTGTTTTTGTGCACCTTCAAACACATGGAACGGGAGGTGATGGGATATAACCTCATCATTTCAAAGTCAAATAACTCATTCACCTTTGTCTTATGTGTTTGGAGGCGCACCACAGACATGGGAGGAAGGCTTAGAGGATTCCGTTTCTTTTATAACCTTCCTTGATGGTCATGTTAAATTACTTTTGACTTTCAAACATGAAAAATTCTTAAGATAGAGTGATTATAGTTTGTTATGATGAATGACACCAACAACATTGAATACGGTCGACGAACAACGATCGAGCAGTGGAAACAGAAAAATAATGGAGGAATAGAAGAAGAAAAAAAATCACAACACATAAGAGACACAGAATTTATGTGATTTGGATGTGAACCTCTTATGTCCATGGGAAATGACGACCATGAACTTCACTAGATGGGGAGAATATTATACAACACTCATCCTCACCTCGAACAAATCCTCCGCTCCAAGCCCCCAAATTCTCTTTTTAAGACATTCTATCTATCACAAGAACATTCTCTATTGTTCTTATTGTTGTTACAATAAGAGAAGTCTCATATTTATAGTGCTCAAGCAAGACCCACACTGCCCACGTCCGTATGAGAAATGGACTCCTCACATCCATCCACATGCGAGATGAACTTTATGTCTATTTGTACATCCTTGGCCTTCGAGTGCATGCCTAGCATAGAGCCCATGTTCAAGTGGGAAAATACCAACTCCCTGCATGTCTTCAAGACTAAGAAAGAAACCACGCACGGGTCTCCTCTGAGTGGAAGTGGGACTCCTTCCCACAAGTAGGTTTGCATGACTTCTCCAGTCCTAGTAAAAAGGGAGAGACAACCACAACAATTCTCCTCTCGGCTAGTCTTCACTAACTGCATCTAGTACCAAGTTCTACCACGATCATCATCACCACACTACCCCCATCGGGGCACGTCTCATGTGCTCTGCAAACTAATTAAGTTCAAGTAATAGCTGAACTTCTCTGTAGGAATAGGCTTCATTAGCATGTCTGCTGGGTCCTTACTATAGAAATCTTTTGAACAACCAATATATCCTACAAGATGACGTCATGAAAAAAGTGATATTTGACATCAATGTGTTTGATTCTCTCATGATACATATCTAATTTTTGGTCAGATATATGGTACTTTGATTGTCATAGTACACCAAAGTCGCCTCTTGTACCTGCCCTAGATCACCAACCAGACCTCTCAATCACAAGGCTTCCTTCGCTCCCTATGCCGTCACCATATACACAGCTTCCACTGTTGACAAAGCCACAGTCGACTGCAAAACAACGTTCGAACTGATAGCACAACTTGAGAAAGTGAAGATAGAACTTGCCAGGGATCTTCTCTTATCCAGGTCATAATTAGTATAATCTGAATCCGCATAGCCAACCAACTAACCACTATCACTATTTTTTTTATAGAATAGCAAACTCACATCAGTAGCACCTTTGAGGTAAGGAAGAATCTACTTGACAGCCTCCCAGTGGATCTTCCAAGATTTCCTATGTACATGCTAACCACACAACTGCACGAGAAATATCTAGTCGAGTAAATACTATAGCATACACGATACTCCCGATTGCACTCACATAAAGAACTCGTGCCATTTATTCCTTCTCCTTCTTAGTTTTTGGTGAATCTGCTACAGACAAGCTCAAGTGGGCTACAAATGACTAATCATAAACTTGCAATTCTTCATGCCAAATCGTTTCAGCACCTTCTCCACGTACTTTTTCTATGATAAGTACAGCCATCCAATGCCACGATCCCTATGTATCTCCAAGCCCAAAATCTTCTTAACTGTACTGACATCCTTCTCAAACTCACCACTCAACTGAGACTTCAAGTAATTTATCTCTGACATGTTCTTGCAGTAATTAATATGCCATCCACAATTAACAATAAACAAATGAACAAACCCTCTAGAGGCCACTTGTGATACACATGGCTATCATAGTCACTTTTGAAGTAACCCTGACTTAGCATAAAGGTATCAAATCTCTGGTATCACTGCTGAGGGGATTGCTTCAAGCCGTACAAAAACTTCTTAAGTAGGCGCACATGATCTTTCTTATCAGAAACTACGAATCCTAGGCTAATGCACGTAGATTTCCTCCTCCAGCTCACCATATAAGAAGGTTGTCAACATCCAATTGCTCTAACTCTAAATCAAGCAAAGAAACTATGACGAGTGGCGCACAAATAGAAGTATGTTTTATAACATGAGAGAATGACTCATTGAAGTCAGTATCTCGTTGTGTGAAATGCTTCGCCAACAATTGTGCCTTAAAACAGACATCCTCTACATCAAGGATTCTTTCTTTTCTTTTCTTTTCTTTTTTTTTTTTGAAAACCCACTTGCACCCTACAATCATATGCCCTCTTGGTAATTTTACCAACGCTAAATATGGTCAACCGAACAACAACTAAGTAGTGAAAATAGAAAAATAATGAAGGAATAGAAGAAAAAAAAGAAAAATCACACCGTGCAATAAACACTAGATTTACATGGTTTAGAGGTGAACCTCCTAGGTCAATGAGCAACGACGATCAAGAACTTCACTAGATGAGGAGAAAATTACAGAACACTCACTGTTACCTCAGGGGAACAAATCCGCCACTCCACGGCACAAACTCTGTCTACAAGCCACTCTATTTATCTCTCATAAGACCACCCTCCATTGTATTCTAGTTGTTGTTACAATAAGGGAAGAGAACTTTCATATTTATACTGCTCAAGCAAGGCCTACGCTGCCCACGTTCATAAGAGAAATAGACTCCTCACATTAACTTCACGTCCATTGGTCCATCCTTGGCCTTCCCCAAGTGCATGCTTGATATGCAGTCCAAAACCGAGCGAAAAATGCCAACTCCCATGCATGTCTTCTGCCTCCAAGACGGAACCTAAGCACGGGTCTTCTCTGAGCAGAAGTGGGGCTCCTTCCCACATCCCTGCCTATTTGACTTTCCCAGTCTGGCTGAGAAGGGCAAGACAGCCACTGCATAATTATTGTTAGATGGTTATACAAGTGTAATTCTTATCCTTTATTTTATTTTATTCTTATCCTTTATTTTATTTTAACTTTTGGTTGAAAGTTAATATAAAGCAAAAAAAAATTATAAATAATTTTCAAAACTTGATGCCCTCCCCCTTAAAATAGCTTCTGCCAAAAGTTATGAAAACTATAAAACATACTTCCAATTTTGCCAAACACAGCCTAGGCTCCTCGCTAGCCTTGGCTCTTCTTCCATTTGAGATTTGCACTTGATAATCTCTCTCCCCCCCCCCCCCAAAAAAAAAAAAAGTTAAAATAAAAAACTATCAGGTCCACTCGAGGAGGGGGAGATTAGATTGAGCCAAGAATGCGGATCATTTCGAAAGAAATTTGCCTTCTATGTGAAGCTTATTCCCCTGCATGTGAAGGATAGGAAGAAGTTAGAATTTCTAAACATGACTCAAGGGAATTTGTTAGTAGCTAATTATGAAGCTAAGTTCACTGAGTTGGAGAAGTGTGTCCATTACATCTGTGCAAATGAGACAAGAAGGATGAAGATATTTGTCAGAGGATTGAAAGGTAACCTTCGAAGCAGAGTTGCACTCTTTGACCATCAGACTACGACAACAACTTTGAGGATAGTACATAATTGAGGCTGAATATGAATATTTTCTAAAATAAATAAAAATGAATCAGACTAAGAGAGGAAATCAATTTGCAGTGGCGAGAAAGGACAAGAGAAAGAAGGTGACACCTCCATAACTAGTAGGAAGAGGCAAGGCCCCAATTTGTCAACAGTGTGGGAGACAGCATGGAGGTGATGAGTATTGGAGGGCCACTGGCAAGTGTTATTCTTGTGGCCAAATAGGACACATGATGAAGGATTGTCCTAACAAGCAGCAGAGACAACAGAAGCAACAACCACAATAGCAGAGGTTCAAGCTAGAGTGTATGCATTGACTAAGGAAGACGCTCAAGATACAAGTGTGGTGGTTGAAGTTACAATTCTTATTGATGATATACATGCTATAGTTCTATTTGATTATGGTGCTACACTTTATTTATGCCTATGAGATTTTCTAACTTATTAAAAGATAGACAAATTGTAGAGACAAGAGAGATATCAATTGACACACTTGCTAAGGAAATAGCTAGGACTACTTATGTCATTCATCGCGTTGATGTGAAAATTCAAGGAAGAGTTATGCCAGCATGCGTATTCATGTTTAGGATGCAAATAGGTCGAATTCGCTGTGGATCTTGGGTGGATCCATGACTATATCTGTTAAGTTATCGATTTAGAAATACGATCCGTTATTGTCCTATTAGTTAACAATCGGTCAGATAATCGGATCATAGTGTACCATATGTATTTGGTTAGAAACTTTTTTTATCCATTACCTTATCCACTATGTATATCGGTTTAAGAAGACTATCTGTTAACTGACCTATAAGCTAGCGAACGGTGGGATAATCGGCCCATTAGTTACCATTTGCATCCCTATTCCTATTAGATATGCATGATTTTAATGTGATTTTGGGAATGGATTAACTGGATGAGAATTTTTGCACTCCCAGATTGTTGAGAAAAGAAAGTGATCTTGCAGAAGCCTGGGAATAGATATTTTATTATCAATGTCCAAGGTACTACCGTAGTAGAACATTGGTTTCAGCCATCAAGGTTGTGAAGTGGTTGAAGAACGGATGTTATGGATATCTAGTGTAATATCCCGCCCTTCCGGACCCAAGTTACCAGGTCTTGACCAATTTAGGAGGCATATTGGACCACAATTTCACTCTCTTTTGGATGCTTCAGAGGAGAAATAAGAAATTTGTGTTTGGAGATGAAGTCTAATGGTTTTGATCCATGTACCAACATGTAGAGCACAAAAAGGCGATTCAAGAGAGTGGTCATAATTGCAATCTTGATACATGTGCACGATGTTATGGCTATTTCAATTCGGGGTGCACAAGCTGGCAAAATTAGGCGTCTAGAAGGTTGGATGCGAATTGTAGTAAAATGTCCAATAGGTTGGATGCGAATTAGGTATTTCATGTCCAGTTAGGTTGACGCATAACTCTATTTTGCTACGTACCATCAAGAATTTTCTCCCCCAATTCCCAAGTACTTTGGGACGTGCATGGGCTTCTTGTGGGGCGCAATGGGCTGTATTTTTTGGGGTTTTCTCCTCTTCTTCGTCCCCATTCTTCTCATCTCATTCCTCCTTCCTCCTCCCCACCTTCGACCATATCCTTCATCCTCCTCTTTCTCTTCTTCTTCCTTTCCTTCTTCCTCCTTCTCTAGCCACAGCGTGATGGCGTAAAGATGGCACCAGAGAGGGCAGAGTGGTGGCGGCAACTGACCATGGCAGTGTGACAACAACAGCAATGAGCTTGCAGCATGTAGGGTTGAGCTTGGCGGCGACGGTGTGTGTAGGGTTCACTGAGGGACGCCAGTTAACTTGATGGCAGGGTCAACCACGTGAAGAATTCCTTTAGAGAAGTGCAAGACCCCAAGGTAGGATGATGGTACCTTGTAATTTTTGAAGCGTGATCCCATCCCCTTTAGTGTAGATTTTATGTATTTCCTTCACAACGTGATTCCACTATTTTCCCTTGTTGATGTAATGTGATTCATAGGGTTTTTGGGACCATGTAATGGGCTCTTGTGAAGACTGTCCTAGGGACTCTCCCCGTGCTTCTGGTGCACCTTAGGATGTTGTGTAGGGTAGTTGCGGGCTGTTAGTTTTAGGCCCGGCTATTTGGGCATTCTTCTTTAAAAACGTCCATGGAGGTGGACGTAGTCATCTCGAGCCCTGGACGCATATCTTTCTAGGTGTCCACTCAATTGGACACCTTTATCAAGGTTCATAAGCCATACGAGAGAGCACTCTTCTGAGAAAAATGTCTAAGGTGTTGGACATGAATGGAGATATGCATCTAGGCCCTTAGGCATCTATCTACTTGAGCGTCCAATAGGTTAAACGTTTTGTCAGCACAATGTCTACTTGCCTAGTGTTCTTTATTGAGGTATGCCGACGACATTGGGCAGTGACCTTGTTGGCAAGCCACTTTAATGGCGAGGGATTGTGGATGTGTTTCTATGGTTACTGTAGTTTCTTACACCTTGTGTTAGATGCCTTACTCATGCTTCAAGCCTGTTGAGTGACGATTTTCACCAGTAGTACATCCTTGTGTTGTTTATGCTTGTGGACACAACTCATGGTCAGCCCCCTACACTTCGATGTGATTAGGTTTAAGGCAGTTCCTAGGGATCTTGAGTTGTTGTTAGCCATAGTGTAAGGATTGAGGTTTCGGATCTGGTTATCGGGTCAATTTCGGGGTCGGATCTCTTGGTTTGAGCCATTGCGGCGCGGTTCAAACGACGTCCAGTGAGGTGGACGTGTTTTAGGTTGTGCTACATGGGCGTCACATGGACTGATTTTGGGCCGCAGGAGTACGGCTCCGGTCTTATCGTCTGAACGACGTCTTGATTAGACGACGTCATTCAAAGTATGGTCCTAGTATGTCAGCATACGACCCGTCTTGTCGTCTGATTGACGTCGACCTTGGACGACGCGTTTTAGTTAGCTTCGGTTTGACCCTGCGAACCTTCCCTCATTTCCCTCATTCTCTCCTTTCTTTTCTCTCTCCTCTCTTCCCTCCGAACCTCCGGCTCCCTTTCCCCCTTCTCCTTCCTTTCCTCTCCCCATTCCTCCTCTCCCTCCACTCCATCAACCTTCTAACTTCTTCCACTACCACCACCACTTTCTCCGCGGCGCATTTCTCTTCGGATGGCGGCTGACGTCTCGGTGGAGTAACGGCGTCCACAGCGGTACCGGTGGCGGCGTGTAGCGTGGTGGTTCAACGGCTTAGAGTTCGGAGGAGTTCAAGTAACCGGTAGGGTGACGATCCTCACGACGTTTTGTTTAAAACCATGTTTTTTTCCTACTTTGGAGCATGTTTAGGGGATTTTTTTGGAGTGAAAATACTAATTTTATATATTGAAGAATTGTGGGCTTTTAATGGGGTTTTAGGTTCTCCTCATCCTCCTCTATTTTGTGTTGTTTTTGAGCAATTTGGGGGAGAAATCCCACCCTGTGAATTGGGGGAAGGCGGTGGGAGAACCTGTCTGTGAGGGTTAAATGGTGTCGGGGGACAGTGACGCCTTTTAAAAAGGCGGCTTCCACCCACGACGTGATTTATCACAGATAACAGACTCTGTCTCTTGATTGAATGGCGTCCAGGGACAGCGACGCGTTTTAAACGGTGACCCGTTTGAACGACGCGTTTTAGGCCATCTTCCGAGGCCAGATTTCACATGAACCAGTTTAGGAGTCTTGAATGACGTCGACCTTGGGCGACGTGATTCAAGACAGAATCTCATTAAAAACATGCAATTAACATGTGTTTACATTGTTAGATAGTTTGGATAAATACATGTTTAAAAATATACTCGAGGGCGATAATTTCTACATGATCGGATCGCACTGTATTGCGTTTTGTGCGATCGTGGGTCTGGAGTGACAGTTGTTAGCGCTTAGGCACCCTGTGTCGGTGTGGGAGTGACACGACGCTGGTGTGGGAGTGGTGGGGTGACGCCTAGAGAGAGGGTCACCTGGTGTACCCCGGGGTATAGCTAGTACTGGTGCAGGAGTGGTACATTCGGAGTGTCACTCGTGCTGGGGGAAGCAAAACCACCTTGAGCCAGGTCAGGCTGGAATAGCCAGTGTGCTATCTGAGGGGTTGTTGTTTGATCTCAGCGGGTCAGTGTTTTTGGTGTTCACCTTGTGACTTGTGTGTTTAACCGAGACGCTAGTTGTGGACTCCGTAGTAGGGTGGTTTCAGAATCGTGCATGTTACTGTTATAAATGCGAGTGTTTTATATCGAAATATGGGAATTGTGTTTACTGCTTTATATAGTTAAATTGCCTATAATTGTGTATTGCACTTGTGGGTGTGTGAGTGGGTGGTGGGGATCGAAAGATCCCTACTGAGTCTTTTTCGATGAGACTCACCCCCTGCGGTTTTCAGGTGAGGGTTCCAGGCTGGCATAGCGAAGAGAGTGTTGCCTTGGGTGGCACGCCAACAGCCGCTGTTCCGGGATATGCCCCGATGTAGTTGTTATTTTCTTTTCTGGCATGTACGCTTAATTATTTCTTTTTTGTTGGAGTATGTAATTAATTGCTGAGTCAAGTCGAATTGTAATAATTTTTAATTTTTGCACTTCCTTTACAATTCGATATGATGTGGATGTTTAGCTTAGTTTATCATTTATTTTCTACACTTATCGAGATCCTGGTTTGACTCCAAATTTAATGATTCGGTATCCATTTAGTAATCAGATCCCCGATTATAGGGTGGCGGGTCGTTACACATAGTCTGGGCATTGGGGTGAAATCGGTCGTTTGAGACAGTAGTGGACTCCACTTGTGTACACTCGTGGTTAGGGGCGTAGACACCTAAGAGACATCCTTAGGACCTTAGCTATTTCTGTTTGGTTCCTCACTTGCCTCACTTTGTGGGGTTTCGGAGCCTTGTGGGGGTAGTCAGGTGTGAGGCTCTGTCTGAGCTATGAGACACTCATGTGCGGGAACAGACTGGGTGACTTTCTCACTTGCCTTACTTTGCTCACAAAGGTGGTCAGGCATGTAACCTTGACTGAGTAGTAAGACGCGAATAGGCACATTTGGTTGTGGTTGTTTGGAACCCCGATGGCAACTCAGTGGTGTTGGAGTTTTCTCGTAGGTTTTGGCATTGGTGTTAGCATGTCTCTATCACTCAGAGTTTTCTAAGAGTTGGGAGGACCGTCAGCTAATATTGTTTTGTCTTGTGTTGCGACCATTCAGATGGTGATCCATAGTGTTTTCTCATGTGAATAGCTGATGTAGGTCTAGATCCAATCCTGCGGCTCTTTTGTGTTTGAATTGTAGTTTCACTGGGACTACTTATATACTAGAACATAAATAAAAGATAATTAAACATAATCTATGGAGTTATATAATTTTACATCCCTTCGATGTAAATGTTCAACTGTTTACTCCTCTATTGGTAGCTGTACATATTCCTTCATTGTTGCATCATATAGAATGTTGCTGCAAGTTTGCTTCCAATTGCTTATGTGCGTTCTTATGATAGGGAGTGGGGATCGTGGGATCCCTACTGAACCCAATATTAGTGTGGTTCACTCTATACCCTTTTTAGGTGTTTCGGCTGTAGTGTGGGACATGGTGTGATTGTTGGGATTGTTCTCTCTCTTGTCAGCTAAGTACTCTTTCCTTTTCTTGTACTTTTTTTGTCACAATGTATTTATGAATTGAGACATGCTTAGTTATATTGCATTTTGATATCTTAATTTAACCATTGCAGGTTCATGTAGATCCCTCCAAATGCATTTGACTATCCTTCTGGGTTTTGGCCCGTGGGTCAACGGGTCAAGATTTCAATTGTTTCAAGTCTTCCAAAGCCCCGGATCTCTAGTTACATCTAGCTAGTGTAGTGACTATTTCAGTTGAAATTGGCAAGTTGTCAATGCATGATATGTTGTTAGAGAATTCCTAGATGTTTTTCCAATTGATCTTCTAGGCTTGTCACCACACAAGGAGGTGGAGTTTATCATTGAGCTTGTGCCAAGAACTTTGCCTATTTCTAAGACACCTTATAAAATGACTTCGACAGAGTTTCCTAAGTTGAGAAAGCAATTACAAAAGTTGTTGGATAAGGGATTCATTTGCCCTAGTTTATCTCCGTGGAGAACACCATGTTGTTTGCAAGGAAGGAAGATGAATCTCATAGACTGTGCATTGATTATAGGAAATTGAATTGATTATAGAAAATTGAATCAAGTAACAGTGAAGCACAAGTATTCACTGCCAAAGATAGATAATCTATTTGATCAATTGCAGATAGTTAGGAGATTTCTAAAATTGATCTTAGATCAGGTTATTAGTGTGTTGCAAGTGCGTCGTTAAACACATGTAATGACCAATCTTAAAACCAGACTTGTGACGAATAAAGAACGTAATATAGAGACGAGAACAGGTCGAATCCACTCATAGGCTATGAAGACTTCAATTTGCTGACTTAACTTACAACAAGTATTTTCTTTTTTTTTTAGATCTTCTTGGAAAGAATGGTTAACAATAAATAAATAAAGAAAAGAAAAATGACTCCTAATTGAGATAAAAACTTGAAGTTAAAAAACTAGTAAAAAAAATAAACCAAATCACACTAAGGTTACTAGTGAAACTAAACAAAGAAAACCTTGTGCAATCAAAGAAGAATGATGCATTGTAAACATGCAAAGAGTGGGTATTAGTGCAAATGAAAGAACTAAAAGGTAGAAAGAAAAGTACATTTAATGCAGCCTCTCCACCGACCCTATTCTATCCATGCACCCATGGTCCAATCCAACCACAAGGTGCCACATACCCCAGTCACTATTCATGAAATTCTTTTATTTAATTTGATTTTTTATTTTAAATAAAGATTAAAAATCAAACAACTAATAGGTATCAAATAGTTTGGACAAATGAGTTTTAGACTAGGTGAATACAATTTTGGAAGCTGGAGATGAATAGTAACCTACTGTTCATGCTACTCACTAAACAACTAAATTAATGCTAATATGTAAAACCTTAATAATAGAAAATGAAAACACTTAAAATGTTCATGATCAATTAACTAATAATTACATCAAATCTAAAGGAAAACAATAGAAATAAGAGAATTAAAATAAAATATTAAGAATCTAAGAACATCCTACTGTGTGTGAAGTGCTTGGAGCTCTTTCAAACAACAGTGGTGGTGGTGATTGGCAGAGAGAGCAGCAGCAGCAAGTGAAGAAGCCTCAGCTGTAGGTAAAGATGGCCCTGCTAGTATTAGCGCCCAAGAGAGAGAAGTGGAGGGAGGATGACATGGATGAGTGAGAGAGAATAAGAAAGGGAGTGGTGACGCAGTCAAGGGAAAAGCATAGAGAGAGAGGAGAGGAGGAGAGAGAGGTGGAGTGGGGAAGAAACCTAGACATAAACAGAACAATCTTCCTTCTTTTTAGCATAGACTGTTGGATAGGTTCCTTGAATTAAAGGAGAAAATATTATGTCCTCTTTTGAAATTCAAATTTTGCATACAACTTAGGTGGTGGGCGACGGCCAAGTGAGTTATGGCATCCTTCCTGATGTAGCCGAAGCTATTACGGTCGGGTTCCGGGGCTGGAATCCGAAGATTGGACCCGAAGCTTGATCGGATCGGTGAAGAGGACCGACGGGGATCCGGAGCGAGGTGAGGGCGGAGACGGGGCCGAGGATTCGAGGCCGAGAGATGCCCGGGCGAGAACTCGCCAGGAGCGAAGCTGAGTCTCCCTCGGACGAGGCGGACTAGCCTGCGGAAGGCGTGGCCGAAGCTCCTTCGGACGGGGCGAACCAGCCTGCGAAAGGCGTCGAGACCGGAGGGAGAAGACTCGAGGTCGGCGGCCGAGACCGACTCGGAGAGGTCGGCGAAGATTCAAACCGAGCTCCTGCAGAAGGAGGAAAAGAAGAAGAAGAACCAGTCAGTAGGAGTCCCGGGCTTCGGCCCTAAGAAACCCCCTCCGACGGTTAAGTTAGCTTCTGAAGATGATTCGATTTAGAAGTCATAGAAGAGGAAGTAGTAGCTTTAATGCTTTTTGGACTGTAGTCCTTGGGGTCTCGAAGACATACCTTTGGTAATAAATAACCGTGTATTTATAGCGGAGGATAGAGGTTGCTTAACGGTGGCAGCCGATATAGGACTATGTTCTGGGTTTACTGGTAAACCGTCATAGTGTCTAACCCTCCCACCGGAGTGGGCCGGATACGGCTACTGGGCCAAAGGGGGTTGGGCCGTTGATGGGCCAGATGCCGCTTAGTGGGCCGGAGCCTACTAGGCCGAGGGCTGCTGAGCCGCTAATGGGCCGAAGGCTACTGGGCCGTTGATGGGCCGAAGGTTGCTAGGCCGCTGATGGGCCGAGGACCACTGGACTGCTTATTGGGCCGAGGGCTGCTGGGCCGCTAACGGGCCGAAGGCTGCCAATGGGCTTCTTACTGCTGCTGTTGGACTGATCTCAGTGTTGGGCCTGTTTTAATGGGCCGAATCGGATTCTGCCCCATCACATAGCCCCCCACTCTTGTCTTCCTCAGTTTCTTGAGATGGCGAGAGTAAATTCCGAAGCCTCCTCGGAGCAGTAACACGGCATGTGCTGTTTGAAACTTTTACTCTGCTTCTTCGTAAAAAAAGAACTGCCTTCGGTCGGCCGAGGGCTGGAAACAATCAGCTTTGTCTTAGGCCGAAACTTGGCGACGGATGCCTTCGTCCTCGGTTGCGAAGGGACGAGTCTTCTGAACGTGTCAGGACTCCTGAAAAAAGGACGGAAAAGACGTCGAGCTTCTCGTCCGAACGGTCGTGTTGTGAGAAAACACAAGACACGCGTCATACATCTAACCGGCTTGCCGAAAGCACAAAAAGATCCTGGCCGTTATTGGTGATCACGCGGATCGCGGGTCACTTCGGCTCTCTGCCCAAAATTTCACTTGGATCGCCGCCCCTTCTGCTTCCGGCACGCGGATCGGAACACGTGGCAAGCATCTGGATGATCAGCCGAAGGGTTAGGCTGCGTCCGGCCGTTGATCGCTTTCTCTTGATCCGGCAGCCCGCCCGTTATCATTGCCGAAGGACAGTACACGTGGCGCGCATCTAAGGGAAGTGGCACCGAGGAGGGGGAAGATCTCGGCCGTTGATTTCGGCAGGGAATGCTTTCAACCTTCCCCATAAATAGGTGCCCCTCTCCCCAGGGCACTGTTCCGCTTTCTTCTTCCCCTGCGCCTGTGCTTTCCTGCAAGCATCTTCTCCAAGTGTTCCTGCTTCTCCGGCGAAGAGCGAGCCATTGAGGGCGCCTTGTCTGTCGTCGGGAAGCTCTTTGTTGCCTGGAGTTGTCGTCGGGGAGCCTTTTGTTGTCCGAGAGGTCGTTGGCAGTCGAAGAGATCTTTTTTGAGGGTAAGCCTCAATTCTCCTTCTCTGCTCCGTGATTCATGTCCAGTAGCTCCTCTTCGGCCGAGAGTAGCCCGTCGGCCGAAGTTTATTCTTCTTGTTCTTCATCCCGGCCTCCCGAATCTTCCTTGTCATCTCCTTTTTCTTCCAATTCCCTTGCCTCCATTATGGCGGATGAGGCCGAGGTTTCTGGTACTGAAGGAGCCGAGGAGGTTCCGGTTGTAGCCTAGGCTTCTACCTCTGGCCGGCGTCGGGCCGAGACTGTTTCCGATGCGATCTGCATTCTCACTGACGATGGGGTCAAGTACATCGCTTCCTACTATCAGCTTCCATCTTGGATGATTCCTTATCGGCCTGGGAAGGACACCAGGGCTAACTCAGTCCGACCGGGCTGCTTTTCTATTTATGAGGAGAGCTTCCGGACGGGCTTTCGTCTTCCCCTTCTTTCCTTTGTTATCAACCTTTTGAGTTTTTACGGATTGGCTCCGTCCCAATTCTTCCCGAATTCTTGGCGGACAGTCTATGCCTTCTTGGCTGTAAACGCCTATATTGACGCCCTCCCTTCGGTGAACATCTTCCGTTCTCTCTTCAAGATACAGCCGCAGGGGAAATCTGATTGGTACTGCTTCGTCCCCCGCTTCGGCCGGGATATCTTCTCTGGGAAACCTTCGTCCATTCACCATTGGAAGAAGAGCTTCATCTTTGTTTCTCTTCTGGAGAAGGAGAAGAGTGTGTGGCCCTTCCCCACTGAGTGGGCACCACTGGCCGAAGGCCTCTCCGATCCGCCTTCCCTTAATCCCGATCAGCTCCATATCGTGCACCTCCTGGAGGCCGAGGCTCCGTACGATATTGTGGAGCTCTTCGAGGAAGAGGAGAGGCTTGTACAGACGGGGGCTTGGCCAAATCCGACGAAATCTCCTCCCCGAGTCTCTCCTTACCTCCCTCCCGAGGATATTCCGAGGGAGGCCGAGGGAGCTGCTGAGGTTGAATCTCCGGCCGAAGCTCTTCCGACCGAAGAAGGCGCTGAAGCTTCGGCCGAGGGTAAGTCGGTCTTGAGTTGAGGAAAGTTGCGTGTTGTAAGTCGCTAACTCCTTTTTCTGTCCGCAGAGATGTCTGGGCTTCGGGGACTACTCGGCCGACTCGCCAAGCAGCCCGATCACTCCCGACTGTCCCAGCCGCAAGCGGCGGGAGAAGAGGAGACTGGAGGAGATGCGGCCCCGAGCGCTCGGGCCGTAAGGCAGACGGCAGCCTCGGTCGAAGGCCGCGCTGCTGCTGCTGCTCTCGAAAGAGAGAGGAAGGGAAAGTCGGTCGTCCGAAGGAGCGGCCGACCAGCGAAGCGGAGCCGGGCGGATGATCCTGGCGAGAAAGAATCCGCCCCGGCGGCCAAGAGGCCGGTGGCTAACCGAGGGGCCCCTCTCTCGTCGCCTCCCAAACCACCGAGGGGCGATTCCCCTCCGGCCATGGCGGCCGGCACAGAGGACCTCTCTTTCCCCTTCGGGACGGCCAGGACGCACATGTCCCGTGAATACGGGCATGAGCCCTGGGTCCCGGATTTGGGGGTCTTTGCGGACGAGAGTCCGGAGGACTCTCGGACATGCCTGCGCCTGATCCGCGGCTTGACCCTCCCGATAGCCGAGGATGAGATGAAAGAGATGTCCTCGGAGGGCTTATCTATGTTGGGCGTCCGATACGCTGTCCAGGTAAAAAACTTATTTATTTGTCTTGGTTTAGTATTTCCCTTAGCTCTTTTGCACTTGCTCAATTTTTCCTTGCCTTTAGCTGTAGACCGCGGTCGTGTACGGGGGCCTCGCTCGTCGCCAAGCAGCCATTCAACAAAAGCTCCGGGACATCGACCAGGCCTCGGATCAGTTGGCTTCGGGCAAAGTAGCCTCGGTGCAGCGTGATCTCGAGGCCAACGTTGACATGCTCCTGAGAGCTAATGCTCGGATGCGGGCCGAGCTGGGGGAGCAAAAGGAGGTGATCCGCACTACCTCCGAGGCCAAGATGAGGGCCGAGCAGGAGAGGGAGAAGGCCGAGAAGGAACTGGAAACGGCCCGGGCCGAAAACACAATTCTTAAGGCCGAGATCCAGGACAAGGCCGAACAGCGGGTCACGGAGCGCCGTCGCCACGCCAAGGAGATCTCGTCTCTGAAGGCAGATCTGGAGGCCAAGGCCGAAGAGGCTGCTCGTACAGCTGTGGCAAGCTATAAGGCCGGCCCGGATTACGCCGAGGAGATAATGGAGGCTCGACTCGAGGCGGCGTCGTCCGTATTCAGTCTAGGGCTGGCTATCGCCCAAAAGGCGTGCCCGGCCGTAGATCTGACCGGCATCGGCCTCCCGACGGACGAGGAGGGTGATGAGCTGCTGGCCTGGTGGAAAAAACTTAAGGCCGAAAGAGCTCCGTCTCCGGAGGAAGGCGGTGCGGCCGTTCCTGATGAAGTTGTTCCGGTCGAGGTTTCTCCTTCGGCATCTCCCGATCAGACTCTGGTTGATGTAGATGGCGATGATGCCGAAAGCTAGTACGGGGGCTTGTCCCAGTTTTTGTCTGCTTCCTTGAAAAGCTGCGACCAGGTGTATGGCCGATTTTGTACTTTGTTCATATATATATGAAAAGTATTTTGCTTCTGTTCATATTTCTGTGTTCTGAATGAATGACCGAGTCTGGCTCTTCTTGTGGCCGAGACCATGTTACCTTTCGATGTGGCTTGCATGGCTGAAGCCACTCCTGGTTCGGATTGTATGGACTTAGAAAATAATGCCACTCCCGATACGGTTTGCATGGCCGAATCCACTCCCGGTACGGTTTACACGGACTTAGAAAACCATGCCGTTCCCGATACGGTTTGCATGGCCGAAGCCACTCCCGGTACGGCTTACACGGACTTAGAGAATAATGCCACTCCCGATACGATTTGCATGGCCGAAGCCACTCCTGGTACGGTTTACACGGACTTAGAAAACCATGCCGCTCCCGATACGGTTTGCATGGCCGAAGCCACTCCTGGTACGGGTTACACGGACTTAAAAAACCATGCCGCTCCCGATATGGTTTGCATGGCCGAAGCCACTCCCGGTACGGTTTACACGGACTTAAAAAACCATGCCGCTCCCGATACGGTTTGCATGGCCGAAGCCATTCCCGATACGGTTTACACGGACTTAGAGAATAATGCTGCTCCCGATACAGTTTGCATGGCCGAAGCCACTTCCGGTACGGTTTACACGGACTTAGAAAACCATGCCGCTCCCGATACAGTTTGCATGGCCGAAGCCACTCCCGGTACGGTTTACACGGACTTAGAAAACCATGCCGCTCCCGATACGGTTTGCATGGCCGAAGCCACTCCCGGTACGGTTTACACGGACTTAGAAAACCATGCCGCTCCCGATACGGTTTGCATGGCCGAAGCCACTCCCGATACGGTTTACACGGACTTAAAGAATAATGCCGCTCCCGATACGGTTTGCATGGCTGAAGCCACTCCCGGTACGGTTTACACGGACTTAGAGAATAATGTCGGATATGATATTTTCAAAAGAAGAATTTTATTCATGCCTTCCGGCTATGCTCCGGGGGAAGTAACTTACATGAAGTAGCGCCGAAGGCGTTCTACATTCCAGGTACGAGGGAGAGGTTGGCCCGAAAGGGTTTCCAACCGATAAGCCCCTCGTCAGATTACTTCCCTTATACGATACGGTCCTTCCCAATTGGGAGAAAGCTTTCCTGCGGCTTCGGTTGGTTTAGACACATGAGCACTCCTCAACACGAGGCTTCCGGTTTCAAAGCTTCGGGGCTTTACTCGAGTGTTGTGGTATCTGGCCATACGCTGCTGATAAGCCGCCAGCCGAATGCGAGCTTGATCCCTTGTTTCTTCTATAAGATCTAGATGATCTTTTAGGGCTTCCTCATTGGTCTCCGGATTATGAGTAAAAACTCTCGGCGAGGGAAGGCTAACTTCGACAGGAATAACGGCTTCTACCCCATAAGCCATGCGGAACGGGGTTTCGCCGGTTGGGGTTCGGCTTGTAGTCCGATAAGCCCATAGAATGCTCGGCAGCTCCTCCACCCATCGGCCCTTGGCATTGCCGAGGCGAGTCTTCAATCCTTGTAGTAGACTTCGGTTAGTGACCTCGACTTGGCCATTTGTCCGAGGGTGTGCTACCGACGCGAATTTGTGGAGAATGCCGAAATTGGCACAGTTGTCCTTGAACCGATGGCTGTCGAATTGTTTGCCGTTGTCTGAGATAATGGCCCGAGGGATGCCGTATCGACAAATGATGGACTTCCATACGAAGTTCCATGCGTTGGTATCGGTTATGGATGCGAGGGGTTCGGCTTCCACCCATTTGGTAAAATAGTCCACCGCCACAATAAGGAACTTCCTCTGGCCAGTGGCGACGGGAAAGGGCCCCAAGAGGTCAATTCCCTACTGGGTGAAAGGCCAGGGGTCTGATAGGGGAGTTAGTGTTAGAATTGGGTGGCCTCAAAGCCAATCATTGTACATTCTAGTTCAGATTATTAATAAAGGCAATTATTTCTTCATTTAATAGTTCTCGCAAACGACTATCGTAATGAAGGTCCATAGACAAATGTATGGGATATTAAATCATGATGAGATCATGATAGTGAGATCAATATCCTCAGTCAATTGTCTTAAACAGTTCTCGATCATAGGATATTTGAGATGGACATTAAATATCCGATAAGATCGACACAAGTTATGTCTGCTCATATGATGAGGGTGAATGATCTCACATTCATTCGTGTGGTGACACTAAGACAAACAAGTGGGTGCTCATTAGAGAATGAACATACCCAAATAAGAATTCCTGGATGGTAATTATACCTATTAGTCAACTAGGGAATTCAATCGTTGCAGTAGCACAGTTGGTCCTTTGACCTGAATCACCAATGATACCTTGTTTGTGGACCATTGTATCTTGATTCTCTGACTCGTGGACCTTAACCATTAAGTCCACCATAATCGGTCTTTCAGATACAGTGGAAAGCTTGCGAAGGTAATTGAGTGAACAACAAGGGATCACTCACTCTTGGTATAAGACTGGAGAGAGAATGTCCCATGGATGTGTACACAGAAATCCCTGGCCAGGGTCAAATGAAAGAGATGTCTTTCTAGATATTAACTGTGTACTGGAATCCATCTGGATAATGCGATAGAGGGTTTGACTATAAAACCATACCCTTGCGTTATCGGGACATTGCATGAGTGAAGGATTATATCTGTGCGGCATCTGCAGACGGAAAGGTTCGATTGAAGGGAAAAATATCCCTTATATCTTCTGGGATCATGAGGTAGTGTTTGGTGCTGTTCATGATCAGAAGGCCAAGTGATTTGATCATCAGATGATAATTCACTTGTTTATTAAATTAATCATTTAACATATGATGTTTAAATGTTAATTAATAAATATTAAACTCAAGAAACAGTTCTAAGTTTAATGGGCCTGCAACCGGACTGATATATGGGCCTAGAGGGTCACACACATAAGAGTTCTCGTCAGACGGTGAGAGATGTTAAATTTCATGCTTATCTGGGTTTTTGTGAAAAGTTGCAGGATAAACATGAAGATTTAATGGAGAATTATCCAAGGCCAAACTCTTGGATAATCATGAGGATTAACTGTTGTGCTTATCCTTATTTCTATATAAGGAGGGCCAAAAGGGAGGGGTAAAAAGTTAGTTGGACGAATTTTACTCCCCAGATTCTCTCTCTCCTCTCTCTCTCTCCTTCTCTCTCTCTTGGAGTGGATCTGTCTCTCTCCGCGCATGGTGGATCTGAGATCTGGTCGAAGCACTCAAGCCGAGGAGGAAATCGCGTCTGCTGCGGGAACTCGTGTGGATACCTCTAGAGATCGTGCGCGTGCGCGATTACCGAGTCGGCATCATCCACGGGAGATTCGAAACCCCGCAAAGGTGAAGAACTGTTCTTCCCGCGTTAGTTTTAATGTCTGTTTTACAACCCCAGCAAACGATACAATGGAATCATTTTTATTTCCGCTGCGTTCATGGCGATTCCTTACAGTTAGAAGGGTTGCTGATTGGTGGATGAGGGAGCTGAACCTTTGGCATTGATCGCAGCGACGGATGAGCGCAGTTGCGTCCTCTCGGAGCGTCGGCCACCAGTATCCTTGCCTTAAAAGCTTGTGAGCTAGAGCCCTTCCTCCTGCATGTGCTCCGCATACCCCTTCATGTACCTCTTGCAGCGCATAGTCAGCTTCGGCCGGGCCGAGGCATCGCAAGAGTGGTCGGCCGAAGGACTTTTTATATAATAGCCCGTCTAGGAGAAGGAAGTGAGAAGAGCGCTGCCAAATGTGTCTTGCTTCCTTCGTATCGGACGGGATTTCTCCTCGAAGGAGGAAAGTGACTAGGGGAGTCATCCAGGTCTCGGCTTCAGATTCAGTCACTTGCATGACCTCGGACTCCTCGAGGCTTGGCTTGGCCAGTTCTTCTACGATAATCATTCGGCCTCCTCCCCCGTCCTGAGTCGAGGCTAGACGGGAGAGAGCATCGGCTCGAGCATTCTCGGTTCTCGGGATTCGCACAATTTCATAAGAATTGAACTGAGCAAGGATCTTGCGAGTTACTTGGAGATAAGACGCCATTATTGCATCTCGTGCCTCGTATTTCCCAGAAATGTGACTGGCGATTAGCTGAGAGTCGCTGAATGCCTTTATGTTCTGCGCGCCGAGCTTTCTGGCGGCCCGAAGGCCGGAGATGAGGGCTTCGTATTCGGCGGCTTTGTTGGTAGCGGGGAAGGAGAAGCGCAGCGCATACTCCGTGATGACCCCTTCCGGAGATGCCAGGATCCATCCGGCGCCGCTACCCATGGAACATGCGGACCCATCGACGTAGAGTCGCCATTCGTCCGCTAAAGGTAGAGAAACTGAAGCGCCTTCAGCCTCTGGTGTTGTGATGACTTCTGGCCGAGTGGCCGAGGATGCTTCGGGAGTGAGCTTGGCGATGAAGTCGGCTAAAGCTTGAGCTTTTATTGCCGTCCGCGGCCCGTAAGAGATGTCGAACTCTCCCAGTTCGATTGCCCATTTTGCCAGCCTACCGGATACCTCCGGCCGGGAGAGGACTTGCCTCAAAGGCTGGTCAGTGAAGACTTTTATTGAGTGGGCGAGGAAGTAAGGCCGGAGCCTTCTTGCGGATGAGACGAGAGCTAAGGCTAGCTTCTCAAGAGCAGGATACCGAAGCTCTGCTCCTTGGAGAGTACGGCTTATATAATCGACTGGCCTCTGAACACCGTCTTGTTCCCGAATGAGGACGGCGCTGACAGCTGCTTCGGATGCTGCTAGATAAAGGAACAGCTGCTCTCCGTGAACCGGTCTAGACAGGACGGGAATATTGGAGAGATAAACCTTCAGCTGCTTGAAGGCTGATTGGCATTCGTCAGTCCAGGAGAAGCTATTGGTCTTCTTCAGTAGTTTGAAGAATGGAAAGCAATGATCTGCTGCCCTCGACATGAAGCGGCTTAAGGCGGCAATGCTTCCGTTCAACTTTTGGACCTCTCGGATGTTAGCCGGTGGGCGCATTTGAATGATAGCCGAGACCTTCGCGGGATTAGCTTCCACCCCTCGGCGAGTAACCATATAGCCGAAAAACTTTCCGGAGGCTACGCCGAAGGCGCACTTGGCTGGATTCAGCTTCATTTTGTATCTGCGCAGAGCAGAGAACGTCTCGGTCAAGTCAGCCAGATGGTCTGCAGCAACGTGGCTTTTCACGAGCATGTCGTCGATGTAGACCTCCATGTTGCGGCCGAGCTACGGAGCAAATATTATGTTGACGAGGCGTTGATATGTTGCTCCGGCATTCTTCAGGCCGAAGGGCATCCGGGTATAGCAGTATAGACCGAGATCAGTTGTGAAGCTGGTTTTGCTTTCATCCTCCGGATGCATTCGGATCTGATGGTAGCCTGAGTAGGCGTCGAGGAAGCTTAATAGCTCGTGGCCGGAGGTTGCGTCCACCACCTGATCTATCTGAGGCAGCGGGAAGCTATCCCTCGGACAGGCTTTGTTGAGGTTAGTGAAGTCCATGCACATCCGCCACTTGCCATCTTTCTTGGGCACCATCACCACATTGGCGATCCAGTCTGGGTGGTGTACCTCTCGGAGATGCCCGGCGTCCAGCCCTTTTTGTACTTCGGCTTGGATGGCCGTCCTTCTTTCCTGATTGAAGGTGCGCCGCTTCTGCTTGACCGGGGGCTGGTTGGGATCGACGTGTAGCCGTGCTCCGCTATCTCCGGGTCGACTCCGGGCATGTTTGCAGGAGACCAGGCGAAGACGTCGAGGTTCTTTTTTAGGAACTCGGCAAGTCTTTCGGCCTAAATCTTCTCTAGGCCGGAGCCTATCATAAGAGTTCGTCCTTCTCCTCCCGGAACCGGGATGGCGATAAGTTCCTCTCCTGGGGATGCCTCGGCCGAAGATTCGATTGACAGGGATTCGGCTGCAGCCTTCTCTTTAACCGAGATCATATAACACTGCCGAGCTGCTTCTTAATTCCCCTTAGCTTCATCGATTCCATGATTGGTATAGAATTTCAGCTTTTGGTGGAAGGACGAGGGTACAGCTCTGATTCCGCCGATTAACCTTCGGCCAAAGATGGCGTTGTAGGCTGAATCGACCTTGACAACATCAAAATCCGTTTCGACGGTCAGTTGTCGAGGAGCCGAACCTATGGTTACTGGGAGCCGGACGATGCCTTCTACTCGGCAGGGCGAACCGTTGAAACCCAATAGAGGTCCCCGGTGATGGTTCAAATTAGCCTCATTCAAGCCCATTTTTACAAAACAATCGTAAAATAATATATTTGGAGCACTTCCATTATCGACAAAAATACGATGAACATCGTAGCTATTTATTACAGCATTTACAACGAGGGCGTCGTCGTGAGGAGTCTGAATGTCGGTCAGATCCTCTTGGCCAAAGGTAATGTCTTCATGACGAGACCGCTTCGGCTCGACATCGACCGCTGCTACTGTTGTAGAGCCGAGCTGATGACGCCTCGATCCTTCTCCCGGTCCACCGGATATCATCATAATTGACCCAGCACTGGGTCGTTGGTGCGATGTTTCTACCAGGGCCTGTGAGTGCTTAGAATGAGTGTGTGATTATCATGAAAGATCTATGTTGTTTAAGTGCAAAATAAACCTATTAAAAAGAAACTACGTGAAGTGATCGCCAGAAACTTTTGACTTAAAAGTTCCAAAAGAAAGAGTTTGATCGCCTACCTGTTTAAATATGGGAGATGTTGAGCTCTTGATTCCCCTCCTTCAGCCGGCTGAAGAAAGAGAGCCATTCCTTTTCTTTTGTTCTTGCTGTTGAGTTTTAAAGTTGAGGATCGTTCAGAGTTCTTGTGATTTGCTTGTTGATTTCCTTCCTTGATTCTCCTTTGCAGTTTGCAAGAAAAATAGAGAGAGAAATGGTGAGAACTTAAGCAGAGGTAGTATCCATTCTAATCATAGTTTTAAACATGCAACTAAGCAGAGAACTCACTTGTTGGGATGGTCTTTGAAACCCCTTTATCAAATAGGTTTTGAAAATGATGTTAGTGTTGTGTGTTGCATGGAGTGATGTGATGAAGAATGTAGAATTAATGAAGATGTGAATATGAAAATGTGTAGAAATGAATTGAAAAACTTATACCGATTGGATGAAGCCTTGAATTGGATGAAGAATGGACGCTGACTTCTGGAAATAGCAGCGCTTCGGCGTTTGGACGTCGTTGCTTCGATCTTCAATCACTAACTCTGATTCTAACTTTTTCTTTTTTTTACCCATTCAAGATACAAGGTATTTATAGACTTCTTCTGCGTCCGCGGATTTACATGTAAAAATCTTAAGATTTATCCATCTTAACCAACAGATAAATACATATTAATTCATCTTTATCTGTAATTATCTAAAACGCGTCTACCATGGTTGACGCCTTTCAGATTGATTAAGATAAAGATAAACATCCGAAAAAACTTATCTTTATCCGTATTAGCTAAAACGCGTCTATACGTATAGACGTCTTTTATACTAATTAAGATAAGGATAAACATCCGGAAGAGAAGTAGAGATAACTTAGGAAACCTAATACGCGTCGTGACGTACAGACGCCTTTTATCTAATTAATCAACTGATTAAAATTCAAATTTAAACGTCAAAATAAGAATAAAGTCTAAATGGCGTTCACACAGGTTGGCGTCCACACAGGTAGACGTCTTTTAGGCTTCTTCATATTTTAACTGAAATTTGAGTTAAAATCAATTTAATTGATTAACTTAAACATGTTTGTTCGACCCGACACTCAAAAGATCAATAAAAATTAATCAATGATTAAATATTAGACCATTCTGAGGTATTATTATATGATATGAAATTTACTCGAAATGACGTCAAAATTAGCGTGTCTACAGGGCCGAGGTGATCTTCGGCTGAGGAGCGGTATCTTTGCTCGGGAGTTGTCGTGGCCTAGCTGCTTCAGGGATGTCCCGGTTTTGTTGCTGTTGAGGTTGCTCTCGCCGGTATTGTGGCAATCGACCCTCTCTGATGAGGCGATCAATTTCCTCCCGAAGGTGTCGGCATTCGTCAGTCGAATGGCCGATCTCCCGATGGTATTCGCAATATTTGCGAGGGTCCCTTCGGCGAAGATCTGTCTTGATGCGCTCTGGCTGCCGGAGCATGCCTTTTACCTCCATGAGCATTCGAGAAGGGGGAGCAGGTAGCGGCAGGTATCACGGCTGCGGATCCCGTCGTTTGTCTCGGTCCCACTCCTCCCTCTGATATCGCTTGCGAGAGGGTTCTTGATCTTTAGGTCGAGGACGAACTGCTGGAGGGGGAGGCGCCGATATTTCTTCGGTGGTACTCTTTCCCTTGGACATCATCAGGACCTCTCGGTTGATGTATTTATGGGCCCGAGCTACAAGGTCCTGGAAGGTGGAGGGATGGCGCTTCCCGATAGAGCCGAGAAGCCCTTCGTCCCGGCACCCGCTGATTACGGCTGAGACCGCAATCGAACTGTCCAGGTTCGGGATTTGGGCAGCTTCGGCCTGGAATTTGGTAAAATATTCTTGGAGGGTCTCGGTCGGTCCTTGCCGAATGGCTAACAGACTGGCCGAGGTTTTGCACTGCCGGGTGGCATCATAGAACTGGTCAATAAACAATTGGCCCAACTGGACTAAAGAGTGGATAGAATTGGGGGCCAATGTCTCGAACCAGGTTAAAGCTGTTTTTTCGAGAGTGAGGGGGAAGAGACGGCAGCGGACTGCCTCCGAGACCCCTCAGACAGAGAGGTAAGTGTTGAACCTCTGGAAGTGGCAGACCGGATCTGTCATTCCATCATAGAGAGGGCCTTTCGGCAGCTTAAAGTTGGGAGGTACCTCGGTGGCCAGAAGGTCTGGAGAGAATGGAGTTTGCTCCAGAATGATGCTGGCGAGAGGCGCTCCATACGGCCGAGATACCATTTGCTGCATCTCTTTCCTCATTGCGGTCAGCCGCCGATCCAGGTCCGGGGTGGTTGAAATAGTGACCGAACGCCCTTCGGCTTTGGTTGGATGAAACTCAAACGAAGCATAGCCTTGCTCCGTTATGATGTGGCCGGCGCGAGGGACTCGGGCAGGCGGTGCAGAGGGCTCGTTGCGGGTCGTGGCGGCCTCGTCAGGGAAGACCTGCGAGGGCGTTGGTCGAAACCTTGCCTCTTGGACAGGGCAAAATGGAGGAGGCGGTACTTGTTGGGGGAGCTAGCCCAGTAACCCCATGCGCTGGGCGATGGCGGATACCATGTCTTACAGGGGCGCCAGAGAAGTAACGGCGGCGGCCAGTGTTGCCACTTGCTGCTGAAGTTCCTCCATCCGATTGCCTCCATGAGCGAGGGACTCCGATATGACACGAAGAGCCGAGCCTTGTAGTGGAACAGACGGGGCACCTTCGGAATGGAGCGGCGGTGCTGAAGTCGCTCGTGTCTCTGCCTCGTCTTGTCCGGATCGTCTGGTAACTGGACGATGAGACATGACTTCTTGTTAGCCTTCCCACAAACGGCACCTTTTTTGTGATGTAGCCGAAGCTATCACGGTCGGGTTCCGGGGCTGGAATCCGAAGATTAGACCCTAAGCTTGATTGGATCGGTGAAGAGGACCGACGGGGATCCGGAGCGAGGCGAGGGCGGAGACGGGGTCGAGGATTCGAGGCCGAGAGATGCCCGGGCGAGAACTCGCCAGGAGTGAAGCCGAGTCTCCCTCGGACGAGGCGGACCAGCCTGCGGAAGGCGTGGCCGAAGCTCCTTCGAACGGGCGAACCAGCTTGCGAAAGGCGTCGAGACCGGAGGGAGAAGACCCGAGGTCGGCGGCCGAGACCGACTCGGAGAGGTCGGCGAATATTCAAACCGAGCCCCTGCAGAAGGAGGAAAAGAAGAAGAAGAACCAGTCAGTAGGAGTCCCGGGCTTCGGCCCTAAGGAACCCCCTCCGACGGTTAAGTTAGCTTTTGAAGATGATTCGATTTAGAAGTCAGAGAAGAGGAAGTAGTAGCTTTAATGCTTTTTGGACTATAGTCCTTGGGGTCTCGAAGACATACCTTTGGTAATAAATAGCCGTGTATTTATAGCGGAGGATAGAGGTTGCTTAACGGTGGCAGCCGATATAGGACTATGTTCTGGGTTTACTGGTAAACCGTCATAGTGTCTAACCCTCCCACCGGAGTGGGCCGGATACGGCTACTGGGCCGAAGGGGGTTGGGCCGTTGATGGGCCAGATGCCGCTTAGTGGGCCGGAGCCTACTGGGCCGAGGGCTGTTGAGCCGCTAATGGGCCGAAGGCTACTGGGTCGTTGATGGGCCGAAGGTTGCTGGGCCGCTGATGGGCCGAGGACCACTGGACTGCTTATTGGGCCGAGGGCTGCTGGGCCGCTAACGGGCCGAAAACTGCCAGTGGGCTTCTTACTACTGCTGTTGGACTGACATCAGTGTTGGGCCTGTTTTAATGGGCCGAATCGGATTCTGCCCCATCACTTCCCTCAATTGCTTATGTGTAAAATTACATGGAATGATAGATAAATTTTGTGTTCTTTTTAACGACACCAATTTTCTTAAATTTCGAATTAAAAATATCGTGACTTCATGTAAAAAATTAAATGTAATACATTTGTGATTTTACAACAAAGTCGGAGAGATTTAAATAATTTTATTTGAGTATAATTATTATTTTATTCACTGTAGAGGCTTAATTTAATATTTTTGTGTAAACATAACATAAAAAGCATGTGACGGAATTAGTTGGATCACTTTGCATTGTGGGAGTGGAAGTGACCAGAGTTCTAATCTCAGTATGCACAGAGTTCTAATCTCAGTATGCACAATTAATTATTTTTACAAGAAAAAAAATACAAGAACATAATGATCATTTAGCAATAGAAGGATGGATGGCCTAGCTCTCTTAACTATCCCCTTTTATGAGAAACCACAAGAATGACCTACGGCTCCCTTCCTTCTTTTTCACTTTCCTTTTTTCTCTCTTCCTTTTTCTCTCTCTCTTTTAAACTACACAAACCTTTCTCTTTTCTCCCCTCCTTTCCTTTTCTCTTTCATCTTCCTTTTTCTCTCACTCGACCTCTCTCTCTCTCTTCTCTTCTTCTTCTCTCTCTATTTCTCTCTCTCTTTCTCTCTCCCTTTGCCAAGCCTTCTTCTTCTCTCTCTCCATTTTCTCTCTCTCCCCCTCATCGAGCCTCTCTGTTTCTCTCTTTCTCTCTCTCTCTCTCTCTCTCTCTCTCTCTCTCTCTCCCGTAGACTCTCTCTCTGCGTCTCTCTTTCTCTCTATTATCTTGTCTTCAGCTCCCTCTCTATCTCTCTCCTCTCTCTCTCCGTCCTATGCCCAGACACCAGGCGCGCGGCCACGCGGTTTAGGAGTGTGTTCGCGTGCTGCCCACCTTGTCACCTGTGCGCGCCTGGGTGCACCTAGTCACCGCCACACAACAACACCTCCGTCGCTTGCGCCTGCCGCTCGGCGCAGTGCACCTCCAGCTGCTTGGGGCGCACCGAGCCCCCAACCCCGCCCAGGCGTGCCGAGCACACTGCGCCGACATCCCCTTCCGAGCATGCTGCCCTGCTGCGTCTGCTTTCTTGGGGTCCACTGCGCCCGTGTGCCACCTACACAGAATCTAGTTGGCTTTCCTGCTCTCTCTTCTATTTTAGTTTGGTTAGATATTGATTTATGTTTAATTATTTATTATTTTTGTTTGGAGGATATTAGTTTCATGACTTTATGGTGGGTGTTCTTTTTAGACAGTTGATGGTATTATTTTAAGTTGCAAACTATAATGCATTATTGTTGCCTTCAATCTAGACTTCGTTCTCCTAATCTCTCTTCGTTCCATATGTGGTTATTTTTATTATTTTTCTAAACTTAGTTTATTTAGTTTGATTTGCATGTTATGCATAAGAACGTTAATTAATTAGTGTGTTCTAGTGATAATTTTTTGAATTAATTAGGTGTCTTTAAATATTCAAGTCTTATAATTAATTTCTTTCACTGGCCATGAATTCTAAGTTTTAAAGTCTCATTGACATCAAATAGTTGCAAGTTTTTTAATCTATTTTTTAAAGTTTTTTAATCAAAATTTAAGGTTTTCAAAATTAAAAATCTAGTTCTCCGTAGATCAATTCGGTTCTCATCACTTGACTATTCTAAATTAATTGTCAGTCCGATAATTTGAAGTTAGTTGCCGTGAACGTTTAACTACGTGCATCGTGCACATATCAGAAGGGGACGAGCCTACATTGGAAACTCAGCCAAGTAAGGATCCTACCCCACACGAAAGTACTTTCTACATCCAACCAGATTAATACAAACTCAGCAATCCGCCTCAAATCTAGTTTTCCCATAATAGCCCCTTCCGACTTGCGATCAACACAAGGGATCCATGTGGATCTTATCTTGTCTAATGGGACTCTCTTGCTCTGCTATATAAGGACCCATGATCGAACAAGCAAAGATAAGCTTTCTAGAGCCTAAGTTACTTAGTCTTTTCTTGAGAATCTCTAGCCTTCGGACTTAGGGATTGGAGGGAGCTCTCCCGGACTGTTGTCGGGGGCTCTCTGACAGTGTTCTATTTTACATGGACCATCTAACGGTGTCTCTCTTATTGAAGACAGAAGACCCCGATCGTGATAGACGAGATTTTAGCCTGTCCGAGATATAAAAAGAGAAGTATACATATAAGAATAACCTTCTTACTTAATGCATGTATATTTGGATTTCAGAATTGTAGAATATTTTTAACATATTCAATTAAAATTCACAAGTTTTTGATTATTACAATTTTTCTGAAGATGTCACGAGTATATATAATAATGTGTGAGAGTATAAGTTATCATAATTTATAAGGATATATATTATATTAAAAAGAACCCAAAGAATAAGAATAGAGCCTCTATCCTTCCCGGGAGCCATCCTTTAGCACCTCTACAGGCTACGAGAGGCGAAAGAGCTCCGAGTACCAACACAGCAGAGGGGAAGGGTTCTTGAAGGCAAAGCAAACTTTCCAAACCCCTCCGCGGCCGCGACCGCGACCGCGACCGCTACCGCCCTCCCTCCGCCGCCTTCTTCAGGAGCTGCGCCGAGCTCCAGGCAAGTACCACCCCACCTTCCTCTCGTTGAATCCCCGATGGAGAAATTATCCTCTTTCTAGGTCGATCCGATGATCCGAAGACGGAGAGGTGGCCGATTCTGTGGTTAACCACCTTTCCCCCATTTTTTTCCTCAATTTTTCTTCTTCTTTTTAGCCGATCGAAGTCGAGTCTTTTTTGAGGAGGTTTTGGCGGTTTGATCCTTCCGTTGCGGATCAGTAGTGTACGGGCGCGTGGATTTTTGTGTAGTTTCTAGTAAGGATTTCATGGATTCGGTCCCCATATGTGGCTGCTGCCAGTGCCTGAGAGGTGTTCGTGGAAATGCCGCGGCGGGAGATTTTAGGGCTTTGTCGTGGGGGGGGGGGGGGGGGGCGCGTTTGTGGCCTTCGGCGTGAACAAGAATATGCTGGTTATCGCATTCTGGGAATAATCTTTGAATGCCATTGATGGTTGGGTAATCATGACGGGATGTGAGCTTCTTCAAGTGGTTTTATTTTGTATTCTAACTATTGGATTGTGGTAGTCGGGAATATCTCTGATGTGATTGATGTGAGCAGCAGGAGGAGTTTGTCTGTGGAATTTTGTTGGGAATAGTTTGGATGCTCAATTGATTCAATCCCGCCCTTGCAGATGGAATGAAGATGAAGAGGAACAGAATGCCTTTGTATATAGAAAAGAAGAGGGACGTTGAACATGCTCATGAAATCAAAACGAATTGTTTTACATTGAACTCTTAAGGGAAAGAATGTGTTCAAACGTGGGCACTTGGAGCATCCTCTCATCGGCTGGTCTGGGCGTTCATAGGAAATGGTTTGACAGAACCCACTGGGTATCAGTTACGACCATGGATGGGATATTTTAATGGAAACAACTTATTTTAGAGGTCAATGTTGAGGCAAAGGGGGAATGAGTGCTTGGCCAGTTTTGACAGATATGTGTTGTTGAGGTATCGATAACTGGTCAATGTTTATTATGACATGATTCTGAATTTATTTTAGAACTGTATTACTTGCCTTTTGCATGATACGAAGGAAATACTATTGAAGGATTTTCTTATAAATTTTCTTTATAAGTCTAATGGCTTTTGAATAATTCACATATAAAGTTTCCTCCTAAGCATGATGGTTTATTTAGAACTTTCTTATAATTTTTCTTCATAATCCTAATGAGGAATAAAGAGCTCATATAAGCAATACTTGTGTCATTTCTTCCTTTGAGAAATCTCATTACTTTTGAACCTTATGATATGGACATCTGTAGATGAAACTTCATGGTAACTGCCTTGTGCGTAAGTTCCTTTTTCTACATGGGAAGGGTGTTGAACAACTTCTATGTGATTTATTACAATTCTCTTAGATTTATTTCCCTCTTTCCCTAGTGGTATATGCACTAAAAGTTCTGTATCTTTGAATGATTTTGTCTGTGATGTAAGTCATCTGATGATCGTACCAGTTGCCAAACAACCTATCCATCTTGCATCTTCTATAATGATTTAAGCACCAGAAATCCTGTTGTCCATCTCTCTTTTACTTGTCTCTAATAGTACATTGTTATTCTGTTAGGTTGCAGCAGGATCCTGAAGAAATTGTATTATGGGGGACCCATATACAATATCGATAAGCTCCGGATTAATAAACCAACTTGCTGGTGATGGAGACAAACCAAAGAAGAAAACAAAGAAATTAAAGCCAAAGGTTCCACAGGAAGCTCTCCAAGTTCAAAATGCAGTGAAGTCAGAGTCCAGCGGTCCAAGTAAAGCCACTCCTGGTATCGCATGGCCACAGCAACATCCCCTGTTCGTTCCCGTACCCCCACCTCCACAGCCAGCTGTAAATGCAGAATTGGAAGCTATCAGATCTGTTGTCCAAGAGAGTGAAAAAGCTGTGGAGAGGCTGCAGAAGAAGGAGGCTGAGATGGTGAAGGAACTAACAGAGAGAGGCAAGGAGCTCCATGAAAAGGAGTTCAAACTGCCCTACCAGAAGCCTGCACCTTGTCTAGCTGAGAAAAATGCTTGCCTTGAATGTTACAAGGAGCATGCCAAGGACCCCTTAAGATGTGCACATGCAGTGAAAGCATTCAATGATTGTGCTCGCAGGGCCAGGCAGCAGATGAACTCTTAACCTGATGAGTAAGAACATGAATGGTCATTTTGGAGGAAAATTATAAATGCTGGTTCCATTATGTCTTTGGATATCAGCTTTGTTTTACTTCATGAGTGCACATGGTCATCTACTGAACCATTGGGTTTTGTTCCCATGCTTAGTTCTTGCAGTTTTAATGATAGCTGACACAAGGAGCTCTCCGATAATCTTCTTTTGAATGATTAACCTTTTAAAAATAAGATTTTTGTCATACATTCACTTTTGCTGTACTGTCCTTCAAGATTATCTCAAACATCTTCTATACATTGTCCCACGACTTCCTTGTGGATGGTTAACTAAAGGTCATCTTTTGATCTTATATTGCATTTTTATTGCTACTTGTACTTGACTTCAAGAGATCTGTGTCTCATACGTCTTTTTTTTATTTCCATAGCATACTTATATAAATTGCGGTTTAGCTTTTATCTTGCACCAAACTTTTCTCACCATTAACTAGTGGTGTTACCCAACAACATTCTCATGTATATATAATGTTGTAACTAATTGGGTGTTTGGAAATGGTTTGTTTTACTGTTTTCTCTCTCAAAATAAATTTTATGATAAAAATGGTAGTTTCACCACATTTGGCAAGAGCTCTCTTAATTTTTAGAAAGGAGTCCCTTCCTTCACAAATCTCTCTTGAAAAACACCCCTTAGTTGTTTTTCTTTTAAAATGCTTGGACTCGAAGAGTCCACTTCCTTATGGGACTCCTTTTTAAGAGAAGTCACCTGTCCCCTCACCCCACCCCCCCCCCCCCAACCCCCAAATCACCTATCCACACATTCTGCCTTTCTCTCCCTTTCCTCTGCCTCTCCCACCCATCGTCTGTCTTATCAGTCACATTTGCCTCCTTTTTAAGAGAAGTCACCTGTCTCCTCCCTCTCCCCCCCCCAACCCCCAAATCACCTATCCACATTCTGCCTTTCTCTCCCTTTCCTCTGCCTCTCCCACCCATCGTCTGTCATATCAGTCACATTTGCCTCCTTTTTAAGAGAAGTCACCTGTCTCCTCCCTCTCCCCCCCCCCCCCCCCCCAACCCCCAAATCACCTATCCACATTCTGCCTTTCTCTCCCTTTCCTCTGCCTCTCCCACCCATCGTCTGTCTTATCAGTCACATTTGCCTAACAGGTTTAACATAATTTTAAAAGTGAAAATAGTTTTTTGAACCATGGTAGTCATTGCTTTTTTAAAAATTTAGAATGAAAATTTGAATGTACTAATTTTTAGGAGTGAAGTAGTCTTTAAAACAAATTTGCTCCCAAGAGCCTATAATTGCCTCCAGCTTGTCTCAGTGTTACCCAAAAGCATTGTCATGTATTTACAATATTAGAGCTAATTGCTTCCAGCTTGTGTCATTTACCTTTAGAATATGTATTTAATGGCATCCTTCATAGGGTCTGAATTTAATAACATTCTTCATGAGATCCTTAGGTCAAAGTCCGTTTCCATAACAAAATGTTGGTTCCCTAACGACCCACCTGGTCATGTATAACTAATTATGATGGGTTAACTGGAGCTGTCTATTACGGATTCTTTCCCTCATGGGTTTTGGTGATAGGTGGATCAAATGGATATCAGCTTGCATCTCTTCTACCTCTTTCTCATTTTTGGTTAATGGTGTACCCTCCCCTTATTTCCATGACGGGCATGGTCTCAAGCAAAGGGATCCCATATCTCCCCTTCTCTTTATCTTGGTGGCTCAGGTTTTGAGTTCCTTTTGGTTGAGAGTTGAGGATCAGGGTGTCATTTCTAGCTTCAGAGTGCATAGCTCAAGCAGGCAGATTTCACAGTTGCAGTACGCAGATGACACCATACTACTTTTCCCTTCATCTCTTCATCAGTTATGTGTTATTAGGCGGATGCTGCAGATCCTGGAGGATGTTAGTGGGCTGAAGGTTAGCTTTGACAAGAGTCTCTTGGTTGCATTAATGTGGATCTAGGTTTTCTCTCTAGGGCGTCCTCGCTGCTGGGTTGCCATGTTGGACAGTTCCCCATCAGTTATCTGGGTCTCCCATGTCTCTTGGTGTGATCTGATGTTCTGACTGGTATAGGATTATTCACATGTTTGAAGCTAGGCTTGCAAGCTGGAAAGGCAAGCTTCTGTCTTTTGGGAGTAGAATCGTAGATTGGTACTCTACTAACGGTCCTAGATAGTCTTCCTACTTATTATTTGTCCCTTTTTCAGATACATAGCTCTGTGGTGAAGAAACTTGATGCTGTTAGGTGCAGATTTTTTTTGGCATGGGTCTCAAGAGAAAACTCGAGGATGCCATGATATCCAAGGGTCCAAGTTGTGTATGGATAAGGATAGGGGAGGTCTTGGTATCAAAGACATCAAAGACTTCAACTTGGCTCTTCTGTCAAATGGCTTTGGCAGCTGGGTTCGCCCGGTAATCCTCTCTAGCTGAAAATGGTTATGCAGAAGTATTACGGACATGGTAGAGCTTGAGACTTGTCCCCTTCATCCAAACATGGTATCTCTTCCCTGTGGAAGGGCATACTTAAGGCGGTATATGTGGTTGCCGCTGGGACTTAGCATATTATTGGTAATGGCCAAAGGTGGCTGTTCTGGGAGGACAGATGGTGTCACAGAAGTCCCCTCCGTGAGAGATTCCCACTCATCAACAAGGTTACTAGATCCCCTGATTTAGTGGTGTCCCAAATGTGGGACCCAGGAGGATGGTGCCCATCTTTCCATAGAAAGCTGTCGGAGGAAGAATTCTTTAAGAATTCTCCATCCATCCCAATGTTGAAGGCTCATGGAGTTGGAGATGGAATAACTCCAATACATATTCAGTGAAATCGGCTTATAGACATATTCATGATTCGGGCGTTTGTTTCCCTTTTTTAAGAGGTCTAAAAAGCTAAAAGTTTTTGAAGGTGCAGATTTTGATGTGGAGGATGTCCATGGTAGGCTCCCTACTTGTGACAAGCTTGCTGCTGTACTGCAAGGTGTTAATGCTTCCTGCTCCTTGTGTGGCCAGTATCATGAGTCATTAGAGCATCTTCTCCTAGCATGCCCTTTTTCAGCGGGTGTATGGAAGTGAGTGCTTGAGCAAGTCAGATTGTGTGCATTCTCTTCTAGTGCCTATTGTAGACCTGTTTAGGGGATGGCAGAGGAAATGGATGGAGAAGGACAATAGCAAGGTTTGGTGGTTGGTTCTCCATGCTACTCTGTGGTCTATTTGGGGGAATGCAATTCCAAGAAATTCAGAAAGAAGTCTCTATGGAAAGTCTTGTTTCTTTTATTTGTGCTAGAGTCTTGCAATGGGCCAAAGCTTTTGTGTTGTGCTCATGTCCATTCCTCCATCTTGGCTGCCTTAGAGAGTTATTAGCTGTCACACCTGCTCGGTGTATTTTGTATAGGTCTTTTGTGAGCTTTACATGCCCATACTTATATTTCTCCTTTTTTGTTTCTTAATATACTTCGTGTCACTATCCACTTTCATGATAATAATAATAATGATGATGACGATGATGATCTTGATCATGATCATGATCATGATTATGATCATGATCATGATGATGCCCATTTAGGTGTAAAAAGCAAACAGCATTCACAAAAGACTTCTGGTCAAGTGTGATGAATCTTACATGCACTCTGCACAATTTCACTTGGTCATGTGACGTGATGTGTGATTTCCAGGAGACCTTCCAAGCTTTCTCGATAATTTGTTCTATAAGGGGAGAAAAGCAGACTTATATTGCATTCACCGAGGCCCTGATTTTTTTTTTTTTTTTTTTTTTGGGGGGGGGGGGGGGGGGGGGGGTGTCATCAAGGCCCCTCCTGATTAAAAGTGATGAGCCACAGTATGCAATGTGTACAGCTTTTGTTTGTCTCGCAATTCAACCTATGATTTTATTGTGATCTTCAGTGCTTTCTTTAAGATGTACTCTACATTTTTTTGCAATAATTGCCTATGGGAAGTACAAAATTTTAGTGGGTCCGTGCCACCTCGTTTAAAGCTTTTGGATGTGATTTTGCTTTTAAGTTTGCACCAGAAAGATAATCTGCTAGTGTTGTCCAGTAAACCTTCTAGAGACGGACGATAGGTTTCCAAGGTTTCAAAAGAGATTTGATCTCTGCAGGAGAATGGATAGGCCATTTTCCACATGGCAAACTCCTTCCACTCGGGGTCTTATGTCTTCTTCCTGCTTTCTGGTTATACTGGCAAATTAGCACTGAAGAACCTATAGAGATGCAAGGAGCTCTTACCATGCTTGGTGAGATTGAAGTTGGACGAGGTTCTGGAGCTGCAGGTGTTGATTCCAACGATAGTCCCCGAAGGCCCGCCCACCTACACTATCTATCTGATGGAGGCATGATATCCTTTGCTATCCTGAGTCTTCTATTCCTCTAGTTACCAACTAATCCAAAACACTATAATGTCTGTGTATGTATGGAAGCCCTTTAAGGGAGACATAGGCAACTAACATCATCTTGGACCTGTTATTAGGCTGCTTATGCCTTTGCTCGACTGTCGTTGCCTGTTTTGCTTTTACTTCAGCCAGGGTTATGTTCCGTAGAATCCAAGTGGATTGATATGTCACCATGTACTGCCTCACTTGGATGATTCATCCTGGAGCCTGATTGCATTAATCTGGCTTGGGTTTATTGTTGGTAATGTATATGTCTTGGCTTATCTATGGTATGGTTAGCTTTTCGGTTGCTGTATGTACGTATTGTCTTATCCGTGGTATAGTTACCTCTTGGGTTACTCTATGTGTATATTTGCATTCATGGTATGGTCATAATAGTGATATAATGATGTATATTCCCATTCCAACGAAAATAGGTGGCACTCACTGAGGTTTTCATGCATATTATTAATTAGCTGCATATAGCTAAATGTCCTTTTTTCTGTGATGAAGCATCCAGTAACAACCCTCATAAGAAATGTCCTTCAGCCAAAATTTGCTTTTAACTCATGATTAGTTCATGTTGGAGGCAATTCCATATTAATCCATGGTTGAGGGGAACAACCTATCGGCTACAAAAATGAGAAGGGTGGTGGGAGAGATTGGTAAAGGAGGGGATGACTTTAGGGAGGGATTCCAGCCTGCTGACAAGAGTTGTCATCAAGTGCAAAGCCACTCTATAAAAAATTGTGAAGGAGAAGAGTGACCGGCAGATTATCTAATTAGGATTTTAGTTATTCTTGTATGTCTATTTTATTGCCTTAGTCTGGTTAGGGTGCTGTGAGACTTCCTTTTTTGAAAGAAACTCATCCTTTTTGTGATTTTGAAAATTCTTTGTTGGATTTGGGAAACCTTTGTGAAAATCTTGCTTTGAAAAGAGAATTTTAAGTTTTGAAAACATGCTCTCTTTTCTTTTAGATAGACTTTAGGATTTATCTTCAAAGTCTAAATTACTTCTGGATCGATCATGGATCCGTGTTCTTGACCTCTCCCCACTGACCTCGGTTAGTTTTAATTACACCAATCAATAATTGGTAATCCTTGATTAGCTATCCAATAAGGCTTAGAGAAAGCAGGAAATAAGCAAGATTTGATGTGAGCATGCATGTCATTTTTCGTTCCTTTATTAGAAAGATTCATGAGATATCTTTTAAAGGATACTTAAAAGGATCTTTGAATTCTTTTGAAAAGATGCAGACTATTTAAAGGATGTCCTTAAACAATGGGGCATGATGGACCACCACATATTCAAGAATGTTCATTGATGGTCCTTCATCCAATATGAAGGAACCACTATTTTTTTTAAGGTCATTCAACCAATATGAATGAGCCAAACTTTAAGAGTCAATCCACCAGTAGGAAAGAACCACTTTAGTTGATGGTTACCCCATTGATATAAAAATGAACAAAGGATCATTCTTATTAGTCCTTCTATGAATAGGTTAACCACGACTTCGTAGTCTGCCCACCAATAGGACAGAACCATAAAAGTCACTGGTTATCCTTCGATAGGGATGAACCAATAATTATAACTTTTGGTCACTCTACCGATAAGAGTGAACTATTAACTAAGTGGGCAATCCAACAATAGGATAAAACTACTAAACTTAGGCCATTCAACCAGTATGAATGAACCTCTTAGTCATTATTTTGTTTTTTATAGGTTATCCAACCAATATGAATTAACTTTAATTTAATGGCCAATTCCATCGATAGAAAGAACCACTTTAGTTGATAGTTACCTCATCGATATAAAAATGAACAAAGAATTATTTTTATTAGTTCTTCTATGAATAGGTTAACCACGACTTCGTAGTTTGCCCACCAGTAGGACAGAACCATAAAAGTCATCGGTTACCTTATCGATAGGGATGAATCAATAATTATAACATTTAGTCACTCTAATGGTAAGAGTGAACTATTAACCAAGTGGGTAATCCAACAGTAGGATAGAACTAAAGTTAGGTCATTCAACCAGTATGAATAAATCTCATTTTTTTATTTTTTTATTATTTATTTTAGAACACTTTGGTCTCCTCGTCAATGAGGATGAACCAATTTTTATTAACATGAAGCAGGTAATTAAGTTAATCTTACAAAACATTATTTAATGTAGCCCATTTTTAATAAAATAATCCTTAAATTATCTGGCCGCTTTACCAGCAAGAGAGAACCATATAATCTTATGGCTATTTTATTTAAAATAAACCAATTTTTTATTATATGGAATTTTGGTCATCCCATCAATGAGGATGAACTAGATTTTTATGTTTTCTTTATGTTTAAATTGATTAATGGCCAACCAACCAGTATGAAAGAACCAATTAAATTATTTTCTGATTTTTTGATTGATTAATAATAATAAATGGCCAACCAAACTGTATGGAAGAACCAATTAAATTATTTTCTGATTTTTTGATTGATTGATAATAATAAATGGCCAACCAAACTGTATGGAAGAACCAATTAAAACATGCAAATCACATGAATAACATAAGCTATAAAATTTCTTCTAAAATTCTTTCCCAAAAATACAAGCCTTGAAAAAAAATGCAAGCCCTTTTTCTTCCGTCTTCTCTTTTTTTTTTGCAGCCTGAAAAACAGGGCTTCTGGGGTCCCTTTCTTTGGAGGCCTGGTCCTCCTTTTATAGGCCTTTGGAAGCCGGCGGCCAGCAGGACTAGCCTGCGGCGCCGGTAGCACCCCTCACCGGTGCCACCTAGACGCCGGTTTGGGGGGGGGGGGGAGATAGGTGTGGGTGAGAGAGGGGGAGGATAGGGACGGAGGTGAAGGAGAGAGAGAGAGAGAGAGATGGGGAGGGGAAGGAGACCGGCCGGTCCCACAGGGGAGGCCGGTCGGTCTCTCCTTCTTTCTTTTTTTTTTTTTTTTGATCTTTATCTCTGCCCTCTCTTTCCTTTTCTTTTTTTTGTATTTATCCCTTCCCTCTCATCCCTATCTCTTCTCTCTCTCAATCCTTAAAAGGAAGGATCGCCAGGGGGAAGCCTAGGGCCGGCCGAACCCTACGGTTTCTCCTTCCCTGCTGGCCGACGCCCCTGCTCCCTCTCTTCCTTGCTGTTGTTGCTGCTGTTGAGGGCTTCTCCTTGCTGCTGTTGAGTTCTGCTGGAGGCTTTTTTTTTTTGGTGCAGATTTGCTGCTTGGTGGAGGCTTTTTCCTGCTGATCTTGGCCCTGGTTGGAGGCTACATTGGTGCAGATTTCAAGGTATTCCTGCTCCTTTGTTTTTTGTATCTTTCTTTTCTTGTGCACAATACACATGCATGCCCATGTATTTTGCATGCATCTTAAACCCCAGTGGCCTATGTTGTTTAGGGTAGAACCCTAATGCATGTTGCAGATTTTTCATACTAGGTTTACAAACCCTAGTTTTTTGGCATACATACACCTATACGTATACACATAAAAATTTTGTTTCAACAGGTGCCCATCCATCAAGCAATTGGCATCATGTGTCACCCATAACGTAAATAGAATTGTGTTCTTTTTGGAAGGTGACATAAGTTACAAAAATAGAATTTGTGTTCCTCAAGAAAGGCGTAGACTTATTGTTAGACAACAAGGTTTATCGTAGACATCAATGAAATTACTTGTAATATTGAACTTGTCATTTTCTATATTCCACCATCCAGCTAAAGTCCACCATTGTCCAATCTAACGAGTCAATAGGATAATATTCAAGTGACATGTGAAGAAATGATCTTTGTTTTTTTGTAGTGTATATGCCATCTCTGCTTGGGTATTTACCATTCACTAGTTTGAGTGCACCGCGACTCTGATTTTTTGACAGTATTTGGTGGTCATGCGCGTACTGCTTGTTCACGTAAGAGAAACTTGATTGTTGATCATGAGTCTGTTTCTGCCTGTGGATACTCTGATAATTTCAGTTGAAACTAGTTAACATTATTAGTGGTTATACAATAGAAAATCAGCAAGTTGTTGCTTTAAAGTTATCCTGGACAAATTTCCTTTTTTGTTTAAGAATTAGGATATATGGTGGCAGTTTCATAACTATAATCTTGTAAGAACAGTGCTGGGATGGTTTCTTTGCCCTTGATGAAACATCCAAATATTTCTTCAGGATTCATAAATAAAAGCAAAAAGGTACTTGAAGAACTAGAGCTTTGTCGATGTGAGCTAAAAATCATAAAGGTATGCTTGTTTGTTAGGAATTATTTCTGTTATTGAATGTAAATTGAGGAAGGAACTGGAGAGTTGTTTGATGCGACCTTAAACCATCAAGATATGTTTATTATAATTTATCCAGTGATTGAACGTTCACCCCACTCTTTGTAGTTGGCAGTCATCGGTGTGAAACGGGAAACACTCATCTGTTATGAGGAACTATGAGCAGAATGGTTGGTGGGATCTCCAACCTATGGATATGCTACAAAATAATTATTTGAATCTGAATTTTTTTCCAGAGATGGACAAAATGGAAGTTCTGGCAGATTAATGTCTCTTTAGATGAATCCCCATTGGCATCTGAGTGGCCGAGCTCTTTTATTGCACGGGTGCAACATCAGATTTCTGCATGAATCTTGGGGCTGGAAACCATTTCGCATTGGTAAAATTAAGGGATCTGGCACTATTAAATTTTTATCTTTTTTACCATATCTATGAGCTGCAAGAATATTTATTTCATGATTTATGTGCTTGGAGCATTATGTTTTCTCGGGTTGGGTTTGAGAGGCTTCAGGATTGTCTTATTGGTATGCCTCCCTAATCTTTGAGAGGTTGCTGATGCATTGCATTGGTGGGAATTCTATTTCACTATGCTTGTACAAGGCAAGTGGTAGCCCACCCCTTATTCCGTCCTATTGTTCCTACAAACTCAGACATCATGTTCAAGAGGACTTTTGTAGTGAAGCGACTAGTGACGAAGACAGCAACCTCCTTGTCTGCAATCAAATCTAAAATTGCAGTAGGCAGTGTATTGTCTCTACTCACTTTTTCCTTTTTTCTTTCTTCCATTTTTTTTTGGGGGGGGGGGGGGGTGTGGAATCAGGGTGGAGTGTGGCTCCTTTCATACCTCTTTTGTCCAGATTTGCAGGGATATTAGAAACTTTCAGCGACAACAGGAGAGGCCTCTGTAAGGACTATGCTCACGGTACAGGTAGCTTCTCTCTATTCTCTTGATCGGAGCTTTGGTTAGCAGGGTAGTACTAACTACTTCTGTGCCCCTGCTTCTGAGAGATTCTATCGCCAAAAGTTTAGAAATGTTGTCTTCGGTTGTGATGGCTTCTCTTGTGAAGAAGACGTCTTCCCTGTGGATGTTTCTGGTTAAGCGGTGTTGTAGTTCGATATGTTTAAAACTAAAAAGTGAAGTCAGGTCCTTTACCTTGTGTCCAAGCTCCCAAGAGGCTTCTGAATAATACTACTAGCATTTGCATTTTGCAAGTACTCTTATTCATGGAACTTTAGAATATCTTGGCTGGGGATGTGAACAATGTTATTAAATTTCATAATTGGAATTTATGGGAGGGACATGGATATAAGTTTCCACAGTTTTTGGACACTCTTATATCCCTCTCTCTTCTTGCAGCCTGCCATCAAGAAAATGATAGCCATCTCTGTGTCAATCCCCTTCGTCTGCAGCTATCTGCTAAGTGATTACATTTTATCAGATACCATTTACGAATGAAGGGCTTTAGGTCTTCTTGCTGATATTAAGATCTCGTTTGCCATTTTCCCATAACGTATTGAGCAAAATTTATATGAAATTTATTATTAAATTATCTTACGAGGTGTCTAGTTGCTGGACTACTATCACATGCCTCATCAACAGTAATTTTGATGTCGATTAAAACAGTAGGTGCTTGGTTAAGTTCCATCATTTGGATACTCATGTACTTAAAATATTATAATTCAGATTTTTAAGAGTCTCATGACTTTCTCTCCTTTGTCTCCCTCATCCTTTACTCTCTCCTTTTTTCCTGCATTTGTTGCATTCCATATTTCTCCTATATTAATTACATTATTATTATTTATTTATTTTGAAAATATTAACACCAAAATCAGTGCTGTACTAAAACTATTACTCTACCACATGGGGCATAAACTCCCACTTTCTCCATCTTTCCCTCGCTCCTCTCTCCCTCTCTGTATCCCCCTTGTTCTATCGATAGGGCTTGGCAGGACGGTGGGGAGACAGCCCTCCGCACGACCTCTCTGTCTCCACCCCTTCCAACTTCTTTTGCCAATAGGTTTTTAGACTTTTTTAATTTATGTGTTGAGCTGGTTGACGTCCATTTTATACTATGTTTAGGAGACGGTTGACAAATAGCAGACGTTCACATGAACATGAGATGACAGTTTAGGTGATTATTAAAGGATATATAAGTGTTGTAGGGGTTACTTACTTATATATGAATAAAAAATACATATTCTCAGATTACTCTGAGTTTAGCTGACAGTTTGAATTAGGTCTTTGAGAATTGGGTTTGATTCGTCGGCGCTTATAGGTGAGTTGAGCTGGCGCATTCTGAATTTGGCTTAAGATTTAGTTCAGCCATGGGATTGACCTAACTTGCTCAAACTAAAGCCCCCCAATCAAACTTTTGCTCCTTTCTTGATCATTGTTAGGTGAACAGAAATTTCTTCAGGTACTCAGCCATTTTGTCAAATTGTTCTAAATAATAGAAAAGCTTGGCATTAATCTCTGCTTGTAAATCAGGTCGATTTACTTTCTTAACAGCTTAGCCGTTGCATGTTTAAAAGAACTTGTCCAAAAGCTAAATAACCTCTGGATAGAAGTATAGCAGTACTCTCCTGAAGATAAACGCCTTGCAGTTCTGTGATATCTCTAATTCACTGTGACGGGTCAAAATCTCGTACACCACGATCAATGGCCCTCCGTCTCCGATCGGAGGGACGTCGCTTGGTGATCTCTGCAAAAGAGAACATCGTTGAAGGTCCCGACGACAGTGTGGGGGATTTCCTTCTGATGTCTAAGTCAAAAAGCTAGGGATGTCAAGAGAAAGTCCATATAATTTGGGTTCTAGAAAGCATACCTATACCGGTTGATAGTGAGTAGGAAAGTCCCAACAGGAGAGGTGAGATTAGAAGAGATCCCCTGAGTCAATTTTGAGTCGGGAGGAGCTATTCTGGGGAAGCTAGATCTAAGGTGGATTCCTGAATTCAAGCTAATCCGATCGGGAGTGGAGGGGACTTCTTTGTGGGACAGGGCGCTTAAAGGGACAAGTTTCCAACTTGGCTGGAGGTCTCTTTGGGAAAGGCAGAGGTTCATCGACGCCGGTTAGGTCGGCCTGAGCATCTTGTCAGAGAACGGATTTGGACCCCCGGCCTTTGTGTTGGGCCTTTCACGAGTTGAGGCCCTAGCCTAGTGGTCTCAGCCCGTCTCGTCGATGTATGGGCCACCCTAGGCCCCCATGGTACTCCCGAGCGGGTAATTAGGTCGGGCGAGATTTTTCTCCTTCGTAGGATGTAAAACTAGTTTGTTTAGTGCCAGAATTACGTAAATCCAGTACCAATAGCTTGTTCAACATGAGTAACAAGAGCGCAAGTATTCAATGTTATTATCTTAAGCAAAAAAATTAATAATATTAGTAGGAATTGATGGATGATGGTGCTAACGATAGTAGGGTTTCAGTTATTAGTTAAATTTATGTAAAAATCTACTTGCCAGGATATGCAGCTTTCATGTGAATTATATATATTTTTTAGAGTCAATGTGGTTAAGTTGGCCAAATAGTTATATACCCTATTCAATAAAGATGAATTTGAATTCAAGTACTCTCGGTATTTTCTCTTGAATGGAGGATACTCTTGCAGAATCGTAATTATTCTATGCTTATACACGGAATGTTTTGAGATTTGAGATCATTACCAAAGATAAGGGGGGTAGGGTTTACATATTTTAAAAATCTGTACGCCCTCCAGAATGGAATGAGATCGTTTGGATCTGTGCGTCTGGACCGCCGAACGCCCTCCAGACACATGAAACCGAGGCACAGTGCACGTACATATTTTTCATAAAAGTGATAAAGATTTAAAGGACTACATATGTTCCTCTTGTTCAAGTATGGGGCAAGACCCAAAACAACTACAAATTTGATGCAACTTTTTATAAAAAAATAAGTTTTCAAATTTTTATAAATATTAAGTAAAATAAAAAAAATCATACTGAATAATGTATGTAAATATGTGACGATTTGTATGGAGAAGAAGACAAAAGAATATGGTGTGCGGGTAAGTAAGGTGGCGTTAAAAAGGATTTACATAAGATTTTTAGCATTAAAATTTAATATAATAATTAAAATTAATTTAATATTATTAAATACTAACTAATATTAAATAAAAATAAAAATTTTATCACGTACTAATTAAAATACAAATAAGAAAAATTCACGATAAATAATGCACATAGGATATATGGCTATTTGTTAGAAGAAAGATCGAGAGTGTGTGCACCTATTAAATTTAGTAAGATAATTAAAAATAATTTAAGATTATTAAATATTAACTATATATTAAATATATTTTAAAAATTATAAAATATTAATTAAAAATAAATAATTCACAATGAATAGTGCGTAAAGAATATGTGACAATTTCTTAAGAGAAGAACAAAAGCTAGAGAGGGTGTGCACGTGTTAAATATTAATAAGATAATTTTAAAATAATATAATATTAATAAATATAAATTATATATTAAATAAATTTTTATACTTTATAAAATATTAATTAAATAAAACGTATCACATGAATAGTACTCGGAGAGTATATGAGATTCTCGAGAGAAGAAGATAAAAGATAATGAGTGTGGACAACATATTAAGAAAGCTAACAGGAAAGAGAAAGCCAACATATTAAGAAAGCAAAGCGGCCGTAATTAATTATAAGATTTTTTATTTATATATCCCCTAAAAATACCATATTTGCATCTATCCCTCCAACTCTCACATATTGTCATCACTACTTAAAATCTAAAAAATGTTGTGGTTATGTCTCCCGTCAAAATAACGTAAATTCAATTGAATATGCAAAAAGATTTTATAAATCCTGATAACATTAAGGGTACGTATATAAAATCTTGCTGAATTTAAGGGGGTATATATGTAAAATATTAGTTAACTTAGGGATACATATATGCAAAATCTTGAGGTATGAATTAATGGCATTTTGATGGAAAGATATAACTGCAACATCTCTACGAGTTCAGGTGTATTGATGCATGACAATATTGGGGGTATAGATGTAAATATGATGCTTTTATATATATATATATATATATATATATATAAATCCCTTAATTATATCCCACCTCATGTAGACAGTTGTTGAATCTTGCCTACGGAATTCAAATCTATGCAAACTTAATCCTCTCATTTTCTTCTTACTGGTATCCAATCAATGAATAAACAACTTGAATGTTAGGCTTATATAAGCACTACAACTTCTTTTCTTTTTGGGAAAAAAACCAGTATACTCTGAAATCATTACAAATAACCATTATAACCTTTAAGATAATTACCCCAGTATTCTAAAGAATGTGATGGCAACGGCAAGTCACTCAACAGCTTATCTGGATTTATCTTCTTGTAAGAATGAGTACATATGCAAATATATTTTGCACAATAATAACCATACATTTATTTAACATGAGCGTATTCTAAAAAAAAATTAGACACATCAGAAAGCAGTTTTGAGAGTAAATCCGAATAAATCTGTGTAATGTGAAATCTTTACTTTAGTAGCAAGAGCCATTGCAATGTAGTCTGCCCCAGCCGTTCTTACTATTGTGTCTGGATCAGATGGCAGAGTTTTAGGCATACCTTTCAACTTTAAAAAAAAAAAATCGAGTTGAGGGACCATCCCGACCACTGTCATTTCATTTGATAAAAGATCAAATGGTTAACAAAATTAGAAAAAAATATCACACTTCTATGCGATTCGAAACAATGAACGATGATAAAGAACGAGTCGAACTCGAACTGAGTTCCATCGCAATCCTCCACTGACTAAGTTATTTGGTTACGCGGAAAATATAATTGGACGGAAGTGATTTTTTAAGCAAATATATTTAGAAGAAAAATGAAAACAAAATTTGTCATTTGATGTTCATGAAAATATTTTCACCTCTTTTGGAAAAGAGTATTTGCTCTCATCCCATAGACGTCAAAATAAAAAAAAAAAAAGAGTCAATTCCGTTGACTTAAGTTTTACAGATTACCAAATAAATAATTGTGATATATTTTTCAAAAAAAAAATTCATGCGATTCTTTTTACGTGGAAACAAACGGATCCTAAGTACTTCTCCAATTCAATCCAACTCTAATCCAAGGTAAAAATATCGATCCAACTCAAACCAACCTTAGCTTGCAATATACTCATTATGTAAATTTGAAAGATATTTTAACTTAAATGTCAAACGACTGCTCCCCCAAGGGGCCACACTCTGACTCTTTGGAGAGTTGCCAAATTGGTTTTTGAAGGTCAGCTAGCCTTCTTCACAGCTGAGCTCCAGCTACCACACCGTTGACCACCAAGACTTTGAAGGCGTGCTAACCACGTTGGGTGCATCGATAACAGCTGCTCACTTGGGAATGAAAATAGTACATATCCCACTTTAGCTTTGCCTGCAATAATTCCAAAGAGTGCACTGTAAATGGAGATAAGATTTTTGAATCTTACTTTTTATATTAGAATGTATTCCTACTCACATGAGACGAACAAATTTGGATCTTAGGCCTATATATTTAAGTGAAATTACTACTTCACTCTTACGTCATGCGAGTGATAACGCAATTTGATTCAGAGAATAAAGTTTAGAAGATCTCCCTTTTTTCGCTAACAAGCTGTTAAAGTTTCCCATTTAATTTTAAGAAGGGAAAAGAAAGAATTGGATAAGACATTTTGCATATCATTCTCTTATTAAGATCGAAATTGTACAATGACCGTCACATAAGATACGCCCCTTTTGTACAAGATGTGATCTTGTACCCTTGTGAAGATTGAAATTGTACACTGGTCATTACCTTAAGATCTGTCCTTTTTGTACAAGATAGACTCCCAACACGCTTAACTAGTTTAATGACACGTGTCAATGCTTATTCAAAAATAAAATAATGATTGTGTGGTTGGAAAAAGGTTACTAGGGAGTTTTTTTTTTTTCCTTCTTGGATTGAAGTTGACCACCCAAATAAATGATTTTTGGATTGGGCATAATAAATCAACAGAGGGCAATGGATCTAACTCAGGAACTACTCTGCATTTATCTTCATGCAAGGATCAAGTATATATATTTACAATAATAATCCAACATTTTTTTTACATCAGCATATGATTCAGAACTTCTCAGACCCATCTCAATAAAACAGTTTTGGAAGAAAATCTGAAGGCACCTTTGCAATGTTGAAATTAGCACTTAGAGTAGTAAAAGTCATTGAGACTCAATAACATTTCAGCTCAGGTTAAATAGGGTTGGGTTAGAGTTAACCTTACCTCAAACTAATAAAGAAAGATGCCAACTTGAACTCACCTCAACACAAACTCTACCATGATGCCTCTTGGTTTCAACCCAACCCAAGCAAATACTTTTCCAACCTTTTAATCTGAAATAAAGCACTTATATGTATATATAATGTCAAATTTGGAAAAAGTAATTCAAGTGCTATTAGGATCAGTTTCGTCCAACCCAACTCAAGCCATGATGACCCATCCAAACTCTCAGTCTTCAGACTGACCCAAACTTAATCTGATATGTCCAAGATAAAAAAGAAAAAAAATGAAAAAGATCAAGAGAAATATTTATTGCAATGTTAAGTGGATACATCGATTGAACAACGATTGTACTATGATACCGAAGGATTTGCATTTGCACCAAATATTTCTCAAACATTAAAATTTTCTGTTTTTAGAACTGATGTAGACTGGATCTATCACGACCGGACTCCGAAGATGGAATCCGAAGATAATGGATCCGGAACTGGATCGGATCCGTGCAAGAGGCCCGACGGGGATCCGGGACAAGGCGAGGATCAGAGGCCGAAGGGCACTCGGGCGGAGGCCTGCTGAGTGCGAAGCCGAGACGCCTTCGGATGGTTGACAGCCGGCCCACGGGAGGCGGAGGCGAAGCCGGAGGTCCGAGGCTGATGCTGGCTCGGTCGGCTGCTGGCTTGCTTTCGGACAGTGGGCCGAAGCTCCTTCGGTCGGGGATGCAGCCGGCGCACGGCGTCGAGACCAGGGAGGAGTCCGAGGTCGGCGGCCGAGACTGACTCGGGGAGGTCGGCGATGATTCGAACCGAGTCCCTGTAGGAGGGAAAGAAGAAGAGACCGGTTAGTAGGAGTCTCCGGGTTCAGCCCTAGGGAACCCCCTCCGACGGTCAAGTTAACTCCTGAAGATGATTCGATTCAGAAGGTAAAGAATAGCTTTAATGCTTTTTGGACTATAGTCCTTGAGGGTCTCGGAGGCATAGAATTGCATACCTTTGACAATAAATAGCGGTGTATTTATAGCAGAGGATAGAGGATGGTTAACGGTGACAGCCGATATAGGACTATGTCCGGGCTTACTGGTAAACCGCCATAGTGCCTAGTCTTCCACCGGAGTGGGCCGGATTCGGCTATCGGGCCGAAGGGGGTTGGGCCGCTGATGGGCCGAAGCCTGCTGGGCCTGGGGCTGCCGGGCTGCTACCGGGCCGTAGGCTGATGGGCCGCAGACGGGATGAAGTCTGTTGGGCCGCTGATGGGCCGAAGGCTCCCTGAGGGCCTTGTACTGCTGCTGCTGGGCTGAACTGGGTTTGGGCTTGTTTTAATGGGCCGAATCGGATTCTGCCTCATCACATAGCCCCCCACTCTTGTCTTCCTCAGTGGTGAGATGGCAAGAGTAGAATCCGAAGCCTCCTCCCGATATACGGATTTAGAGAATAACATGCCGCTCCCGATACGGTTTGCATGGCCGAAGCCACTCCCGGTACGGTTTACACGGATTTATAATACCATGCCGCTCCCGATACGGTTTGTATGGCCGAAGCCACTCCCGGTACAGTTTACACGGACTTAGAATAACATGCCGCGTCCTGATCCGGATTACATGGCCGAGAGCCATTCGTCGGATCGAAGGACCCGCGGACTTTAGAGCCATGCCGCGTCCTGATCCGGATTACATGGCCGAGAGCTATTCGTCGGATCGAAGGAAGCGCGGACTTGAGAAAACCATGCCGCGTCCTGATCCGGATTACATGGCCGAGAGCCATTCGTCGGATCGAAGGAAGCGCGGACTTGAGAAAACCATGCCGCGTCCTGATCCGGATTACATGGCCGAGAGCCATTCGTCGGATCGAAGGACCCACTGATTTTAGAGCCATGCCGCGTCCTGATCCGGATTACATGGCCGAGAGCCATTCGTCGGATCGAAGGACCTGCGGATTTTAGAGCCATGCCACGTCCTGATCCGGATTACATGGCCGAGAGCCATTCGTCGGATCGAAGGAAGCGCGGACTTGAGAAAACCATGCCGCGTCCTGATCCGGATTACATGGCCGAGAGCCATTCGTCGGATCGAAGGAAACGCGGATTTAAGAAAACCATGCCGCGTCCTGATCCGGATTACATGGCCGAGAGCCATTCGTCGGATCGAAGGACCCGCAGACTTTAGAGCCATGCCGCGTCCTGATCCGGATTATATGGCCGAGAGCCATTCGTCGGATCGAAGGAAGCGCGGACTTAAGAAAATCATGCCACGTCCTGATCCGGATTACATGGCCGAGAGCCATTCGTCGGATCGAAGGACCCGCGGACTTTAGAGCCATGCCGCGTCCTGATCCGGATTATATGGCCGAGAGCCATTCGTCGGATCGAAGGAAGCGCGGACTTAAGAAAATCATGCCGCGTCCTGATCCGGATTACATGGCCGAGAGCCATTCGTCGGATCGAAGGAAGCGCGGACTTAAGAAAACCATGCCGCGTCCTGATCCGGATTACATGGCCGAGAGCCATTCGTCGGATCGAAGGAAGCGCGGACTTAAGAAAACCATGCCGCGTCCTGATCCGGATTACATGGCCGAGAGCCATTCGTCGGATTTAAGGAAGCGCGGACTTTGAATAATGCCGCTCCGATCCGATACTAATGGCCGGAGCCGCCCTCGGATCGGGTTGACGCGGTCTTTGAATAATGTCGCTCTGGTTGGCGGATCAAGCCCTTCATCTCCATGAGCACTTGGGAAGGGGGAGCAGGCAAGGGCAAATGCCGCTGTTGCGGGTCCCGTCGCCTCTCTCAGTCCCATTCCTCCCTGCGATACCGCTTTCGGGAGGACTGTTGGTCTTCGGGCCAAGGGCGGACCACCTGGGGGGTAAGTGCTGAAGCTGTGTCGGCTACGCCTTTACCTTTAGATATCATCAGGGCCTCCCGGTTGACATACTTGTGTGCTCGGGCTACGAGGTCCTGGAAGGTAAGGGGATGGCGCTTCCCGATGGAGCCGAGGAGCCCTTCGTCCCGACACCCGCTGATCACGGCCGAGACCGCGATCGAGCTATCAAGGTTTGGGATTTGGGCGGCCTCGGTCCGAAACCTGGTGAAATACTCCTGGAGAGTTTCGGTGGAGCCTTGCCGAATGGCTAACAGGTTGACCGATGTCTTACACTGCCGGGTGACATCATAGAACTGGTCGATGAACAGCTGGTCCAACTGAACTAGGGAGTGGATGGAGTTGGGGGCCAGTGCTTCGAACCAGGTCAGAGCAGTCTTCTCGAGGGTGAGGGGGAAGAGTCGACAGCGGACTGCTTCGGTGACCCCTCGGACCGAGAGATATGCTGAACCTCTGGAAGTGACAGACCGGATCTGTCATTCCGTCGTAGAGGGGGCCTTTCGGCAGCTTGAAATTGGGAGGCACTTCGGTAGCCAGGAGCTCCGCCGTGAACGGGGTCCGCTCCAGGATGTTATTGGCCAGAGGTGCCCCGTATGGCCGAGACACCATCTTCTGCATTTCCTTCCTCATCGCCGCTAGCCGCCGGTCCAGGTCCGGGGCGGTTGAAGTGGTGACTGATTGTCCACCGGTTCTGACCGGGCGGAATTCTGACGAAGCAAAGCCTTGCTCTGTCAGGCGATTGACGCGAGGGGCTCGGGCAGGTAGCGCCGAGGGCTTGCTGTGCGCTAAGGCGGTTTCGACAGGGGAAACCGGTGCGGGTGCTGGACGGAACCTCGCATCTTGAACCGGGTAAAGTGGAGGGAGCAGTGCTTGTTGAAGAAGCTGTCCCATCAGTCCCATGCGCTGGGCGATGGCGGATACCATCTCCTGAAGAGGCGCTAGGGATTTGACGGCAGTTGCCAGTGTTGCTATCTGCTGCTGGAGTACTCCCACCCGGTTGCCTTCCGCGACAAGGGACTCTGGTATGACTGGCAGAGTCGCGCTTGTCGGAGCACAAGGGGCGCCTTCGGATGGCAGTAGCTGTGCCAAGACTTCCCGTGCCTCTGCTTCGCTCTGTCCGGATCGTCGGGTGACAGGTCGTTGCGACATGACTTGTTTGCTTGATTCCCACAGACGGCGCCACGTGATGTAGACTGGATCTATCACGACCGGACTCCGAAGATGGAATCCGAAGATAATGGATCCGGAACTGGATCGGATCCGTGCAAGAGGCCCGACGGGGATCCGGGACAAGGCGAGGATCAGAGGCCGAAGGGCACTCGGGCGGAGGCCTGCTGAGTGCGAAGCCGAGACGCCTTCAGATGGTTGACAGCCGGCCCACGGGAGGCGGAGGCGAAGCCGGAGGTCCGAGGCTGATGCTGGCTCGGTCGGCTGCTGGCTTGCTTTCGGACAGTGGGCCGAAGCTCCTTCGGTCGGGGATGCAGCCGGCGCACGGCGTCGAGACCAGGGAGGAGTCCGAGGTCGGCGGCCGAGACCGATTCGGGGAGGTCGGCGATGATTCGAACCGAGTCCCTGTAGGAGGGAAAGAAGAAGAGACCGGTTAGTAGGAGTCCCCGGGTTCAGCCCTAGGGAACCCCCTCCGACGGTTAAGTTAACTCCTGAAGATGATTCGATTCAGAAGGTAAAGAATAGCTTTAATGCTTTTTGGATTATAGTCCTTGAGGGTCTCGGAGGCATAGAATTGCATACCTTTGACAATAAATAGCGGTGTATTTATAGCAGAGGATAGAGGATGGTTAACGGTGACAGCCGATATAGGACTATGTCCGGGTTTACTGGTAAACCGCCATAGTGCCTAGTCTTCCACCGGAGTGGGCCGGATTCGGCTATCGGGCCGAAGGGGGTTGGGCCGCTGATGGGCCGAAGCCTGCTGGGCCTGGGGCTGCCGGGCTGCTACCGGGCCGTAGGCTGATGGGCCGCAGACGGGCTGAAGTCTGTTGGGCCGCTGATGGGCCGAAGGCTCCCTGAGGGCCTTGTACTGCTGCTGCTGGGCTGAACTGGGTTTGGGCTTGTTTTAATGGGCCGAATCGGATTCTGCCTCATCAAGAACCAACAGGGTGCAGATGCCTGCAACCTTTGCCAACTAGGGTACGTAAATAGAAAAAAAAGAATTATACTTTTTAATCTTTATAATCTTTTAATATTCCTGATAGATCTATGTAATCTTTATATTTGCTTAAAACTCTCCACAACTTTCGGATCATCCTTAAAAGTCCTTCCATAGAGACTTTTAAGGTGGGTTGAGGAGTCCTTTATTAGGGACGTTTTAGATAGGTACAAAGACTACAAAGAAATGTAAAGATTACATGAACTAAGAAGGATATTAAAAACATATCAGGACTAAAAAGTAAAAATCCAAAAAAAAAAAAAAAGGAAGAAGGGGAAGCCATCCGTGTCTTTGCTGGCAATTTCACCCAACCGTCAAACGTTGGCAGTGCTGGTAAGCCGGCTCTAACAAGGTGGGGCTTGCACCGGTTTGATTTTTTTGGAATGATCTGCACTATTGACGGGTAGTCCCAACAAACAGTCCGTTAGCCGGGCTGGTGAGAAAGATGGGATAACATTTTAGAAGTTATGTATGTAATATTTTGATTAGTTTTTAATTTTAACTTAAATTTTTTAAAGAGTTTTATATATATATATATTTTTGAGAAATACTGTATTTGCACTTATACCCCTAACTCTCACATATTATTATTAACATCCCTAAAATCTTTAGAAGGATTGCACTTATACTCCCCCATCTAAAGATTTTGCATAAATACCTCTAAATTCATTAATATTTTACATATATACCCCTCAATTCACTAAGATCATGCATGCGTACCTTCGACACCCCAATGTTATCATAATCTTTTTGGCATATTTCGTTGAAATTCATATTAATGTGATAGAGGGGTATAAATGCAATTTTGAAGATTTTAAGATTATTGATGGTAATATGTGGGAGTTGGGGGGTATAGATGCAAATGCAGTACTTTTCAAGGGTATACATATGCAAACAAACCTTTTTTAAATTAAACCATTTTAAGCCAGGATGATGAAAAGATTGTTAGAAAAAATTAACTTTTTCCATGTAATCACTTTTACCCATTGCTTTTCCAAATGAAAGTGGAAGTCAAAAATAATTTCTATTTCAATGCAAGATATGAAGGCATTTGGTATTCACCGTAAATTAACTTGTTTTTCCTATTATAGTTTTAGTTTAGATGGATAGAAATAGATTTACATTAAATTTAGTACATAAATTCAAAGTATCTCCATAAATTGTTTTCAATAATCTACTTGGAGTTAATCTATCCGAGTAACAGTTTATAAACACTGAACACAGTGAACCGGTAGCCTTGCTTGTCCATCCAACATTTGGCGATTGAAAGAATGGTATAGTTGGAAAAAAATATGTGCTGCCTTTGGATACCAATTTTTAGTATAGCTAGAATGCTAAAAGATTACCCTCCAAACATAAGCACATCTAAGGGATTTTAAGATAAAACCTATTATATTAGGACACAATAAATTAGTTAACTAAAATATTCTGAAGTGTATTTGATCCTTGGTTCCTTTCTTCTTTCCTCGTTACTAGGCTGTGTCTTAATCTGTTAACTATATAACAGACAACAATGAAGGATTTGAGTTTGATACATTGTTTCTGAGTTTTTAGATTACAAATTTCCTAAGAATTTTAAATGTTATCTTCTAGGAGATATTATATTTAGAGATTTTCTCTAATTCTAATATTTATTTATAATTTTCTGTAAACTCATGACATTTAGAAAACGCTTCAAGATAGTAAGAATAAATCTCTTAAATTTAAGACAAAACATCTTAATCGAAGAAATATATAATTGTGAAGAGTTAAAGATAAATATAGAAATCAGGAATGTTGATCTAGCGACATCTAGAAACCCATTATTTACAAAGCAGCATCCTCAATATTGACAAAGTAATAGTTTTAAGCCTTGAACTCTGGTTCTCGTAATAAAAGTAGAAACCTAAACTAACTTCTAATAAAAAAATTTCACAAATATAATCCCAAATCAAGTGATCGAATTAACCAGCTCAATCGTCATATCTAGAAGTACTTAGGGAGTTAGGGTCTGTTTAGATGGTGTATTTTTTTTTTCTTTCAGTATCCAAACTTTTCAGAAAAATTGGTCATCATATAAATGCTAAAATTTACATTTGAAGACAATTAGTGAACTCATTTTTTTAGGTATCTCAAGTTCTAGAATCACCAAACAGATCCCATGATCATTTTTACTTTTGCATGTAACAATTTTTGCGTTATTTTCAAACACATCTTGAATTCTTGTAGATGCCAGATTCTTCAAAGGTGCAGTATCTGGTAGAGGGAACGAGATCAACTTTTTTTCTTGACTTTGTATGAGAATGAATAAGTCATTTGTCTTAAAAAAATGAAGAAATACAAAATTACATATATACATCATGTGTCACGGAGAAAGTTCAGAGGACCTCATTCTATGCGAGAGCTCCGATGGACCCGCCCAGGGAAGACAAAGATCTTCTAAGCCTCTTTATGTGGGTCATTGTGCGTTCCTAAACACGTAGAGACGAGGATAAATGTGTCATCTGTCTATGAAAAGCCAAAAAAATACAAATACATTTAATCTTCATGTCTATATAAGTTCGGAATGGACATTTTTAAATTTTTTACATCATTTGTCTAGTTTTTAAAATGTCGTCTGGTGCATTGTGAAGTACCGTAAAACTTTGTAAACAATTGTAAAACATCATTTCTTGTGTTTTAGGTGCAGTAAATAATTTTATAATATTTTTCATATATTTAGTGCATCATAAATAGTCGTATACTAAAATGGATTGATCCCTAAGACCATTCTTTTAAGAATCGGTGATTTTAAAATTGATCAAATATTTTATTTTTACTGATTTTAAAACAAATAAATGACACTTAAAATTGTAAAAATCCTGTTTCTCATCCCTCTCCTCCCCATCGGTCATATCCCGTCTCCCCCACTCGCCGGGGGAAACTTCGGATCCCGTCCTCCTCTCGCGTCCGCGCCTGCACCCCCACCCCCACCCCCACCGATCCCCGCAATTATTACAGCCGGCTGCCCCCGTCGCTGTTCCTGTTCCCATCTCACTCTCGAGCTGTCCGCGCGCGGCCTTGTCGCTGCCCTGCTCGTCCTCTCGTCTCCTGCATCGGACGAGCGGGCCGTGGCCGCCCCAAGGACGCCCGGTCGCTTCGGCAGGAAGCAGCGGCGGCGGCGGGGAGCGTCACGCCCGCTGCGGCCGTTTTAAGCCCGGGCGGGAGTCATGAAAGGCGCCGCCTCGGCGCCTGGGGACTACGTCTACTTCAGATCCCAGGTCCCCCTCCACAAGATCTCCGTAAGCCCCTGCGCCCTCTAGGATGCACCCCCGATCTCCGTTTTGCTGTGTTCTTTTTCTTGGTTTCTAAATCTCGTCGCGCTGTTGTTGTTGTTGTTGATGATGTGGGTGTATGGATGATTTGCTGGTGATTTTGTGGGGGTGGGGGTTGTTGTGTTGGGAGGGGAAGTGGCATCGTGAAGGTGTTGCTGAGCCTGCTGGTGGAGTGATGAGCTCGTAGGAGAGTGGGGATTTTGTCTATTTGGTTTCGTGGTTCGTGGATTTGGAGTGCTAGCACGTCGGTTGTGCTGGATGGCTGGTGCGTGCTGCTGTCTAGATTTGTCGGAAGCTCAAATCTTGTTCGAGTTCAGGGGTGTGAGGGAATAGCTTCCTAGTAGCTGGTACTAGTTTATAATTGTGTTCGGCGGTCTTTGTGGTATAGGAGTTGTGAACCGAGTTCCAGTAGGGATTTGAGTGAAGCGGACAAAGGTGTTCGGTTTTGGAAAGTCGATTGGTGGAATTGGTTTTGGGATGTTGTTGAGTTGATTTATTGGACGGTCTTGTATTTTGTCTAATTGTGGTTCTGCTGGCATAATGACTGATACCCTTGATAGTTGGGATCACAACATGGAAATTGCAGTACAGTCACTGGTCTCTGGCTGTTCATAAAAGGACTTTGGTCTTCTAGACTGTTTAGCACAACCACCAACCCCCTCAATGTATGGAAATGTAGGGTAGGTGTTACGCAGAAGATGCGAGAATTGTCAGGTCCCAATCACGTGCTGGTCATGTCTAGGTAAACTAGAAATTCGAGAAGCATTGTGGTTGACCCTTGATAAAGCTACTTCAGCAGTTGTTTGCTGTCGATTTGTAATGTCCGTTCTGCTGGTAATGACCTCACTCTGAACTTGTTTATCTGTTCAGTAGCTTGGTTAAAGTTGGCAAACAGTGAGAAGATGAAAGTTCTCAAGCTGCAAATGGATGTTAAAGGTAATATGTTGTAAGGGTTGGTAAAGAGAGATTAAAGTTCATCAATGGCTGACAACAGCGCATATCTACAGGATTTTTAATGAGTTTTTCTTGGTGGCGATTCTCTGTTTGTGGCATTTCAGGGTTATGAATGCTAATGTGCATGTTGATTGCAGAATGCAGTCAGTTGGGTGATGCATATGTCTCCACTCTTTCATCATCATTAAGTCTTGCCCCATCAGCTTTCCTTTGGTTGATCAAAAACTATATGTAGGTGCTTAAGTTTTATATGGCCTTTGAGACTTCTGAGTTCCTTTTGGTGACTCATGGATCATTAATGGCCAGGATGATCTTTCAGTGCTTTAAGCTCTTACTTACTTTTTCTTGTTATCTGTATCTCATTTAAATATCTCCTTGTAAGCATGCGTGTCTGTGTATCCATAACGTTTTGTTTTCTAATAAAAATAATATTATCTGAAAACAGATTTACTTTGCTCATTTTTTCTAATTCACGAATCCGAAGAATATCACCCCTCAATTCTTTTATTCTATCCATTCCTCTTGTGTTTTCTCACAGGTAGAGTTGTTGTGAAGCATGAGTTAGTCAGCTATTACAGTGCCTTGCATTTTTTTACCATTGCTCTTTGTTTTTTTTGAAAGTGGATGGTACTTTTACCATTGCATATTATGCAAAAAATTGTTTTTGTCACCAGATTGGATCAAGACAATGGAGGTATTATGATTTTGGTCCTAAAGGAGTGCCTCCACTTATTTGCATCCCTGGAATAGCAGGAACTGCTGATGTTTACTACAAACAGATTATGTCCCTCTCAACGAAGGTAACTATTCGATGACACCATTTGATTGCCTCTTGAAATATCTTTGGTTATCAATTTCTGCTTATTCCACAAAACGTATAGAAAATGATACTCTGTTGAGCAGTCCTTGTGAAATATGTTTTGAAAATTACGGTGGACAACTATGTCTTCGTTTCTGTACTTGATGATACAACATGTTTCCAAGTTTTGCATCCTTTTCATAGAATATTGTAAGCATGGGGGCACTACTTTGGAAGATTATAGAACCTGTACCTGATAATAGACTGGACAAAATGTGGGGCTTAATTTATATGGAATGTCATAGGATCACGTAAGTAATTTGAGAATAACAGTAGATTTCTGATTTCCAGTGCCTAGTACATGTGGACATTAGACTTTGACAAAATAGAAAAGCATAAAAAAGTTGAAGAAAGGATATGAACCTGTTCCAACTCCTTGTATCTACATTTCATCTAACAGAGGGTTAATGTATTGTTTTTTTCTTTTTTTTTTTGGGTTGGAGGTGGGGGAGGAGAAGGTGGTAGACTGGGAGGATATCTGAAGTGTAAACTCAGTTTGGCCACTTGAAGGATGGCACGTTCTTGCAACTCTTTTTTCTGAATTTCGTGTACATGTATATAGTGAGAATAGAAGTGACTGGCAGTTGAAATCTCAATTTTTTAATCTCATTTTTCTTTGCTTTGGTTTCATGTCTTTCATTAGAGGTCTAAATTTCATGTAAATAAGAAATATATTGCTGATATTGAACAAGAGTAGGGATTGAAATGAGTAATCATGACTGGCCTAATTGTCTTCATCTTGAGCAGTATGATTCTTACTGAAATATCTTATGCAATTTCAGGCTAATGAATAAGTTCATCTCCTGAAATCCTTTTCAGGGTTATCGAGTGGTTTCAGTTGACATACCATGTGTATGGAATCATCACGAATGGATTCAAGCATTTGAGAAGTTTTTGGATGCAATTAACATACATCATGTGAGGAGTTTGTGGTTCTTCCATTGCCTCTTTTGTAATTAAGTTAGCATTTTGTAGGAACTTTAAGTCATATTCCCATTTGCATCCATTTCTTTGATTCACTTTAAAACAGTCTACATGATCAAAGTGGTTACTTGCATGTACTTGTTTGGTATTCTCATGTTTGTATAATTTTGTATCTATGTATTAAGCAGTGCTATGTAGTCAGAGGCGAGAGGCGACCGGGGGGTCGCCTCAGTCTCAAACGCCTAGGCGTTTGAGGCGACATTTAAAAAAAAAAATATTTATAATTTACTTATTATACAAAATAGCAAAAACACAAATATAATCATACATAATGACATATTTATTCACTCAAATTATCAAATATAACCAAATAATTTTAAATCAAAGTAATTGAAATAATTTTTAATTACTCAAAGATGTAATCAACAAATTCATAGACATTTTACTACTAATTAAATTCACCATAATGAAATTTATCAATGAAATACTAAGCAAACACAATATTAATGTACAAATGTAAGGTAAATAAGTCTATTACAACATTTAAATGTTCCTTAAGAAAATAAGTAGCCAACATTTCCAAATAAGGCTAACAAGCCTATGAATACATTCCTTTCACAACTCTCAAGCCTCACTCATTCATCACTCTCAGAATCCTCATCTTGCTCAAGTGGAAGTTCACCCTTAGAGTCCTCCGTTGTATCATCAGACCCAACTTCAAGCTCATCAATAGACTCTAATGTGGAACTTATTGGAACTGCTTTCCCCTTCCCTAAACAACGTTTCTTTGATGTTGTCCTTGCATGTGGACCTTCTTCTTCACCAATCCCTACAATAATCTCAACATCTAACCATGTGAGGTCTTCATCCTCATGTACAACATCTTCATTATCATGGGGATGTGCTATCCACTCATTACAATCATCAATATCTTCCAAGCTTATAGGGTCAAGTTCACTTTGTTGGAAACGTAAAAAGCGATCTCGAAGGCGTTGGTTGTATTGCACAAACACAAGATCATTCAATTTCTTTTGCTCCAACTATTCCTTTTCTTAGTGTGCACCTAGAAAAATATCATTATTAGATTAATATAGAATAAAAAAACATAACATGTATTATTCAATGAAAGTTAATAAAAATCAAAATTTGTTCAAATGTACTCCAATTGCGTTCACAGCTAGATGCACTACAAGTGAGGCTCAAGATGCGAATGGCCATCTTTTGCAGATTAGGAGTTTTGCTCCCAAAATCCACCCACCAATTAACTACATAAGACATCCAAATAGTATTTAATTTTCACATCAAAAAGAATTTAATGAATAAATGTACTAGTAGTCCACATAGATATATACTAGGATTAGATGTAGTATGTTGCCTTATGGCCATTTCTCTCCCAAAGAAACCCATAGCATTCCTATAACACGCCAATTCTTTGGTAATCTCATCTTGTACATTAGGATCATGAACTAACTTCTCAATGACATCATATAGTCCTTACTTCACTTCATCATCTAAATCAATCTCTGGATTTGCATACTAGAATTGAGAGTTAAGGTAGTATCCAGCTGCATGTAAAGGACGATGAAGCTGAAAATCCCATCTCCTATCAATGATCTCCCAAAGTGGACCATACTTGTCTACTTTTCCATCCAGAGCATTCTTGATACTTTCCTTGGCGCGTTCCATGGCTTCATAAATGTAACCCATTGACGGCTTCTCTCCATCAACCAAGCGCAGAACCATGACAAGAGGCTTAAATATCTTTAGTGCATAAATAACTCCTTTCCAAAACTGAGTCTTCAAAATTATATCTTGTGCTTTCTTTCCTTCAATTTTTCTTGCCTACTTATTATTGCTTGTCCATTCACTAGATGTAAACATTCTTCTCAAATCATCTTTACAATCCAACAAACTTTGCAGATTCAAATAATTTGTGGCAAAGCGGGTCACAGCTGCACGGACAAGATTCTTTTCATTTGTATGCTTCCTCATTATAGCAAGCACTCTCGTATGTGCATAAATAAATGTAGTAACCATCCTTGCCCTCCGAATGGTTGACTTGATTGGAGACACCTTGGAAATGTCCTCCAATATCAAGTCTAGGCAGTGGGCAGCACATGGTGTCCAAAATAAGTGACGATGGGATGCCGTCAACATTTTTCCTGCAGCAACATAGCTTGCTTCATTATCTGTGACAAGTTGTATCACATTCTCTGTACCAACCTTTATAACTATCTTATTCAATAAGTCAGCCAACAACTTTACATCTTTGACATATTGAGATGCATCAATAGACCTCAAAAATACAGTTCTAGTAGGTGAATTGACCAAAAAATTTATCAAAGTACGACCTTTCCCATATGTCCATGCATCAGACATGATAGTACAACCAAACTTCACCCATCTGACTTTTTGTAAATCTACTATTTCTCGAGTCTTTTGAATCTCTTTTTGGAGAAGGGTCTCACGAACTTCATAGTAGCTAGGGCCTTTCAATCCCGAACCGAATTGTCTTATAGCTTCTAACATTGTTTGGAAACTATTTAGACGCACGGTATTGAATGAAATTCTAGCTTGATACATCCACCTAGCTATGTATTGGATGACTCTTTCTCGTGCTTCCTTCTTATGCTATTTATCCTTGATAGATTTGCCCTTTGAATCTTCATGATTAGGAGTACAAAATCTATCTAAAGGACCTTTCATCCGAGGAGGCTTTGCAAGAATGTCGTCAACTTGATTCACCTCAAAGGATGAATCTTTAGAAAGTGAAATCTCTAAAAATATCATCTCGACTTTTCGCTTCCCTAATCAAACATTTCTTTTCAATCCTTGCTTGTTTTGATTGCTCTATGTATTGTTTAATTTCTTCTTTTGTCTCTGGTGTCACCTTCAAGTAAACTGTCACTTTTGTAGAAGTATCTGCTAGATGTTGTTTCAACCGGGGATCCCTCCTTTACAATCTTTCTGACAAAAGTTGCATTTTACCCGGTCCTTATTATTTGGATTCACCAAAGTACCATATTTCAAGCCTGGATCTTTATTCCTCCCCTTCCCTTCGGTAGGCCCTTGATTAGACGAATGAGACGAACCTCCGGTTGGTGTGGTCATCTTAAAAATTAAATCAATGTCCATAGTCCACCTGTAAACAGTAAAGACAGAGAGCAGGAGAGAGTGAGCGAGAGTGAGAGAGATAGACAGAGAGAGCGGGGGCGAGGGAGGGGACTCAGGGGAGAGACAGACAGAGAGAGATAGGCAGAAAGAGAGAGTGAGAGAGACAGACATAGATAGTGGGGGTCGGGGAGGGGAGAGACAGGCAGAGAGAGATTGAGAGAGATAGAGAGAGCGGGGGGCGGGGGAGGGGACTCAGGGGAGAGACAGACAGAGAGAGATTGAGAGAGACAGAGAGACAAACAGAGAGATAGGCAGAAAGAGGGAGTGAGAAAGACAGACAGAGATAGTGGGGGTCGGGGAGGGGAGAGACATACAAAGAGAGATTGAGAGAGACAGACAGAGAGATAGGCATAAAGAGAGAGTGAGAGAGACATACAGAGATAGTGGGGATCGAGGAGGGGAGAGAGATAGATTGAGAGAGACAGACAAAGAGACAGAGATCAAGAGAGACAGAGTGGGGGTCGGGGGAGGGGAGAGACAGAGACAGACAGAGAGAGATAGTGTGTGAGAGAGACAGAGAGCAAGAGAGAGTGAGAAAGAAAGACGGAGAGAGTGGGGGTCGGGGGGAGGGGAGAGAGAGAGAGAGAGTGGGGGTCGGGGGGAGGGTAGACACAGAGAGACAGTTGAGACAGAGAGTAAGAGAGACATAGTGGGGGTCGGGGGAGGGGAGAGACAGAGAGACATAGTGGGGGTCGGGGGAGGGGAGAGACAGAGAGACATAGTGGGGGTCGGTGGAGGGGAGAGACAGAGACAGACAGAGAGAAATTGAGAGAGACAGTGCGTGAGAGAGACAGAGAGCAAGAGAGAGTGAGAGAGAAAGACAGAGAGAGTGGGGGTCGGGGGGAGGGGAGAGACAGTTAGAGAGAGTGGGGGTCGGGGGGAGGGGAGACACAAACAAAGAGAGTGGGGGTCGGGGGAGGGGAGAGACACAGAGAGAGAGTGGGGGTCAGGGGAGGGGAGAGAGAGAGAGACAATGTATGTGAGAGAGAAAGACAGGTTGGGGGAGGGGAGAGAGAGAGACAAATAGACAGACAGAGAGAGATTGAGAGAGATAGAGAGCGAGAGAGAGTGAGAGAGACAGATAGAGTGGGGGTCGGGGGAGGGGAGAGAGACAGACATAGAGCAAGAGAGAGTGAGAGGGTCGGGGGAGGCAGAGAGAGAGAGGGTGGGAGGAGGGGAGTGTGCGTGAGACAGTGAGAAAGGGGTGATGAGTGAGAGAGAGAGAGAGAGAGGTAAGAAGAGACGCTTACCTGCCATGGCCGTCGCCGTCGCAGTCGTCGGAGAAGTACGCCGCTGCCGGAAACACTTCTCATCGCTGCTACTGCCAAAGACGCTTCCCGCTGCGCTCGTGTCGGGGGGCTCGGGACACAGGGAGAGTTAGGGTTCGATGGCCAAGAGGGGGAAGGTTACATAAGCTGGGCCGTTCGTATGGGCCGGTTTAAGCCCGAATCAAACAAGGCGTATTGGGCCCGGTATGGGCTTAGGTTTCTAAGTTGGGCCCGTTAACGTGCTTGAGGCGTTGAAGGCGTCAAAGGCGCGGCTAGGCGAACGCCTAGGCGAACGAGGCGTTTCCCGCGATCGCCTAGGCAAAAAGCGGGAACGTGAGGCGCCATACCAGCGCCTCGCCTCGCCTCGCCTCGTCGCCTAGGCGTTCGCCTTGGGCACCTTTGATAACACAGAAGCAGTGGGAGCCTTATTAGGAGGGGGAGACCTGATATCCTCTGTATAGAGGAGACGAAGTGTGAGGATGATGGGGAGGCTATTTCAAAGGACATTGGGGGCTAGGCTATAGATTGCCTAAGGGTGTAGCTGCTCCAGCTCGTGGCAATGCTGGAGGGATTATGATCATGTGGAATGACATGCTGGTGGAGGAGATGATGGGCCTCAACATATGGAAGATGGTGCCATTACTCTCACCTTTAGGGACAACTTTCAGTGGGACTTCATTGGGGTCTATGGGCCCCAAAGGAGAGCTGATAAGAAAAATTTGTGGGACCAGTTGCTTTCTCATCATCGGTAGGTCGGCCGGCCTTTGTGTGTGGGCGGTGATTTCAACACTGTCACTTCCGGGAGGAGATAAGTGGCCTTATGGTCCCATCCAGAGACATGGAGGACTTCAAGGAATTTATTCATGAAGCCGCTTTAATGGATGTGCCTACTCCGAATGTCGCTTTCACCTGGTCTAATTTGAGAGAGGACCCAACTCTCTCGAGATTAGATTGCTTCTTGGTCATAGTGCATTGGAAGGATCATTTCCCTTTGATGCAGGCAAAATGTATGACAAGGATAGTCTTAGATCATCGGCCTATCCTGCTTCGGTCTCACTGCTCCTTTGGCAAGCGGCTATCTTTTAGAATGGAGAAGTACTGGACCAGGGAGGAAGGTTTTCTGAAGTTGGTGTCTCAAGTCTGGTCGGGAGGGTATCTTGGCTCTAATGCCACTACGTGGTTCTCAACCAAACGGAAGTCCTTGGCTGAGGGCCTAACCAAGTGGGGTTTTTCCAAGACACTTCCTGGTAAAGCAGCTAAAGACAGGATTGTTGAGCAGCTGGGAACTCATGATGCATTAAAGGAAGCTGACCTCTTGGATGCCAAGGACAAGGTCCAGAGGGAGAGGCTCAAATAGGACTTTGATGGGATTCTGGTGAAGGAGGAGATTTTCTGGAAGTAGAGGGCCAGAGAAAAATGGATTAAAGAGGGACAAGAACACTGCTTATTTTCAAAGACTGGCTTCAGGTAGGAGGAGAGTGAACCATATCACTTGCCTTAAGGACGAGATCCATACTTTCTCCTTTGATACTCAGATCAGATCTCATGCTAGGGAATTTTCTCCAAGTTGTTCTATGAAGATTGCTTTAGTAGACCGTCTGTGGCTGATGGTCTTCTCCCCCTCATTACTGCGGAAGAGAGGGAGGCCCTATGTTTCCCTTTCTCTGAGGAGGAAGTTAAGGGAGTTGTCTTTGCTCTTGGTGTGGGTAAGGCACCTGGACTAGATGGATTTCCTCTTATTTTTCATCAACACTATTGGGGCATCATCAAATCTGATGTCATGCAAGTTTTGTTGGACTTCTAGGAGGGCATAGCTCACCTTCAGGCTATCAACAAGACCTTCTTGGTACTGATCCCTAAGAAGGAAGCGGCAGATTGTTTGAGAGACTTTCGACCCATCAGCATATTGAATGGTCTGTACAAGATCATCACCAAGATTTTGGCATCAAGATTGGAGAAGGTCATAGCTAGGGTGGTCAGTAGTAACCAAGGAGCATTTATTAGGGGACGTCATATATGTGAGAATTTCATTGTAGCCCATGAGTGCCACCACTGTATGTATATCAACCAGAGGCAAGGATTGGTCTTGAAGCTGGATTTTGAGAAGGCATATGACAGGGTTAGCTAGGACTGCTTGTTTCAGGTCTTGAGGAAAATTAGTTTTGGAGACAAATGGATGTTGTGGGTTAGAGCCTGCATTTCCTTAGCTTCCTTTGTTGTCCTTGTCAATGGTAAGTGGTAGGCTTCTTCAGCAAGGTGACCCTCTGTCACCTCTCCTCTTTATCCTGGTGGCACATATTGTTAGCTGTGTCTGGACAAAGGCAGAGGTTAACGATCTGATTGATGGCTTTCAGGTGACTAAGTAGGGGCTTACTCTCTCTCATCTTCAATATGCGAATGATACTATCCTTTTTATCGACGGTGTGGAGTACCAATGCTACATAGTTAGGCTTTTGCTTGAGCTCATTAAAGAGGTTACAAAGCTGAAGGTGAATTTTCTGAAGAGCCAGCTACTAGGAATTAATGTGGAATATCATGATTTAGACAAGGTGATGTGGGACAAAGGGAAAGAGGGGGGGAATGGGATAGGGGTCCTCGGCCTCGCGCCAGAGGATGGGAAAATTCCCCGGCGTCGCATCGGAGACGGGGAGTGTAACGACCCGCCATCCTATAATCGGAAATCCGATTACTAAATGGATGTCGGCCCATTAACTGCGGGTTCACACCCGGATCTCACACAACACATCTGGAGGAGTAAGCGTTAAACAAGGCTAAATATACCAATCTCACGGACTACAAAGATATAACAAGTGCGCAGGAAGGAAGATAACAATGTCCGTATACAGTCCAACAATAATTATATGGTCCAACAAATTAAATAAGTACAGGCAGAAGTAAAGTACAACAACATCGGGGCATACCCCGGAACTGAGACAACTGCTGGTCCGCACACCAAGAAGACACCACCCGCCGCCAGACGCCACGAGGTCCACACCTGAAACCGCAGGGAGTGAGCCACACCAGAATTGGGCTCAGTAAGGATCATCCGATCCCCTGCCTCCCACTCACACACCCACAAGTGCAACAACACAGATATATGGCAATTAAGTAAAGCAGTAAACATAGCACCCAAACCTGATATGAAACGTACGATAAGCAGTGTAGCAGGAACAGTTCTAAGCAACCCGAAGAACCCAACACAGAGTCACGTCTCACAGCCAAAGTCCACAAAGCGACTGAACCACACTGTCGACCGAAGTCAAACGTCGCCTCACAACACTACCACCACTACTCACGTCTGTCTGCCCCTACAGTGTTCCGGGGCACTGTAGGGTGAGGCAGTGAGTCAAACTAGGACTAGCTGGGACCAGTGTACCACCACGGCCCAACTACGTGTGCACACAAGCAGTCTAGACTACTGTCCTACCGACCGGATTGCCTCCACGCCAGGCCTCGGCGCTTCAGGAGGGTTCTGGGGACCGGCGAACCCCTGTCAAGCCGAAGCTACAGGAACTACACACAACCCTAACCTCCCGAGCTGCGTCAGGCCAAAGGGCGAAGGGTACCACTCGTAATCTTGATCAAAGGTCACATCAGGCCCAGTGGCTACAGGGGTAAACAACTCCAACAGTACCACAACCAGCTCCACAGCAAGAAACGCGCCGGAAGCTGCCACGACAAACAGGGAAAACCCCGACCCGCTGAGACCAAACAGCAACCCCTCGGATAGCACACCGGCTACTCCGGCCCGACGGGCTCAAGGTGGTCCTGTTTCCCTCAGCCAAAGGTAAAACACAACATGTACCCCTCCTCCCACCGGTACGGCACAATGCCTCACAGACACTATGGCTCTTTCCCTACCGGCCCATGGTGACAAACGTAAATCACAGTTATTCCGATTCCATATTCGCATAAGCACATACACACATATAACTTGATTCCATTCGCACAGTAAACTTCCGTCTCAGCGTACAGCTTAAAGCATGCATTTGAACCATCCAACAGTGAAACATATGTTAAAAATCAGGGTTTATGCAGTTCTGTCTTGAATCGCGTCGACCGAGGTCGACGCCATTCAAGCTCCTCAAACAGGTTCATTTAAAGTCAGATTATTCCTTAAAACGCGTCCACCCGGGAAGCCGCCGTTTGAAACGCGTCGGAGCTCTCAGACGCCATTCACACCGAAATTCCAGATTTGCAGACCCTCAGTCGGGGTGATTTCCTGCCTAAATGGCGTCATGATGGTCCGATGTCCTTCTGAAAGGCGTCGTCCATCCATGACGTCATTTAGCGCCAGAACCCCTAACTCGTGAAATCTCGAACAGGGAGGTTTCTGCCCTAAAAGGCGTCGTACTGCCCTGACGTCTTTTTAAAAGGCGTCGACCAGGCACGACGCCGTTTAGCGCCAGAAACCTGGTTCCCTGGTTCAACCCGAGGGTTTCTCCTTTAACCCCAAACACCTCGAAAATGCCCCAAAACAGAAGGGGGAAGATAGGGAAATCAACTACTTCCAGCATGCTACAAATCCACGTTTACGAGCACGGCCATTCCCACAAGAAAACCCCCTAAACATGCACATTCTAACCCAAAACATAATATGCCCCGCCAAGGAAATCACGAACAACACATTCACAGTCCATGCAAGGTTCGTCCCCCTACCAGTTCTTGAACTCCACCAAGCTCCGTGCCGCCGACCCGTCGCACCGCAGACCGCCGCCGGTGCCCTCGAGGACGCCGCCACTCCGCCGGGACGTCGGCCGTCGTCCGGAGAATGGAACGCCGCGAAGGAAGTGGTGGTGGTAGACGTGAGAGGTAAGGAGGTATTGGAGTAATGGAAGAGGAAGAAGAGGAAGGGAAGGGAGGAAGGAGCGCGGAGGGGGCGGAGAGGGCGAGGAGAGAGAGGGTGGAGGCGAAAATGCGGGAAAGAAGGGGAGGCTCGCGGGGTCAATCTGAATCTAGCTAAAACGCGTCGATCGAGGCAGACGCCAATCAGTCTGACAGGACGGGCCGTACTGACAGCGATCTGAAACGCGTCACTCTCTACGGATGCCGTTCAAACGACAGGACAGGCCGTACTGACAACGCTCTGGCGCCGTACCCCGACATCGCAGAGGTCACAGTCTGAATCGCGTCGACCAACATGGACGCCGTTCAGACGATGTGACAGGGGCCGTACTCTCGCGGCCTGAAACCCGCCCACGTGGCATAACAGAAAGCAGACTTAAATGGCGTCTACATAGACAGACGTCTTTTGAAAGACGTCGAGTAGTGCAGACGTCATTCAGTCAGAAATCTCAAGACCCCACAGGGTCCAAACCAGGGGATCCGGCCCGAACTTGACCCGAATAATGAACCCGAAACCTCAGTCCTTACAGGGAGGGCCTTGACGTCACACCAAGGAAGGGGGGTTGTGGGGCTCTCTCTCGCAGAGAACCGGTCACGGCCAACTCGGGTAATTTTCTTTTCTCAATCATTCATCTTCTTTTTTTCTGAAGGAGCATACAGATTTATAGACACGATTTGTAACTCCTATACCGACTCTTGGACTTTCAATCCCTTATCCACGTTCCTATAATTCCTAGAAAATAAAAATAAAAACATAATGGGCCATAAATACTCCTAATAAAAGCAAAAGGGAATGAGAGAGGGACCATTTGCTTCGTATCCTGCATCAATCTCTCCTGGTTCGAAAAAAATCATCCTTGAATTTTAAAGTGCGCCAGTATAAATAAGCGGACGACTGGATCATCTGTGGGAGTCTTCAAGCAGAAAATCATACAAAGAATCTCCAACTGGTCTGTTGCATGCGAATCATAGAATGTCTGCCATATTATATCCACCGGAGACTGTAGCAAATCATACATATCCTTGTGCAGGATAGTTATCATCACGTCTTCAGTAAGTGTTGGATGAGGCTTTGAGTCAGTAAAAATATCATCAGCAATAAGATATAACTCTGCCTCAACAAATAAGTCTTGATCCCAAGAGATAATAGGAAATTGTGCAGTATCAAGTAGACCATCGCTAAACACATCATTAAAGATGCGATCAAATCTTGATCGTCTAAACAATGCGTGATCCCAACTGTCAACTATGAAGCATCAACCTCGAACATTGTATCAACAATCATATGTAGTCGAGAAGCAACGAATAAGTCATGATCCCAACCAGTAGTAGGTGATGGTGCCACTTTAGTTAAACAAGTTAAATACAACTGTTGAAGCTTATTTCGATCATGATAAGTGGAATTGAGAATATGAAAGGATGCTTGGTATCCCTCGGGCCGTAAAAGACAATCCCGCCCAGTGGGATCAGCTACCACGTGTCGCTCGTCCATCCATTCTCTGCCCAAGCTAATATATGAATCAAGTGGTGTAATCTTGCACCATGCAACATCATAATATCTGACGGATCGGGAAACACTATTGCTCTTTAGAAGATGGGAAAACTGCATACATGTTTGTTCTCCAGAGATAACCATGTAGTCCGTATGGGAGAGAGAATCCACAATAGATTGCGAAATAAAATTGCTGAACAGATTTGCAGTAAGAAACACCCTAGCTTACAGGGAATGGGGTAGGTCCACCTCAAACGTAAAATCCATAATGAAGAAGCATACCTAGGATTCTGATTGGTAAGAATAAATCGGTCCGACTAGAGTAAATGGCGTGTAGATCAGTGCCTTACTGGCTGAAGAAGTGCTGGACAAGGTTTGTCTCACTGCAAAGATGCCAACGGTACGATCGTCGTACGAAACGGGGCACAAATGATGACCTCGATATGCGTGCAGAAGTGGCACGCAAATCGTATCTGATGTGTGTTGAAACTGGATGAGCGTCGCTAAGACAAGACCACCGCCGCTGACGGTGCTCAAATTAAAGTCCGAGACGACTTCGAACGGCGAGCACAAGCGCCCTCGTAAAGCGTGCAAGTGCGACACGTAAAACGAGACACTATTGTCAGACGAAACGTACAACGAGGTCGGCCTCGCCAATACGATCCCAACGGCACAGGCGGCTCATAAATCGGAGCACAGACGGACTCGGAACGAGGGCGGTGCGCTATCGAACCTTGTTGACCACCCGTCGCACCCGCCTGAACCAGGTTGGCCCTAGCTTGGTCCTGTTCGAGCCGGGCTTAGACCAGAGCTGAGCCAGATGGTTCGGACCATCTGGAACTCTCAGAACTTGGTTAGACCAGGTAGCACCTAGGACCCTAATTCCTTTTAATGGGAGTGGCTCGGACCAATAGGGGGCTTGGAGTTCGAACCAATGCACAAGGACTCGGTTGACCTGGGTCTAACAGAGTTGACCGGGCTTTGGCTAAAGGAGCATGACTCCTTCTTCCCTCCCCTTTTCTTCTTTTTCTTTTTTTCTTTTCTTCTACCCTAACCGAGCCAGTGGGGAGCGGGCAGCTACGAGGTGGGTTGGGCAGCTCCAGCGGCGGCGGGGGATGGCGACGGCGGTGGTAGCGGCTACGGGCATTTGCTACGAGCTGGTGCCGGCGGCTGATCATCACGTTGCAGGCTGCAGGGTAGTGCAGCCGGTGGTGGCGACACCGGCAGGGGTCGATGGCGGCAGGGCCAACGAAAGCTGGCAGCGGCACTGGGGGACGGTGGAGTCGGTACTGGTGGGGCTTCCAGCGGCAACAATCGTCGAGGGTTGCGGGAAGGCGTGGACTCCTCTTGCTGTTCTCCTCTTCTTCTTCTTCTTCTTCTTCTTCTTCTGTGGCAGGGAGAGGGGAGGTGAGGGTGCAGGCGGCATGGCAGATGCCGGTCCAGCGGCGGTGGCGGTGCCGGGGGACGGTGGCGACTTTGTTGGCAGCAACAGAGTTCGACGGCGACAACGGCTTGAAGAGGAGGTGGAGGCGATAGTGGCGGCGGCGGCGGGCTGTGATGGTGGGGCCGGCGGCTGGCAGCGACACTACTGGAGCCGTCGACAGGGGCAGCGACGGAGCGGCGGTGCAGTGGGGGATTGAGGTATACTCTGATACCAAACTTAATACGGGACAAAGGGAAAGAGGGGGGGAATGGGATAGGGGTCCTCGGCCTCGTGCTAGAGGATGGGGAAATTCCCCGGCGTCGCGCCGGGGACAGGGAGGGCTTTGGCGTCACACTAAGGAAGGGGGGTTTTGGGGCTCTCTCTCGCAGATAACCGGTCACGGCCAACTTGGTAATTTTCTTTTCTCAATCATTCATCTTCTTTTTTTCTGAAGGAGCATACAGATTTATAGACACGATCTGTAACTCCTATACCGACTCTTTGACTTCCAATCCCTTATCCACGTTCCTATAATTCCTAGAAAATAAAAAAAAACATAATGGGCCATAAATAGGCCTAATAAAAGCAAAAGGGAATGGGAGAGGGACCATTTGCTTTGTATCCTGCATCACAAGGCCTCCCTTATTTTGGGTTGTCTTCGGGGAGAGTTTCCCATCGCTTACTTAGGGATTGTCTTTGTCCCCGGGCTCCCTTAAGTGTAAGGACTGGGACTCTATGGTGTAGAAATTTGAGAAGAGACTAGTAGGATGGGAAAGGGTGGCTCCTCTCTTATGGTGGCAGATTAACACTTTGTTACTTGGTTATAGATAGTCTTCATGTATACTTCCTTTCCACTTTCAGGATCTCGAAGTCAGTGATCAGCAAGTTGAACTCCCTTCAAGCCAGATTCTTCTGGTGTGGCAGTGGAGAAGCCAAGAGAGGGGGATATAGTGTCTCTTGGTCTAAGATTTGCAGGAGCAAGGAAAATGGGGGTCTTGGGCTGAAGAATATTAATACTTTTAACTTGGCTCTCCTCTCCAAATGATTGTGGAAGCTGGTTATGTATGGGGATGGTTTGTGGTGGGAGATTATTTCACAAAAGTATTATAGTAATTCCAAGCTTTGGGGTGTGTTGGCAGAAGATTTTTTCCAAGGGAAGTTGAAGGCCAAATATGCAAAATACAAGGGCCTTTTATTAAATTTCCTTAGGAACTCCCTGAAAAAATCAGAAGGGAATCAAAATACTCAAAATCTACCTCAAAAATCAGAAAATAGGGGGAAGAAAAAAAACCCAAAACACCCCCTTTTCACCATGAAGGTGTTGAACCCTTTTTAAGAGGAAAAGGAGAAGGGGAAGGACCCCCCCACCGGTTGCCCAAAGCGGTGGGGGACTCCCCACCGGTTCTCAAACCGGTTGGGGGGGGGGATCCAACCGGTGGCACCCCCCCCCCCCCCCCCCCCACCGGTTGGGGTTGGGAACGGTGGGGGTGCCCACTGGGCTCCCCCCTCCTCTCTATCCCCTCTCTCTTCTCTCACCCTTCTTGAATAAAAAAAAAGAGAAAAGGAAGGAGAGAGAAGCAAACCGGTGGCACCCCCCCACCTCAAAATCCCACGGTGGGTACCCCCACCGGTTAAGGCCCCCATGCCTTATAAATTCCTCTCAAGGGGTAAGAAGAACGGCATGCCCATTTGGCTCAAAATTTCCTAGGAAAAACTCTGCCCATTTGAAGACCAAATCCGGTGCTCTTGCCCGGGTTTGCTGCATTTGGAGGATATTTTTCGTCTCGGAGGGCTCTTTTCCTAAGGTTTATTCCTAAGGGGAAGCTCTGCCGAATTTATATTGTAAAATCACCGTTCTATAAGAGGGGATTATGCCGAAATGATGAATGAAATGTCAATATTGTTCTTTGAGCATATGTGTGTGCATGTGTGTGTTCATGAATCTATTACTTAAGTAACACTATGTTATTATATTTTCATATACATAATTAATTAGTTTAATAACTAATTAAAATATATAATTAAATATTCTAAAATATCATTGGCCTCACCTCATACATAACTAATCTTAGACTTATAATCAAAACTCAATAATGAAACATTGAGACATAAAATAATATACTTAAGTTAAAAAATGATTTAAATACCCCCCATACTTAATTAATTAATAAAATCTGTAAAAATTATTTAAAATCAGTAAAATGAATATAAAAATCAGAAATATTATCTAAAAAACTCAGTAAAAATCAGAAAATCAAATTTGGAAATTACATAAATCCAAAAACATGACTTAAATATCTTTCATATATCCAATTAATTAATAAAAATCAGTAAAATTAATAAAAAAAATCAGTAAAAATTAGTAAAAAAATAGAGAACCAAATTTGAAAACATATAAAATTTCCGAAATGACCAAAATGCCCCTAAACTTAATGAAATTACAAAAATACCCTCATCCATAATAAAAATATGTAAAAATCACAAAAAAATCTTAAAAAATATCAAAACTTCTCCAATGCCCAAAATACCCTCTACACCTTAATAAGATGGATAAAATTACCAAAATACCTTCAGTATGATAAAAATAAATAAAAATATGAGAAAAATATAAAAATAGATTTTAAGTCTAGAAATCCAATTCGGGTAAAATTACCAAAATACCCTTACAATCCAAACACACTTGAAATAACTCTAAAATACCTCATAAGGTTTTGAAACCTTCCTAAATCATTAAAACTCATTTCACACACTAAAGTGACCATAATACCCCTATACCCTCCAACTTGGCATAATTACAAAAATACCATAATGGGACTAAAATACTTGGAATCAATCAAGATAGCTCGGAGTCAATCCAAAATCTCTTAAAAAGTCCCCCAATCAATTATAAACCCATCCTAAACTTGGGTGAGGCCAAGAACTTAACATAAAATATATCTTCATATGCATGTGCTGCCTGTAGTAGTAGTGTTGTATGTTATAAGGGTATCAACGGACGGTTAATCAAGGGTTGTCGAGCGGTTGCTTGACGTAATTAACATTGACTGAGGTCAGTGGAGAGAGGTCATATACTCGGATCTTTACCTGATCCGAAGTCCCGGACTCCCTGAGGGCTAATCCTAAGCTCTCATAGTCTAATAAATAAAATAAATAAAACCGACCTATATTTCTCTAGATAACAACAACAAAGACCCAAAACGACAAGGATTTTTTTAAAATAATCTGATAGGAGAGACAACTAGGTTAGGTTCCAAACCGAAGGATTTCCATAGGCATTTCATAATTGAGGTTTTTAATCGTCTTTTTGTGATGGGAAGCTAACCCCATAGCTAAATCATGTGGTTTCATCATAGCATTCAGGTCCTTAAAGTAATCAAAACATCACATGCTTTTGATAATAAAACATCGGTAAATCAAATCAAAACAATAATAGAACCATGCCTTTATCCATACTAATGACATGCTTAACATGTAATTATAAAATTAAAAAAATTATCACAAAATTACCTGAACAAAATTTCTTCTTAAAATCATAACTTTTTCTTTTTTTTTCCCCCTACTCCCTAATACCAAAAATAACAAGGATAATCATAGGGAGTATCACCCTACCTCTTATAGAAGGAAGCCGCTGCCAACGTCCTGCCGGACCACCGCCTCGCCGTTATCGAACCGCCACTGAACCACCGCTGTCCTGCCAGCCAGCTGCTGCCCCTTCTCCTTCTTCTCCCTTTCACTCTCTTCCTTGCTCACTCTCTCTCTGTCCCTCTCTCTCCCCCTCCCCTGCTGGCTGCCCCTGCCAGCCCCCCTTAGTTGGTAGGGGGGTTTGAGGCAGTGGAGGCCCCCCCCCCCTCCCCCTCTTGATGGGGGCTGTGCCCCTTATTGGGCCCCCTGCAGGCCCATTAACCAGGGCCTATTGGACCTGGTTAAGGCAGGCCTATTAAGGCCTATATCTAGGGTCCATTAGGCCCATTAAATGGGGCCCATTAACAGCCCATTAATCCCCTAGGATTAGGCCCTTTTTTTGAAGTTTAACCCCTCGTCTTTTATTAATTGCACATGTGCCCCCACTTCTTTACTAAGTTATCATTTATCAATGATGGTCTTTTTTTTGACTTTTTAAGGATACTTTTTGAACCTTAGATAATTTTACTTAAGTCCTATAAAAGTGGTTCATGCCATTATAAACCCTAAACTTTAAATAATTGCGTTTATACTTTTTAAGAATTTATAAATATATCTTTAGATTTTTTGTGGGGTCTTACATCCTCCCCTCATAAAAATTTCGTCCTCAAAATTTCATGTCACCATATTCTTTTCTCAAAATGTAGGCATCTTGAAATTCTATGGGCATATCGCACAGTCTATAAAACTCCCACGGGATGTTCTCCTTGCTGATATATGGGGCAGAGGCAATTATCTCAATTGAAGTTGAGCTTCCATCTTATCGAGTGGCTATCCACTATGTGCTCATATCTCAAAATGACGTTCAAGTTCAAAGGCGGTTAGAAGAATTGGCCAATCTAGAGGGCAACCAGCTACGCGCATATCAAAATCTCTATTTCTACCAAGCGCGAATGGCTCGTGCTTATGATAAATTGGTCAAAGAAAGAGTATTAAAAAAGGGCGACTTGGTTACAGTTAAGCAGGAGGATGTCATGGCCTCCAAATCAAAAGGCAAATTCACGCCAAATTGGCTAGGACCTTATATGGTCCACAAAGTATATGAAGGCGGTGCATATACCGTGCTAGACCATGAAGGCAATATTGCATTCCCTCCCCTAAATGGGAGACATATGAAGCTCTTTTATGCTCCTCAGTCTGAATTCATGCAGACTTCATCTAAAAAAGAGGAAGCATCTAAAAAATGAGAGGGATGATAACCTTGTGCCCTCCTTGGAATCAATCTTTGCATTTCTAGAGGCTAAGAGCAATATAACATCTGATGATGTATAGATGGTGATCTTTGTTAATCTGATCCCCTCCTTCTGTGTATATATTAAGTTGGAATGACTAAATGCCGAAAACTCTTGATGATGAATGACTTCTATAGTCAAAGTACAAGTCGTCAGATTCCTAGAGTTAATTACGATTAACTCATCGACTATGATTGATTCATCATAAACATTTTGATTGAATATTTAAAGTCAAAGGATAGATATCCTTTGAACATATTGATCGAAGGCAAAGATCCGTATGGCCCTATAGAGCCTTAATCTAACATTCAATTCATTCATGGCCATCTGGAGGCTCAATCTACTATACAACTCATATTCATGGTTTTGTGGAGCCTCAATCCACCATACAACTCATATTCATAGCCCTGTAGAGCTTCAATCCACCATATAACTCATATTCATGGTCATGTGGAGCCTTAATCCATCATACAACCTAATTCACGGCCATGTGGAAAATCCACCATATAACTCATATTCATGGCCCTGTGGGGCCTCAATCCACCATACAACTCATTTTCATGGCCCTGTGGAGCCTCAATCTACCATACAACCCAATCCATGGCCCTATGGAGCCTCAATCCATCATACGACTCATATTCATAGCCCTTTGAAGCCTCGATCCACTATACAATTCATAGCCCTGTGAAGACTCAATCCACCATACAACTCATATTTATGGCCTTGTGAAGCCTTGATCCACCATACAATTCATAGCCCTGTGGAGCCTCAATCCACCATACTCTTATGGCCTTGTGGAACCTTAATCCACCCCCAAATCCTCATATCCATAGCCTTGTGGAGCCAATCCACTCCAAAATTATGGCCGTGTGGAGCCTTAATCCACACCCAATCCAAAATTATGGCTTTACCAAGGTTTGCCGTATCGTACCGAATCGGGCTGACTTATACGAGTTGACTCGTATCTGGACAATCCTGCGTTGCTGGCACGAGTGGATCGTACGAGTCGGGCTCGACGCTTCCAGATTGAGCTGTCTCGCATCGTATCGGACTGACTCGTGCCGGATCGTACGATACGAACATGAGTCGCTGGTGCGAGCCAATCACGGTTCGGCTCGAGTTGGTGTGATCCAACTCGATAAAGTGTGATCCACTCTCTTTAGTCTAGGTGTACTACTTTGTTTTGTTAATTGAGATTTGACGTTTCTAACTTTTTATAAAATGTGGTATACTACTTTCTTTTGCAAATTGAGATCCCTAGACTAAATTCCTCTCAATTAATATCCTAGACTAATTTTTTTACAAATTTAAATTCATTAAATTAGAGTATTTTTCTTAAATGTGGCTTATAATCATTCACAGTAACGATGGACGTGAAGTATGATGTTTATAATTAGGTAACTATTCAAAAAAAAAAAAGAAGAGATTTGTCAAAAAAAAAAACCCTAGCTGCATTGGCTTGAATCAGTCTGACTCGTGCGAGTCGGCTCGAGTCAGTTCGAGTTGGATCGGATCCTACTTGTATCTGGCCAAACCCGATCCGATCCGGATTCACGAGTCGGCGAACTTTGGGCTTTACCAAAAGGAAAAAAGGAAAAAGGTAGGGCTTAAAAATGAGGTGCCCGATAGGCTCAGCTGAAAGGTTGGGGGTAAAAAGTCAGAAACCTGTTTGAGGTGAAAATCCGAAGGGGCGCCTCAGGCAAAATTATGAAACTCTACTGCGTGAAAACCCGAAGGGGCACGCAGACAAAAGTAAGAGGGGCTAACCTCAGCGAAAACCTAGAAATGGGCTCTTTGGTTAGTTAAAAGAAAAAGAAAGAGAGGCAAGGAATAAGTGGGATTTTTCATAATGCACTTCTTATGATACAAATACAACAAACATATGACAAGTAGCCATAACAAGCCTTTGGAATAACAACAAAAGATCCATGATAATAAGCAGTCTAGTCAGAAAGTAGGATTACACACACATACACATACATACTACATTACATTACATTATATTGTCTTTGATATTTAGCTAGCTCTAATCTCAGATTAGCTAGATGCTCTTTTGTTTGTGCCTAGCATGCATGCGCCATCATGCAACTTCACCGCAATGTCTGGCTTCCCTATTTATCTTTGCTAATTGAACCTCATCCTGTTATATCTTCTTCATGTCGCCTTATATTCTCCTGTTCGTGCAGTTGTACTAACGTATCCCAGGTTGAACGGATTGCTTTTTTAACGACCTGATCCAACGCTTGTGAGGTATTGTCCGCTTTGGGCCAAGCCTGCACGGTTTTGTCCCTAAAAGGCGCCTCACAAGTTATGGATACAAATCCCACATACATAACCCAATAACTTTTCTTGTTTTCCGATACACGACTAATCCGGTTCATTCCCGCCCCAGCCCCCAGTCGCAGTGGTAGCTCCACACCATGGCGGCTTCACACTGCTTCATTTTTATGGGTAGCCCTTTCCTATGGGTAGCCCTCTTCTCCTTGCTCAGCTCATGACTGGGTAACTATAGGTCCACCAGTTTCCGCATGGTTCGTCCTCGAACCAGCCTGTATCGTGCTACATGGGTCTTACTTTGATACCATGTGTAACGATCCGATCCAACGCTTGTGAGGTATTGTCCGCTTTGGGCCAAGTCCGCACGGTTTTGTCTCCAAAAGACGTCTCACAAGTTATAGATACAAATCCACACATATAGCCCAATAACTTTTCTCGTTTTTTGATACAGGACTAATCCGGTTCATTCCCGCTCAGCCTCCAATCGCAGTGGTAGCTCCACACCATGGCGGCTCCACACCGCTTCACTTTTACGGGTAGCCCTTTCTTATGGGTAGTCCTCTCCTCCTGTTCGGCTCGTGACTAGGGTCACTACAACTTCCATCCATGGATGACGGGGGAACCCAAGCCCATGATAATGACTGGTCATTAGTTGTAATTCTTCATTCAAAGCCTCCAGTTGGAAAGTCATAGGACAATTTATGGTTGGATTATCTGGATCATAAGCAGCATGAGGAGATCTCACCATACCAATATTAGGCTCGTCAGCAATATGTGGAGATCTCATTACCAAAATCAACTTCTGCAGCAGCATGAGGAGATCTCACCATGCCAATATTAGGCTCTTCAGCAATATATGGAGATCTCATTATACCAAAATCAACTTTTGCAGCAGCATGAGGAGATCTCACCATACCAATATTAGTCTCTTCAGCAATATATGGAGATCTTATTAGACCAAAATCAACTTCTGCAGCAGCATATGGAGATTGTGTCATATTAATGTGAGCCCCCTCATCAGTATTTAGGGATCCCGCTATGCCAACCTCAACATTTTCTACGGCAATAGAATACGAAGGCTCTGCTATACCAACATATTCTCCTTCAACATTAAATAAAGGTGCAGATCGTCCCAATATAAAGGATGGTCGCTTGATACGACATGCGCCATTGGTTGGAAAACTGCATCTTGATACTCTGGAATATGGACGGTGGGATCATTATCTGATGCAACGTCAAATATGTTCTCCGGATTAGGAGATACAACATCCTCTGCTGCAATTTCTCCTTCTTCATATGCACTATTTTTCGGTACACTCCCAGCGTATGAAGACTCAGTTGTATGAATATCTGCAAGAGCAACAAACAAGTAAGAAGAAGCAAAATGAAATATCCAAAATAAGTAACCAAAGTTACTCTATATAATAGCAAGTTAAATTTTACTCATATGCTCTTCCAATTCATGAGCCAATTTGTCTGAAGAGCTGGGCAAAGAAGATGATGTTAATTGTCCAGTAGACCCACATGCTGAAAATGGTCTACTATCTTCCCCAAATATTCTAGATAATATTTTTTGTGCGCCTTGCACAATGCATGAGGCGACATTTTCGGTCTTCTTATGTTTCAAACGGATAGTAGGCTTAACTGGCTCTTTTTGAAGATAAGCTTTTTTCTTGCCCATAAAATTTTCTCCAAGCCGAAATTGGTAATGACATCTTGGGCAGGCGACTAGTAGAAGGCAAGAGTCAAGGATGGCAGTACCGGTATGGGTACCGGTATAGGAGGGTACCAGTATAGGAGGGTACCGATATTGATACATATCAGTACGTATCAGTATCGGTATCGGTCATATCGACCGGTACTAGCCAATAATTTTTTTTTTTTTTTTCTTAACTATAAAGATTGGTATGAATACCTCCCACTATCGGTACCGGGCAAGGCCGATATCGATATGTATCGATCGATACGTATTGGTATCGGCCAACGTTAGCCGTATCGTACCGGATCATGCCGACTTGTACGAGTTCACTCGGATTTGGGCCGACCCGATGCCCTGGCACGATCGGCTCACTCGATTCGCTTTGAACTGCCACCGGATTGCATCGACTCGGCTTGTATCGGGCCGGATCGCACTGTCTCGCAGCGAATCGGTGCGATCCGTCCCGATACAAGTCGAGTTGCTGAGATCCGGCTCGAGACGCTGAGATCCAATACGATGCAGGGCTTTAAACCCCTAAAACTGTCAGCAACATTTTTGTTCGGACATAAACGCACCAAACGTAGGCGCCGTACCCTTCCAAGCCCTTCCCCCCTCTTCTTGCTTCCATTTCTCTTGGTGCTTTTGGGAGATCCAAGCGTTTTTGAAGGTTTGAAGTTGATTTTGTTGGAAAGGAAAGGGATTTTTTAGCTCTTTGGAACGTTTTCATCCGGTTTCAACAAGGTAAGTATCTGAACCCTAAGTTTTTTTTTATTTTCATCTTATTTTCTTGTTATTTGATGTTGTTTAGGATATTAAGAGATGAAGAAGAGGTAGATCTATTGTCTCTTTGTAAATTTGACATGAAAAAATCTAGATTTGTTTAAATTTGAGGTAGATTTTTATTAAATATCAAAAAAATACAGAAAAAATAAAAATAAATAAATAAATGAGTTATTTATGTGATGATGGGCATAGATCTATGAGTTTCACTTGTTTGCTTAAAATTTCATTCAAAATCTTAAGTTATGAAAATTAATGTATTAATGTGATTATTAAAATATGAAATAAAATTTAAAATGTATAATAATTTATAAATTGTCTACTTTATATTTTAGAAGTAAAAAATGATTAGATTTAGATCTATGTTTTAACTTGTATGTTTTAAGAATAAAATTTTTAGTTTGAAATCTTATTTTTAAGTAATTAAATTAGTTAATGGTATAATATATTATTACTTAATAATGTTTAAATCTGATACTTGTATATAAATTTTGGACATGCCCTCAACTTATATTTATGTTGTTCATACACTTTAAGTTACGCTTTTATAAATATGTCCAATTAATATTTGTAATTTATTTAATTTATTAAGTATATATTAATAATTTATTTATTTTTACAATTTAATATTTATAGTTTATAAAAAAGAAAAATTCTTTTAATGTAAGGATAATTTTAACAACTTTTTAAGTCATACTATTCTTACTTGTTATTTAATGTATTTGTTTGTTCTTATTTCTCTTTTGTTTGTTGTCATTAAATGGCTGCCCCACCCCCTCGTCGAGAGTCCAGAGACATCGGATGGTAGCATGGGAGTATGATTGATAGTAGTAGGCACAAGTTCAAGTGCAACTACTGTCAATTTATAGGACAGGGTGGTGGTGTTTCTCGATTGAAGAAGCACCTTGCAGGAGGAAAAACTGTTAGGTATAATGAAGTGGTTGGTTGTAAAAATGTTCCTGGGGAGGTCAGGATGCATATGGCTCAACACTTGAAAAATTTGAAGGAAGTGCACTTAAAGAAGGCTGTAGACAAAGAGAGGGAAGAACGCATGATCTATGGAGTTGCCGATGGAGGAGATGATGATGAAGGAGGCTGGACTGAGTCTGATAGCGATGATGATGTTCAGGAGGTACATTGACGTGAGCCGCCTCCTCCATGTACTCGGCGAGTGTTGAATCTCAGTAGGCATGAGCATCGGGAGAGAGAATTTATGAGAGCTCAATAGGGTGTTGGCGGATCATTAGGTGCTGGTAGGAGTTCCTCTAGGGGGCAGACTCAACCTAGGAGGAATGTATCCTCTTATTTTACTACTGGACCAGTACCTACAATTCGGCCTTAGAAGCACAAATCAAGCACTCTTATTTAGGAGGTTGACCCTTATCTGTTTCCTAGGAAGCATGGAAAACAGACAAGGGTTGATGATGGCTACAATAACACGAGTGGTCTAAGATATATATTGGGAAGGGTTGTGGCAAAATTTTGACATCATGCAGGCATCTCCTTCAATGCAGCAAACAACTCTTACTATTCTAGTATGATCCATGAAGTACAAGCTCAAGGGTTACATGTTAAACCCCTCGCTCCAAAAGAACTGGTAGGAAAATATCTTGATGATGAAGTAAAAGAGATCAAGCAGTACATTGGTTTTTTCAAGAAAAAGTAGGAAAAATATGGGGTTACCCTGATGTGTGATTGTGTGATGGCTGGTCATGGACCACCAAGGGCAGTCTGATTAATTTTGTTGTGTATTGCGATAGACAAGTGTTCTATTATAAGTCTGTGGATTCATCAAATCAGATACACAATCATGAATACATTATGCAATTGATGGACAATGTTGTGGAGAAAATTGACGAGAAGTACATTGTCCAAGTGGTGACAGATAATGGCTCCACGTATAAGAAGGCAGGAGAGGAGCTAATGCTTCGTAGACCTCATTTGTTTTGGACCCCATGTGCAGCCCACTGTGTAGATTTGATATTGAAAAAAATTGGACAGCTGGATTGAGATTACACGATACATCTACAACTATTCTTATGTATCGAGATTGATGAGGGATCATACACATGGTGAGTTGTTAAGGCCTGCAATCACAAGATTTGCCACCAACTTCATTGCCTTGCAGAGTATGTTGAAACATGAAGTAGGCTTGAAGCAAATGTTTAAGTGACAAATGGATGCACTCTACATTTGCTGGGACAGACGAGGAAAAGAAGATTGAAAACTTGGTGATTAACAGTGATTTCTGGGTTAAGATAAAGTTTATTGTACATCTTATTGAGTCATTATATGAGGTCTTGCACTGTGTGGATGGAGATTGGACACCAACCTTAGGATTGGTGTATGCCAAATTGGAGGCTACAAAGAGGAAGATACTTACAATCTCAAAAAAATTTGTAGAGGAATTATTGAAGATTGTAGAAAGGAGATAGGACTTCTAGATAGGCATAGAGTTGTATATGGCAGGTGAACATTTTACATTTATAACATTTGGTGATAATTTTAACTTTTATAATGATGCTTGATAGGTGATTTTCTTTTATTACAGCGTATTATCTCCATCCGGCATTTCAGTACGCTCATTCGTTGGCGTATAATGATGACTTGATTGCTGCTGTGACAATGGTGGTCAACCGACTTGTGGCTGATCCGAATGCAGCAGTAGAGACAATTAATGAAGTAGGGTGACCAATCTATTATTCTATCATTTCATTGCGTCTGTTATGCAAAGGTCGTAATAATATTGTTAATTATGCAGATAAAAATCTTTTGGGAGGCAGTAGGGACATTTGCAGAACCATCAACTATAGCTGGCCGTGAGAAATCTGATGCTGGTATAAAAAGAACTTTGTTTAGAAAACACTTCCACATACTGCTCTTTCTATTTTTCATATCTTGATAGATTTCTATTGTTTGTTTTGTAGTTGATTGGTAGTTGAATTATGGAAAGTCTGCACCACCGTTAAGAGACATAGCCATCCAAATCTTGTCGCAGACTTCTTCCTCCAGTGGATGTGAGCGGAACTGGTCTACCTTTGCACTGATACATATAAAGATCAGGAATCGATTTGTCACACATCCACTTGGACAAGCTTGTGTATGTCCACTATAATATGAGGCTGATGATTAAACATTTGCAACATGATGCAAATAAGGAGATGGTGATTATGATTCCATTGATCTTAGTTATCTTCGAGATGATGAGGATCCTATGGTTGCATGGGTTGGCAGAACAATAGATCGTGGGGAGCCAGAACTCGATGAGACAGTAGATCCTGATGAGGGCCCTTGTCCAAACACCTTCTTGGCAGAAATATCAGTAACAACAGCAGGTGAAGAACAAGATGATGGATATATTGCTGGTTCAGGTCATGATCAGAAGCATGCAGAAGGTCATGATCAGGAGGTTGACTTAGAGGTTGATGATGATGATGATGATCAGTTGGTCACAAGGGGCAGAAGCACAGTACCTCGTGATGACTCAGCAGAGTGGGAACGGCTAATGTAGGGTCTTGCACCTTAGCGTCCTTCAGTTGCACATGTACCTTAGTGTCCTTCAACTGTACTAGTACCTCGGCATCCATCCAGATCTCAGTCTGTACAGAGTGGACCTGCACAGGGAGAACTTTCTAGTCAGAGTTCACGTCGTTCCTGTGCACGTCCTCTAGTACGTCTCCCAGCTGGTGTAGTCCAGAAGCAAGCATGCGACAAAGAAGTAAGTTCAAAGGGTAAGAAGGGACGGAATGGCATGAAGTCTTATATGTCAAAGGTGTTAACATGATCCAAAAAAAGACAAGAAGAAGAAGGATGTAGTTCTAGATGATCCACTTGACATTGTAGACTTAGAAAACTTAGATCCTAATACTCAAGGTGAGACACCATCTCCTTCTGATACTCAAGTCTCAGCTAGTGGATCTTCTTCATGAGCTGGAGATGATAAAGATGATGGTGGCGCGGAGGGTGGTGGGGATGGTGGTCAAGGTATTGTTCGTGGTGGTGGTGGTCCTTGTGTCAGACATACTAGTGGGGGTGGAGCTGGTGGTAGCCGTGGTAGTGGGGGTGGGGGAGGTAGGGTCCTTTATACTGGGGAGTAGGACTTTACATACGTTACTCAGGATACCGACTATAGAGCTTGTGGGCCAGATGATGCTGTGGAGGCACTACCTCGTGCTCTGATAAAGGTTCTGTATCGTCGGAGGGGACATCAGGCAGACATACCAGATCAGATGCGCACACTGACTCATCTTCAGATGATGAGCATTTTTATAATCCTGACCCTGGCACAATTATGTATGAGTACGGGTTGCACCACATGATGACAGAGTTTGATGGGTTGAGTACACAAGATGAGAGAAGTTCAGGTGTGGGACATTATAGTTTTGATATATCCAACTCCTAGCGGCGGCCATAGACAGGATACGAGAGTACATCGTCTTACAGTGGTGATCATTCGGTCTCAGGATACCATCAACTAACATTAGTTCCGTATGGATATTCTACTTCAGATGTATATCCATATAGTGGTCACAGTTATGGTGAAGACGTACCTTATGTTCCTGCAGTACTACGGCCAATCATATACAGACCGAGTGATGTGGCATATCAGCAGTACTCAGTAGAGTTTCATCAGAAATATAACTCCTATATGACTTGGAGTCAATATCAGGACTATGTGCTGTCTAACTATAAGGTTCAGTTACTAGGAGATGCTCCGACGGGGACTAATAACTATGCCATGTCTTCACAATATCCATATTGGGACCATTATTAGTATTTCATTCTTTACTTTTGTTGTGATTTTAAACCCTTAAGTCTTAATGTGTTTGTCTCATTTTAATAATTTAATATGGTTCAATAGTTCAAAATTTCAAAAGAAGATTGTGGTCTTAAATTATTCTTTCAATTCTTCTTTTGCAGATACCACGTGAGCGATGTCATCCAATATGGGATCACGGGTACACAGTCCCAGGAGATCGACAGATCCATTATCTTTACTGTGGACACCTTGTTAGTAGGAACCATCGTTTCTCGGATAACCATCGACTGACGTTGCTACAAGAGAAATGAAGATCTCATAAGATAACCAAAGAAAGGTACAACAGAAGCATGTACAATAAAGAAAGCTAACCAGGAACTGAAGTAAGACTCTGAGGATCTTCAATAGTCTCAGATGAGGGAGACAACATAACAGTGCCGGTAGAACCCTCTGAAGGAAAAGGAGAGGCAACCCTCGCAAAATAGAACCTGTTGGAGCTAGAAGTTGTATCAGAATAAGATAATAGCACTGTCCGGGTGGAATCCTCCGAGGCAGAAGAAGGAGAAGCAGTAGGTGAAGTTGCTGCAAGATCAAGTCGTTATGGAACTAGTGCGCAGCTGCTAGCCTCAAAATCCATAGCTGGCCAGGGATCATACTCTGTATCTGAAAGCAAGACAGTGTCTCCCGAATAAGCAGGAGAGGCAGCATCTGTCATAAAAGAAACAAGAAAAAGAAGAAGAGTCAACACAAGGTCCGATAACAAAATAAAAAAAAGCAATATGAAGCGAGAAAAGAAAATGGCTTCACCATAGATCAATGGCTCGAAAGGAGGTTGGTAGACCACCATAGCCAGTGACATGTCAGCGAAAGATGCCTCAACTGATGTGGAAAAAGCTTGTGCTGCATCATCAGAAGTTGAGACAGGATGTGCAGTCACATGAATAATGACTGCATGACAATCAATGTCGACTCAACAAAGCCAAAAGAGAAAAGAAGAAAAGGCCTTGATGGGAAAGGAAAGAAACAGTTGCTCAAAGAAGTGTAGTCCAAAATGGTAGCCTCCGAAAGGGCTAATTCCAAACAATGGCTCCCAAAGGCGCAACCTCTGGTCCCACCAAGGGAGCATCACTAGCAGAATGCCAGAATCCCCAACAAAGGTAGGAGCAGTGGAATCCTCCATAGGATCCATCACCGTTGGCAAGGGTGTGGAAGCCAGCCGGTTCAAGTCTTCTGCGGTTAACCTTACATTAGAGGTGAAGTTGTCAGAAACGGACACTGAAGAAGCATAAAATAGCAAAGAGAAAAGACGAGAAAACCATACCAGTGCCGGAGTCGTTTGATAAAAATTCTTGTATTAGATGGTTAAAGAGAGGAATGTCCGATCGGTCGGGCTTAAAAGCTTCCCAATCCCAAGCCCCAAGATCATCTTGGGATGTCTGCTGAGCAGCCGCCGTCAGAATTGGTGCCCTCTGTGGCTGAGAAAACAGAAAGAAGTAGTGATGACAGTATCCTAGAAAGGCCAAGGAAAAGAAGGAATCACAGTTAATATACGGATCACAGGGTCTAGTAGCTGACAACGGGAATAAACCCGAAGAGGTGGCCCCTCGGAAATATCTACAGCTAAAGAGAAAGAAGACATAAAGTCAGAAAGACAATCAAAATAGCAAACAGGGTCAAGCAACCCTACAAACAACAATAGTCCCACCGGTTGAAGGTTGTGCCTCTGTTGCTGGCGACGTAATGCCTTCTGGAAAGAGATCCTCAAGCTTGACCTCGTGCCACCCAAGTAAAGCCAAAGTCAAATGTGAGCTGCTCAGGGCCAGCTCTTCTCATGGCCTTAGCTGGCTCCATAGCAGGGAAATTTCTAACGGCCGTCATCTAATCAGAGGGCGGAAAAGAAAGTTACAGACATTAAGATAAAGAAAGCAGGCAAATCAAATGCAACAGACAAGAAGCATAAGAATATGACAAAAGGAAAGCAGCCTGAAGACACTACAAGCTTGGAGGACAGGCAAAGCTAGGGCTTGAGGTCCCAAAAAGATCTAAGGACAGGGTAGTCCAATCTTAAAATCTCAAAGTGGGGTATTCAAACTCTATAAACCAAACTAGAGAGTATTGAATCCCAAAGCTGCAAGGCTCAGATTCTCACTTTCAAAAGTCTACCTGGGTAGTGAATCCGAAAATGCATCAGGTCGGTAGTTCCAAACCTAAAGTAAGATTGGATCTTCGTCAAGCTCATGGAGCCATTAGAAGTCACCAATCAAAATTTCTAAGACATCAAAGTCAATTCCAGACGAACAAAGGAGTTCAAAGTTCAGTCAGGAATAAAGGAATGCAAATGCACGCATGCAATCAATGCAGTATAAAGTCAAGTGAAGAAAATACACGTGAGACATGCTTACAACGCTGTCTCCAGCATGCCTCCCGTGGGGGGCAATTGTTGAACCCAAAAAAAAAGGGGGGAAAGGGGGAAAGAGAAGATACAACAAAAACAAAGAGAGGAATACCCATACCTAGAAGCTATAGGAACAGCCCTCCAATGCTGCATGTTCAGCAAGAACAATCAAAGGCAGCCTCCAACAGCAGCAAACCTCCAAAATCAGCAAGCATGGGCACCAAACCAGCAAAAGAGAAGCAACAACTGCAGCAGGTGAAGCTCCAGCCAGCACAAGCAGGAGAGGCAGCCTCCACCAGCAGCAGCAGCTAGGGCAAAATCGCACCACAGGGCGGGAGAAAGAGGGGCCAGCCGGCCCTAGAATTCCCCACAGTCCTCTACTTTAAAGGAAAAAGGGAAGAGAAGGGATAAATATGAAAAAGAGAGAGAGAGTAAAAGAGATAAATACAAAAAAAAGAAAGAGAGGAGATGAGATAAAGATGAGAAAAAATAGGAGAGCCTCTCCATCTCCATCTCTATCCCTTTCTCACTCTCTCATCTCTATCCTTATCCTCTCTCTTGGCCGGCCCCCCACTCTCCCGTCCTTATCTTCTCTCTCGCTCTCATCCCTATCTCTCCCTCAGCTAGCCTCTCCCCCCTCCGGCCCTCCAGCAGCCTATAAATAGGCCCCATGGCCCTCCTTTAAGACACACCTTGCAGGAAAAAAAAAAAGGAGAGGGGAAGCTCTGCTGAAAAGACACACAACAGCAAAAAAAAGGGCTCAAGGAGAAAGAAGGCAAAAAAAAGGGCCCAAGGAGAAAGAAGGCTGCAGATTTGAAGGCTTGTAATTTTTGTGTGTAACAAAAAAAAGGAGAATAAAGTTTTATTATTTTGATAATAAAATAAAAGGGTGGTTTATTTATATTGGTTTAATAGCCACAAATTTTAGATTTATCTCAATGCTTCCATGATATCTTTTTTTATGTTAAATATTGTTTATTCATATTGGTTGAATGGCCAAAGTTTTGTGGTTCTCACCTATTTGTGGATTGACCACTTTATTTATGGTTCACTCTTATCGATAGAATAACCAAATGTTATGATTATTGGTTCATCTCTATCGATGGGATAACCATTGACTTTTATGATTCTGTCCTATTGGTGGGCCGGCTACGAAGTCATGGTTAATCCATTCATAGAAGGACTAACAAAAATAATTCTTTGTTCATTTTATCGATGGGGTAACCATCAACTTAAGTGGTTCCTTCTTACCATGGATGGCAGTTTCGGCCGGTACCGGTACCCCCATTTTGGGCTGGTACCGTATAAAAAAAAAAAAAAACAAAAAAAAAAAAAAAAGACTGTACCGGACCGGTACCGGTCCGGTTTAGGTACCGGCCGGTACGCCCGAAATCGGGCCGGTACGCCCGTGAAACACCCCTTAAAGGGATGTTTCACTTTCCCCTCTCACAGAAACAGATCTGTGAGAGGGGTTTCCGGTTTTTTGCAGTGGGAGGGGAAGGGAAGGAGGGAAATGAGGAGGAGAAGGAGGGGAAAGAACCGCCGCCGCCGGAGACGTTTTCATCGCTTTGGGTGGAAGAAAAAAAGAAGGTATGATTTATATTTTAATGTAGTGATTATTTTTTAGTTTGTTACATATTTCTTAGATTATTTACGTTCATTTTTCTTGATAAAATAGACAACCCCCGATTTTGGCCCTAATTAGTGGTTAAAAATTGGGGCTTTTGTCTAATTATTTAAATTAAACATCAATTGGAGCCTAATTAAGTTTCATTGTATGTTTTAAACTAGGAGTGTGTTGTCAATTACGTTGATCGACGGTTAATTAGGGGAAATTCCTAATTTTGGCCCTAATTAGCGGTTAAAAATTGCGGCTTTTGTCTAATTACTTAAATTAAACATCAATTGGAGCCTAATTAAGCTTCATTGCATGTTTTAAAATAGGAGTGTGCTGTCAATTGTGTTGATCGACGGTTAATTAGGAGAAATCCCTAATTTTGGCCCTAATTAGCAGTTAAAAATTGGGACTTTTGTCTAATTACTTAAATTAAACATCAATTGGAGCCTAATTAAGTTTCATTGCATGTTTTAAAATAGGAGTGTGCTGTCAATTGTGTTGATCCACGGTTAATTAGGGGAAATCCCCAATTTTGGCCTTAATTAACGGTTAAAAATTGGGGTTTTTGTCTAATTACTTAAATTAAACATCAATTGGAGCCTAATTAAACTTCATTGCATGTTTTAAAATAGGAGTGTGCTGACAATTGTGTTGATCGACGGTTAATTAGGGGAAATCCCCAATTTTGGCCCTAATTAACGGTTAAAAATTGGGGTTTTTGTCTAATTACTTAAATTAAACATCAATTGGAGCCTAATTAAGCTTCATTGCATGCTTTAAAATAGGAGTGTGCTGTCAATTGTGTTGATCGACGGTTAATTAGGGGAAATCTCCAATTTTGGGCCCCCAATTTTACATGTTTTAAACTAGGAGCATAATGCCAAATGTTCTTATATTTGTTTCTATTTTTTTTTTTTATGTGTTGTAGGAACATGGCTGAACAGCAAGAGTAAGACCCAGGGTGGGCCCATATCACCTTAGTTAATACTGCAAAGAGGAGAGTGAAATGCAAATATTGTGGCAAAGAGATGGGTGGTGGAATCACTCGAGGGAAAGAACATTTAGCAGGGAAGACATGACAGGTGACAAGGTGTACTGTCTGTCCCTAACAAGTTGCCAACGAGATGCGTGAATTGTTGCGTGGCCGAAAAGCATAAAAAGAACAAAAGAATGAAGATGAGGTTGAACTCCAAGGCGAAATTTCAGGTAGACATAATACGAAAGGCAAAGGGATGTATACTGCGGCCAGTGGCATTTATATACGTGAGAGGCAAATGGCTGAACAAATTGTAGATTCTAGTAATGATGATGATGATGATGATGATCCTGAGATGGCTGCAGCTAGAAGAGAGATTTTGTGGCATCAACAAGAAGACGAAGCCCGAAGGAGAGGTGATAGACCATCAATAAGAGGCACAAGTCAACCTACAGGCCAAATGGGTCCTATGGACAGTTATCTTTTTAGAAGACAGAGTTCTACTCAACCAAAAATCAAGCAAGCAATGAGAGGAGTAAAAAAGTCAGTTGAAGCTGCAGGACATACTTTTAAAAGCATCTGCAGATGGTTTTTGCATGCAGGTGTTCCCTCACATGCTGCTCAGTCTCCTTATTTTCAGCCTATGATTGATGCGATAGCAGATCATGGTCGTGGGTTCAAAGCCCCCACACGTCGAGACATATATGGACGGGGGCTTGATGGAAAATACGAGGAACTTCAATAGTGGGTTGAAAGTTTTAAGGCAGTATGAAAGGAGAGAGGATGCACAATTATGTGCGATGGCTGGACTGGTACCACGAAGAAGTCCATGATTAATTTTCTTGTTTATTGCACAGAAGGGACAATTTTTATGAAATCTGTTGATGCATCAAACTATTCAAAGAATGCAAAATATTTATTTGGTTTGATGGATCAGATGGTGCAGAAAATTGGAGAGGAAAATGTTGTCCATGTGGTCACCGATAATGAACCAAGTTATAAAGCTGCAGGGAAGAAGTTAATGGACAAGCGCAAACACCTTTATTGGGTCCCATGTGTAGCGCATAGTCTGAACTTGATGCTTGAAGACATTGGTAAGGATTCGACTATCAGCAAGACAGTAAAGAGAGCCCAAAGAATTACCCAGTTTATTTATGGTCATCTCAGGATCTTGAACATGTTCAGAGAAAAAGCATCTAGAGGTCGAGATCTCATCCGTGCGGGGCCTACACTATTTGCATCTAATTTTATTTCTTTAGAATCTTTGCACAAATTCAAGAATGAGATCAAGGGTTTTATGTTTAATAAGGAGTTCTTGGAGTATATGCGGACCACCTCTAATGAATCTAAATCTGAACATTTGAAAGTGAGAAAAATCATAGAGAATAAAAATTTTTGGAGTAATATGGAGACTTATCTGAAGTTGGTGGAACCTCTCGTACATGTGTTAAAATTGGTGGATGGGGATGATAAGAATTACATGGGATATTTGTACGAGGCAATTGACATTGCTAAGGTGCACATCAAGAACGCATTTTCCAACACTTATATAAAGTTGTGGGACCTTATTGATGTCAGATGGGAAAGCACATTACACCACGACTTGCATGCAGCTGGTAAGTGAAGTCTTATACTGTTATATGGGAGATTATTTATTAAATTGACATTAGTAATTTTTCACCTAAATGCAGGTTATTTTTTAAATCCTCGAGTAATGTACAGTCGTCAAGTGTATATTGATGGAGAGGTGATTCAAGGCACACTAAATGTGATTGCACGTTTGTCGAGGACAATAGAAGATATGATTGAGGCAGAGAGACATGTATACTTAGTGAATATCTTACTTTAAGATTTATCCAATTACTTGTAATTTGAAGAGCCTATGAATTCTATTAATTGTTAATTCCATCTTTGTAGATGGAGGCTTATAGGCTAAGGCTGGAGACATATAATGAAGACTCTGTGCAAATTGCCGTAGAGAAAGTGAGCCCAGGTATACTTAGTCATTGCATTGTTGTCATATGTGCATAAGAAACGAGAACATACATTGATTAATTTTTTGGTTTCTTTTAATGATGGCATAACTGAGTGGTGGATAATGGTGTACAACAGAGATAGATGTTATAATCCATTGGCTTCCGTTGCAGTGAGGGTTTTGAGTCAGACGACGTCGGCAAGCCAATGTGAAAGAAACTGGAACACGTTCAGTCTTATACACTCAAAAATTCGTAACCGGTTAAAGGCTGAACGATTGGACAAATTGGTGTACTGCCATTACAATATGAGATTGAGGATCAAAAACATCCGGTTGAGACAACAATTGAGGGAGAAACGAGCTGCAGGGCAAGCAGAAGATGTTGTTGGCCAAATCGATGTGGAAGAGTTATTTGATGATGATAATCCCTTGCAGATTTGGGTTGAGACACGAGCAACTGTCGATGAGCCAGTTTTTGATCATGATGATACATAATGGGCAGAAGGCATACTAGATGGAGCTGTTGCTAGAGATCCAGAATTAAGAAGCTCGAAAAGGCAAAAAGAAAATTCACCTCCTCCTTCACATGAGCATCAGAGTCAGACTGAGCATGTGCCTTTATTTGCACCTGATACTGAGCTTGAGCCTGCTAGACACTCAGAATCAGATAGTAGGCCAGTCACTCTTAGAATGGTTGGGCCACCATCATTCTTGAAAAGGAGTACATCTACACTGGAGAGGACTAATCTGGCTGCCAGAGACGATCCTGCCATTGATGAGATGAAGCAAATTTATGTGAGGCATACACCACGAGGAAAAGGAGTATTGAATCGATTGAACTTGCAAAAGAATCTAGAAAGAAAAGAAAGCCAGCAAAAACAGGCATCACAAAAGAAAAAATCAAGTAATGTCAAAAGAAAGTTAATTGTTGATTATGATCAAGATGATGATGATGATGGGACAGTCTCCTAGTGATGATGCTAGTGTAGCTGCAGGTGTTACTACCGGGGGCGGAGTGTATGCACCTTCTTTCTCCTTACATATTGACACAGGAAGAGGACAACATGAAAGTCAAGGAGATTATGATTCACAAAGTCAGCATGGACAGCAGTCAGGTTATGGAGGTGGCCAACAAGAAGCAGGCATGTATAGCTGGGGAGATCAAGTAGAGTATGAAGGCTTTCAATTCCATCCACCGATTCCACCCAGTAGCAGTTATGGGTCAGGGTCTTCTTATCTTCATGCTACTTCTTTGCACCATGATTCTGGAATTTCATCAAGTCAACAAGCATATACTCCAAGAGGGATTCAAAGAGGGATGCACGACTTGGCTGCATCATTGTTTAGTTATGGTGAATATAGGGAACATATGCAACCTTATTATGGATACCAGCAACAGCAACCATATGATGAATCAGAAGGATCTACGGGTTATTATCCATATTAAGGGACTCACTTATGTTTTTCATAGATAAGGATCGTTTGATTTCGTTAATATTTTGTATTGTTGTAAATATTTAGTACATTAACATAATATTTTTCATGTTTAATCTGTATGAAAATAGTCATTTTGTATGCGTTATGTGTACTTATTTGTCTTAACCCACTTTTATCACAACCAACACATAGCTAATTAATTGTTTACATTTTTTCTGATTTTTTTCTGATTTTTTCTGATTTTTTTGGGCCCCTTTAAGCTCGTACCGGTCGTACCGGTCGGCACCGGTACCGGTACTGCCATCCATGCTTCTTACTGAAGGACTGACCATTAAACTAGGGTTTATTCATAACCTTAAAAAAAAAAAAAACAATACAAAGAAAAGTAGTTCATTCATACTGGTTGAATGGCCAAAGTTTAGTGGTTCTCTCCTATTGGTGGATTGACCGCTTTATTTATGGTTCACTCTTATCGGTAGAGTGACCAAATGTTATGGTTATTGTTTCATCCCTATTGATAGGATAACCATTGGCTTTTATGGTTCTGTCCTATTGGTGGGCCGGCTACGAAATCATAATTAACCCATTCATAGAATGACTAATAAAAATAATTATTTGTTCATTTTTTTATCGATGGGGTAACCATCAATTCAAGTGATTTTTTCCAACTGGTGGATAGACCATTAAACTATGGTTCATGCATATTGGTTGAATGACTTTAAAAAAAATTGTGGTTTCTTCAAATTGGTTGAAAGACCATTAAGGAATATTCTTGAACATGTGGTGGCCCTCAAGTCCTATTATTTAAGGATATCCTTTAAACAGTCTATAAAAGAATTCAAAAATCTTTTAAGATCCTTTAAATAGTCTACAAAAGAATTCAAAAATCCTTTAAGTATCATTTAAAGGATATTTCATGAATAAAAAAAATAAAAGAAAATGATCATGCCTGTACTAAATTCTGCTTATTTCCTACTTTCTTTGCAAGCTTTATTGGATAGTTAATCAAGAGTTACCAATTAGTGATTGGTGTAATTAACACTGACTAAGGTCAGTGGGAAGAGGTCAAGAACACAGATCTATAATCGATCAAGAAGTAATTTAGACATTGATGATTAATCTTAAAAGTCTACCTAAAAGATAAGAGAATATGTTTTCAAACTTAAAATTCTCTTTTCAAATTAAGATTTCCACAAAGAATTTCAAATCCAACAAAGATTTTCAAAAATCAAAAAGAGGATTTTTCAGAAAGGAAGTCTCACAACGGCGAACCTTGGTATTGGCCAATGCTACCACCCATGGCGGGAGTGTATTACTGGTATCTGCTAGATTTTTGGCATTTAAAGCAATACGCCATTGGGTAGTGGGCCATTTGAACGTTTCAATTGAATCTGAAAGCAAAAGATGATGATGAAAAATGAACTATTTGGAAGGTAATATCAAGGATGAACCGTAAGAAGAGATGCATACTTTCATACTAATGAGTCGATTGTAATTTTCTTTTTTTCTTTTTTCTGTTTCCTTCCCAGAGGAATCTCTCCTCTAGGGTTTTGGATGTACTCCCTCTTTTTGTCGCAATAAAATTGGTGGTACACTGGATTTTTTCTCAAAAAAATATGTAAGAGGGACTACAGGTTGAGGAATCAGTGTGAGATGACAATAGCCCAGCTTTACTCGTGCTCCGAATATGATATTAGTGACCTCTCTATAAAGGCTAGCATAGATACGTCATTAGCCTCATCTGGATGATGGAGTATCTTGAGCTGTTTATGCAAATGTTTGAGCCAATCTCCAACGGATTCGGATATAGAAGTTGCGGTTGGCAAAGGATTAGGCGGATCCATCTTGCCTCCAAAATGACGAGCATCATGAAAATGTTCCAACCAATAATACGGCTCAGTTGGACGCTGTGGTTCGCGAACCCTTTTCTATATCTCTCCTATATACAAAGACCATTGTGCTGGATCATGAGAAATGATGAATTTATCTCACTCAAAAGTAACAACTCTTGATTTCAACTCCAGCTGTTCCCGTCTCTTTTGGGCATGCTCTTTAGTTGCATTAACTTTATCTTGTGAAAAGGGAGGGTATTTATTATGTCGCCAAACCTCGGATGCTGTATTTTTTTTCCTAAAAAGGGAAGTGTTTCTGACGTAGAGCCTGAAGCCTTGGCCTCCTGCCATTCCGAAATTTCTCTTGTGATATGCTGTTGAAAGGATGGGACATCTTTTTTCCAATACATTATCCGGAATATCAAATATCAGGCGATGCGATGAAGAGAGATATAGTGCCTCATACTGTCTAGTGTCCTCTGCATTATGCCGGAAGATATAATTGTGTCCATGCCACCAGTCAGCATAGTCGACGTCCAAATGTCCTATTCGATTAGAAGTTGGAACACAAAAGGTCTTCTCAGCCTCAAGGCACTGAAAATAGTTCCACCATGCCATGCTTTTATAGACCACATATCCAAGATTATAAATTCTTCTAGCAATAGAAAATTCTGCATTATGCGGTGGAATATCTCGATCAAAGCCAAAGTTTCTAGCAGCTCTGTAAGGATAATAGGGTTGCAGGTAGACAAACTTTTCCTTCCGAAAAGCAAGCACATTTGGTTAGATACTTTCCAACCAACCACGAAGTTCATCCGATAAATTGGAAACCATGCATCTTACTTTGGAGATCGGATGAGTTTCCTCCTTGGTTGTCTCAAAACTGGAAATTACATGATTGTCTCCGAAAGGATAATGCTTAGAAGTTGAATGATCAAAGCATAGTCGTCGTGTCCTATTCTTGGAATGATAAGACAACATATTTCTGGCATATTCAATTGGTTTAGATAATTCACTTTCAGCTCTTCGCTAGCAAATTGCAGTATAAGAGGCCAGTCTTGTCTATCCGAACCCTGAAATGAAACAAGCCCAGGCATAAGAAGACCGGCCCAGGCACTGATGTAATGGGTGGCTGTTGTTATACGACTATCTCTGGGAAATTCTTTACTGCTCCATGATTCAAAAGCATATAAGATATTGGCAAGAGCCGCAAGAGCAATAGCTAACTTCACACCACAAGCCAAAGAACAAGTAGGCACTAACACTTGTGAGCGCAATTTTGTGTGGTCACTCACAGAAAGTGCGTAACTTGCAAGCCAATAGGCAAGACAAGCCGCAAAATCAACAATATCAACTAGCTCTTCAGGATCTGCCCTTGCAGCTACAAAGGGTTCGCAACCCGGCAGGCTTGTCGGATCTATTTGACGTCGATCTAATTCATTTGCCTCGTAAATAGGAAACCGACAAGCATAGCAATAAGGACCTTTATAAAAATATCTGACCCAAGAGGTCAAGGCAACCTTATGCGGGTCCTCGGGATCCGTAGACTTCAAGCAGCTTAGATTTCTCCAAACTTTCGCCAAGTAACGACAACAAAATGGAAGCAAATATGAGCCTTCCCCATCACGCATATCCCTCCTTATGTCATTTAAGGTAACTTCCTCATATGGATATCCTATGACAGGAAGCCCTGAAATATTATGAAAGGACCAGAGATCTATAGTGGTCTCCCATTCAGCTGTCATGAAAGTGTTCCAAAGAGAATTATATCATTCAATCAAAGCTTCAATTAAACTTGAATAGTAGGGATAAGCATACCGAGCAGCCTACACAACATCAAAAATATCCATATGACGCAATAATGCCTTATGCCTCCCAAAGTCCTTTCTAACCATTCAGTTGCTCCGGGACAAGGTGTATGAATAGTGGACCATACCAGCTTGGTCTTAGTTTCAACATAATATCTCTCAGATGACAATATGAATCAAACGGGTCCAAGACATGGCCACCACCAAAAGGCATTAAGAAGAGACCCTGATGAGAATAATTCACTAATTCCTGTCTGCTTGGTTATCCCACTTGGCTGGCGTTAAAGTATTGAAGGAATACCATTTGTTGACCTTATCAGTAACTGGTTCATGTGCTTTGGTAGGAGGCAATATATTCGGATGAGAATCAAAAGATATCAGAAGCAAGGATAGTATATACCACCAATCCTCTTAAACTGTCATGATTCTTCAAGACATATTTCTCCAAATCTCTACGTTGAGCAGTAGAAACTGGCCGCCTCCAGTAGGGGTGTTCACGGTTTGGTTTGGTTTGGTTTAGAGATAAAATTTTATAAACCAAACCAAACCGAAATGTCCGGCCAAACCGAACCAAACCAAACCAAACCGCAACTTCTTCAAACCGAACCAAACCAAACGAACAAATTCGGTTTGGTTTATGGTTTGGGCCTCTTTATGGGCTGGCCTGTTAACGCTTGTAGTGAGAGAGTCCACGAGCAACAACAAGCAGCCGTAGCAGGTGCCTAGGTGGAGTGAGGCTATGGGCCGGAGCAGGCGTGTCGAGGATGGGGCCCAAGCAGTAGCTGCTATGGACGGCGGAGTCGGAGTAGGCGAGTAGCAGTTGCTGTGGATGGTGGATCAGTAGGCTGCAGCCACGCAAACCAGACTCGTTAACAGTGGAGCTTGAGCGTCCGCAGAAGGTGTGGCCGGGGGCGGCGGGGCGTGATGCGAGGCAGTCAAAGAACCGTAGATGGTTGAACTTGAGGCTTCCAACAACAGCATAAAGCGACGCGACGAGATGAGGTGGTCGGCAACTCAGTCTCGGCGGTTGGCCACGTAGCGAGTGAGATGAGGCGGTTGGCGGTGCGGTGAGACAAGGTGGAGGAGGAGCAGCTCGATGGAGATTTGGATATGCAGCAGCTAGCAAGTAGCTCTGTTCACGGGAAGTCTCAGAGAGTTGGATCTAGAGATGCGGCAGAAGAAGTCTAGGGCATCCACCACCAAAGATGCTTTTGAGTTTGGAGTGTACACCGTTGGATCATTGGAAATCTAATGGATCAAAAGGCTTTTAAACCATAAGACCAAATTAACCTTCATATCTAAGAATTTACATAAGCTCATGCCTATAAATTAAATAATTTTACGTAAGTGCCATGTCCTTTTAAGGTATTTGGTTTATTCGGGTTGGTTCGGTTTATAAGTAGGGGAAATCCAACCAAACCGAATTTTTTTGTTCGGTTCGATTTCAACCCAAACCAGTTTTTTTTATTATTATTATTTCAACCCGAACCGAACTGAATTTGCCAATTCGGTTTGGTTTTTCGGTTTGAACCAAATAGTGAACACCCCTAGCCTCTAGGGCCCAATACCATTCGAATATTTTATGTGCCTTGTTAAGACGACCTTCATCCTTGGGAGGTGATTCTGACCAACATCGAGCTATTGAAGAACAACCCAAATTCAGATGTTCTACATCCTCTGGTAGAATTGGTTGAGCTATAGGGGTTGGCATATAAGATCTCAACCAGCATAGTTTATGTCGCCGGTTGATATTGGAAGGAGAAATATTTATGTCAACCGCCTCTCCGTCCTCTTCATCATATCATGCCCAAGCAGGTTGATAGGTGTCGCGATCATGGCGACTAGTGGAATGCAGTCCTTGATGATGGATGACTCGGTGACTATCACGAGTTCGAGGATGACCCATAGCTTCAGAAAGCAAGAAAACGACCAAAAGCACCAAGGACAAAATTATCAATTCACATGTTATCAAAGATTGGGGACAAATATAATTTGACATGATCCATGCACCAGATATATGGAGGACTGTTGCCAAGCCTTGGCGACGTCAACAAAAATCTCCGTCTATGAGCCTTGGCGACATCAACAAAATCTCCGTCTTCGAGCCTTGGCGACGCCAACAAAGTCTCCGCCGCCTAGTCTTGGCGACGCCAACAAAGTCTCCACCGCCGAGCCTTGGCGACGCCAACAAAGTCTCCGCCACCCAGCCTTGGCGACGCCAACAAAGTCTCCGCCACCGAGCCTTGGTGACGTTAATAAAATCTCCGTTGTAGAGCCTTGGCGATGCCAACAAAATCTCCGCCGCTGAGCCTTGGCGATGTCAACAAAATGTCCCCCTCCAACCCTTGGCGACGTAATTTCAAGCCCCGCCGCCAACCCTCAACGATGTGCCTTCAAGCGCCGCTGCCAACCGTTGATGACGTACCTTTAAGTGCCGTTGCCAACCCTTGGCACGTGGTTTCAAATGTCGCCGCTAACCCTTGATGACATGCCTTTAAGTGCCACCGCCAACCCTCGGCGATGTGATTACAAATGTTGTCGCCAACCCTCAACAATGTGCCTTCAAGCGTTGCCGCCAACCGTTGGAGATGTGGTTTCAAACGCCATCGCCAACCTTCGATGACGTTCCTTTGAGCGCCGCTGCCAACCCTTGGCGACATGATTTCAAATGTTGTCGCCAACCTTGGCGACGTCGTCTTCAGAGGCACTCACTAGAGAAATCTCCACGGCAGCCTAAGGAGTCTTCAAGCAAATAAAGGACCATGAGCCTCTCATGCCATATTTGTAGACCCCCTCGATGGCAAAGCCGTAATTTCAAGCAATTCTAGGGGCAAAGTCTCAAATACCCGAGCCACTTACCTCTGCTCCCGCTCTTGGCAACTGACTCGTAGGGGGCACTTTGTTGGCAGAAGATTTTTTCCAAGGGAAGTTGAAGGCCAAATATGCAAAATGCAAGGGCCTTTTATTAAAATTCCTTAGGAAAAATACACAGAACTCCCTGAAAAAAATCAGAAAGGAATCAAAATACCCAAAAATCAGAAAAATAAGGGGAAGAAAAAATTATTTTTTGTCAAAATAATACAATAGAACTGGGCCCCACATGCTTACATGGCCTAATAGCAAGTTGCCATGCGGGTCATCCTCACCTCATCATCACCGCTCCATCATTGCCATCTCAGCGACAAATGGACCAATCAGAGAGAACGAGGACTTGGATTAATAGAAGATCGCCATGTAAGCGAGGCCTACCTCCAAAGGCCAATCATGTAGTGCCACTTGGCACATTTCTATTGGAGGGAAAACTCTATATATACCCCCATACCCTCTCCTTGTAAATAAGTTGAAAAAGGAAAGAAAATTGGTGAAAAAAACCACAACTTCGTCCAAGTTAAAAAAACCATATCGCCAACGCTTGGCGCCGTAACTAACATTCACGTTGCCAAACGTCAACGACTTAACCTAAAATTTTCTAAGTCTTGAAAGTTCAAGCCCTCGTCGGTCCACTGTTGTCTCCAATGTGGCTGTGGCGAGCCATTGAGTTGAAGCCTCCTTGGCCCGACGTCATAAATGAGTGACAATAGGCGAGCCGTGGGTGATGGTCTTGCGGAGAATACGATCATCGCCCCATGAAAGCGGCAACTGGCCTTCTCTCATTCTTATGCCAATCATCACCGCTGAGTGTTGGCAAAATATTCCAATCACCACCGCTGAGTGTTGGCGAAGTCATTCCAATCACCGCCGCCGAGTGTTGCCAAAGTCATTCCAATCACTGCCGCCGAGCATTGGCAAAGTCATTCCAATCACCGCCGCCGAGCGTTGGCAAAGTCATTCCAATCACCGCTGGTGAGCATTAGTGAAGTCATTCCAAGCACTGCTGCCGCTGAGCGTTGGCGAAGTCATTCCAATCACCGCCGTTGAGCGTTGGTGAAGTCATTTGAATCATTGCCGCCAAGCGTTGGTGAAGTCATTTCAATCATTGCCGTCGAGTGTTGGCGATGTCAGCATGAATAGCACTACGTCGACATGAATAGTGCCGCATCATGTGAACAGTGTCACGTCGTGTGAATAGTGCGCTGTCGCGTAAATAGTCATGCTATGTGTGAATAGTTGTGACGTCATCGTAAATCGTGTTACGTCGGCATCGCCTTGCATCTCTGTTAGTTTATAGGACCTACTCGGGACAGTTGCTGTTAGGGGTAAATAGTGCCCAGGAAAGCATGCTACGCCGATTTTCATCAAAATGACTAACTCGACATAGGCATGTTCTTAGCCATTAAAATTTACCTCCTAGCCTAGACTATAAGAATATTGCTCGGCCATGTGCCTCGATAAGCATGCCGCTCTCTTCTTCGCCTCATAATGCAAACTAATCAATCTCCTACATTCAAATCTCTTTTGAGGACTAACCCAATGCTTAGCGGGGCCCACCCATGAGCAGTACCTGTGCATAGTATCCTATGAAAAGTAATGGGTGAAAGTAATCATGAATAGTGCATGTGAACAGTATCATGAACAGTATTGATGAATAGTATTTCTAGATAAAAAATTTCAAAAATTACAGAAAAATCATAAATCAAAGTTCCAACCTCTAATGAACAATATGTGTGCACATTGAGCAAAACGAGCGAGATTTTAACACTGCAAAGAGCCATTTTTGAAAGTAACCTATTTTATAAAAAAAATGAAAGGGTTTTCCTATCGCAGTAGCATGTAATCAATGTCAGTCTACTGACTGACAGAAAAAGTCCGACCAAACCCTTATGATCCTTTCCATGGCGAGTCAACATACATTTTAGATCACATTCACGTTTCGCTAATTGCATTGTGGATCTAAACCATGTTTCTCATTGGGAAATCATGATTCCCATCCTCAAATAAATCAAAATCATGAGGTAAATATATTGCACAGAATCACCCTCAACGGTGTGATACCTGTAGTGGCTTATTCCCTTTCCTCGATTTGGAAAGGTATTCTCCACAGTGCTGATCTTTTCTTGGTTGGCTCCCACATCTCCATTGGTGATGGTTCATCTTCACTTTTTTGGTTGGACAGATGGTATACTCACATACCCTTATAGCAGTACTTCCCGAGGATCTTTGCCATATCCCAGAACTCCCTGGCTTGTATTAGTGATTGTTGTGAGGCAGTTGGGGATCATCTCTTTGGGAGGCCCTCTTTTAGGAGAAACCTTACTGAGGAGGAAGTTTTGGAGCCGAGCCAGTTGCTGGATATGCTCCAACCCATCAGGTTGAATCCTAGTGCCCTAGACAGGTGGTCCTGGCAATGGGACACGAAAGGACAGTTTTCTGTTAATTCCGTGTATTCCAGGACTGCAGATGGGGGTTTGAGATTTCAGTTTCTCTCGGAGACTTGGAAGACGAAGATACCCCTTAAGGTGAAAATCCTCTTATGTCGTGCTTCCTTGGACAGACTTCTGACGTGTGATAGATTGGTCCGCTTCATGCCTGAGGTGGTCAATCTCTGCAGCTTATGTGGCATTGATGAGGAGTCCAGGGATCATGTGTTTTGCACCTGTTGTTTCTCGGTTGAAGTTTGGAGTCTTTTGCGGCATAGATTACAGCTTCCCAGGCAGTGGGACTCGATGGAGTGTTTATTCAGTTTGTGGGGGAAGGCGTTGGCCCACAAAGCAGGATAACACCCTATGGTGGCTGATCCTCCGTGCTACCTTTTGGGCACTATGGTGGGAAAGGAACAACAAGATCTTTAGAAAGGAAGCTAATACTCCGGAGCATATGGAGTCTTTTGTTTGTCGTCATGTAAAGGAGTGGGCTAAAATTTTTTTGTAGAGTGGATTCTTGTAACTCCTCCCTCTTTTGTTGTTTGGGAGAGAGTTGACTTCCACCTCCTCGGTGCCTTTTGTATATATCCCTCTTTTGTTTATAATACACGTGGTGCTATCAACTTTTAAAAAAAAGTATTAAGCAGTGGGAGCCGGCCCAGAACCGGTTGGCCTAAAACTGATATGAATCATTGATCCTGATCCAATCTTTCTTAATTCTGGACTAATGTTGCTTATGAAGTAACATTTTTTTTTCTCCCTTAAAGATAGTTGTGTAAATAAGGACTTTTTGGAAATTTGCCATATTTATGTCCATTGTGTATCCTAACTTCATGCACACCTGGTTTGTACATAAACCCACTACCTACCTTAACCTCACATGGTCCCATCCTATGCACACAAGTTTGCTCTTGACACAGACAATGACCCATTTATTTTCATGTAGAAAAAGATGAAAATAGTATGAGAACTTGAGATGGGCTGGAAGTGATGTGTTATCTGGTGGCAATGATGGTGGCAGTGGTGACAGTGATCTTGGTGTATTCTCCTCTCTCTTGCTTCATTTTCTACATTTTCGATCTTCATTTTCTGATGCAGTGGTGATGACGATGACGATGGTGGGGACGGTGGTGGATATGTGATGGCAGCCACACTAGTGGGTTTCTGTCTACTTCTCTGGTCTGATGTAGGTGCAGAATGGAACATCTGACCAATCCAGGGGTGTCAACAAAAACCCTGGTATACCTATGTCCGGCAAGTCAGAATCAGACTCAGATGTTTAAATAAACTCCTTCCTGTTTCTGGTACATTAATTTTATTGGAAATCAATTCTCTGATAAAAACTTGGAAATGGGAAAAGAAATCCTATGTATCTCGTTTCTGCTATAATCCTGAATTAATAGTAATATATAATATATATGTTATTTATTTTATGCATCAATAACTTCTTAAGGGCCAGATCAATTGTGTAGAGAGAGAGAGAGAGAGAGAGAGAGAGAGAGAGGTTTCAAAGTGTTGAGAGGAGCAGCAACAGTAAGGGTTTCAAAGGGTTGGCGATTAAGGGAGTATGCAATAACTAGGATATTATTTATGACAACATTGTTAAATGTACATTAAGATGAACCTTACTGTTTAACTAGCTTTAAATAAGCTATATATACACAAAAAAAAATCCCAGATGAATAAATTATTGCCATAATTCCCCTTAGGTATAATACATTTTGATTAAGTAAGATATAAATTTGGAACATAAATACCTGATGAATAAATTATCATCATAAATTTTAAACATATATTCCATGTCATGTATCACGACAAGCGATATTTATGTATAAGAAAAGTTCACTATCAAGAAGTATGCATGTGGTGCTACGACACCAAAATAATCTCCCGTTCGCTGCATCTTTTGGAGAGCCATTCATGTTTCATTTCTTATTTTGACTGCAACACTAATTCTGCATCTTTTGGAGCATAATTTTTTGCCTTCATTTCTTATTTTGCAACTATGAGAGAGGTGCATGGGCAGTCTCAGGCTATGCAAGCCAGTGAGCCACACAGTATGCAGGCAGAGAGAGAATGAACATAGTTCAAGCCACATGGGGCCTTTCTTCACAAACAATGGCCCACTCTTACTTGGGACAGGTGTTAAATAAGCTAAATTTCAATTGCACAGGCTGGGTTTGGTCTAAAGCAGTCATGCACATGCAGCACATCACAGTACTAGGTCAAGCCAGGGCCTTTGGCGGAGCATGGGCTTGGCTTTGTGCAGCAGAGGCTTGAGGTGGTCTTGTTGTGGCCTGAGGCCTGTCCATTGGCTGGCCAAGCCTGTGGCAACACATGACCCTGGTCTACTCCTGAAGAATAGTCTGGGTTTTGGGTGGGGTTTGGCTTGGTGAAGGGCAGGGTCAGGCTTGGCTTGTTATGGCCTGAGCTTTGTCTATTGACACCACCGAAGAGAGTGACGGGGGAGGGGGCAGGGGATTTGGGGTGGGGGGTGTGCTTAGGTGCGGCCTGAGAGGGAGTGAGAAGGACAGATGGGTGATAGTTTTTGTAGCTAATAAGCTGCAGGTACCTAAGTCCAACCATCGTGCAACTATCATCATCTGTTCATAATATGGATGGCCTATAATATTTCACTATTAGAAGGACATTGCAAAAAACACTTTGGAGCCGTGTTGACACAGGTCGACATGGACATGTGTATCGACTCGTGTCGACATGGCATCTAGAACGACTGCTACACTTTTCGCCATTCCTCACTTTCTGTCATCCTGCACTTGTTACTCATTCTGTTTCTTCTGTGCTGCCCATAAATGCCATTCACCTTCCTCCCTTCTCCCCGTGTGAAGCGGGACATTTGGTTAGAAGTTGGAATGGGTGAAGACACAATGATACATAGGTGGGGCCCATGATATTTTGGAATATTCGGTTATAGTGTAAAATTCCCATGCCCCCGTGTCTTATTGTTTGATCTGTAGTATAAAAATTTATTAGTTAGTGTGTTATATATATATTTATATATATATAATTCCCATGTCCCCGTGTCTTATTTTTAATAATTTGCCATGTCTGATGTGCGTGTCCATGCCGACACTTGAGACTCGTGTCCATGTCCTTTCATAGGTTGCACTAGTCCAATTTCAAGTTGTGTGGCTGCATCCACTGCCCCAGACCACTCTCTCATGTGGAGTCAGAAAACAAGGAGATCAGACACATTAACAGGATTTTGACGTGGATCAGCTGATCTTCTGATCCATCCAATTTTTGAAACCTTAATTATGAATGGTTATGCTTATCTTGTCATTATGACATTACACATTATTGTTTTGGTTAATCATTGTAGCATGTTTTTGTACTATAGTGGTTGCATGCACTACCTATATTCCTTAAACGACAGCTTACCATTTAGGAAGGACAAATGATGTTACTTGTTTTTGTTTTACATTACATTACATTTCAAGGAATGCAATATTTATTTTGTATTGCATTACATTTCAAGGAATGCAGACATTTATTTTGTATTTTCTTTCCAAGATTACTTTATATTTGACCTTCTTGAAGATCAATAGGTGGCATGTGACTTCTGTTTGCAGGTTCATCTCTATGGCACTTCCCTCGGAGGCTTCTTAGCACAACTTTTCGCACAACATCGCCCTAGACGTGTTAAATCATTGGTTCTCTCAAATTCTTTCCTGGACACACAAAAGTTCTCATCTGCCATGCCATGGTCACCAATGTAGGACTGCTGCTTCTTTCCTATTTGTGTAATTTTTGTGCACAGAACTATTTATTGTCATCCTATTCACCATGAAATTTTACATCGGTTTTGGTCTACAATTGAACACTAGCCATGTAACATTGTCTGCAAGTTTGAGACTGGAGATATTTTCTTCACTCAGCTGCTTCAGTGAGATCTCCAGACTGCCTGTATTTGCAAGGATTCATGATGCGTTATTTACTCTGAAGCATGCAAAATATGTTTCATTGACTATTAATGCTTCCTATCAGCTGTCTTATTTTTCCTAGATTTGGCCGATGTATGACTAGACATGTTTTATTCGTGCTCCCTGTCTTGATCTCGTTACTGTTCCAATTTATTTCTTTATTGTCTCAATCCAATCAATCTGGTTCTTTTTGGCACATATAATTTGATAGATAAAACGATTCAAATGAATCTCATGGTAAGTTGTATGGGTTCTGAACAACATTTCATGAGTTATGTGACATAGCAACTGGCTTCATGCAAGTAGAAATTTCTGGATGTTTCTTCACACAATGATCTAGACTGCCAGGGTATGTTATCTATGTATCATTGCCTAGAATGCTGAAGTCTCTCTGAAATCTCATTGTAATGCATCATGCATGTCAACAAATTGGACCTGCTTATGCCCTTTTGAGCTTCAAATTTGACGTTTGTATGTGAATCTGCAGTGCACCCTTTTCAGATTCATCTGGAAATTTCATTTTATTAGAGGTGATAGCATTTGTCTTCACATTGAGCATGTAATCAGAAATTGACAATTTTATTCTAGGTTTCATTATATTGCTGTTAGCACAAGTAGAGGCATGCAGTGTCCACTAAATTTAAAATGTGCAAAATTTTGGTCAGGATGTTCTCAAATTGCATTGGTACTGGGCCAATGGAGATCTTCATTCCGTAACACATCTGAAACATGCACATGACAGTAAGTGTTAAGCTTAATTATTTGGGCATAGGAAATGGTGAGTATTTCAAGCATGAAACAAGTCTACATCGATGAAATGTGGGACATGGATACGAGTATTAAGTATCAACATCTAGAAACGGGTGTCTGACATGGTAAATTTCTAAAAACATGACATACGGACATGGAAATTATATATATATATATATAAAGAAATGTAAAAATAAAATAATATGAATATGGATTAGTTTGAAACTAATCATAAACAATCGTTGCATACAATTGAATCCATATAGAAATGAACATACTAAAGCATCTCTATTGAGAAGTGTCGACACAACTCGAAGGAGAATAAGAAAGCGTCCTCCGAATCATAGGTCTCCATGTTGTCTGGATTTTCCGCTGATGAGGAAGTTTTCCCCCTGGTGGAGATGAGTAGTAGGCTTAAATTAAAATATGTTGGCCATGGAGAAAACTGAAAAACTACTGTAATACATGCACCAGTTAGCATCGATATGTGGCATGCATGTTGAGGTGGGGTAAGAGCGCTTGAGAACTCTGTGTATGTTCTGATGAACCAATGAAGAACATGAAAATAACGAAGTTTTATTCCTTCAGAAGTTGATTAGCCAGGATCCATGAATTTCATTTTATCTGAACCATATCACCCAATCAAGATGGTTTCATCTGTGTCAATAGGCCCAATACAACTGCCGGTTTCAAATATTTTGAGACTTGAGTGAGTTTCATGTGTAGATGAATCAATGATTTTCTGATTGTGCAGATATAACATTGACAGGAGGTTTGGGGAGAATGATTAGGTGAGGATATATCTTTAGTGTGATCTTCATGTCAATTGTGCCAGTAGGTCTTCACCTAGAAATGTTTGGAATTAACGCAAAATAATGTGTTCACCATTTTCTAGTAGGACCAAGTATCTCTAGTTACTTTCTTAGCCTTTTTAAGGTGCGCAATAGTCAAGCAGCAATAAACAAATTGCTTTTGGGGTCAGAACAATAGGATTCCTGGATACCCTTTTCCCGGGTCTTGGGAATCCATAATCCAAGCTGGAGTAACCCCATTGCTAATGGGCAAAGACCTAACGAAAAACTTGATACTATTATTCAAACAAAGTAAAAAGGAGAAAAAGCTAACTAGACATGAACTTGATACTATTATTCAAATAAATAAAGGGGAAAAAAAAGCTAAATAGACAACAAAAGATCTGACTGAACATCTAAGGTGGTGTTTGATAACACTTAATTAGCCTATTATATCTTAAGCGGTCAGACTTAGCTCCATTAAGAGCATTTGATAAAAATTCAAAATTCATCTCTGAATTGCGGTTAATGAGACGGTTACTTTCTTAATGGCTAAGCTCTTTATCTTGACTTATCGCTGAACGTGGGGAGAATCTCACACAGATGCCCACCGTATTTGGTCTCTTCCTTGATAACTCCCACTGTCTCCTCTTCCTCCTGTACTCCTCTTCATCCTCTATCTTGTTCTGCTTATAGGCGAGACTCGTGGGGCTCTCCTTCCTGTCCGTCTCAGGTCCGCCGCATGCCCTAATACAAACCAGCACCCAGGTCTCTCTCTCTCTCTCATGGCAACGTTAGCCCACCCCTCATCATGGCAGTAGCATCAGCCAAGGCATCATGGTCTCCTACCTTTGAACTCGATCTTACCATCTAGCTTACTGAAGTTTACAGACTAACCTCCAGTTTGTTTGAGTAGGATATACAAAATTCTTGTGCTTGGATGTGTATTTTGTTATTTTTTCCTTCTTTTTTGAGGTTGTTGAGGGCGGTGATATTGGTTTTCACACAAGAAAGAGGATGTTGAATTGAAGTTGAAGTTGCGAATTACTAAATAAATATTGCTTATAAATAATTATTTATATTTTAGTCATTTTTATATTTTTATTTGTTTTAATAAATTAATGTATGTTCTTGTTGATCACGCATCTACTCAGATGCTATCTTTATAGTTATCAAACGGTCTGTTTCATTCAGCATTCAGGCTTCTAGGTTACCTACTCAGACCTAAGATGTGAATCACAGATTTCAGACTTAATTCTTCAGTGTTATCAAATGCAACCTAAGATTGGGAACATAAATCTTTTCTCCTGCTATGTATAGACTTTGAGGTCCCGTTTGGTATCGGGATGAAAATGAGTGGGAATAAGCATAAGTCATCCTAGATCCCTATCCTTATTCTTAGATACGTTTGGTATGCAGGGAGATAAGAAAAAGGTTAATCCTGTTCTCCGTTTGGTGAAAACGTGGATAGCAGTTGAGATAATTTAGTGGAAAAGACCCTTCTAAAAGGTGGGAAACAGGGTTAAGATGTGAGTTAACTTATTCCACCTAAAAGGTGGAATGAGTTATCCTCGTTTCTAACTCCATTTTTGGGGTTAACCCTAATCCTCTCAACCCCCCTTATCCCCAGTGAAATTTAAGATGCCAAACACGGAACAAGGTTGAAGTAGAGATATCCCTGGGTTGTCCCGATACCAAAGGGGACCTGAAGGAACCGGATGAACATGTACATATATATTACATGTATATACATATGCATGCCCTAACCCCAGTAGCTAGGACCAAATAACTCTAGTCATCTTCTTAGTCTTGTTAAGGTGCAAATAGTTCACTAGCAATAATAAGTAGGCTTTTGGGGTCAGAACAAAAGGATTTCTGGATTTCATTTTCCCGGGCTCTTGAGATCCTCTAATCCAAGTTGGAGTAACCCCACTAATGACCAAAGGCCTAATAAGCATCTGATGCTCTTATTCAAACAAAATAAAAAGAAGAAATTGTCAAGTAGACTTGGTAATGACTAAAATTCTAAGATGAGGACTGGCAATTCCTTAGTAACAACTAAAGGACTAACTAAACTTCTAAGATAAGGACCAGACTCCTTACTATTTCTTCTGCTATGTATAAACTTTGAAATAACTGTATAGATCATGGGGCTGCAAGATGACTGATTATGGTATCACCTTTCTATCGAGATTCCCTCTTTCGTGCAGTTTGTTTAATTATCATATGATTCTAATTTTGTTTTTACCTGTTTGCATCATGTGAAGATTGCAAGAACAGCTACCATAAAGAAAATTGTCTCCCTACCGACCTAATCCTGTATAAAGTGTAGTTAATTCTGTTTGACTTCCACGTGGAACTGCTAGCCATGGTCAGTTGATCTTTTTTGAAAACTTATTTGTTTACCAAGTTTCTGATTTCTAAAGCTGTAATAAAAATGTCATTCATAACCTGCATCATTTATGCATGTAAAAGTTAACCAATTTGTCAGATATAATCTCACCGGTGTACAGAAGGATGATTTCATATATTTTTTTAATGCTAAAAGTTGGGACTCTCATCGTTTGTCATAGTTAACACATGCCAAACACTTTTGTATGAACAGAACTACAACATTGCTTTTGTATTTAATATGTTTTAAGGTTCTTTTCCTACTTTGTTGTTGCTTTTCTTCTGCAGTGTTAGTTGGACCCCATCCTTTTTGCTGAAGCGATACATCTTGTCAGGGATTCATGATGGTCCACATGAACCATTTATTGCTGACTCTGTGGACTTTGTTGTTGGCCAGGTGTGGATCGAATCTTTGCTCATAATGTTTCTGCTTTTTAGTAATAAGCTGAAATGCAATGGAAAGACAAATTATGTGTATTCCCATGTTTTTTGTCGTGTCTCAATTGCGCACCATGAGATCAGGGGAGTAATGCCTATGCACCACTCACTAAACTGAACATGGGTATCCATCTCTATCTTTTTCCATGTAGTGTAAACAGGACTTCATAACTCATAAGGCAGAAAAAATTCTGCTTCTAGAGGTTTGAAAACTAGTGGTAACAGCATTCCTTAATATGTTCAACAAAAGGGAAGGCTGTTCTTGATACTAATTCTGGCTGACGTTGTAACGATCCCACTTACATATATCTGGTAGGTACATAATTCTAAACAAAATAATAAGAAGCATGAATATAAAAGAGCAAGAAGAATGTCATGTCCCTTATACAACAGAATATAAGGAAAAAATACACATATCCCAAGAAAATAAATTAAACTGGTCATACCTGATAAATTTTCATTTATTGAACTAGATCCGTCTTTTGATGTTGTTCTTGAAAAACATGTTTTATAATTTTTATGAGAACTCGTAAAGAGATCTCAGTAGGGATCACTTGCATCCCTGTTGTTATCCCTTACCACCCCATTCACTCATCTTTCTAAAAGAAATATTTTTTTTTCTTCTAACTATTATGCAATACATATATCATACATTTATGCTATGATACTTAAACTAGCATGAAATGCGTGCATCGCAAAAACAATGTGAATCCAGAGGGAAAATAATTAACAAGATGATAATAAGTATACTTTTTATTTTAAATTTTCTAAACAATTCCTATACACAAGTCTTTTGTATTCTTTTCTTCTAATAATTAGTGGTAATTTATGTTAATATAGAAAATATAAAAATAGTTATGCAAGTTATCATTATAGGGTCTCAGGATTGAGTCCTTCCTTAGTGCATGTCTTTAACAAACCTTGAGTGCATAGTCAACTGTCTTGCCGATGGGGCAACTTACCTTTTAACTCGAAGTGACAGGGATAATCACTCACTAACAGTCGTAATGGTGAGCAGCCGTCTTCCTACCTACCTTTCACCTCTGCTTGTCCATCCCAGCATGTTTCCGTAAACCTACTAGGTGAGGCAGAAAACATAGGATAAGCTGGGTCTACAATCTACTTCTTGACTACTGTTGCAGTGTCCATACTCCAGCCCATGAGTTCACTCAAGTAGGAAACCATCCTTTGCCTAAGCTGAGGTCCCGAACTTAGATTCTGGAACCGTAACCAAAAGAAGGGATGCTCTGTGCCTCGACGCCACACATCGTTAAGGAGCTTTGACCCGGACGTCTCCTTAACCCCAGGAGACGGATCGTATGGGTCCATTCCACTAGCGAAGTGATGTCACTTCTTTTCTTATAAAAGACAAATTATTGTAGGAATCATTGTTCAACAAAAATATAAGAATTCATAGTAATCATCGAAGGCCTCCTTGCCTTCAGTTTTTTTCATAAGTTTCTTCTTTCATAGGAAGTGCATTGGAGTGTGCCTTCTACTGTTCATTTTTTTGTTATTTTGTCCCTCATCGTAACATTGTCATCACGAGATCCTTTTTTATTTAACCTCACATCATGATTATATATATATATATATATAGAGAGAGAGAGAGAGAGAGTAACGTGTGGAGCTGGGACTCCAATTCTTCTATTCTTTCTATTTCACATATATAGACTAGTTTTATGCTTTCTTTCCTTTTTGGGAATCTTCGGATATGCCTAGTTGTAAATCATAAAATTTGCCTACCGATTACTTACCCTACTATTCCTAGTTAAAAGGTCTTATTCACAACTTTTTATGGCTAATGAATATATTTTGTTACTCTATGTTTTATCTTATCAGAATCCTAATTTACTTACCCCATAATAGTTCCCTTACCAATTTTATAACTATTCCTTGACCCAAGGGAGAATCATCCATTTATAGATACTAATCTTTCTATTTCAATTTATATACATATATATTTAGGGTTAAAACAACTTGCTTACGTCCTTCTTCACTTGGCTCAGCTGTCTTTTTGTTTTTCTAGGTATTACTCGCACTATATCAGCTTTCTATATCTTTTTTTTTTCATTAGTTTAATTTGTTCTCCCTTTTCCTTTTAGCTAAACACTTATTTGGTATCCCTCTTACTTTCCTCAAGTATTATTACCTATTTCAGCCTCCCGTTATCATATCCTTCCATCAGGCTCCTCCTAAGTAGCAATGCTCTATGTAGTTAAGATTACACAAGAATCTCAATTCAGATTACAACAATAATTTACACAAACCCCAATGCATTGGATTATCATAGTAGCTTCTCTTAGTTTCAACGTAAACACCCAGTTCCTAGAGGGCTCTTAGATAATCATTCTTGGATCTTTAAGTTTCATTACAAGGCATTATTTATAGTAGTTGGGTCTTGACACATCTTTCTTCTTGCTTTCCTTTCTTTTTTTTATTTTTCTCTTAACAAACTTAAACCGTTTTCAGAAATCTTCACCTTTCTTTTACTTCAAAATCTTCTAAGGGACTCGGCCATTGGTCTAGAGATATGTATACATTGTGTAGCTGATCATTTGTTAAAATTGAAAACATTTCTTGTTCATCTTTCAGTTAGTGAATGATCCAATAGGGTTGCTTACCTGCAAACAGATTTAGTTTTCTCAAAATCTAACCTTAACCCTAGTCGACATGTTTCTTGTTCACCCTTCTTCCTAATAAAGACTAGACTCATTAATTTCAACATTAAGTAATTCTCCATTTTTCATTCATAGTTCCTTTAGTTTCTACTCCAACCCAACTCTTATCCTACATGCCTATCTGTTGTACGATTTACCTTCTCCTTTTCCATTTATATTATTAGATATACTCATCTATAAACAATTATCTTGTATGTTAATTGCCCACAGTAATTTATTTTAATACTGGGTGGTCGTTGTCAATTTTCCTTTATGTACAGGGCTAATAAGGTCTTCCTATCCTCGTAAATTAAAGCTTCCTCTTCACCTAAACACTTTTTTTTTCCATACTTGGTTTCGTTAACCTAAGAAAATACATTTCTTATGTTAGATTACTGTATTGGTTTACAAATAATGACCAGTCGGGATATGCAATTGTCATATTCTAGACATGGGTTGTTCATCTTATCATTTTGTTTCAGCCTTGTGCATGTGCTACCAGACATGCTCTGATACCATTTGTAACGGTCTCACATACAGATCTCTGGTAGGTGCACCATTGTAAGACAAAATAATAAGAAGCATGAATATAAAAGAGTAAGAAGAATGTCGTGTTTCTTATACAACAGAATATAAGGGAATAACAAACATATCCTAAGGAAATAAATTAAATTGACCATACCTAATAAGTTTTCATTTATTAAATTGGATTCGTCTTTTGATGTTGTTCCTGAAAAACATGTTTTATAACTTTTATGAGAATTCGTAAATAGATCTCAGTATGGATCATTTACATATCTATTGTTATCTCTTACTCATCACCCCATTCACTACTCATCTTTTCAAAAAAAGTAATTTTTTTTTCTAATTATCATACAATACACTTATCCTACATATGACATTCATGATATGATACTTAAACTAACATGAAATGCATGCATCGCATAAACAACGTAAAATCAGAGTGGAAATAATTAACAGTATGATAACAAGTATGCTTTTTATTTTAAACTTTCTAAACAGTTCCTATGCACAAGTCTTTCGCATTCTTTAACAAATCTTGAGTTCGTAGTTGATTGTCTTGTCGATGTGACGACTCACCTTTTAATCCGAAGTGACAATGGTGATCACTCACTAACGGTCATATTGATAAGTATGCTATCCCCCGACCAACCTCTCACCTCCGTCTATCTGTCCCAGTAGGTTTACGGAAGCCTACTAGATGAGGCGAAAAACATAGGGTAAGCCGAGTTTGCAGTCTACTCCTTGACTACTATTGCAGCATCCATGTTCCAGCCCATGGGTGCACTCAAGAAGGACTACCATTATCTGCCTAAGTTGAGGTCTCAAAGTTGGACTCTGGAACCGTAACTAAAATAAGGATGTTCCGTGTCTCGGTGCCACACATCGTTAGGAAGCTTTAACCTGGGCGTTCTCTTATCCTCAGGAGACGGATTGTATGGTCCGTCCCGCTAGCGAAATAATGACACTTCTTTTCTTATAAAAATACAAATCATCGTAGGAATCACCGTTTAACAACAATATAAGAGTTCACAGTAATCATTGAAAGCCTCCTCGGCTTCAGTTTCTTTTGCAAGTTTCTTCTTTCATAAGAAGGGCGTTGAAGTGTGCCTTCTATTGTTCCTTTTCTTGTTCTGTTGTCTCCCATCCTGGGGTCATCATTGTCATCATGAGATCATTTTTCATTTAACCTCACATCATTATACATACACATACACGCACATACAAAAACACAAACATATATACTTTCTTGGTAACATGTGGAACTTGGGACTCCAATTCTTCTATTCTTTTTATTGCTTACATATGTATAGATGGACTCGGTCCATCAATTCTTTCTTATTTTGTAAAATATATTTCATAGATGTTTAATGTTTAAGCATATAAACATCCTTTTTGTGGAAGGGAATAGCTAGGTTCATGTGGGGTTTGTCATGGTTCATCACATTCCTGTATTACATATACAAACCTGAGCATGCTTCCTAGTAAAACATCGTATAAATAATGAGGAAAACTGGCTAAAAACATGCATATGTTGCACAAGAAGATGCAAGTAAAACAAGTCATTTTTAATGATTCCTAACCTATGATTTGGTGGACAGTTTTATTTATGTTAGAGAGCCGTATCGGACATTCGGACACGACACGACACTCGGACACCCGTGTCCAACTCTCTACTTCATGATTTCAAAGTAAATACTAGAGATATCTTAGAATACTTAGCATATCTTCTCAGAATATTTGTCTATATGATAAAATTTGATATATTTGAGTTATATCTTTTATATTCTAGATAAATTTTAGTAATTATATTTTATTATATACATGTGTAACTACATATTCATGTATATATATTCGTTTGCTCTCCGTGTCCTCGTGTCCTATTTTTAAGATATTGTCATGTCCGACGCACGTGTCCGTGTTGACACTTGACACTCGTGTCCGTGTCCCGCATATCATAGTTCCTAACCCCTTCAAAAATTTCCTCAAATCATAAAATAAACAGACATACTTTCTCCTTATTTTTCTTGCTTTTACATCTTCGAAAATCTCCTAAAAATCCAAAACAAAAGGGAATAACAGAGGAGTATCATCCTACCCCTTAAAAGGGAAGCCGCCACCACCGAAGTCCCGCCAGACTGCCGCCAAGCTGCTGTCGGATCGCCGCTGGCCTCCGCCAAGCCGCTGCCAGATGGCCGCTGGCCTCCGCCAAGCTGCTGCTAGCTCGCCGCTGGCTGTTTCCTCCCCTTCTCTTCTTCTTCTCCTTCTCTCTTTCTTTTTTTTCTCTCACCTTACCTTCTCTTTTTCTCCCTGTTCTCTCTCTCTCTCTGCACCGTCTCTCTCTGCCTTCTTTCTCCCTGCTCTCCCTCTCTTTCTCCCTCTCTCACCGCCTCTCTCCCTCTTTTGCTCCCTCTCTACCGCCTGTCTCCCTTTTTGCTCCCTCTCTCACCGCCTCTCTTTCTATCTCTATCTTTCTCTCTCTCTTCTCCCTCTTTCTCTCCCTGCACTGCCTCTCTCTCCCTCCCTTGGCCAGTCCCCCTACCCCCCTTTATATAGGGGAGAGAGGCGGTGGCCTCCCTAGACGGGCCCAGTAAAACAGGCCCATTAAGGCCTTATAAACCAGGCCCAATAACAGCTCACTAAAGCCCATTTACATTGGCCCATTTCAGTCCATTAATCATTAACTTAAAGCCCAATAGTCTTAGGAATTTATATAGTTCAACCCTAGGTTATGTTATAGTTGTACATGTATACTTATTAAAGTAGTGGGTTCTTACAGATATAGGTCAGCATGACTCGAAGCTTATATAAATTTGGAAGAACTAGGCCAAATTGCTACATCCTTCATAATATAGACAGACAACCTTGTTGGCGATCCAAATCTGCGCTTGCTGGTTCACCCTTTTGAAGAAAGAAATATAGGACTGCATTAGGAGACAAATCATGCAATCTACAAGAGATTAATAGCATAAAAGAGAGAGGGAGTTTTAATTTCTGAACTCAGTAATAAACTTCTAGGTTCGCCGACTCATTGTCGTATCAACTCGTATCCTCCCAGATATGAATATATCGGTCCGACTCAGAGTGAGTCTCACCACTCAGGCTGATTCAGGCCTTTTTTTTTGTTTTCCTCTAGATCCTTTAGTTTTATGTGTAGTTAGACATAAATAGAAGCTCAGTGGTTTATTAATGACAATGCCTTTAAACCAAATTTAGGAGAAATCTATCCTATTAATCGATATAAAACTGTAAATTATCTATGAAAATGGAGAAAATAATCCAATTACTCTATCAATTGGAGGGAAAAAAGTCAAATTACTTACCAAATTGGAAGAAAAAAAATCTACTTAATAAGAACCAAGATGAAAAACTCATTAAAAAAAACGACTCAATGATGCATAAATGAACCCATGCATATTGGGTTTGGATCGCAGTGAACCGGGCGAGATTGCAGCGTCCTGCACCGACACGTGCGATACGATACAAGATGCATCGATTTGGGTAGAGTCAGACGTGTCTTGGCAAGTCAGACTGTATCTGTGGCTTGGAATCGCCTAGATACGAGTCAACTCATTCAACTTGGTAAACCATGATAAACTTTGCATGATTGTGTGTTGGGTTACTGAATAATTCTCTGCAAAACCTATGCTTCAAACACATGAATGCATGTAGATCATTTGTGTGTCCTGCCTCATGTTTGTTATCAGAGAATAAGGTTTTCTGCTGTATAGTTATGTACTTATTTGTCTCACTGTTTGTTATTTATTTGTTTCTTAACTTGCTTCCTACTCGTGCTATCGGGATCGTGAGTTTGATTGATTTTCTTATGTGTGATATCATGACCTCATATGTAGGTTATGACGTTTTATTTGAATTTAGTCAGATCATACATGGTTGCACCACTCCTATTACCCTCTGGGTATCCCAATTAATGGGAACTGACCTATTAGGAGGGATAATGGCCCATAAGATGGACGACAGAGTTGGTGATGACCTCACCACTTGGATTGGCCAGTTAGAGACTTGGTTTGATGAGTTGTCCCATTCACTTGGTTTGATAAGATTCAGATCTTACTCTGGGATCGAGACAGTAGGCATGGTAGTGACCACAGGTGGCATGCCAATGCAGGTGCTAGAAGCACAGAGTTAGGAGTCCACCTCAAGTGGATCAGCCCCCATCTGTACGAGTCCCATGCCAACCATGACACTAGCACCGAGGTGATCATGATAATGATGACAATGGCTGGGAGAGTCCAGGTGAAACCATCCACATGGTAATTCTCATGTTCTCACCAGGATAGTGTAATTGGGAGCTTCTAGTTTTGACGGAAAACCTGATCTAAATGCATTCCTTGACTGGTTGACTGATATGGACCAGTTCTTTTATTGGTGTGACATGCCGGAAGTGTAGCGGGGGTCTGATCACAGGTTTAGCCAAACTTCGTTTTTTGAACATGGAGTGGCAAATTGAGTGCCTAGGCTAGGCGCCTATCACTTTTTAGGTTATGTTGAAGGAGAAATTGAAGGTAAAGTATCCTTGATGATGATTCTACTCTTAAGTTTGCCAGATATGACTCCATCACTCCACTCGTCAGGAGGAAGTCGATGCTAATAAGGGTGAAACCGAAAACCACACATTTAACCAGGCGAAAGAATCAGGGGAAAGGGCCCATAATCACCAATCCCAAGATGTTACTGAATCTTCAAGTCTAGAACCTGAGGATAGTATTAGAGCCTCCATTACATGTTTTTGGTGGGCCACATCCTGTCTTTAACTTGCACATTGTGTTAGGAAGGAAATCAAATATGTTTTAATTTTAATCTCCCATCTCTCACCTACCTGCTCCTTTTCATCTATCTTCTCTTCCTCTTTTGTGCCAACTTCTTTTGGAGGAGCTGTAAAGGATCCCAAGTGGGTGAAGGCAATGGAGGAAGAAATTGAGTGCTTGCAAAACATGGCACATGGGATTTGGTAGATGCCCCCAAGGGAAAGAATCTAGTGGGCTCCAATTGGGTGTATAGGATCAATTATAACTTTAATGAAGTAGTGGAAAGATATAAAGCAAGATTTGTGGCAAAGAGTTTCCCACGGACTTATGGTGTTGATTATCAGGAGACATTTGCACCAGTAGTATAGTTCAAATCCAAGAGTTTTTTTTTGGAAGGTGACGTCAGTCACATTTCATTCCAATAGAGAAGAAAAGAACCAATCATAACACTGAGTACACAGGAGGATGAGGGGCGATCATAACACTGAGTACACAGGAGGACGAGGGGATAAACCACCATCCCCCTCATCACACATAAAGACGAAAGAGATAAACAACACCCTCAATTTATCAAGACAATAAAGAGAGGGTACCCATACAAGGCAAAAGAGGTTAAAGATAGGAAAGGTCATCCTCGCCCATGTGTAGATTGACTGATCTTCCCCATTCAATTATCCATTGAACAGCTCTCTGAAGATAATATCAATACTGTTAAACTGTTCAGAGAATCTTCTTCTATTTCTCTCTTGCCAAATAGCCCAAAGGAGAGCATAAAGGACGAGGGACCACATTTCTCTATGGGGATAACAAGAACCTGCTTGTTTCCATTCTTTCATCAGATCTTGGACCGAAGAATGTACCTCCCATCGGATTAGAAGTTGTCTGCAGACCATATTCCATAATATACTGTTTATTTCACGCTTGCAAAAAATGTGATCAATACTTTCCTCAATACTGCCACAGAAAATACACCTGGACTTCTGAATTGGAAAGAGAATTGGAAAGAGCTTTAATAGTCTCTGTAGTTGGGAGTCTCTTCCAAGCCACTTTCCACATGAAAACCTTGATTTTGTTTGGTAGAAGATTAGACCAAACCAGACCTTTCCACCACACCCTACATCTTCCATCATTTAGAATTCTCACAAGAGCATTAACAGAGAATTTTTCTCTTGTGCCAGTTCAAATCCAAGAGTTACTCTCCAGTCCTCTTGGAAGGTGCTTCAGCTAGATTTAAAGAATGCATTCCTGAATGGTGATTTGCAGGAAGAAGTCTACATCCATATCCTCTAGGTTTAGAAGCAAAAGGAAAAGTCTGCAGATTAAAGACGGCTCTGTATGGCTTGGCAGCCTCCTAGGGAATGGTTTGACAGATTAACCAGGCTATGATGAAGTTTTGCTACACTCAAGTTAATGCAGATCATACATTGTTTGTTAAGTGGAAGGATAGATAAGTGGTTATTCTTGTAGCTGGGTCAGATTACTCATTTCATTTTATATACTTCAAGAATTAGCCTTCTGTTAATTATTCAGAATAGAGAGATTTTGTAGGGATTTTGTTTTCCAATCTTTATATCCTGATTGTATGTGTCATTTCGAATCTATTCTCACAGCTTAGCATTTTCAAGGCAAAATATTGGCCCAAATTTTACTTTATCTTTCTTCTGTATGACAATGACATAGTATTCTTTTCTTTAACACTATTCATGCCTTCAAAATATTGGCACAAATTTGTATATAATCTAGGCTTTCATCTAGAGTATAGACTTTACTCTTTCATCTTTATGATAATGGCATAGTATTCTTTTCTTTTTAATGCTATTCATGCTTTCAAATTCATGTGCAAGTCATATTGCTAATAAGTTCCTTTGTACAGATTGAAACGCTCTCAAGAGAGGACCTATCCTCAAGGTTAACTTTGAATGTGACTCCTGCATCAGTTGGCTCTCTTTTACTGTCAGATTCTTTTATCACCTTAATGGATGTACGTAATATATGCTTACTGTCCATATAATTGGTTTGTTTATACTCATAATTGATGAATCATACACCTTTTTCATCCTTTCTTACTGTCATTTTTCAAGATCCCACTGCATCCTTTTACATGCATATTAGTAATAAAGGAAACTGAACCTTCTAAAAGATGTCATTCCAAACGCATGCTACCTCCCTGTCAGAGCCTTTTGAATGCATATTTTATCTAGTAGCTCAGGATTTCAAGTGATGACAGAATGGGTTACATGCATATTAGTAATAAAGGAAACTGAACCTTCTAAAAGATGGCATTCCAAACACATGCTACCTCCCTGTCAGAGACTTTTGAATGGATATTTTATCTAGTAGCTCATGATTTCAAGTGATGACAGAATGGGGGGCCTCTTTCTGAGCAATTCTCTCAGACTCTGTCAGTCCAACTGCAAAAAGAGCTGCAGTGCACCTTTATTTCAGACTGTTGCTGACAAGTAGACCCACACACATTATGTCAACTCCCATATGTTAGAGTTCAATGAAAAATCTAAAAGATCATCGATATTTTATATTTAATCCATGCTTTGCCAGATTGATCTGTATCAGTTTTGGTAGATTTGAGTCGCGACTCGCGACTCAGCCAATAGGATAATATAGTAATATAGACCTGTTTAACATATAATTAATTTATTAAGATTCTTAAGAGGTTTATGAATCTTTTTGAGTGGCATGAGTTGGATCATTTTTGGTAGATTCTAGGTTGCCAGTTGGCTGGTATATTATTATACAAGTCAATTTGATATATAGTGAACTATTAAGATTCTTAAGCATTAATATGTGATTGTAAGTCAAGGCCCTTATCTGGAGGATATCTATTGGCAGGCTACCTACCTCTGACAGATTGTAGGTTCGGGTGTGATGTGACTTTTTTGTTCCCCTTATGCGGACTACAGGATGAATATCTGGATCACATATTTGTTTGTTGTGCTTTTGCTATTGAGGTTTGGAGGGCCATCTTGTTGAAGGTGTGTCAGGCAACCCTGCAGACAGACTGTGGATTCCCTTTTCAGCAGTGGCCTCTCCTCATTGCGCCTAAGCCTGATCACACCACTTGGTGGTTGATTCTTCACGCCACTCTGGGCAATGTGGGGAGAGAAAGAGGGCTTTTTTGAGAGCCTTGTTGAGAGCCATTTTGAGATACAACTGTTTTCCATTAATACATTTTAGTGGTACTGTCCAATTTCAAAAGAAAAAAAAAAGTGATTGTAAGTGGTTTAGAAAAAAGGAGATGAGTGCCTGTGGGGTAGCGGGGGAAGTGTGGGTTGAAGGTGGGTGGATGCTGGTCTAGCAGCGGAGGAAGAAGACTCAAGTGGATATTCCCTCGCCTTCTGTCGGAAAGAGAAACTCTTCCTCTTTACCAGTGGGGAGAGAGCTGCATGAGATGTTTGGATAGGGGACATTGGGCCAGGGATTGTAGAGAGAGGATCCATTGTCTGCTCTAGGGGAGCTATGGACATCGGAGCTCCTCCTGTCATAAGCCCTGCCCCAAGTCCTCTGACCCTGTTCTTGCGCCGACAAAGCACCTTCATGAAAGCATCCTTGTCCCCTGGTGCACCTGGATGGAGGCCTGCTTGGTGTTCCAGGTGTTGAATCTGCAGTCTGCCAATGATAGTCAGCTGGCTTCTCATCAAGCTCTTTTGGACCTTCTTCACAATCATCGGGCAAGAGTGAAGGACTGGTGGATTAGGGAGCTTGGTAATGGAGCCTTCTTGGAAACGTCCATTCCTTGACTGCAAAACTCAAGGTCTCAAGCTTGATCAAGTCCAGAAGGGGAATTTGACTTTCAGATGTGCGCTTTGGGCTATCAATTTTGCAACTAGTCCAACTCCAGAAAGGTAGAAAGACTTGGCTCGTTGCTTTATATCTGGAATGGAGATACATTTCAGGCCATTGTTGCGAGCTTTGGGGTGCTTAGAGGAGTAGATGCCTGAACTTTGGATGGGTCGATGCTGTTGTATGCTCGTGTATTAGTTGAAGTGGAGTCTTTGGAAGTTATTCCGGATAAAGTTATTATCCATTTGGCTGGGTGTGATTTTTGGATCAAAACTGTGAAGGAGGAAGGCCTCTGTCTCAATAATACCAGTCTCTCAGGACTGGACTTGGTCAGAGGTTGCCTCAAAGTAGAAGAAATACAAGGGCCGGAGGCCCTATTCTGGATCAGCTCCTTCGAAGGCTTCTCCGGCAATTCCTTTTGATTCTACTAAGTCGAGGGCAATTCCTTTTGATTCCTTCCCACGCAGTCCACCAAGGTGACAGTTCCTCTTCCTGGACCTTCCTTGTCAACCTCAAAAATCACAAGTTTTTTGGAGCTTGTTTGGCATCCTAATATCAGCTATGATGTTGCCCTCTTCGAGGCGAGGACAGCGGGGTGGGCAGCTCCTGCTTCTTCGGCTCTGGCTAGTTTGCGTCTTTCGGGTAGAGAAGAGAAACAGTGTTGGGTTGGGGCTCAGATCCAGGCAAACCGATATACGGAGTCTTATTGGGGCTTAGATGGGCCAGATCATAAACTTGAACAGGTCATTTTCTTCGTCTGAGCTGAACTGGTCTCCTTAGTTGGCGAAGGTTTCGTCTGTTAAGTCTTGGGATCGGTCCACTCAGCCTAGATCGTCTGCTCCGAAGAACACTGTTCATCTTCTTCCTCCCAACGAGAGCCCGGATCTGCAACTTCCTACCTCTGACAAAGAAGGTATTTGGTTGGATGTCTTCATGTGAGTTGGGTTCCTGGCTCAAGACATCAACGATCATGATGCCCTTATATTTTCTCCACAGGCCGGCCTGCTCTCACAACCTGAAGTGGCAATGTTGCAGCTACCTCTCGATGTTTCGGCGATAGAGAAGGAGTGGATGGTTGACCGAACTTCTGAGCCAGCCTCCCCAGGCACGAGGGTTGTTTCGCAGGAGGAAGAGGAGTTTGATAGATCTGCCTCCCTTTCCAAGGGTTCCCAGGTTATGTTAAATGAAATTCTGGAGACAGAGGCTCTAAATAACTGGGTGCCTTGGGTGAATGATTCAGAGGTGCCACAATCTGAAGTAAAGGTGGAGTATTCCTCCACGATTGCTCCATTCAGGGGACAGCCGATGATGCTCTCAGAGCCTTTGGTAGATTGGACACAGGAGACTTTTACTTCGGGAGGAAAACTGGGGTGTCATTTCGGGGGAAGAGCTAGTCAAAAGCTTCATTAGAAGGTTGACAAGACTGATAACCTACAAATTTCATTAAAGAAGAAAGGCCAAGGTGGAGGAGTGAAGATTGGGAAGAGGGAGATCAATTTCATCGACAAAAATGGGGTTGTTGATTCCCTAAGAGCCAGGAAATATGGGGGGAAGTAAACTGTTGTAATGAATATTTGCTCCTGGAATATAAGGGGTCTTAATGGAGACTTCAAGCAAAGGGCTGTGAGAGATTATGTTAGAATTTTTAAAACGGATTGTTTCTGTTTGCAAGAAGCAAAAGTGGAATTTGTTCAGCTACAGCTTATCAAGGCAATTGGAGGCTCTGTAATGACAGAATGGGCCTCAATTCCAGCAGTTGGGTCCAGTGGGGGTCAGATTATCATGTGGAATGGGAGTAGATTCAAAGGAACTATATGTGACGTGGGACTTCAGAGTGTTCAGTCAGGTTTTCTTGTGCAGGCAGTGTTGACAATTGGGTTATTACTTCGGTATATGGTCCTCACACACAACAGGCCAGAGAAAACTTCTTACAAGAGCTTTACAGACTTGCTAATATGTTCAAGCAGAGCTGGTGTGTAATTGGGGATTTTAACTGTTAGATTCCCACGGGAGAGATCTGGATACCATAAAGGGACCAACAAAATGGAGAATTTTGGCAACTAGATTGCTGATAGTGGATTGATGGATGTAGAAATCCCCAACAGAAGGTTCACCTAGTCTAATCTGCAACAGTCGTCTATTCAGTCAATAATTGATAGACTTTTAGTCTTCACAAAATGGTTTGACTTTTTCCCACCCACTCAAGCCAAGGGTCTCAATACACTCAAGCCAAGGGTGTCAATAGGACTATTTCAGATCATGTCTTTTTACTTCTATCTATAAGGGAAGAAAGGAGGAGGCATAGATTGTTCAGATTTGGATTGGCTTGGCAAACACATGAAGAATTTAAGGCTCTAGTTATAAAGTTGTGGAAAGAAGTCCTTCCTTCCTTACTCCCTCTATTTATTTTAATAAAATTGGTAGTACACCTGATTCTATTCAAAAAAAAAAAAAAGTCCTTCCTTCAGCTTAGCTGCTGCTACATTTTCAAAAAAAACTCAAAAGGGTGAGAGTAGGTATCAAGAAGTGGAGTCCTAAAATTTTTGGGAAAGCTTCAGCCATTAGGACAAATATCCTGATAACTTCCTAATTCTTTGATATTTTTGTCATCATCTTAGGACAAGTATTCTGATAACTTCTTAAGTCTCTGTCCTTTTTGTTCTCTTGAATTTGTTTACCAATCTGATTGGCTGATTGCAAAATTAAGAAACCAGCTAGGTTTATCAAATCAACCTTTTTTTGTGATTCTGGTCCCCTTTGAATAGTTTGGAGCTCAGCGGCTCCAAGTTCTTGTTCCAACTGTTAACTATGTGCACAATCAGGAGCTCCAAGCTCTTGTTCATCTTTGTATATTCTTCCAACTATCTAGTAACAGAATAAAAAATTGTGTTGGAAGTAACTCCATCTACTCTAAGAACACCCTAAATGAACTCTAAAATCTAATCCAAACCGTTAAATCTTATCAACTACTAAAAAATTATCTACGAAATAAAAATCAGATGCATCAGATGATTATTTCCTATGCATTCACGGACGTACAAAATGGTTGGTTTAGATACTATTATATAAAGTACCATCTAATCTATGACTTTTAGATATTTGAATGGAATGATTTTTTCTATGTATATAGTTTTCATATTTTCTAGGAGGTTTAATGGTTTGGATTATAAATTAGAGTTTGTTTAAGGTGTTTTTAGAGTGAGTGGCACCGTTCTTATTTTGCCACTGATGGATGCATACATACATATGTAATGCGATGAGAAAAGGGTTGCAAACCAATCAAGGAAGGCGGTTTAGGGGTGAACGACTTTGCAAATCATGAACCTAGCTCTGATGGGGAAGTGGTGGGGGGGGGGTCTTGATGATGAGGAACCTATGTGGAGAATTTTAATCTATTGTAAGGAGGCTCACAGATTTCAGCCTATTCAAGAGAAAATATAAATATATTAACCTCATTTGGGAGCCAAAGCTTGACAGAGCCCTGAAAGAGGATGAGACTTGCCCCTCTACAAGGATACTTGGGAGGTCAGAAGTCCAGTCAAACTGCAGGTTTTTGTGTGGCTGGTGTTGGAAAAGCAAATTATCACAAAACTTTACATGAGGAGAGGGTCTTCTGATCTGAATGTAACCTGCCTTTTGTGTGGTTATGCTGAAGATGTAGATCATCTCATGATCCAATGTCCTATGATCCAGGAGGTGTGGTTTTCTCATGGATTATTGCACATTTTATACTTTTTCATCTACCTCTAGTGGAATTCCTTCAGAAGATTAAGATGAGATATCCTAAAGGCAAATACAGAAGACTGGTGCAGATATTACTGCATGCACTTTGTTGAGAGAGAAATGAAACAATATTTCAAGGCAGAAGAGCATATGTGGAGACATTTGTTCTGGGGTTATATCTATGTCTTGGCGTTGGAGTGGAGCACTTATCGAGGCTTCAAGAAAGGATGTGCTGACATTCACAAAGGGCAGTTTTTGAACTGTCATCTCTATATTTTGTTTTTCTGAGTCTCAAGCAGGGTATGTTTTAACTTCTATCTTGCATTGGTGGGTTTCATTTCCTGTGTTTCTGCCTGTAGCGGAAGGTTCCTCACCTATCATGTCTGTTTTGTTCCCATGGGTGTACAATGTGTCATCTAGAAAAAATTGGTGTTATACCTCCACTTCCTTCAAAAAAAAGGAAAAAGAAAACATATAAAACATATCGAAGGACTCTCGAAGTCATGGACAATCATGTATGTAGACTTTGGGTTTGTGCTTTCATGGATGTAGTGTACACCACGTTGTTGGTTTATGGTCTTGAGAAAGAATGAGCTTGTGAAGTGAGAAGCGATATGGAGTGGCGAAGAATGAGACTTTCAAGGATGTATGATCCAGACTTGATGTGTATATTTTCATGTGAAAGTGAAGAATGTAACATGATATTTCTGCTCCGGTGCATTCCTTCAGTATGCAGACGAAATGTGTGCATCATTAGGGCACCAGTAAAGGTGAATTTAGTCACCGACAGTCTCATATTTGATGGGCCCATTATTATATATCTGAAATTGAATTACAACTTACGTCGGTGCTCTACTTTTTTGCACTGTCAACAATCATGTTCCAGATGTCAACCGTCAAAATGGACAACACTTTCCCAGCGGGCATATTTTTTTGTTACGTGAATAGTTGCTCATTTTTAAACGAAAATTCCTTTTCTTTTAGAAATCTCCTGCTCCATGCTGGTTAACCTTTTATCCGCCAACCAGCTAAAAGCATTTTATTCCACTTGGAGGTAGGAATCAGATTAATAACTTGTTTCTTTCTATTTTTTGCATCTTTCCAATGGTAATATCTAGATAGCTTGTTCAGTGATAAATATTGCTTCTTGCAGACAAATGACTACTGTGCTGTGCCTCAGCAATTAAAAGATCAAGTAAGTGAAAGGTACCCTGGAGCAAGACGAGCAATCTTAAAGTCAGGGGGTGATTTTCCATTTCTTTCGCGCCCAGATGAGGTTAATTTATACCTTCAGGTATCTAGAATTTCTTTGACTTCATTGTGCCTTGAACATTTATTCTTGTTCTGTTAACAACAAACATCTGCCAGTTGCATCTGAGGCGGGTTGGAGTCGAAGCAAAGCCAGACTTAATGCAAGGTGTTCCTCATGATGATGGCGCCGGCAGTTCTAGTAGCGATAAGAAGAGTAGGGAGGACTTTGATGATCCTCCAACAGACAGTGGAGGTGCCGGAACACGTGATGACGGTGCACAGCAGTCACTGGGGCCAGAAAGCCATACTTCTGATGAACAGCTTCAGCATAATGCAAAACCATTCATTGTAGATAAACATCTTCTCCATCATGCTCAGGCATCATTTCTTGTCCTTACTGTATTGAAATTCTACGCCTCATCTTTGTCTATAACTTGGAAACCACCATTGAAAGTTTAGATTTCTGTAAATGCAGCACATTGTGTTCAGGAATATTTATTGTAAATTGTCAAAACATGTCCTGATAGTGTGATCAGGTATTGCATTTTTTAAATTGCTTTTTTGGTGCATGTTGGATGTCAAAGCAGGGGAAATTTGCAGGGTTGTTTTCGTGGGAAGATTGAATCTAAAGTATCAGATATATGCCTTCGTCTTGTGAGTTATTGCATTTGTGGAACAAGCAGGTGATGAAATCGCAGGCCTTTTTTTTTTTTTGTGGAAGCTTGGACATACGGGTTTTGTTGACGTATCCTCCCACGTTCCATGTCAATTTCAAAATTAGTGTAAGTTTTTTCCTCGAATGAGGGAAACCTAATTATTGCCGGCAGATATGGCATCCCAAGCAAAGAAGTAAGGGTCGGGATGGCCTCTGGATCATATGGCCCAAAATCAGTTGGGGATCCGATTCGGCCTGAGGTGGCGGCCCATCTTTCCCTAGGATTGATCCAAATCCTAGCCTTCTTTTAATAGAAAGAAAGAAGTTAGGTTATTTACAGGTGTAAGTCTTGTACATGTAAGATTGTGGATTTGTGGTCTTTAAAAATGCATTTATATTAAATTTTTCATTTAATAAATATAATTTAAAAAATTACTTGTATATTAACTTCTTTTAGAGGTATTGAGAATATGCTTTTGTGATAAGATGTTTTTTTACTCTAATTTTCTCTAATAGAACTATGTAAAATAATGTCTTAAGAGTTATTTTATGGAGCATAAGCGAAAGGTGACGGGAAGAGTACTTTTGACATTACAATTTTGAATATACGGGAGTTCTATATGCAAATAATTTAAGCATTCAAGGAATAAGAATATGAAGAACTTGGACCTTTATGGGATTTTTACTTTTCAGTCCCTATAATCTTCCAATGTTTCTAAGCTTTATATTCCTTACTGGTCCGTACACTCATTTTAACATCCATGAAAGACCCCTCAACCCACCCTAAAAAGTTCCTCTAGAGGGACTTTTTAAGAATCATTCAAAGATTATGGGGAGTGTTAAGGAAATATGAAGACTGTAGGGGTGTATAAGGAATATTGAAAGATTATAGGGCTTGAAAAGTAAAACTTCCTTTCATATAATTGTATTTATATGCTTACAAATATCATCTTCAATACTCCTACAATCTACCAAAATGTTGCTTGTATGTTCTTGTGATCATTGCATTAGCCAAAACATAGTTAGAGGACGCAAATGATTCATTTGTGCTCAAGTGAGGAGCATATTATTGTGGAAGATAATTTAGAGGCTTTGTGATTATTCACAACTTCTAATGGAATCTTGTAGAATGTCTATCCAAGATCCATGATCTTTTGACCAGATGAGTATGGTTCTAATATTTTCACGAAATCCAAGAATTAGAGATAATATTTTCCCGATTAAGGAAGAGTTTGATGTAAAAATTCTTAATATTTTTTAAACATGTCGGAAATATTCCAAATGTAATATAATTATATTTCACGCATCATTAGGGCCAAAGAAAGAAAGCATATCATCCACAGGCTACAACTAAGCAAAGGTTGAACTCGATCGGTCACCTCCCACTAAGTTGACATGTCAATTGATCTTTGGGCTTTTTGAAGAGAGAGAGAGAGAGAGAGAGAGGTTACAAGTTTTATTTAGTTTGATATATATTTTCTTTGGAAAAAGTTTCTAACCTTTTACATATAATGAAATGATGTGTCGGTTACAAGAGGATGATTGATCAAATTTACCTTATTCACTACCTTAAGGATCACTTTTAAGAAAGAAAAACTATCCAAGTTTACAAAGTTCTTTCAATCACTCTAAGTGTGGGACTCAACATGAGAATGCCTATGAGTGTGTTTGAACATTTACACAAATGATGACGCATGCACAATAGTAAAAGACATTTCAAATTCAATTAAGAATATTTTATAATATGTTTCACTAATCTCATCTCAAATTAAAAAAAGATCCATTGGCCTTTTAAAAATAGATTAGATCAAATTCTATCTCTTTCATCTTAAGTTGCCCCATAAATGTTTTCTCTAATTATTGGCATTTATGGGGTAAATGGCTAGTCAAATCGTCGAAGTTTTTTATTGGTTTAGATGAAGTAAAAAAGTATTAGAATTGATATTATAAATATTAAACTTAAAAATGAGTTTCACGTTATCTTAGCTAATTAAGGAACATGATTGTCATGTCCATAAATCTTGTTCAGTACATCGACTTACTTCGAGTGCATAATATTAGATAAAACTCCATATGACAAATGAATATAAGATATAAGACATACCACAAGGCAATCATAATAAATGCCATTCCGTCCCAAATTCCAAATAAGTTTACATTACAAGCCATTACCAAAAATTATCAAGATAACCAACTAAACAAATATCTAAAACTCTCAACTCTTAAAGAAATAACAAATTGCTCTTAAAAGATCTACAATATCCAATCTATTAAATAGAAGGCAAATGTCTAACTAAGCTATAATAATCAAAGCCCTCTTGAAGGTCTAACAAGTCTAATTCTTCACTTAAGCGGATCTCGAATCGGTCTCTTCTAAAAAATCATTAGTAAGATTTATGAGTCTACTACTCAATAGGCATCAAACCCCCTACGACATATCTTATAATATCTTTGCAAATTAATTTACACATATATTCTAAGCATGATGACCAAGTCAAAATTTACGTATAACATAATAAAAGAGATGATGCAAAACATGTTGTATGTGCCAAGACTTATCATTCAAACATATTCTTAGTCAAATAATCAAATCCATAGGAATTGATCAAAGCATCCAATTAACATGTTTAAATATCAAATTTCATGTTGTGTATTCATAGTCCTCTAGCTAGTGCATCTAACAAACAAATAACCTCTAAAAAGAAGAAATTCATATAGTACAAATTGAATACTCACATGGTTCACCTTCCAAAAAAATACTCACATGGTTAGTAGCATGTTAACTTACCAATATATTTATAATTCCAAAAAAACTAATTGCGATATAATTTGATTCTTAAATCAAAGGGAACAAAAATGATTCAAAAGACAAACCAAAGGATAACATAGCCTATTAAATACGAGCATGCCTGATGAAATAAATGATTTAAACAGCTTATAACATAGTAGATTGGATTAAATTCATATTACATGTTGTGTCGAATTATCACAAGTTATATCATATTTTAACTTGCATATGCCGAATATGTATCCAAGCCACAATATAAGGAATACTTACACAAATACCAAAGTACCTAGCCAATCAAGGGCCAAGATTATGGCTACTATGTAGAACCATCGATACCCCCATTCTTATACCCAATGCCCATGAATTCTAACTTACCTCACTAATGCTTACAAGGTTGGCCAAAAACTCTCCTTGCGATGGCACTATCCATCCACATATTATTATATATAGTCAAATTACATATATCTTAATAGAGATTAAAAAATGTAACTATAGTGAAATTTTATAATCAAACTTGGTCATTAGATTTATATTTTTTTATTCACAGAGTTGTATAAAGCATCGTACTAGTATGCATCATAATTCAGAATGCAAATTGTGTGAAATATGTACCAAAGAGGTGAAAGCGTATTTTAGAACATTGGTCAAAGGATTTGGATATCGAATGATCAAAATTAGACACCCGTCAAGGATTCTAAAACTAAATGTTGGCTAAAAGTTAGATATATGAAGGAATTCCGAAATCAAAAGTTGACAAAAAATCAGATATCCGTGAGGAATTTCAAAGCTAAAAGTTGACCAGATAGAATTCGAATTTTTCAATGAGTCAAATTAATTTTGAAGAGTCTTAAAATAAAGGAAAATATAAATTTCCAAACTAATGTATGCTCGAGGTAATCATCTACCTACCTCTTATGTGACAAAGCCTTCGTAATCCTCATTGTCTCACAAACTTCCGACCTCTTCTCTCGTCCTTGATCTCTCCTTCTCTTGCTCATCTTCTTCTTCCTCTCTTTTTCTATCTATCTATTTATCTTCTACATAGGAAGACTTGAGTTGGAGGAGGATAAAAGCAAACACCTCCTATTTATAGATAAAGATAGCCACTTAGGAGCTAACAAGTATCCTCTTAGGTGTCTTGTGAGGTGTCCCTCTTAATCATTACTAAAGGAATAAGGATGTCGAGGTGCCCTTTGGAAGAAGCTACAAGGGGTAGGGGGTCCCTTTGGAGGAAGCTTTTAGGATGGTGAGGTATCAACCACTAACTTCCTTATCTCAACCTAATATAATTACATACATGTCCCTACTCCATGACTTCTACGCCAAGTAACTATAACGATCATTTTCAACTATTTAAGGAGACTTTTGGTCCTATAAAAATAGTCATTTGTACTTTAAATCATAAATTCTAAGTAATTATGTCTATACCTTTTAATTTGCAAATATGTTTTTTTAACAATTATATATATTTCAATAACATTTGTTAATAACTTACTTGTCATAAATTTGCTAAAATTATAAGTCAACTTTTCCTTTTTTCTACTTTGTAAGAAATCGATAAATTTTCTTAAATATCACCTTTCTACTCAATTAGGTAATTGTTAATTTGAGCAAAACCTTTTTGTAAAATTTCAAACTCTTTCTCTTAATGTCTTTAGGATATTACATTAGTGCATCAAAGTATTGGTGTCATAACATAACAAACAATCCAATAGTATATGAAGAATTTTTTTAGATTTTATTTCCTAACAGAAAAAGATTGACATACCTTGGACAGCAACCAAGTGACTAGAGCACCGTCATCAACACAAGATTAGGTGTAGATATACATTTAGAGAAAATTTATGTACCTTCTACTAAACGTTTAGAATGACTATTACGGTCTCCTTCAAAAGGGATGTAACGAGATATATGCAATTGACATTTTTGCTGTCACGACCTTTTCTTGCCTAAATTCTATTGTTTTTCCTCACATCTAACTGTTTAAATATTTTATTTACTATTTAAAAATTAGTAAATTGACTTGTGCTCCAAACTATGAGTGGAATTATTCCCTCTTCAAGTTTAGGCAACGAATTGCCATTTCTATTTTTTAAAGTTTTCTATTTTCTTAATTCTTCTATATATAGAAGTATAGTTATAAATAAGGTATAATTGATTTGAGAATTCTTGAGTTTCTTATTCAACCAGTATGTTCTTTGATGATTTTTCCTACTTCTTCTTCAACTTCATTTTTATTATACTTTGATCTTTTATGCAGCCTTTGGCCTACATCAAAGATGGATAAATAGATTATAAGATAAAAATAGGATGTTCCAAAATATAAAATTTTTTGAACCAACATTTTCTCATGCTTTCAAAGCATGTATAAATCAATTAGAAAAATAAAGACAAGGGTAAAATTTTAAGATTGTAAGTCATCTCATCTTTATGTTTCATATAAAGATAAAAGGAGATGGCATCTGTTCAGTGCACTTATTGACAGCATCTGCTCAGTGCAGTTATTGACAGGAGTCAGTAGGTGTACAGAGGAACATTTGTAAAAAGACCCCCCATACGCAAGTCTTTTGATTTTACATAGGAATTTTTTTGCAAATGTTTGTGCCCCTTCTCTCTACACTTATCAACTCTCGCCAGTTAGTACATTTCAATCAATAAGTGCATTAAAAGGATCCTCTCTTCTCTTCATATTTATTTTTTTGAACAAAACTTGACATATGATACTAAATTTTACATTTAACAATATAAATTTATAGAATTATATGTATAATATGTGATAAAAGTGATAGATAGATGTGACTGACTGTGATATTAGTCAAAGAACTGCATCTGTATCATATTTATGGCATTCGAGAGTGCTTGTCAAGTAGACTGATTCTCAAAATTTTGATTATAATATTATTTCGAAAAATTGAGATTTGGCATCATCGTGTCTAGTTCTATTTTTCCTATTTAGACAAATAAATATAAAAAAGGATAAAACATGTTTTTTAATGTTTGACTCTCTGACCAAGTGCTAAAAAGTATAATAGATGTACCATTTCTTTTTGCCACGTTAGAGAGGTATTGGAGGAGAAAAAAATCCTTTCAAACGCTTCCTCCTGTTAAGTATTGCGAGAGAGAGGTTTGAGGTAAGTCCTGAGTCTTTCTCTCTCTTCACCTTGAAAATCGGTAGTTATAAATCTAAGATGCCCAAGTGTCATTTGAGAATAACATCATTATTGTTGGGTGCCTAAGAGACATTCCTAAATCCCACTTTAGAGTGCTTTGAAATATGAAATAAAATTTTTTTTGAGAGAATTTGTAGATCTTCTTCTATTTTAGATAATTTGGATTGTGAGAGAATCTAGAGGAGAGTATTAGGTGGCCAGTATCAGTACCACGTCCTCTACTTGATGACCACGATGTTATTAAAAAAATAAAAAAGTCTATAATTAGAGTCAAAATCTAATTTTAGTGCACAAAATATTATTTTAATTTTTAATTTTTTTTATCAATGTTTCCTTCTTAAATCATTTAGTAGTTTTTTAAAACTAGTGCTTCTAAACACATATTTATGTGATGTATTTATGTTCAATTTCATGTTTCAAGAAAAAAAACATTAATGAGAATTGATGGCATAATGTCTGACAAAAATAAAAGACTATGTCAGATATTGATTTTGAGAACTATTAATTTTAACTGTTTAATTCTTACATTCCGTAGTGTGTCGAAGAATATATTTTAACTTATGATATTGTGGGAACCTACATGTAAAATGTCCCTACAGATAGTCGAGTCCATGATAAGGATATCTTTTCTTATCTCATTTTTAAGGATTATATAAACAATGAATCAAAATTTTAAAACTTCGGTTACGATGAGGAAGAAGAGACAAAAGAAATCGGGAAGGAAAACAAAGGAAGAGAAAGAGGAAAAGGAATATATACACATATGTTTATAACAATATTAAAAACTTGAAATAATTTCTTGAAACCAAAATTGTTGCTCAAATAAGCAGAACAAATCACAGTATATGTGAAAAAAAATCTGTTCTTAGAGGAATCAAATGGATGATACCTAGATTTAAATCCGCCATTGAGATAATGTGTAAATATCTTAGAGAGAGAGAGAGAGAGAGAGAGAGAGAGAGAGAGAGAGAGAGAGAGAGAGAAAGAGAGAAATATACTCTTTCGACCTAATAATTTTACCCATTATCCAAGACTATAGAGTTATTAAGATTCTAACATAATAAGTCTAGAATAAGACTACAAGCCCTACCTTATCCGAACTTATTCTGTTTAGTTGCTTGCATCTCTTATTCTAGGTAAAAATGATTTATTCTAAAATGAGAATTGATATAATAACAGCCTTGTTGATACCATACTTGACATAAGATATAAAAGGAGAAAAAAGATAATAGATTTTAAAATTTAAATAGTCGACTTGTGACAATACGATGGGATCTCTTTTTTTCTTTGATATGTCGTGTTATGTTTAGTCTTAAATTTAGTGTCATAAAAGAGCATTCTTAGACATTTTTTTGAGAATATATTAAAATAAACAATTTATTTCATGTCAAGAAAAAGTATTATTTTATCATTTTTCTTTCAAAACAAACTAGAAGAAACAATTTGTTTAGTGTTCAAGAAAGAGCGTTATCACGTCATTTTTCTTTTAGAATAAATAGTTTGAACAAAACTCGAAATTTATTTTAGCTTAAATAAGAATTATTAATATCTATTTTATAATATTATATTTATTCATGAAAATTAGTTTATTTTTCTTATTACAGATAAAGTATCTATTTAGTTATCAAAACAAAAATGTCTTATCCAAATATAAACAATTCCGGATTATTGATCCCAAAAGGAGAGATCCGATTGTCAAATAAGCCTTATTGTCTGCATGTAACCCGTCATTGGACAGTGAAATAAATTTCTTCACAAAGTACTTGTAAGAAAGAATATTTAGGTATTGAGGTCAATTATAGAAATAAAAATGATTTTATCTCATGAGAATGTCAAATACAGAAATAAAATGATTTTATCTCATGAGAACCTATCATGAGATAATTTGTAACTATATTGCTGTAACAAATCCACCGGTCCTTCGTAGTCCGGTTCACACGTACTTTTTCCTCCGATTAAATAGATTAAATCCGGTCGGTTCACTAATTCTCTTCCCCGGCCTCACTACCGTCCGCTTCGTCAGGGCCCGCCGGCCTAGGATGTTGTACAAGCCGGCATCCATGCTACGGTCTGATTTTTTTTTTTTTTTTGTGAATGTGGCCCAGTGGTTAGGTATGTACAACTATTTACAAGTGACCGAAGTTTCAATTCGGAATCTAAGATTTTACTCCAGAATTGGAGATAATTCCGATCAGGTCGATGGGTCCACCTAATTAGGTGACAATTCTAGATCTATCTGATTTCTCGAGAAGAATTCCCACAGATCAGTAGATAAAGATCTCAACAACGTCAAGACTACATGATTGGAGAGTTTTTAGACTCTAACCAAGTTCGAACTTAAGACCTCCCAATTAGAAGGGAGATGGTGAACCAACTGCCCTAGACAGCTGGTTCACTTTGCGTTGCCTTATCTCACTCCCCTTAGAGCTCAAAACATAAAAAACATATGTCATCTATATCTTAACATAGTTGTATGTTTATCTAAATTAAATATAATATTACATTTCAGTATCAAAAAGAAATTTACAGATATTGTTTCTAAAAGTTTATTATTTCTAACTTACGTTATTGTGAAAATTATAATTATCTACATAACAATTTTATGTAATGAAATATAATAAATATTTTATTTGTATATGTATTTAAATTAATAAAAAGTTATAATTTTACGTACCATAAGTTTTTACGCATACTTCCTTATCCTAAGTTGACAAGTTTATCATGTTGTTCATTCATTTTAATTTAAAATAGTTTATGTATATATGTATTTTAATTATAAAAGTTACCACGACGATGACCTGCACAATGAATAATCATACTTTAACACATGTCGAAGTAGAAATTATATTTTTACCATAACGATAACTTTATTATAATTTAGGATAATAGATATACTCTTTCAAAGTACTCATAATATACATTTAGTTTTCTCCTTTACATGCCGAAAGTTACTCAAAAGTCTGATGCATATCAAATTATTTGAACCTTTTATGGTGACTATTTTGATGGCTTAATTCCTTATATTTAATGAATAAGGTTTTTAATTATAGAAGTCATAAATTTTGATAGAGACAGACTTACTACAGCAGTCCTAATTTTTGAATTTTTTGATGGCCCCCATTATATCTTATAGGGCCGTATAATTCGATTTTCAATAGGATGACCTAAAAAAGGATGAAAATCAAGAGCAGACTTCAAGTGAACAATAAAAAATGTTACGATTTTCTTTTTTTTTTTTGGATGGTCCAATGAAAAATCGGATTATACTACCATGTTGATTGGGTTGGGGGACACCAAAAAAGTTTAAGAATTAATTTTTTAAAAATAAAAACATAGCATCAGCTGCCGGTGTAGCAATCCTTTCTCATTTTGATAAACAAATAATTTAAAATTTAAAATATTTTTAAAATATTGAAACTTCTCATTTAGGATGGCATGGAGTTCCATAAAAAGATTTTAACACGTTATGATCTAAAATTCATCTTCCGAGGTTAAATTTATAAAGTGGCTTTAGGCAAAGTTGATATCACTTATATACTACATAATTTTAAAAATTCATCTTTTAACAAAGTTTTAAATAAATTAAATATATTTTTTTCTTATTTGATGGTCAAATGAAGTTCTTACCTTTTTTCATTTCTTAAATTGCAACTGAGATTAGAATGAACTATGGTTCATGCCCTTCCTACCCTTTTATGTTAACTATCTTAATATATGCAATGTGCATCCTAAGTGACATATTTTTATTAAAAATTTATAATATATATAAGAAGCAAATTATAGATTTTTTTCATCTCCTGTTTACTTTGGCCGTTCGGTTTAATTTCTTTCCTCCTGTCCAACTTTTTTGTACGCTCATGTTGCCTTTGTGCGACTGATTTATCTCCACATGTCATCCAGTTTAAGCCTTTAATTTATTTTTACTGTCGTTGTCCAATTTATCTCCATCGGTTCAATGTTTATATGAATAATTGTTTAAAGAGTCTTCGGCTACCTTGTTTGTCTCCTACAAATAGCTCAAAATTGACCTGTGGCGCAATGGACACATTCCCCGCTATCAGCGAAGAGACCCAGGGTTCGAACCCTGCGGGATGCCTCACGTGGATATCTTTTCCCTTCCACATGCTTAATCCGGCTGAATGCTGAGTTTCGAATCCATGACCTTAATTAGGAATTTCCCTCCCAGTTACCACTAGTCTATTGGTTCAAAAACAAACTCCTATCATTCTCACCAATTAATCAATTAATTAATGTGAGGTACACTTGCTGCCTCTATGTACACATATATTCAACATATTTACTCCTTTCATTTCTCTCTTTTCTTAACATGAACTATATTTTTTATAACCTCCTTTTGGGTTGCTTATTAACATGAGGAGTCATTTTGGAATTTCTAAGATATTAACTGTTACAATTTGTCACACTTAAGAGTTAATCTTCATAATGCTAACACTTATTTTTAACATCTTATGATAAGATGGTTATTTGATAGATTTCTTTGCAAAATTCTGAAAATTAACTCCAAAAGAATCATGTATATGCAAAAAATCCATTACATTATAAATGTATGTCAAAAAATTTCCTAAACTCTCTTCTTATTCTAATATAAGTCTTAATTTACAAGTGATATAAGTGGTAATAGACTTGATAGCAGGTTCATTAAAATTGAGGTAGTGAGAGTAGTGTACAATGATAAAATAACAGTTTTTTTTTGCATATATGTATTTGAGTTTTGACAAAGGGTTTTCTATGTATATGAGACTCTTTAGGGGGACTGTCCACTATAGCCCTTCCATGTTAGAAAGACTTTTAAAAACCTTTAAGGAGCTATTCTTAATTTTTTAAGATGTTCATTAAAAAAAAGAGGTTTTAAGAGTAATTTGTAAATATAGATGAATGTCAACATTATAAGAGTTAATATCTAACTATGATAGCTTGTAGTGGTGATACGTAAAAAACTTATAAAATTTATTTTTGCATAGTTGTGAAAAAAAAACTGACTTACTATTAATCATCATAGAAAAATACATTTACCTACAAACTCCTTTTGCATGACATGAAAAAATATTCAAACATTTTTTTCTATTTATTTTGTATGCACTGTTTCTTTTAAATTTATGATATTCACATTTGGCTATATGAATATGACCAATGTCTTTTACAATTGTAATCTAATTGCTCTTCCGACTAATTATTTGTGCACAAAGTCTTTTTTTTCATGAGCCATATTAAACACAAAATGAGAATTTTCACACTCATAAAAATCATACTTACCTATTAATCATCTCAAAAGATGCATGTCTTTAAAGCTCTTCTTACATGACATGAGAAAGTGAATGAAGTATTTATAATTATTTATTTTGTCAAGTCACATTTTATTGTAATTTATTTTTTGATGTTCGCACGTGCCTAGGTGAATTTTAGGAATGTCTTATAATGATTTCATTAATCTGATCATTCTTTATTAATCTTGTTTGTTTACCTTGTCACCTAATTCATATTGAATATCAGTTTTGCTTTATTAATCATTTTTGTCAGCAAAATCTCATTCATTTATCAGCCATTTGGATATAAAGACTTATTCTAGAATAAGATGAAAGTTTACAAAGTTTCCTACATACATGTATAATGCTTATAAAATATATTTAGAATTTTTGGTGACAATCCCTTAAAAGATTCCCTATTTGTAGATAAGCTCATATATGATTCATATTTGCATATAACCCCCTTAACTATAGTGTTATTTGCATGGAACCCCTTTAACTATGTGAGTTTTCTTTGAATTTCACCTGAATTAGAATCTTACATAGAATATTTGAAATCTATTAAATGAAAACATTAATAATATCTTCAGTTAAAGTACAATCACCTTACAAAAAAATCATATAAGCATCCGGCCGTAGCTTGTTGTATATATTTAGCATAAAAAAATTTATTTTTTATTTTTATATAGAATAATAATATTTTAATTCAAGCAAAATTCAAACCAGACCACATAGTTAAGGAGGTTATATGCAAATACCAATATAATTAATGGGGTTATAAGCAAATATGAATTATGCATGGGGTCATATACAAAAGACTGAACATTTTGGGGCTGCAAATGCCCCAATATATTTTTACTTACAAGCACTTCTTATATCGCATGAGAAAAAAAACAAGTATTTTTATCTTTTATTTGTTAGGTCAAATTTTATTTAGTTTTTGAACTAATATTTTTATTTTTGGTTATAAGTGCACACAATATTTATGCACATCTTTCTAAAGCTATCAAAACTAAAGTTGTTATTTTGATTTTGTATGACTTTTTCTTTTTCTTGGAAGAGAGTGACAAATGAATATTTTGATACATATGCTAGTAAAATAGTTTTTTAAGAAAAATCCTATACAAGACATACTCCCTATCAAATAGACACTCGCGCGAAGCGCACTTTATTAACTAATTAATAAAGGAGACTATAATTTTTTTACTAGATGCCTATCAATAGCCTGCTCCTGACCTAATGTTTCATGCACTTCATATGAAGTAATTGAGGTTTGATATTACTATTAAACATTTCCTTAGCAAAATATTTTGTAATATATTATTAAATCATGTCTATTTATTGAGAAATCTTCTATACTTACCTTTTTAAAAAAATAAAAATCACAAACCACACTTGACTTTTGCTTATGAATATATGTTAATTTTGCTTTTGATTTGTGAGAGTTTGAGGACATTGCCTTAAAAATATTTGTAGTATATGGCAAATTTTTGAAATATTTCATAAAAACACTTAGAATATATTAATGAGTTAAATGCTTAATAGTAAAAATGACATCCATTTCTTGAGAGGTCATAGGTTCAATCTTCACTTTCAACGATTGTGCATAAGCATAAGAACGAACTTATAATTTTGAAACAGTCTATATACAAATGCTCTCCACAAAGCAAGACCTATAAGGAAAATATTTCTTCATGTAGTGGGTAAATCGATACTAGAATTATTATATCCGTATAAGTACAGAATAGTCATTCATTTGGAATATCATCGACTAGAAGAAAATATGACATTGTTGGGATATTGACTTTTCCCACTTGTGAGGAATTATACATATTTGGTCAACTGTGCCATTGACTAAAAAAGATAAAACGCACACACACACACACATATATATATAGATAGATAGATAGATATAGATATATTGTTGCGCCCCTATGCGTCCTTAGACACATGAGAGGAAGAGGTGATGAGATACAACACATCATTTTATGGTCAAATGACCTATTTATCCCTCTCCTAATGTGTCTTGGGGTGCACATGGGTGTAGGGAGAAGGCCTAGAGGATCTTGTTCCTTCATCTATATGTGCTCTCTTTTCTATCCACATCTACATTCAACACTTCCACTTTCACTTTTTTTATCTTTCAACCACTTCTCTTTTAGAGATCTCAATTTTTACCTCTACTTCATATATTTGTAATTTTCTATAACTTACTTTTGCTATATGACACGTTTTATCTTTTTACACTTGCTAATATGGCATTTTGAGGAGCTATGTTGGTGCGCTTGTATAATAGAATAGATTAAAATGTTCAATTTGCAATGCAATCTTTCCCCTCTTATTATTCAACACTATTAACCACCTATGACTCTCATCTCCTACTCTTTTTCTAATCCCATACTTGTCTCCCAATACGTGATATAATGGATGGATGCATGTCTCTTCTAGGGGGCTTGCCGGTTCGATCTTACCTACCAACGTGTACAGATGGGATCCCCGTTAAAACTTTGCACATTTCACATGGATCTCTCTCTTAGAGGTGGATCTCTACAAGCTTATTCGTTCTTCATCTCAGAATATATCTTCGCATCTTGGTGGACTTGTACCTTAGTCTTCTGATAAAAACCCCTCAAACCCAGACTACTAGGCCACTTGACAAAAAAAATCTTACTTTTTTTATAGTTATCTTTCAATTTACCTTCTCTCACATATGGTATTACCTCCATTCTTTTAGTTGCTGGCATAACATTGTCCGATGAGAGATTTTCGTTTTATATATATCTTAGCAAATGTTATATCACAACGTAGGACACACAATAGGAGACTCTTTCTCTCTCTTCTTTATCTCTTTTTTCTCTTATCTATCTTTTTTTCTCACATAATAGCTTTCTTTATCAAACCGTCCATTCATGCACAACTCTTGGACTCTCTCTCTAATCTCTCTCTTACACGCCAACTCTATCTTCCTCTCCGCAACTACATCTCTCTCTCATCCATTTTTCAAACAGTAATGACTTCTCTCTCCTCCCAATACATTTCTAACATTTACAAATTCTGCACTTGCTACATCTTAATATAAAAGATAGAGTTGTCTTGACTTATTAATATAGATAGATAAAGTAGACTAGATTATTTTTTAAGGAGAGAGAAATGATTTTCAAATAGAAAGATAAATATGTCTTCTCTCCCACCATCTCCTTCTTTTGGTCACTATGAGGTGGGGTTCTCATATTTAGAATCCCAAATGAAATTTCAAATGTCTAACATAATCATTATAAAGTTATCTTTTTTAACACAGTCTTTAAAATCAAACTTTATTGAATTGAAAGTTTTGACAAATGTTTTCAAATGCTACCATAATCCAATGCAAATATACCAAGACATCTTGACTTTCATATGAAAGAAATTTAAGAGACGAGGAAAAATAAAGATGCATAAGGAATGAGTCCATAGTCTTCGAAAGCTATCTCAATCCGAAGGAGAATAAGAAAGGACAATAAATGATATTACTGCATGTTTTTTTTATAAAAAAAAACAAAGGTAATATAATAAAATATATCTTCACAATTCATTTTTATAAATACTAAAATGAGATTTTGATCATTTAAATTTTCATGAGTAAAACTATATATTTTTGAAATGATGGAATAGGAAATTCTCTATAATGTTCTTTTTCAATAAATATTGCCAAATATCCTTTAAATGCATTTTGAGAGACATTAGATCTTGTCTCGTATATATATATGGAGAAAAGATTGAACATGTCTTAGAATGTTTCTAACTTAGATGATTTTTGGTCAAGGGGCATTGAGCTCATCTATTGAGCCACTTTTTTTTTATGACGGGAAATTTAACACAATAGTGCTTTAGTTTAAGGAAAGTGTTAGAGATCTTAAGATTGAGTCCGATAGGCATCACAATCTTTATGTTTTTTCTTTTCAAGGATAGCAAACTCCGGCGCACATCTTTGGAAGATTAATTGTGAGTCAGGTAAGTCTTGTCTGAATTTAAACTTGGAAATCCGTTATCATGAAATGAGGTTCTTATCAATTGACCCAGTCTAAGTCCTCTTTATTGAGCCACTCAATTAAAAAAAAAAATATTGAACCTTATGTCAATATAGGTTTAGAAGTAATACTTGTTGCACTGAGGGTCTTGTAATATAAGATGTCATTAGTCTACTTAGGCAGGAGTCACATGAGTTATGTAATTTTTTTCACATCAGACAAACATTATTATGGTTGCAAATTTTTGAGAGTGACAAATGAATATATGCGTAACAAATATTCCGTGAGCATGATAAATACTATTTGTCATGCTGCAGAGTATTTATCTGAATTTTTTTTGTCACACTTATAAATCTTTACACACTTGTAAGGATGACAAATACTTTTCAGATAAATACTTCATGTCACGTATATGACACTCACATGTATTTGTCATGCGTAAAAGTTTACACTCATATTTAATATATGTCCAGTTTTTTTTTTTGAACAAGTAGACTAGTGGTAACGGGGAGGGGGATTCGTAACCAAGGTCCTGGATTCAAAACTCGGCATTCTATCGAATTAAGCGTGGGGAAAGGAAAAGACACCCGTAAGAGACACCCCACATGGTTCGAACCCGGGTCTCCCCACCAATGACGGGGAGTGTCTTTTTTGCGCCACATACGTCGACAGTGGCGGACCTAGTTTGTATTCAGTGGGGTCTTGGGATCCTACTAAAATTTTAAAATTTTATTATAAGAATCTTAATCTAATTAGGTAAGCTCCAAATTTAGGTATAAGGTGATCCCACTGAATTTTTTAAATGACCTACAGAATCCCAATTCCACTCGAAGTCTAGTCCCACTGAATCTTTTGCATACTAATTTATATTTATGATTTAATAAAAAAAAAAATCGTCGAGTACATCTGGAAGAAAAATTCATTGTAACGAAACGTATTATTTTTATTAAATTTTTATAATAGTTAAAATATATTTATTTTTAATTTTTAATTTAATATTTTTAATATAACAAAAATAAAGTATCGATAAATTTAACAATGATCCAGTAATTTTACTGGACAAAATTTTTACGTCCGCCACTGAGGGTCGGACTAATATTTGTCCCGTTTGCATGTCAAGGAAACTGTCCAATTCAATTCATATGATCTATGTTTAAGTAGCCCATAAAACTTCAAAATCAACATTAAACTTCTACTTAATTTTCTCAGGGCCTTACACGGCGATCCAGGGCTTTGGGTCTCCTCCCCAGGGTTTAGAGAGAAGGCCATCGCCAAGACCCCGCCCACGGCCACCACGATGGGTCGCATGCACAGCAGAGGGTGAGCTCCCCTTCTCCCCCTTCCTCGCCACCATCCATTTCCTCCCCCAACCCTCACATTTCTGCCTCTCATGGCGTCCTCCTCCCTGCTGCAGGAAGGGCATCTCCGGGTCGGCCCTCCCCTCCAAGCGGACGCCCCCGAGGTGGCTCAAGATCTCCGCGCCGGACGTTGGTTGCTCCCTCCTCTTCTTCCCCCTCTCTTCTCTCTTCCGCTTCGTGTTTTGCTCATCAGAATTCGTTGGCCCGTGGCAGCTGGAGGAGAACATCTGCAAGTTCGCGAAGAAGGGGCTGACGCCGTCCCAGATCGGCGTCATCCTCCGGGACTCGCACGGCATCGCGCAGGTGAAGAGGGTCACCGGGAACAAGATCCTCCGGGTCTTGAAGGCTCATGGTGATGCCCTGGATCATGGAAAAATTTGGGTTTTGTTTCATTTTCCTCGATCTGTGGTGTTGCTGTTTGGGTCATGAGGTTTTGGTGGATTAGGGCTGGCACCGGAGATTCCGGAGGATCTGTACCACCTGATCAAGACGGCCGTGGCGATCAGGAAGCATCTGGAGAGGAATAGGAAGGACAAGGACTCCAACTCCCGGTTGATCCTTGTGGAGAGCAGGATCCACCGCCTGGCTCGGTACTATAAGAGGACCAAACAGCTCTCGCCTGTCTGGAAATAGTAAGTATAAACTCTCTATTGATCCTTCCCAGTTCTTGCGTGCTCTAAGTGTTGGAATATTCCGACATTAGTTCAGGGTCAAAACAAAAATATGCTAAAAAGTAGTAGAGCCCTCTTCACTCAGTGCCTCGTGGTTTTGAGTTGGATGGCCTAATAACTTCAACACTAAGCTGCTCGGGTAGTTGATAAAGCTGAAATGTTGCTCTTGCTGCCACATGATTGCTGTGTTTAAATTTAAAAGCGACATTGCATTTCCTCTCCTCCTTTTTTTAGTTATTATCCAGTTAAGTGAATTAGTGTAAAGTATTGCGTTGGTTTGGATTCCCTCATTACAGTTTTATATAGATGTTATTTGTGATGTGTTACCACAAGGGTCTTTGCCTGCAGCTTATTTAAGGGATGTGCACATCGATTAGTGGTGGTGCTTCAAATGGCAGTTGAAAATTTTGAATTCTGACTTGAATTTGTAGATTTGAAAATGGATCTTGAAACATGAATAAAAGATTTTCATTTCGAAAATGTGGACCCATCGGAAATAAATTTTTCGATAAAAAACTGAAAAACAAGAAACTATAACTCATGTTACGCTGTTCGATTTCTGATTTTTTTTTTATAATGTAATATATATTACATGAGCACTATTGAGTTATTTGAAGGGATTAGTTGTGTTGATAGGGACCAACCTATAACAGTCGAGCTTAGAAATCCAGTGACACATGATAAAATTATATAATTCAAATATTTAATTTATTTAAAGGGCTGATTCCTTTAATAGGGGCCAGCCCGTAGGGTGAAGGCTGTAGGCTTAAGCCATGGGCCTGCCCATGAACCCTTGGTGCCTTGTGTGCCCATCTGTAGAAGCACCTAGAAGTGGGGTTGATTCGTTTATACAGGGCTGTGTGACTAGGGCCGTGTTTGGCGCAGCTTCCATTTGGAATCACTTTTGCATTTCCATGTGGTTATTTTTTATGGAAGTCATTGGATCTTGGAAGCCATTTATGTGGTATTTTACTTGTGTTTTGGCTTCCAACCAAAACCTACAAGGGAGAAGCTTATAAGATTAGAGAAAAAGTGAGATTGTTATGAAAGAGTTGATTTTTGTAACAACCAAAATTAGTTATAACCTCTCTCCCTCAACTCATTCTATGTAAGAAGTGGAAGTCAAAAGTAACTTTCAAGTAGAAGTTTTGCCAAACATGTCCTAGATGTTGGCTAGCTTCCACTTGCATGCTTCCTCTCATGTTTCTTCCCACATCGGGGGACAAGGGTTGGAGGGGGTGTAGCCTTCTATAGAAGGGTCACTTCTATGTTTATCCCTCAAATGAGCGGTGGTCATAAAGGGTGATCCCTCATGGGGTCATCCCTTGAAGGCTGGTGCTGACTCTGCCTTGTTTCACTGAGCTAACCCCTTTCTTATGGCCTCCTAGTTGGTTTCAAGGATAATAATAAGTTTTTCCAATTAAATATTGTAATCAGAATCAACATTTTCAATCTTCATTTTCCAATTAAATGGGCACCAAGGGTACATCCCAAAAGATGGGGCCTCCATCCCTATGTTTAGGTGCCATGTTTCTATCTTCATTTTCAATTCTAAACATTTTTAATAGAGTTAGAAATCATCGTTTCTGTCTCCAACCTGTTTACAATCCTAGAAGTGGCATGGTTCTAAGAGGTGGCCAACTTCCTTAGGGGACAGAGCCTTGGAGCGATTATGGTTGTTTTTGGGAAGATACTTAGTTTATGTATTAAAGTGACCATGGCAGGAATAAAATGAATGGACTGCCTTGCAACAGTTAGTGGTTGAAATTGGGGTTAGAAACACCATTTTTTTGACTCCTTGATAAAAAAGTACCAAATTGAAAATGGAGCAGAGAATGCATGTTTTTGATATTATTTTCAATTTCAATTTTCAATGGAGATTTAACTAAAAATAGATATTTTTACTCATAAAATTCAAAAAGCTTTTGAAATTTCTATCTAAACAATCATTTAAAGTAAAATATTTATAAATGACCACCTTTAGATACTTCCAAGAATAGCCACTTGAGACACCACATATACCTGTCAGGTGACACATTCACACTTACAGTGATTTTATCCCTTGAAATAAGCTGATATTTGTCACTAAGAATGCTGATATTAATGCCAGCATTTACAATGTGAACATTTTAACGACAGCATTGAGAATGCCAAGTTAATTTCTATCAATGGCTCTCTTTCCTTCTTTCCTCTATCTCTCTCCCTCCTTCTTACCCACCCTCCCACCCTATCTCTTTTCATTCATTCACTTTCTTGTTGTCTTCTCTATCTTGTGAATGAGAGAAATGTGGGGGGGAATTAGAGTGATATATACATTTATATATGGGTATGCATGGAGGCCCCAGCTTTTGGGATGTACCCTCTTTTCTTAGAGAGAGGGAAGCAGGGGATGAGAGAGAGATGCTGGGGGAGGGGAAGATGGTGTAGGAGATTAAGGTATCTTAATTTGGCATTGTCATTGCTGATAATGACACAGGCATTGTGGACTGAGACTAATGTCGGCATCTTTAGCGTTGAGCTTATCTTACTTTAAGAGGGGGGGGGGGGGGGGGGGGGGAGAGCACCTACATGTGTTTCTCGGCAGTAATATGTCATTTGATACATCTAAATGCCATTTCAAGTGGCACAATGAAGCTCACAAAAAAGACGTTAGGGGGGTTGGTCCTATAAAGGGGTCAAACCTCTTCTGGGCTCTCCCATAACTGGGCAAGCCTGAGCCATATAGGCTGCCCCTCCCATTAAGAGGATCGATCCTATTGAATAATTCATAAGAAGTTGGGTGCGGAAAAATATATAATTCTTTTGTGTTTCCGAATGTTTGTTTAGAATCTATTTCTGGTAGTATTATATATTGGGGGAAAAATTATGCATGTTTCTGAATACTATTCTGAAACATCAGAATTCAGAATCTTGGACCACCATTTGTATCGTAAGGAGTTCTTTACATTCTCAAATATTTTTATGAGGAAATATAATGTCATGGGAAACATTTTCTCTAAAACTGAAGAATAACAGGAAATAGTTTACTGGAAAGAAAAAAACACTCATTTGTAAATTTTGTAAGAAAATAGGTGGGAAGTAGAAAGATGTGTATTTTCATGTGTGGAGAGAGGAAAAGGAGGAATGGAAAGTGAGTAAAGAGAGGTAGTGGAGTAGTGGAGAGTGAATGGGAAAAGATTTCCCAGATTCTATTTCTCCATGGCATGTATTTTGGGGGAAAAGATATATCCTAGGCATCTGGGAAATATTTTCCCAACTACCATCTTTACGTGTTTGCAAAACATGTGAAACTTAGGTGTGAAAAGAAAAGAATGGGAAATTTTGAGCATTTTAAATACCTCCTAATTCTGGACATGTTAGGTAGGGCTGGATAGAAGGAGCAGCGATTGTGATTTGTCAGTCTCTTGGTCTTCTTCAGCTGATAAGAATAAACTGTAAAGAGCCCCCAGAAAAAGGAAAAGAGGAAAAATGAAGAAGAAATCACCAAGAGACCAAATATCAGCTAGCTTGGGGGTGTTGACATGATTTGAAATTGTTTCCTTCCTTTCTATATCTCATGTGAATGTTAAACCCATCTTATTAGATTGCTTATGTACCAGAAATGCCAAACCAAATTTAGTTATGTTGGTCATTGACCTGTTTATCCTTGAAAAGGGTTGACAACAATAAACCAAAATATACAATGCGTGTGTTGCACTAGACTGTTGGAACATGTGGACAACATGCTTTTTGTTTTCTTCTATCATGGCATTTCTTTTCACTTCCTACTTTATTATTTTCAAGAATGGCAGGTTTGGGGATTAGGCACAGATTGATTGGCTCTAGGTTGATCCTGATCCAGCCTGTTTAGATGAAATGGCACAAATGTTATATGGAAAAAGCTGAAAGACCTACCTGAAAGTAAATTGTCCAATGTGGTCATCTTAAACTGAATGCCAAGTTGTCCAATGTTGTGGGGTGTGTGTTTTTTTTTTTTTGGGGGGGGGGGGGGGTTTAAATGTGTGTGCATCTTATCTCACTTCTTTGGGAGGGGGGGGGGGGTTTAAATGTGTGTGCATCTTATCTCACTTCTTTGGGAGGGGGGGGGGGGGAGATTGTACTTACTTTTTTTTCCTTTGGTCTCATTTCAATAAATATTGAACTGCTGTTTTCATTTATAGCTTGTCTCTGTACATACCTAGCTGGTCTTGATTATTACCCAATATCTATACGTGCTATTATATACTATTTATACATTTAGTTGTTGTGGTATATTCTGCCTTTCTGGATATATCAATCAATTGGTGCCCTTCCAGAGTTCCACAAAGTTGAGGGCACATTAAGAAAAGAATTGGAATACCATTCTGTAATTAGAGAGTTAAGTCTTTCTTTTTGGAAGTTACGTTTTCAGTTGGTTGTTTCTTCCATTCCCTTGTGGGGTGTTCTGTATTCATTTTGGAAACAAGTGCACAATGTTTTGGGGATTCTTGCAGGGTTTTTAAAGGAAGTGCAATCTGTGCATATTTCTCTTTTTTTAATTAATAATATGCAGTACTTTCTAATATGAATTAATCACATCACCCCCACTCTGATGTTTTTCTTTCCCTATATATATATATGTATATATATATATACATATATATATATATACATATATATATATATACATATATATATACATATATATATATATATATACATATATATATATACATATATATATATATACATATATATATATCACCATGCGATGCACGGTAAAATATTAAATTTGAATAAACAGGTTTTAGTTTTGGCGGGAAAATAAAAACTCTGTTTTAGTAAATTCTTTGTAAAGAGAGATAGAAAATAGGAATTCTATTTTAGTAATTCTTCATAGAGAGAGAGAGAGAGAGAGAGAGAGAGAGAGATTCCCCGCTGCCACATGTCCTAATTTTAGTTTTGGCGGAAAACAGGAACTCTATTTTAGTATCATAGTATATATATACACACACACACATACATACGTGCATACATACATATGAGGACGGATTCCTAAAATGAGGTAACAAGAAAGTTTCCTATTACACTCTCTTTACCATTGGATCACACAAATACACATCAAATGGTTAAAAAGATGACAAGTGGAGTGTTTGTAGAGGTGCCTTCGGCACCTAAATTCACAGACTGAATGAGTGGTACTAGTAGATGAGAGAAAATTAAATAAAACTTAAACTCTTCCTGGCCATCTGATCAGCATGACCCCGTTGATCAGACGGCAGCACCATTCACAGTGCTCAAGCGTCCCTTCTGCAATTGAGTGCTAAAACCAGGAAGGTGCACTTGAGCGCTGTGAATGGCACAAGTAATCCACTAAATGTGGGATTTTTCAGTGGGACCCCTTCTTTCTCTTTCTTTATTTTAAATTTTATGGTCATTTGATGCGGGACAGCTAACATACTCACTAGCGGTGGTAAGAATCAGCAACAATCATTAAATTATTAGGTAGATGCAGCTTAGTCGCACAGTTGTTTAGTTAGATAACCATGCCAGCAAGTAGAAGTAGCTGAGTAGCCGTCCTCTCGCGATGAGAAAGCGTAGGATCGTTTGGTAGTTGAGGAACTACCACAAATCTAGGAATTAAGTCAACCCAAAGTTCTGTCGGAACTCGGGATCGGTATAACACACTCACAACCAATAGTGATAATGAATCACGGGCTAGGTCCTATCTCACGATTCAGCGGCAGATAAAAGCAAATATGTGACAAGCAACCTAACCCATGCAGTTTTTTAATTTTTTGGAAATTTTTTCTCTCTCTCTCTCTCTCATATATATATATATAATATTAAATATGAATAAACAGATTTAGTTTTGGCAGAAAAATAAAAACTCTGTTTTAGTAAATTCTTTGTAAAGAGAGATAGAAAATAGGAATTCTGTTTTAGTAATTCTTCATAGAGAGAGAGAGAGATTCTCTCGCTGCCACGTGACCTAATTTTAGTTTTGGCGGAAAACATGAACTCTATTTTAGTATCATAGTATATATACACACACACATACATACATGCATACATACATATGAGGACGGATTCCTAAAATGAGGTAACAAGAAAGTTTCCTATTACACTCTCTTTACCATTGGATCACACAAATAAACATCAAATGGTTAAAAAGATGACAAGTGGAGTGTCTGTTGAGGTGCCTTCGGCACCTAAATTCACAGACTGAATGAGTGGTACTAGTAGATGAAAGAAAATTAAATAAAACTTAAACTCTTCCTGGCCATCTGATCAGCATGGCCCCGTTGATCAGACTGCAGCACCATTCACAGTGCTCAAGCGTCCCTTTTGCAATTGAGTGCTAAAACCAGGAAGGTGCACTTGAGCGCTGTGAATGGCACAAGTAACCCACTAAATGTGGGATTTTTCAGTGGGACCCCTTCTTTCTCTTTATTTATTTTAAATTTTATGGTCATTTGATGCGGGACAGCTAACAGACTCACTAGCGGTGGTAGGAATCAGCAACAATCATTAAATTATTAGGTAGATGCAGTTTAGTCGCACAGTTGTTTAGTTAGATAACTACGCCAACAAATAGAAGTAGCTGAGTAGCCGTCCCTCTCGCGATGAGGAAGCATGGGATCGTTTGGTAGTTGAGGAACTACCACAAATCTAGGAATTAAGTCAACCCAAAGTTCTGTCGGAATTCGGGATCGGTATAACGCACTCACAGCCAATAGTGATAATGAATCACGGACTAGGTCCTATCTCACGATTCAGCGACAGATAAAAGTAAATATGTGACAAGCAAATCGTGGTGAGAGGGCTAGCACGTACCTCCACGCTGGTGCATGGGAGAAGATCACCCGGTACTTGTGTACCACCTTCCAAGTACAATAAAATAATGGTCCACTCCTCGCAGGGATGTAAAAGGCTACAATAAACACAATAAGTAAACACAACAGCTGACGGGTCAGCGGCGGCACGAAGGCCGCTGGTAGGGTGCCTCGGGAAGTGTGCAACAACATTGACACTCTGGAATGTTGGCACGTAACTCGAGGTGACTGACTCGGGCCTTAGGATGCGCGATCAGAGTCCTCGGTGTGCGTGCAGCAGTGGCACGCAAAACGAGGCAGATCGGGATGTTGGTTGCTGCATAATCGTGCACCGAGAGGTTGACACGCAAATCGAGGCGGCTGATGTGGGTCTCAGGATAGACGATCGGGATCCTCGGTATGCGTGCAGAAGTGGGATGCAAAACGAGACAAATCTGGGATACAACACACTAGATCTGAGTTGACCTCTTCGAGACAAATCCAACGACGTAAATGGCATGCGTATCGGAGCACAGACGAGATCGTGACGCTAGCAGTGCGATAAAACACTTGTTGCACCGCCGGGTACACTGCACTGGACCAGGTTTGAACCTGGCTCGACCCAAATTGACCCTGGGCTGGAACCAAGATTGAGCCAGGTGGCTCGGCCACTTATAATTAGAACCAGAAACCCTGGGTTCGACTATGGCTCGGACCACTTTGAAAATGGCTCGAACCCAAGTTAGCCAACCTGGTTAAACCAGGTTTACCTCCTTTAAAGAAGCACATGCCCCTCCCCTTTTCCTTGCCCTCCTCTCTCTTATTGTTTTTTTTTTTCTTTTCTTCTTCTACCCTAACCCAACCAGAAACGAACCAGATGTGGGGGCCTTTGGACAGCAGCGGGTTGGAGGAGCGATGGGGACTGCAACGGCGCCGACGGCGGTGGGAGCCGGCGACGGCAGCTGCAGTGGATGCGGCTGCGGGGGACTGCGGAGAGGCCGGCAGCTGCGAGGAGCGATGGCGACAGCAGCGGTAGTAGTGGCTGCGCCAGCCGGTGACGGCAGGGGAGGTCGCTGCAGGCGGCAGCGACAGTGGAAGCCGGCGACGACAGCGCCAGTCGCCTCTTCTTCGACGTCCTCCTTTTCTTCTTCTTTTGTTTGGGCAGCAGGGGCATAATCCGACGATGGGGAAGAGAGAGGGGTTTGGGGAAAGGGAACCGGCCGGTGTTGCACCGGCGGGCGGTTCTCCCACGTCACACCGGAGCAGGGGGATCCCTCGGCGTAGCACCGAGGAAGAGGGGTGGGGGTCTCCGTCGCAGAAATCACACAAACAGGTAAATTTTTTTTTCTTCAAATTTCATCATCTCCTTTTCTTATGAAAGAAAACATACATATATAGAGAGTGGATTTGTAACCCCTGACCCTAGAGATTCCCCTCTTCTACCGTTACAATCCACATACCTAAGAGTCCTAATATTAGAAAAAATACATAATGGACAATAAAGGGTCCTAACAAAAGAAAATAGTGGTGTCTCATGCCTCACATAGGCTCTAGCTCGTCCCCAAGCCACAACGATGCCGGAAGGGCCCTCCGACAGCGGTAAACAAGGTCCGGGTGGAACCGGATCGTAGCTCGGGTGTCCTCACCATCATTAGATCTAAATCTAACGGTGCATTAGATCTAAATCTAATGGTGGATAGAAATTGGTTAACAAAAACTTCCCTGCTACACTGTTTTGGAATTTTTTCCATATAATATATATATAGTGATGCTACTGTGCAGCCAGCCTATCTGGTGCTGTTTGGCTGTACAGCACTTTTGACCGTCAGATTTCGTAATGGATAAATTAAAAAATAAAAAATAATAAGAATAAGGAAACGTTGCGGCACCTCTGGCGTCAAAATTCACAGGAGGGCCGTGATGTGCCTTTTGTTGGCCCTCCGATTAAGATCGGAGGACTGCGCGCCCTTCCAGCTGTGTGCGGGAGCTCCTGTGCGCCCTTCCCGCCGCACACTGGAGCTCCTGTGCGTGGCAGCTAAGATGTAAAGGGGGCGCTGGGAGGTGTACTTTGTGGCCATGGTCCTGCCTTTGGAAATTGTCTTAGTTGTTTCTCTGTTCCTTTATTCTTAGTCAGGGAGCTTGATGGGAATCCGAGACCAATGCAAGCTTTGTTGTGCTCGGAAGCTTCCCAAAGCCCGTCTGAAATGTAGATTATTTTTCGATGAGTCCTTAGATATTTTATTTGGCCCGTCTAGAGTTTATTTAGCATATTTTCTATTTTTCTGGATTGTAGGTGCAATTTTCTATTTTTTAGGGTTTTTTAGTACCAATTTTTACAATAATTATCTAGTTAGAGATGTCTTAGTCCGTCTTAGAGTTGAGTAGTCAAGTTTGAGTCAGAAAGGTCCCTAAACACTATATATATACTTGTAATCTCTCTTTTTAATTAATGGATGATTATTATTATGAATTCGTGAATCTTTTGTGTTCCTTTCTGTGATGGAGAATATGACCCTGCAACGGAGTCGAATTTACCCTGTGACGGGCCGGGTGTGATGCCCTAGCCGTCAGTGCAACACCGAAGGCCTCCCCATTCCCATTGCGATGCCAGTAGGCTCTCCAACCCCCCCTTCTCCTTTGCTGTCCTCCATCAGAGCCTCTTTTGTGGGCTGTTTTGTCATCATCCTTGGTTGTAGTTTGTTTCTAGTCTTTTGTGAAACTGAAAGGGATAATTTCATATCAACCACTTTTATATGTCAAACTTCAAACATGTCATATTTATTTGCTTCTTATCCCATATGCCATCTTAGAATGGATAATGTTTAAATTGCCACAATGATGGCATATTTTGATATTTATAAATATTTCATATATGTTACTGCAGTGGCATATTTGACAGATAATACTATTTTGCAAGGGTATGTAGATTAATTTTGTAAATAAGCATGGCATTTTTGTTATTTAACATACAAGAAGTGTTAATATGAAGTTATTCCAAACTGACGGTACAATTTTTCTTTCCTCTGTCACACATCTTTTTGAGCGCTATAGATGCTGCAAGCTTATTTTTTAATGAAAATAAGAAATTTCCATTATGTTTGTAAGCATGAAAGGAATTCATTGTGAAATGTGACCAAGGCTATCAATTATTTTAGGTTGACTATGTACTGTTGATTCATTTCAGCTCCCTCTAGCAACATCTGTAAAATTGGGATATTCAAAGAACAAGGTTTTATGCTTCTTGGGTCTATTATAATTTTTGTGCATAGTTTAAAAGCCACGAGTTCCATGTGTTGTGGGAGAGACCACATGATTTTCTTTTTATGTATTTGGAGGGGATTTTTTTTTATTTTTGATATATGGCTGAAATTATTGAGAAGATGTTTAAGTGTTCTTTAATTAGATCTCTCATTCCAACTGATCTCAATGGATATAGAAGTTGGTGCACGAGATTAGTGGGATGTATGGCTAGGTGGGTACTTTCAGGGGAACGCTGTACCATTTATCATCTTCTAGGAGGACTGGATTTGCATCTCAAATAAATAAATTTGTAATTGATAGTGGACTGGGCAGCACAATCCATTTTACAGATCTCGAAAGTCCCTGATAAGAATGTCCTCACCCAAAGCAAAATATTTTTTTACCGGTAGGATCATGTATGAGCTTTACAAAAAGTATCATCCTTGAAAGAGTATGTCAATGTGTCATGCCCAAGAAGGTGAGAGTATATCAGTCCATTTGTTCTATGTACAAGTACCACCAAAAATCACTCCAAGGAATCTGGTATAATGCAATGTTACTGTTGAATTTATGCTGCAAGCTTTCTTCGCGAGACTCTAGCCCTCTTGGTTGAAGAGACCTTGATAGACTGGTCCTTCAGTGTGATGGCTTTTTGTTTAACCATTGATGGCATTACAAAATAACCATGTTGCATACCATGAGTACAGTTTATTCAACATGAGTGTCTTGATTGCACCAAGTGATATCCAATTGAAGTTCATTTTGGTTGACTAGTTGATTCAGCTGCTTTATGTTTGAACTGTCTAGTTTTTTATACACAATGATCTTTTGTTATTGGTTATTTCTGAGAAGAATTTTCCAATGCCTATTTTGTTTGAAATTGTGTTATCATGAGGTAACCTTGTTTTGTAAATTTGAAACTCACAACATGTGTTTTGTTTTGAATTGGGTTTTTCGATTAATTTACAATTTTGAAGTTCTAAGAACATGTTTATTGCTGTACTTGATATCTTTCTGTCAGTTGCTTCTCTTAATGCATCATAATTGTTCCTCTCTTTTGTCATTGTTTTGCAGCGAGTCTACCACAGCAAGCACACTTGTAGCCTAGGGTTCATAATGGATTGTGGATATACTCTCAAAATCATGAGACATGGTTTCCTTTGGAATGGTGATCTCAACTTTGCCAGTTATGGAGCTGGTGTGTCCATCTTAAGCCGAGCAAAGCGGAACCCTTCGAATGTTTTCAAATGGGATCAAATTGAAGCAGTTTCAAATTGAACTTACCACCAGGGCTAGCACTTTTAGAATGAGGAGGATTGTTCACCTTGTGAAACCCTAAAACTCTCGAAAGTCGGAAGGTCTGATTGCGCAGGTGCCGTTAGTTTAGTTTTGGGGTGAAGTCACTGGTGGAAGGTCATAGATCACAGAGAATTCCTTCTCATTCTAAAATAATGTTCACGTGAACTATGGACATGGCAAACCCTGACTAGATACTTTACAGAGCTTGTAGCTAGTTTTGTTCTCCTTGTGAAATATGCAGCTAAAGAGACTAGTTTCTTGACATATTTTCTTAACAGCTAAAGAGACTAGTTTCTTGACGTGTAGCAGATGGGGATGCGCATTGAAAAAAATAATTCTAGTATCTTTCCTTAACTGAAGGTTATAGGATTTACACGGATAAACATTAAAGGTTAAGGTTAATTTATTTTTTAAAAAAATAAGAAATAACGTTGGATATCTTATAGTTTGATAATTTATTTGTTTATGTTCAAGAATATTGTATGTAATATAATGAGAGGTATACAAATGTGTGCATTAGGGATACAAATGGTTTGGATTTGGTGCGGATCTAAGGTAGATCCATAATCATGTCCTTTAAGGTATTAGTTCAGAATTACTATCTGTTAATTGTCCTATAAGTTAACAATCAGTCAGATAATCAGATCTTAATGTACCATACGTGTTCGGTCAGTAAAAAGTTATATCAGTTTTGTGCCTCTCAGTGAAAAAAGACTATTCGTTAACAAGCTAACGAATGGTCAGATAATTGGGTTATTAGTTACCATTTGCATCCCTAGTGTGAGGAATATTGGCATTCTTTCGATGACGATGATGATAAATTAGAGAGCCGATGGAACTATAGTGAAAGAGAACGAGGAAGATAATGAATGGGAAGAACGAAACTAGCCTTTTCCAAGTTTCTAAGAAGAGAAACTAATGATTCAATTATCAAGAACTACAACCTCACTTAGTTTATTTTTTATGTAGGATACATAGTTTAAACTAAAGAAGGTCGAAACTATATGTTTGATTCTGCTCTATTTGGAGCATTCTTTCTTCTTTATGTTTTTGGACCAGTCTTTCCTTTTTTTTTTAATACTCATTTCTTTTAGACCTTTTTCATTTGTTGATTTTTTTGAACTATTACAATGGAAAATAGATTCTCTGTCTATAGCTAATTAGACAATCAACATTGTTCTAAGATTAGATGTCAGAGAATACATATAAATGCATAATAATACATTCTTTCAACGTACATGCCGATAGAGGGATCCTTTCTCCTCTGGCCGCAAGAGTAGAAACTAGTGGCGGGATCCCTACTCTCGCCGCCGACGAGCAGCAGAGGTCCTCCGAGGGTGAGGTGAGGCAAATGCCAAGGCCAGCGAAGGGCCTCTCGCCAACCTCACATGGTCTCTCTAATAAGGCCATCTCACTGTAATGTCAAGTCATGAGAGCAACATGAATAGCATCATAGCTTACCTCTTCTAAATTTGTTTTCCTTTCATGGGATCTACTCTTGCCCTGTCCCTTTTCTCATTGTTTTAGAGGATTTGCTTATATATAACAGGATCCTCAGGCTGCAGTAAGCTTACTTTATTGAATTCTGGTAGAATGCATTGTCTATATCTTTAATTCAATATGCGTCTTTCACTTTATTTGTAAGGTCACCAAAGCCAAGATGGCACTAGCGGATGCCACTTGGAGACCTTTTTTTGTCGTTGTAGCAATTCAACATTTAGATCACTAAGATGAAAAGTGGTTTAGGAGTCACCACTCGAATGACAGATTTAGGGACCTAAATTTTTTAAGAAAAATATGATACAAGATTAGACCCTGTAGCTGGTTTTTTTAGAGTTGGCTTCTCCTGATCTAATCAAGTAAATGAATCTTGATGAGGCAGAATCCGATTCGGTCCATTAAAATAAGCCCAAACCCAGTTCAGCTCAGCAGCACCAGTAGAAGGCCCTCAGCAGGCTTCGGCCCATCAGCGGCCCAACAGTCCTCGGCCCGTAAGCGGCACAGTAGCCCTCGGCCCAGCAGGCTTCGGCCCATCAGCGGCCCAACCCCCTTCGGCCCAACAGCTGTGTTCGGCCCACTCCGGTGGAGGACTAGGCACTATGGCGGTTTACTAGTAAGCCCGGAACATAGTCCTATATCGGCTGTCACCATTAACCATCCTCTATCCTTCGCTATAAATACACCGCTATTTATTGCCAAAGGTATGTCTTCGTGACCCTCAAGGACCATAGTCCAAAAAGCATTAAAGTTACTCTTTGCCTTCTGAATCGAATCATCTTCAAAAGCTAACTCAACCGTCGGAGGAGGTTCCTAAGGGCCGAAGCCCGGGACTCCTACTGACCGGTTTCTTCTTCTTTCCCTCCTGCAGGGGCTCGGTTCGAATCATCGCCGACCTCCCAGAGTCGGTCTCGGCCGCCGACCTCGGACTCCTCCCTCCGGTCTCGACGCCGTGCGCCGGCTGCCCCCCCTCGACCGAAGGAGACTCAGTTCCGCGCTGTCTGCCCGTCAGCCGAAGGAACCTCGGCCCCACCATCCGGAGAGAAGCCAACCTCCGATCGAGCGACTCTCGGCCTCGGATCTTCAAACCGCGTCTCTGCGTCCGTCGCCTTCCGGATCCCTGTCGGGCCTCTTACACCGATCCGACCCAGCTCCGGATCCAAAACTTCGGATTCCAGCTTCGGAATCCGGTCGTGATAGCTTCGGCTACATCACGTGGCGCCGTCTGTGGGAAACAAACAAAAAAGTCATGTCTCAACGACCTGTAACCCGACGATCCGGACATAATGAAGCAGAGACACGGGAAGCCTCGGCACAGCTGTTGCCCTCTGAAGGCGCCCCTTCTGCTCCACCGAGCGTGGCTCTGCCCGCTATACCAGAGTCCCTCGCTGCAGAAGACCGGGTGGGAGTGCTCCAGCAGCAAATGGCAACGCTAGCCGCTGTCGTCACATCCCTCGCGCCTCTTCAGGAGATGGCATCCGCCATCGCCTAGCGCATGGGATTGCTGGGACAGCTTCCTCAGCAAGCACAGCTCCCCCCACTCTACCCGGTCCAAGATGCAAGGTTCCGGCCAGCGCCCACACCGGTTTCCCCCGACGAAACCGCTACGGCGCGCAGCGAGCCCTCGGCCCTACCTGCCCGAGCTCCTCGCGCCGACCGCATAACGGAGCAAGGCTATACTTGGTCAGAATTCCGCCCGGCCAAAACCAGAGGACAATCAGTCGCCACCTCAACCGCCCCGGACCTGGACCGACGGCTGACAGCAATGCGAAAGGAAATGCAACAGATGGTGTCTCGGCCATACGGGGCGCCCCTTGCTAGCAACATCCTGGAGCAGACCCCGTTCACGCCAGAGCTCCTGGCTACCGAGGTACCTCCCAACTTCAAACTGCCAAAAGGCCCTCTCTACGACGGGATGACAGATCCGGTCTGTCATTTCCAGAGATTCAACACATACCTCTCGGTCCGAGGGGTCGCCGAGGCAGTCCGCTGCCGACTTTTCCCCCTCACCCTTGAGAAGACTGCCCTAACTTGGTTCGAGACACTGGCCCCCAACTCCATCCACTCCCTAGTCCAGTTGGGCCAGCTATTTATCGACCAATTTTATGACGCCACCCGACAGTGTAAAACTTCTGCCAGCCTGCTAGCCATTCGGCAAGGCCCCACCGAGACTCTCCAGGAGTATTTTACCAAGTTTCGGACCGAGGCCGCCCAAATCCCAAACCTTGATAACTCGATTGCGGTCTCGGCCGTGATCAGCGGGTGTCGGGACGAAGGGCTCCTCGGCTCCATCGGGAAGCGCCATCCCCCTACCTTCCAGGACCTCGTAGCCCGGGCCCACAAGTATATCAACCGGGAGGCCCTGATGATGTCCAAAGGTAAAGGCGCAGCCGAAGCAGCCTCGGCACCTGCCCCCCAGGTGGTCCGCCCTCGGCCCGAAGATCAAGAGCCCTCCCGAAAGCGATATCGCAGGGAGGAGTGGGACCAAGAGAGGCGACGGGATCCGCAACCGCGGTACCTTCCGCTACCCGCTCCCCCTTCCCGAATGCTCATGGAGGTGAAGGGCATGATCCGACGGCCGGAGCGCATCAAGACGGATCTTCGCCGGAGGGATCCCGGCAAATACTGCGAGTATCACCGGGAGATCGGCCATACGACGGACGAGTGCCGGCACCTTCGGGAAGAAATCGACCGCCTCATCCGGGAAGGTAGACTGCCGCAGTTCCGGCGAGAGCAGCCCCCACCGCAGCGGAACCGGGACGTCTCCGAGACGGCCAGGCCACAGCAGCCCCTGGAAAAAGGAGCTGCTCCTCCGCCAAAGATCACCTCGGCCCCGGTGGAAGCATCCCATCAAAGACCCAGCTCTGGGTCCATTATGATGATATTCGGAGGCCTGGGAGAAGGATCAAGGCGCCGGCAGTGCAGCGCTGCCACTATAGCGACGATCGATGTCGAGCCGAAGCGGCCTCGCCAAGAAGATATTACCTTCGGCTCAGAGGACCTGACTGACATTCAGGTTCCTCATGACGACGCCCTCGTCATAAACGCTGTAATAAACAGTTACGATGTACATCGTATTTTTGTCGATAATGGAAGCGCCCCGAACATCTTATTTTACGATTGCTTTGTAAAGATGGGATTGAGTGAGGCTAATATGAAGCCTCACCGGAGCCCCCTCTTCGGTTTTAATGGTTCGCCCTGCCGAGTAGAGGGCATTGTCCGACTCCCTGTAACCATAGGTTCCGCCCCCCGGCAACTAACCGTAGAAACGGATTTTGCCGTTGTAAAGATCGATTCAGCCTACAACGCCATCTTTGGCCGAAGGCTAATCGGCGGGGTCGGAGCCGTGCCTTCGTCTTTCCATCAAAAGCTAAAGTTCCATACTAGCCACGGAATAGGCGAGGCCAAGGGAAATCAAGAAGCAGCTCGGCAATGCTACATGATTTCAATCAAAGGGAAGGCTGCAACCGAGTCCCTGGCGATTGAATCATCAGCCAAGGCGTCCCCGGGAGAAAAACTCGTCGCCATTCCGGTCCCGGGAGGCGAAGGACGAACCCTGATGATAGGCTCCGGCTTGGGGAAAACCGAAGCGGAGAAGCTCACCGAATTCTTGAAAAAGAATCTCGACATCTTCGCCTGGTCTCCGATAGACATGCCCGGGGTCGACCCGGAAGTAGCGGAACACCGACTACACACCGATCCCGACCAGCCCCCGGTTAAGCAAAAGCGGCGTACCTTCAATCAGGAAAGGAGAGCCGCCATCCAAGCCGAAGTGCAGAAGGGGCTGGACGCCGAGCACCTCCGAGAGGTGCATCACCCAGACTGGATCGCCAACGTAGTGATGGTGCCGAAGAAGGATGGCAAGTGGCGAATGTGCGTGGACTTCACCAACCTTAACAAGGCCTGTCCGATGGATAGCTTCCCGCTACCTCGGATAGATCAGGTGGTGGATGCAACCTCCGGCCACGAACTCCTGAGCTTCCTCGATGCCTATTCAGGCTATCACCAGATCCGAATGCATCCGGATGACGAAAGCAAAACCAGCTTTATGACCGATCTAGGCCTATATTGCTATACCCGGATGCCCTTCGGCGTGAAGAATGCCGGCGCGACATATCAGCGCCTCGTCAATAAAGTGTTTGCCCCGCAGCTCGGCCGCAACATGGAAGTCTATATAGACGATATGCTGGTCAAGAGCCGCGTCGCTGCAGAACATTTGGCCGACTTAGCCGAGACGTTCTCCGCCCTGCGGCGATACAAAATGAAGCTGAACCCGACCAAGTGCGCCTTCGGGGTAGCCTCCGGGAAGTTCCTCGGCTACATGGTCACCCACCGGGGGGTAGAAGCTAACCCCGAGAAGGTTTCGGCCATCATACAGATGCGCCCTCCGGCAAACCTCCGAGAGGTACAGAAGCTAAACGGAAGGATCGCAGCCCTAAGCCACTTCATGTCGAGGGCGGCGGATTACTGCTTCCCCTTGTTCAAGCTGCTGAAGAAGGCCAATAGCTTCGATTGGTCGGATGAGTGCCAGGCAGCCTTCGACCAACTGAAGGCCTACCTCTCCAAAGTCCCCATTCTGTCTAAGCCAGTCCCCGGGGAGCCTCTGAGCCTTTACCTCGCGGTATCCGAGACAACTGTCAGCGCCGTCCTCGTCCGAGAACAAGACGGCATTCAGAAACCAGTCTACTATACCAGCCGAGCCCTTCAAGGAGCAGAACTCCGGTATCTCGCTCTAGAAAAATTGGCTTTAGCCCTCGTCTCGTCCGCGAGGAGGCTCCGGCCTTATTTTCTTGCCCATTCGGTAAAGGTTCTCACCGACCAGCCCCTAAGGCAAGTTCTCTCCCGGCCGGAGGTGTCCGGCAGACTGGCAAAATGGGCGATTGAGCTAGGAGAGTTCGACATTTCCTATGCGCCTCGAATAGCAATAAAAGCCCAGGCATTAGCCGACTTCATCGCCGAACTCACTCCCAGTGCTTCCTCGGCACCTCAGCCCGAAACCAACGTATCCGAAGCCGAGGGCACTTCGGCTCACATACCGGCGGACGAGTGGCAACTTTATGTAGACGGCTCCGCGTGCTCCACGGGCAGCGGCGCCGGATGGATCCTGGCATCGCCCGAAGGGGTCGTCACGGAGTACGCGTTACGCTTCTCCTTTCCAGCCACCAATAACGCCGCTGAGTACGAAGCCCTCATTTCCGGCCTCCGGGCCGCAAGGAAGCTCGGCGTCCGGAACCTAAAGGCCTTTAGCGACTCTCAGCTGATCGCCAGTCATGTTTCCGGGGAATACGAAGCTCGGGATGCGATAATGGCATCTTATCTCCAGGTGACTCGTAAGATCCTCGCCCAATTCGATTCCTATGAAATCGTACGGATCCCGAGAGCCGAGAATGCCCGAGCCGATGCCCTTTCTCGGCTGGCGTCAACCCAAGACGGGGGAGGAGGCCGAATGATCCTAGTAGAGGAACTCGCCGAACCAAGCCTCGGCGAGCCTGAGGTCATGCAAGTAACCGAGGCTGAAGCCGAGACCTGGATGACTCCCCTTGTCTCTTTTCTCCTCCGAGGAGAAGTCCCGCCCGATTCAAGGGAAGCGAAGCATGTTCGGCAGCGCTCATCTCACTTCCTTCTTCTTGACGGGCTGCTGTATAAGAAGTCTTTCGGCCGACCGTTGTTACGGTGCCTCGGCCCGACCGAAGCCGACTACGCCATGAGAGAGGTACACGAAGGGGTATGCGGAGCACATGCGGGAGGAAGGGCCCTGGCTCACAAGCTTTTGAGGCAAGGATACTGGTGGCCGACACTCCGAGACGACGCTTTAGCGCTCGTACGGCCCTGTGATCAGTGCCAGAGGTTTAGCTCCCTCATCCACCAGTCAGCCACCCTTCTGACCCCCCCTATCCGACCCCTGGCCTTTCACTCAATGGGGAATCGACCTCCTGGGGCCTTTTCCCATCGCCACCGGCCAAAGGAAATTTCTCATCGTGGCAGTAGACTATTTTACCAAGTGGGTAGAAGCCGAACCCCTCGCGTCAATAACCGATGGCAATGCTTGGAACTTCGTATGGAAGTCCATCATCTGTCGGTTCGGCATCCCACGGACCATCATTTCGGACAACGGCAAGCAGTTCGATAGCCGTCGGTTCAGCGATAACTGCGCCAGCTTCGGCATCCTTCATAAGTTCACTTCAATAGCCCACCCTCGGACAAACGGCCAGGTCGAGGTCACCAACCGAAGCCTATTGCAGGGACTAAAAACCCGCCTCGACGAAGCCAAAGGTCGGTGGGTAGAGGAGCTACCAAGTGTTCTTTGGGCATATCGGACTACGAGCCGAACCCCTACCGGCGAAACTCCATTTCGCATGGCTTATGGGATAGAAGCCGTTATTCCTGTAGAAATCGGCCTTCCCTCTCCAAGAGTCATTACTTACGATCCAGAGGCCAACGAAGAGGTCTTGAAGGATCATCTTGACCTCATAGAAGAAACCCGAGATAAGGCTCGCGTTCGGCTGGCGGCTTATCAGCAGCGCATGGCCAGGTACCACAACACTCGAGTGAAGCCCCGAAGCTTTGAAATCGGGAACCTCGTATTAAGGAATGCTCATGCATCTAAGCCAGCCGAAGCCGCAGGAAAGCTTGCCCCCAACTGGGAGGGGCCATATCGGGTAAAAGAGGTAATCAGACGAGGGGCTTATCGGTTGGAGACCCTTCGGGCCAACCTCTCCCTCGCACCTGAAATGTGGAATGCCTTCGGCATTATTTCATGTAAACCACTACTCCCGGAATTTAGCCGGAAGGAATGAATAAAGAAAGTCTCTTTTTCAGAAAACCGAGGTATATCTCTAAGTCCGTATAAACCGTACCGGGAGTGGCTTCGGCCATGCAAACCGTATCGGGAGCGGCATGATTATCTTTTCTAAGCCCGCAGGTAACCTGATCCGAGGGTGGCTTCGGCCATGTATACCGGATCGGGAAGCGGCAAGGTATATCTCTAAGTCCGTGTAAACCGTACCGGGAGTGGCTTCGGCCATGCAAACCGTATCGGGAGCGACATGATTTTCTTTTCTAAGCCCGCAGGTAACCTGATCCGAGGGTGGCTTCGGCCATGTATACCGGATCGGGAAGCGGCAAGGTATATCTCTAAGTCCGTGTAAACCGTACCGGGAGTGGCTTCGGCCATGCAAACCGTATCGGGAGCGGCATGATTTTCTTTTCTAAGCCCGCAGGTAACCTGATCCGAGGGTGGCTTCGGCCATGTATACCGGATCGGGAAGCGGCAAGGTATATCTCTAAGTCCGTATAAATCGAACTAGGAGCGGCTTCGGCCACGCAAACCGCGTCGAGAGCGGCAGGATATCCCCTCGGATCGTATGAACCACGTTAGTAAAGGCCCCGGCCGCGTATACTATCGGTGGCGATACTTTATCGACTTCATATCCGAACCTACATCGGGTTTCAGCCTTGCGAACTGCAACTAAAACGACGACAAGGTCTCGGGATTATGAAGAACCAGATTCGGTCGTTCATTCGCAGCACCAAGGTAAAGCTAAAAATACTTCCTGTATATATACTACAAAAGAAGTACAAAATCGGCCGTCCATCTGGCCGCAGACTTACAGAAAGAAGAAAAACAAAAACCGGGACAAGCCCCCGCATCAGCCCTCGGTATTCCCCTCATCCACATCAACTGGGCTCCGGCCAGGAGATGGGGAGGGAGAATCAACTATCTGCACGGCTTCAGACGGGGCGGCTTCGACAGGAGTCGCTTCGGCTGGAACGGCCTCGTCGCCTTCCGCCGAGGCTGAGGCCCTCTCAGCCGCGAGCCCCTTCCACCAGGACAAGAGCTCTTCGCCTTCCTCGTCCGTCGGCAGGGCAATCCCGGACAAGTCCACGGTTGGGCAAGCCTTCTGGGCGGCAGCCAGCCCAATGGTGAAGACCGAGGAGGCCGCCAGAAGCTGCGCCTGGATTATCTCCTCGGCGAATTCTGGGCCCGCCTTATACTCGGCCACGGCCGAGTCGACAGCCTCCTCGGCCTTAGCTTCCAACTCCAGCTTCAAGGCCGACAGCTCCTCGGCGTAGCGACGGTTATCCGAGGCCCGCCGGGCGTCCTTGTCCTGGATCTCGGCCTTAAGGGCCTGATTCTCGACCCGGACCGCCGCCAGCTCCCGCTCGACCTTCTCCTTCTCCCATTCAGCCTTCGTCTTGGCCTCGGAAGAAGCTTGAGTCGCCGCTGCCTGCTCCTCCAGCTGAGCCCGCAGCCGGGCGTTCGCAGCTAAGAGCCAGTCGACGCTAGATTCGAAGTCGCGTCCCGCCGAGGGGCCCTCACCTGAACCCGCCGATGCCGACGCCCTCTCGGCCTCCAGGAGTTGATCCCGGAGGAGCGCCTGACGATAGATCAGGACGCTACCCGTGACCGCGGCCTACGGCCAAAAGCGGATAAAGATCAGCAAATCCGAAATAATCTAAGGGGAATGCTAGACTGAAGCCCACAGAGAAGCTTCTTACCTGGACCGCCAATCGGGCGCTTATCATCGCCAGATTAGTGGCCGAGTGGTCCTTCAGCTCCTCCAGGGCCGACGGAAGAGTTAGGCCGCGAAGCAGACGCAGGCACGTCTGCGAGTCCTCCACACTCTCGTCCCTATAGATCCCCAAGTCGGGGACCCATAGCTCGCGTTCCCGCACGCGAGGCGCCTGCAGCCCAGCACCTTCCTGCTCCTCCGCCCCCGCCATCGTGACCGGGGGAGAGTCGCCCCTCGGCGCTTCGGGGGACGACGGCCTCGGGGCCCTTCGGGCCGCGGCAGATCTTTTAGCCGGGGCGGGCTCTGCCTCGCTAGGCTCGTCCGCCCGGCTCCGCTTTGATGAACGGCATCCCCTTCGGGCAGCCGACTTGCTTTTCCGCTCCCTCTCAAGAGCGGCAGCAGCAGCACGGCCCTCGGAGGAAGCCGCTGTCATCGTAACCCCGGCCCGAGTGCTCGGGGCCGCGGAACCTCGTCCAGCCCCTCCTACCGATGGACGGGACGACTGGGGTAGGCCGTCCTGCTGGGCGATCCGGCTGAGAAGGCCCTTGATCCCATACATCGCTGCAAACAGAAGAAGAAGTGTTAGATGTTGATAACACGTGAAGGGTGCAACTCAAGACCGACTTACCCTCGGCCGAAGCTTCAGCAACCTCTACGGCCGGAGGAGCTTCGGCCGGAGGCGCGACCTCAGCGTTCCCTTCGGTCTCCCGCGAAGTCTCCCCGTGGGGAAGGTAAGGGAAAGCCCGTAGAGGATCCCTCGTCGGGTCCGGCCATGCCCCGGCACCCACAAGCAACTCCGGCTTGCTGAAAAGCTCCGAGATATCATACGGAGCCGCGGCTTCGATAAGGCCCACGATGTTGCTCTGGGCGGAATTAAGGGTGAGAGGATCGGAAAGGCCTGCGGCCAGCGGTGCCCACTTGGTAGGGAAGGGCCACACACTCCTCTTATTCTCCGGAAGGGAAACTAGAATGAAATTCCTCTTCCAACCGTGAATGGACGAAGGCTTCCCAGAGAAGATGCCTTGGCCAAGACGAGGGACAAAACTGTACCACTCGGATCTCCCCTGCCTTTGAATTTTGAAGAGGTAGCGGAAGATGTTGACCGAGGGCATGATCTGCGCATGGGCAAACACAGCCAAGAAGGCATAGACTGTGCGCCAAGAATTGGGAAAAAATTGAGACGGGGCTAGCCCGTAGAAACAAAGAAGGTTGATGACGAAGGTGGAGAGAGGAAGACGAAAGCCCGCCCGGAAGCTTTCTTCGTAAATAGAAAAACTACTCGGGCGAGGAGTGTTGGCCCTGGTATGCGAACCAGGCCGATAGGGGGTCGTCCAGGAAGGGAGTTGGTAGTAAGAAGCAAGGTAGCTGACCCCCTCGTCCGAGAGGGCGCAGGCTGCTTCCGAAGCAGTCTCGGGACGACGACGTCCCGAGGAGGAAGCCTGGCCCGGGGTGTGAACCTCCTCGGACCCTTCGGCACCAGAGGCTTCGGCCTCGGCTGCCATGGCAGAAGCGAGGGAGTCCAAAGAAAGAGGAGATGACAAAGAAGACTTGGGGGACTGAGACGGAGTATATTCCTCGTCTGAAGGAGTAATCTCACTAGAAGGACTGCGGGGCATGAGGACACGGCAATGAAGACAGGAGATTGAGGCTTACCCTCAAAGAAAAAAAGATCTCCTCGATCAAGCACCGCCTCTCAAGCCAAAGGAACTCCCCCGGCAACAGCTCCGGGCGATGGAGGACTCCCTGCAACGGTTGACGAGCTCGGAAGCACCTTCAGAGGACTAGCCCTTCGCCGGAGAAGAAGGAGAGCTCGGATGATCGCAGAAGAACGCAGGCGCGGGAAGCAGGAAGAAGAACAGTGCCCTGCGAGGGGTTCCTATTTATAGGCGCTGTTCGAAACCCTTCCCGCCGAAGCCAACGGCCGAGATCTTCCCCTTCGTCTCGCCGCCTCTCTCGGATGCGCGCCACGTGTGTCGTCCTTCGGTAATGATGACGGGCAGACTCCGGGAATTGAAGCAGAATGATCAACGGCCGAAAGCGCTCCGACCCTTCGGGTGATCACTCGGATGCCCGCCACGTGTTCCGATCGACGTGCCGAGGAAGGAAGAGGCGGCAATCCGAGTGGAACCTCGGGCAGAGAGTCGAGGTGACCCGCGACCCGCGAGCGGCCAGGATCTTTTTGTGTTTTTAACGGGGCGGCCGGATGCGCGACGCGTGTCCTGTGCTTCTTCGCGAAACGACCGTTCTGACGGAAAAAGCGACGCCCGTCCCGTCCATTTAATTGAGCCTGACACAAGTCAGAAGGTTCGGCCCTTCGCCCTTAGAAGTGAAGGCCTTCGTCGCTACATCCCGAATGAAGACGGATAAGTGACTGCTGACCCTCGGCCGACCGAGGGCATCCTCTTCTTAAAAAAGAAGAGAGAACAGAAAGCCTCGAGTAAAACACCTGTTACGTTATTTCTCAAAAAAGCTTCGGGCTATACTCTCGCCATCTCAGAACTGAGGAAGACAAGAGTGGGGGGCTATGTGATGAGGCAGAATCCGATTCGGCCCATTAAAACAAGCCCAAACCCAGTTCAGCCCAGCAGCACCAGTAGAAGGCCCTCAGCAAGCTTCGGCCCATCAGTGGCCCAACCCCCTTCGGCCCAACAGCCGTGTTCGGCCCACTCCGGTGGAGGACTAGGCACTATGGCGGTTTTCCAGTAAGCCCGGAACATAGTCCTATATCGGCTGTCACCATTAACTATCCTCTATCCTTCGCTATAAATACACCGCTATTTATTGCCAAAGGTATGTCTCCGTGACTCTCAAGAACCATAGTCCAAAAAGCATTAAAGCTACTCTTTGCCTTCTGAATCGAATCATCTTCAGAAGCTAACTCAACCGTCGGAGGGGGTTCCTAAGGGCCGAAGCCCGGGACTCCTACTGACCGGTTTCTTCTTCTTTCCCTCCTGCAGGGGCTCGGTTCGAATCATCACCGACCTCCCCGAGTCGGTCTCGGCCGCCGACCTCGGACTCCTCCCTCCGGTCTCGACGCCGTGCGCCGGCTGCCCCCCCTCGACCGAAGGAGACTCGGTTCCGCGCTGTCTGCCCGTCAGCCGAAGGAACCTCGGCCCCACCATCCGGAGAGAAGCCAACCTCCGATCGAGCGACTCTCGGCCTCGGATCTTCAAACCGCGTCTCTACGTCCGTCACCTTCCGGATCCCTGTCGGGCCTCTTACACCGATCCGACCCAGCTCCGGATCCAAAACTTCGGATTCCAGCTTTGGAATCCGGTCGTGATAGCCTCGGCTACATCAAATCTTATCAACTTGTGCTAAGATCTCTTTTATAAAGACTTTTAATAAAATAAAATAAAATCAAGAGGGAGACCTTCACAAATTATCTTATATTTTCTTGGATGGATTATAACTTGGATCAAAGACTAATGATTGTCTATAGAACTTGGACTAGTGGGTCTCTGTCTCCTTGGTTTCCTAGAAGGGAAGGGTCTAACGAAGTGATGGGTCTCCTTTTACTCTCCATGACATAGGAAAATGAGTGGATGTGATGCTCTATTTATAAGTAAGGATAGATTGCATAGTAATTTGATGATATAACATTATAAAATTTAATTAAGAAGACTTATGTTAACCATCAATACATGAAAATAATTAATGTGGTAAGAGAATGACTGTATTGAATTCTTTAAAAACATATAAATGTGTTTTATAGATAGGGCTGCAAATGAACCAATACTCTCGACGAATAGCTCATGAGACTACTTGATAACAACTCGACTCAACTCGTTTACTAAGTTAAATAAATAACCTTGGATATAAATTTAAGCTTAGTTCATAAACGAGACCAAGCTTAAACGTAGGTGAGCTCGGCTCGATTATGTTCGTGAACATGCTCATTTAGGGACTCGTTAAGAGCCTGTTGAAATACTCATTAACAACTCGTTTATATACTCATTAAGAGTTTGCTTAGATGCTCATTAAGAATTCATTTTTAAATACTCTTTAAGTATTTGTTAAATACTTATTTAAATGCATCTTACTTTACTTCATTCATGAACAAACTTAATTATTGAGATATTTAATATTTTATAGATGTTTCATCAAATAATTTAAGACTATAAGATGTCATAAATAAAAACAAAAATTAAGATAGTTAATAGTTAAAAAGTACGTTGTGAGGGTTAATCTCTATAGAGGATGTAAAGACTAGGAAGTATGGTAATGACAATATCATGTCATTAGGAGTAAAGAAAAAGTTCAACATAATTTTGACTTGTGATAAAGAAACCATGTCATTAGATCTTAAAGAGGGTAAAGAAAAAAGTCCAACATAATTTTGACTTATGATAAAAGGACAATGTAGGCATGCTTTATAGAGTAAGTTTTTTAAAAACCTTGACTTAGATGAAAAAGAAGATGAAACATGTATTAAAATTTTACAGAGGTAGAGAAAAAAAAATCTAACATAATATCAACTTGTCCACCACCTTATAAGAACATTATATTTGCATGTATATTTCATATCTTTTGTCATGATTTAATATAAATGCATGTATAGAGTTTTGCCATTTGTATACTTGGGTTAAAGTTAGATTAACTCACTTGGATTTGTTGGGCTCATAAATGTTGAGCTCCTTATGTTTGGGCTCTTGGAATGAGCTTACAAGTGTGGGATTTGCATAAGTGAACTTTCTTATATGGATCTTTAATATTAGACTCACTTAAATGGATGCCTTAATATTAGGTTATAGATGTCCATCATAGGTAGCAGTGTTCCAAATAAAGTGTCTATAGTCATTAAAATTAGAGAGGTCCCCTCCAATCATATCATTGAGATATTATCTACTATCATACTACAAAATAATTTGAAAATTTTAGATAGTGCTAGATATTATTGTTGTTACATTTTTTTTTTGAGGAAAAGCTTAGTACTAGCATTTCATTCAGAATGAGTCATATCCTCAATGAGGATATCTTTAATACATTGTTGTACATCTCGTGTGTTCCATTGCCCTATGTAGTTGTCCTTTTTGTAGCATTTTACAATTTGATGCATAGCTCTGTTAGCTTGCCTGGGACTGTATGCTATTGATATCCTGGTGTGAGCCTTCAAAATACCTCTACAATGAACTACAATAGCCTTGATCTTCTTTGGTATTGATCTAATATCCTGATGGCATGGACAATTTTCTAAGCATCCCCTTCTATGGTGGCTTTGCCATGGAGATCCTTTGCTATTTGGATTCCTGCAGGCATAGCTTTTGCCTCTGCCATCTCTGGATCTTTTGTTGTATAAAAATTGATCTACATTGGAGTAAAGTACCTTTCCAGTCCTTGGTAACAATTCTGATTGCCTCATTGTTGCTGTTAATTGCTCCATCGTTATGGATTTTAATCTTAAAAGGTGGTGCCTGTTTCCATAGTTTGGGTTTATCTAACTGTTGATATATACATTTCAAGGTCTGGAATTTTAATCTCAAAATGTGTATCTAGGTACATGATATGCCATTTGACACATCTACATGGCATTTCAAGTGAGCATTCTTCTAAAATCTTTTGGTGGTAATAATTTTTATATTCTTTATCTTAATATATGTGTGTATATATGAGAAAAAGGGTTTTTTTTACTTAATAACAAAAACATGTTCTATTAACATTTTTTTTTGAGAACTGTAGGATTTGGATGGGAGGGCAAAAAAGATCACTTGGCACCAAACGAGAATCTAGTGCTCTATGGGATACTGCCTAGTGCGGTGCCTTTCTTGCACCCAATATGTGAAGGCACCCAACTACTGGAATTCTTCCCATGTGGGTAATGACAAAAGGCTATGTGGGCTATTCTTTGTTGTTGGATTAAAATTTCAGCGATGCTGAGAGTTATTAAACGGCCAACATTTGCTACCATATATTGAGTTTGAAGCTTTTGTGGTTTTAGATTCTTTCCTAGGATGTTGTAAGCATGCTATGAGGATTGATGTTGGGGATGAACAATAATTTCTAATATAAAATTGTAATGGAACATTGATCCCCAGTAGGATTTTTCTAATCCATTTCCAAAAAACATAAATAGGTAAGAACTATTTTTCACCTTACACAAATTAGAATCCTCAACTAATGTTGTGTTCTAAGGACGCAATGCTGCTAGCTTCGCAGATGCCTAGCCTCCAGTAATATCAACATGGTTCTTCAGTTGATAGATTGTCCTTAACTCTTTAGGGGGATCCTTTTGATCATCGGTTCTTCTTCTCTTCTTTGCAGGTGCGCGTAGCATGTGGCTGGATACGGTTGACAATGTGACCAACAAAGCAGTGAAGGGAGGCACCCCCTAGAGAGAGTTGACCAAATTAGAGGAGAGAGAGAGAGGGGTACATTTGGGCTAGGAGAATCCTAGAGCTTGGGCCAAGATTTCTTTCCAGTGTATATTTACATTCATTTTAGATTTTTTTAGAAAAAAACTTGAATTAATATAGATTCTCACTTATTTCTATCGATGGAGCACTTTATATGTGTGACTGTCTGAGCTCAGATGCATTGGGGTTAGACAACCCACTCATGAACCATTTTGTCATCAATTATTGCACGTTTTTAGTCTTTCATCCGCAATGCCCTTAAGCAAACTAAGGGTATGACTTAATTGTCAAATCTTAATTTCGTTTACTTAAGTGGACTAAATACGCTCTATTAGTATCATCATAAAAAAAAAATTTGATATATATATTCTAACTCTAGTTAGGGACTTCCTTGGTATCATTCTATACAACATTCTCTCTCTTACTAGTACTGAGAGTGAGTAATTCTTTCTTGACCACACAATGACCTTTGAAAACGTCCCACTTAGTCCAAATACTCAACTGTTCAAGGTCTCTTAGTTACGGATCTTAAAGTCAAGAATCAAGGCACAACAGTCTGCCTACAAGGTATCTTTGATATCTCAATTCTAAAGACCAACCATGCTACTATAACACCGAATATCTTAGTTAATAGTTAAGTATAATAATCATCTAAAGATTCTAAATTGGATCAATTCAATAAACTTGTTCACCAACGAGCACCTACACGTTTATCTTCGTGTATCTACACAAATGACTATAAGGCTAGTCATCTTCATCACACAAGCAAGTACAATATGCACTAGTTTTACCATATATTTGATATCTTTCTCAAATATTCTCTGACTAGGAACAATTTAAGATATATATTTAAAGAAAATTTATCTCATTATTATAAACATCACAATTCAATATTTGTTGCATAGACCTTTGGACCTTCATTATGAGTCTGTAAATATGCATTAAACATAATAAATAATATTGCCTTTTATTAAACAAATAGAATAAGAATGTACATAGTTGTAAATGATTGGTTTGATGGACACCTATTGCTAACACATGTATGGCCTAAACCCATCCAAAATTTTAGGGGTCGAAGGTGCCATTTCATGAAACAAAAGGTTCACTTTCTAGCCACTCGATTGCCCGCATATAAGATGTAATGGCTACAAGACTGTAAAACCCAAGAGCTCAATATTGATCCAATGGTTATTCGGTCGGCCCACCTAGCTACGAGAAAGACCCATTAGGCCTAATAAACAACAAGGTTTATGTTGTCTACCATCCTTGGGAAGGTCCCTATAGTGAGGTGATGGTTAGAATATGTTTCATTGATCTCTATTATTGAGGGCTTGGGTGGGAAAACCCATTCCCTCGATCGACAATGGAGAGCCCTGGGGGCGTATAACTAGCCTCCTTCGATCACTCGACAATCGAGAACCATCCAAAAGCCGAGAATGCTTAGGGTTATAAACGATCAGAGATGGAAATAGAAATAGGTGATTCTACTTCTATTTCCTGTATGGAATATTGGAAGTAGAAATTAGTGACTTCGTTTCCGCATCCACTTTCTATATGAAAGCAGAAGCGAAGATGGGAATTTCACTTCCCCACTGCTTACATGTATTGGTACTCGCAAATCACATGAAATGTGATGCCTACTAAAAGTCTCATGCGACATACGTTATTCATTGTACATCAGATAATGCATATGTAATGTGACATTTATTATATTAAGCTAAGATAACATTCCTACTATTTACTATTACATTAGACAAGAATAAGTGAGAAGACTTTATCCCCTTTTATTAACGTATTGTCCTTCTCCAATCGAGGCATTGACACTCAAGCTACCTCGTTTGAAGTAAAGTTCAAGTCCATAAAATTGTTAGTTAGCTCTTGTGAATAGGGCAAAATATGATTAATAATATATTATCAACATTAATATCAAAAAGTGGATGCGAAAATAAATGTTTCCACTTCCATATCTACTTACTTATCAAAAAAATAAGATTCAAAAGCACTTCAGAATTGGAGAGAGAAGATCTATCTTTTGTGTTTATGTATTTATTTCTAAAATATATGAAACATCGAAAAATCAAAAAGTTAGAATACTATTGGTAGCCCTAGGAGCACGAGGTGCCTATGTCCTAGCACCTACTAGTAGGGTTTCAGCCTCCCTAAGTGCACCTACTAGTAAGGTGGCATATAAGAAGAAAAGCTGACATTTTTTTTTCATCAATAACATATTGAGTCATTTGTGCATGAACTCTTGGAATTATCTAAATTGATTTTGTGGACATTGGACGCAGATGCGTCGTTAATTGTGTCTAATAATGTACATATGAATTTCAAAACAAAACTTCTATATGTTGTACCGAGTAAAAAGATAAGAGAAAAATATTCACTTTTTAACACCTAAGACAATACAAATACCTTTAATACTTCCTATTTAACATGCCATATTATTAAGTAAAATCGAAAGTAACTTAGATCTAAGAAGTCATGAGGTTGTACGATCAAAAGCTTACTTTTTCAGATGCCTATTTTTGTTTTCAATATCTTTAAAAACTTAATTAAAATAGTTTATATGTGTTTAAGGATGACTTAAATGGTTATCTTTTATTATTTGCGCAAATTCTCGACCATCTTTGGGGTTGATTTGGTTCGACGTCAAAGGCAACGAAATACTAAAACAGGAAAATACTGTGCTTTATGTTCATGAAAACACAAGTATTTTTCGTCAAATCAGACATCTTAACTAAAATTAAAATTTAAGTCGGAATATATATCTAAATATATTTTTATCCTCTCATCTTACTAGTGTTGCGGTATTTAACTAACCGAACCATATCTGGGGGCATATTGGTAGTTACCAAACAGACGGAGGGGCTTTATTGGAATTTAGCACAACCTTATATGCTCCTGCTAACAAAACCCTACCCCCTCCCACCACAGCGTGCGCCGCAGAGCTTTCCACCGTCGTCTGGGTTTCCTCCATCTCCCACGCCGCCGCGGCCACTCGACATCGGAGGAGGAAGAGGGAGGCGATGGCGTACGTGAAGCCGATGAAGCAGGGGCTGGAGGAGCAGTCCCAGGAGCAGGTCCACCGCATCCGCATCACCCTCTCGTCCAAGAGCGTCAAGAACCTCGAGAAAGGTAGGCTAGATTGATCCCTCCGTCTTATTGTTCGTGTTTGATGGAGTTGGATGTGTTTGTGGGTTGGATTTTGCTTCCTGGGGTTGTGATTTGATCTGGGTTTTCCTTGTTCGATCGTTTGACCGCGTGCAGTGTGTGCCGATCTGGTGAGGGGGGCGAAGGACAAACGGCTGAGGGTGAAGGGCCCGGTGAGGATGCCCACCAAGGTCCTCAACATCACCACCAGGAAGTCCCCCTGTGGCGAAGGTTGTTTTCTCTCACTTTTATCCCTATTTTTCTCTCTCTTAATTCACGTTGCTGTGCTTTGCGCCGGATTTTGAGATAAAGAGTTGTTTGGATTGATAAGATTAACACTGAGATCTTTGGGTTCTTGGAATCCTTGGTTCTAAAGCTAGTGGAAACAAAAGTATCTGATTTGGATGTTGTTTGGTGCGCTTTAAAATGATGTAAACATCATAAAAATGCCATTTTTCGATGTTTTTCTGATGTTTGGTATGCTGTAGATATTTGGGCTAAGGACAACCGTCTTGGTACTCTAAATGCTTTTCTTCAGTTTCGGTTTTCTGTCCAAAAACTACTGGAACCACAACGTAAGGATTTTAAAGCTGGTGGATTACAACATTTTACAGCACCCGAAAGGACACCTTAGTGAATGAGATTGGTTTTAGGGTCCATTGTTTATGAAAATTGGAAATGAGGAATTCCTTTGTGATATGGCCGATCCTAACTTTACATCAATCCAAGGAAAAGAGATCCAGAGATTCAGTGGCTTTCAATCTTTTACACCTATCCAAATGACCCTTAACTAGGGATCCAGCATATTATTTTGTTTTTCCTCTTCTTCTTGGTGTCATTTTGATCTGTCTTAAGATGGTCATTTTGCTAGGCATGCACATGGATCTGCTGTATGTTTCTGATGTCAGCTGTTTTAGGCAATGTTTAGGTACATCGCAATGTTGCATGTGTTTCCTTTTCCTTCAGTTGATCTGGACATTAGCCTGTATTTGTTGGTGGATTCCTTGGTGGATCTGGACCCAAGTCAATTTGGGGAAGAAAGGATGTTGCGGCTGAGTTTAATTTGTACAGACTGCATGATGAATTGGATTGTTGTGATATATATTCTGCATATCTTTTTTGAAATTTTCATTGCTTTGTTGTGAACATGTACTACAGGATTCAGGAATAGTAAAATTGGTCAATTTATCTTTAAACATATCAGTGGCAAATTATATGCAATCTTGGCTGGCATGAGTTTCTGTGTTGAAAGCAGGTATCCATTGTATTAAGGCATGAAATGTTCATGGGGGGAGGTGCTGGTTATGATATACTTCACATGAATATTCTTATAAATGAATTTGTGATACTACCCCCTTTCAAACAAAACTTCACTTGAATATTTTTAATGGGCTAAAATCAAACTGCATATTGTTTCAGAGAGTACAATGTTGTGTATTCCATTATCTCAAGCTAGTGTCAGGTATAACCTCTTCTTTGATCACAACTTGCTGGCTGGAAGATATCTGAAAGCCAATCAAGACTGTCTTAATTTAAACAGATGGTATAGTTGGATATCTATTCTCTCATCACAATCTATCATTTTATGTTGCCATTTCTTCTGGGTTTCATTAATACTTATGTAAACATAATTTATAAGCTAGAGTTTGCTACTACATAAATAGAGTTTTGGACCTAATCCTAAAAGTTAATGATGTTATTTTGGTTTAGCATCAGTTTTCTTGGAATTGTCTAGGGAATAAACTTGGATGTTGGTTTCTGAGCACCTTGAGATCCATGCACTTTAATGCCAGATCCTACAACAAAACTGAGATTAATATGATCGAGATCATCTGGCACAAGCAGCTAGTTGTGCCTTTACAGTCATTTGTAAGCCCAAAGCTGAACTGCAAGGCCCAACTATAAGCAGGAGCATGTTTGAGCTAGGGATTTGCTTGCATTGGGCTTGTAGATGATACTTCCTAGAAGGTGGTGTTCTCTCGTTTTGACTTGAGAATCATTGTATTGACTGTGATTAGCTGCGTTGATGCCACCTGTTTTTTGTTACCTTTATGTTTCCAGGTAATATTTTTTAAGGATAAGATTGTGTATCTACAATATTTTGAAGAGTAAAAATAAAGATAAAGTGTCACCCTTCAAGCTGATGTATGTGTGACCCTGTGCGTCCCTTGTCCAGATTAATGGCTACTCCAGATCAGCATTTTTAGCTTTTATTGTGGGTGGATATTTTCTGATTCTTTTTTCTGTCTCTTTGTTGCCTGATAAATGTACCATGCATGATTGCCATTTGATGAAACCTTTCTTTTCTATCACTTGCGGGATGGTTCATTTTGTTTAAGGACCAATTGGTTCCATGAGCTTCACACTATAATGACCTTCTGATGCACCATCTATCCAGGAACAAATACTTGGGATCGGTTTGAGCTTCGTGTACACAAGCGTGTGATTGATCTTGTCAGCTCACCTGATGTAGTGAAGCAGATTACGTCCATCACCATTGAACCTGGTGTGGAAGTTGAGGTCACGATTGCAGATGCGTGATCTTCTACGTGCTTTCTGTTCTCTTCTATTTTGCAATAGCCATTTGAAGGTTGAATGGTGGTTTATTTGGAGTAGGAATGAGATAGCAACGTCAAAAGTTGTCCTTAATTATGTTGTTTAGTGTACTTTTCTCGGGGTTCCTTTGCTACTTAGTAGTGCTACTTTTGAGTATTTTTCAGAAAGCTGTGTTGATGCTATAAATTGAGTGGAATTTTTGTTTGTCGCTATTTAATCATTATACCTGCCTGTGGTATTGGTAATGATCAGAAAAAAAAAAATCAGCGTCTCCATTGTTGAAGCCACTGCACAGGGTTGCACTGACCCCGCTCTGGATTTCCATGGTGTCCATATCAGTGGCTGTTTTTGATGTTCAGGTGCATGTTCATGAGCAAAGTTGTGTGAAATTAGTTGCTTTATGATGCCCATATTGTTGGGCTGTGGTTTGGTGAGTAATGCTTGTTGAGCCGCGCAGCAGCAGGTTGGCAGCTTGAAGTCTGTAATGCACTTTTATTTGTTACTCATTTATCATTTAAAATTTATATTCAGTTGTAGGGAAAACGTATTCTTTTTAGCTTATACCCTTCGCGACCGTCTTAACATGCAGAAGTTGCAACAATTGAATATTTTCTCAAGGCATGATATATTGGCATACTTGAAAAAAGGGCATGGCACACCATACTGCTCTCTTGGGTCAGATATAAGCAGTGTTACAACTACAGGAGAACCAAAACTAAGGTTGGTGCTCCTTTTAAGCACGTCTGAACTTGACCGTCTATACGTGGAACCATATAACAAATCCCAACTCCCGTACCCGAATGAGAAGAACTCCTTTCCATTATTTTGTTTTTGTTTTTGTGTCAAAGTAGCTCAATGAGTTAAGTGCTGATCTGAATTTTCATTCAATATTTTCCACTAGATGGTAAATGCTTTCTACATAATTGTGACCGTTCTGCATTCCAAGTTTGATATCAGAAAAGAAGCCCTGCAATCTATATAATCATCTAGGCTAGAGGATGATTATGATATAGATGAAATATACCAACCCAACTCTTTCCCGTTAAAGAGTAATTTTTATGGACAATTTAATATGGTCATACTACATAATTTTCTGTGGTTGGACCATGTGGTCAATTTGATCAGTTGGTGAGCTGACATGGTTATCTTCATAATATTTTGATTAACAAATATTATTTTCGATTGACAAATATATCTTTCGATTGAGAAATATAATTTTTGATGACAAATATAATTTCAATTGACAAATGTAATTTAAATTGATAAATGTGGTTTTTAATTGACAGATATAGATTTTGATTGACAAATACATCTTTTGAAAATCGTATTTGTCAATCGAAAATTATATTTGTCAAATCAAAAACTTTATTTACCGTTTAAAATTGTATTTGTCAATTGAAAATCATGTTTGTCAATCAAAATATTATAATGGTGACTATATTAGCTCATCCAGCTGAGCGAGTTAGTCATGTGGTCCAATTGTAAGAAGTTATGCAGTGTAATTGGATTTACTTCACAACTTGATTGTGCAGCAAATATTACTCCTTAAATATTGCCCGAGTTGTTGCTGCAAAAATCATTTCTCCCCATCGCACATTGTTCTTTTCATGGTTATCCTCCCATTGCACATGAATTTTCCTCCTCTATCTCCCTCAGATATAAAGCATTGTCCAGTGTCTATCTTATATAGGAATCAAAATCAAAATTTTAAGGGATGGGGTCAACTTTAAGGATTAATTTGACAATTTTTTTAATTTCCGACTCTCTTTCAACATTTTTATGTTCTTTTTATACACATTAGATCGGACGGTTAAGATTGATCATCAAGGTTGGACGGTAAAAAATTAAAAGTCTAAGAGTAGGAACAACTTTAAGGTGTTTATTCCCATCTTTAGGATTTTAATTTTCACCGTCCGATTTTCATGATCAATTCTTTCAATTCAATAGGTTGTGTATTAAAAATAATATCTAAAAATATTAAAAAATAGTCAAAAATAAAACAGTTATCGGTCTTTAGGATTGATCCCGTCTCTTAGAATTTAACTTTTTTATTCTCAAATAATGATGTATTTGATTAGATATCTATAGTTAAGTTTTTCTATCCACCGGTGAAAATTAAATCTTAAGAAGTAAAAACTAAAAACCAATTTAGGTAGAGGTATTTGAATATTTTAATTTTTTAGAGATTTTATGTTTTTTTTTTAAGACATTGAGACGAGAGGTTTTGGGTGGACTCAGATGCAACCCGGACTGTTTATGTATACGTACACGGTGCCACTTACTCTAATTTCTTTGATTTCATTTTTGATCCTATTCTTAAAGTCTTTGCGAGGAATGCTTGCCGCAACTTTAAAAAATAAGTTAGATTGAACCTCAAATTTCATTTCGCCATTTGAAGAATTCACATGGTTCTAACGCCTCGAAAAGACAAAAATTGAGCTTTCTTTCTATAGGCGGAGGTTTCCCGATTTGCCAAGTTTAGGAATTTGGAGCAGCAGTGTCAAGAAGATCTTGAATTTAGGAATGACATATAGAAATTATTGTCCATCAAGTAACACTAAAAATGTTGGTTTCAGTAGATGAAATTTCACCGCTCATTTTATTTGCAGAATAACTTAAACCAGAATAAGGTTCTGGAGATTTCTTAACTCAGAATAAGAGGTATTTTGATTTGGTAAATTGTTGGTATTCCATCCAGAATAAGTAGAATTGCACTGCGCTATTCCAAGTGATTTGATAGGAATAAGTAGAATAAAGAAGAAAATAAAGAGTGGAATAAAGAGTTCAAAATAGTCATGTTATTCCGCTTAACCCCTGGTATAATCCATAGCAACCTGGATTAAGCACTCCCCTCCACCAAAGTGGGTTAAAAAGTTTTAGGAGAATAAAACATCCTATTCAAGACTTATTCCACAAACAAAGTGAGACCGAGAGAATTGATCGGATTGTTGCACCTTTAATGGGAAGAAGTAGTCCCCATGTTCACTCTCTACCTGACAGAATGGGATTAGAGGACTCAATCTAACTTACCTTTTTTACATCGGCAGCACGTAACAAGGATTACTCAAAGTCTATATGATCTGTAAATTATATATAGACACAATCATTCAAGTTTGAAGTAAACAATATATTTCGTTACATATAGTGTTTATGATATAAAGACGAAAAGTATCTATTTTTAATTTTGTAGGCGCTCTATTATAATAAAAACCAAGACACGTGTTTTTTGAGTAGGCGATAATGCATTTAATATACTATGAAGTTCATTACCGCGTAAAATGTTTTCTTATTTGTAATAATTTTTAGATATTACTCATAATTATATATTTATTTGATAAACTCCTTTTTTTCAGGGACTTCTTTCTAAAAACGTTAATTTCAAGGAGATCTTTGAGTTCAAATAGCTTTAAAGGTATTCACATATATAGCTCCAAAATTTTGTTATATTTCATTGTATACCAGCATAACTTTGGTATTATCAAAATAGACAGTATATTTCTTAAATCTTACCTTTTACGTCTCAATTATAGTTTTAATGGGATACCTTGTTTATTTTGAGAATATGCTATATATATACACACACACCAATAAATGACTTTCGCATGTTATATTTCAAATGCTACACTGCTAGGTAGTCCTGCACCGCCTGACATTATTTTTTAAAAAAATATTTTTTAATGTTCATTAGAGTTCAGTTTTTCATTTTAATTTTTTTTTTAGATCATTAGATCAAAGATCGAATTATACAGACATGTAGGCTGAGTTGAAACTTTCTTAAAACTAATTTCAAAGAAAAATAAAAACATCGCCAAACAATGTAAGACCGCTTGACAATGTAGCAAATTAAACTCAATTTAGAATATGTCATCACGCTGGTAACTTTGGAAGATCATATATTGATACACGTTAGGAGGGCAAGTAGAATAATATACGAATAAGCATACAACAGTGATGACATCTTTGAAATTTAACATAGAAGGTTGGTTAATATGAAATTATCATTTTATATTTTATTGATAATTTTAACTATATATTTATCTATTTCAAATAATCTTAAAATAAAAAATTACAATCAAGATAACATTAGTATTAAGTTTTTTCCATATATATATTAAAAATATATAAAGATTAACACAAGACACAAGACACGGTACTTATTAGGTTAAGTTGACAGTATTCGACATCCAAAAGCCCAATATATTATTAGTTGTATACGACAGATTCCAAATGTATCTGATGAGGCAGAATCTGATTCGGTCCATTAAAACAAGCCCAAACCCAGCTCAGTCCAGCAGCACCAATAGAAGGCCCTCAGCAAGCCTTCGGCCCATCAGCGGCCCAAAAGCCTTCGGCCCGTAAGCGGCACAGTAGCCCTCGGCCCAGCAGGCTACGGCCCATTAGCGGCCCAAAAGCCTTCGGCCCGTAAGCGGCACAGTAGCCCTCGGCCCAGCAAGCTTCGGCCCATCAGCGACCCAACCCCCTTCGGCACAACAGCTGTGTTCGGCCCACTCCGGTGGAGGACTAGGCACTATGGCGGTTTACCAGTAAGCCCGGAATATAGTCCTATATCGGCTATCACCGTTAACCATCCTCTATCCTTTGCTATAAATACCACGCTATTTATTGTCTAAGGTATGTCTCCGTGACCCTCAAGGACCATAGTCCAAATAGCATTAAAGCTACTCTTTGCCTTCTGAATCGAATCTTCTTCAGAAGCTAACTTAACCGTTGGAGGGGGTTCCTAAGGACCGAAGCCCGGGACTCCTACTGACCGGTCTCTTCTTCTTTCCCTCCTGCAGGGGCTCGGTTCGAATCATCGCCGACCTCCCCGAGTCGGTCTCGGCCGCCGACCTCGGACTTCTCCCTCCGGTCTCGACGCCGTACGCCGGCTGCTTTCGACCGAGGGAGACTCGGTTCCGCGCTGCCCGCCCATCAGCCGGAAGGACCTCAGCCCCGCCTTCCGGGGACAAGCCTACCTCAGAGCGAGCGACTCTCGGTCGCGGATCCCCAACCGCGTTCCAGCGTCTTCCGGATCCCTGTCGGGCCTCTTGCACCAATCCGACCCAGCTCCGGATCCAAAACTTTGGATTCCAGCTTCGGAATCCGGTCGTGATAGCTTCAGCTACATCACGTGGCGCCGTCTGTGGGAAACAAACAAACAAGTCATGTCTCAACGACCTGTAACCCCACGATCCGGACAGAATGAAGCAGAGACACGGGAAGCCTCGGCACAACCGCTGCCCTCCGAAGGCGCCCCTTCTGCTCCACCGAGCGTGGCTCTGCCCGTCATACCAGAGTCCCTCGCCGCAGAGGACCGGGTGGGAGTGCTCCAGCAGCAAATGGCAACGCTAGCCGCTGCCATCACATCCCTCGCGCCTCTTCAGGAGATGGTATCCGCCATCGCTCAGCGCATAGGATTGCTGGGACAGCTTCCTCAGCAAGCACATGTCCCCCCACTCTACCCAGTCCAAGATGCAAGGTTCCGGCCGGCGCTCACACCGGTTTCCCCCGACGAAACCGCTACGGCGTGCAGCGAGCCCTCGGCGCTACCTGCCCGAGCTCCTCGCACCGACCGCGCAACGGAGCAAGGATATGCTTCGCCCGAGTTCCGCCCAGCCAGAACCGGAGGACATTCGGTCGCCACCTCGACCGCCCCGGACCTGGACCGGCGGCTGACAGCAATGCGGAAGGAAATGCAGCAGATGGTGTCTCGGCCTTACGGGGCGCCCCTTGCTAGCAACATCCTGGAGCAAACCCCGTTCACGCCAGAGCTCCTGGCTACCAAGGTACCTCCCAATTTCAAACTGTCGAAGGGCCCTCTCTACGACGGGATGACAGATCCGGTCTGTCATTTCCAGAGATTCAACACATACCTCTCCGTCCGAGGGGTCGCCGAGGCAGTCCGCTGCCGACTTTTCCCCCTCACCCTTGAGAAGACTGCCCTAACTTGGTTCAAGACACTGGCCCCCAACTCCATCCACTCCCTAGTCCAGTTGGGCCAGCTGTTTATCGACCAATTTTATGACGCCACCTGGCAGTGTAAAACTTCCGCCAGCCTACTAGCCATTCGGCAAGGCCCCACCGAGACTCTCCAGGAGTATTTTACCAAGTTTCGGACCGAGGCCGCCCAAATCCCAAACCTTGATAGCTCGATTGCGGTCTCGGCCGTGATCAGCGGGTGTCAGGACGAAGGGCTCCTCGGCTCCATCGGGAAGCGCCATCCCCCTACCTTCCAGGACCTCGTAGCCCGGGCTCACAAGTATATCAACCGGGAGGCCCTGATGATGTCCAAAGGTAAAGGCGCAGCCGAAGCAGCCTCGGCACCTGCCCCCCAGGTGGTCCGCCCTCGGCCCGAAGATCAAGAGCCCTCCCGAAAGCGGTATCGCAGAGAGGAGTGGGACCGAGAGAGGCGACGGGACCCGCAACCACGGTACCTGCCACTGCCTGCTTCCCCTTCCCGAATGCTCATGGAGGTGAAGGGCATGATCCGACGACCATAGCGCATGAAGACAGATCTTCGCCGAAGAGATCTCGGCAAATACTGCGAGTATCACCGGGAGATCGGCCATACGACGGACGAGTGCCGGCACCTTCGGGAAGAAATCGACCGCCTCATCCGGGAAGGTAGACTGCCGCAGTTCCGGCGAGAGCAGCCCCCACCGCAGCGGAACCGGGACGTCTCCGAGACGGCCAGGCCACAGCAGCCCCTGGAAAAAGGAGCTGCTCCTCCGCCAAAGATCACCTCGGCCCCGGTGGAAGCATCCCATCAAAGACCTAGCTCTGGGTCCACTATGATGATATCCGGAGGACCGGGAGAAGGATCAAGGCGTCGGCAATACAGCTCCGCCACTATAGCGACGATCGATGTCGAGCCGAAGCGGCCTCGCCAAGAAGATATTACCTTCGGCTCAGAGGACCTGACTGATATTCAGGTCCCTCACGACGACGCCCTCGTCATAAACGCTGTAATAAACAGTTACGATGTACATCGTATTTTTGTTGATAATGGAAGCGCCCCGAACATCTTATTTTACGATTGCTTTGTAAAAATGGGATTGAGTGAGGCTAATATGAAGCCTCACCGGGGCCCCCTCTTCGGTTTCAACGGTTCGCCCTGCCGAGTAGAGGGCATTGTCCGACTCCCTGTAACAATAGGCTCCGCCCCCCGGCAACTAACCGTTGAAACGGATTTTGCCGTTGTGAAAATCGATTCAGCCTACAACGCCATCTTTGGCCGAAGGCTAATCGGCGGGGTCGGAGCTGTGCCTTCGTCTTTCCATCAAAAGCTAAAGTTCCATACTAGCCACGGAATAGGCGAGGCCAAGGGAAATCAAGAAGCAGCCCGGCAATGTTACATGATTTCAATCAAAGGGAAGGCTGCAGCCGAGTCCCAGGCGATTGAGTCATCAGCCGAGGCGTCCCCGGGAGAAGAACTCGTCGCCATTTCGGTTCCGGGAGGCGAAGGACGAACCCTAATGGTAGGCTCCGGCCTAGAGAAAATCGAAGCGGAGAAACTCACCGAGTTCTTGAAAAAGAATCTCGACGCCTTCGCCTGGTCTCCGACAGACATGCCCGGGGTCGACCCGGAGGTAGCGGAGCACCGGCTACACACCGATCCCGACCAACCCCTGGTTAAGCAGAAGCGGCGTACCTTCAATCAGGAAAGGAGGGCCGCCATCCAAGCCGAAGTGCAGAAGGGGCTGGACGCCGGGCACCTCTGAGAGGTGCATCACCCGGATTGGATCGCCAATGTAGTGATGGTGCCGAAGAAGGATGGCAAGTGGCGAATGTGCGTGGACTTCACCAACCTTAACAAAGCCTGTCCGATGGATAGCTTCCCGCTACCTCGGATAGATCAGGTGGTGGATGCAACCTCCGGCCACGAGCTCCTGAGCTTCCTCGACGCCTACTCAGGCTATCATCAGATCCGAATGCATCCGGATGATGAAAGCAAAACCAGCTTTACGACCGATCTAAGTCTATATTGCTATACCCGGATGCCCTTCGGCTTGAAGAATGCCGGCGCGACATATCAGCGCCTCGTCAATAAAGTGTTCGCCCCGCAGCTCGGCCGCAACATGGAAGTCTATATAGACGACATGCTGGTCAAAAGCCGCGTCGCTGCAGAACATTTGGCCGACTTAGCCGAGACATTCTCCGCTCTGCGGCAATACAAAATGAAGCTAAACCCGACCAAGTGCGCCTTCGGGGTAGCCTCCGGGAAGTTCCTCGGCTACATGGTCACCCACCGGGGGGTAGAAGCTAACCCCGAGAAGGTTTCGGCCATCTTACAGATGCGCCCTCCGGCGAACCTCCGAGAGGTACAGAGGCTAAACGGAAGGATCGCAGCCCTAAGCCGTTTCATGTCGAGGGCAGCGGATTACTGCTTCCCCTTCTTCAAGCTGCTAAAGAAGGCCAATAGCTTCGACTAGACGGATGAGTGCCAGGCAACCTTCGACCAGCTGAAGGCCTACCTCTCCAAAGTCCCCATTCTGTCCAAGCCAATCCCCGGGGAGCCTCTGAGCCTTTACCTCGCGGTATCCGAGACAGCTCTCAGCGCCGTCCTCGTCCGAGAACAAGACGGCATTCAAAAGCCAGTCTACTATACCAGCCGAGCCCTTCAAGGAGCAGAACTCCGGTATCTCGCTCTAGAAAAATTGGCTTTGGCCCTCGTCTCGTCCGTGATGAGGCTCCGGCCTTATTTTCTCGCTCATTCGGTGAAGGTCCTCACCGATCAGCCTCTAAGGCAAGTTCTCTCCCGGCCGGAGGTATCCGACAGACTGGCAAAATGGGCGATTGAGCTAGGAGAGTTCGACATCTCCTACGCGCCTCGGGTAGCGATAAAAGCCCAGGCATTAGCCGACTTTATCGCCGAACTCACCCCTGAAGCTTCCTCGGCCCCTCAGCCGGAAGCCGACATATCCAAAGCCAAGGACACTTCGGCTCGCACACCGGCGGACGAGTGGCAACTGTATGTAGACGGCTCCGCGTGCTCCGCGGGCAGCGGCGCCGGATGGATCCTGGCATCGCCCGAAGGAGTCGTCATGGAGTACGCATTGCGCTTCTCCTTTTTGGCCACTAACAACGCCGCCGAGTACGAAGCCCTCATTTCCGGCCTCTGGGCGGCGAGGAAGCTCGGCGCCCGGAACCTAAGAGCCTTCAGCGACTCTCAGCTGATCGCCAGTCATATTTCCGGGGAATACGAGGCTCGAGATGCGATAATGGCATCTTATCTCCAGGTGACTCGTAAGATCCTCGTTCAATTCGATTCTTATGAAATCGTACGGATCCCGAGAGCCAAGAATGCCCGAGCCGATGCCCTTTCCCGGTTGGCATCAACCCAAGACGGGGGAGGAGGCCGAATGATCCTAGTAGAGGAACTCGCCGAACCAAGCCTCGGCGAGCCTAACGTCATGCAGGTGACAGAGGCCGAAGCCGAGACCTGGATGACTCCCCTCGTCACTTTTCTCCTCCGAGGAGAAGTCCCGCCCGATTCAAGGGAAGCGAAGCATGTTCGGCAACGCTCATCTCACTTCCTCCTTCTGGACGGGCTGCTATATAAGAAGTCTTTCAGCCGACCGTTATTACGGTGCCTCGGCCCGACCGAAGCCGACTATGCCATGAGAGAAGTACATGAAGGGGTATGTGGAGTACATGCGGGAGGAAGGGCCCTGGCTCATAAGCTTCTGAGGCAAGGATACTGGTGGCCGACACTCCGAGAGGACGCTTTAGCCCTCGTACGGCGCTGTGATCAGTGCCAGAGGTTCAGCTCCCTCATCCACCAGTCAGCCACCCTTCTGACCCCCTTATCCGACCCCTGGCCTTTCGCTCAATGGGGAATCGACCTCCTGGGGCCTTTTCCCATCGCCACCGGCCAAAGGAAATTCCTCATCGTGGCAGTAGACTATTTTACCAAGTGGGTAGAAGCCGAACCTCTCGCGTCAATAACCGATGGCAATGCTTGGAACTTCGTATGGAAGTCCATCATCTGTCGGTTCGGCGTCCCATGGGCCATCATTTCGGACAACGGCAAACAGTTCGATAGCCGTCGGTTCAACGATAATTGCGCCAGCTTCGGCATCCCTCATAAGTTCACTTCGGTAGCGCACCCTCGGGCAAACGGTCAGGTCGAGGTTACCAACCGAAGCCTGTTGCAAGGACTAAAAACCCGCCTCGGCGAAGCTAAAGGCCGGTGGGTAGAGGAGCTACCAAGTGTTCTTTGGGCATATCGGACTACGAGCCGAACCCCTATCGGCGAAACTCCATTTCGCATGGCTTATGGGATAGAAGCCGTTATTCCTATAGAAATCGGCCTTCCCTCTCCAAGAGTCATTACTTACGATCCGAAGGCCAACGAAGAGGTCTTGAAGGATCATCTTGACCTCATAGAAGAAACCCGAGATAAGGCTCGCGTTCGGCTGGCGGCTTATCAGCAGTGCATGGCCAGGTACCACAACACTCGAGTGAAGCCCCGAAGCTTTGAAATCGGGAACCTCGTGTTAAGGAATGCTCATGCATCTAAGCCAGCCGAAGCCGTAGGAAAGCTTGCCCCCAACTGGGAGGGGCCGTATCGGGTAAAAGAGGTAATCAGACGAGGGGCTTATCGGTTGGAGACCCTTTCGGGCCAACCTCTCCCTCGCACCTGGAATGTAGAACGCCTTAGGCGTTATTTCATGTAAACCACTTCTCCCGGAATTTAGCCGGAAGGAATGAATAAAGGTCTCTTTTTCAGAAAACCGAGCTGTCTCTAAGTCCGTGTAAACCGTACCGGGAGTGGCTTCGGCCATGCAAACCGTATCGGGAGCGGCATGATTTTCTTTTCTAAGCCCGCAGGTAACCTGATCCGAGGGTGGCTTCGGCCATGTATACCGGATCGGGAAGCGGCAAGGTATATCTCTAAGTCCGTATAAATCGAACCGGGAGTGGCTTCGGCCACGCAAACCGCATCGGGAGCGGCAGGATATCCCTTCGGATCGTATGAACCACGTTAGTAAAGGCCCCGACCGCGTATACTATCGGTGGCAATACTTTATCGACTTCGTACCCGAACCTACATCGGGTCTCGGCCTTGCGAACTACAACTAAAACGACGACAAGGTCTCGTATTCATGAAGAACCAGATTCGGTCGTTCGTTCACAACACAAAGGTAAAGCCAAAAAACACTTCCTATATTCACAGCAGAGGAAGTACAAAATCAGCCATCCACCTGGCCGCAGGCTTACAAAAGAAGAAAAATAAAAATCGGGACAGGCCCCCGTATTAGCCCTCGGTTCTTCCCACATCCACATCAACTGGGCTCCGGCCAGGAGATGGGGAGGGAGAATCGACTATCTGCACGGCTTTGGACGGGGCGGCTTCGACAGGGGTCTCCTCGGTTGGAGCGACCTCATCCCCTTCCGCCGAGGCCGAGGCCCTCTCAGCCGCGAGCCCTTTCCACCAGGACAGGAGCTCTTCGCCTTCCTCATCCATCGGCAGGGCAATCTCGGACAGGTCCACGGTTGGGCAAGCCTTCTGGGCGGCTGCCAGCCCGATGGTGAAGACCGATGAGGCCGCCAGAAGCTGCGCCTGGATTATCTCCTCGGCAAATTCTGGGCTCGCCTTATACTCGGCCACAGCCGAGTCGACAGCCTCCTCGGCCTGAGCTTCCAACTCCAGCTTCAGGGCCGACAGCTCCTCGGCATGGCGACGGCTATCCGAAGCCCGCCGGGCGTCCTTGTCCTGGATCTCGGCCTTAAGGGCCTGATTCTCGACTCGGACAGCCGCCAGCTCCCGCTCGACCTTTTCCTTCTCCCGCTCGGCCTTCGCCTTGGCCTCGGAAGAAGCGCGAGCCGCCGCTGCCTGCTCCTCCAGCTGAGCCCGCAGCCGGGCGTTCGCAGCTAAGAGTCGGTCGACGCCAGACTCGAAGTCGCGTCCCGCCGAGGGACCCTCGCCCGAGCCCGCCGATGCCGACACCCTCTCGGCCTCCAGGAGTTGATCCCGGAGGTGCGCCTGACGATGGATCAGGACGCTACCCGTGACCGCAGCCTACAGCCGAAAGCGGATAAGGATCAGCAAATTCGAAATAATCTAAGGGAAATGTTAGATTGTAGCACACAGAAGCTTCTTACCTGGACCGCCAATCGGGCGCTTATCATCGCCAGTTCAGTGGCCGAGTGGTCCTTCAGCTCCTCCATGGCCGACGGGAGAGTTAGGCCTCGGAGCAGACGCAGGCACGTCTGCGAGTCCTCCACACTCTCATCCCTATAGATCCCCAAGTCGGGGACCCATTGTTAGTTTAAGGTGGCCTACAAGCCAATCTAACAATGTAAATCTCGTTCATTTATTAATATAACGGCATAATATTCGTTATGTGTAAATCGCTTTAATTATCGTTTCATAATGAAGTCCGTGAATATGTGCTATGGTGATCAAATTATGATGAGATCATACTAATGAGACTGATCACTTAAACACACATATTCTTAATTGTTCATAGTCGGAGGATATCCGAGAAGGACATCGGATATCCGGTTAGACTAGTACAGATTACTCCTACTCATATGATGAGGGTGACTGATCTCATAAGTCACTTATGTGGAGACACTAAGGCGAATCTGTAGGTGCTCATTGGAGAATGAGTTCACTGAACTGATCCGACTGAATCGCTGGATGGTATTGTACCTCACTGTCAACCAGCTTGATTCTATTGTCGCAGTTGCATGGATGGTCCTCGGACCTGAGACATCAAGGACACCTTGGCGGTGGACTTCTGTACTTTGACCTTGGTCTACGAATCTCTAGCCACGGGATTCTAATACGCCAAGGATTGGGTGCAGCGGAATACCGTCGAAGGGAATTGTGTGTCAATAAGGAATCATTCGCTCTCGGTACTTAGAGAGAGAATGCTCTAGGAAGGATGTGCGAAAGTCCCTGGCCAGGGCGGACGATAATATCGGGAAAGGAGTTTTCCGATATTCATCAGCGGCATCCAATCCAAGTGAGTCGACCAGTTAGGGTTTGACAGCTCGCCATATCCTAAGTTGACTCGAGAGCATTGTACGAATGAAGGATTATATCCACGCGGTAACTGTCGACGGAAAGGTTCCAAGAGTGGGTTACTTAACCCCAAATACCTTCCGGGTTCACGCGGTGTTGCTTGGCACCCAACGTGATCGGAGGCCCGGTCGAATTCGATGTGCGACATCAATTCGATTGATTAATTGATTAATAAAGAGTTATTAATTAATTAATAAAGTCAATGAGGAGTCACTGAGCTTATTGGGCCATTAACTGGACTGGTACTTGGGCCTAGAGGGTCACACGCAAATGATTCTCAAGGCGATGGATAAATAAGTGGATTTTATACAAACCGGGGGTTTTTATGAAAAACCGCGCGGTTAGTATAAAACATAGCGAACGGGCTGAGCAAGCCAAGCTGCTGCTAACCCTAGCTGCCCCTCCTCAATTTCTGTCTTCCTCTGGAGTCCAGGCAGATCCAGATCTGCTCCGCCGCTTCCCGAATCCCGTTCGACGGGAAATCGTCTGCGCACTGCGGCGATCATTGTGGCGACCAGCGGAGGCTTCGCGGGCTGCGAAGAACAACGAACTCGAGGATATCCGTCGCAGGGAGGATCGCGTGGACTTCGCTAGAGGCCGGGCGCTTGCGCGGCTTGCGGTGTCGCACCGACGGAACCTAACGGCTGCGGATTCGAATCCGCACACGGTGAGAACAGATAATCCGATTATCTTGTATTTTTGTTCTTCGAAACGGGAACGGATCGCTGTATTTTTTTGTTTCCGCTGCGTGAGCGATCCGGAGAAACCGAGAAAACCCAACACCCATAGCTCGTGTTCTCGCACGCGAGGCGCCTGCGGCCCAGCACCTTCCTACTCCTCCGCCCCCGCCATCACGGCCGGGGGAGAGTCGCCCCTCGGCGCTTCAGGGGACGACGGCCTCGGGGCCCTTCGGGCCACGGCGGATCTCCTAACCAGGGGGGGGGGGCTCTGCCTCGTCAGGCTCCTCCGCCCAGCTCCACTTAGACGGACGACCGCCCCTTCGGGCAGCCGACTTGCTTTTCCGCTCCCTCTCTAGAGCGGCAGCAGCAGCACGACCCTCGGAGGAGGCCGTTGTCATCGTGATCCCGGCTCGGACGCTCGGGGCCACGGTACCTCGTCCATACCCTCCTGCCGCCTGCGGGCGAGATGGCTGGAGTTGGCCACGCTGCTGGGCTATATGGCTAAGAAGGCCCTGGATCCCGGACATTGCTACAAACAGGAGAAGAAGTGTTAGACGATCATAACACACAAAGGTTACAACTCAAGACCGACTTACCCTCGGCCAAAGCTTCAGCAACCTCGGCGGCCGGAGGAGCTTCGGCCGGAGGAGCGGCCCCGGCACTTCCTTCGTTCTCCCGTGAAGTCTCCCCGGGAGGAAGGTAAGGGAAAGCCCGCTCCGAATCCCTCGTCGGGTCCGGCCATGCCCCGGCACCCACGAGCAACTCCGGCTTATTGAAAAGCTCCGAGATATCATACGGAGCCGCGGCTTCGATAAGGCCCACGATGTTGCTCTGGGCGGAATTAAGGGTGGGAGGATCGGAAAGGCCTGCGGCCAGCGGTGCCCACTTGGTAGGGAAGGGCCACACACTCCTCTTATTCTCCGGAAGGGAAACTAGAATGAAATTCCTCTTCCAACCGTGAATGGACGAAGGCTTCCCAGAGAAGATGTCTTGGCCAAGACGAGGGACAAAACTGTACCACTCGGATCTCCCCTGCCTTTGAATTTTGAAGAGGTAGCGGAAGATGTTGACCGAGGGCATGATCTGCGCATGGGCAAACACAGCCAAGAAGGCATAGACTGTGCGCCAAGAATTGAGAAAAAATTGAGACGGGGCTAGCCCGTAGAAACAAAGAAGGTTGATGACGAAGGTGGAGAGAGGAAGACGAAAGCCCACCCGGAAGCTTTCTTCGTAAATAGAAAAACTACCCGGGCGAGGAGTGTTGGCCCTGGTATGCGAACCAGGCCGATAGGGGGTCGTCCAGGAAGGGAGTTGGTAGTAAGAAGCAAGGTAGCTGACCCCCTCGTCCGAGAGGGCGCAGGCTGCTTCCGAAGCAGTCTCGGGACGACGACGTCCCGAGGAGGAAGCCTGGTCCGGGGTGTGAACCTCCTCGGACCCTTCGGCACCAGAGGCTTCGGCCTCGGCTGCCATGGCAGAAGCGAGGGAGTCCAAAGAAAGAGGAGATGACAAAGAAGACTTGGGGGACTGAGACGGAGTATATTCCTCGTCTGAAGGAGTAATCTCACTAGAAGGACTGCGGGGCATGAGGACACGGCAATGAAGACAGGAGAATGAGGCTTACCCTCAAAGAAAAAAAGATCTCCTCGATCAAGCACCTCCTCTCAAGCCAAGAGAACTCCCCCGGCAACAGCTCCGGACGATGGAAAACTCCCTGCGACAGCCGACGAGCTCGGAAGCACCTTCAGAGGGCTAGCCCTTCACCGGAGAAGAAGGAGAGCTCGGATGATCGCAGGAGAGCATAGGCGCGGGAAGCAGGAAGAAGAACAGTGCCCTGCGAGGGGTTCCTATTTATAGGTGCTGTTCGAAACCCTTCCCGCCGAAGCCAACGGCCGAGATCTTTCCCTTCGTCTCGCCGCTTCTCTCGGATGCGCGCCACGTGTACCGTCCTTCGGTAATGATGACGGGCAGACTCCAGGAATTGAAGCAGAATGATCAACGGCCGAAAGCGCTCCGACCCTTCGGGTGATCACTCGGATGCCCGCCACGTGTTCCGATCCGCGTGCCGAGGAAGAGGTGGCGATCCGAGTGGAACCTCGGGCAGAGAGCCGAGGTGACCCGCGACCCGCGAGCGGCCAGGATCCCTTTGTGCTTTTAACGGAGCGGCCGGATGCGCGACGCGTGTCCTGTGCTTCTTCGCGAAGCAACCGTTCTGACGGAAAAAGCGACGCCTGTCCCGTCCATTTAATTGAGCCTGACACAAGTCAAAAGACTCGGCCCTTCGGCCTTAGAAGTAAAGGCCTTCGTCGCTACATCCCGAATGAAGACGGATAAGTGACTGCTGACCCTCGGCCGACCGAGGGCATCCTCTTCTTAAAAGAATAAGAGAGAACAGAAAGCCTCGGGTAAAAAACCTGTTACGTTATTTCTCAAAAAGTTTCGGGCTATACTCTCGCCATCTCAGAACTGAGAAAGACAAGAGTGGGGGGCTATGTGATGAGGCAGAATCCGATTCGGCCCATTAAAACAAGCCCAAACCCAGCTCAGCCCAGCAGCACCAATAGAAGGCCCTCAGCAAGCCTTCGGCACATCAGCGGCCGAAAAGCCTTCGGCCCGTAAGCGGCACAGTAGCCCTCGGCCCAGCAGGCTACGGCCCATTAGCGGCCCAAAAGCCTTCGACCCGTAAGCGGCACAGTAGCCCTCGGCCCAGCAGGCTTCGGCCCATCAGCGGCCCAACCCCCTTCGGCCCAACAGCCGTCTTCGGCCCACTCCGGTGGAGGACTAGGCACTATGGCGGTTTACCAGTAAGCCCGGAACATTGTCCTATATCGGCTATCACCGTTAACCATCCTCTATCCTTTGCTATAAATACCACGCTATTTATTGCCTAAGGTATGTCTCCGTGACCCTCAAGGACCATAGTCCAAATAGCATTAAAGCTACTCTTTGCCTTCTGAATCGAATCTTCTTCAGAAGCTAACTTAACCGTCGGAGGGGGTTCCTAAGGGCCGAAGTCCGGGACTCCTACTGACCGGTCTCTTCTTCTTTCCCTCCTGCAGGGGCTCGGTTCGAATCATCGCCGACCTCCCCGAGTCGGTCTCGGCCGCCGACCTCGGACTTCTCCCTCCGGTCTCGACGCCGTACGCCGGCTGCTTTCGACCGAGGGAGACTCGGTTCCGCGCTGCCCGCCCGTCAGCCGGAAGGACCTCAGCCCCGCCTTCCGGGGACAAGCCTACCTCAGAGCGAGCGACTCTCGGCCGCGGATCCCCAACCGCGTTCCTGCGTCTTCCGGATCCCTGTCGGGCCTCTTGCACCAATCCGACCCAGCTCCGGATCCAAAACTTCGGATTCCAGCTTCGGAATCCGGTCGTGATAGCTTCGGCTACATTAGTATCTATATTATACTAATAAATCATAGTTTTTAATCTTACTGATGTAGTAGTCTTAGATATTTTTTTCTAAAAAAATTATTAAACAATTTTAAGAAAAAATCATTAATACTCATAACCATTATGATTGTTCTTTCTCTTTCTCGCCTACATTCATTTTAAAATAACTCATTAATGATCATAACTCTCAACATATTTATTTTAAAACTACTCATTAATAGTCATAACTCTCTCTCTCTCTCTCTCAAAGACGGATGGAAGAGAGCGGGGGCCATGACCCCTTCTTTGCTAATAAAAATATTATCTTTAAATTATTTATATTATAATCTATTTATACTATAATAAAAATATTATAAAATAAATTTATTATTTATTATTATATTATTATAAAATACAAAATAATACTATTCCTAAATATTTTTCTTACAGTATTTTATTAAAATTATCTTATAAATTTATTTAACTCATATGTTATATATATTTTTATTGTATACTATTTGTATTTATTATTTATCATGTTAATTTTTATATATTAATTATCATATTATATAATATTTAATATTTATAGGCACATATAATATATTTTAGTTATAACATTTTTAGTTATAATATATAACATATTAATCTTTTTAAGTAACTATATTATACTAATAAAATAAAATTTTAACCCAACTGATGTGGTACTCTCATATTCTTTTCCGTAAAAAAAAATTATTAAACAAGTCTTGGGAGAAGTCATTAATGCCTATAGCTATTATGATTATTTCTTTCCTCTCACCTCTACTTATTTTAAAAAAAACTTATTAATGACCATAACTATCACTTCCTCTTATTTCTCTCTTTCTCCACTCATTTTAAAATAACTCATTAATAGTCATAAGTCTCTCTCTCTCTCTCTCTCTCTCTCTCTCTCTCTCTCTCTCTCTCTCTCTCCTTGGACATAGGAGAACAGGGGGGCCATGGCCTCCTTAAAATTGAAGATTATTTTTAAATATTTATATTATAATTTATTTATATGTAATAAAATACTATAAAATAAATTTAAAAAAATTAAATTATTTTAATATTAAATACAAAATAATATTATTCTTAAATATTTGTCCTATTTTATTTTATTTTAACTTATCTTATAAATTTATTTAACTGATATGTCATATACTTTTTTGTCGTATATTATTTATATTTATTATTTATTATGTTATTTTTTATATGTTAATAATTACCATATCATATAATATTTAATATTATAGTCACATATAATATTTTTTAGTTATAATATCTTTAGTTATAACAATATTAATATTTTTAAGTATATTAATATATACGGTAAGCCATCTAACAAATAAGACAACTTGAAACTCTAAAGTTAGAAGTGTATTTTATGTATTTTTATTTAAAATCAACTTTCATCGACAATATCCTTCATGAATAATCTGTTTTTGAATAACAATGTTGTTAAATTCTTTATTACGTGGAAATATCATGGTCATCTATTGTACTCGAATAATATTTTACCTAATTTGCATGCTGTTATGATCTCGTCGTAGTCCTCATACAAAATTATGTTTATATTTAATTATTTCCTGCATGTTATTATTTCTATTTTTATTTTTTCAATTCTATTTTGGATCTCTTAAGATCTCTCCATTAAACTCACGTAACTAACTAACTAACTAACGCTAATACAATTTAGTTTGCGATCGAAATGTCTTCGTATTTGAGTCTTTAGAATTAAAATTTTAATATTTTTCGTGTAAAATTATCTTTATACTTAATTATTCGTTTAAAATTAAATTTAATTAAAATAAATTATTTAAATTAATATAATATTTTATCTTAAAACTAAATTTATTATATATTTTAAATATTTTTTCATAAGTACCGTGCATCGCACGGATTTGAAACTAGTATATATACCAATGACCTCCGGTAGAGGAAACCATCGGTTCTCCGAACAGGTTTTGTTAACGGAAAGATTATTGGTTACTGTCTACATACCGGATCCCTACTTTTCTGAACACCCCTGGGAACTTCCCTTTCTCCTCTCTCTTTCTCTCCCCCTCCCGCTCCTCCTCTTCGTCGGCGGTGTGGTGGTGCCAGCAGCGGCGGCGGCGGGGATCTGGGGCGATGGGGACGCCGGAAACGTCGCGGGAACCATGCCCAGACAGGATCCTGGACGACGTGGGGGGTGCCTTCGCCATGGGCGCCATCGGGGGGTCGGCCTTCCACTTCCTCAAGGGCCTCTACAACTCCCCCAACGGGGAGCGCCTCGTCGGCGGCGCCCAGGGCGTCCGCATGAACGCCCCCCGCGTCGGCGGCAGCTTCGCCGTCTGGGGCGGCCTCTTCTCTGCCTTCGACTGTACAATGGTCTACCTCCGCCAGAAGGAGGACCCCTGGAACTCCATCATCGCCGGGGCCGCCACGGGCGGCTTCCTGCAGATGCGCCAGGGCCTCCCCGCCGCCTCCCGCTCCGCCATGTTCGGCGGCGTCCTCCTCGCCCTCATCGAGGGCGCCGGGATCATGCTCAACCGCTTCCTCAGCGTCCCCCAGAATCTGCCTCCCCTCGAAGACCAGTTCCCCGGGGGGATGGGAATTCCCCCCATGCCCAATCCCAGTGCTGCCGGTATGCCCGGTGTCGCCGCCGCCCCCGGGGGGTATCCGCCTCATACCATCCCTCAGGCGCCTTCCATGGCGGCGGTGCAGGGAAATATTGAGGCATCATCGCCTCCGTCGACTTCTTCCTCCTCTTCGTCATCGTCGTGGTTTGGGGGGCTCTTTGGAGGAGGGAAGAAGAAGGAGGAGGCCGCCGTGGCCGGTGAGGATAGCAAGACCAAGGTTCTGGAGAGCTTCGACACGCCGAGCACGCCGATACCGACTTTTGATTACAAGTAGAGGGGGATTGGAATTATGGAAGATTAGGGTTTCCGAGTGGACTAAGAGCTAAAAGGAAAAGGTAATATAAAGAGAAAGGGGCGACCTTTCTGGTTTTCTTTTTTAATGTTTTTATGTTCTTTTGTGCTTATTTGTTGTGCCTAACTAAACCTCTAATATATATGTATTTTGCCAGATGATGAGCAGTTAAGTGTAACCTTAGTTGGAGAACTGGAGTTTGTTTAGCGTCGAAGTTGTTCTCTTTTTTAGTTGGCGTCTCCTGTGAATACAGTGTGTTCTTATTATTATTATTACTATTATTCTTCGATCTGTTTGAGATTCACGATTAATGAGGTCTGGTTTCTCATGTATGTACCTATTCATTTATTGTCGCATTTTTGGTGATTTTTTGTAGGACGTTTTCTTTTCCCTTTTGGAATGCAAATGTAAGCGTCAATTTTCTCCTCAATGTTTCTCGAATGCGCCAATAATAAAATTCCTGTTGTTGGGGATGTCTGTCCTCAGTTTTTTGAAATCAAGGGGATAAATGTTTTTGTTGGGTACATATTTGCATTCAACAAGTTTACATATTGTATCCATCTGTCGAATGCATCTTGATAGACTCTACAAATTTGAGCCAGTCATCAGAGATTTATGGGTTTGCATTTCTTTCTAAGACATACCTCAGGCAGATTGTTTCTGAATCTCTTGGGAGACTACTGTAGATTGAAGAAAGGGATCATTGTTTCTAAATCTCGTGGGAGATAATTGTAGATTAAAGAAAGGGATTCTATGCTGTTATATGCACATTTTTCTTGTTTTGTTAGGGAGTTGTTTTGTCCAGCTCGAGGCCAATCGTCTCTGAGTGGAGTAGGCCCATGCTATTTAACCATATCTATAGTGCCTTGCTGACTAAGGTTCTGCCAAGTGAATAGATAACTATAGGATACATGCAGTGGGATGTGTGCCTTAGGATCATGAGTTTTGATACCATGTTAAAAAATGGGCTATCCAGCTCAAAATCAATTGGTTGAAAGTTGCACTGCATAAATTATTTAACCACGTTTTCCTTTTGTTCTGTTCTTTTATGTTGTCTCTGATCAATGTGGAGCTGTCCTCTGAACTTCGTGGCAAGCAAAATTAAAAATACAATTACACTGTTGGGTTGCCCGCAACACTTCAATTAATTTAGCTGATAACCTTTTTTTTGTTGCTTTCTCTTGGTAACACTAATAGTACCTAAGCCCCCATTTTGTAACAGAATAAGTAGATGGAATAGGAGGTTATATAGTCACGGGTGCCAAAAAACCAGTTGGCAACTGAAGAACTTGTGGGGTTGGGGTGGATGGAATATTCGGTTAAATGTAGGATAACCAAATGATTTTATTTGGTGTATGCTCTTGAATAATAGAGAATGAATCAATGTTGATACTTTTCTTTGTTTTATCTGTTTTTTACAAAACAGCGAAGTGATGAATGACAGAACAGCCATGCAAGATTGAATATCTGTCTTGGCATTTATCTGGTGGCAAAAAGGAGGCTAAAGGGTTTAGATTGCTTTTGAAAATAGATGTTCTTTAATTCTGAATATACTATTCTTTCAAGGTTAAGATGGGTTTTTAAGAAACAAAAGATAGAGCATGAAGCTTGTGAGAGATGTGACTAGACACATGAGTGCAGGGTAGAGGATATTTGGCATATTACAAAAATTTGGAAGATGCTGTGGTTTTAACTTTAGTTAGACTGTTGAGGTCTCATGACAGTCCGTTCTTATTTTTTGTTAACGTTTTTATTCAGATATTTTTTGTTGGCAATCTAAAAAATATGAGTCTATATAAGTTGTTTTGTTGATAAATATGGACAGGGCATTGCTGGGCTTGAATAAGTATTTCTGTCTGTGGCATTAAATCTTTGTGTGTTTTTATTTTATTTCTATAGTAGCATGGTGTTCTCTTGGGTTTATATTCCTTGGTTCAAAACTATACATTTTTGGGGCTGAGAGGAGTTCAATCCCTCAGTAGTATTACCCCTCCCCTAGAAAAGATGCAGATGGGTTTTAAAGTTTTTCCCTTAAGTTCCCATGTTAATATTCAATGCATGTGGTTTCCATGACAACAGTGGAGTCAGAAGCAGATCTATCATATGTGTTCTATAACAATCATGGGGTTGAAGGCAAATATATCTTATTGATCCCATATAAATTCCAAGTCTTCTTTCCTTTTTTTGGACTGAAGGTCCCTTGCAAACTCGGAGTAACTTTATCTTTAATCAGATCTAGCGTCGGAAGTTCTTGTCCCATGGAGGCACCCGTCGAGTTTGTATTCTCCATAAATTGTCGTCAAATTCATTTGGCATCAAGATGCTTGTAGGGAGTTTGTAACGTTTTGTGCATTATCCAAAGCCGTTTCTCTAAGGGTGCAGGGAGACGGGGGTTAGGGGAACCTCCAATCCTGCTCTTATCTTTCATACTGACCAGGACAGCGTGTTCTATGACAGGCACGCTTGTGAAGCATGTGGACAGTCTGTCCATAGATGCACAATGGGGTGCAAACTTGTGGTTCTATGATAGGTCCTGTGCTACTTCCCTGGGGTATTGTGCCAACCTAGCCCACCTTCCCAGTCTAGCTGAAGCATTGCTAATTGTAAAATATTTTCCCCAAAGTCGTTTGAACATTTTTATTTCGATATTTTTTCACAGAATACCTATGTGACTGCCACATTGTGAACTTCTTATTGCATTTACTTTCAAAGGTAATCTTGTTGGGTTGCTAGCTTATGCATTAGATGACCTCATTTTGATCAAAGATTTGAATATAGGTGTATTACCATTTTAATCCACATGCATGTTATATTATTGTGCATTCACATAAAAACAAAGATGGGTGAAGGGAATAGAAATTCTTACAAGATTGTTCTCGTACTGAAATGATACGACAGTACTCCTGTTACAAATTACATCATCAAACAGCTGATGTGTATAATTTTTTTTTTTACATCTGCCCCTAGAAAGCATGAGGCGGGTTCCTAGCTCTCTTAGTGGTTGGATATGAAAGTGGCAACCGTTTCCGTTCAGCTAATCTAAAAGGTGGGAGCGTAGGAAGGTACATGAGAAGGAAAGATTTGATGATGGAAGAGGGTAGAGAATAACCGACAGCAGTCTTTATATGGAGGAGGTCAGAGAAGTGAGCTACCTGTACCAAGTGACATCTTATCTGATGCCTGAAGCATGACCGCAGAGCTGATGTTCTCAACTGTGAGATGTTGGGCAGAGGAGCAAGTTTTGGTCATCTAAATGTGGTAAAGTGTTGAAGGAAGATAAATCTGAAGCAAAGGATGGTCAAACTAATGTCCACTATCGAGATGTTTTGAACTTCAGATGTCATTCATGTTAGTAAAAAAGGGTGTTGAGGGGTGGCTAGGAGATGAGGTTTTGGATGGATTTTTTGGTGTGGAAACCTTCCCCTTTCTCCCATCTTTTATGAGCTATACAGTTTCCAGGAACAGGAAAGCATGGGTGGTTGATTACTTTGTCTCAGTGGGATCAGGGTGTCGCTTCAGGCAGGCTTTACTTGAATGGGAGATCTGAGTTCACTTAAGTGTTGCTGGCATTCGTGGATGATTACTCTGTGTATGCCATTAGATGGGAGGCCCTGCTCCTTCGGGCATTGAGTCACATGGGACCTTACAAATAGACCTTTTATTTTTCCCCCACTGAATCTAGGATTTGAGAAAAAACGAACTACCAAGGAGACGGTTGCTTCTTCTATATGTGAAGGCGAAGAACATATAGAAGCTAACTATCGTGTGAACCCCTTTTATGGTAGTGGATCATCTATGGGAGAGTAAATGGATCCAAAAGGATCCAGTGGGAACCTCTCGATGAGGTCAGCATATATCACTTATCATTTGTGGGGGTAGAGATGGCCATTTGGTTGTTTAATTTGGAGGCCAGTAATTGTTGCTGAAGGTCTTACATGGGTGGTAGCAATGCTCCAGCTGCCTATGCATGAACTCTAGCTCTTGCTTCGCGCAGGAGCGCTTTGCTCGTTGGCTTCAGCATCATTTTTTCTGCTGACAAGTGTTGTTGGAAATCTGGGATTGTGTGTGCAGTGGCAGCAACAGATTGGAGTATTCTGGTGTTCACCGTGGAATTTCTTTGAAATGAGGCAGGAAATGACCTAAAGCCACAGAGACGAACAAAAAGACGCAATGGTGCCACTGCTTTGGGAATCCGTACAGGGGATCTTCCAAGCTCTCTAGATAAGTTAAAAGACATCCTGAGGCTGACAACATGGACAGAGGACATATTAGCACACGGGGTTCTGGTTAGGTTATTCCCTTTTGAAGTACAATGGAAATCAAAAGTTTAAATATGCTTTAACAAAGATATGCTGGAGTTCGATCTGTGGTGTGAACTTCTAATATGCTCAATTTATTGGTGGTTGATGTTTGATGTTTGGGCAACCGTATGGTGCATTTTGAGTTTCATGCATTTGAGCACAAAGTGAGCACATCATACTCTGGTTTGTCTTTGCTTCCAATAGATAATTTCTGATGGTTTTTTTCTGCTCAATACCTACCAATACTGTTGTAGACAGTGATACTGTTATTCAACTAAGTTTATTCTTCCCAGAATGGTAGACTCTGTCCTAAAATCTAAATCTTGGCTATACAGAATGTATATTACTGACAGAATACAAAACTTTGTTTATTTCAGAAATACATTTGTTGACACAGATGATGGAATGTATTATTTCTGTCTGCTAGTGAACCATCCGTTGCTGTGTGCAATTGTTGGGCGTAGATCTTCTTTTCCGCCAGTCTACAGACAATTTAACAAAAAGAGTAGGCCATGAGTCCAATTCCGGTAACGGTTTGCTGCTTTAGAAATGTTATATATTCTTTCAGCTTCACATATACAGCCCTTGGAAGAACCTTGTGGCTTGAACACAAAGCTATTTGGGTTTTTGTGGATTGCTGGGCATAGATAATAAGACCCAGAGTGAACACTGGACCATAATAACCACACGTGGCATTTGGGTAACAAGGAACCAAAGAAAACTTTGAGTGCTGAGCTTCACTCGCAACAGCATAGGGTAATGCATCTTGGGAAGATGAGATTCCTCTACAACAACATTGCTTATCACAATGGCATCTGTGTCCCTTCTTAGGCTTGATTTTAGAATTGTTTTATCAGACATCTCTGCCAAACCCAACTGGTAGGTTTCACAATGATGCCTGTACCACCTACATTCAAATCCTGCATGAAGCCAAGTTTGCCTGCCGTGGCATGCATGTTCAAAGAATTATGCTTTATTACCATTGATGCAGGAGCGGAAGGTCTGAACCAACTGCCTTCAAGTGTGAAGTTGCGCAAATCCTACGAGTTTGGTGGTCGCTATTTTGAACGTTATGGATACCCTTAATATGATAGTAGGATATTGCCGAAAATGGTTCTGATGTGATACTGACGTGGGATATTAGAAGGTTCAGAGCTAAATTCTTGCCTCACTGGGGACCCATCTATTCCCTGGGGACTCACAAATTGTTACCATGTTCTTTGCTGAAACTCAGGAAAGGAATCTCCTTTTGACCACTAAACTTTGCATTATGAAAGTGTCTAACAATAGGACAGCATCTCGTTTAAAAATTTTGTCGCCGCTCCATTCTTTGTGGTGCTTATGCCATTTGGGTTAACACGGTGAATGTGAAACAGTGGATGCATTGTGCTTGAATGTGAAATACCAGATGCATTGTGTTTTTTTCTATGGAAAGGGATTTTGGGTAAGTCCAGTTATTACTTGAGCAATGCTTGCTGCAACTCCAGGACGTTGCAAACGGTGCAAGACCAGATGACGGCAGAAGGTCTTTTTTCTTTAAAGATTTGTCAATTTCTGAGACCATCTGCGTTCGATTTATGTTAAAGAAAAGGAAAGAATTACAAGCGGTGCATATTGCAGTAAATATTGCTCTTATTTTGTCGGTTCTACCTAGCGCAACGGCTAAGAGCCAAGGGCAAGCACCAGCCCACCAGGGCTGGAACCCTGGGGGCAACACCATATAATACACAATATACAACAACAAGGCCACAGCGGACCCAAGCAAGGCCACAAATGGGCCCAACAGGGCAGAGCAAGCACCACAGCGCGAAAACCACCCGGCACCCCCGCCGGTTTCAAACCCCCACTGGTCAGAAATCATAGTGATCCATTTTATAATCATCAAAATCCCCGAGAAAGTAAAATTTACATGTGCATACCGATTGTTGAAGCCCCAGTTTACATGTACAAGCCGACACATTTTTACAAGCGCACAAATTATTCCTAATTCATCAATGACTGATAAGTGACGCCCATCGGTTCTTTGGATATGATAGCAGATATTGTCCGTTTTGGTGGTTTTGATCCCTCCTTTTTTTTTTCAAATTTGTTTAACCGTCCGTTCTTTGTATAGATGCTGAGTTGGGGCCTCCCCCCTGCTAGGCAAATTTTTAAGGAAGAAAACAAAAACAACAGAAAAAAAAATAAAAAAATCTGCACCGCTCATTGTCAGTGTCGTGTAAGTGCTTAGGTCGGTAATACTGATTTGCGATGCAACTAGTGTTACTGAATTGTCACATGTAGATATGAGATTTTCCAAAACTAGGAGTTTTAAAGGGGACTCGTGTTGACTCTCAACTTATGCCGTAGGCTAAACATTAAACAAAAAAAAAAAAAATTGCATATATACCTCTCAAAAATACCGTAATTATATGTATACCTCCGATTCTCACATATTATCATCAATACCCCTACAATCTTCAAAATGCTTCATTTATGCCCCTCCCATCAAACTTAAGTTACTTTTAATAAAATATGTCGAAAGCATTGCATAAATCATGACATCGTTAGAAATATGGGGAATATAAAATGCTAGATTTTAATATATTGAGAGATATATATGCAAAATATTAATGAATTTAAGGATATTTATGTCAAACCATTAAATTGAGAGATATAAATACAATATTTTGAAGATCGCAGAGGTATTGATAATAACATGTGAGAATTAAAGATATACATACAAATACATTGTTTTTGAAGGATATATATGTAAAAAAACCCAAGAAAATATTGACGTGCGCAACAACGTTCGAGCCCAAAGTAATTACATATATCGATTTTCTGATTTAAGTGCACGGGAAATGTCAGTCTTGTACATGATTTCTTTTTTAACACGATATGAAGATGAGTTAAAGTTTTACCACCGACTACTGTTTATGGTAACCTTAATGTGGATGAATACGAATGGATTTATCATAGACTCACATTTATCAAAAACTAAACTCCCCCCAGATGAGCTGCATAAGTCGACTCGACTTATTTGTGGAAAAAAAAAAAAAGAATTCACAAAATATTGCATCCGTATAAGACATGGGTCTACAACAGTTTAAAAAAGATAACTTCATTCACATTTTTCCATAATATGCAATCCAAGTAGCCTCTAATGTTGCAAGGAATAAATCTTCAGAATACCACATAAGACTTTCATAGTTCATTAACTTTGCAGGGATGTAGAACCAATGATCCTTCCTAAACATCCGACAAAAATCTGATATCACTACAAATATTGGGATTACGGTATACCACAATGGATTTATGGAGATCAATCAAGAGTTCATTTTACAAATTCACTAATTTGATATTGTCAGAGCATCAATTTCTTAGTTTCCTAAATTGTGCACCAATTTTACATGCAACTAAACCTTTTGCACTTGAATGAATGAGCACTATCACAAACGAGTACTGTGAAGGTCCACGTCCCAAAGGTTCTTGGATAGTTAATTTTCTAATTTTAACGATAACTGCATCCATGATAATTCCAAGCTTTGATGAATTGATGGTCTCTCCTACTAAAGAGCACATGTAAGGTATAGCCCACGCCCCATGGAGCGCACATGATTCCATCACAGGAGAGACAAATCACAAGATGAAATCACCTGCACTACTAGGCACACACCTCAGAGTTGTGGCAGGCTGCAACTTAACCTCATAAAAATTTAGAAGATAAAATTAAGATGCATCATGATCCTTTTGGAAGATGTGCACCCAAAAATGCAGGTAATCTACTTCCAAAAATCGCATTCCATTCTCTACATGTGGCACTGGCCACTGTCCACTCTGTCGTGAGAAGCTGCACAGCCAGCTTAGCTGACCCTCGAGCCACCATCTGTCCCATCCGCCAACGGATGCAATAGATGTGCATTCCACTATGATTTTGCCAACAGGATGGTGGAGAAGGCTCACGCTGAGAAAGGGATCAACGAATCCCGACCTGCAGCCAACTGCATGGAACACACAGGCCCCTGCCTTACAATGCACACAACTCTGTTAAAGAAGGGTAGACTTGCAGAGAATTGAGACAAATGAATATGGAGGAGCCAAGAAGATGGGAAGTTTCTCACTTTTTTTTGCTTAATATAATTCAGTAGGCATGCTACAGCATGTCAACTGCCACAGTTTTCGTATATCTTACGCAGACCATGCACAGAATCAATGGACACTGAACGTCTCACAAAAGCATACTCGTTGCACAATATTTTGATCCTACAACCTCGGAGCTCTGAGCACATGTACTGAAAAAAATTGCAATGTCATTAATATTAGTATTCAGTTGAACTACCAATTTAAAGCTGTTTGCGTTAGTGGAAGGGCCAACAATGTGGCATATTGATGGGGACAGCTCAGAAAATGGTGATACTTCTTGTATCATACCCTCGTATGATTCTAATGGAATCTTCACCTGGTAAAAATTTGTGGAAAACAACAGCAGAACAACGTCAAACGCAATGCGCTGCTTGGAACTTAAAAAAATAAATAAATATGAATCTTGTTCTGATGAGAAACTAACCATTGCTGCATGCGTGCTCTCACAAGGATTTCCAGTTGGGTGCACTGTTGAACAGACTGCTCTATTTGTACTTGTCTCTGGATCCACAAAAAATAGCCAGAAAAATCAGGAACAGCATCACAGGAGTGTAATTCTGTGGACCATTGAAACCGAACTATAGTTGTATATATTCTACATAAATAGCTAGGTGCTGACAGGTCTAGGTGACATGCTCAGATGATAACAGAAGAAAAGGGTTCACACCCTACATAATCTTGGCTAGAGGATTTCTGCAAACATACATACGAAAAGTTCTTATGTGAACAAAAGAAAGGATGACCCTGTAACTTTGGTGATCAAATGTTTGCACGTGGCTGTGCATTGCTTGGGTGACTGCCATATGGCCTCATCTAGTTGGCAACTAAATCAAAGATGAAAATTAACAAATAGCTAGATTGAATTTTGTAAATCTAAAATTAATCACCTTGCGGTTAATCCCAACTGTCTCTGGACCGCCTAAATGCCTTCTTCTCGGAGAGCGCTTTCTTATTCTTAAGCCTTTTCTGCTCCTCAGCAGCAGCTCTTCACATGAAGTTTGCAACAATGAATTTACTGTCAATTTCCATTTCATATTTGTCAAACAATCATAACTTCTACATTGATTGAAATATTGCATATTCAGCAATTTAAATTATGAAAACTTTTCAGAGGACACACATTGTTTCATAATAAATGCCTTCACCTGATAATAAATTCTGTAGTAAATTGATTCACTCCGGGCACTTGGAAATAAGGTTGTTGAAATCAAAAGAATCAATGAAAAATGATAAGGAACAAAGATGGTGTAGTATACAATTGTCTGATTCTTTTCTTTTGTTCTTCCGAAGGAGGCGGTGGGACATATGCAGCAGCATCTATGATGGCCTGTCGATAAGAATGGAGAAGCCAAAACAGGACATAAATCAAGATACTCAACATGGTCCAAGCCACTAACCATAAAAGAAAAGTTGAATAAGCAGAACTCATAGCGTTTCAAGTGATTTATACAAGTAAAATGCATGATAACTATTGCATACCTGCAATTTTTCCAGAGCATCTTCAATATTCCCCCTGAAGAAAAATGCTGGAATGAAAAATAGAAGTATGGAGTAATAAAATACTGAAGAGAAAACTGCAACAAAAGTTTACTTTTGAGTTCGAGTTTTTGTCGAGGATATCACTATCTCCCCATCTTTATTAATTCGATTTTTTTCCTGTCAATACAGGGATGATGATCATCCAGCAGGCGGAAGAAGTAATCAATTCACCCAAGTACCCGAAAAAAAGGGTAGTAAATAACTGTGCATATGATGACTCTGTGTTACAAACACTAATCAGTTTCAATTGTGAAAGACACATCTATAGCCTATCAAAACACAAATTAGAAACAAGCGCACATGACAAACTCTTAGTATACACCAAGAAGAAATTATCAACAAACTATGCGTGCCACTTGACCAATTAAGTGAACACGAACATTTATGTGTGGAGAAAGAGGGACACCAGATAAAAATAGGCTTTATACAAATTGCTAAACAACATCTATATTTGTAAAGAGGAGGATGGTATCCAGTGCCAAACCATTTGCAAAATTCTTTCCCTGATTCTATCGCTCAGCCAGTATGCATTCTTCACATTGAAGCGCATATCTACCTTAGTGTTCACTGCAGCAATAAAAAACACTTAAGAAAGTGCCCAAGAAGTTTTTTTGTTTTTTTTTTTTTGAGGGGGAGGGGGGGTGTCTATGAAGAAGATTAAAGAATTAAAAAACAACGTTGTTAGTAATTTTCAAAGGAATAAAAAGCAGGAAGCACTGATCAATTATTCTTGTCTTCTGTCTAAATCCTTTCTTCACTTCTTTCTTTCCGTATTAGGGAGTAGGGAGGGGTCATATTACATTTTGATAAGCTTTCTTTGGTTCTTGAAGCATTGCTTCCTGATCATGCTAAAACAACACAATGCTTTTTATTTTCCTGCTTCAAACTTCAAGTCTGATGCCAGCTACATTTGGCACCAATTCAACAGAGCCACACCATTTGTCTGTTCTTCTAAGCAAAACACTATACAGCAGACTACATTTAGTCCCTATTCGACACAGCGTCTCTTTGGAGACATCTGATAAAATTGGAATGACAGAGAGAAGATTAGCATGGCCTTGCACAAGGATTACATGCACAAAATTGAGAAATGCCCTATTCAACACAGCCATTCCATTTGCCAGTTCTCCTCCACCTCAGTATCTAATTGTACAACTTTTTCAATGACGAGGAACCCTCAAGCAATCCTAACAAGGAGTTACAGGTAACTCCAGATGCTCCATAGAATAATTGTCACCACAGAGGCCTTGATGATATGTGCCTCAGGTGGGCCAAGGAGCCTTGAACTAGGTAAATCTTGAGCAAACCCTCAGGCTAACCTGATTGTCCCTCTCCCTTCGTTCCAACTAAAGGTGCTGCAGCCTGCAGCTGCCTGCAATGTTCTCATTTCAAATTCCCTGCTTCCTGTATAGCCATATTAATGTAAATTCCAAATCCACTTTCAGGTGGGCCAAGGGGCTTTGAACTAGGTAAATCTTGAGCAAACCCTCAGGCCAACCTGATTCTCCCACTCCCTTGGTTCCAACATAAGGTGCTGCAGCTGCCCTGTTCTCATTTCAAATTTCATGCTTCCTGTGTAGCCATATTAAATTAAATTCCAAATCCACTATGAGCAATGTGAAACCCATATAAGGATAATGGCTTACAGAAAACTTGAAGATGTATGCAGTCTTCTCCCTATGTTCCATTGGTATATGGCTACTGCATAATTGGAATACATCACCATTTCATCCATCAGTCCCATACTACCTTCAAGTTTTGCAGATGCCATCCACTTATCAATCTTCTGTAAATGAAACTGAAATACAGAGGCTTTCCAGTTAAAAATCAAGAAACAAATTGCAGTCCAGCAAACCTGGGTGACAAGTAACTGCCCCAGGAATGGTAGCAGTAAAGACCTCCTTAAGATGAGTATAGAAACCAGCTGGTGTTGACCAGAAGTGGCTGAACGGGATCACAAGTGGAGGGGACCAGTATTATTCAAGCGGTTCTGGGCTCACAACGGTCAAAAATTAAAAAATATCTCTGGACACCTTTTAAAGAATATTATATTATGTTTGTATATATATGGAAATAGATATATAGAAGTGCTGAGAGACAGTCGGACAGTTGCTGCGGCAAGACCGTAGCCAAGATCTAGCCACTTCTCTTCCCACCCCGCACGGGGCGAGAAGAGCCCAGGTGGTCTGATAATCGTCGAATGGCCCATATATAGATATGGTTGGGTTGTTCCAAACGCCCCAACCGTATATTAGCATTTATCTCTCAGTATACGTACATATATTTCTTATGCAAAGAAATGTGCAAATTATTTGTGATTAGAGGTTGTTCTACAACTATCACCCTCTTTGTTTGCGGAGTTCAAATTTCTACCTTCCCCTGGGTATGTTTTTAATGTAGATTGAATGCTGCTTTTGTTGCCTTCCAGAACAGGTACATCTCCATCATTTATAGTTTCTTTCCTTCATCTAGACCAGCAGAACTGGTCTTCTGAAATCAAGTTTTTAAAACTTCAACTAGAAACAGGATCAAAAGAAATTGAAATTAAATTTGCACTCTTTGTCCCACTTTGTTTGCAGAATTAGAGAAGAATAAGGCCTCTTACTCTCAGAATAAGGCTAATTCTGCTTTGATTGGAGGAATTGGTTATTCCGCGTTAGAATTGCTTATTCCTGGAATTAGGTGAATAAGCAATTCCCCCCTACACCCAAGAATTAGGTTTTCCGTCTTGGATTCTGCCCCGCTATCAAAGTAAAACACTCCTTATTCTAGAATAAGCAATCTAGAATAACTAATCCCGTCATAACTCATTCTGCCATCAAAGTGGCACTTCGAGAAAAGTGAAAACGTACCATTCTACTTTAACTGGGTTAAGAGTGTCATTTAACAGCTGGGACAACGTGTTGCTAGCTGGGTTTTCTCTGTAGATGGTGCTTTGCCTGCTTGGTCTCCACCCTTTCGGAGGGCTGTTTGAGATGAGGAGATCAGGCAGTTTGCCAATTTGCTACTTCTTTTGGAGGGGCAATCTCTTCATTCCACTTTTTCTGATATGTGGGCTTGGGCCTGGAGCAAAGATAGGGTCTTTCCAGTGAAGTCTACCTATAATTTGATGGCAGAGGGTGGTATGGGGTAAGCTATCTTTCGGCCTATTTGGAAATCTTGCTCCCCGTTGAAGGTGAAGTTTCTTTTGTGGAGAGTGGCCGATGTCAGGTGTCCTACCAGGGATCGTCTCCGGTTTTCATGCCAGACACCCCTGTTTCTTGCCCCTTTGGTGATGTTTGTGATGAGAGCTTGGACCATTTGACACTTGTTCATGGGTTGCCACTTTTCTCTTTCAGTTTGGTTAGCTTTCCTTTCCAAGTTGAAGCAGCTATGGTATCCTTTTGCAACAGTTAGACAGCTCATGTTCGGATGAAAGAAAGCATGTCACATATTCGATGGCACTAGTAGGCAGCCGGATGTCATTGCCTTCTTCACTTGTGTGAAGATTAATGAATGGTCCCTCGGCTCCTTTGAATCTCTTTCTTCTCACTCGCCCTCAGTGTTTAGGCCTCTTTTGTCTCTTGAGGCCTTCTTTTTTATTCTTTTGCTTTGGTTGAGCACCACCTATTTTTGTTTGAGGTGATCTTTTGGTTGTGTTGTTGTATATGGGTTGTGCATGCTGTTTTTGGGGCCGCTTTCTGGGGCTTCCTTTCTTTTGCCCTTGTACACTTTTGTAACTGTTTCTCACTAACGAATTTGAGGTGCAAACAACTTTCCCAAAGAAAAAAAAAGAACCGCTGGGACAAGATTTAACCTGGCTGTTGCTGACTTAAAGGAGATTTGCAACAGTCTGAGTAAATACATTGATTTCAGGGATGTATATCATATAAAGAAGATTTTACGTGTGTACAGGACAAGGAAATATCTTTCCTTTTCTTTCAATAAACAGACGATACCCTGTTATCTTGAAACAAAAGAATTTAGAAAAAAAATATACAGCAAGAAAGGTTAGCAAAACAAAAACCCAACAGGCCAAATTCCACATAATGGAGGGATATATAGGCAAAACAACCTTTTTCCTTTCTTCCCTATGTAGAGTGGGTGAGACCATGTTATTTTAACTAAAACAAGAATCAAAATTATATAATTTAAAATGTAAAAAACAGCCAAGAGATCAGGTTCTGTGTAAGGCTTGTACTTCATCAGTTTTGAAACATTGCAATGGAAAACATATGGTATAAATCTAAAGTGGTGCCGAATTTTTGCAATTCAAGCCACTAAGTTTGATCTTTCCTCTTAACTACTTTAAGCATATGTTTTCGAAAACCTTTTGGACTTTGCAAGGATAGTTTAGAGGATGGTCAACTGTATCAATGATCGGTTGAGAAAGAGGATTGAAGACTTAAATACAAATTCTAAGTTGAAGGGGAAGCCGAAAAATTACAGGAAGACATCCCACAGCTTTGGACAGCCTGGAGAGTCAGTTGGCCAAGGGACTCTGATCCTATTTCTTCCCCCTTTCTAGCAGTGAAATTTGTAGGGCTTATGCCATGGGGATATTTATTTCCTTGGTGGTTTGGGGGAAGGGATTAAGAAAGCAACAAAAGGACCCTACACTCTGTAATTAGCTTTTCTGATTTTATAGAATTGTTGTGCCACTACCATCTACTGTCAAAAAAAATTTCAAAGCACAATTGCCTTTTTTTGATCTTATCAGATATCATAAAATGTCAATGTAAACAAACCATGAACTTCACGTGAATTGAAACACAATATTCATGTGTTGTTGGCCTAAAGTCAGTTGCTCAAGCTTTACAGCACCTATGGGCTTTAACCAGAGTTTGAATTTGAGTATCAGATTACAAGATTACCCAAGTTATCATCATCCTCATCATAAGCCCTGTGCTATCAATCTAGAGTTTTGACCAATTGCTTACAGATATCAAACTGGACAAAGTGCTGCAGATGCCTGGCTAAGATAACCTAGAGCAGGAGAGGGTCCATCAAGAGAACAATAAGGCTGATGAGTAGATAACCACATAATAATTATGCAGTTTAAGCTCACGCAACAAGGGAGCTACTTTCAGATATTACCCTTAGACTTCAGAAAATGATGCAAAAGAAGGGAAAGAGAGTTTGAGATAGGATATGTGCTCTTCTTCCCGTTAAGGTCATGCCTCCTCTGCCTCCTCCTCTTCCTCCTATCCTTCCCACAAAGATACTTCCCAACCCGATTACAATCCCCTGGTCCTCTGTTGCGGATTGTCAGCTCAGGCTGGAGAAGTGTCTCATTCTTTTGGTCAGAAGTCAAAGCTTTGTTCCACCCTCAAGGCCAAGGAATCTCTTTTGAAGTTTCTACAGTCCAAATGGCTATCATGCGATTCATGGTGGATCAGGGCACTGGGGAAGGACTCTTTCCTTGCGTGCTTCCAGTCCCCTGTTTTCAAGGAGGAGGGGTTGTCTCAATCTATCTCCCTGGACAAGTTCACGTTTGCTATCACTCACTAAGTCTCCTTGTTCAGCAACAAAGCTTGCTCCCGACAGCCGTTGAGTGTGGTGTTGCCTCTTTGGAATACCACTCCACATTTGGAATGCTGACATGTTCAGCTCCATCGTGGCTGGTTTTGGTATTCTCAAAGAAAATGATCCCAGGACCATGGACAGCAATTCTGGAGTTTGCTCGTATCCAGATTGAAGTGGATGATCAACTTAACATCCCCGACAAGATCATGATCCTCCTAGGTGGGCGTCAGTACTGGGTAAGAATCGTCATTGAAGCTGCCTCTTCATCCAGCTCTTCTTCCCAAGATTGGACCTGGGCTGAGGTCATAGCAGAGTACAAGAAGTTCAAGACTTCAAAGGCTCTGCCTGCTTCCCCACCTCCCGAGTCCAACAAGCTCCACCCACTAAGTTAACTGAGTGAGACAAGAAGTCGACCCCAGAGCAACCTCTGCACACTTCTCTGAGATGTCGCCGTCCTTGAGTCGGGCAGTCCTCTGTCAATTCCGAGAAGCAAATTCAACATCCAAGAGATTGCCAGGAGCATATTTTGGTTCTCTCCTGAGGTCCATCAAATCTCCACTAGTCGCCCAATCTAGATCCTGCTGCTTAGGAGGCGATGTCGGTGGGCTGGCTAGTCTCTTCATCCAACGAACAGGTCGGTGGACTTCTGGGTAAGGAAGATCTACAGTCACGGGTTGCGGCAGATCATTCGGGTCCTCCTGATAAAGGATCATGGGTCCAACCACTACCCAGTGACTTACCCGCCACCATATCGATCCATTTGCTTGCTGATCCTAACTTAAAGTCGGCCGGTTTTCACCCTCCTTGAACCAGCTCTCTATTAAGGTTTCAACTGGTCCAGCCACTATCAACCAGAGCTGTCGTCTTCCTCGTGGCGAGGAGTTCACTGTTCACACTCCATCAGCTCCGGACCCTTTTAGGGCATCCTTCTTATAGATGCTCCCCCAGATCAGTCAGTTCTTCTTCACAGCTGCGAGGCTCTCAAGGCTTCTTACAACACAGAGGTTTATGAGGACCACTCTGCTTTTCCCATAGCAACTTATTCTTCTGAAGATCCTATCCACATGATGAACTGTGGCCTCTTGCCTTCTCCTTCAAAGGACCTCACTCCCACTAACAATGATCTCTCTATGGTATGTGTTAATCATGATAACAGTCCTCCTATCATCACTTCTACAAGGAAAGAGATCATCTTATTCCAGGGACCTCCTATTTCCTTCGCTTCTTCTGTGCTTGAGAGTTCAAACTCTCAGGAAGAGTGGCCCGATGAGCTTATTAGACACATCAGAGCTACAGTGGGTATCTCTTATGATGGAAGAGAAGATTCTGTTCGGCCTTTCTTCAAGAAGTCTAAAAGAGCTACTAACCTTCATCTCTCGGCAAGGAACAGAGGGCAAGGCAAAGGCTCCAGAATTGGTAAAAGAAAACTCCTTTTCATCTAAGGCAATACATATAATTCATGAGGGGGCTAGGGTATCCAGGCTACCCTGCGCTCCCCAGTTTACGTTGTGTTTGGTGCGGTCCTGGGTTTGGGTTTATCATTTCTCAATGATTTTATTATCCTGTAACATAAGGGGCCTCAATGGTCATACTAAGATCAAAGTGGTTCAAGATCTCATCTTTCGCCATAAAGTGGATATTCTTTGTCTTCAGGAAATAAAGCTGGAATCCTGTGACAACTCCTTCATTCCTAACCTGACTAAGCAAAGAATATAAATGGGTTCTAAAGCCCTCCAGTCCTCCACTGGCCTTAAAGGGGGTGCTTCTATTATGGAATAAGGATGCCTTGTTCTGCTCTCAATATAGGATCCTTCATTTCTCAATCACTGCTCAGTTTATTCATAAGAAAGATGGCTTCGCCTGGACTTTCACCAGAGTGTATGGTCCCAATGCTGCTACTCTTGAGTCTTCCTTTTTTCAAGAGTTAGAATCTATACCCTGTAATCTTGACTCCCCTCGGTATATTTCTGGGGATTTCAATGCAGTCAGATTCCCACAGGAAAGACTGCACCATACTTCCTGGGAACCAGAGATGGACCTATTTGGGAATTGGTTACATTCTTATGTATGATAGAAATCAATATTCCAAGATATCAGTTTACTAAGACAAATTTTCGAGACCCTCCTTCTCTCTCAAAGCTTGATAGAATTATTGTCAGCACTGATTGGCATCTAAAGTTTCCTCTAGCTGCAGCCAAGGGTCTTCCAAGAGTTACTTCGGATCATATTCCCATCATTCTTTCAACTACCCCTCTTTCTAAACCTTCTAGAATATTTAGATTTGAGTTGGCATGGTTAAGACATGAAGGTTTTCATGACCTTGTCTCTAATTGGTGGAATAACAGCCCCTCATCATCTCTAGACTGTGTTATTCTCTCAAAAGCTGAAATGTGTAAGAGCTCACATGAAATTATGGAGCAAGGATACATTCCAACAAGTTGCCTCCATCAGACAATATCTTTGATTAAAAACTAAACAGCTGGACCTAAAGAATGAAAATGAGCATGGAATTCTCTGTAAAAGGATCACAACATGGATGGCAGTACCGGTATCGGTACCCGTATCGAGAGTACTGGTATCAGTATCGGCCATTTTAAAATGTTTAAAAAAATATTGAAAAATTCAGAAAAATTAAAAAAAATAATTGGATATGTATGGAGTGTGACAAAGGTGAATTAAGACAAAGAAGTACACATAACGCATACTAAATGATTATTTTAATACATATTAAACATGAAAAATATTCTACTAATATACTAAACATTTACAAATAATAAATGTTAATGAAATCAAACCATCCTTACCCATGAAAAATAAAAGTGAGTACACTGATATAGATAATAACCTATAGAACCTTCTTATTCATCCTCCAGTTGTTGCTGCTGGTACCATAACAAGGTTGCAGCATATGTTCCCTATATTCATCATAACTAAACAATGATGCAGTCAAGTCGTCATCCCTCTTTGGACCCCTCTTAGAGTATACGCTTGTTGACTTGCTGGAATTCCAGAATCAATATGCAAAGAAACACCTTGAGGATAAGAAGAAGATCATGACTTATAACTACTACTTGATGGATAGAATTGGAAGCCTTCATATTCTTCTCGATCTCCCCATCTATACATGCATGTTTCTTGTTGACCACCTCCATAATCTAACTACTGTCTATACTGACCTTGTGAATCATAATCTCCTTAACTCTGACTCTGTCCTCTACCAATGTCAATGTGCAAGGAGAAACTAGGTGCATATACTCTGTCACTAGTAATAGTACCTACAACTGCACCAACATCATCATTAGGAGAGTGTGTGCCATCATCATCATTATCATCATCATCATAATCATAATCAATAATCAACTTCCTCTTGACCTTACTTGATTTTTTTCTTTATGATGTCTCTTGGTGACTATCCCTTCATGATGTATCCTTTTTAGCTGATCGAATACTCCTTTTCATCGTAGTGTATGTCTCACATAGATTTGCTTCATCTTAACAATCGTGGGGTCATCTCTGGCAGTCATATTAGCCCTCTCAAGTGTGGATGTACTTCTTCTCAAGAATGGTGGTGACCCAACTATTCTAAGAGTGACTAACATGCTATCTGATTATGAGTGTCTAGCAAGCTAAAGCTTAGTATCAAATACAAACAAAGGCACATGCTCTCTCTGACTCTCATGCTCATCTAAAGGAAGTGGATCTTTTTACCTTTTTGATATTCTTAATTATGGATCTCTAGTAATAGCTCCATCCAATATGCCATATGTCCATTCTATATCATCAGGATGAAAAATTGGCTCATCAATACTTGCTCGCATCTCAACCCAAGTCTGCAAGGATTCTCATCATCAAATAATTCATCTACATCAATTTGGCCAACAACAACTTCTGCCTGCCCTGTAGCTCGTTTTTCTCTCAACAATTGTCTCAACCAGATGTTTGATCCTCATCCTCATATTGTAATGTACACGAGTTTCTCTAACCGTTTAACCTTTAACCAGTTACAAACTTTTAAGTGTATAAATCTAAATGTGATCCAATTTCTTTTACATTGACTTGCCGATGTCGTCCAACTCAAAACTCTCACTGCACCGGAAGCCAAAGGATTATAGCACATGTCTCTGTTGTACACCATGATCCACCACTCAACTATTACATCAGTAAAAAAAAAATATAAATCAATATCTACTCTTGTTTCTTATCATTACACTATAATTGTCATGGCGATAAGACGACCAAGGTGTGCTTGGGGTTCTAGATCGCCTAAGCGCTTAGGCGCCTGCCTAGGCGTCAACTTCATAATATAATATTTTAATTTAGGATATATATATATATATATATATGTATGTATATATATATATACACATTCAGATTTGCACGCACACACACACACACACATATATACATGTATATATATATATATATATATATATATATATATATATACATATATATATATATATATATATATATATATATATATACATACATACATACATATATATCTAAATGTATGTAATATGTATATATATATATACATATACATATATGTACATGTCTGTATATATAAATCTAAATATATGTATGTAATATGTATATATATCTATATATGTATGTATTAGTATGTATTTATATAATTATATGTGTATATATATACATATATGTATATATACAAAGAGAGAGGGGTAGGAACCTTGGGTTTCACCAATCTGGGCGCCTAGGCGGGCGCCTTGGGCGCCTTTTCATCTGTTGGAAAGGCGGCCTAGCACCTTGGTGCTGGAAAAGCACCTGGGCGCCTAGGCGGGCGCCTTGACAACAGAGCATTACACATATGACTATAATGTAATCACTAAGTATACCTCGATTCACTTTCTCTACGGCAATTTGCATCTGCTCCTCATTGTATGTCTCGAGCCTTAGCTTATATGTCTCCATCTACAATGATGGAATGAACAACTAATACAATCGATGGAATCTTAAAAACACAAGTAATTAATTATATATTAAAGTCACTTTTTGATATAATTAATAGACACATGTCTTTTTGCCTCAATTATATCTTCTGCCATCTTCGACAAGCGTACGATCATATTACGTGTGTCTTAGATCACCTCTACATCAATGTACACTTGATGATTGTACATTACTCGATGATTTAAAAAATAACATGCATTTAGACAGATGAATTGGTAAATAACAATTTAATGAATAATGTTTGATTTAACGATATGATTATATGAGACTTCACTTACCAACTGCATACAAGTCATGGTATAGTGTACTTTCCTATTTGATATCAATAATCTCCCACTACTTGATATAACTTTTGATAAATGTTTTCTTGATGTGCATCTTAATAATATAAATTACCTCGTACAATTATCTCATGTAATTCTTATCATCCCCATCCACCAATTTTAAGACCTTTATAAGGAATTTCACCAACAAGAGATAAGTGTGCATACTGCTCCAAATTTTTTTGTTATCTATGATTTTTTTCACTTCCAAATATTCAGATTTAGTATCAGAAGAACTATTGTTTATAAGGAATTTCACCAACAAGAGATAAGTGTGCATACTGCTCCAAATTTTTTTGTTATCTATGATTTTTTTCACTTCCAAATATTCAGATTTAGTATCAGAAGAACTATTGTGCACATACAACAATAAGTCCTTATTATACATAAAACTCTTGAACTCATTCTTAAATTTATACAAAGATTCTAAGAAAATGAAATTTGATGCAAATTTTGTAGGCCCCGCACGGATAAAATCTCGACCTCTACTTGCTTGTTCTCTGAACATATTCAAGATCCTAAGATAACCATAAATGTATTAGGTACTTCTTTGTACTCACTTTACTGCCTTATTTACTTCCAGATCATTGTCAATATCTTCAAATATCAAGTCAAAACTATGCGCTGTATATGAGATCCGATAAAGATATTTGCGCTTGTCTATTAACTTCTTCCCTACAATTTTATAACTTGGTTCATTATCAGTGACTACTTGGACAACATTTTCCTCTCCAATTTTCTGTATTATCTGATCCATCAAACCAAACAAATATTTGACATTCTTTACATAATTTGATACATCAACAGATTTCATAAAAACTATCCATTCAGTGCAAGAAACTAGAAAATTAATTATGAACTTTTTCGTAATACTAGTCTAGCCATCGCACATAATTGTACATCCTCTCTCCTTCCATACAACTTTAAAACTTTCAACTCACTGTTAAAACTTCCCATGTTCTCCATCAAGTCCACGTCCATATATGTCTCTTAATGTAGAGACTTTTAACCCAGAGCCATAATTTCTTATAGCGTCAATCATAAGCTGAAAATAAGAAAACTAAGCAGCATATGAAGGAACACATGCATGCAAAAATCATTTGCATATGCTCTTAAAAACATGTGCTGCCGTTTTCGTCGACTTTTTGACTCCTCTCAATACTTGCTTGATTTTTTACTGACTAGAACTCTGCCTTCTAATAAGATAATTGTATGTAGGACCCACTTGATGTGTATCATATCATGTTGTATCATGGGTCATAGAACCTTGGCCTCTATATTGAGTTGTGCATGTTCTTGATGATCCAGAACCTCTCCTTCGGGCTTCGTCCTCTACTAGGTCCCACAAACTCAACTGACTTTTTGACTCCTCTCAATACTTGTTTGATTTTTAGCTGACTAGAACTCTACCTTCTAAAAAGATAATTGTCCATAAGGCCTACTTGATGTCTATCGTATCATGTTGTATCATGTGCCGTAGAACCATGGCCTCTATGTTGAGTTATGTCTATTCTTGATGGTCCAGAACCTCTCCTTCATGCTTCATCCTCTGCTAGGTGCCACAAACTGTCTCTTCTAGTTGCAGTCATTTCAAGATCTGCATCATCATCACTAGAGTCAACAATCTGTTCAACCCTCTACCTCTCACGTAGGGAAATGCCACTGATCCTAGTACAACCTTTTGCCTTCTCTATTGTGTCTACCTGAAATCTCCTCTTGGAGTTCAGCCTCCTCTTCATTCCTTTATTCCTTCTTAGCTTTCCGTCTATGCAATAATGCACGCATCTCGCTGGACATTAGTCGGAGACAAACGGTACATCTCATATCATATCCCGAGATCCCTGCTAAATGTTCTTTTCCTCTAGTTACTCTACTACCCATCTATTTGCCACCATATTTGCATTTCACTCTCCTTCTTGCAACATCAATCAAGGTGATATGATCCCACCCTAGGTCCTGTTCTTGTTGTCTCTCACCGGACGATTGATGTTCAGCCATGATCTTACAACAAGAAAGAAAAAAAGAGAAACATATATAAGTACAATTGGCATCATCTTGTACCTGATAAGAGATGCTGGCACGGGAATCCGATGGGTTATTTTCTGACAAATCTGTCTCTAAAATCTTAAACTATGGTGGCTCCCTTGTTCCCTGGTATGATTCATTTGGAGGAAGCAATGGCCCAACAAAATCAAGATCTTTATGTAGAAATTTATCCAAGATAGATTGTCATCTTTGAGCAGACTTAAGAAGTTTATTCCTACCATCAAATCCAGCTGTTATTTTTGTGACCTCTTTCCAGAAATGACAGAACATATTTTTCTGCAGTGTGGTATCACATCAGCTATGTGGAAAGTTCTTTTTGCCTGCCTGAATATCATAATGGAATCAGCTGTAATCACTACACTTTCTGATTTCCTCTTGGGATGAGCTTTCTCCAACTAGATGCTTGGATTATGTTGCTTGGTGCTTTTCTATGGGGAGTCTGGAAGGAAAGGAATTCAAGATGCTTCAATCACTCATATTCATCTCCCTTTCTTATTATTCCTCATTGCATGAACCTTATCAACAATTGGAGTATTGACCTTACAGGAGATCCTTTGTTACCTTCTACAATTTATGCCTTGCTATTTTGGAAAAACTTCACTTTGTAATTGGGATCAGAGTCTGATCTCATTCCTTTCCTTTCTTTCTTTTGTGGTCTGTGTTTCTGTTGTGTTCTGTGTTACTATCCTGGTAACCATCTGTTCTTGCTTGCCTGTCATCAGGTTCTATTAATATCAATTGTGGCTTTGCCACCTTCCACCCTCCACCCCACCCCACCCCCCCCAAAAAAAAGGATATGTGCTCAACTTTAGGGCAGCCATCAGCCTGAGAGTGACTTGAATGCAATTCAAGCATAATCCTTTCTAAAGCCATATAAAGCATATCAAAAACCAATAACATATATATGGGTTGTGCTCACTGTTTTATGGTTTACTTAAAATGCTTTGAGAAAAAATCCTTGTCACAGATCAAGGGGAAAAAAAGAGAATAAATGAAATTCAGTAAGACAACCGAACTTTCAAGTATTACCTACAAATGTCACATCAGACAACTGTATATTATATACGGTGATGACACAACAAACTTTAAAAAAAAAGCTCAATAAAAATATGAAGAAAAAGTTAACAAACCTTTGTTTACATTCTGACCACCTGGACCCCCACTTCTTGCAAAACTAACAGTGACATGATCTGCATGAAGGGAAGTTTTAACCACTTACCAAATCAAAATGCTATCATTTGGACCATCATCGTTCAATAGCCAGGGAGAAGAACAAGAGAAGAATGCATGATCAATTTTTCAATCTGCTAACTGTCGTTTAAAAATTGTCCATAAAGAGCACATAGAGAACGTAACTGTGAAATTAAAGAAAAATGCAAAATAAAGGCCTATGCCTACATTCTCCCATCCTCCATGTCCACACAACCATCCCCCCCACCCACCCACACAATAAAACACCCAAAGAAAAGGTAAGAGTGAAAGACTATAGCCCCAAACAACCTTCCCTTCTCATCTTCCTCCACCACAGACGACATCTCCTAGATCTAGACCCCTCCAGGTGTACACCCTTCTCTTCTTCATCCTCCTCTTCTGCACCTCACCAGCACCTTCCTAACTTTTTCCTACTTCCCTAAATGTGGCAAAACCCAATCCTACCTTGTCATTCAACACCGTTTCAACTAGGTTGAACAGGGTCAAGCTCAAGAGTTGGCTTTTTTCAGATCTCAGACCAGGCCTGGGCTCACATGGCTGACGATTGAATACCTGGTTCTTACATTAACACCAGAATGGAGTGCCAATAATATTTTGAAGAAATAGCAAAAAACAAGAAAGAAGGTTCAAAGAAGGATTGCAAAAACTTGGTTTTGGGACAGATATTGAAGAGGTCTATAAGTGAAAGGGTCTTTTAACACTGTTAGAATTGTTAATGCTAAAAATAACATTAGTGCATATTAGGGGTTGTCAACAGATACATGCCAGATTGGAGAGTGATCTTGTCCCTGTCTTATCCTTGAAGGAAAATGTGTATCCTTATTTCTTGCCCTTACACATCCTTATCCATATCCTTATTTTTCAAAATTATTGGAAATCAATACATAAAGGTTAAGTTATTGGATATTATGTAGAACTGCCAAAATTAAACCAGACTCACCTACTCAAGGCATATATTGAGGGCATATGGAAGTGAAAAGGTCTTTTTAATGCAGAGATTTTTCAATACTAAAAATAAGATTACTGCATATTAGGTTTGTCAACAGATATGTCAGGTCGGAGATTAATCTTCTCCTTATCCTTGAAGGAAAATGTGTATCCTCATTTCTTCTCCTTATATATTCTAATTTTTCAAAATCAGGAGCTTGAAGGATTGGAAATCAGACATAAATCAGTCTGGCCCAGACAGATTGGATCGGGGCTGATCCCAGCTGATCTGTCTAAGAAAGGTGCTTACAATGTTTTGGACAATTTGAAGGAAAAGAAAAAACTACTAGACCCCAACACTCAAAATTTACATTCCTTTGCCTCATTTCCGTATTTGTCCTTCCTTAATAATAGAAGCACCAGAAAACAAGATGAATTTGTACATGTACAGCACTCAAGATCGATACATGCAATGTGATCATCATTCGATCAACTTTATATGTTATCGATGTACCAATTCCTATTCTTTTGTGATATTTCCAAGTACACATATGAAAGCATAACAAAGGACTGTAAAAATTACAAGGCTACAACAATCTTACTATAATCATTCAACATAAAACAAATCATTAGAATGTCTTCAATGGAGTCGATCCAATCAACTTGGGGTATCATTGAAGAGATTCTAACCCCTCACCATGGTGATTGAATCTTATGGGTTCTTATGACATGATGAAGCCGTTAGAATGTCTTCTCTGGAGCCAAACAAATCAGCATAGAGAGTCATCCCCCAAACCTACGCTTAAGAGCAAATCAGAAAAAAAGGGGGGAGAGAGAGAGAGAGCGCGAGAGAGAGATAGTGGGAATGGGATGGAATGGCGGTGGGAATGGACAAATATCCCCCAAGGCATCACCAACCCCCAACTCCATTGGAGGCCCTCTAGCACATGCTAGAGTACCAACGGCTGACTTGACTAGCTGTTGGGGCCCCAATGGCTTGTTGGGATTGACCGGATTGCCCCATCCAGGGACCGATCCACCCTCGGATCCCAGCCAATCCAGCTTTGGGTCGACAAAAGCTGGATTGGGATCAGACCAGTTTAGCCAAAACTGATCACATAGGTGATCTGGTTCGATCCTGGACGATCTGGCACACCGTGATTCCAACGAATATAGAGCAAATGTACATAATAACATAACATATTGCATGACAAAGACCTCAATAATAATGCATTAGAAGTGTTTGGAATGGATCTATGGGTTTATAAAGAGGGTATATTAAATATACCCCACCAAATATAAACTGGGATGGGCTAGGACACTGTCGAACCATTTTTCTGAAGGGTACAAAAAAAAAAGAGATGAAAGAGGAGCAAGAAAAAAAAATCAACAATGGCCCATTGATGGCCTTTAATGGAGGAATAAAGAAAGGAAGGAGAGGGAGGCTAGACCCCCCCCCCCCACCGGTTCCATTGGAGCTCCCCACCGGTAGGGGGTCTTGCCCCCATTAAATAAAAGGAAAAAACCCCCAACCGGTGGGGGGGAGCTCTTCTCTCCATTAAAAATAGAAAAAGAATGAGAGAGAGGGGAGAATTAATGGGTATAAACACCATTAAGAGGGGGTTTTTAAAGCCTTGTTCTGCCCCATGTTATTGGAGCTCCCACTAACTCACATTTAATTCTCCCATGATTAGTGGAAATCTATCTTTTCACACCTAAACTAATGGAGAAAAAGGAAGAGGGAGTTAATGAGGGTTATTAATTAAAGGAGACAAAAAGGAAAATGGGAGGGGGAAACACCCCCCACCGGTTGCTTAAAACCGGTGGGGGTCCAACTGGTGGCACCCCCCCCACCGGTTCCCAACCGGTGGGGGTGCCCACCGATCCCCCCCCCCTCCTCCTCTCTCTCCTCTCTAATTCGTCTCTCACTCTCTCTCCAAAAAATCTTCCGGTGGCACCCCCTCACCTCAGAAATTTCCGGTGGGTACCCCCACCGGTTAGGTTTATGTGGCCTATAAATTCCCCCTAAGGGGTAAGAAGAACTCCATGCCCATCTTGGCTCAAAAATTCCTAGGGGAAACTCTGTCCATTTGAAGACCAAACCCGGTGCTCTTGCACGGGTTTGCTGCGTTTGGAGGATATTTTTCATCTCGGAGGGCTCTCTTCCTAAGGTTTATTCTTAAGGGGAAGCTCTACCGAATTTATATTGTAAAATCACCGTTCTATAAGACGGGATTATGCCGAAATGATGAATGAAATACTAATATTGTTCTTGAAACATATGTGTGTGCATGTGTGTTCATGAATCTATTACTTAAGTAACACTATGTTATTATATTTTCACATACATAATTAATTAGTTTAATAACTAATTAAAATACATAATTAAATATTCTAAAATATCTTGACCTCACCCCATACATAATTAAACCTAGACTCATAATTAAAACTCAATAATGAAACATTGAGATATAAAACAATATACTTAAGTTAAAAAATAACTTAAATACCTCCATACTTAATTAATTAATAAAATCTGCAAAAATTATTTAAAATCAGTAAAATGAATATAAAAATCAGAAAAATTATGTAAAAACCAGTAATACTCAGTAAAAATCAGAAAACCAAATCTGAAAATTACATAAACAAAAAACATGACTTAAATATCCTTCATATATCTAATTAATTAATAAAAATCAGTAAAAGTAATAAAAAAAGTCAGTAAAATTCAGTAAAAAACAGAGAACCAAATCTGAAAAACATATAAAATTTCCGAAATGACCAAAATGCCCCCAAAACTTAATAAAATTACAAAAATACCCAAAAAATAGACTTTAAGTCTAGAAATCCAATTCGGATAAAATTACCAAAATACTCTTACAACCCAAACACACTTAAAATAACTCTAAAATACCTCCTAAGGTTTTGAAACCTTCCTAAATCATTAAAACTCATTTCACACACTAAAGTGACCATAATACCCCTATACCCTCCAACTTGGCATAATTACAAAAATACCCCTTATAGGTCTAAAATACTTTGAATCAATCTAGATAACTCGGAATCAATCCAAAACCTTTTAAAAAGTCCCCCAATCAATTATAAACCCATCTTAAATTTGGGTGAGGCCAAGAGCTTAACCTAAAACATATCTTCATATGCATGTGTTGCCTGTAGTAGTAGTGTTGCATGTTATAAGGACATCAACGGACGGTTAATCAAGGGTTGTTGAGCGGTTGCTTGACGTAATTAACACTGACCGAGGTCAGTGGAGAGAGGTCATATACTCGGATCTTCGCCTGATCCGAAGTCCCGGACTCCCTGAGGGCTAATCCCAAGCTCTCATAATCCAAAAATAAAATACATAAAATCAACCTATATTTCTCCAGATAAAAACAAAAAGAACAAAAACGACATGATTTTAAAATCCGATTGGAGAGACAGCTAGGTTAGGTTCCAAACAGACACTCACTTAGATAGAGTAGAAAGTGTCACATCCCATGTTCTCACTGGGACGGACATCCCGGCCAATTCCAGCCTGGACAAGATGGGATTGACAACTATGATTCTTGTACCTTCAGTTTATTTAGTTTTAATATACATTAAAGTTAAACACCCTTTTCTCCTTGTGGTTTTTTTCATAAAACAATACAATATGAAAGCATGCTCACGGTTGCTAAATAAAGTTCAATTGTCCCCAACATAGATGAGGAGACAAACTGCCAGTAAAAGGTCAAATTTATGTGTTGATATAATTCAAAGTCATTACATCAGCTTCTGAGTTTTGGTTTCAAAATACCTCAGTCTAGGCTAGTTACTTCCAACACCTCTAGGGCCTAAGTAGCTCCTCATATTCAAGTTAGCCTTACCCCATCTTTTTGCCCTTCTTGTGCTTCTGTGCCATATAAATTGGCCTATAATTATTCCACATCCCAACAGACTATAACAGCATATATGTAATATAGTAAAGAAATCGGTTAATCATAACCATATCCCACGTAGTAAAACACAACAATCTGACCAAGGCCGAGGCTGATGCATGAGAAATGGCAAATAAAGGAGAAAGCAAAGAAACATATATAAAAGATAATAAAGAATTTTGTTGCAGAAATGATCTTTGTGGCATGAGAGAAGGTGAAGAGAAACTGTTGAAACAAAAAAAAAAAAGACAGAAATGCCCCAGCAGGACGGGCAGTAACTAGGGGTGCAAACCGGGCTGGGTAGACTGGACTTTGACCCGACCAAACCCGGTTTCTTCGGACGTGGACCCTCTCACGTATCCGTATATCAACTAAATGGACATTGCCTGTTTCCGCTTTTGATGTCGCGGAGCTCCGTCGGATATCCACGCCGGACTCTCCATTTTTTGTCTGCTCTAGGTAAAACACGGGTAATCCCCTTTCATGTGGCCTGTGGGTAAAACCCTATCCTCTAGCTTCGCCTCCATCGTCTCCATCTGGGTCCTCAAGCAGAAGCCGCCATGGCACCACCTCCATCGTCTTCGCGTTCCCAAGCCTATTGCCATAGCTGCAGCTTGCTATTGCGGCCTCCTCTGCCTCCTCGTCTCCTCAGTCTCCACCTCGGCGAGAAGAGCAATCAGAGGCAAAAGGAAGAGGGGACTTGCTCCCGTGGCCGAGTTCTTCCCCAGCATTTCAGGTGAGGGGTTCTGCACCGTTGTTTTGTTAAAAAGGGGTGATCCGGGGTGCCTGGATCCCTCTTAGGGTTCCTCCTTGGTGTTTTGTGAGATCCCCTTCTGTTTCCCCTGTTCCTTGCCTCCCAATAGTACCGTCCGATCCCAAAAATCTGTTCTTGTTCTTATTGAATCAAGAACACCCTTTACATTTCTTATTTTCTTGCTTTTTTTTTTTTGGATTTCTTTGTTTGACGTGTAGGGAAGGGAAAAGCCAGCGAGGAGGGTCAACTGGCCAGCTCCTATCGTTTCCATTATTGATTCTCCTGTCATGAACCCACACCATTCTATCCGTCTACCATTGTTGATTTGTTTATTAGGAGCTCCTCATCTAAGTTTTTGGTGTCTTCTATCTTTTAGATTGTTGTAGAAGATTGGATGAGATTTTCTTAGTGATCAAATACAGGGAGTGACACCAAACCAAATGATGAGCCCACGAAAGTAGTCTTCATAATTACATTGTTGTTGGAGGTGCTCTATCCACTAATATTTTGTGTAGGAATGCATGGCTTGTTTTCAACTTTCAATTGGCATTTGATTATTTGACATGTTGATGTAAAGGTTTATGTGTAGGAAGATTGTGTATTGAGCAAAGAATGGACCTTTCTAGCTTTTTTCATCTTTTATTTTGCATTGCCCTAGAATCAGGCTTGATGAGATGTCCACCCAATAGGTGGTGTAAAAACTCAGTGTCAGTGGTATGAACTGAAAGAAAATCCTTAGTCCGGTTTAAGGGGAAGAGCCTTTAGATCTCAAGTCTTGATTTGTTAACAGGATAAGCATACATAGAAAAATAATACGTATTTCTGCGGAGTACTTAACTTTCAATATTTATTCTATTATTGATTTGGTTAGCAAGATGTTCTTTTATGTTGAATAGGAATTACTATTCTTCAACAAAATAAGAAATAGAATAAATGATTCAAATTGTCCCAAAGTAGATAGTTATTCATGATTCAAATTCCTGCCTCTGTGAGTACCCACAGCCCATTCAACCACTTGATCACACATTGTCTTGGTTATTGGTAGTCGTTTTAAGGCAACAATGATACCCCAGTAAAACAATTTGAACTTGGATACATCAGTTGTTTTTTTATCCCTCAATTTCTTTGTCAAGCAGATAAGGGAACTTTTGACATGTACGTTGCAGGCTTCTATCCAGGAAGTGCTCCCGAACTGTGGAAGTATTTGTATTCCAAGGATGCTTGAAGAGAAAGATGATTGAGTCCCTTGAAATGTTGCTCCCCGAGTTGTGCCCCTCAGCAACGGGTGTTGAAGAGCTGGTCTTGCTATGTGGGTTACACTAGCTAGCTGCAGATCAGTTTGGCTTCCCCTTGGTGCCAATCAATTTCGTGCTGAACGTTGTGTTGTATTGCTTTTGTGCGAGTAAACTCACAAGAAAGATTGTCACTGCTTATGAAACAGTGCTTCTATGATTTGAGAGACCACAAATTTTCTGAATTTGTTCAATTTCAGAGAAGTTTTGTTTTTTTTCTTTTTTCTATTTTGCTTATGACAGTCAACTGTTGTTATTTTATTCTAAGGTGGACAAAATGTTTAGTTGGAAAGTCCAATGTGCCCTCTATATTTATCTACTTCAATCAGGTTATGATATTGTTCGACTACAGTAAGTTCCCATATACTAATTTGTAGTTTATGCGATGGGGGAGAAGAAAACCCAAGGAATTTCTCTATGCTTCTTTCTGCTAGCTTATATTTTATGTAACAGAGGACAAAAACCTCAAGCATCTTTATAGTAGACTTGGTAATTTCTACCAGGAGACAGGAGAGACCGTGAATGTTTCTGCCAGCAGACTGTGGAACGCTGGGCATGTGTAGACGCCCATCCTTGGAACGTGGAGGCAGATGTCCGAGACTGTAGACGCCCACTAGTTTATTCAGCTTGATGTCCGAGAGCGGAAGGGAAAAGGGGTCGCTGCCGGTAGCTCCTGACCCAAGCCCCGAGTGGTGCCTGAGGGGTACGTGTGGGTCGAATGAGCCGACCCCAAACCCAGGCAAGATTGTTTTTGAGGAGTATCCGCCCATCAACCGTCACTTTGGACTCTTCTCCGGTAGCACGTCTTGTAACCGCAGAGGAGGACAAAGAGGATGAGGGGTGGAGGGAGAAGAGGACAAGGAGAAGCCGAAGGATTCCGCCCCCTTACGGCGACTGAGGGGCGTGGCTCGCCCCACATCCTCCTTTGTGTCCGGCAGGGAGGATGAAGGTGATGATGACGTCCCTCTGACTTGCTTCATAGGGGGCTCTCATTGTCCGCAGGTCGTTCTTTCAGCAACAGAGGTTGGAGTTGGTGAGGTGGGCCAGGGGGAAAGTCCCCAAGCCAGGGGCCCTAAAACCAACGGGTGCGGCTGCCCACAACGATTTCTTTGCCACAAGCATTCAAGGCTCGTATGGGGACGACGATGGTGGTGATGGCAACGATAAGGCCTCCGGAGAAAGGTCGGCCTGCGGCTCCAATCTGCTCCCCTTGAAACGGGAGGGAAAAGGAAGAAGAGTCCTCCCCCGTCCAAGCGTATTACGCAGAAGACTCCCAAACTCTCCCGTCATGCTCGAGTGGTGGTCAAGATTCTTTCCTCACCACAGGAGCCTTCGAGTCATCCTGAGGAAAGTAAAGGGGTCGCTTCTGGCCAAGATACCATAGAGTGGGGTTCTCAAGCCAGCGCCGCAGTCGTTCTTGTGAGGACACTGCTATGCGGCCCTTCCTCTGGAGTTGATCCTCGGGGGCCATGGCGACATAGCAGTGTCCTCACAAGGTGTCGATGGTCGGAAGGAGGATCCAATGGCGCCGACAAGTCCAGAAGGTGCCGCCCAGATTGTCGAGATAGCAGACAAACTAGCAGGCCCACTGTCGACGCTTCTAGGCAGCGGCGAGGCAGGATCGCCCTCCACCCCTGAGGAGGGAGCCACCATTGTGGGGACGACCATGCTCGACCCAGCAGACTCTGATGCTCACGACGTGGAGGCTGCCATCTGGGCAGATTTAGTAGCGAATTTCTTGGCCTTCCAAAGGCAACAAATCGCCGAAGGGAAGCAAGTGGCCGCCGACACTTCGCCTAGGTCAACCCAAGGCCCTGATCAAACAGCAAGTTTTCGGAGAGTCGAAGCGGCATCGTCGGCGCCCATGTTCGAGACGGCAGTCTCAAGGCTGGCGCGCCAATAGGCTGAGTGAATAGTGCCATTGCTGAAGGTTGGGGAGTGATGGCTCTGCTGGACGCTTCAGTTGCAAGTGGATCCTGAGGACATGCAAGACCTGAGTATTGATGGGATGTTGAGGTTGTCCACTATTTTGGCTTTGAAGGTGGGCCTTTGTGCAGCGGCTCTTTCCGATTAGTGGTACGAGGAGAGCAAACTGTGCAGCACCCTTTATACCAGGGTCGATCTGGCTAAGGGGGCTACTCGAGCAGCATCTTTGGAGGGGGAGGAGCTGCGTCGTAAGCTCAAGGCTGCTTGGGCTCACACTAAAGAACTGGAGCAGGCTCGTGAGAACCTGCAACGGGAGCTGGAGGCCCTTCGAGCAGAACGTGCATCCGAGCATCTCCAATCAACCGAAGAGATCCGCCGTGCGGTGAAGGTAGTGCGCCAAGAGGGTATGATGGCTTAACGCACCTCTGAGGAATATTGGTGCTTGAAGATCGACCATTCTGTTGCGGTCAACAAGCCTATGTACATCGGTGCTTGGCTGGATGGATACGCGGTCAGCTTTGTAGATGCCAAGCTTTACCTTCACCGCCTTAGAACTTCTGTTGAAGTGTTTGCGAAAGGCGCACTGCCTGCCAAGATTTTTGAGGGAGTGGTACAATCAGAGGGGGGTCGGACTGGAGAGGGCCCTACAGCTCGATCACCGAGAGGTGATCGGGTAAATTAGGGTTGTCGATGTACTTGTTAACTACCTTTTTGAATAAAATCTTTACTTTTTCGATTCCTTTTACTTTGGCGAGTATCCAGTATATCCCCCCTCTCCCCCCAACTTAGTAGGCTAAGTTGCATTTGAAACTTAGGCTAGGGGCGTTCGAATATCATCAAGATTGTATGACCGGACACAGGAGTTGCTCTGTTCTCTACGAGGCGTGGCTCAACAGAGGAATGGATGAGTGAGTTTTATCTCATCTGAGGGTGGGGAGTCTCTTCGCTCGGCAGAGGGAAGAATGAATGAGTTTTGTCCCATCTGAGGTTGGAGAGCCCCTTCTTCGTGAGGCATGGCTCGCAGAGGGAAGGATGAGCGAGTTTTGTCCCATCTGAGGGTAAGGAGCTCCTTCCTTACGAGGAGAGACTCGATAAAGGCCCCTTCTCTGCGAGGTAAGGCTCGACAGGGGAAAGTCGAACGAGTTTAGTCCCACTTGAGGATGGAGAGCTCCTTCCCTGCGAGGCGAGGCAGGGGGAAGTCATCTTAATGGCGATCGTTGTCGATCGGTTGGCTCTGGTCCCCCAAATCTTCGTCGATATCGGTTGTTTGACAGGTAAGATTGGATAAGTCGACCAAGACTTAGGTGTCGCCACCAAAAGGAATTATCATGCGCTTAAAAATGGACACCAAATAATTTAAATTCTTTAAACAAATTCTACCAACTATCAGAAGTATTCTACCTTTCGATAAAGTGGTGGCCTCCGATAATGTTTAACCGTTAAATAGTCATGACAAGCTTCTTCAATTGAATGTTAGTTGCTGCAAGATATGTCTGCTAGGAGACGTTTTAGATTTTCCGAGCCTCTCTGATCCCTTCTTCAGTCAAAAACATCAACTTTTGATACATGCTTGACGGGACGGCCTTAAACCGTCCTATAGACTCTCTTCCAAGAATGACATTGTAGGTAGAGGGGATGTCGACCACCGTAAATTCAACCTCGCAGGTGACCGACCATGGTGGAGTCTCCAATGTCATGGAGAGAGTTATCTAGCCTTTAGCAGTCACGGGCTAGCCACTAAAGCCGTAGATTGGGGTCTGAACTTTCCACATGCCTAATAGGTTTGGTTCGAGCTACTTAAAGCAGTCCAAGAACAAGATGTCCAACAAGCTTTTGTTGTCAACAAAGACTCTCCTGACATGATAGCTTGTATTGTCAACTTCAATCACTAATGTATCGTTATGGAGGAGCACAATACCTCGCAAATCCTCGTCGGAGAAAGTAATTGGCTCTTTAGTCGAAGGGGGGGGGGGGGGGGGGGGGGGGGGGGGGGGCAGTTGACAGTGGCAACTTCTTAGGCGAGTCGTTGGGTCTCGGAGGCATGACTCTATCTCTTGTTGCTATCTCCACCGCCAGAGGCCCTTCCGTAAATCACATGAATGACTCAGTCGGGAGGACAAAAAGGTCCCGATCAGCTAGCAGAGGAGATTGATTGCCATGCCTTCGTGCTTCCTGGCTGGAGTCTCACTCGTCTCCATTAGCGACGTACTTTTTCAGATATCCGCGCCTAATAAGGGCTTCGATCTCCCCCCTGAGATCATAGCACTCATATGTAAAGCGACCATATTCATGATGAAAGGTGCAGAACTTTCCTATTTTCTCAGCCCCGGGAACCGGCTTTATCTTCTTTGGCGAATGAACATAGTCTTCGTTTTTTATTTCTTGAAAAATTCGCTCAATCGGCGTATTCAGTAAAGTGTAGTTTTCTTCCCGCCAACTAGAATATCGGTCGCGCCGACCCTTTGCCTACTCTTGACGTTGATCTGGATACAGCCGACCATTCCGATTGTGGTCGAGGCGTCTCTTGTTCCACCAGGACACCAGTTGCTCCACATTTTTGTTGTCGGGATCGGGACGTTGCCGTAAAGTCTTGCAGGCGTGGAACAACTCTTCACTGTTGATAAATAGGTTGACTTTCTTGAAGAAGTCAGGAAGGTCGACCGGAAGCTCCTTACTGAGCTCAAATTGGGCATGCTGGCGAGTGGTGCCCGCTATGAAGTATTAGGCGACGTTAGGCACATCCACATTAGGGATTTTTAGGGCCGCCTTATGAAAGCGGACCCAATATTTGCGAAGGGACTCGTCCTTCGGGCACAGGGATGCCAATGATGCCATGGTTACCAGCATACGCCTGTTAGCAACGAAATTGTTCTGGAAAGAGCGTCGTAACCCCCGGAAGTTGTCGATGGAGTTCGTCTTGAGTTGTCTGAACCACTGTCGGGTGTTCTCCTCCAGTGTCGTCAGGAAGACCCGACACTTAATCTCATCTGGTACATTCAAGAGTGAGAACGTGCCCACGAACATATGCAGGTGGTTGTCTGGGTCTTTCGTGCTATCGTATGTCTTCAGGGTCGGCATCTGGAAGCGTGGGGGTTAAGGGCTCTTCCCGAACCCTCCTAATAAAACAAGAGCCTCGGCTCCCAGAATCACCCAAGATGAACTTCCGGTCACACAGGAGCAGCTTCTCGACCCGTTCTTCAAGCCTCCGCACCCTCCTCTCTTCAAAGGACAAGTGACGGGCCTGCCGACTTGAGTTGTCATGCCCATGTCCAGGCGAGGTTGTTGACCCTAAGGAAGAAGAAACATGAGAGGCACTTATTGAACGGCTAGGAGACGACTGCGAAGAGGAACTATTGTTGGCGGAGGCACTATTCCGGCGTTGGCAGTGCGAGCCTTTAGTCTGGGGAGGGCCAAGGCTTCGTGCTCGGCTGGGCAAACCCCGAGCAGAAGGTCGTCCCTTATCGATCGCTTACGGGACTGACCACATCTTTCATCTGGCTCGGGATCGCAGCGAGAGAGTTGCCCTCCAACTAGAATCAAAGGGTTGCCTTGTAGAGGAGGCGATGGAGGCTATGTTATCAAAGGCGACTAAGGCAATTGCCTAGGCGACGAGGCGAGGCGAGGCGATGGTAAGTCGCCTCGCTTTGGCCTTCGTCCCATAGGCAATCGATGGGATCGCCTCAATCACCAAGGCGCTCGCCTCAGCACGCCTCGGGCGCCTTCTTCGCCTCATCCAACCTCACCCGCAGTGGCCCCCATTTGAACCAGCCTAAAGGGCCCATTATCTATGCTATATAAATCGTAACCCACTAACCCACCCACCCCTCAATCAAACCCTAACCCCGAGCCCCCATTCGCCTCCTCCACTGCCCATTCCCACTAAGCCCGACCCTATGCACCCCCTCCACGATCTCTAACGACGACGACAACGACAACACTCCAATCCGGCGACGACAACGAAGAAGAAGACGACTTCCGACAACAACAATAGAAGGCTTCGGCTCTGGCTCCATCGATTCCTCTAGCAGGTAAGCCCTAATCTCTCTCTCTCTTCCCCCGACTTCACTCTCTCTCTCCTCCCCACTCTCTATATCTTCTCTCCCCCCACCCTCCCTCTCTCTCTCTCTCTCAGTTACACCCTCTCCCTATCACTCTCTCTCCGTTCTCTCACCCTCTCTCTCTCTCTCAACTAATCTCTCTTTCTCTCTCTTACAGGGGTTTGGAGCTCTTCTCTCTCTCTCTCTCTCTCTCTTAGGGGCTCGAAGCCCTCTCTCTATCTCTCTCCCTCTGTCTCTGTCTCTCTTCCTCTATCTCTCTCTCTCTCACCTCTCTCTCTCTCTCTCTCTCTCTCTCTCTCTCTCTCTCTCTCTCTCTCTCTCTCTCTCTCTCTCTCTCTTAAGAGCTTGGAGCCCCCTCTCTCTATCTCTTTCACCCTTTCTCTTATAAGGGCTCGGAGCCCCCTCTCTCTGTCTCTCTTCCTTTGTCTTTGTCCACCTCTCTCTCTACATCTTTCTCTCCCACTGTATCTCTCCACTTCACTTTCTCTGTCGACCATTCTCTCCTCTCTCTGTCTCTCTCACTCTCTCTGTCTCTCTCCCTCCCTCTGTCTCTCTCACTCTCTGTCGATGTTGTAATAGACTTATCTAGTATTGTGTTTGTTTAGCATTTCCTTGATAAATTTTCCTTATGGTGGATTTATTTAGTAGCAAAATGTCTATGAATTTGTTGATTATATCATTGATTTGATTAAATTTTATTTCAGATGGCTTGATTTAAACTTATTTGATTGTATTTGAGTGAAGGAATGTGTCATTTTGGATTATTTTACTTGTGTTTGACATTTTATATAAATATCTGATTTATTTATTTATTTTTAAAATGTTGAGGCTCCCCCTAGTCGCCTCATGCCTCTAACTACATAGGATGGAGGGGGTGCTAGGTTCTCTTCATTGCGACGACTGCCAAGAGGGCTCGTCAATCTTCCGCGCCTTCTATGTTGGGCCTCTCCCTCGAGGCAATTGACCTTGGGTTCCAACCGATGGATCAAGTCGATCAGTAACTGCAAGTTCGGGCCTTGAACCACATGTCGTATTTCCTCAGGGCAGCCGCGATCGCCATTATTGGGTCCTTGCATTGCGTAAGCGTCAGCGACTAGAGGTGAAGGCAGTGGGAGCGTCGTGCCATCACTTGCGACCTCCTTTTTTTTGGATGTCCTACTTTGGTTGCCTCTAGTCATGACCTCTTAGATCGTTTCTCACATACAACATCAAAAAATGATGGGTCGAAATCTCGTCCACCATGATCAGAGCCCTCCGCTCAAGATTGTAGGGTCGGGAATCAATTGTTCATGCAAAAGAGAACATCGTTAAGGGCCCCCAAAGATGAACCAAGGGATCCCCCTGATGCTTAAGTCCAAAAGCTGGAGATTCTAGAGGGAAGCATGATGAGTTGGGCTCTGAGAAGCGTACCTGGTGGGGTCGAATTAGAGGTCTTTATATAATAGTTCAGAGGCGACTTATGAACCGGATCTAATCAGGAAGAGTATATCTTGGTTGGGTCTCCTTTCGGAGGCAGTTGTTGGGAGGAGGCCTGCTTTGGAAGGACCGGATCCGAGTTGGATCCTTAGGTTCATCATGATCTACTTGGAATTAGGAAGGGTGCTTTAACGAATAGATTCATGTCTAGGCCTTTTATATTTATCCTGATCTACTTCCGATCGCAGTCAGATTTGGTTGAGAAAGTCGGGGTCTACCTAAGGGAAAGAGTCAAGCTCGGTTCGAACTAGGGATCCCGTTGGGAGGAGGACTTGGATGTCTCTTTAGCGGGCTGACTGTAACGGACTGAACGCTGCTAATAGTAATCCCCTCCCCCCCCCCCCCCCCCGGGCCCGGTCTTGAACCTCCCTGGCTCGGGTCAAGGGCAATAGTCGAACTAGGTCCTAACATAGTTGTGTCTCTTGCCTTGGACTTGTACTACTGGGCCGACCGACAAGCTATTAGGGTTTGTAGTGAAGTTGGATTTTAGGAAAGCTTATGACAGGGTAAGCTGGGAGTGCTTTTTCTAGGTCTTCGGAAAGATGGGGTTCGGCAATAGGTGGTCATCTTAGGTTCGGGACTGTGTCTTTAGCCACCATTCATGTGCTTCTTAATGGCCAACCCACACCTTTCTTTCATAGCGACATAGTCTTTGCTAAAGTGACCAATTGTCACCCCTTCTCTTCATCTTGGCGGCACATATTTTGAGCAGAGTGTGGGCAAGGGCAGAGGTAGGAGGACTTACCAAAGGATTCCAAGTTACATTGCAAGGAACGTCCATCTCCCACCTATAGTATGCTAATGACACCATTCTTTTTTTATCAGATGATGAGAGGTAACCTTTTGTGGCCAGATTCATATCGGAGCTTATCGCAGAAGTAGCGGGGTTAAAGGTTAATTTCCAGAAAAGCCAACTGATCGGGATTAACACGGGAGAAGGGTTGCCTTAGAGGGGAGTTCCCTATCTCCTACTTAGGGATGCCTCTCGCCCCAAGGGCTCTTCTGTGTAGGGATTGGGACATGATTGTATGAAGGTTTTAGCTTAAATTCGTTGGATTGAAAGGGAAAATGCTATCTTATGGAAGAAGGCTAACCTTGTGCAGTTTGCTTCTAGTCAGCAAACTTATCTATTATTTGTCTATCTTCAGGCTCCCTAAAATAGTGGCAAGAAGATTGGACTCAATTCAAGCTAAGATTATTCTGGCATGGTGATGGGGACCCTTAAAGGGGTGGCTATGACATGAGCTAGGGCAAATTGTGCAGAAAGAAAGAGAATGGTGGTTTGGGGTTGAAGAGCATCAGTGAATTTAATCTGGCTCTCCTTGCCAAGTGATTATGGAAGCTAGTCAATTTAGACTCAGGTCTATGGTGGGAAGTCATCTCCCAAAAGTACTATGGCAACGCTAGATTGAAGGGGGTACCCACCAGACCAACTACAATGTTTCTTGGATCTGGAGGGGTACCCTTCGAACAGTGATATTTTTCTGGCTGGTTCACATATCCATGTGGGTGATGGCAGAAGATGTCTCTTTTGGACTGATATTTGGTGTGCTCCTCATCCTCTCCAGCTGTTGTATACACATATGTTTGCCATATCGAGAGGGCCCAATGCAGATGTCAGAGCCATGTCTTTGATGCAGACCTGCCCCACTCATGTTGTAGTCCTTTTAGAAGACATTTGAAAGATGAAGAACTTGATGAGCTGGTACAAATGCTCAATCCCTTGCAGCCCATCTGCCTGGATCCCTCCTCTACCGAAAGGTGGAAGTGGAGATGGTATAGTTGGGGAACGTTTTCAGTCAGCTCGCCAACTCAATAGTTGCAAATGGGGGGCTAGGTACCCTCCTACTACATCAGTATAGGGGGTCAAGAGTTCCCTTAATGTGTAGACCCTTATTTGGAGAGCCTCCCTTAATAGGCTCCCCACTGGTGATAGGCTTGCTCGATTTATATAGGAGATGCCCACGAGATGTTGTCTTTGTGGCTTGGATGAGGAGTTAATGGACCACATCTTCACGACATGCTCATTTGCAAAGGAGTTTTGGCAAGTGATATGCAGTCAACTTCAAGCTGATTACAGGAGGGAGTCACTAGAGAGGCTTCTTCTATCCCGGGGCAGATCTTGGCCTAAGAAAGAAGACTGCATTGTTTGGTGCCTCATCCTCCATGCAACCATCTGGGCCCTTTGGACAGAGCACAACAATAGGAACTTCGGGCGGGAGGCTAATATCCTTCATCAAGTCTCCTCCTTTCTATGTGGCGAAGTTAGGGATTGGGTTAGAGCTTTGTATAATCTAGATATTTGTAACTTTTCCCTTTTTGGTCTTCTCAAGGATGGTTCTTGAAGAGCCACACCTTCTTGCTGTTTTTGTATAGGGGCTCTTTTACTTTCTTTTGTCCTCTCCTTACTTATACTTGTCCCTTTTCATTTATAATACAAGTGGTACCATGTTAAAGAAAAAGGTATTTGTATGCAGATAACAATCCATCCACAAGAAATCAGGATGAGCCTCCCTGTTTTTATCCCTCTTGAAAAAGAGAATTACATCCTAATTAGCAACTTTAAGTTATTTCAGTCCATGACTCCAGTTTCTGACGTATCAACGCTAATTCCAGATCCAACCAGCAGCTATAGTACCTTCTTCTTCTTCTTTTTTGAAAGTTGATGGTACCAAACAATTATATTAAAAGAAAATATTTACAAAGGGCATATACAGCTCTCAAGCAATCCTATACAAAAGACACCAAGGAGGTGTGACTCCTACTAGCTCTCCAAAACTGCCAGAAGGGAGAGGAATGGGCATGAGTACAACCCAAACCTATAGCACCTTCTGAAATACTAAGAGTCCACACCTACATATTCACCTGTCATTTCTTCAAAAAGATGCAACTTTTTTCATAAAATACACGTCTTAGATCCTATCCTTCCGTCATAGCCCCAAAAGGTTCAAACACAACAAACTACATAAAAGCCACCATGTTTTAAGCATCACTGACCTAGAAAAATCTTTACTAAAAAAGGGGACATACAAGCTCCATTCTAACATGTTGTCTATGAACTCCTTCAAACACCCAACAGTTTATCAAACGCTATGGCTACAAATTATTCGACTAGGTTAAACACAGACAGACGCCATCAGCAAGCAGAAGCCATTACTTCACATCAAGAGAAAGGGGGGAAAAGGACAAATAGAGGGAAAACAGAAAGCTTTCTCCCATCTCTCACAGTTCTCTCTTCAACAGCGTTTACCTAGGGTGATCTTGGGGATGGGCTCTGAGCCGGCGGAAAGCGCCCGCTCCTCGGCTTCCTGGATAATCTTCTGCATCTGCGACAGCCGAGCAGACACCTTCCGCCCGCCATCGCCGGCGTTCGACGCCGCACACCGGATCCGGACAAGGGCGAGGGGAGCGCGTGGCGGTGGCGCGGGGATCCTCTGGCCCAGCCGCAATGGCGGGGGAACGAGGAAGAGCCTCAGGAGCAGCTGGCTTCCCCTGACGGTCGCCATTCCCGCCATTTCCAACCCCTAACAACCAGAGAGAGAGAGAGAGAGAGAGAGAGAGAGAGAGAGGAGTAGTCTATGGAAACCAATGGGAGAAGGCAGTGGCTGAGTGGTTCAGGCAGACGGATGGCTGCTAAGTAACCACTCCAGTGCTCTTCGCGAGAGTCGCTTCCCCGGTGCTTCGCTGCGACCACAGATCAGAACTCAACATAAGCCTCACGATGCATCCAACATAGATGCGCCCGACTCCGTCCACGACCGATCTAAAAAACTGAGTAATACTTACTGCAACGTCTCTACGTACTACACTTCGGCCTTTTAGGGCATTGCATTAGGTAAATGAAAAAAAGAAATATTCGTTTTAGGTCTGCTCCGGGGGTGTCCTTGTCTACACAGTGTAATATCCGATCGAACGGACCCAAAAAAATAAAAATAAAGAATCTCATTTATCCAATAAGCTATGATTACACAGTTTACAAGATTTGAAATTTGAGTTAGAAATCAATTAATTTCTTAATTGAGATACCAATAGGCTTATTGGGTGTCATTGGTTTGAGCAATGACTTATCTAATATAAAAATACATCAGAGAGACTATTCGGAAATAGTACAACGTTCGGTGTTCTCTCCTAAGAAAACAATGGGAATTATGAATTGATGTGATGAAGCATTTGCTTATGCTCTTGATCTTGTTCAATTATTTAGACTCATTTCGAATTCAAGTTACACAACTATAGAACTAAATAACATATAATCAAACATAAATGATGAGAAGCAATAACCAAAATAATAAATATGTTATTTACTATTAAAATATCTAAATAAAATTTTCATTTGTTAATATATAATTCCACAAAATGTATCTTTAATATCAAGATCTTCAGAGTACTTACAATATTTGATGAAAATAGAATATCTCAACTCGCTGAATAAATAAAAAAGTACATACTTTTTTCAATCCTACTACATCAGTCTACTATCAAATCTAAACTTAGATAACCGACTCAAAAATTCAAATTCAATATTTTTAGAACAAATCTTCCTTTAAGTCCTAACTCCCCTTTCTCATATTCTAAAAATATTAATAGAATTTATTAGTAAAACTAGATAATAAAATCCACCAAATGCTAATAATATAACAGTTAAAAAGTGATGATAATCAATCAAGTATGATTCACAGTTTTACATATATCTCAAATAAGAACATGACACAAAAAATAATTAAAATATAAATTTATCAAGTCAGATGTGTTTTCAAATAACCATAAACAGATCGACTAATTATATAACATATATCACATAATCGAATTTATTTCAAATCCTATTAATCATAATCAAAATGTATCACATATTGAACAAACATATCAAATTGTCAAACTGTCAAGACGTTACGTATCATCATCCCCTAAGCATGTCAAATATCAGATATCAAATATCATTACTGATGTAGCCGAAGCTATCACGACCGGATTCCGAAGCTGGAATCTGAAGTTTGGGATCCGGAGCTGGGTCGGATCGGTGGAGAGGTCCGACGGGGATCCAGAAGGCGATGGAGGCAGAGACGCGGTCGAAGATCCGAGGCCGAGGGTCACTCGGTCGGATGTCGGCTAGCCTCCGGAAGGCGCGGCCGAAGTCCCTCCAGCTGAAGGGCAGGCGGTGCGGAGCCGAGTCACCTTTGGGCGAGGAGCAGCCGGCGAACGGTGTCGAGACCGGAGGGAAGAGTCCGAGGTCGGCGGCCGAGACCGACTCACGGAAGTCGGCGATGATTTGAACCGAACCCCTGCATGAGGGAAAGAAGAAGAAACCGGTCAGTAGGAGTCCCGGGCTTCGGCCCTTAGGAACCCCCTCCGACGGTTAAGTTAGCTTCTGAAGATGATTCGATTCAGAAGACGAAGAGTAGCTTCAAAGCTTTTTGGACTATAGTCCTTGAGGGTCACGGAGACATACCTTTGGCAATAAATAGCGGTGTATTTATAGCGGAGGATAGAGGATACTTAACGGTGGTAGCCGATAGAGGACTATGTTCCGGGCTTATTGGTAAACCGCCATAGTGCCTAGTCCTCCACCGGAGTGGGCCGGACACGGCTATTGGGCCGAAGGGGGTTGGGCCGCTGACGGGCCGAAGGCTGCTGGGCCGAGGGCTGCAGTGCCGCTAACGGGCCGAAGGCTATTGGGCTGCCTGTTGGGCCGAGGGCTGCAGTGCTGCTAACGGGCCGAAGGCTATTGGGCTGCCTGTTGGGCGGAGGGCCGCTGGGGGCCTTTTTACTGCCGCTGTTGGGCTGATCTGTGTTGGGCTTGTTATTAATAGGCCGAATCGGATTCTGCCTCATCACATAGCCCCCCACTCTTGTCTTCCTCAGTTTTGAGATGGCGAGAGTATAGCATATAGCCTCCTCGGGGGATAACGTAGTAGGCGCTATCTGAGGCTTTCTGTTCTGTTAAGAAGAAATGATGCCCTCGGTCGGCCGAGGGTCAGTAGCCATTTAACTGTCCTCATTCGGAATGCAGTGACGAAGGCCCTCGCTTTCGATTGCGAAGGGCCGAGCCTTTGGACTTGTGTCAGGCTCAATAAATGGACGGGACAGCCGTCGAGTTTTCCGTCAGAACGGTCGTGTCGCGAAGAAACATAGGACACGTGTCGCGCATCCGGCCGCTCCATTAAAAACACAAAGAGATCCTGGCCGCTTGCGGATCGCGGGTCACCTCGGCTCTCTGTCCGAGGTTCCACTCGGATTGCCGCCTCTTCCTCTCTTGGCACGCGGATTGGATCACGTGGCAGGCATCCGAGAGATCAGCCGAAGGGTCGGACCGCTTTCGGCCATTGATTACCTTGCCTCGATTCCCGGGGTTGGGTCGTCATCATTACCGAAGGACGATGCACGTGGCGCGTATCCAGGAGAGGTGGTGAGATGAAGGAGATGATCTTAGCCGTTGATTCCGGCGGGGAGGGTTTCGAACTTAGCTTATAAATAGGAACCCTTCGCAGGACACTGTTTCTCTTCTTCCTTCCTGCGCCTGCGTTTCTCTGCGATCATCCGAGCTCTCCTTCTTCTCCGGCGAAGGGATAGTCCTTTGAAGGTGCTTCCGCGCGCGTCGCCTGTCGCAAGGAGCTCTCCATCGCCCGGAGCTGTTGCCGGGGAAGTTCCTTTGGCTTGAGAGGTGGTGTTCATTCGAGGAGATCCCTTTTCTTTGAAGGTAAGCCTCAATCTTCTTTTTCCACTCCGACGATTTCATGTCCCACAGCTCTTCTTCGGCTGATAGCAGTTCTTCAGACGAAGACTACACTCCGTCTCAATCCCCTAATTCTTCCTTATCATCTCCTCTTTCTTCGAATTCCCTTGCTTCTGCCATGGCGGACGAGGCCGAATCCTCTGGTGCCGAAGGGTCCGAGGAGGTTCGTACCCCAGGCCAGGCTTCCTCCTCGGGTCGTCGTTGTCCCGAGACTGCTTCGGAAGCAGCCTGCATCCTTACGGATGACGGGGTCAGATACCTTGCTTCCTACTACCAATTCACTTCCTGGATGACCCCTTATCGGCCCGGTTCGAATACCAGGGCCAATACTCCTCGTCCGGATAGTTTTTCCATTTACGAGGAAAGCTTCCGGGCGGGCTTTCGCCTTCCTCTTTCCACCTTCGTCATCAACCTTCTATGTTTCTACCGGCTGGCCCCGTCTCAATTCTTTCCCAATTCTTGGCGCACAGTCTACGCCTTCTTGGCTGTGTTCGCCCACATCAAAGTCATCCCCTCGGTTAATATCTTTCTCTACCTCCTTAAGATTCAACGGCAGGGAAGATCCGAGTGGTACAGTTTTGTCCCTCGCCTCGGCCGGGGTATCTTCTCCAGGAAACCCTCGTCCATTCATGATTGGAAGAGGAACTTCATCCTGGTTTCTCTCCCAGAGAATGAGAAGAGCGTGTAGCCCTTTCCTACTAAGTGGGCACTACTGGCCGAAGGCCTCTCTGATCCGCCCACCCTCAACTCCGCTCAGCGTCACATTGTGGGCCTTATTGAAGCCTCGGCTCCGTATGATATCGCGGAGCTCTTCCATGAGGCGGAGCTGCTTGTGAGCGCTGGGGCGTGGCCGGACCCGACGAAGGATCCTCTGCGGGCTTTTCCTTATCTTCCCCCCGGAGAGACTTCGGGGGAGACTGAAGGAAACGCCGAGGTCGCGCCTCTGGCCGAAGCTCCTCCGGCCGCAGAGGTTGCTGAGGCTTCGGCCGAGGGTAAGTCGGTCTTGAGTCGCGGATTTTGCGCGTTATAAGTTATTAACATTTCTTCTCCCGTTTGCAGCAATGTCTGGGATTAAAGGCCTCCTCAGCTGGATAGCTCAGCAGAGCGGCCAACCTCAGTCGTCCCGTCCGCAGGCGGCAGGAGGGGCCGGTCGAGGTGTCGTGGCCCCGAGCGTCCGGGCCGAGATTACGACAACGGCGGCTTCCTTTGAGGGCCGCGCTGCTGCAGTCGCCCTCGAGAGGGAGCGAAAGAGTAAGTCGGTTGCCCGAAGGGGCGGCCGACTGTCGAAGCGGGGCCGGGCGGACGAGCCTGGCGAAGCAGAGCCCGCCCCGGCGACTAAAAAACTGGCCGTTGCCCGAAGGGCCCCGATGTCGTCGCCTCCTGAAGCGCCGAGGGGCGATTCTCCCTCGGCCACGACGGCGGGGGCGGAAGACCTGGAAGGCGTCGGGTCGCAGGGGCCTTGTGAGCAAGAGCGCGAGCTATGGGTCCCTGACCTGGGGATCTACAAGGACGAGAGTCTAGAGGACCCTCGGACAGGCCTGCGTCTGCTGGAGGGCCTATCCCTCCCGTCGACCGTGGAGCACCTGAAGGATCTCTCGGCAACTGACCTGGCGTTGTTGAGCGCCCGGCTGACGGTCCAGGTAAGAAGCTTCTTTGTGTGCTCCGGTCTAATATTTCCCTTAGCTTGTTTTGGGTTTGCTAACTCTTATCTGCTTCTGGCTGTAGGCCGCGGTCACGGGTGGCATCCTGCTCCGTCGTCAGGCGGCCATCCGAGATCAACTCCAGGACGCCGAGAGGGCGTCGGCACCGTCGGCTTCAGGTGAGGGCCCCTCGGCGGAACGCGACTTTGAGTCCAGTGTTGACTGGCTCTTGGAGGCGAACGCCCGGATGCGGGCTAAGCTGGAGGAGCAGGCAGCGGCGACTCGAGCTTCTTCCGAGGCCAAGGCGAAGGCCGAATGGGAGAAGGAGAAGGTCGAGCAGGAGCTGGAGGCGGTCCGGGCCGAAAACCGGGCCCTTAAGGCCGAGATCCAGGACAAGGACGCCCAGCGGGCTTCGGATAGCCGCCGCCACGCCGAGGAGCTGTCGGCCCTGACGCTGGACCTGGAAGCTAAGGCTGAGGAGGCTGTTCATTCAGCCGTGGCCGATTATAAGGCCGGCCCAGACTTTGCCGAGGAGATAATCCAGGCACAGCTTCTGGCGGCCTCCTCGGTGTTCACCATCGGGCTGGCCGCCGCTCAGAAGGTCTGCCCGGCCGTGGATTTGACAGGTATCGCCCTGCCGACGGATGAGGAGGGTGAAGAGCTCCTGTCCTGGTGGAAGGGGCTTACGGCTGAGAGGGCCTCAGCTTCAGCGGAAGGCGGCGAGGCTGTTCCAGCCGATGCAACTCCTGTCGAAGCCGCCCCTGCCGAAGCCGTGCAGATCGTGGACTCCCCCTCCCCATCTCCTGGCCGGAGCCCGGTTGATGTGGATGGGGAGAATACCGAGGGCTGATACGGGGGCATGTCCCAGTTTTTGTCTGGACTTTCCTTGTAAGTCTGCGGCCAGATGGATGGCCGATTTTGTAATCTTTTTGTGTGTATGGAAAGTACTTCTGCTTCGCCTTTGTATTCTGAATGGATGACCGAGTCTGGCTCTTCTTGTGCCCAAAACCTTGTCGTTGTTTAGTTGCGGCTCGCACGGCCGGGACCCGATCTAGGTTCGGATATGGAGTTGGAAAAAATATCGCCCCCGATATGGTTTACGCGGCCGAGGCCTTTACCAATACGGTTTATGCGATCTGAGAGAATAACCCGCCGCTCCCGATACGGTTTGCATGGTCGGAGCCACTCCCGGTACGGTTTACGCGGACTTAGATAAAAAACCCTGCTGCTCCCGATACAGTTTGCATGGCCGAAACCACTCCCGGTACAGTTTACACGGACTTAGATAGAAAACCATGCCGCTCCCGATACGGTTTGCATGGCCGAAGCCACTCCCGGTACGGTTTACGCGGACTTAGATAGAAAACCATGCCGCTCCCGATACGGTTTGCATGGCCGAAGCCACTCCCGGTACGGTTTACGCAGACTTAGATAGAAAACCATGCCGCTCCCGATACGGTTTGCATGGCCGAAGCCACTCCCGGTACGGTTTACGCGGACTTAGAATGAATAGATATGGCATCCTAAAAAGGAGATTTTTATTTATGCCTTCCGGTTAAATTCCGGGGGAAGTGACTTACATGAAGTAACGCCGAAGGCGTTCCACATTCCAGGTGCGAGGGAGAGGTTGGCTCGAAAGGGTCTCCAACCGATAAGCCCCTCGTCTGATTACCTCCTTTACACGATATGGCCCTTCCCAGTTGGGGGCAAGCTTCCCTGCGGCTTCGGCTAGCCTAGATGCATGAGCATTCCTCAGCACGAGGCTCCTGATTTCAAAGCTTCGGGGCTTCACTCGAGTGTTGTGGTACCTAGCCATGCGCTGTTGATAAGCTGCCAGCCGAATGCGAGCTTTATCTCGGGTTTCTTCTATGAGATCAAGATGATCCTTCAAGGCTTCTTCATTGGCCTCTGGATCATAAGTAATGACTCTTGGAGAGGGAAGGCCGATTTCTACAGGAATAACGGCTTCTATCCCATAAGCCATGCGAAACGGAGTTTCGCCGGTTGGGGTTCGGCTTGTAGTCCGATATGCCCAGAGAACACTTGGTAGCTCCTCTACCCATCGGCCTTTGGCTTCGCCGAGGCGGGTTTTCAGTCCTTGCAACATACTTCGGTTGGTGACCTCGACCTGGCCATTTGCCCGGGGGTGTGCTACTGAAGTGAACTTGTGAAGGATGCCGAAACCGGCGCAATTATCGTTGAACCGACGGCTATCAAACTGCTTGCCGTTGTCTGAGATGATGGCCCAGGGGATGCCGTACCGGCAGATGATGGACTTCCACACGAAGTTCCAAGCATTGCTATCGGTTATGGACGCGAGGGGTTCGGCTTCTACCCACTTGGTGAAGTAGTCCACCGCCATGATGAGAAATTTCTTTTGGCCGGTGGCGACAGGAAAGGGTCCCAGGAGGTCGATTCCCCATTGAGCGAAAGGCCAGGGGTCGGACAAAGGAGTCAGAAGGGTCGCTGACTGGTGGATAAGGGAGCTAAACCTCTGGCACTGATCGCAGCGACGTACGAGGGCTAATGCGTCCTTTCGGAGCGTCGGCCACCAGTATCCTTGCCTTAGAAGCTTGTGAGCCAGGGCCCTTCCTCCCGCATGTGCTCCGCATACCCCTTCGTACACCTCTCGCATGGCGTAGTCAGCTTCGGTTGGGCCGAGGCACCGCAATAACGGTCGGCCGAAGGACTTCTTATCCAGCAGCCCGTCCAGAAGAAGGAAGTGAGATGAACGCTGCCGAACATGCTTCGCTTCCCTTGGATCGGGCGGGACTTCTCCTCGGAGGAGGAAAGCGACAAGGGGAGACATCCAGGTCTCGGCCTCAGATTCGGTCACTTGCATGACCTCAGGCTCTCCGAGGTTTGGCTCGGCGAGTTCTTCCACTAGGATCATTCGGCCTCCTCCCCCGTCTTGGGTCGACGCCAGCCGGGAAAGGGCATCGGCTCGGGCATTCTCGGCTCTCGGGATCCGCACAATTTCGCAAGAATTGAATTGAGCGAGAATCTTGCGAGTCACCTGGAGATAAGACGCCATTATCGCGTCCCGAGCTTCGTACTCCCCGGAAATGTGACCGACAATTAGATGGGAATCGCTAAAAGCCTTTAGGTTCCGGACGCCAAGCTTTCTTGCGGCCCGGAGGCCGGAGATGAGGGCTTCATACTCGGTGGCGTTATTGGTGGCTGGAAAGGAGAAGCGCAGCGCGTACTCTGTGACGATCCCTTCGGGAGACGCCAAGATCCATCCGGCGCCGCTGCCCGTGGAGCATGCGGAGCCGTCTACATAAAGCTGCCACTCATCCGTCGGTGTGCGAGCCGAAGTGTCCTCGGCCTCGGATGTGTCGGCTTCCGGCTGAGGTGCCGAGGAAGCTTCAGGAGTGAGCTCGGCAATAAAGTCAGCTAACGCCTGGGCTTTTATCGCTATCCGAGGTGCGTAGGAGATGTCGAACTCTCCCAGTTCGATCGCCCATTTCGCCAGTCTGCCGGATACCTCTGGCCGGGAGAGAACTTGCTTCAGAGGCTGGTCGTTGAGGACCTTTACTGAATGGGCAAGAAAATAAGGCTGGAGCCTCCTCGCGGATGAGACGAGGGCCAAAGCCAGCTTCTCTAGAGCAAGATACCGGAGTTCCGCTCCTTGAAGGGCTTGGCTTGTATAATAGACTGGCTTCTGAATGCCGTCTTGTTCTCGGACGAGGACGGCGCTGATAGCTGTCTCGGATACCGCGAGGTAAAGGCACAGCGGCTCTCCGTGGATTGGCTTGGACAGGATGGGAATCCTAGAGAGGTAGGCCTTCAGTTGCTCGAAGGCTGCCTGGCACTCGTCCGTCTAAGCGAAGCTATTGGCCTTCTTCAGCAGTTTGAAGAAGGGGAAGCAGTAATCCGCTGCTCTGGACATGAAGCGGCTTAGGGCAGCGATCCTTCCGTTTAACTTCTGTACCTCTCGGAGGTTAGCTGGAGGGCGCATCTGCATGATGGCCGAGACCTTTGCGGGGTTAGCTTCCACCCCTCGGTGAGTGACCATGTAGCCGAGGAACTTCCCGGAGGCTACTCCGAAGGCGCATTTGGTCGGGTTCAGCCTCATTTTGTACAGCCGCAATGCGGAGAACGTCTCGGCCAGATCGACCAAGTGGTCTTTAGCGACGCGGCTCTTGACCAGCATATCGTCGATGTAGACCTCCATGTTGCGGCCAAGCTGCGGGGCGAACACTTTGTTGACGAGGCGCTGATATGTCGCGCTAGCATTCTTCAGGCCGAAGGGCATCCGGGTATAGCAATACAGACCAAGATCGGTCGTGAAGCTGGTCTTGCTTTCATCATCCGGATGCATTCGGATCTGGTGATAGCCTGAATAGGCGTCGAGGAAGCTCAGGAGCTCGTGGCCGGAAGTTGCATCCACCACCTGATCTATCCGAGGTAGCGGGAAGCTATCCATCGGACAGGCTTTGTTAAGGTTGGTGAAGTCCACGCACATTCGCCACTTGCCATCCTTCTTCGGCACCATCACTACGTTAGCAATCCAGTCCGGGTGATTCACCTCTCGGAGGTGCCCGGCATCCAACCCCTTTTGAACTTCGGCTTGAATGGCGGCTCTCCTTTCTTGATTGAAGGTGCGCCGCTTCTGCTTGACCGGGGGCTGGTTAGGATTGGTGTGTAGCCGGTGTTCTGCTATTTCCGGGTCGACCCCGGGCATATCTGTCGGAGTCCATGTGAAGACATCGAGATTCTTCTTCAAGAACTCAGTGAGCTTCTCTGCTTCGGTTTTCTCCAGGCTGGAGCCTATCATCAGGGTTCGTCCCTCGCCTCCCGGAACTGGGATGGCGATGAGTTCTTCTCCCGGGGATGCTTCGGCTGATGATTCAATCGACAGTGACTCGGCTGCAGCTTTCCCCTTGACCGAAATCATGTAGCATTACCGAGCTGCTTCTTGATTTCCCCTAGCCTCGCCTATTCCGTGGCTAGTATGGAACTTTAGCTTTTGATGGAAAGACGAAGGCACAGCTCCGACCCTGCCGATTAGCCTTCGGCCAAAGATGGCGTTGTAGGCTAAGTCGATTTTTACAACGGCAAAATCAGTTTCTACGGTTAATTGCCGGGGGGCGGAGCCTATGGTTACGGGGAGTCGGACAATGCCCTCTACTCGGCAGGGCAAACCATTGAAGCCGAAGAGGGGACCCCGATGAGGCTTCATATTAGCCTCACTCAATCCCATTTTTACAAAGCAATCATAAAACAAGATGTTCGGGGCGTTTCCATTATCAACAAAAATACGATGTACATCGTAACTGTTTATTACAGCGTTTATGACGAGGGCGTCGTCGTGAGGGACCTGAATATCAGTCAGGTCTTCTGAGCCGAAGGTAATATCTTCTTGGCGAAGCCGCTTCGGCTGGACGTCGACCGTCGCTATAGTTGCAGAGCTGTGTTGTCGGCGCCTTGATCCTTCTCCCGACCCTCCGGATATCATCATGATGGACCCAGAGCTGGGTCTTTGATGAGAAGTCTCCACCGGGGCCTAGGTAATCTTTGGCGGAGGAGCGGCTTCTTTCTCCGGGGGTTGCTGCGGCTTGGCCGTCTCAGGGACGTCCCGGTTCCGCTGTTGCTGGGGCTGTTCTCGCTGAAGCTGCGGTAGTTTGCCTTCCCTGATGAGGCGGTCGATTTCCTCCCGAAGGTGTCGGCACTCGTCAGTCGTATGGCCGATCTCCCGATGATACTCGCAGTATTTGCCGGGGTCCCTTCGGCGAGGATCCGTCTTGATGCGCTCCGACCGCCGGATCATGCCCTTCACCTCCATGAGCATTCGGGAAGGGGGAGCGGGTAGCGGTAGGTACCGCGGCTGCGGATCCCGTCGCCTTTCTCGGTCCCACTCCTCCCTGCGATATCGCTTTCAGGAGGGCTCTTGATCTTTGGGCCGAGGGCGGACCACCTGGGGGGCAGGCGCCGAAGCTGCTTCGGCTTTGCCTTTGCCTTTGGACATCATCAGGGCCTCTCGGTTGATATACTTGTGGGCCCGGACTACGAGGTCCTGGAAGGTAGGGGGATGGCATTTCCCAATAGAGCCGAGGAGCCCTTCATCCCGGCACCTGCTGATCACGGTTGAAACCGCAATCATGCTGTCAAGGTTTGGGATTTGGGCGGCCTCGGTCCGAAACTTGGTAAAATACTCCTGGAGAGTTTCGGTGGAGCCTTGCCGGATGGCTAGTAGGCTGGCGGAAGTTTTACATTGCCGGGTAGCGTCATAGAATTGGTCGATAAACAGCTGGCCCAACTGGACTAGGGAGTGGATAGAGTTGGGGGCCAGTGTCTCGAACCAAGTTAGGGCAGTCTTCTCAAGGGTGAGGGGGAAAAGACGGCAGCGGACTGCCTCGGCGACCCCTCGGACCGAGAGGTAGGTGTTGAACCTCTGGAAGTGACAGACCGGATCCGCCATTCCGTCGTAGAGAGGGCCCTTCGGTAGTTTGAAGTTGGGAGGCACCTCGGTAGCCAGGAGCTGTGGCGTGAACGGGGTTTGTTCCAGGATGTTACTGGCAAGGGGCGCCCCGTAAGGCCGAGACACCATCTGCTGCATTTCCTTCCTCATCGCTGTCAGCCGCCGGTCCAGGTCCGGGGCGGTTGAGGTGGCGACCGATTGTCCTCCGGTTCTGGCTGGGCGAAACTCGGACGAAGCATAACCTTGCTCCGTTATGCGGTCGGCGCGAGGGGCTCGGGCAGGTAGCGCCAAGGGCTCGCTGCGCGTCGTAGCGGTTTCGTCGGGGGAAACCGGTGAGGGCGCCGGCCGAAATCTTGTATCTTGGACCGGGTAGAGTGGAGGGAGCGACGCTTGCTATGGAAGCTGGCCCAGCAATCCTATGCGCTGGGCGATGGCGGACACCATCTCCTGTAGAGGCGCAAGGGAGGTGACGGCAGCGGCTAGCGTCGCCATCTGTTGCTGGAGCATTCCCACCCGGTCGTCTCCTGCAGCGAGGGACTCTGGTATGACTGGCAGAGCCGTGCTTGGTGGAGCGAATGGGGCGCCTTCGGAGGGCAGTAGCTGCGCTGAGGCTTCCCGTGTCTCTGCCTCGCTTTGTCCGGATCGTCGAGTTACAAGACGTTGAGACATGACTTGTTTGTTTGTTTCCCACAGACGGCGCCACGTGATGTAGCCGAAGCTATCACGACCGGATTCCGAAGCTGGAATCCGAAGTTTGGGATCCGGAGCTGGGTCGGATCGGTGGAGAGGCCCGACGGGGATCCGGAAGGCGATGGAGGCAGAGACGCGGTCGAAGATCCGAGGCCGAGGGCCGCTCGGTCGGATGTCGGCTAGCCTCCGGAAGGCGCGGCCGAAGTCCCTCCGGCTGAAGGGCAGGTGGTGCGGAGCCGAGTCACCTTTGGGCGAGGAGCAGCCGGCGAACGGTGTCGAGACCGGAGGGAGGAGTCCGAGGTCGGCGGCCGAGACCGACTCGGGGAAGTCGGCGATGATTCGAACCGAACCCCTGCAGGAGGGAAAGAAGAAGAAACCGGTCAGTAGGAGTCCCGGGCTTTGGCCCTTAGGAACCCCCTCCGACGGTTAAGTTAGCTTCTGAAGATGATTCGATTCAGAAGACGAAGAGTAGCTTCAAAGCTTTTTGGACTATAGTCCTTGAGGGTCACGGAGACATACCTTTGGCAATAAATAGCGGTGTATTTATAGCGGAGGATAGAGGATGCTTAACGGTGGTAGCCGATATAGGACTATGTTCCGGGCTTATTGGTAAACCGCCATAGTGCCTAGTCCTCCACCGGAGTGGGCCGGACACGGCTATTAGGCCGAAGGGGGTTGGGCCGTTGACGGGTCGAAGGCTGCTGGGCCTGTTAGAATTGGGTGGCCTCAAAGCCAATCATTGTACATTCTAGTTCAGATTATTAATAAAGGCAATTATTTCTTCATTTAATAGTTCTCGCAAACGACTATCGTAATGAAGGTCCATAGACAAATGTATGAGATATTGAATCATGATGAGATCATGATAGTGAGATCAATATCCTCAGTCAATTGTCTTAAACAGTTCTCGATCATAGGATATTTGAGATGGACATTAAATATCCGATAAGATCGACACAAGTTATGTCTGCTCATATGATGAGGGTGAATGATCTCACATTCACTCGTATGATGACATTAAGACAAACAAGTGGGTGCTCATTAGAGAATGAGTTCACTGAACAGACCCAAATAAGAATTCTTGGATGGTAATTATACCTATTAGTCAACTAGGGAATTCAATCGTTGCAGTAGCACAGTTGGTCCTTTGACCTGAGTCACCAATGATACCTTGTTTGTGGACCATTGTATCTTGATTCTCTGACTCGTGGACTTTAACCATTAAGTCCACCATAATCGGTCTTTCAGATACAGTGGAAAGCTTGCGAAGGTAATTGAGTGAACAACAAGGGATCACTCACTCTTGGTATAAGATTGGAGAGAGAGAATGTCCTATGGATGTGTACACAGAAATCTCTGGCCAGGGTCAAATGAAAGAGATGTCTTTCTAGATATTAACTGTGTACTGGAATCCATCTGGATAATGCGATAGAGGGTTTGACTATAAAACCATACCCTTGCGTTATTGGGACATTGCATGAGTGAAGGATTATATCTGTGCGGCATCTGCAGACGGAAAGGTTCAATTGAAGGGAACAATATCCCTTATATCTTCTGGGATCATGAGGTAGTGTTTGGTGCTGTTCATGATCAGAAGGCCAAGTGAATTGATCATCGGATGATAATTTATTTATTTATTAAATTAATCATTTAACATATGATGTTTAAATGTTAATTAATAAATATTAAACTCAAGAAACAATTCTAAGTTTAATAGGCCTGCAACCGGACTGATATATGGGCCTAGAGGGTCACACACATAAGAGTTCTTGTCAGACGGTGAGAGATGTTAAATTTCATGCTTATCTGGGTTTTTGTGAAAAGCTGCAGGATAAACATGAAGATTTAATGGAGAATTATCCAAGGCCAAACTCTTGGATAATCATGAGGATTATTCCCTGTGCTTATCCTTATTTCTATATAAGGAGGGCCAAGGGGGAGGGGTAAAAAGTTGGTTGGACGAATTTTACTCCCCAGATTCTCTCTCTCCTCTCTCTCTCTCCTTCTCTCTCTCTTGGAGTGGATCTGTCTCTCTCCGCGCATGGTGGATTTGAGATCTGGTCGGAGCACTCAAGCCGAGGAGGAAATCGCGTCTGCTGCGGGAACTCGTGTGGATACCTCTAGAGATCGTGCGCGTGCGCGATTACCGAGTCGGCATCATCCACGGGAGATTCGAAACCCCGCAAAGGTGAAGAACTGTTCTTCCCGCTTAGATTTTAATGTCCGTTTTACGACCTCAGCAACCGATACAATGGAATCATTTTTATTTCCGCTGCGTTCATGGCGATTCCTTACAGTGGTATCAGAGCCAGGTTCGCTGGTTCGGTCGTAAAACGGCATCGTTTTGCGTGATTTTCTCGTTATGCGTAAAGAACCCGTATTGTACGTGTTCTTGTGTCTAATCCGATTAAAAATGACAGAATCGTGTTCATATGATGAACACAAACAATTTGATTATTTTTCTGTAATTTTTCGGATTTTATTTGGGTTTTTCGGAGTTCTTCGTGGGACGACGAACGGGGTACTTTAGCGACTTCGTACGCGATTCCCAAGTGTTGGGATGGCGGCCCGGATGTCCAGATCTCTTGGTGATAGTCACCTCTACGGATTGGGCATGAAGATCGGGCCGGAGTGCCCTTGGAGGTCCTCAAAATCGAGCCCAAAGTCAGATTTAAAACCCTGCAAAATCAGATTTTGGAGGGGTTTTGGGCTTAATTTTTCACCTCATCGGAGGCCGCCGGCGGCCCTGCCGGCGCCGGGTACGACGCCGGCGCCGGGGGCACCGCTGGCCGGGGCTGCCGCCGCCGGCGCCACCGCCCTGCAACCGCCGCCGGGTGTTAGGGTTTGCAGGTTTAGGGTTTGAAAGAAGGGGGCCGGTCGAAACGCAGGTTAAGGGGTTGAACCGCCCGGTCCCGACCCGGTCGGATCGGGCGGGGGCCGAGCGGCGCCCTGGCCGAGCCAGGGTGTGACCCTGGCTGAGCTAGGGTTCGACCCTGGCCGAGCCAGGGCTCGACCCTGGCCGAGCCAGGGTGTGACCCTGGCTGAGCTAGGGTTCGACCCTGGCCGAGCTAGGGCTCGACCCTGGCCGAGCCAGGGCCCTGGGCCCGGGCCGTTTAGGCCCTAATGGGCTGGGCCCATTTTCTGGTTTTTAAAATTTGTTTTTAATGCCTGTTTAACCCCCTTTAAACCCTATATTAGCCCATTTAAGCCTGTTTTAAAATTGTTTTAAAACAGAATAATTATAGGAACAATTAATAAATGTTATTAATTATTTTTATGATTATTAACAGCTTATTAAAGTGTTTAATAACTGTTAGTCAATTAAAGGGCTTTATAATTAATAGGTGTTAGTTAATTATTTAAAATTGTTTTAGATAATTAATTTTCCTGTTAAAATAATTAGTTTAAAACTGTTTTAAACTGATTTCATGCATAACTTGATTATTTTACTGTTCAAATTATTTGAATTATTATTTAGATTAACTAAATGGTTTAGTTAGTTAATTTGTCAATAATGTTTTGAATATTATTGATTATGCTGAAACAAATGTTATTTCGAAGACTAATTGGTATTATAATTTTATATTTATAAAATTTAATACCAAACTGTAATTATGTGATGATTGTGATGCATGTGATGTGTTTTATGGTGGGATGATCATGGACTTAGTATTTTCATGTGATGAATGATGTGAATGGATGCGATGCTTATTTCATTTGGTATTTTAAAATAGGACCTGCGTGTCCTCCTCTATCTTAATCCAAGTGTACTTTCTACCTTCCTATAAGATTGTACTCCCCTTGATAAGATCAAGGTTTCTAATTGTTTAAATGTACATTTGTGGACCTGCGAGTCCTGGATATCGTATTTAAATGTATCGGATTAAGTTTAGAGGACGGGATCTTCTGAAGACACCTCTGGAGGAAGGACTCGCATCAAATAGAACAAGTGTTGCTGTTTTCACATTAGGATCCTATTATGGATCATCGTTTGGCTCCGATGATTCTATAGTAGCTTTAGCAGTCCATGATCATCCCCATTTAATTTTTCTGCATATATGTGATATTTGTGGACTATGCTATAGTCCAAGTGGGAGAATGTTAGAATTGGGTGGCCTCAAAGCCAATCATTGTACATTCTAGTTCAGATTATTAATAAAGGCAATTATTTCTTCATTTAATAGTTCTCGCAAACGACTATCGTAATTAAGGTCCATAGACAAATGTATGGGATATTGAATCATGATGAGATCATGATAGTGAGATCAATATCCTCAGTCAATTGTCTTAAACAGTTCTCGATCATAGGATATTTGAGATGGACATTAAATATCTGATAAGATCGACACAAGTTATGTCTACTCATATGATGAGGGTGAATGATCTCACATTCACTCGTGTGGTGACACTAAGACAAACAAGTGGGTGCTCATTAGAGAATGAGTTCACTGAACAGACCCAAATAAGAATTCTTGGATGGTAATTATACCTATTAGTCAACCAGGGAATTCAATCGTTGCAGTAGCACAGTTGGTCCTTTGACCTGAGTCACCAATGATACCTTGTTTGTGGACCATTGTATCTTGATTCTCTGACTCGTGGACTTTAACCATTAAGTCCACCATAATCGGTCTTTCAGATACAGTGGAAAGCTTGCGAAGGTAATTGAGTGAACAACAAGGGATCACTCACTCTTAGTATAAGACTGGAGAGAGAGAATGTCCTATGGATGTGTACACAGAAATCTCTGGCCAGGGTCAAATGAAAGAGATGTCTTTCTAGATATTAACTGTGTACTGGAATCCATCTGGATAATGCGATAGAGGGTTTGACTATAAAACCATACCCTTGCGTTATTGGGACATTGCATGAGTGAAGGATTATATCTGTGCGGCATCTGCAGACGGAAAGGTTCAATTGAAGGGAACAATATCCCTTATATCTTCTGGGATCATGAGGTAGTGTTTGGTGTTGTTCATGATCAGAAGGCCAAGTGAATTGATCATCGGATGATAATTTATTTATTTATTAAATTAATCATTTAACATATGATGTTTAAATGTTAATTAATAAATATTAAACTCAAGAAACAATTCTAAGTTTAATAGGCCTGCAACCGGACTGATATATGGGCCTAGAGGGTCACACACATAAGAGTTCTTGTCAGACGGTGAGAGATGCTAAATTTCATGCTTATCTGGGTTTTTGTGAAAAGCTGCAGGATAAACATGAAGATTTAATGGAGAATTATCCAAGGCCAAACTCTTGGATAATCATGAGGATTATTCCCTGTGCTTATCCTTATTTCTATATAAAGAGGGCCAAGGGGGAGGGGTAAAAAGTTGGTTAGACGAATTTTACTCCCCAGATTCTCTCTCTCCTCTCTCTCTCTCCTTCTCTCTCTCTTGGAGTGGATCTGTCTCTCTCCGCGCATGGTGGATTTGAGATCTGGTCGGAGCACTCAAGCCGAGGAGGAAATCGCGTCTGCTGCGGGAACTCGTGTGGATACCTCTAGAGATCGTGCGCGTGCGCGATTACCGAGTCGGCATCATCCACGGGAGATTCGAAACCCCGCAAAGGTGAAGAACTGTTCTTCCCGCTTAGATTTTAATGTCCATTTTACGACCTCAGCAACCGATACAATAGAATCATTTTTATTTCCGCTGCGTTCATGGCGATTCCTTACAGGGCCGAGGGCTGCAGTGCCGCTAACGGGCCGAAGGCTATTGGGCTGCCTGTTGGGCCAAGGGCTGCAGCGCCGAGGGCTGCAGTGCCGCTAACGGGCCGAAGGCTATTGGGCTGCCTGTTGGGCCAAGGGCTGCAGCGCCGAGGGCTGCAGTGCCGCTAACGGGCCGAAGGCTATTGGGCTGCCTGTTGGGCGGAGGGCCGCTGGGGGCCTTTTTACTGCCGCTGTTGGGCTGATCTGTGTTGGGCTTGTTATTAATGGGCCGAATCGGATTCTGCCTCATCAATTACATAATAGTTTATCAAATTAGATTCATATCATGAATCATAAAGTTAAGATAGGTTCGCTGATTCAAAAGTAATAACTATGTATAAGAAATATAGATCTCAAATAGACAAACTGAAGTCAGGTGACATAATTAAACAGAAAATTTCAGATTATGTGCCAATCAAGTATATCAAATCAAATCATAACAAACATGTACCCAAACCATAACATAGAGAGTTAAACAAAACAAATATCAAAGCATCTAGACAAATGATGCGGAGGTCATGGTCATTGCTTAGAATCGGAGAGTCTAAGTCTCACTCAACTCTAAGACACCAAGGCGTTACGTGTCGCGGTTTCTTAGTTTAACTGACTGAAAGTCAAGATTCTACTCGTTTGCCTCCGGGTTCAAACAAATATTCTATATAATATGGATGCTCATAATGAAGACTACAAAATCTCTTTAAGATGACCCAAACAAAGTCAAATAATTTATGGCACGATCAAATTAATAGAGATCAAACGATGACAAAACATGAGTATAAATCTAAAATTTAAACTAGCCACTTTAAGAGCCAATATAGTCATATATGTAGAAAATCAGATCAAAACTGATGTCAACATATTTTTGTACAGAAAAATAGTTTACTGAAATTTTCTCAGTTTTTTCGAACCAATAGACATATTTTTCAATACGAAAATTAATTTTAAGAGTTGAAAATTCAATAATTAGGTCAAAAAATGGCAAACATATTCGAAAAATATTCAAACTTGGCAAACATGGAAAATACGTCAAAATAAACGTGTGGAAAAAGTTTCAAGCAATTTGAACATCGTTTGAGTGATTTAGAGTATTGGGTTACATATGAATAACTTAAGTAAATTTTGACTAAATGAATAAATAACAGAATAATCAAAAATAAATTTTTAAAAATTATAAATTCTAACATGTACTTAGAATTTATCAAAACAAAGATGTGATCAAAATTTCATGTCCTTTGGTCAAGAAACGAAGGATTTATGGCTAAAAATTAGATTTTCAAATTGAGAGTAAATAGAGTAGTTTAAATTACGTCCACGTAGGCCGATTCCTTTAAATGACGTCCCCAATAGCCGATGCCTTTTTTACTAAAAATTAAGTTAAAAAAGATTCAAATCACTATAATTGAAAGGCGGCTAGTTGAGCCAACGTCTTTTGAAAGACGTCTACTGAGATTGACGTCTTTTAAACAGAAATACTAGAACTATAATATTTCAAAGAATTCATATAGAATTGAGAGACCAAAGTAGAAACTAAGCTTATAGACTTATGGATTAAGATTTCAAGAATCATGTTTTACCACTTTTAAAAGTCAAAACGAAGTTTTTTATATTAATATAAAATAAACACTTAATAGATTATCATTATCTACCTTTAGAGAAAGAACAATCAATCTCTCTTTTTCTAAGCCAATTCTTAAGTTTTAGTCATGAATCTCTCTTGTTCTAAAGTCTCTCCCATGTCCTGTACACCTCCATTAACACAAGATAATGATTAGAATCAAATTTTCAAAAGAATCAACAAAAAAACACCATTTTTCTCTCTAACGATCAATATATTCTTATCTTAAACTTGGAGCTTTGTGCAAGGGGCCTTATACACCACCTCAAGGCTCTATTTATACATATTCTTCTTCCTAACATTATCCAAATTAAGCATCCTTCATTGCATCATCTTTCCAACCATACCCACTATGTGAATTTTAGAATTTTGTGAGCGAAATTGTTGCATCTCCAATAAGCTTTGGTCACACAGTTTACAAGGCTTGGAATTTGAGTTGGAAACCAATTAGTTTCTTAATTGGGACACTAATGAGTTTATTAGATGTTATTACTTTGAGTAATGACTTAACTAGTCTAAACCCATTATTATAATATTAATTAAATATTAAAGATATTTAAATCATTTTAGTTTATTAATAGACTTAATTAGGCTTATTTAGATCTGATTAAGTCTAATTAAATATGACCCATTAAGATACTTAATGGGCTCAAAGTTCTAGAGCATAACAATTCGGATGGAACACTCCAAGTAGATATAGATACCTCTTAAACTCTTGATGTCTTGCGAGAGAGTGGAACACAAAGAGAGAGAGAAGTTATTGGCAGTGAGAAAATTAATATTTATTATTACGGAGTGGAACGTCTTGCTAGAGAGTGGAGAGAGAGAGAGAGAGAGAGAGTTTATTGGTGGTGAGAGAATTGTTTTAAATAAAAATATTAAAATGAAGATGATATAAAAATATATATCTAGATGGATATGTTTATGTCATATTTAAAAATATTAAAATTTTATGCCCATTTTAAATATTTTAAAAAATTATATACCTAGATGGAACACTCCAGGTAGATACGTATACCTCTTAACTTCTTGAGGGGGAGTGGAACACACACACACGCACATATATATATATAGAGAGAGAGAGAGAGGGAGAAAGAATTTATTGGCGGCGAGAGAACTATTTTAAATACAAATATTGTAATGTTTAATTAATATTTATTATCAACATTATTAGACTTTTTCAACACAGTTAAATATATATTTTGATACAATTTCTTTTTTTAGAAACATAAATTCAATTAAAGAGAGAGAGACGTTGGATTGCTTGGCTGTGAAGGAGTTCTGATTCATGATAATATAAATATTAATGTTGATAAGTGGGATAGCTTGGCTGTGAAGAAGTTGGATTTTATGGTATACCGCTTAAGGTCTTGCCAGGGACGTTATTATCAACATTAATATAAATATTATATTTAAAAATATTAATTAATATTGACTGTGAATAAGTTGAGGTTATGGTATACCTTTTAACGTCTTGCCATAGAGAGTGAGAATAGCTTGGCTATGAAGAAGTTGTTTTTTGGAAACATAATGGACGAATGTGATGAAGCATTCGGATGCAGGGGCGGACCCATGATTTTTTTTCCAGGGGAGACCAGTATAAATAGATATTATTTTTTAAATTTATATAAAATATAATTAAAATAATAAATTATGATTAAAAGTATATCTTTATGATACTCAACATTTTCCATACAAGTAAAACTATTTATTATTGATTATTATTGATATTTCTCCATTTTCCTTGACATATATAAGGATTTGATCTCAAATTCCGCCCTACACAATCCAAATCAAACAATCATCTTAACGCAAATTCAGATGTTGATTGCAATGCAACCTTTTTTTAAACAATGCAAGGTTAGAATGTAAAGGATTTTCCTAATCATATAATCAAAGTTAACTTTTTAACAAATGACAAAAATAAAATAGGTATGGAGATAAAAGAATTAAAATAAAAAATATAGAAAAAGCCTTAACTTATCTCCTTCGGTGCACATATTGAGTCTTCGGCATGGACATAAATGAGGATGTGAGACTTAGAATGGATCGTCTTATCCATTAGAGAGAGATGATAAGGCCCAAGGTTGAGAAAAGAGATAATTAATCAAGATGGTCAGTAGAGAGAGAAGTGAGAGAGGGATGGTTACGCATCCAAGGATAATGCTAACATGACGGAAAACTTTCCCCACTTTTCTTACCCAGCTGAGGTGGGTGAGCAGGAGAAGCCAAACTTTAAAATGTTGTTGTACTTTTATGTGATAATTTGTAAAAAAACTCCATCACCTAGATTCCTCCTTTTGAGGGGGTAAGAAAAGTGGGTAACTTTAGAGAAAATGGAGAGAGAAAGAGAGAAACTAAAATCGTTGCTTATTAAAGAAGGAGAGAGAGAGAGAGAGAGAGAGAGAGACATGAGAGAATCCTAATTAAGATGATAACATATTAAAGGAGAGAGAGAAACCTAGCTACTCCACAAGGTAAGTTTCCATAGGGAGTGGAATAGAGAGAGAGAGAGAGAGAGAGAGAGAATTTATTGGCGGCTATAGTTGTTCCTAAGAACTTTAAATTTGAAATTATTTGTGGAAAAGAATTTAAGAGTGCCACATCAATGGGTTAGAAACTTTATTTTATTAGTATAAATAAATAAATAAATAAATATATATATATATATATATATATATATACATATATATATATATGTATATACATATATGTACAAAGTACTGTATTTATATATGTACCCTTGACTCCCATAGTTATAGCTACTCCTGATATTTTCAAAAGGTTGTAATTATACCCCTCCGTCTAGATATCGTGAACTCCAACCAAATGTGCCCGAAAGATTTTGTAAATCTCAATAAAGTCAAAAGTACATATCTTTGTAGGGATATGCGCTAAAGTTAGTAGCATATCTGTTGAACATGGTTCTAAGTAAATAAATATCTACCACCCTATATGAGATATGGAAAGGTAGAAAGCCTGACTTAAAACATGTTAAAGACTGGGGTTGTCCCACCCATGTGAAATGACAATGTCTAGATAAACTGAAATTTAGAATTGAAAGGTATAAGTTTCTGCCATACCTAAAGGAGACTTTAAGTATTACTTCATCCTGACGAATAAAAGATATTTGTTGCCAAGAGAGCTATCTTCCTAAAAGAGGAATACATCTTTGAGGAGGACAGTGATAGTAAGGTAAATTTTAAAAAAGGTTCTATATTCACAAGCTATTGTAGGCCCATCAGATGAGCCCTTGCCTCAAGAACTTGTTCAGGAACACACATATGAATCATGGAGGTCTAGTTAGACAACTTGAAAGATATATGAGACATATCAATAAGGGTTCAACTAGTGTACTATTCAATGAGGATGATAATCTTAAGACCTATCAAGAAACCATTGAGAGCCTTGAATTTGAGAAATAGCGAGAAGCTATGAATTCTGAGATTCAATTCATATATACCAACTAAGTTTAGAACTTAGAAGATTTGCCAGAAGATATTGTACCTATTGACTGCAAATAGATCTTTAAAGAAAAGATCAGTGCAAATAGATGAATTGATACTTATAAGGCAATATTGATAGCAAATGATTATCGTTAAAGGTAAGGAATTGATCATGACGAGACATTCTCACTAATTGCTATGATAAAGTTGATCAAAATTTTTCTCACCATAACTGCACACTATGATAATGAGATCTGACAGATGGATGTAAAAATTGCCTTCCTTAATAAAAATCTTGAGGAAGAGATGTATATGATACAACTTAAGGATTTTATATGAAAAGAGCATCTAGACAAAGTGTGTAAGTTTCAGAGATCCATTTATAGATTAAAGCAAGCTTCATAGAGGTAGAACATAAGATTTGACGAGGAGATCAAATCTTATGATTTCATTAAGAATGAAGACAAACCATGTGTGTATAAGAGGACCAGTAGAAAAGTAGTCACTTTCTTGATACTTTACGCTAATGACATCCTACTCATTGGAAATGATGTAGTGATGTTGTCATCTGTCAAAGTATAACTATCCAAAAATTTCTCCATAAAGGATTTGAAAAAAACATCCTATGTTTTGGAAATAAGGATATATAGAGATGGATCCAAAAAGATGCTAGACTTGACCTAATTCACGTATATAGATACCATAGTAAAAAAATTTGACATGAAGAATTTCAAAAGGCGCATCATTTCACTGAGATATGAAATTAATCTCTGTAAGCAAATGTCTCCGAAGACTCCTGAAGAGAGAGAGAGAGAGAGAGAGAGAGAGAGAGAGAGAGAGAGTATATGAGTAGAGTCACATATGCTACTACTATAAGGTCTATCATGTACGCCATGCTGTGTACAAAGCTTGATGTGGCATGTGTTCTAAGTGTTACAATAAGATATCAGGCAGATCCAGGTGACGCATACTAGAAGGCTTCTAGTCTGATTCAGATGACGACAAGTCCAATTCTAGATTTGTGTTCACTCTGAACATAGAGGCAGTAAGCTAGAAAAGTTTTAAGCAGGAAACCACTATGGATTTGACGATAGAAGCTAAATATATTGCCACTGTCAAAGTTGCCAAGGAAGCAGTCTAGATGAAGAAGTTCATCATTGACCTTGGTATTGTATTGGATATCTTTGATTTGGTCCTATTACTGTACGACAACAATGAGAGTATACACAAGCGAAAGAGCCGAGATCTCATCAGAAGTTAAAGCACATTTTGAGGTACTTTAACTTGACCAAGGAGATCATTGCCAGAAGAGATGTCCTGGTGGAATGAGTTCCGTCAGTTAATAATGTAGCAAGTCCACTGACGAAGCCTTGGACTCAAATTGTATTCGAACGTTACCTAGGTTCAATGGGAATCCAACATAAGGGTGCTTGGTTTTAGTCCAAGTGGGAGATTGTTATTTATGGATGTCTGTCAAACCAATCTCATAACTTTGATGTACATTCTTGTTTATGACAATGAAAGGCATTATATTTATTATGTGTAATCGATTATATCATTTCATAATGAAGTCCTTGAATACATGTAATGAAAATTAAATTATGATGAGATCATGATAATGAGATTAATCTTATTTAAATATGTATTCTTAATTGTTCTTAGTCAGAAGATACATCAAATAGCTGGTAAAAAGACTATAAGTTACTCTTGCTCATGAGATGAGAGTAGTCGATCTCATTGTCACTTGTGTGGAGACACTAAAGTGAACCTGTAGGTGCTCATTGGATAATGAGTTCACTGAACTACCCACCACTGAATCACTGGATGGTAATTTACTTAGCTGTTAACTAGTTGATTCATCGTTATAGTGACATAGTTAGTCCTTAGACCTAAGACAATAAAGACATTTTGTTAATGGGTTTTGAATTTTGACCTTGACTCATAGATCTCTATCCTTACGGTCTTAGTTAGTTAAGTGATCGGATCCAACGAAATATCTTCGAGGGTGATTGTCTGGTCAATAAGAGATCATTCACTCTTAGTAATTAAAGAGAGAATGCTCTATAGATTGATGTCCGAGAGTCCTTGGTCAGGACAACAAAACATATTAGAAAAAAAGTTTTCTGATGATTCTTTGAGGCATCGTATCCGCGTGAGTGAACAAATTAGGATTTGACAGTTGACCATACTCTAAATTCTGAGATCATTGAATTGAATGAAGGATTATAGTCATATGGTAACTGATAACGGAAAGGTTTTATAGGCGGGTTGTTTAATCCCAATGCTTTCTAGGATCATACAGTGTTGCTTGCCACCCAACTTAATTAATAGTCCGATTGATTAATTATGAGATACTAAATTGATAGTGTATTTATTTAATTCGGTATAAAAATAAATTACTAAGTCGGTAAAGGGTTACTAGGCTTAATGGGCTCGAAATCGGACTAGCATCTGGGCCCAGAGGCTCATATGTGCAAGGTTCTCACTCGATGGGAATTAAGTGAGAATTTATATTTATTCAAGGGTTTTTGTAAAAAAAATCACTAGAATTAATATAAATATAAGTCAGAGAGAAACCATGGTCCAAGCTCCAGACTTTCCCCCTGAATTGGTTATCCCCTCTCTCTCCTCTTTATCTGGCTGGCCCCTTCTAAGGGGGTACCCCTCTCCATCTCTCTCTACCTCGCTCGAGGCGATTACCCGCATGCCTCGGGCATCCTTGAAGAGAAGGAGAATCGACGACCGTGTTGATATTGAAGGAGAGTCGAGGACGATCTATCAACCGAAGGATTGCGTGGATATCACTAGAGGCTAGGCACTTGTGCGGCTAGCAACATCGCTACATCAAATTGATTGAATCGTTGAATGCGGATTTGAATCCACGCAAGGTTAGAATCGAAAACCTCTGATTCAAAGTTTATTTCTCAGAAACGGATCAGAGAATACATGGGAAGGTTTTATTTTCCACTGCATAATCATGTTTTAATTTTAAACTCCACCTCCCCATGCGATCCTTAAATTTCAAACCCAACTCAGTATCCAAAAAGGTAACCTCACTAATCAAAGGAAATAATCTTGCAGAGCACAAGAATTAGTAATTGCATGTAATATGTACTATCTCTAATAAATATATCTAAAAAATAAAAGAAAAATAGTAGATCAGTGAGATGTGCATAATATTTCGAACCTTAGGGGAACGGTGGCTCTCCGTCTAGCCAACAGTTGCCAAAGGATGAGGAAACATGTATATGGTGGCTGATAGGAAGCACATATGTGGTCCTAGCTCATCAATGGCGAAGAACAATAGATAAAATATGTACCTATATTGGAGTTGCTGGATTGGATCCTTCAGTAGAGCCATCACACGGATGAGGAGACAGGGTACACATCAATGAAGAGCTGATGGACAGAGCAGGGTTGTGAAACATGCCTCTCTAGAATGGTTGGTGAGGAAATGTGTTTGGATTAAGCAACCCCCCTCACTACTCTTAATAATCATAGCATACACCTTGATTAAAACCACTGGCGGGGTGAGGAAGAAGATGATCTCTACTATGCTCAGCCATAGGCGTATTGTAAGTGGCTAATAAGGGATCCATCGTCCAGGTATCCACATCCTGGCTCCGATTATTCTGATTGTGCACCCTCTCTTCCATTGTTACAATTGACACAGTGGAGGATGGTGGACATAGCGCTCATCGACATTGCCCCGACATGGAAGCTACTCTTGTGCTGGGTGGCTTGGTGGGTATTGATCCATCACTCGAAACAAAGGGGTATGAAAAAGTCAGCTGGTTGGAGAGATGATCAGAGATGATCGCACATGCAAGATGGGGTGGGGTTTCCTTCAAAAGGATATCGGCGATGGGGGACTAGGGTTTCGAAGAATACGAAGGAGAAGAGTAGTTGGGAGAAAGAAAAGGGGGTTTTGGGAGGAGTTGGAGTATTGGTTGACGGTAAAAGAGTCAACTTTCTTCATAAGCACTCCCACCCGTTAGAAAAGATGGGTGGATCGTGCTTCTCGTGAGCGCTCACAGTTTGAATGACACCAGTCTGTCACTCTCCTCCCCCTCCCTCGCCCCCCTCCTCCATCGGGCACAAAAGTCGAGAGAGACGAATGCACGTTTGAAAATACTTAAGACCTCGTCAAGGGATTATAGATATTTTGATGCATGTTTAAGCGTTTCCAAATGCTCTCTTAGAGAGGTGACAAAAGCATATAAGAAAGATAAAAATTTTAAGCCTCTCGAAATCACACAGACATTACAATGTTTGGCATAACTTCTAATTGGAAGTACTTTTAAACTTTTCCCTAGTTATTTTGACAGAAAAACTAGACAGCTAATTCCATAAGATTCTAATTGTTTTTTCCAACTTCCAACCAAAAGCTCTAATTGGAGCTTCCTAAATTGTAGAAAAAGTAAGATTGTTAGGGTTCGATTTGACTTTTTATAACTACTTAAAATTAGTTACAACCACTTTCATCTATTACTTTTGTTTGTTTTAAGAGGAAGCTAAAAGCGGCTTCTACCTAAAAATTATGCCAAACACACCCTATGTGTCTTTTTTTAGGTCTCTTTGACAAGCAAATAAGCTTGAAATAAGATGGCTCATTTCACTTATCCAAGCTTATTACTTTTGATTGTTTGGATCTATTACTCAAGGTGAGAATGACTTATTTCTAAAATAAACTAGAATAAACAATTCAATTAAAAGACTCAAATTTATTTCTTCTAATTAAAATAAAAATAATGGTATATAGTATTTTTTATTTTTCTTATCTTATTCCTAAAAAACTACCAAAATTAAAAATAAAAAAACTTCTTATTCTCAAATACATGAGTCCGGCTTAAGCAATTCAAAATAAACAATCCAATTATCAAAGAGGGCCTCAAGGTAACACATACACTAACTTTTCAGACGCAGATATTCAATCATACTCCACGCAGTCTAAGCTTAAACATTTGATTAAGAGGAACCAACAGCTGCAACCTCAACAGTTGCCAAAATTATAATTATCAAAACCAACCCTAATACGCAACTTCTCACCCCCCCCCCCCCCCCCTGCATTTTCGTCACCTTAACGGAATCTAGAATTTCAAGTTTAGAGAGTGTAAATTAATCGAGTAGATTCTTCTACAATGTTTTAAAATAAAGAATCATGGTGGTACTGTCTTTTGAACTTCCAAATTTTCATAATTTTAAGGATAAAGGTAACAAAGATCACCTCAAGGATACCGTGTGGTGCTAAAGGATAAAGACGAAACATTTTTTTTCCAAGACGTGCCTTTTTTTCTCCTAAGATAATGTCATTGAGTAAGATGCTTCGAAGATATGACTTCAAAACTTCAAAAATTACAATACCTCACACTGTCCTTAAAAGGTAACAATCAGAGTCTCTGGCCGTCGAGACTAACGAGAGCTTGCTTCGCAGCAAACATTTTGGGAGGTCAAAAGAAGAGATCTCAGAAGAATTTCGGAGAGATGGGGTAAATTTCTGACACAGTTGCTCATCTCCGAAGATGAAAAAAAAAAAAAAAAACGTTTAGAGACCCTAGAGAAAGAGATCCACGAGGGAACTTAAGACACAGCAACACATGCCCGGTGTCAATACTTTCGCATTAATTTGGTGAAACATGGATGCTGGAACCTTCATCGTGGAGCCACCTCCGTCGATGGAAAAATCCTGTAAACAGAGTAATGATGATTCAAGCTTTTCTCTCCTTGCAACCTATGGATGCTACCTAGTGCACCCGCATTTGGGTTTGGAAAGGCATAAAAGATGCGCCGAATTCGTTGATGAACAAGTGCCATTGCACACCTTCAAAAGCAACATTTGAAGAACATTACAAAGCTTTAAAAAACATAGATTCACATGTTGATAAAATTCTTCAATGTAAATTTATTAAATTGTAGATTTCAAATGAAATATTTCTTGAGAAACCTAGTAAAAATACTATTTGGGTTTTGAGAATCAAGCTTTAACAAAAGTTGAGACTTACATGGTACATGGCTCCCAAACAAGGTAGATGTCAAACCCAGTGCATAGGTAAGGTCTCATCACTTCAGGACAACATCCTTTGGAATCATCCTGCACCAGAGTTTCCTCGGTCTGAAATGGCAAAAGGAACATTACTGCAATGCTATACATTATACAAGCAAACTTCAAGGAAGCTGGATGTGATTGTAAAAGGGACTATATGCTAAAGCAATGTTAAAAGGGTCAAATTCCAAGGCAATGCATGTAAGTCAACTGATGTGCTAGCATGTTGCGCATGTTTTATTTGGTCACATCAAGCAGCAAAAAAAAGGATAGGCATGCAAAAAGGAAGCTTACTTCTGTCCTCTGAGTCTTCTGCTTCTTTGTTGGAATATTGATCGATGAATCCTGCAAACCACTACTGCTATCAAGATCCTTTTCCATAAGTGCAGGATTGGGGAATAATTGCCTATCCCTGGTAGCAGCATTTTCTACTGCAACCAGAGCTGCATGTCTTAAAGGATGCCACAAATACTTGTTCCCATGATTCACTGTAGCGTTTTTGATATTGTGCTTCTGCTCAAGCCATCTCCAAGGGTATAGGCATGAGCCCCCATAACATGACCTTGTGCATTCATCTGAGTTGTACAGACGAAATAATGTTTGATGGTATTCTACGTCATTTTCATCAGGCTCTGAGAAGGAAATGACCTCTGTATCTTTTAAACAGCTAGATGCATCCATAATGTTGCTTGTGCTAGTCAACTCCACAGTTTGATCAATGGCACTTGCAATTATCTGCCAAGTTGAAGGATCTACTATCACAGCAGCATTTACAACCTACATTATCAGAAGCAAGCACAATAAGATATCGCATTATACTTGGCACGGCAACAACGTAGATTAGTGCCAAAACACAAAGGTCTGAGCACCACTAAAAAACAAAGGTCTGAGCACCACTAAAGGAGAGCAACTAAACAACTCCCAGGAGGAGCAAAATAAATGCACAAACGTTACCCCAGTCGATTACAGAAGCTGAGAAACATGTATGTTTCAGAACCTGTGGCATCATGCTACTGAAGGACAACTCTCTAGCCAACCTGAATTTACATGAAACCAGTATCTTGTGAAAGAATATCTCTCTTCACAGTTACCTAGCTGTCTTCACAATTATCTAGCCTACAAAAATTTACATGGAAACAAGAATCTGGATTCTGGTCTCAGTTTTTCTTCAGGAAGCAGATAGTATATACAACCCAACCGTTTATCTGAATGCAATGCTATTTTAGATAATTCTGCAAACGAAAGACGCAGCATGAACTGATTAACCACTTCTTATCACATAGGGCGGGTAGGGTATTGGGAAAAGAGCAGTGGCGGAGCCAGGGGGGCAAGCAATGGCCTTGCCCCTTAAGTCCTTTTAGTGGCCCCCCAAGCAAAATTTCCTCCCTCCACCACTGGAAAAGAGGAGGGAAAATTTTGCTTTCTGGGATAAGTATTTTTCCTACGATTAGAGCTATAGGAAAATGAACAGCCAGGGAAAACCTTCTGATCCTTGGGTGGAAACCCCCCCAAAATTTCCTACCTCTAGACCTAGAACAGCATTTTTTTTTTCCTGGAGAAAAATAAAGGTTCATCTCCCACTCTCCGTGGATCTCTCTCTCTCTCCCTCTCTTAGGAATGGTTAAGACTTAACATTAACCCACATGAGATTTGACTTTTCCTAATAGCCTCTAACTGTGGATTTTTTTTTTTCTTGGAATGTTTTTCAGTCTGGGAAGAAAAAATACAAAATAACAGAAATTACAAATTTTTGAGAGTTCACGGACAACCCCAATCCCACACAATCCTGCCCAAGTCATGGGCTCATGCCTTTTCCGAAGGACCACCAGCTGCAAATGGGCATCAAATATATATATTATGCATACATTGGCCTGCGAAACCTATGTTATCAAAGGTGTTTGCCTCACCTGCCTGGGCAGTTTGGTGAGGTGAGGTAGGCCAAGTACGCCTCACCTCACCATGCATTTGCCTCACAAAACTCCATCTCTCCACGCACGTACGCACATGCGCTAGTGCCTTTTTCAACAATGTCTAATGCCTTATTTCTACATACTCCTATTCTTTGTATTCCACGTTATTCCTAGTATATCCACTGGTTAAATGACCGCTTTCTAGTAACTAGTCTTCATGTATTAGTCTTATTCCGTGGTTCCTAGAACCTTACATTTCATTGGCTTGGTTGGATGTTTCATGCAATCATTATTCCTTCATGGTAATTTTTTTTCTAGGAGTGGGTTTGCAGGGGCATCACTCTAGGACTTTGAGGCTGAGGCAACCCCTTGCTTGCCTCTTGCCTTTAACTACAGTGTGAAACAACTTTCCATGATTTTTTTTTAATGACGAGGAACATAACACAGTGGTACGCTAGACTACAAGAAGTGTGAGAGGTCCTGGGTTCGAGCCCCGAAGACACCCCAGCCCCTGCATCTTTTTTTCCCAAGACTAGCAAACCCCCGGCTCACATCCCTCGAGGATTAAATGTGAGCCAGGTAAGCCCCCTTGGGGTTTGAACTTGGGCCCTCCCTACCACGAGGCGAGGTTCTTACCAATTGACCCAGCCGGGGTCCGCAACACCTTTCCATGATGCACACTAGATTGTGACAGTTGTGTAGCGAGCACCTGACCTCGCTTCCTGAGATGAACTCCATGTGCTCCCGACATCACACATAATCTGATAAAAATGGTGATAGATGAAGTATGAGGCCAAGAAAATTTAGAGGATCCTCCAGCTTTATAGCCAAATATATCATTTGCACAGCACCTCCGTACTGTAAGGCCCTTAATATGCAGAAGGAACCTCATAGGCTTATCCAGTTCCAATGGAAATGAGACCTTTTCTGGGAAGGGCTTCTAAGTATGATGTGGTTATCAAACAATCATTAAAGCACTCACTTTATTTTGGACAAAGACTAGTAGACTGGCTTACTGGAACTGATACAAGACATTGCATTTAAATTGTAATCTTACGTGTTTAACCAAACAAGTGCATTAGATGGTAGGTGAAGAAATTCATAGTGATTGTAGCACTGGAGGCAGCACAAAGGATAATCCAAAGATTAGCCCAAAGAGGTATACAGTCACTAAAGAATACCACAAGGATAACTATATTGAAGCACCTGTTTACTAAGCTGCCTTGGTGTTGCAAGATTAAGTGCAGTCTTCATGAACCTTACACTCCACTGTGCATTCTCCGGAGTGAAGTTAGCAACATCATCCACACTGTCATAGTCACAAGGAGAAAGCAAACAATGGCATCAATATGACTTCATGCAATTGCATTGTCATTAAGGCTTAAGATTTAAAACACAGCTCGAAGGTGAATGTTCTTAGAGAAAATGAAAACATCACGCAGTGATATGCACTTTAGTAGCGTCCTCTGTAATTATCCTACAAGCACTGTTTAGTACTTAATAAGGAACTCCCTGATATGCATTCGCAAATCAATTGATGCCAAGAAATTAGTCAACAAACTTCTAGATAGAGTAGTCATGCTGTCATCCCCAATTTTACCACATTATCCAGCAAGAAACTGTGAATAGATGTTGATTCAATTTGAGAAATGAACTAGCTAAAGTTGCAGAACACAATATGCATAGATAAACTTTTTATATCTCCAAAAGATATTACCTCAAATTACATAGCAGAGGCTGGCACATCACTAAATCACAACAAATCAATTACCTCTACTCCATAAAATCAATGGTATACAATAGGACCAGCTTGTCTTTGTATATGCCAGGGTCTATTCACATAGAGACTCAATATACAGCAGTTGGTGGTAAGCATTTAGGAAAAGCAGCTTTTACAAAGCATGAGCTATGGAAAAAGCTTTGGGTTGATATCAAGTTAAAAGCCAATCACCATCTTTTTCAAGCTCCTGGATTGATCCTAACTGGCTGAAGATTGTTTAAAAAGTCCTATAATTAATTGATTGGTTGGTCGATTGATCATACATACACTTTGGGCAGCATGTTGTGCATGTGTTTGAAAGACGATGATTTTTCACAAAAGATATGATGAAGACCAAGTTTTTACATTGTAGAAACCTCCCTTTTGAGCATTAAGTTTCATAAAGTGCTCAGTTAATTTTGACAAAGGTAAAATACTAAGTTGATTTTGCCACAGGACATCCATATTACCTGCGATAAAGAAAACACAAAGTAAAAAGAATGCATTCCAAAGCAGTCTTGGCCATAATCTTAAGGAAACCATGACACTCGTTCTCTTCTAAAAGAAAGTGTCTAGAAGCAGCACTGAGGTTCTGGATCAAAAAAATCCTCAAAATAGAGCCATAAATCTTGGCAGCAGACAATGAAACAGACCAGATCAGCACGTAAAGAGGAGATATTGCAAACAAAAATATGGGAATATATTAAAGCCCCTTGCACCAGTGGGAAGAAACATATTAATATACGCTGGCGTGAAAGACACAAGTCACAGTAGAAGAATAGTGTATGATATAATTTGATTCTTTATAGCGATTCAATTTATTCGTTAAGGAGATACAAAATGCAGCAAAAAATGATGATACTGGAACATGTTTGCAATGGCAAATAACATTGGCCATGAACATGGCAAATGAATCTTACTTTACCATTGGATGGTATGATGTAGGCCAAAGCTTGCATTGATCCTCCCATTCTTCTCTTGATGATGCAGCAAATTTAGCAACCTGATAGCATAACTGTTATCTTAGCTGGCCTGAGCTCTTTTGTAGGCAACTGGGTGTTCAAAATAAATAACAACACAAACATTGCAACTGATTAAAAGCCAAAAACCAAACGAGAGAAGGGAAGGGGGGGGAGGGAGGGAAGGAGGAAACTATATATGACGCTAACTGTCATCTGATTGCCAACACAAATTATAAATACCAGAAGAAGTTTAAGGTACCCATGATTGTTAAGTGTTATACATATTCCATGAATTAATTAGAGACATTAATTAGTTAGAATGCCTTACTTTTGCAGTGAACGGACACAACTGGTAGTCATTTATCAGCTTTTGCACATCATCTGGTATTCCTTCCAACTGATTTCCATCACCAAATGTAGGGCATAAGATTATAGACAATTCATGTTTTCCTGCCGAGTATGTCATTCTCATATCACACTCTAGCGGGAGAACAAATATAGAGAAGAAATGAAATGTTGGATTCATTAAAATAGAAAAGAAAAAGACATTACTGTTGTAGTAATTCTGGAGCTCTCTTAACTGTTTTCCATTTAAAGAAACGATGATAAACTGCCTAATATTAGCCAAGGGCTATATGCTATTACAGAAATAGAAAAGTGACTGGAAAAGATAAAACCAACCGCCATAGGTTAGATAAGCAAACATGTTTCATAATAGACCAATGCCCGATCAATCAAGCTAAACATCAACAGATAGACGTAAGTTCACCTGCCACTACAGTTTTCTATTTAATCTGTCAAAACTGACACTCAACAAGTAGCAACACTGCACAGGTGAGTCTATTCTGTTTTTCCCTTTCTTCCTCCTCTTGTCCCTTTTTCAAGGGTGACACCCCCCCCCCCCCCCCAAAAAAAAAAAAAAAAAAAAAAAAACAACAAAACAAAAGAAGGGACTAAAACATGGCACTTCGGATTGAGGCAACAGGCACATTATAAATGCTTGGTTGGATCATAATGCAGAATAAATGTTTTTTTTTTTTTGCCCTCAAAATTCACCATGGCAACATCCGCTGAGTATTCTAATTTGTAGAAGTTCAAGTATAGGTCCGGCTCATAATTAAAGCTAGGAATAAAAAGTAAAAGAAGAAAAATAAAAAGTTTCCCTCCACAACAGGGAATAGAACAGCCCAAAAATGTCCAGGAAATAGCCTCTGCCACAGGCTGCCTCAATCATCATCCATGCCTCACATAATGCGTCAAGAAAAGCACTTCCACTTCTCTCTACCAGACCCTCCAATGCACTCATGTAGATAATGACAGAACGACTCCACCCTCTATATAATAAAGAGAACCAACTCCATGATTTCTGCCTTTCTTTGAAACTTCAGAAATCAGAATGTTCAAAAGTGGCCACCCATCGTATAACTTCCTTTGATGATGACATGACATAGCCCTATCTTCCCTTTTCTCCTCATTGAAAGAGAATGCCTTCACCACTAATCTATCAGAACCATTTCCACTAGATTTGAACCCCCAATATAACTCCCCAGAGAATACATGCACACCCACGGGGAATCCAAAATTCTTCCAACAGGGCACTTAACCTAAAAAATAAGAAATATTGTAAAAGCATAATCTTTAACCTAATATGACTTGACACTGAAATTGAACATTCATCAGGTAATTCCCATAGGATTTGCTTGGACAGCACAGCAGTCCTACATTGGATGTGAACTTAAAAAAATGGACTTTGCTTCACAAGCTATACATTTAAATGCAGAATATAGGAGTTAACAAAGAAAAGGAAGCAGAGGCCCCAAAGCTGTCGAGCTAAAACCAACCCTCATGAAAGGATGGAGCAAAAGGAGGATACAGTGGCATTACATAGCAGTATTAAAGCGAAAGCAATATTTGTAAGCCAGTTATTAAATATAACCACACAAGTAACATTAACAGCAATTACAAGAGGATATGCACACAGTTGAGAAATTGAAACACAAGGAGAATGTTCTGGGAAGGATTCTTTGTACCCTCAAATGTCCTCCTTCGCACCCGCTTCACATGCCGGAGGTTCTCCAAGGGCACCACTTGGCATAGTTTTCTGACAAGATTGCAACAAAATTAGGGGTGAGGGAGAATCCCAAATGAAAACCCTGAGTAAACGAGCTGAAAAGGAAATATATACTAAAGTGTTTGAACTTTGATGTGCCGACCTCACGAGAATGTTTGCTAGCTTTGGCTGCACATGAGAGGCAATGACATCAACTGCACCAAAAATTCACCAAATAAACAAACAAGGAACCAGAATCTAGATGGGAACATCAAAAGCAACATTGCCTTGAGAGAGAGAGAGAGCAGACCTGTGGATTCTTGGAAGAAACCTAGGGGCTTCTCGGGGATGTGAACAATCTTCCATGCTGTCGCTTCGCAATGTGGGTTTTCCAATGTCGTCATCTTCGTGCAGTGAGGGCAAGGCTGCGGTCTTAGGCACGGTTAGGGTCCCTTTGGTTTAAATAGGGGTGTCAATGGACCGAACCTGAACAGGCCGGGCCCCGGAAAAAGCTCACTTTTCCTGGACTTGGTTCGGCCGAAAGTAATTTTAGTTGAGCCGGATAAGGCCCGGCCCGGCCCGGTTATGAAGCCTTTTTTGTTTGAAATGGTTATGAAGCTTGTAACTTCCGCTTTTCCCCCCTGTGCAAACAAAGAAAAGTAAGGACGGGGAAGAACAAAAGATCCATGGAATTTATCTCCTCCTTCTCTTCCTCTTCATCTATGTATCTTCCTCAGCCTGCATATATTTGGAACTCTCCATCAACTTTACTTGGAGTAGACGGCCGTATAGATCAACAAGGAAGACTACAACAACCAGCCCAGCTCCGGTACCATAACCAGAGAACAAAGCTCCGCCCCAGAGAGAGAGAGAGAGAGAGAGAGAGAGAGAGCACACGCGAGCAGGGATGGAGGTGGCAGGTTTGGGAGTACGAACGGGATCTGGGGATGGGAATCGGGGGTGGGTGCAGCGGCCTCAACAATAGGGTTTTATACCCGGGCTGTGACGGGTAAAGTCCAAGCTCAGCCCTTTTAATTTCCAGGCCGGGCGGGCGGACCAGATTTTAATTTATCATTTGATATTTATGAAAATATTTTTAGTTTTTTTGAAAAATGGCATTCGGTCCTATTTCATGGATATCAAAACCGAAAAAAAAGGAGAAGTCAATGAATTAAATTTTCTGTTGAGTTGAGTTTTATAGATTAGCAAATAAGTGACTGTGATTTTTTTTTGGGGAGAAAAACTTTTCACTATTTTACATGAAAACAAACGAAACCTTAGTTAAATATTGCGAAAAGATACTTCAGGTATGCTTTTTATTAAGGGGTTTGTTTTAACGTAGAATAGCGTAATTTGAAACAATTGTTTCATTTTACGGTGTTTTCAATTGTTTGGAATGATGTAAAATAGTGCAAAGCAAAATCCTGTCTGAGTCTTGTCTGCTCACTTGACAGTTCAATTTTCTTGTTTTGGTTTACAACAAAGATTCACTGTAAACCAAAATAAGAAAATTGAAACATACCTCTTGTTTTGTTTTACAAACAACTAACAAACACTCTCTGATTCTAAACAAGAAAATTTCACTTGTTTTGAAACTAGTGATTTTGAAACTGGTGATTAACAAAGTTTTACACTAAAACAAACAACCACTAAATTCCTAAACAGTAAGTCAAAAATCCATATACTTCAAGGTTCAGTGTGGCAGACATGTACAGAATATTACACATTCACCCCTCAAAATTTCAGAAATGAAAGCATGGATAATATACGTAACATGTGTTTTTTATTTTGTATAGACACTCTCGTAAATTATTGAACTTGTATCGCATACTGTTATAAATACTACTGACATCTTTAAAAAGGTTACCGTTATATCCTATTGGTCAAAATACGGTCAGGCATTTTTGCATATGTACCACGGACTTCTGTTGGAGTTGATGGCATTTGACGGGAAGAGTATAACTGCAGCCTGTTTGCAGATATTGAAGCTACTTATAATAATATGTAAAAGTCAGGGATATAGTTTATAAAGGTATATATACAAATATTCATATATATAAATATATATATATATATATATATATAGAGAGAGAGAGAGAGATATATATATATATATATATATATATATATAGAGAGAGAGAGAGAGAGAGAAAAAAAGAGACACACACACCCCCCCCCCCTCCCTGGTCCCTACCTTCCTTCAGCTGTTCATCCACCTAAAAATTGAATAGGTAGTTAAACAACCAAGAAGAATTTAAAAAAGGAAATCCAAATAGCAGATTACAGCCAAAACCAATACAAGTACATCAAAACGCAAAAAGAAAACATAAGCATGCGTCCAAACCACCAGAGAAAGGATAAGAACAAAAAAAAAAAAAGGCAATAGCAAAAGCACCATTTATTTTATCTTCCCATGCTTCCAACAACATAATTTGAAACTTTTCTTTTCTCAAAAACCAAACAATGTAAGCGATCAAGCCACTAGAAACTCACTCACAACAACCGAATACAGCATCGTCGCAGCAGACAGAGTAACTGGTCACGAATACGAGAGAAACCAATTCCGGCGGAACCGCGTTAGAAGTATCACCAAAAATAGAGAGGAGGATTTTGATGGGCGGGTTAGGAAGGCGGGAGAGGAAGCAAACCTTTACAACTCACGGGGGGAAGGCGCCAAGATGGCCGCCCAAGTCAGTGACGGTGGTGCTGTTCGCTGTGCGCCGGGCGGCGACGTCCGGCCAGATCTAGGGTTCAGCGGTGAACCAATGTGTTTTTGAGAGGAGAAAGACTAACCTGAATCACTCGGTTACTAAATAAAACTTTTAAGATTTTTTGTACGTGTACTTCCATCAACTGTCATATTTTATATGGGTGTTTTACATATATACTCTTAAACTATCCTATATTTACATATATAACTCCAGCTCTCACATATTGTCATCAATACTCCTGAAATCTTCAAAATATTATATTTATACCCCTCTCATCAAATTTAGGTGAATTTCAACGAAATATGTTAAAAATATTACATAAATCATGACAATATTAGAGGTGTCGAGGGTACAAAATGTAAGATTTTAGTGAATTGAGAGGTGTATATATAATATTAGTGAATTAAGAATATTTATACAAATTTATTAGATTAAGGGATATAAGTACAACTTTCTAAAAATTTTAGGAAAGTTAATATGTGAGAGTTGAGGGTATATATATAAATACGGTGCATTTGAAGGGTATATATGCAAAAATCCTATCAGTATTTTGTATGTATACTTCTGAATCTTACAAATACTTACACTTTTCCATCAAAATACAACCCTGAATAGGCGAAAAAGATTCGGATGTTGTTGTATATATACTCTAACTTTATTAGAATTAGTTAATAATACACACTACACGCGTGTATTTAACAAAAAATATATTGAATTAATTTTTTAGTGTTTGGAAGGCTAAAACTGACGTCTGAATCTTGATCTAAAGATCATTTCCTTTTTATAATTCAGTTCTTATTTAGTCATATACTATGAAATTTATTCTCTTGCAATTGATAGTACGTATCATACTTGACTGTGGATTACCATATATGACCGGTAAAAAGACATAATTATGGGTGAAATAACACCACTCTTAAAAGAAATAATATTATGACATATCTGAAATAAAGGATATTATAACACATTATATGAATATGTGGCAATTTATGTACGCCATCCCTAAGAATTAAACTATAGATTATGTGAATACCTGGTAACATATGTAGACCATCCCAAAGGACCTAACCCCAACTAAACCGATCCACGTGGTCACCGAAGATTTGCAAAGTTATAACATAGTCAAATTTTAAAATAAGTCTTTTGTATAAACATGTTATATTAAATGGACGTATGGTCTGCCTTGGTAAAGTTGGGAGCTGATGTAGCGAGTTTATGTGGGAAAATCAGGCGGAAATAAAATTCATAATAATTTTTTTGGTCCAAAAAAAGAGAGAAATTTAGGATGCACTTTACGAGGTCTCCAGTTAGACAGATTTATTAACACTTGTAGAAAATATATCCAGTATAAGATAGAATTATGCTTTCAATGACCTGCGCGAGAGAATAATATGACATTTATTTAGTTTGTATATACACAAATATTTTTTTAAGGAAATATCATATTTTAATCAATTATTTAGTTTACATACATATAAAACAATTTTTTTTTTGTGGTAACAAGAATCTTTGATAAAAAACTAAGAACCACGTGGTTTTCCTTGCCATATTATACATGGCAATATATTTCTAAAGAATAACTTTAATGCTAATAGAATCTTTACATGCGATATGAGTACGTATGTGAATATATTTATTCAATGATATATTTTTAATATACATATTGTAACACCTGGCATATTAGTGGGGCCATTATAAGCCCATTAGTATCCTGGTAGACCTATATCGTGTGATTTTTTTGAAATTTCTGCTGAGTTTCTAAAGCACGTCACCTGAGGTTGAGTTGAATCGTGTCAAGTCGAGCTGACGTGAATCACTCGTTTCTATGACCGTGGCCGGAATTCTTTTCTTCGAATGTGATTTGAATCCGCATGGGACTTGTAAGAGGTCTATTTAAGCCCCTGTGTACATCTCCAGTCCCTTTATTTTGTCTTCAAGCCATCTGGAACTTTAGAGAGAGCTTGAGAGAGATCGGGAGAGAGAGACGGCGGCCGTTCTTTGCGAGCGAGTAGTGTGCGTCACGTGGTGAGCACGGCAGCGACGTTGTGGTTCGTGAAGAGAGGTCTCGCCTTGCCGGAGGCGATCTTCTTTGCGTAGTCGTGCTATATGTGAGAGCAAGTAATGATGAAACCTAAAAACATAGTAAAAAAAATTATATTTTGCCATCTACTATGTAGTAACGAGATGCATGGATGCTTGAATGTTGTTCTAGAACGAAATATAAATTATATGGATCCTTCTCTTCTTCCCTTTTCTCTTCTTTTTATTCTTCTTTTGAGTTCTGCAAATTGGTTTTTGGCATTGAAATTTTGTACTGTAATGAATGCGATTCGTTACAGTGCTTGCGGTTAAATCATACACATTGTTTTGAACCTCATCTTTATATTTAAAAAAATAAAAACTTTCATAAAATTTTAAATATTCAATAAACCCCCTTAGGATTTATTTTCTCCTCCTGTGATTTTATTTTGACTGTTCGATCTTAACCGTACATCAGGCACAAGTAAATCTCGATTTTTGAATCATAAAAAAATAAAAAAAATATAAAATCTGTCAGATTACCCCTAGGTTGTTCCCATTCCCTTAGAGTTTTAGCATTCTTCACTAATTTATGAATATAAAATTAGACGGCTTAACTTGAAAGCCTCACAGTTCAACAGTGAAATTTAAGTCAAAAGAGATGAAATTTATTTCAAAAAAAAGTTGAATAAATAAAAACTTATCATGATTTGTATTTTTTCAAATATAGAGAATGATTGAAATAGTGCAGACAGTTAAACCGAATGCACCGTAACAAACGCATTATAGCACATCTCTCTCTCTATTCTCTCTCTATATATATAGAGAGAGATGTGATATGATATCTCAGTTGTGTACAAGCAACTTAGGTTTGAAACCCATCAGGCTTCTCATAATTAGGAGCGAAAATAAGCACAACTCCATCCCTTACACGACAATGTTTATACTCAACGAGCGAATTACCCCCTCCCTTATTCAGCTCTATGCGACAATGGAGGAGAGAACCCCAGCCCTCTCTACTTGGGGTGGCAGTAGGTGTCCATTACACTAGAAGCTCAGGACTCTTTGGATGGACAACTTTGTAAACAGTAAAATGTATGGATAAATAGATGTTTGTAGATCGATAGTTAAGGCTGTTGTAGGCAAAATATGTTATATTTGTTTGTTGAGATGAGATCTTGTGAATCTTTTTTATGTGGATCATAATATATATCTACTTATATTGAGATGGAATAAATGTTCTTCATCTTTTACAGTCAATAACTTAATTATTTCTGAATATGAGTAGGGACGGACTATAACTTAAAAAGAGAAGTTCAAAAGATCTCAATCTCACCTTTAAATTGTTTGTATTTATGGACAATTGAGCTGCAGCCGGTATCAGTATAATAAGCCTAGACAATTAAATCTATGCATGTTAGGATGCTCCTCCACTTCAGTGGTGGACGTAAAAAGTTTGTTCAGTGGAGTCACTCGGATAGTATGCCAGTGAGGTCACTATGAGTCAGAATTAGTGGGTCAGTAAAGTCGCTCCAGTAGATTGGGATCAATAGCCAGTCACCTTAATAGGCTAAAATTAAAAGGTCTTAATAAATTTTACAAAATCTAATAGGTCACGGGACCTTCCTCGATGTGTGCTGGATCTACCACTGCTCCACTTTATGTCCATACATTAGAGTGAGGGACATCTCATATTCATACAACTACCGAACCCTAATTCTTAACCAAACGATTGTTATTTAAGACTGACCTAATTGAACTCTTAGAATCGGAGCAACTAGTGCTACCTTTATCATCTACTATTGATGGAGGTAACTCTCCCCATTTTTTATTAGGGCTGTTAATTAAGTAGTAAGGAAATTGACATATCCGGTCCCATAACAGATCCAATGAAAAATATTGAATAAGCAGGTAAGCAACTTGAATCTTAGGTCTGATTCTTGTCTATTTGATATTGAGGAGTTCAAGTGGATCTGAAAAAATATTTATTTATCTTTGACTCTAATATAGTTAGTACGATAGATCTAGTTTCGTGGGTAGACTTACAACAGTCCGAACATATTTTATCTAACATAAATTACTGGGTAAAAAAATGCTACGATGTCATACTTTTATCATCATATTTGCTATAATGATTGGAAGCTATTTGATCATATGATTTCTATTAAAATTATTTTTGACATAACTTATTTTACAACTAATACATTTAGTGTGTATAATACTATTTCTTGGATGTTTAAAAAGGGCCTCTTCACATATGTGAATTGACGTTGATGACGCTATCTTTAGAGTACCGGGGGAATGTTGCTGCCCTGAATCGACATTGAAACTAAAGAATACATTTGAAATAAGCGTGAACTCTTAAATGTACATGTTTTTCAAAGACTTTAAACAACTAAAAATTACATCTACTGATTTATCGTCAATCCAAATTTCAGCATCTATATATGATCAGCTTTTTCTAAAAGATTTGTGCATATAACGAAGTTTAAGAATTTTTGTATATGTACTCCTACAAATTTTATATTTGCATGTACCTCTAACTCTCACATATTATTATATCTGACATCATCAAAAAAGTTGCATTTGTATTTCTGTAGTTAAGATATTGTGAACTCTAATAGAGTGTGCCGAAAAGGTTCATAAATTTGTACGTATATTATTAAATTCATCATTATATATATTATTAAAATTTATAGAAATTTTCTGACATATTCAATTAAAGTTCATAGCATTTTAATAAAAAGATATAATTGTAATCTTTTTTAAGTTGTCAGAGGTTTAAAATGTGGGAGTTTTACATGTACATATAGATGTGATAGTTTGCTGGAGTATGCATATATACATATATATATATGTGATAGTTTGTAGGAGTATATTTACAAAAATCCAAGTCAAAAAACATATACTACTCTAGAGATCTTGGATATTACGTTCAGGTCACATGATGATCAGGGACAAGTGAATCTAGTGAAGGCAGTGAAGCAAGAGGGAGTGGATTGGAATCCATTGATCCCTATACCATAGTCTCTTATAGTCACCAAACTTTGGAAAGAAAAACTCTTTTTTTTTGTCCAAATTACTAATTGACTTAAATTAAACATCCATTGAATACTTAAAACCGAAAAGGATGGATTGAAATCATGTACTCTACTTTCCTCATATTAATAATATTCCACTCCATCTCATTGACTAAGAACCTCTAAAAGCTAAGAAACTGTCTCTTTACCTTTCTCGCTACTCTCTTGATAATAGATAGGCCAACGAAAAGATGCAGTAGAATATAAATAATGTAAGAAAAGTAGAATAGATAATCTCAACCTAAAAGGGATAGAGATTACAATAAAAAGGAATGAGGGATCTAATTGGACTGAGGCAACCTATTACATTGAGATTTGGGGGTGTTATGCTTTTAGATTGCAGTTAGACCCGGACATTAGCCTCCCAAGTAGGGCTGCAGCGTTGGATAGGCCAACTCACATATGAGTGGGCCAAACCCGATGATTGAGTCGAGTTGAACCCGACCAAACTACGGTTGGATTGGATTAGAGTTGGGGAGTCTTTCAACCCGACTTTAGATGGGTTGAGTTGAGTTGAGAGTTAACCAACCTGACCTAACCTAACTTGAGCCAACATTAATATATATATATATATATAAAGAATGACTTAAATCACTAAAATATGTTTCATTTGTATTATAACCTTGAACAAAAATTTACATTACAATATAAACGAAAATGTTCTTATGCATGAAATTTTAGTAGTAAGAAAGAAGACTTAAAACCATAGACTATTAAAAATATAACTGACTCAACCCGACCCAATGCAATGAAGGTTGGTTACATGAGTTGAATTGGGTTAGGACATTGTCGGATGAATTGAATTAAGGTTAAGGAAGATTGATTGAGAGTTGGATTAGAATTGAAAGACTCCTGACATAAATTAGTTAGGGTTGACCTCAATCTGACTTTTTTTTTTAAGTTCAACGCGAGTTGCAGTCCTACTCCCGTGGCCCGATGCAATGGCCAGACTGTCCAGATGTATGTCTACCTTAAAGACGCAATGGTCTAATCTGAACTATGAAACAAAAACAAAAAAAAACAAAAAATTAATTAGACATGATATCTGCAATCCGGACATTATTTCTTACTTCCTGTCAACTTTTCCATAGCTGTTCGGCCCCCACTTTTCCCCGACACTATTTTCACCCTTCTATTAATTATTTATAATGAATCGTCAAAGTACTAATGAAAATAACATAATAACATAGTAACAAAAATAATGTAATAACATAATAGTAATGTGGTAACAAAACAATATAGTAATGTAATAGTAGCAGCATAATAAAAGTATAACGTACTAACGAAATAGCATACCAACATAATAGTAACGTAACGTTAACACATTAAACTTTTTGTAAGTTTAAGATGATAGTACTAGTGCGTTGCTTGGTAATGCATTATCACATTACCATTATGTTATTATGTTACTATATCTACATAAGGTGTTAACGTAATACAATTATGAGCCAGCAGAAAACAAAGAAAAAAGTAAATGGCCGTTAGTGAAATGGGGTGAAAAATAATGGCAAATAAAAAGGGGGAATCGAACAGCAGCGAAAAACTTAAAATAAGGCCAGACTGTTGACACGGAAGTCTAATTAATTTTGCAGAAAAAAAGGTAATAAATTGGCATGCAAGCTCTTTAATGTAAGATATGGTCTACAGTTTCATGTTGCTCACAACATCTAGGGCAGCTAGGAGAAGCTTTTCGGGTAAATCTGGCCAACCTAGCATTAGTTGGAACAACTTCATTAATACATGAACCAGCTGTCTAGGGCAGTTGGTTCACTACTTGTCTTTCGAATGAAAAGTCTCATGTTCGAATCTGATTGGAGCTTAAAAACTCTCTAGTCATACAGTCTAAATAGTACCGTTGTGATCTTTATCTCTTAATCCGTAGAATTACTTCTCCGAAAAATCAAGCGGACCTGAAACATTCGTCTAATCTGTGCTACTGAACTTAAAAAAAAAAAAAAAGCTTCATTAATACATTTCTGAAGGAACATGACCACCCTGGGGGAATAAAATAAGGTTCCACACGGCATCTCGACCCGAAGTAGAAGGATAGCTAGCATTCATAACACTCTTAATTATATCCGGATTTAATACTAAATTTGCCATCGCTGGTGGGCTTCCAACTGAACTTATCCTCAACAGTAGCAGAATTCTGAAATATATGCACCTTCTTAATTGCCACGGCAGCTTGATCATCAAAAATTGCATGTACCTCTAATTTTTGTATATGTACCTAAGCACCTACCCTCTTTGTAATGCTCTTTTTAAGTAATATAGGGCAGAAGCCTTTTATGACAAAAAAAAAAGACAGAAAACAATGGTCGTCCCACGCGGATGGCCCAGTGGACGCGGATGGCCCAGTGGACATCCCCTCCACGTGCAAGGGGAAGGATCGTTGTTTGAAACCCAGCAATGGGTTTATGCGGGGTTTTCGGATATGGGAAATTCTCGTGCCTCTTGAGGCACGGGCTGCTCGCCGTGGACGTATTTGCGCGTATTACCTTCGGATATCTCGTCTACGATGGATTCGATCCATATTCTCTTGCCTCACTTTGTTTGGGGAATAAGTTATTATGTGGGACCTACAGACGGAATAACGTATATTAGAATACGAGATGTTTCGGTTTGATAGTTTCGTGGGACCCGCTGACGGAATAAGAAGAATAATCATTACGTTTGTCAAAGTTAAACTAAACTTATTCTCTCCTTATTCGTCTTTATTCTTCTCCTATTCTCCAATCAAAGTAGCATTTGAAGTAGGGAATTGTTCTCAAAACCACTGGACTACTGACTTAAAAAAACAAAAGAAAGAAAGAAAGAAAAAAAACAATGGTCCCAACCTTCGTCAGCATGATTTTACTTCCGGAGGTTATTTCCATCAACTTGCAATCCCCGCGAAATATCAGTCACTCCCTTCGCAGCACTTCATATGCCTTCCCAACAGCCAAGATGAAAAGATCCTGGAAAACATTGCCTTCTTCAAATGCAGTGCAACCAGGGATGTAAAAGGATAAAAATATTGGATCTATCATTATCCCTATCCTTTGAGCAGTATGTATATCTTTATTCTTATCTTTTAATCCTTATCTTTATCTTCCATAAATTATTGGAAATGGATGCGTAAAGGTTAAATTATCGGATAATACTATATGTCAACATAAATTTAATCTTCTGTCACTTTTAACGGGAATAAAGGAATACAATTTTCAAAATATACGTAGAAATAAGTTCTTCTAAGTACTTTTTATAAATTTACTTGTAAATCTCGTGACGTTTGTGAAAATGAATTTTGCAAACTAGTGAATGAAGGAGAGAGGCGTTAAAACAATGGTTTGGACAATAAGACATGTAATTATAAAAGTATGATTGGAGATTTATGAGAATTTTAAATAAGATATAATCAATAGTTAATATGAACGAAAGAAAACGGATGGATCCTCGAATAATTGAATTAGGAAAAAATTGTATCTTTTTCTTTATCTTAAATCATTCGGATACAGATGAGATCCTTACCACAATCCTTTAGAATACGTCCTTTTATAACCTTTAAGCTTTAGAAACAGACAGATAAACGGATTTGGGTATCATTTACATCCCTAGGAGCAACTATAAGGGAAGGACTCTTACTGCCAAACAAGTCCAATCAGACATTTAGAGGATGACAAATGAGAAAGCTTCTCCAATGCAGAAACAACTATTAATAAGCTGGTTTTGTGCTGTTACTGGCCTATATCATGGGATTGTTTGGGTTAAATATGGGAACCACCTGCTCCCTTCCATTTCAGACTAATTTTGTTGGAACCATTAGCAATGAAGGTGCAGGTACTGTTTCTGTAATCCACCTCTGAGGTGCATCCTTTTGCCAGCAGCCATGTAATTCAATACGGTCAAATACTTACCTGCTGTTTTAACAACTCGTCGCTGGGACTTGAAGACCCAAAATGTCTGATTAAATCCACAAAACAAAAGGATATTTTGAAGGATTTTGTCATGGAAGAGGGATTGATGAACCTGCCCTGTGACCAACAGTCTCTCTAAGATTCTTTTGTCATGGGAAGTTAACGTAAGAAGCAAAGGGAATTGAAGAGTTTCTTGCTATGGAATAGTCTTAATTAGGGATGTAAAAGGATACATATCGGATCGAATAATGGTTCTATCCTCATTCTTATCCTCTTATATTTTTATCTTTTAAAATTATCGGAAACGGATACACAAATGTTAGATTATTGACAATACTATGTGTGAACATAAGTTTAATTTTTTGTCATTTCTATAGGGAACGAAGGAATTCTACTTTCAAAATATTCATATATATATATATATATATATATATATATATATATATATATAAGTCCTTTCTAATTAATTCTTATAAATTTAATTATATAAATCACGTGACATTTGTCAAAATAAATCTTGCAAATTAGTGAATGAGAGAGAAGAGTTAAAAAAATAGTATGGACAATAAGATATGTAATTACATGATTAGAGATTTCATTTAGAGATGAGAGTTTTAAATCATTCGGATACGAATAACATCTTTATCTTTTAACCTATACCCTTTTATGACCCTTAAACTTTGAAAACGGACGGATAAATGGATTTTCGGGAACCATTTACATTCTTAGTCCTAATTCAGAAAATGTGGCCCACCAGTTACTTCTCTTGCTCTTTAGATGTGAACCACCTTGAGTTTACATGCTCAACACAAAAAAAAAAAAATTGTAGTGGCCTTAGATGCACAGCTAAAGTCCTGCCCGAAGACCTTTTAGATTGTTTAGATTAAAAAGTAGAGAAGTAAGAGAAGGTCTTTTGAGCCCAACGATTCAGCAAGAGCCAAGACCTACAAGTCACTAGTTCCATCCAAAATGACACCACTCGTTCTGATCTCCTCAAACTTCTGAACAGATACCAAGGAATGTTGAGAAACGTGTCTCCCGTCTGTGCACCAAAGAGTTCGCCATTTCTAGATATCTGTAGTTTTGTATGTTCAACCCATCTTTAGACATCAACAAAAAGGAATACAATGGGAACGTACTCTAATTCGCTCTTCAGCTCAGAGCTTGCCTCATTAGAGAAGGTGGCTGCTTATCCTTGCACAGATTTCACGACTCTATTTGAACAAGTAGCCCAGTGGAAACAGGGGAAGGAAATTTTATTAGGGAAAGGAATCCAGGTTCGAGTCTCAACAGAAACGGAAAAGAGTGCAGGAGAAGGGAAACCCGCGGATTTGAATTCAGACCCTCCTCACACAAGAGTCGAGAGAGACGAACCAACATGCCACTGGGTACGACTCAGATTTTATGACTTGTGACAGTATGATTACTGTTGAAAGCATATATAAACATACCGTTGGCATCACGCCATGTTCAAAAAGGTTGTTGCAAAGCGGAATAACTGGTTAGAAGATCTCAGCTACTTGTATCCTTCCATGGATCCAACACTAGACTGACGGGATGAGCATTGCGAAGATGCCCATATGAACTGCGCAGATGCATGTTTCTTTCCATCCTCTCTGCCTGGAGAAAAAATTGAAGGGATCGAAATTAGGGCTACAAGTCCATCAGAGATGGAAATAGAAATAATATCTTTCATTTTCCTATAAAATTTATCGGAAACACAGAAGGAAAAAATAAATAAGTGTTTTTATTTTCACATCTATTGGTCTAAATCTACGTATGAATATGCCAAAATCATGCACCATAAAATTACATTAAGATTTAAGAGTAATGCTTGCAGCAATACAACTAGTTGAGTCAAATTATGAGTAATTTCATAGGTCCACATAAATAGGAGTCACATGGGTTGACAACTTTTTTCACATGCGAGCTTGACAAACATTAAATACGAGTGTAAAATTCTAGACGTGACAAATGTATATGGACACAACAAATGTTTCGTATGCTTAATAAATAGAATTTGTTTTGCATACAAAATATTTTACTTTAAAAAAATATTTGTCATCCCTATATATCTATGTCAAATTTTGGAATGTGACAAATATTTTACACACGTGACAAATACTTTATGAGCATGACAAATAGTATTTTTCACATTCATGAAGTTTTTATCATGTCTAAAAAATATTTGTCATCGTTACGCATGTGCGTATAAATTTATAGGAATGATAAATATTTGTTTAAGCACGACAAATACTTCGTGAGTATAATAGTATTTGTTATGCCCAAAAAATGTGTCATGCCCACATTCATTTATCATGTTTAAAACCATGAACCTACACTTAATGCATGTCAGGCCCACTTAGCGGAAAGTTGCCATCCCATGTGACTCTTACTTATGTGAACCAAAGAGATTATCCATTGCAATTTGACTCAACTTGTTGCAAGGCCTTGCAATGTAGTAAGCGTTACTCTTACATTAAATTAAGTTTTCTACTTCTTATTGTGGCCTTACTTTTGTCAAACTTTTAAGAGATGTTTTCACTGTTGGATATGAGAGAGACCTATCCAATGGGTTAAGTTTTTACCTTGTACAATAATATATATAAGATAGATGATATTTCGGAAACTAAAACGGGTTAACGAATGTGAAAACAACTATTTTCATTTCCGATTCTCATAATTATCGAAGACCCAATTCCGTTTCCTATAACTTAACATGTGGTCTTTAATGGATTTTTTTATCCATTAATGGAAACAGAAATGGGGCAGATAATAAACTCAGATATCCATTTACAACCCTAAGCGGAACCCTCTGTGTATTGAGGTTGTTTGGGAACTTCAAGCAGGAATGCAACTGTTTATAAATTATGGAAAGATACAAATGAGAAGGGGGGTTACAGGCCTCTCAATTATTGTACGAATCACTTACTGTACTGTTTTTGGAAGGTGACAAAAGATACTATTCATTAGGTTAAAAAAAGGGACAAATCTCCAAAAGATACTATTCATTAGGTTAAAGAAAGGGACAAAGCTCCAAAATATTCATTAGGTTAAAGAAAGGGACAAATCTGGGGAAAGACATCCCTTAATCACTGCCTACAATCCCAACTACGCTTAAGTACACACTACTAAAATAACAAGTCTGTTCCATAAAGCCAGTAGAGCAGAAGTACACTTAAAAGGACAGAATATCTTTGTTCTCACCATCCTCCTCTAAATTACCTCAACAATACCACACTTCACCAAAGTATGGGAAGCTGATTCACAGAAAACTTCCACCTTTGACCTCTTGCTTAATCATCCCAAGTTTATCTGCAGCGGGAATCCTCCTCATTGCCATCTTTATACACAAACACAAAAGAAGAGAAAATCTTAGACAAGAAAAATTTGTGCCTTAAAAAAATCTTTCCACCACATTCTACATCCTCCATCATTCTACACTTTGATGAAAGACACAACAGAAATGACCCCTCAATTCCCATCTCCTTTCCCTTGTATCTATCCTTCCGTAAAGGCTACTGTTGTACTCCCTGACAAAGAGATATTTTCTAACACCAGGACTAAGAGGAATTCTGAAAGCAAACAAGGTCTTACACCCTTGCAATTTGATCATACGTCACCTTCCAAAAAAACTTTATCGTATGTCACATTCAGCTGCAAATTACAATCTTTCAAACTCAACTACATATGAGTTTAAACTATCATTCCTCTGAAATAACCATACATAAAATACCAAGCTGAAGAACGGGTGTCAAGATTTCCTTGTGATGGTGCTCTAGACTCCAAGGATAGAACTACATTTGCCCAGGCTACATCCACAATCCGCTTACTACATCGTTAAAAGTAATAATGATCAGTGCAGTAGTAGTCTAATATGGAATTATTGCACATGTATCAATATATCAGTTTTGACGGTTGAGTTGGACTTCAGAGTAAAGCTGATCACAGACAGACCTCAATGGATAAATTATTAAGAGATTGTAATCCTATTCACTTTTCTATACATCATATGCATTACCATCCTGTCATTGAAGTATTCCATGATTGAATCACAAGTCAATGAACAACAAAGGAAAAGAGCCCAATTTCCATTTCCATGACAAGCAGAAACTTAAAGAAGGCTTCAACATTTCACCAGAACTAGACACTAAAATGGAGCTTATGACTGCATCTTGAATCGTACTTATCAAAGTCTGCAAGACTATTAATCTTTCCAGGCAGAAAGAGACCCTTCAGTATAAGCTAACAAACACTGACAACCATCACCTGCCACCCCAGTGGAGAAAAAAAAAATGTAGTGCACACATCAGGCTTCAGTCGTCCCCATCAAGTATCAAACATGGAAAGAGGTGAGAAATTATGCAAAGACATCAGTCCCAAACTCTTTTTAGCCCATAAGAGCAAACTGCAGCATAAGAAATCAGAATCCCGTTCAATTGATGATTGAATAGTCAGCTTCACCCCCTGCTTCAAGCAGGAATTCAATTTTGATACAGTGACAGGTTGTAACTTAACATTCCGATTAACCTCCACCAGTTTTAACTCAAAGTTAGTTCGATGCAATTCCAAAATGCCCATATTACTATGATAATAGCAGAATTACGAAGATTGAATGTTAATATTGACAAGACAATCTCCTTACATGAAGAGTTCTTCTAGAGACTGTATTAAGCAAAAGACTCGCCATCTTCCCAGAACATGGGCGAAAGATACACTCTGCAGCTGCAAAGATCCCTAACTTACCTTTTTAAGTCTAGCCCACAGCTTAGAGTCAACAAACTCGTCTTCATGAGATCAACACATTGCTAACTTTGTATTCATATTGAACAAGTTATAGAGAAACACTCACATTTCCACTTAATTAGGCCTCTGATAGTGCATCAAATGACAACATTTGCATACACATTGTTCAATGCAGCGAGGATGTGACGGCATTCTGCATTTCCCAAAGCAATGCAAACTTTTATGTTAATAAGTACATCATGGACAAGATAACTCGTCTTTCTTCAGGATTTTCATCGTGAAAAAGATAACTTGTCTTTCTTCAGGATTTACTGACTGGGAAGTGATGAAAGGAAAGACAGCCAAATAGGGCTCATGTATTAACCTAAGACGTGAGCAGAATTAACATGTATTAACAGAACTGCCTGCAAAACTCACTGAACTGTTGAATATGGAACTGCCAACAACAATTTTGGCTTCTCCCGTGCTCTACAACAGTTTAACCAGCATCTCATGTTTAGACTTAACCTCTTAGTTATTCCATCATTCTTCCTTAGCAATCATCCCCATGATTCTTCCTTAGCAACCACCCCTTCAAAATCTGATGTCGTTGTAACCTGTGACACATGAAAGATCATGAGGAATGCTCGTACACCAACTTCGAAAAGCATGACGTACAATATTTATCGGAAGCCATCCATGCCTTCATTTGATAAAGGTACTTTTAACCAGAGCCACTCAAAGAAAACATCACATGGCTCCTAATTGGCATGGCATATTAGCATTCCTCAAAAATCATATCTCACATACAAACCTTATTCCGTATTATAACGATGTTCGTCCTCTTGATCTTGTAGTTAAAGCCAAACTACTTACAACTTCAAAACATGGCGGACATGATCTGAGAGCAGTCAACCTTTTCCACCTTGCCAGGAACCAGGCCACATATACGATAAGGAGGCAACTCTGATCGAGTGATGACGGAAACACTTTGGAGATACAATTTGTGGCAAAATACGCAAAATAAAAAATCATAAAGAAAAGTTTATCCAAATTCATCGCTTGTCAGTTCTTCACTACCCCTATGCAGAAAACATCATATTGCTACCTCCCTATGTAAGAGCTCAAAACCTCTGGACAATAAAGCAACCACCTAATGCAAGAGCATCCTTTAAGATAATTAGAAAGGCATATTAGCCATGAAATTAGAAGCTTAATTTCAAAAAAATGATATCTTTAACAGATACTAAGCACTGTCCAGACATATCTAGTACCCACTGAAACATACTATTTTTCCTATATGAAACTTTCTATTCATCGCCATCGTCCAGCACCCTCGATTAGATTTTCGACTCTTGAGGATTTATCACGTTCAAATTGATTTCCCCACGAACCAGTTGTTCCGAATCCCAACACAGATCAAATCATCCATCCAAGGAGCCAGACAACAAAAGCCAAACAAGAGGCCAAAGGAACAAAATTTGGATTAATAATAGGCAAAAAAAGTTGCATTGCTACATCCTGTACAGCCACCCATTTGCTTTGTACGCATCAACAACGTAACAAGGAACGAGAACTACCATTATAACTTACAGAAAGAGGCGGGCAGATCAAAACCCCACTTACCCACGATCCACAAAGGAATCGTCCCAAGCCGGCTCACCCGGAGCGCACGCCTGCCCGGCACACGGGGCACGCCGGCGTCCTCACCAGCCACTTGTCCACGCACACCTTGTGGAACCCGTGCCCGCACGCCGGCAGCACACGGCACCGCTCCCCGGCGCGGATCCCCTCCAAGCACACCGCGCAATCCGCGGAGCCCGCCCACCCCACCTTCCCACCCGCGTCTCGGCAGGCGGGGAGCCGTCTCAGCTCCTCCTGGGAGAGCCCCCCCGCCCTGGCCGCTCCAGCGGCCCCCACCCGCCGCCGGCGTCGGCGCAGCGACCGCCCGGCGACGAGCAGGTGGAGGAGGAGGACGGCGGCGATGCCGGCGAAGAGGAAGAAGAGGAAGAGCGCGGCGGCCATGACGAGGGCCTGGAGGAGGACGACCAGGAAGCGTGTGCCCTTGTTGGGCTTGGAAAGGAGACGCCTTTGGGGCGGCCCCAGGACGGCGCGGGCGGGGGCGGCCTCGTCGTCGTAGTCGCTGGCGATCTCAGGGTATTGTTCGGATATCTCGCCGTCCATGGCTGCCAAGAGCAGCAACAGAAGCAGCAGGTGGAGGAGAAAGAAGGCGCAGCGAAGGAAAGGCGAGAGCTTTTTGGGTATATTCTTGTAAAGGTGCGAGTTTTGGAGGGTTTCCGAAGATGGAAGACGCGGCTCGGCTTTAAGAGAGGGTTGTTAGTGGTGGTGGGGACGGGGGGGGGGGGGGGGGGGCGGCGTTGGAGGGGGGAGGTGAGAGAAGGGAGGTGTTGTTCCGCGGAGGATTTTAAGTTGGCGTGTTTCGCGGTTTTGGCCGTTGGACTTGGTGGGGCTGCGCTTTCTATTTGGGTGATGTGGACGGGCGCTTGGCGAAAGCGATGAGCCCGCGACCGCACACGGGTTTTTGGACTGGTTTGGGCCTGCTAACGGGTGGGCCGTGACCATGTCTTATACAAAAGTACCATATCGATGGTCAATATTAGGGCTGGCAATGAGCCGAGCCGAGCCGAGTTTTGCATGGCTCGGGTTCGGCTCGGGTCAATGGAGCTTGGCTCGAGCTCGAGCTCGAGCTCAGTTCGAGCTCTAAATCTGGACTCGAGCTCGGCTCGGCTCGACTCGTTTTCGCCAGGCTCGAGCTCGGCTTGGCTCGAGCTAGAACCAATAAAATTTGGACATATGCGATTTAATTTTAGTCATTTGATGCAGAATAAGGATTTTTTAGTATTCTTATTCAAACTTGTGTAATAATACTCTACCAAGACATATAAAATAAAAACTAATCAATTCAATTAAAATTTCAAGGAAGACAATTAAATGCATAATAAAAAATGAACAAGAACCTTAATGGGCAGATTTTGAACTCAATTAATAGACCTTTTGTGATAATACTAACTACATATATGAAAATTTAAACGCGGGACACGGATGGAATGCCACTTTGACCTAGTTTGAAAAAATTAAAAAAAACATGTTAAATATTTCGAGCCGGCTCACGAGCTCACGAGCCGAGCTACCTTAAGCTTGAGCTCGGCTCGTTAAGCTATTCGAGCTTCTACTTAAGCTTGAGCTCGGCTCGTTTGACATTTCGAGTCGAGCCAAACCGAGCTGAAATCGAGCCGAGCCCGAGCGGCTCGCGAGCGGCTCGACTCATTGCCAGCCCTAGTCAATATAGTAGGATAAAAAAAAAATTAATTTTTTTACGTCAAGTACTTTACATATTATTACAGTCGATCTTTGATCCAACGATCTAAAAAACTTTAAAAAATAAAAAATATAACCCCAATAAATAATAAAAAATTTTCTTTAATGGGCTAAACCTAACAAGAGCTTTTACTTTTTCATATATTTTTTATTGTCCAATCGAATATTGGTCTTTAAGGACACATAATACTTATTATAATATTTTCTATTATATCTGATCGGATAAATTAGACACTTGTAAGATGTATAGCACACTTAAATGATGTACATTGTTCCATCTATTAATCAGACAATAATTGTACTATAATATTCAAAAGATATTATCTAATGTACCGATCAAACATTGACAGATTACTGTGCTATCGTGTGGATAGTGCAACATGTCTTAAACATCTTATGTTGTCTAATCGGCAGATTAGACCTGTGTTAGTTTATTCACGTATTATACGCATATTATACGCGTCCGTACGTATATTTGAAAAAAACAGACGTATGCCGAACAGTAGTCAAACATGCGGTAAAATTCACGTCTTTTACTGTTGGCCGTATTATACGGGTATAATACGCCATACGTATTAAACGGATGGTAAAATTCGGCCCATGCCCATTTGGCCCAGTTACCTGGCAGCCCAGTTCTGGCCCATTCCCTCCAACCCTAAATCCCCAAAACCTGTTACCCCCAAAGCATCCCGAGCATCCAGCAACGCCGTCGTCCCCGAGCATCCAGCAACGCCGTCGCCACGCCACCGCCACCGCTGAGCCACCGTCGCCGATAGCTCAAAGCCCCCCTCTTTCTCTCCCAAGAGTTCGCTACCTCCATTGGGCCTCCACATTTGGGAAAACAATGAGAAAACCCTATCTTCCTTCCTTCAGCCATGTCCTCCTCCAGCGCCATAGCTGCCTCCTCAAGCCGACCACTGCTGCACCACTGTCCCTAAATAGCTTCACCACTGCAAGACCCACCTGACTCGCACTCCTCTTGAGCCGGCCTTTAGGTCTCTTTCCTCTTTCTACACACATATGTTTGCTGGTTGCTTTGTTTTGTGGTTTTTTGTGCTTGCTTGTGCTATCTTATTTTGTAGGGCATCTTTTTTATCCGATGTGTGCTTATATCTATTTTTCTGGTGTTCTTTCCATTCAACGCTTTGGATTTGGCATGAGATTGTAGGTTTCCTGCGTTCCCACATGGGTTTTCATATCAACATTGCATGGAGGTTAGAAGCATGGAGTGGTCAATGATCTCTGATATTTAACTTATATGTTTCTCCTCGTTTGGTGACTGAAAAATGAAGATGGTTAATTTTATACATGTATTTGATAAATGATAGTATGAGAATGTCAGAATTCAATATAATGTTTCTAGTAGTTAACCTATCTGTATGCATAATTCAGTATAATGTTTCCAGTAGTTAACCTATCTGTATGCTCTCTGACTCCATGTTGGCTGATGTCTCCAAATTTAAGCCAAACTGCAGTTTGTGCACGGACGATAGTGATGGCTGCGCACATTTAGGGGTTGCTATCATAAAGTACTGTAAAAATCATAAATAGTCGTAAAACAATGTTTTTCTTATGTTTGGATTACTGAAAATCATTTTACTTTGCTTTTTTATATGTTTGGTGTGTTGTAAAGTGTCATATTTCAGAACTGGTTGACCTTTAAAATCTACCGTTTAAAATCCACCGTCTTTTACTGTTGGACGTATTGTACGGGTATAATTAGACTGTTTATTTGTGTTATGCAGGCGACCTGGTGTCCTGGTCCTTGTGAATAAAAGGGGACTCCATGTAAGTTCACTGTTACATATATCAATGTTAAGCTAGCACCGCCTCTTGGTGAGCATAATTTACATTTTTTTTTCCTTTAATATCAGCCGGTGGTCATTTTTTATGGAATAATGTTTGTTGTAATGTTTTCAAGTCCTAACCTTTTATTTAAATATGGAAGTTCTATCTTCTGATAGCAAAGATGATACATAGTTTATAGATATGAAATTATGGTTTATAGTTGTTATTGGTAGCAACAATGGGGGGAAATGCCTTTTTAAGTTCTAAGTTCTAACTGTGCTGCAGGTAACTCAATCTCCCCTCTAGGACAACATAGACGATAGCAGCATATCCGACAATTTCTCAAATTTTATTTTCTACTCACCAAGGGATAGAGAGGCACCAGATTTTTTGTAGGTACACATCTTTATGGTTATATTTACTTTTTCTAGTTTTGAATAAGTATTCTATATGTGTATTTTTTAATCACCAAATTGTGCATATTGGATTTTACATTTTGGTGTATTCTTGAGTTTAGAAATTTTATAGTATAGTGTATTTTTTAGATGCATATATAATTTGTGTTCTACTATGATCATGTTCTATGTATGTTATAGGCTTAACATTGTGATATGTACATATAGGAAATTATGGTGAGGCCAAAGCAAAAATTTTGGGATTATGCAGAAGATCTAAATGGCCGATTCAAGTGTAAATTTTGTGAGAAAATATATGCAGGAGGAATATCACGTGTGAAGTCTCATTTATCTGGCGTATCAAGCCGTGATATTCAAGTTTGTCCTAATGTGTCTGAGGATATTCAAGCAGAAGCCTTTCTTACTATTGAAGGATCAAGTAAGAGGAGTAAAACTACAACAAGTTCATCCACTGTTAATGAGAGCATAATAGGATCATCTTCTTCTTACCGTGTCTCAAGTGGAAATATGCATCAAACAACAATTCCGACACTTACATCTAAAAAAGATAAGGTAAATTTGGAGAGGAAGATCACTAATTTTTTTGTGATGAACAACATCTCATTTAATGTGATCCAAACAAAATCATTCATTGAAATGATGAAAGCTCAAGGAGAATATGGAAGTGGATTTATTATTCCTAGTTATTCATATCTTCGAACTAAGTTGATTCCGGATTCTAGAAAGGAAGTTGAGGAGTATGTTGCTAATGTGAAAAAGTCATGGGTGACAACTGGATGCACATTGATGTCGGACTCATGGACTGATTTGAAGAAAAGATCATGGGTTAATGTTCTTGCTTATTCTCCACAGGGAGCTGTTTACTTAAAATCTATTGAATGCTCAGCACAGAGATTGACAGGAGAATTTCTTTGCAACATTCTCTCTACTGTGATTGATGATATTGGTCCTCAACATGTGGTTCAACTTGTCACATATAATGCTTCTAATTATGAATCTGCAAGTGATATGCTTATGGGAAAGTATCCACATTTATACAAGATTCGTTGTGCAGCACATGGTATCAATGTGCTTTTAAAAGATCTATATGCAAATATTTCTTGGATGAGAGATGTTATTGATGATGGAAAAAAAATTGTTGACTTTATGTATAAGCATACACTTGTCTTAAAGATGATGAGAAAATACACGGAGAAGAAGGAATTAAAGTGGCCATGTAAGACAAGATTTGCTACTAATTTCTTAATGATTCAATCTATTTTGGATGTGGAAAATGGTTTGAGGATATTAGTTGCATCTTCTGAGTGGAGAAGTGTAAATTATACAAAATCTCCTATTGGAATGGAAGTTACTGACATAATTCAAAAAGAATCTTTCTGGACAGAGGCTAAAGAATTGATTGAAATACTTGAGCCACTTGTTCGAGTACTCCGTTTAGTTGATGGTGAGGGTTCCACTTCATGTTACTTATATGATGCTATGCATAGAGTAAGAGAAATGTTGAGGCAACGAACAAAAGCAAATCGGTTCAAATATGTTCGAATGTTAGAATTATTTGATACAAGGAAAAAGAAGAATATTCTTCATCCTGTTCATGCAGCTGCAGCAATTCTCAATCCAACTTACATGTGTAGTTCTTCTTTTGTAGAAAATGATGATATAAAGGCAGGGATTGATTATGTCTTGTCCAAAATGGTAAAGGAAGATGAGCGACCTAATTTTATGAAAGAATTGATGACATACCGCAATAAATCTCAGAAATTATTCACTTGCACTGGAGTGACATTGATGGAAACTAATCATCCACGTAAGTATGATACTTTTATATTTTATGTTTCTTTTTACTTCACATACTTATCATGTTTAACCTTTCATTTGTAGGCATTTGGTGGGATTATATAGGAAGTAATGATCACTTTCCTATTCTTCGGAAGATTGCTATCAAAATTTTAAGTCAACCATGTAGTTCATCGGCTTGTGAGCGTAATTGGAGTGCTTGGGAAGCGGCTCAAACTAAAAAAAGGAATAGGTTGACCCCTGAGATGTTGGAAGATTTGGTGTATGTGAGAATGAACTCATTAATGATGTCAAAATTTAAGGAACGTGAAGAAGAAGATTTGAAGCCAATTGATCTAAGTAAGATTAATATACTTGTGGAAGAAGATGTAGTTGAAGAACGAGATGATCAAGATGATGATGTTGGAGATAGTCAAAACATGGCATGGATGACAAACTCATATGAGGAGACATTTGATGAACAAACTTTTTTCACTAATGTCAACTAGTATTTTACTTTGGTTATTGTAATTCTAAGATGAATTGTATTTGTGTGTTTATGCTTTGAACATCTTATGTATTAATGACTTTTATTGTGTGATGTGGTGACAACTAAAACTTTTAGATGGTAATGTTATTGTTTTTTTAATTTTTGTGGCCATATAAGAAATATGCATCCGTATTTTTCACTACGAATTTATCAAACTTTCCGTATAATACTCCGTATGTTTGCCGTTCCGTATTTTTGAAATAGGCGTTTTTTTTACCGAATTTTTGACCGTCTTATTTAAAATTTAACTCGAATTATACTCGTACGTACTTTTGCCGTATTATACCCGTCCCGTATTTAACTAACTATGGTCTAGCTCGATGCCTTAAGGGTATTTTGAGGTTTTTGTTTCGAACGATTATATATAATGTAATTTTAGAAAACTTGTCTTAGGTTTAAAAACAATAGAGCACAGTTATAGGTTCTTTTAAGGGTTGCCTTTTTGGAGAAGACTAGTATAGGGAGATAGTGAACGAGTAACGCTCCGTGGACATAGACACCATGGCGGACGCAACACTGATTCAGTGGGGTCTGGACTTGTCAAAGTTCTTTAGTGGACTTAAAATTAGTACATATTTTATTCACGTGTGACCCCATTGGCCTAAGCCTCGTGATCCCACTAGCCTAGGTTCTAGTCCAGCGTAGTCTTTGCAGTTCAGAAAAAATCTAAAATAACCTAACATAAATGTTTCTTATAGGTATCGAACTTGTGTCTTCTACATAGAAAATGAATCGACCAAACAACTAAGTCACTCTCTCTTATTTAAATATTTAATTCTTTTTTTTGATAACTTACTTAATTTAATTCAAATTCTAAGAAAATATGATTTTAATTGCCTAAAGAGGAGACGTCCTCACAACACTCGGAATCGCACACGATGTGATAGATTTTTTAAGTGATTTTACTGGATAAAATTTCTGCCACAACATGGACACCTTGTTAAATTAGGTAATTTTCTGCCTTGTCTCTCTCCTTCACTTTCTTTTTCTTTCTCTCTTTGTAATTTACTTGATTTATACGTATTTCTGACCTCAATTGATGAGGCAAGTGAGAACGATTTAGCACAATAAAAAGACTTCTTTGTGGAAGCTGGTGGGAAGTAGCAAATCCTGTTAGTTGGCATGGGACAACCTAAGAGGATATGCATGAACTCTCTGGTGGGACCCGTTTGTTGTTTCTGACTGATTGAGCTCTGAAATGGAGGATAAAAAAGGGCAGAAGGCGCTCAGTGGAAAGAAACGGTGTCTAATTGGGCCACGACGCAGCTGTCCAGCAAGACCAATTCTGTGGGCGCGAGGTGAAAGACGGGCGCACTTCCCGTGCCTACTTATATTAAAAACTTCGCAATAAATTTTGTATTGATAGAGTCGGCTGGAGGAGAGTGGAAGAATGGTAGGATGTCATTCTTTTTTTTATTATTTTTATGAGATTTTTTGCATACATACTCCTAAAATTAAAAATTAATATATTTGTATTTATATCTCTAAGTCTCATATATGGAATACTCTTGAAAACTTCAGAAATGTTGAAGTTATGCTTCTTTGTCAAAATGCCATTAACTCTAACCAAATGTGTTAGAAAGATTCAGTAAATTCTCATAAAGTTAAGCACATATATAGAAGATTTTAATGAATTCACAGGTATACATGCAAAAATATTCGCAATCTTTTTATTATATTCTATTAGAGTTAACGGCATTTTGACGGAAAGACATAATTACAATACTTTTGAGTTTTTTAGGGGCATTTCATATAATGTGAGAGTTGGGAGTATAAATATAAAAATGCTAAGTTTTAGGAGTATATATGCAAAAACTCCTATTTTTATTACTCTAGTTGTGGTTTTATATATATGGTATGTGATCTCCTGTCAAAATATTCTTCCTAGAATAACGTTAACTGTTTTATCTTCTTAAGAGAAAAAAGATTCTTAGTAGGAGAAAGAAGGTGAACTCACGTAATAAGTATTTTTTTAAAACATGTGACGTGGCTATGTATATATACTAGTTCATAAAATACGCTTCGTGTGAATATTTTCTTAAGGATATCTTATTTTTAATAAATATTTTTATTTATCATATATATGTATATACATGAGAATCTACTTCCACTGAAATAATACAAAATATCATTTATGAAATTTTAAGAGAAATATGTACTAATATAGACATCAAGATATTCATATATTCATTTGTCATCATCTTCCAAAAAAATAAAAATACACATATGCATATTGAATATATATGTTTAGGACAATCTTATCAAAATAAAAACTTTATTTTTAGTAGATTTATATATATTGGCGGTGACTCTGAAAATCTCTTTTTAGTTATTCAAATGTCAAGCTGCTATGATGGAGAACTTTTTTTTGATAAATTTAGGAGTGTACATATAAAACTATCTGCATTTTTTTGCATATGTACAAAATAATGATACATACATATATATGGGGATGGATCAAATGAGCTTCGGACTTAGATGCACCCCTTTGAAATTCTCTGTCTCCCCATGTTTAAAAAAATAATTATCAATAAATATTCAAATAGACCCTTTAAGGTTGTTCTTAATTCCCTAGACTTTAATTTTTACTATCTTTCTTGAAAATCAATAGGAGTCATTCGATCGGGTTCTATAAATTCACATGATTGCGAAGTATGAACCGTACAAGTCACCAAACAATATGAACCGGGTCTGTAAACGTGTGAACCGGAGTAGTGCGAATATGAACGGAAAGGGAGGACGACGAAGAACCGACCTTTTCCTTTCATATATATATAGGTTATTAATATATAGAGGATTAGGATTCAAATCCAGATAAAATTTGATATTTTCTTCTAAAAGGTTAGAATTCCGTACAATTTGATAATTCTATCTAATTAGATGATAATTTTATATTATTGAGAGTTGAAGTAAAATTAAATTCAAATGCAACATAGTCCCTCAAAAGTGAATGTGTATGAGTTCATTTCTTACTGACATTGCCAAATTATTGATGTAGCACAATAGATGAGAAGTGCTTGATTTAACCTCTCATGGGAGAGAGGAGGAAGAGATTTGTTGTTTGCACTGAAGACTATAAGCCTATCAGCCTGACTAATGTAATCTACAAGATATTTGCCAAAATCCTTGCCTGTAGGATCAAGCAGGTGCTTCATAAAATCATTTTCCCCAACCAATCTGCCTTCGTGCCTCACAGACTGCTTATGGATAACATTCTTGTTACACATGAATTAATCCACTCTGTGAAGAACAAAGGAGGTAGAACTGGGGCTTTTTGCTTGAAGGCTGATATTGCAAAAGCCTATGATAAACTTGACTGGGGTTTCATCAATACCACACTCAGGAAATTTGGCTTCTCAAATCAAGCTATTTCCTTAGTCATGCTTTGCATCCAAACAGCAACCTTCTCTATCCTCATCAATGGTGAAGTATTAGGTCATATAATCCCATCCAGAGGTTTGAGACAAGGCTGCCCATTATCCCCCTTCATTTATATTATGTGTGTTGAAATCCTTACTCTTCTTATCAAGGATAAGATGTAGGTTGGTCTGATTCGTGGCCTTAAAGTAAATCACCATGCCCCCTCTATCTCCCACCAGATGTTTGTTGATGACATTATCCTCTTTGGTGTGGCTGAGCATTATGAGTTATACCAGTATATGGACTGTCTTCAGACGTATGGAAATTGGTCTGGTCAATGCATCAACAATAATAAATATGGCATCCTTTTTAGCAAGAACACGGCCCCATCTCTTTATAATGAGTTTTTCAACATATTCAAGATCCCTACTCTTTCCAAGGATACCATGTACCTTGGAGTACCACTGTGGCATCAAAGAGGCAGAGTCAAACAACTAGAATACCTGGAGGGAAAATTCAAAACTGAGCTGAAACAGTGGAAAGCCCAAACCCTATCCCAAGCTGGGAAAGTAGTACTCATCAACTTTGTGCTTAATTCTATACCCACTCACATCATGAGTATTGGCCTCCTGCCAGCCAGTATTATCAAGAGTCTCAACAAAATCCAATGTGCTTTCCTTTGGGGAGATAATCAAGACCACAAAAAGCTGCACTTGTGTAATTGGGATAGAATCAAGAAGCATAAGAAAGAAGGTGGATTAGGTGTGAAGGATCTTGACTCCATCAATAAGGCAGCTATCCTTAGACTTATTTGGAAATTTCTTAATGAGCAAGCCTCGACTTGGGCCAAGCTGATCAAAGCCAAGTACCTGAAGCACAACTCTTTTTGGGAGGTAAACTCAAAGCAGAAAGGTTCTCACACTTGGAGATCTATAATGAAGCTCAGGAGTCTCTTTAGAATTAATACCTTAACTGTGGTGCAGAGCGGTATGAACACCAAGATCTGGGAGGATAAGTGGATACCTGCATTAAAAGGCCCACCAAAGACTAGAAGCTTGATTGCATCACATAAGCCATATTGGGTTTTTCAATTAATCAAGGAGGGTAACTGGGACAGAGAAGGCATTTTCAATCTCTTTGATGAACATACTGCTAAAGCCATCTGCCAAATTCAGCTGCCCAATCAAAATCATCTAAAAGAGGACATCACTATTTGGCCTGCGACTGTGGATGGTATTTTTTCAATTAAATCTGCCTACAGGACATTGTGTCAGCAACAGGGTACTCCATCTTCATCTAGATTGGACCCATTATGGAGCAACCTTTGGGACAACTATTTACAAAAGGTGGTTCCTCCGAGTATCCTAGTTTTTATCTGGAAATGTTTGGTTAATGTCATCCCTGTTAATGCAATTATGGCCAGTAGGATCCTACAGGTGGATGATCTTTGCCCTCTCTGTCTTAAAAATCATGAGACTGTTCACCACATGCTTTTTGATTGTGAGGCCGCCAGAGCTGTCTGGAAAGGATCTCCACTTAACTTTTCCTCTTCTCTGGATCAGAAAAGCCTTGCAGACAAGATTATTGAATGGAGGAGTCCTCCGCTATCTACTGGTCCCCATGATACCTTTCTTATTTCACAGTGTATCTCTTTGATCTGGCAAATCTGGAAGGCTAGATGCAAACAGGTTATGGAGAATGTACCAATCAAACCCCAGCTGGTTATTCATAGAGCAATGAATGAGGTGGATTTCTGGAACGCCAATACAACCCAGACAAACAAGCATGGTCCCAAGATAGGTAATTCTGTAGTGCACTGGTTCCCCCTGCTCTAGGTTACATCAAAATAAATTTTGATGGGGCTACCACTCCTGATCATGGAGCCATTGGTATAGTGGCCAGGGACTACAGGGGTTCCTTAATGAAGGCACAGTCATAGAAAGTGGATTGTACAAATCCCTTTGAGGTTGAAGCCTTCGCACTCTTAGAGGCTATCAAATTGGCGAAGGAATTCGAAGCTGCGACAGTTGAAGGGGATGCAATGATCATCATTCAGGTGCTTTATGAAGCAAAGACTCCTCCTTGGCAAGCGAAGACTCTCATCAACAAGTGCAGAGATATCCTGAGTAACGATAGCATTTGTGTTGGCTTTGTGCCTAGACAGGCAAACAATGTAGCCCATGCAGTGGCTAGGCAGGGCTTAATCCACTCTTTTGTTTGTGGGGGAAACGATCTTAACATCTCGCCTGTTATCCTCGAGATGTTATTATCCGATTGTAGTTCTTGATTATCAATAGAAGTCCTATTATGATCAAAAAAAAAAAAAGGGAGAAAGGAGGAAGAGACCGGCTTTGTGGAGGAGTCACTATGGGATGCTTCTCAGTAGTCTACACAAGGACAAGAAGATTGTTAAGGGTTTCCCAATGTAGTTAGGGAGAGACCTTTCTACTGGGAAATCCAGTTGTACACTCAGTGGGGTCCTTTGAGCTCATTGACTAATGTTCGTTAATTTTGATCTATTAGAGTGATTGAACACTGATTTCGACCTATTAGAGTGACCTACTAATCCATTGATTGCAACTCATTTGAGTGACCCCACTGACTTACTGTTCAAGTGACTCAACTCAACAAAATTTCTACGTCTGCCACTAAAACTTGTCTGATGCTCAAGTTAAGATTTTGGTTTTAAAGATAATTAGAAATAGATAGTATGAGAAATTAAAATAATACCAATGTCATTTGGCAATGTATACGGGGCTCTTTTATACCCTTTTTTATGCGAGGGAGGAAAAATCTTAATAAGGTATCTGATCTTTTTTTCGTAATTGTGAAGGTGATTTGATATGCATTTTTATATGAGATCATCTTTCAAGGGAAAAGATATGCGGCAGTGACCAATTGGATGGGCTCAGACAAATGGCCCTTATCTTGTATGAAGAAGCTGTCGCTTATTGACTGGACTTGCTGCGAGAATGATCTGGTCGTAAGAGGTTTGGGGAACTTATCCATTTCAGCTCTTATCTTAGTTATAGGAACTTGATGTTGATGCTAAACGTCTTGAAAAATGAGTCAATAAAAATAGAGTGTGGCCATAGATAACCATCATGGATTCCGGGAAATCTGATTTAATATCACTTTTCTTTTCTTTTTTTTTTGGTAGGGCCCGAAGGCCGAGTCTGTACAGTTATTTACAAATGACCGGGGTTCAATCGGAATTCGAGATTTTCTTCCATAGTTGGAGATAATTCCGATCGGGTCGAGGGGTCCGCCTAATTAGGTGATAATTCCAGGTCCGTCTAATTTATGTGAAAGTAATCCCACAGACTAGAGAATAAATATCCCAGCAACACCGGGACTGCATGGCTAGAGGGTTTTTAGGCTCCAACTAAGTTCGAACCTAAGACCTTCCTTTTACAAGAGAGATCAACTGCCCTAGGCAGATGGTTCGCTTAGAAGTTTGAAGTCCGGACAAAATTAACACAAACATTCGCTAGCCTTTGTGAGTAGCAGGGACGTCTAGGTCTCACTTTGCAACCTGTTCTCATGTCAGGTAGTGATCGTGTACCCTTGTGCACATCACAGAATTAGGTACGTCATCGTAAACAAGTAGATTTTCTCTTTCACCAAAGTGTCGTACTAGCAGTAGAACAACAGTGCGCATGGTGGGGTTTTAGGTGGAACAGAGATCTAAGCACAGGAGTTTTAGGTGAAATAGAGATCTTCTAAATTGGGGTTTAGACCTGACTCAGTCAGTCCCAAACTTCTTCAGGCTCAGCCAATTCTGCTCAGACCTAACCAATCAATAGGTCTGCTTCCATATGAGAAATGCTTACTGCAAGGGGGGCTTTGCACTGTTGCTGCAATGTCCCTCAGTAGTCATTCGATCAAATTTGATTATATATATATATATATATGATTGAGTTCTCTCTTGAAACGTCTTTTTTCTCTTTTAACAAAGAAATAAAATTTTTAAAATATTCAGATACCTTTCTTTAACTTAGTTTTTACTTTTTGGGATTTGATTGTTACTGTCAAATTGAAAATCCAATCGTATCTATCCAATCAAGTACGTCCTGTTGTTAGGACTCAAAACTAAAATCCAAAGAGATAGCTCAATTCTAAAGGTTAATCTGACAATTTTTTTATTTTTTAATTATTTTTTGAATATTTTTAAATATTATTTTTTGATATGTACTTAATCGGACGACTCCGATTAATTTTTAAGATCGGACGGTGAAAATTAAAGAAATAAGAATGACAACAACCTTAAGGGGTCTATTTGAATATTTAAAATTATTGATGAATTTTATTTTAAATATGTTATGTTATAATATTATAACATAACGTATTTACGAAATTATATTTTATATTTCATAATATAATATTATGATGCAACATATTTTATGTTTCATAATGTTTTCAATAAAAAATATTTATGAAAACAGAAAATCTTTAAAAAAAATTGACACATGTGGAAGTTTAAGCATGACAGCTTAACATGTACTCTTATATGGTACAGTGCTTACCTTCAAGCTTTTTTTTTTTTACGTGTAATTAGTAAACTTGTTAATTTATTTTTTTTATAGTTGTGACTCTATTGCGTTATATGTTCATCCACATAATAAATTTGAAGTTAGAAGTAGTACTATCGATATCTATTTTATGATAATCACATTTAATACACATTTAAATGATGAAAATTTTATAGTTCAACTTTTTGTGTAAAAATGTGTAGAATTATATATCGTCCAATAATTTATCTTTTTATATATCCATTTTCATTAACATTTAAGGATAAGGATAACAATGTGAGTATACAATTCCATTAACATTTAAGGATAAAGATAACAATGTACTATTTATTTTAAGATAAAAATAAGAGTATAACTATTATCTTCACTGTTAAACAACCTCGTTCATCCCTAGTTGCCCCTACCCCTTGGATTTATTAAAAAAAAAAGGCGCTCGCTGCTGCAGCCATCGGATATTGCATTGCAATGCCCCATTACAGCAAGCATTTCTACTTCCCTATGTAGATCAGGCTCCTTATGAACATTGGATCTAGGGATGTAAGTTGGGCAAGCCAGCCCTCAATTCAGCCCAACCGAATTTGGTAGGTGTTAGATTGGGTCGAACTTAGTTTTCGGTTTGGGTCAAATACCGGTCACCTACAATTCGGATCTAGGCTGAAATTGGGCCGGCCCTCATTAGCCCAAAGAGATTAGAAGACGTCGGCGGTCATTTTCCAAAAGAATAATACTCGCGGTGCAGTAAGTTGTTGCACCGCATGGAGTACATTTAATTTTCTTTATTTTTATTTTTTAAATTTTTTTATGGTGGATCTTCATCATGTTTTACACGCTCATATAATTTGATCTTCGAAATGATGACAAAAAAAAATAAAAAAATAAAACATCGAACCCGATCATCAAGCTCTGTTTTTACTTTTTCAGACTTTTTTAGGTCGTCTGATCAGGGATCGGCTTGTACAAGATGTGTCGGACATGATGCCCCCCCCCCCCAAAAAAAAAAGAAAAAACTGCTGCTAATAGATAAAACATATGGCTTGTCTGGTATTTTTTGCACTTTTCTCTTCTGTTTGTTGAATTGATATCATTATTACTAAATATATTGAGGACTTATGCCTTTCTTGGGATTTTATTTTATTTTCACTTATAAAACATTTTAGTAAATGACTAAGAGGTCATAAAATACAGTAAAACATCAAGAATAGGTATAAAATGATGTTTCTTTATGTACGTATTGAATTTAATCTTTTTTGTATGCATGAAATGTCATAAATTGTCGTGTTCTAAAATCACTTGACCCTTAAAATCCTTATTTTAGTTTTCAGTCTAAAAATTAAAACTGAAGATTTTTTTTTTAAAAGCAAACAATATTTTTTTTCTCTAATTTCACAACTAAAGATTTCAAAATCAAGATTTTAAAGCATGTTACGATACACAAAACAAGTCCTAAATCCGTGACCTATGCATATTATCGTTTCTAGGATAGATTAAGAGATTATTTGATTTGTCTTAAAGTGCTGCAAAACATCATAAATAATTCTATGGCTTTTTCCTTATCTTTGGATTGTCATAAATTGTTTTGTATTATTTTTTATTACGTTGGAAGTGTTATGAATTGTCATACTTGAAAATTGATTGTCCTATAGAATCCTCCCTTTAGTTTATTCTGCGTTTCACTACAAAACCACCATACGCCAAAACTGAAGATTTTAAAATTGATAAATCAAATATTTTATTTTTGTCGGTTTTAAAATTAGTGATTTTAAGATCAAGTTCTTATGGTATTTTCCGACACATCAAAGGACCCTAAATAAGTCATACTTAATTAAAAGCTCACTTGGTGCATCGTAAAATGTCATAAAATCTCAGTTATAAAATCTCTAATTTTAAAACTAGTAAAAAAATCCTTAATTTTAAAATCACAAGTTTTGTTCTAACTTGATTTTGGAATATATCAAAATTAGCTAAAAGGAGGACTTTAGGGGTCAACCAATTTTGAAATACGAAAATTTATGTTGTTCTAAATGTACTAAAAAATAATGAAAAATGATTTGTAACAAACTAAACATAAAGAAAATGTCATTATTACTGCTTTTTACAACATTTTACAATATTTTAGGACACACCAAATGGCCCTAAGTTGCTGAGAGTGGCAGAATGAATAAAAAGAATAAGAGTAATACTTGTTGCACTGCACTGCACTGTACTGAGGGTGCGATTTGCACCGCCCCTCAATGCAGTGGGTAAATAAAAAAATATTTTTTGGTATTTTTTTTAAGTGGACCCCAAGGTGCCTACATGTCCGTATATGCTGATTTTTGATCGGAGGACCCCAAAAAATCTAAAGAATAAAAAATCAAGCCCCAATGAACAGTTAAAAATGTCCTTAATGGGCGAGTCCAATAACGGTTTTTATTTTCTAGATTTTTTTTGGGGTCGTTCGATTGGATATCGATTTGTACGACATGTAGGACATCTCAAGGCCCACCTAAATTTTTTAAAAAAATAAAATTTCTATTTACCCACTGTACTTAGGGGCGGTGCAAATCACACCCTCAGTGTAGCAAATATTACTCAAAAAACAAATGCTCCGAATGCTGATGGATTAATAGGGCTAATTTTGATGGTCGGATATGAGATATGATAACAAACTCAGTGCAAGTCTATGGATATTGATGAGGCAGAATCCGATTCGGCCCATTAAAACAAGTCCAAACCCAGTTCAGCCCAGCAGCAGCAGTGCAAGGCCCTCAGGGAGCCTTCGGCCCATCTTCGGCCCAACAGCCCTCGGCCCGTAAGGGCACCGTTGCTCCCGGTCCAACATGCTTCGGCCCGTCAGCGGCCCATCAGCCTACGGCCCGGGAGTAGCCCGGCAGCCCCAGGCCCAGCAGGCTTCGGCCCATCAGCGGCCCAACCCCCTTCGGCCCAATAGCCGAGTCTGGCCCACTCCGGTGGAGGACTAGGCACTATGGCGGTTTACCAGTAAGTCCGGACATAGTCCTATATCGGCTATCACCGTTAACCATCCTCTATCCTCTGCTATAAATATACCGCTATTTATTGCCAAAGGTATGCAATTCTAGGCCTCCGAGAGCCTCAAAGACTATAGTCCAAAAAGCATTAAAGCTACTCTTTGCCTTCTGAATCGAATCTTCTTCAGAAGCTAACTTGACCGTCGGAGGGGGTTCCTAAGGGCCGAAGCCCGGGACTCCTTCTGACCGGTTTCTTCTTCTTTCCCTCCTGCAGGGGCTCGGTTCGAATCATCGCCGACTTCCCCGAGTCGGTATCGGCCGCCGACCTCGAACTTCTCCCACCGGTCTCGACGCCGTGCGCCGGCTGCATCCCCGACCGAAGGAGCCTCGGCCCCGCCTTCCGAAGACAAGCCAGCATCTGACCAAGCTACCTCCGGCCTCGGACCTTCGGCTTCGTCTCTGCCTCCATCGCCTTCCGGATCCCCGTCGGGCCTTTTGCACCGATCCGACCCAGCTCTGGATCCCTAATTTCGGATTCCAGCCTCGGAATCCGGTCGTGATAGCTTCGGCTACATCAGATATAAAAGGTGCAGAATTATACTCCTAAAATAATATTAGATTTAATTACGACACGTAAAAATCAAAATGGCATAGCAACTATGTTAGTTCACTAGTTTGCAATAAGTTGGGCCAAGATGGGTCGGCCCAGGCCCAACTCAACCTAATTTAATGATTTGAGTTTGGGTTGGGTTGGATTACAGTAATTTGGATTCATTGTCCGCTGGACTACATTTGGGCTGGCCCGTTTTCAATCTGTGCGGGTCCAAATGGAGCCCTAGTCCAGCTCAGCCCGCCCGACTGCCACCCCTACTTGGACCGATGTTTAGCATCAAGATAACAAGAATTAACAATTAAGAATACTTACAACTCTTCCCTCTGACAAGTTAACAATTCCCACTTCAGCTAGTTTGGGAATGCCGGCTAGTATTTAATGGGGTGTTTTCTATCGGGTATCAATTTTGATATTTTGCTAGTAATGGGAGATGTTTGGTTATGCTTTATCAGTTTTGGTATCGATATGCAAGTGAACTGTATTATCGTAATAAATTTATTACAAGTGTAAACCTGTATTATAAATATTAGAATTTAGTATTTGAGAGCCTCATGTCCTTGTCCTCCCCTCTTCCAACTCTCTTTTTTCCCTTTTAACTGCCCTCCTTTGCATTATTCTAATATCATTTTTAATAATAATATTGTAGACATCAAAAATATTAATATCAAAACTATTACTCTGAGCAAATGGGAGATAAGATAGGGGTGGAATTTTGAGTTTTGGTAACACACGGAAACAAAATTAAATAACGAGTGTAACTGTAATTTATAGAGTAAGAGTTTGCATGTAAGAAGATTTTTTATTTTCTCTTTTTCATTAATGGAGTTGAAACGGTAAACAGAAGTAAGAATATTCCCATCAAAAATAGGAATCGATTATCCTGATTTTCTTTAGTTTGACCAGAACTTTTTAAAAATAAAGATAAGCTTTTAATAAAAAATTAAAAATGAGGATGGTGATAGAACCATTGAAACAAAATAACAAGTTTAAAAATACAATGAAGATAATTCAACCTTATTCTCACCTATAAAGTTAAGATAAAGTGAGGTCAAGCGATTTTAATTAGGCTTTTTTTCATATAAGTTTTTATAATTTGATATACACATAAGGCCCATATTTACAAATAAGCTTCCATAATCTACTGTGAATTAGTAAAAAGCTCCTAAAGGTTACAAATATGCCCCTGAAAGTATTACAAATAAACTCTCAAAAGAATTTATTTGTAAGAAAGTTATGATTGTGGAGATTTATTTGTAAATAATCAGATTAGGAAGACTTATTTGTAATATCAAAAGATTATAGAAGATTATGCGTAAAAAGCCCTTTTAACTACCTAATATAAGCGTCAATGGATCCGACAGCTTTGCAATCTGTTGAGCCAATTACAGGCTAAAAAATCGTGCCAGCATTTTAAGAAAATGTGGTATGAATTTAACCAACACAAAAAGGCCACGAACTTTGCTGGCCAAGTCTGCAGGCCCATACTCCCGTAACCCTTCGGACAAAGGGAAAATACTTGTTATAATGTCTCTTTAAGTATTATAAGTACATTGATCATCCTATCGATGAATTGGACACCACGCCCCATTTAAGATGGTTGTACCCTCGTAAGAGGGTATAACAACTGCTTGCTATCAGACCCATTGGATCAGATGACGATTGTACAATCAGACTTAGGACGCATCACAGTAAGTATTTATTTGAGCAAAAACCTTGTGATCTACCTTATAGATTTCTCATCTAGCTCATCCACATCTGCAAAACCTAGAGAGACATTGCAGACATTGCAACATGTATTTTTTTATGAATAATAAGAAAATTAAAGACACTTTTCAAGAAATGCACTATCCTTTAGGCCACATTTGGTATCGGGATAGAGATGATTTAAAGTTATTTTAACCTCATTCTGCATTTGGTAGGCCATTATCATATAGGGATAAAGAGGATTAAGACTTTTGGGGATATCTCCAATTTCAGAGTTAAGCATAAAGATAAGTCATTTTAACTTTTGTTGGAATGACTTGTTTCCATTTTCTTAGCCCCATTTTGACAACTTTTTCCATGTCCAATACCCTAGCTGCCCTTTCCTATGTAATTAAGGTTACATAGTACTTCATTGTTAATACTAAATGCCAACTTATAGAAAATAGCTTGCATATAATTAAGAGTAATTTATGTTAAACATATTTTTAACACTTAAAATAATTATTGTTATCCCATGTTAACATTTAATACCAATATTTTATCAATATTAGATAGAACAATTGTTGTTAAACACATATTTTATCAATATTAGGTAGAATATGTTGGTGCATAGAACAATTTAATTTACTTGACTTTCAAAAAAATTTAAGTCTACATAATGTTAGTGCATTTGAAAATATTTCTAAATCTCCTTATCTCTGTCAAACTAAGATTAGTGCATACCTCCTTTGATTTGGGATAAAGAGGGTATATTGGTCTTTTTTAGGCGTTATCCCCATTGTCATTCTTGTCCATATCAAACGAGGAACGAGTTATGAGTGTTTCTTATTCTTTATATTCTCAAACACACCAAAAAATAAGGATAAAAATAACTTATCTAGAGATGACTTTAAGTTTATTCTCATCTCATCTTATCTCGATACCAAACAAGTCCATAGTGTTCTTGGTAAGAAAAATCATAAAAGAAAAAGACACGTCCGACGACCCGAGCTAATGGAAAGGGGCCTACCTAGATGTGTGGAAGCGTTGGCTACACTGTTGAGAAGCGCTTTCTAATTGGATTGCTGGATTGCCTTCTAATCCATCCAATGACACCCACCCATCGTAGATGCTAAGCTCAGGTGCTGGCCTAATGGCGACACTAAGGGCTTTTCCTTCAAGGACAGTGATCGATGCATGTGTAATGGGGTGCCATGTTCTGTAGTTTTAGATTAGGTTACCAAGATAGATCATTGCTTGCATCCACATAATGTCATACTAGATCTAGTTTAAAAAAAAAAAAAAAAAATCTAAGGCCTTTGTTGAATGTAGCTTAAGAAAATGGGGATATATTGTTTAAAAAAAAAATATGGAGATAGAGTTATGATAAACACATTTATCATATATTTGCTTATTGTAAACATATTTATCATAAACTTATGTTTGATTTTTCTATATAAATTATAATTGAGTTTGTGATAAACCCGAAATAGTCTCCAACATAAACCAACTCTAAATGGATTGATGAAAAATGTATTTATGGGAGGTTTTGGGTTTATGATAAGATTGTGTTAGTTTATGCTAGTATTTCTTACCATTCAAAGTAAGATTTTTTTTTTTTTTGAAATTTAAACTAAGATTATTATGAAAAATGATTTTATGGCAAACATACATGTACTTATGAGTTGCATTCAAACAGGTCGTAAGTTTGTTGACATCGGAGATTTTATTTCAATGTAGGTCCTATCAATCTTAAGCATGGGTTTTTTTTAGTGACAGAGTTCATGATTCATCTTGGCCACTTAATATTCGATTTTTCTTCTAATTTTTGTTTTTGTCATTTTTTTCCTTTTAAATGGTACGTGAAGGTTGTAAAGTTCTCAAGTTTCATCATATTTGTCATGAGTGTAAACTTACTCCTTTAATCATATAAGTCTATTATATTATTTTTTGTGTACTTTCTTTGCATGTGCAGATCTAATTTTTCTCAAAATGTGCTAATACCCGAAATTTTGGTTGGCAACTGGAGTAATGGAGTTAATATACACGTGCCAATTAGTTTAGCTTCATTCACTGTGTCTCACGGGATGGAAGGACAGGATATTCCAATTTTTCATTTTTTAATTATAAAACAACACTCCATTTGTCTTTACCGGATAGGAAAAGGTATAACGTGTAGGTTTCAACTGATTAGCTAAACAAAAGTTATATAAAAATTAAATATTATGTCTAAGTTATTGCCCTTATGTTATAATGACTAGGGGAATGTTTGATGTGACATAGAATGCCATAAAGTATTATAAAATATCACAACAATGTGTCTTTTTTTTCTACATTTGGAGTACCACAAATTGTTGGATTTTGAACTATATTCATTTATGTAACACATTTTTTAATCTAGTTATCAATTTTAAGTTCAAAACTACCAAAAACCAAAATCAAGAATTTTCAAATTGGAGATTTTATCTTTGCCAATTTAAAATCGACTATTTTGAAATTGATATTTAAGGATATTTTATATCATTAAAATTATTAGGTCATATGATTCAAAACTTTAATTCATTGAGTTGAGAGGGCTTCATTTTTTTAACATATATTATTTTTCTTTAATCTATATAGAGTGTTCTAAATGTCCCTTTATGTGTGTGCTGATTTAAGTTGTATCACTTACACGATGGCAAACATGAGGTATATAACCCACAACATAACTATGAGTTCTAATATTATAATAAAACTGGTACATCATCTAACTCAAAATCTTAAAGTTATTGAACACAAAGAACTCCACTTATTTGAATATATATTATTTTATCTCTTAATCTATATGAGACCATCCTAATTTACATTAGAGTCTAGGGATCCCTAAAAAATAAAATGCTTTTGTTAAACACTATCGATAAGTTTGTCACTTTAAACACTTCAACATTCTATGTACTGGTGAGGTGAAATGCTGCCTATAAAAATGCATTTAGTAAGCCTTCACGGCATTCTTTCTAAACGGATTTGAATTTTTAGGAAGGATATCTCGAGTGACTTCTACTTATTTTGAGATTTTTACATATAGTTTTATTATAAAAAGTTTATATAATTACAGTCTTGCAAATGAGGTTACTTTTAAACTTGCCTTGTCGTTTTTAACTTTGAAGGATGAGAATTTTGCCCAGCCCAATAGCATGTGGGCCAACTTAGTTGTATAGCATGGCTGCATGAGGACCCGACAATCCGTCCATGGGCCTTAGACTAGGGGGAACTAAGGGAAGCTCTGACCTGACTCAAGGCTAATCTATTAATCTAAAAAGCAAATGGCCCACTTAGGGGCCCCGACCCCCTCGAAAATTTGATGCAGACCAGAATCCCTGCCAAGAAAGTCCCGCTTAACCCAGGGGAATCTAATCACAGCCTGGGTTTCACTAAGAGAAGTCCGAAGAATCTATTAAGATACAGACACTTTTCATATCATGACTCTTTCTGATCTTAGACTCGAAGAGAAATCCAGCCAGGATCTACCCTTCATGATCGGAAATCGGTTCATAAGAAGCCTTTAAACCACTATATAAAGACCTTTGCTTCAGCCTTGCCAGATACACTTTCAGGACCCAGCCATCCTCTCTGTTTATGTGACTCCCTGCTTCCTAACTTAACCATCAGAGGTGGATCCCTCCGACCCATCACCTAGGACCCTTAAGTCTTCTTTCTTGCAAGCCTGCCTACTCTCTACCTTCCGATACATGGCAAAGGGATCTTATCACGAGGGACGAAATTCTGGCCCAACAAATTTGTACAATGCTTGAATGCTTAAAGTACTTCCATTATTGAGGTGACGTGTTGCTTATACATAAAAACATATTCAACTTTTTTCTTTTCTGTGAGGTATTTTTACAAGATCTCTATAGCGGGGATGGTATAAATATGATCGCTCATTATTATTATTATTTTTTCTCATCCAAACTCTTTGGCCGATAATTCAGAATTCGGAGGTCTGAACATAGGAAGAAACATTTTTTCTATGGATCATGTCATCGGCGGTGGACGGGAGTTGTAGAATTAAAAACATGACCTCTCCCACTCTCCGTTCCTTCGTCACCATGGTGCCGTAACTTAATCATTTTTGCATCAACTTTAGCCTTCGTTTGACAGAAAATGGATTTATCGTTACTTCTTTATTTTCTTTTCGTTTCTCTTAATTAAAAGGAATTAAAAAAAACTAGCAAATGAGAGCATGCACCAGGACATAGAAGCAACTATATTCCTAATACGGCAATCAGGTAATTTTCGATCCACCAAGGGCCCAAAGGCAAAAATCCCTACCCTACCGCTCCTATCCACCGGACCCTCCCCAGGCCGACGAGGAAAGCAAGACTCCTCCGTGGCGTAGTGAACTTAAAACAAATCTTCTACGTGGCATGTTATTATTGGCACAAGCAATACGCCACGGCTCAGTAGTATAATCCCACAGAAGTCAACCTATCTGGACATCTCCTAACCTCCACCAACATCAACTCTCTTCTCCCGAAGAAGAAGAGACGGCAGGCGGCGACCACACGCCTCCCCCTCCGCATCGCCGCTGCGGCCGTCTGCAGCAATGCCGCCGCCCTCCCCCCACGCCCTCCTCCTCCCATCCCCCTCCCCTCCAGCCGTCGCCAGGCTCCCCTCCCTCTCCCTTCGCCGGCCGCCCCCTCCGAACCTCCGCCTCCGCCCCTCCCCGCCGCCCCCACGCCGCGTCTGCTGCTCCGCCGTCTACGTCGAGGAGGCGTCCGCCGGCGGGGCTCTGGCGGCGACGGCGGCCCCCGCGAGGCCCTCCCCCGCCGAGGTCTCCCGCACCATCGTGGAGCTGTCCACCACGGGGACCCTCTCCGGCGTTGCTCCCGACGGGTGGCCGCTGGGGGTGGGCTCCCGCTTCGTCGTGGACGGCGATGGCAGCCCCGCGGTGTGCCTGAGGAACCCCGGCGGGAGGTTCTCCGTCGGCGGCAGGTCCAGCTTCCATGTCCAGGTTGGTGTTTGGGGAATAAAGTTGGGATCTTTTCGCATGAGACCCTGTTTCTGGTGGTGATTTCTGGTGTGGGTTTGGGGTAATTCGGTGTATTGTCCGAGTTGGTGATCGTTATGTGCTTCTAATTGGTTTATATGAACATGGAAACAGCTGGACCAAAGTGGGTCGCGGACGACGCAGTGCACGCTGCTGGGCAGCCTCACCAAGCCAGATGATAGATTGCTTCTAAAGGTGGTTCCTTTCGTTTCTTCAGTTTTCATGTCACCCCCATTTTTTGAGCTGTGCTCTGGTGTTTGGTCTCTTAATTTGATAAGTGTTGGGCTCCACATCATTGATGGTATTTACTAAAGCCAAGTGAACGGTCTCTAGGTCCCGGTATTTGTGGAAAATTGACTGAGAGTTTACTATATTTTTAGGATGACTAACTTGTTCACTTTCCTGATAAATTGATGGGATGGACTGAAGTGTGTTAGTTTCAAGTTTGAGTTTGTGATTTGAATTAAGCTGATACTGAGATTCCTGGAAAGTGGAGACTTTACATAACGTGTCAACTTAGGACTGCTTCTAAAACCTAAAAATAATGCCTCATTTTCTGGTGATGTGCTTGTCTTAGTCGTGGCTGGAGCTGTATTTCGATCATAAGAAGCAATGCCTTGACCTAGTGGATGTTTAACTTTGATTATAAATGCAACAGAAACAGTTTCTGCTTATCAGTGGTTTTCCACAGTAGGGGTACAAACAGGCAGAGTTGAGCAGAGTTTTACCTTGTTCAGACTTGGTTCGACTAACTTTAATCGGGTTTGAGTTTGAGCCGAGTATCTGTGACGGTTGTTCAAGTTTGGCTCGTTTAGATATTGAACGAGCTCGAGCCGAGTATCGACTAGCTCGTGAGCTCAATGAACTCATCATAGATTTAGTCCAAAAAAATTTAAATTTAAATTTATAAACTCAGCCCAAGGAGGGGTGAGTACCAATCTGTTTGCACCCCTAGTTATTTGATAGAGAACACTATAAGACATTAAATACGTCATTAAGTAAGTTTACCCATAGATAGAATAGTCAAATGAGTACTTAAAAATGGTCTTAATGAGTACTTAAATGAGCTCTTAAGGAGTATGTAAATGAACTCTTAACGAGCACTAAAACAAACTCTTAACTAGTACTTAAACGAGCTTGTTCACAACATAACTAAGTTGAGCTCGCCTATGTTCAAGCTTGTCTCATTTAATGATCCGAGCTTAAATCTTTGTTCAACTTTATTTGTTTAATTTAATAAATGAGCTGAATCGAGCTATTATTGAGCCCTCTCATGAGCTATTCATCGAGCTTATTGGTTCATTTGCAGCCCTATTCTACAGTAGTCTAACTGGAATAGGCTCTCCTTGCACTCTGTTTTTTTAATTTTCTATTACCATAGTATGCTTTTGGTTTAAAAAAACATAGAAGATTTACATCAACTGGAATGGTGTCTACAAGTTTCGTGTTTCTCAAAGGTTTTCTACCTTGAGATGTTCTACTAGAGGGCAGATGCTGAATTTACCGGCTGATACCACAGTCTTAAACTTTTCTGTTTTTTCAGAGGCTTCGTACAAAATGGGAAAGAAGGTTCAGTGAAGAACTTGACGAAAACCTTGTACACCTTGTTTCTGTTGAACGGGTCCTTTATATGGAAGATATCAAGGAGGTACGTGGTAATATGATCCACATAGTTAGACTTGTATGCATACCTTTCATTTATCATGCTATTTAATATAACTTCATGTTGTCTGTTAGATATGTCAATAACAGCATTGTGATACACGCTATCTACCAGTTTTATATAATAATATTCTGTCTTCTGAACGACAAGATCAGCATCCTAGTTGACATTTATTGCTGAGCTAGTTTAAGGCATTTAATGTGGTTAGCCAGCTTATAAGGGCATGAATGATTAGTTCAGAACATCATCTGTACACTTAGGCCTGTGAATGGTGGCTGGACCAAGAATTGACTTCAAAAAGGACAAAGCATCAAGGCAATTATTTCTGCAATGGTGCCGACGCACCTTAGGCCACTGTTTCTATTTGCCTCCCCTGAAATATCTCCTGTGGTTCTAGTTCATTCTTTACCTGTACAGCGTTCCTCTGCCAACATGTCCAATTGCTGTTCTTCTCTTTCCTGGACGTCACTCTCCTTTGCCAGCCTGTCCCACTACTCTCCTGATTCTGCCTTCCATATGCAAAGGCTGGCAGTTTCTTCTAAAAGTCCTCATAGATTTCAGGTGAACTGTTGCATTGGGTTCCCTCACTCCTCTACTTACCCCTGGCATACCAACTATTCTTGACCTGTGGGACCTTGAACAGCCATCTTCTAAACTTAAAGGGAACTGGACCTCCATATCAGCAGAAAGTGGTCTGAGACCAAGCATTGAGCCCCCTGCAAGAGGGAATACTTACTCCCAAGCAGTGATAGAAAGTATCTTGTCCAGCTGTGGCATATAAGCCCTTTTACCATATTAATCCATGTGCATTGTAGATTGCTCATGCCTACTACTTCAGTCCTTGCCAATGAACCAAATCAACAAACATTTACTGTCTGGAGAAAGTTAATCTGAACTATACGGATAGAGCGCTGCTTAGGAAGTGCAAACAGAGGTAATGGACATATAGGACGTGCTCAAACGTTCAAGGAAAACATGAACCAATTTTCAGAGTGGAATTGCTACGAATATTGGTAGCATGTGTGAACTGATGCATATACAGACTGGGATGGGAATCGAGTCCCTAGTCCCTATTTTACCGATAGTAGTTAGAAGGGAAGTGCTCAACTAGGAACTCCCAAGATTGTTTGCATTGACTTATTTCAGGAGGGGAATGATTGTGATTATCCTCACCTTTCTAGGGGGAGGTTGACATGAATTCCATCTTCCGGGGGGGGAAAGATGGTGGATTGGGTTGATGGTGGGATTGCTATGCTTGTTAGAGAGATTGCCAAGCAAGTGGAGCAGGCAGAGCAAAGTGATCAAGGAGGTGCCTGAAAAAGATGGAAGAATTTATTGAAGGTCTTCTATAAGTCGCTGACCAGGGTTCAGGCAAATTGAAGGACGTGCATGAAAATTACATAAAACAAAATTCATACAAGAGACAGCATGAAGAAAGAGCCATGATTGTAGAAGCTATGCTTCATTGTATGCAAAAGGAGAGAAAAAGTCAACTGCCTCTGTTTCAGGACCCTTGGGCCTCAGCAGCAGGCAGTACTTTGAGGAATATACCTTGTCAAAGAGACATTTTGGGGAAGCTGGCCAATCTAAGGGGAAAGAGCATGAAGAACAAAACCGCTAGTGTGCTTAAACTTTCTGATTTTATGAGAAGGATAGAAAGTTAGGAACAGAGCTTACAGCTACTGGACATGATGAGTAATTTCTTCTCATTCTTTGTGTGTTTTGTACATTGAACTCATTAAGAACCATATTTGGTTGAGAGTTCTTTTCACATTGTCAAGATATGCAGTTTGATGTTTTTGTTCTTTTGCTTTTTGTATCTCTTGGGAGGTTATACATGTAGACCAAGGTCCCATCCATGCTAACTGATGGGTGGGGAAGGTAATCATGGGCATCACCTATATCACATGTCTTGGTATTATCTAATCTCATAAGGCTAGAAACTAATCTTTGCTTAAATAATGGCCAACTTAGGTGAAGACACCACATTGTTCTACCACTAACTAAACAAGCAGTTAAACCATGGTGGGTCAATCACCTTAGGCCAAACCCACAGGTGATTTATTTGCATATTAGCACCTCAGCTTCCTTAGAACATAAGCTGGTCAGAGAGAAGGTTACTTTTGACTTTATTGAAGATTTCTTTTGCCCACCCTTCTCCCATGGTGCACGCTGTGGAAGCGTACACGCATAGGTTCCTAGAACCGCATATTATTGACTATTTCTGTTGCCAAAAAAAAGTCAATCATGTTGCAGATACATGCAAAATGAATTCAATGATAATTTAAATTCTGTGGGGTTTGTGGGCATGAACTGCGTGCAAGGATCCTGTGTATTCATTCATGAATTCCAACCCTTGTTTTTGTCTAAGCATTTGATGATGCAGTCAGGAGTTGTCATAACTATGTTTGGTAGTGTTAGACAACGCTCAAAACTGTTTGCAGTGTTAGCAAGCAAACACGAGAGGGAGAGAAGGAAAAATGCTATATGGCATGTTCTCAATTCGGGTCAATATATACAGTTTTACATGTACAAAGAATAGAAAGCGAGGTCCACATATAGAACCCTCAAATCAGTAAGGAGCTGTAAACGGAATCTCCGAACCAAGGCAACACCTAAACATAACAGTTTCTATCAACATGCAGGATGGCACTTGGGTGACTTCACTAGAGTATGGAAATGCAGAGCCAGATCCACTTCGGAACTGTGCGGAGAAGATTGTCGATGAGATGAACGCCAAACATTCTGAAGATGTTCAGAGGTTGTGCAATGTCCATGTGGATACAGAATTCCAGGTTCATTTCCTCTGTTTTCATGTTGGAATGTCTACCATTTCTCACATTGCATCCAAAAAATTATGCTGATGGCTGGAAAAAAATATATTCATAATAGCCATTTTCTGTTTGATCCTTGGCACAGACAAATGCTTCACATGTTGAACCAATCAGTGTGATAATTAAAGACTGAAAATATCCCCCGGAATAAAAAATGATCGAGTGGATTTGTTTTACCCCAATTCTTTTCAGTCTTGAAGAAACAAAGGTCGTCGTATTTGCCTTCATATGCATCAAGATACACAGTTACTAGTAGTGTGATGTATGATTCTTATCAAGTTCTCATCACTCACTAAAAAAAAGAGGGGGGGGGGGGGGGGGGGGGGGGGGGGGGGGGGGGGGGGGGGGGGGGGAGTTGCCCATTTCTATTCACATTTCACTGTCGCAAACATAGATCTTCTTCCAGTTGTTTCTAGGTAATCTTATCACAATTTGCAATGTTAACCTACAGAAGCCATCCCCTTAAAGGATATATGACAGATTCAAGAGCTCTAGGAAACAGATATTGGTGCCCTTGCACAGGAAGTTCGTAATTTCCTGGACCTTTAATCTGTTAAGAACTTAGTTGCTGTGATGGATATATTTTGTGTAATATTCCTAAACGACTAAAATATTTTTCTTAGCACAAAGCAAATGTTTTATGTTTTTCGGAACTTTGTTTTCAGTAGTAGCTTTACTAGAACTGTGTTGTGAAAGCGGATGTTTTAAGTTTTTCGGAACTTTGTTTCAATAGTAGCTTTACTAGAACTATCTGTTGTGACAGGTAATTGATACCAAAATGATATGGGTTGACCGGTTAGGCTTCGATTTGTATCTTTACTCTGAAAAAGAAGTATTTGAGGCTCGAATCCCCTTTCCCAGAGAGGTCACTGACGAAAAGGGTGTGAAATCTACATTCAATTTGATGTCTCATCTTGCATGGGAAGTGGAGAAGAGCTATGCACTTCCTGAGACTGAGAAAGTAAAAGTCTTGAAGAAGGTTAGACAGATTGTGTAACTTGTATCCATGTCAAAGAGAGTAACACTGGAATTTTTCGCCCCGCTTCTGTTGCCGTTTCTAGTGTTCATTCTTTTTATTGTATTCTAATTTGGTCAAGTTTTTTTTTCTTTTTTTCCGGAATGCTTACCTGCATCAATTTGAGATTTAAACCGGTGCCATGTACTGCTTAACATGGTGAGTTGTAAGAGGCCCTTGCATGTGCACTCTTACGTGATGAAAGATTTGGTGGCTAAACAGAGTCATGTCAGACATTTGAACAAGCATTCAAATTACTTGTTTCAATAAACATGTGAACAATTATTCAAATGACTTGTTTAGATGTTCAGGTATTAATATTTATCTATTTTTTTGTGTTTAGACAATGTTAAACTGATCATACAAGATATGAAAATACTCATCTTTTTGCTCTGTCCACTCGTGTTCATGTTCTACGAATTGTAGTTTGACATGACTAGATTGGATTGATTAATCAACTTTTTTTAATCAGGAGCCTCCTGCTGAAATCGGCAAGTCTCGCTGTAAAATGCGCTGTAAGACAAAGCAGTAGCGAATAGATAGAAGGTTATCATGTAACTACGTACACAAGAAAACAAAGAAATGAGATTTTTAAGTGTCAATGTTTATAAATATGTTGAATTTGATATTAGTTCTTGTGACAGGTGTATTTCGATCTTAATCCCCATAAAGTTATATGTAGATTGCTTATTAGTCCCTCCAGTTAAGAACCGTTACGTACATGAAAACATTCTTGGTATATGCCTTTAAAATGCCATCTAACTCAATGGGATAAGGTAAAAGGACACTTTTGCTCTCTTAGAGAGAGAGAGAGAGAGCCAACTCTCCATTCGACACCCCACCCTATGATGTCCATAAAGAGAGAGAGAGGGGGAGAGAGAGAGAGCCAACCCTCCATTCGACACCCCAAACTATGATGTCCATAGAGAGAGAGAGAGAGAGAGAGAGAGAGAGAGAGAGGAATTTTTAACTATTAACCACTCGTTAACCATGGTAAAATTAATATAATGGAATTAAATAATATATATTAAAAGTAAAAAAAATAAGTAAACAGTGATCAATGTCAAAATACGTCAGATATGGGGACTTATTCCAAAATATTTAACTTTACAGGGATTGAGATCCAAAAAACCAAAAATTTAACTTGGTTGGCTAGGCTACCTAAGGAAAAGAGTTTGGGACATGCCTACAAATATTTCTCTTCCACAACTCTCTTACTGACCTTGGTTTCTCTACATTATACTTGTACTCAGCAAGTAAGATATGAGAAAGGAGTGTGTATAAGGCAACTAATAAGCTACTAGTCTTAGTCCCTGTAGGACTGGGTCACCTAACCTATTCTGATCCCAATGGTCCATTCCATTTTTAGTAAAATCAGGTCGCTTAATTTGTCTGATTCTAATTAAATTCGAGACACATCAACCGAACATACGGGTAGAAAGTGTACAAACACCAGCCATCCAGTTTGGCTATTTGCCCACATTGCACAAAGACCACAACCTGCAGAGAGGAGTGGTTCATAAAATTTTGTTGTGCAAGCATGCTGTGCATACAATTCTTGTACAAATAATTTGAATTTTTTGTACAAAAAATTGGAATCCACTGATTGGGCTGAAACCCGACTTGGTTGTTCTCATTTCAAAGCTGATTTGGGTCGGTCCCAAGTGACTGTAACCTGAGCCCAAGGACCCAAGTTCAATCAAAATGCATAATTAAAAAAAACAGAAATACTTGTTGCACCTCTTAAGATACAATAACACTTATGTGAAATGCATCCTCTCCCTCCACATGTCCTCCTATAGTGTCATAATGGCACCTGATGCGCACTGATGTCAGCACCCATGGGCGCTTTAAAAAAAAATAAAAATTACTTTCGTCCTGAATTTTGGAGAACATATATGTACTTTAGAGAACATATACTCCTCAGGACATGTATATGCTTCAAAATTCAGTGTTCTTCATATTGTTCTTCACTTTGGTCATCGTGTCAACGAAGTTATAAAGGCAATATATTTCACACAAATTTTGACGGGCATTTCATGAGTCAGATGGGATTGGTAGAAGTTGGAACCGATCACCCCACCTTGACACTGGTTTTTTGAATGGTCTATCTAATTTCTTTAGTGATGTTTTACGATTGGTAGAGATTGGTGATTTTTTACTCCAACCTCCGATTAGTTTCTCTAAATCACCGATTTCGATACGATTTTAGACGAAGGCATGCCACAAACTCATGTCAATTTCTTAAATTTATCAATTATCATGCAGTGGGGAATGAGATAATATGTGCTTGGAGGCTCACACATCCAACGGCCGTGGTCATCTCATCTCAATTTGACTCTCCCATTTTTTCGTGTAAGGTTGAGTTAAACCACACACTGCCACGACTCTTGGGCACATACATCCAAAGGTACAACTAATTTTGTCACATTTAAGAGTAATTTTAGCTTGTGGTTGAAATTACTTTCATGCTTCTATCTAGTTATTTTGAGAAGATGAAATAAAGTCTCAAAAGTCACTTATGCGGCATCTTTATTATCTTTTGACTTCCAATCAAAAACTCTAAATAGAAGATCTCTTGATTGACAGAGAGATGAAATTATTTAATAAAATTTGAGTTATAATCATTCAAAATTAACTCTGACTGCTGCTGCTCAAAGTTTCCTATGTTAAGAATATTAGTCAAAACTATTTCCAATTAAAAGTTTTGTTAAGCACAGTAAATATCTATTATAGTAATGTAGATTTCCCTTTCAATCTGCATTTTTTGGTTGAGAGAGAGAGAGGAATTAGATGCATTATCAAATGAAGCCTTAGACCCATGGATGCATATCTAGAGTACTTTGAAGGTGGGTCTGCCTCCAAAGATTTTAATCCTAATCCAAACGAAGACCTCGACAAGAAGAGTAGGTCGCAGATTTGGATTTTCCAAATTCAGCTGTAGGAAGTCTCATGAAGATAAATTATATGAGAGAAATACGATTTGACCAAGAGATCATTCTCTCTTCTGTATCTAGTGTTCTCACAATGGTCAATATATTAATGTGCCCTCTGTAGACCCCCTAAATCTTGTTAGGATATGTTAATACTTATGAGACGACCCATGTATCAGCAAGTAATTGACAATAAATATATATTCAAAAATAAACGGATGATCAAAGTCTTCATTTTTTTAATGTGGGTTATATGGTTTTGTATATATGCCCCTATAGAGTATCGTATTTATATGTATATCTCTGATTCCCACATATTGTTGTAGATGCATTAACATCTTCAAAACAGTTGCATTTATATTCCTCCACCAAAATACCGTGAGCTTCAACCACATGTGCCAAAAGATTTCATCAACTCCAATAAATTTAAGGGTGTATACAAAAATTCTCATGAATTTAAGGACATATGAGCAAATATCTAAATTCCTTTTCATATTAGAGTTAACGGCATTTTGATGAGAAGACTATAATCACAATCTTTCTAAGAGGATATCAGAAGTATTTATAAGAATATGTGGAAGTAGAGTATATTTACAAATATGCTAATTTCTAAAAATATATATAAAAATACCCTAACTTACACGTCGCCATGACTCTTGGGCACGTATCTCAAAAGATACGACTAAGAATCGGTCCTCATGGTTACCAAAGAAAGGCTTAAACCTATGAATGCAAATCTAGAAATGCCTAAAGTTGGCCTCCAAGCCGAGGACTCCATCCTAAATCCAAACGAAGACCACTGCAAAGAAAGAGTAGGTCACAATTTTAGACTTCCCAAATTCTATAGCAACTAGTTCAAACGAGTAATACTTGCGGCAATGACAGTGGGTGCTCTACGCACTGTCTTTGCAGTAGATTAAATTTTTGTATTTATTTTTTTTAGGTCGCCTCCGAAGTATCTTAATTGTTCGTAGTTTTTTTATTTGATCGGATGATTAAAAAAAAATTGAAAAATAAAAAATAGAACCCAATGAACAGTAAAAAAAAATATGTACTTTTTTTACTGTTTATTGGGTTAGGTTTTTTATTTTTTTAGGTCGTCCGATCGGATATTAGGGCATCTCAGAGGCGACTTAGAAAAAAAACAATTTTTTTTTTTTAAAACTCACTGCAATGACGGTTGCAGAAAATATCACTTAAAATAGATTGGAGGTGAAATTGGAAACAATAGAGCTGGTGCTAAGATGGATTTCTAGTCTTTTCAAAGTTGATTTTAAAAGAGCTAATCATTCATTCTTTATTTAGTGTTTTCTATGACTTGACCAGAAGGCCACAATCCCTTCTTTATTTGGTGTTCTCTCACAATGGCCAGCTTATTAATGTACGATCTGCGGAGCCCCCAAATCCGGTGAAAGATACGGTGATACTTAGGGAAAGGCCCATGATTTAGCAACTAATGATAATGTCAGGACATCCTTATCTATGAGAGAAATGAAGGATGATCAATGCGAGAGTCAAAATGAAGATAAAGAAGATAATGCAAGGAAGGTCATGCAGATAAACAGTTTGAATGGTCATATTCAAACTCTTTACCTCCTGTTTGATAGGTGAATTGCCTCTTTTAGTATAAGCAATATTGAATTATTTATATTGGAAGAAGTCTCATTTTAATTTGGTAATCCTATTCAAACTATATTCAGAATAAGTCATTCCAAATAAATAAATATAAACTGCGAGAAAATAGGGTCTCCCATATTTTAGATAGAATAAGTAATTTAAGTTTTTTATTTTGAATTATTTTAATTTGGTATGTCTCCCCCCCCCCCAACAGATGCTTGCAATTTGATCTGCCAATGTCCTTCCACAGATTGAAGCTTACTTGACCTCCTCAGTGTTTGTTGTTGTTAAGCTGTCACAAATAGGGAATTATTAGTTAATTATTAGGGTATACGTCAGCTCTATCCTATTTTTCTTTTCGGACAGTAGCACAGTGGCTGGGGGACAATGAGGAGGGAACCTATCTAAGGAGAATTGTGAGTTCGAGTCTCTCAATATTCCGCCGGGTTAGAAACAGAGGAGGGATGTAATCTCCGCACGAAACACCTGCAAAGTCTCGAATTTGGGTACCTCGCCAAATGACGGGAGACGGCGTCCACCGCACTACCAGTATGGGTACACGTCAGCTGTATTCTGATCACCATCCTTGGAATTGTGAGGTAATCTAAAATGAAAGCTGAAGTTATCACAAAACAATGGGCGTCTTGAGTTGCTCTTCTAGTGACTTCTAGAAAATTATTATGAAGATGAGATCATTTATTTGAACCTTTCATATATGATGAGAATGTGAGAAATTAGAAATTGTAGCGACTGATCACTATCACCATTCCATACAGGGCCTGTACCCATTTTTGTAATTGTGAAGAATAGATTCTTTTTGTTTAAATGCAGATATTATCATTCATTCTTTGCATCTTTTGGCAATAGAATAAATGAATGGAATAGAAAATTATCTGATCGTTCATGTTAAAGTACAGTTTGACAATTAGAATATTTGAGGATTGCATATTCCATCAACATCAAATCAAGATCTTCCTTTGAATAAAAGAAGAAAAAAAATCAGATATTCCGTTTTTCTATTAAAATAAATATTTATTCTTATCATCTTTTGTCAAATAAATAATTTATTCATAAAACCATATTCTTCCTCACAATTATTCCGTTGCTAACGATGAACTTAATTTGTCAATATTGTAATGGGTGAGATCTACCTTAAAGTGAAATTAGAACACAGTCCAGAAATGCATTAGGAAAGTGCCAGGGCTCTAATTTGGTTTGTACAACTAATTTCATCAAATCATGTGCGACTTCTCTTTTTCGGTGCTCTGGTGCACTGGCCAGGAAGTGTTATGTACAATATATACAAGTCCAGCCACCCCGGGTCGGTCCCAGGGGCAACGCACGGCTAAAAGGCCCCATCAGGCCCAACGAGGGGCAATACCAGCGGACAAGGTGCCAACCAACTGAAAAAATCATGTGGGCCTTCCCCTCCTTTGAATTGGGGACCTCTGGGCGGGGAACCAGCTGCCAGTGTAGTTGGTTTTCCCTTTGCCTCTCATTTAGGAGGTTTCAAGTTTGATTTTAATTGGAATCTATAAACTCTCCAGCCAAACATCCATTTAGTGCTGTTAGAATCTTTATCTTCTGGTACATGAGATTATTTCTCTAGATAATCAAGCGGACCGGAAATTCTCGCCTAATTAGGCGGAGCTATCCACCAGTTCAAAATTATCTTCAACTCTGGAAGATGCATAGAGTTCCACTCAGATTATAACTTCGATCACTTGTAGATATCCGTTCATACCAGGCCACTGTGCCACCCTTTAAAAGAAAAGAAGTTGTGACAAGATTTAAGGACAGATGATTCACTTTCCTAAGGATGCGTCGGCAATCCAAAATGATATTCCTGAGTTAGGCATTTGGATTCAGGAATGTGAATGTTTATATGTAACAAAGAAAAGATTACAATTTACAGCGTTATTCCTGATAATTAGTTAAAAATATTAGCATGCCACATTTTTTTACTATATCTTATTATTTTGACTGGAGCCACCTATTCATTTGATCGGACAGAGTAATTTCAACATGAATTCTTTGATCCAATGACCGGTTAAATCTTTAATGAATGTGAAAAAAATACGGTAAGAAGTATAATATAATAGCACGAGTGATATTTGTTGTATCACATGAGGTGTAGCTTATCTTTTTTATTTCTTAAAAAATTTTAAGGTTCATCTCCAACATATTTGTACAACTTAATCTTTGATCCGACGATTTTAAAAAAATTAAAATACAAAAATTGAGTCTTGAAAACTGTCTTTTGAGCCGAGCCCAATAAAAAGGAATTCGATTTTTTGTTTTCAGATTTTTGAATCGTCTGATCGGAGATCCGATTGTACGAACGTATCAGACATGATTAGCATGACTTTAAAAACATAAAAAAATAGACTACACCAATGCGGTGCAGCACTACAAACATTTGTCACAACTATTAAACCTCTCATGACATACTGTCTATAATCTATTTTAATAACCTAACAAAACTATTGCTCACTGGCTAACACGTGTGCGACTGAGTAGTGTAGGGTGATCAAGCTCCTCAAGGGGCTGCACTTCAATGTACGGCTCCTACTGTCAGGAGAGAGAAGCTCCAACTTAACCTTTCTTAATAAAGGAATAGATATTACTATCCCAAAAGAAAGAGTAGTGTAGGGTTAGAAAAAATGTGTTTTAAACAGACTCTAAGCAAAGAGAAGTGAGTGATGCATGTAAGAGATACAGAAGGTGAATGTAATTGAACCACTAAGCGAAAGAGTATTGTACCCCCACGTGGCACGATAAAATTTTAGTATTCATGAATTAACAAATGTCTTATCACTTATTTATAGGTTGGATGGTAAAGAATGACTTATCTAGTTAAATAGAGAAGTCTTGGATGCGAAAACTGTTGGGTGCCAAAAAAACACTTCTTCATGCGGCAGTCTGTCATTTTTTTGTCGATAATAATTCTAAACTCAGAATATTCGTCCAACTAGTAAAAGTTGCGTCCGTTTAAATTTATCTTCAAATTAAAAAAGATAGCATTGACTCCAGTAAGATTCGAACTCTTTTCACTTTCGATATGATTATATATACTTAGCCAACTGATAGCAAATCACATCATTTTATCTCCCTCCTTATGAACATTTTAATATGAGTCATATTTGTTGCATCGCAGACTGCACTAAAAAGTTTATTTTTCTATTTTTTTATTATATAATTTTTTTTTAAGATCGAATCCATCATGCTTGATACATTTGTCCAACTTAATCTCTGATCATATTTTTCTCACTATTCAAGCTACATTATTATAGGGTGACGAGGAACCAATGCTCGGATTCCCAACCGGAGACGTGCCCCACCTCCAACTAAGCTGTCAACGGCCGCTGTAGGAGGGGCGTGTGGGGCCCACTCTGGTACGTGGTGGGTGGGATAGGGTAGCCGAAATGGGCGAGAAAGACCGGGGTACGCCTGGTCCGCGTCTTCCCCCCCGTATCTATATATCCCTGCGAAGAAGATGGTGTTGCCGTCTGCCCGCCTGGCCTTGTTGACCCCTGTGTCTGAGAATTCTGCAGCACGCCACGATGAGATCTTCACCGTATCCAGTATCCACCATCTTGGAAGGCAAGAGACACCTGGCGACAGGCAGGGGACAGACCAAGGTCAGAGGTCTTTTCCTCGTGTTTGGGGCAGAGCAGACATCTAATCAACTATATATGTATATATATATATATATATATACACTTGTTTTATGTACGGTAAAATATCAGATTTAAATAAATAAAATTTAATTTTGACAAAAAATAAAAAATCTGTTTTAATAATTTTTCATAAAAAATATAGAAAGAAATATTTTTCTACTGTCATGTGTCTTTATTTTAATTTTGATAGAAAAATAAAAATTATGTCTTAATATTATAGTATAGATGTATACATGAATAAATTTTCTTCTCTGTTAATGGTTCTGACTTTTACTTGCAAATGGTGGCCCTTACCTCTCAACTTGCACATTGCGGCGCCTTTACCGCTCCAAAATTCATGAAGAGACATGCCGGGAACAAGTGGTGGAACATTTGGTTCTAAAATGGTGAAACAAGAGATTTACGGTTGATGATTAATCTTGATGTGTGCTTTGACACTCGATCGTGACGAAAGTTTCTCATTGCGCATGGGTAGTAGTGGACATAAAAATTTTGTTTAATAAAGTCACTCAGATAGTTGATCAGGGAGATCACTCGATTGAGCTGGCATCAATAGATCAATGGAGTTATTTTAATGAATCGAGATTAATGACTAGTTACTCTAATAAATCAAAATGAAAAGATTTTTATAAATTTTACAAAATTCATTGAGGTCACGATACCCCGCTGGCTACATACTAGATTTGTCACTGCACTTGAGCGTTGGGTGAAACGACTATTGCTATTTCTTAAAAGGAACTAAAAAAATTTAATTGTAAAAAATTCTTTCTTCACACTGTTGCTCGAACGGTGCATTAGGAGGATCTCATTAAAGAAAAAGCAGCTCGGCATGCCCTATGGCATCTACATTTACAGCTGATCACAGCTGGTCTCTGGATCTCATCAGGTGGCTGGTCTTTAATATGAACAAGAACTTAGGTTCCTGAAGACGAAATGTTGGAGGCAGTTAAATCCAACTTTTTCAAAGGTCGTCGGAATGTATGAAATGCTGCGGAACCTGTGGGCGCTGCGACTGTTCAAATAAGCAATCCAACAGTTTCCTAAAATTGCACAAGGCATCCTCGTGTCCTTTTTTTTATTTTTTTTATCTGACCAAGATAAGGGATGTCGTGGTATGGAACATTACTTGTACGGGAACAAATCTATTTAGTTTGGTAACTTTTAATCTTAGCTCCGCTTGAAGTATAATAGCATGGGAGGCCATAGCTATATAGTAGCACTCTCACTCTCTCTCACTCTCTCTCTCTCTCTCCTCTTCTATATATGACAAAGGCTGTAATAAGATTTAAAGGGGCATTTAACTTATATGTTCACTATTATTATATTCTTAAGTGATTTTTATGAGTAATCCTTGCTACACTGCATGCCGTAGTGTGTTACATTGAGAATGTCTTTTATTGAAGTGTCTGATTAAAAATTTGAAAGTATATTTGAAGAGTTTGGATCGACTTCGACTCGATTGTGTATTTTGTCTTTTTTTAAATCATTTAAAAAATACCTCGATTTATGCATAAAAGAAATTTTTTTCTGTAAGCAAAATGTTAAATAGTCAGGTTGGAGCCAACTACAATTCTCTAAATGTATTCTCAAATTTTTAATCAAACATTCTAAAAATATTCAGAAAACTCGAGAAAAAAAACAGTACGCACTGCAACAGTGGTGCCAAAGACAACCGACAGTGCTGCTAGCATTGCTCGAGTTTTATATGTCATCCTTATAAAGACACCTGCGCGCGTCACCCTTCTATTGGGCAAGATCACGTGATTTGACGGTGCTGCGTTCTCCTATTGGGTGGTCAGTTTCCTAGATCTTTGAGGGTTGATTAATACTAGATTTCGGTCGTCATCTTTATATAATTTCTTTCAATTTCAATTGAACTTTCTAACTTGGAACTCAAGATATTAGAAAAAAATATATTCTTTAAAAATAGTTTGACTTACTTAACTATTTAAGGTCATTTATAATCAGCTTGTTTTAATAAATTTTATGCAAATGGTAGTCGATAGGCCGATTATTTGGCCGATCGTTAGTTCATAATATCAGTTAATGTATAGTCATTTCAAATCGGAATATATAGCAGATTGGTTAAAGGATATAAATTTTTTCTAACCGAATACATATGATACATTAAGATCTAATTATCAATCAGTTATAAATTTGCAAGACAATTAATGAATGTTATTTTTAAATAAGCAAATTAACCGACACCATCGTAAATCTATTTGAGATCAGCACCAAATCTACTCGATTTGCAACCTTATCTCCAATTCCCCCTTATCTAAAGAGAGTACCTCATGCACGCAGTCTCCATGCCAGGGTATGTTGCATGCCACTACCTGGTCAACACCAACCCAACTTAATCGTACCCATTAATTTTATAAGGATCACTTTAAGACGCGGTGGGTCGTGAAGGTTTTTTTATATATCATTACGTCGTTAAGTGCTCCATTAGCTCTATCCTGATCCGAACTAATCCGGACGGATCCTGCCGGGGCCACCACCCGATTACCCCCGTGCACGCCCGTAGTTAACAAAATTTACATGGGCCCACAGCCGTTTTCTTTGGCTTTCAGGACAAGACCAAGCCTTATTAGTTCTTGGCTTTTAGGACAAAAGCAAGAGTACTTAGCTCTTAGGTGTCCGAGTCTGGCGTTAAGTATAAAAGGATATGCCGAAAGCTCTACAAGACATAGGAAATTTTCTTGTTAGAAGATCTAAGCACATTCAGAGAATAATCCTGAAAACTTATCCTAGATTTGCGTGCGCTACACTAGTTTTATCCGTTCATAGGATCATTCTTTAAAACTCTCTCAAACTTGGAGAAAGAGTAGAGAAAGCATTAGATAAGATGGGAGCATTTCCCTCTGTTTTGTTCCCTTGACAGGTCTCCCACTTGTTCGTTTCGTAATCCCCTTTCTATGCCGCTTTCCTATCAGCTAGTTCTTAACCTTATCCTCGTTTAGCCTAACCTTTGGTTGGACGTCTTAACTTCGTTTCTTACGATGAGGACATCCGAGCTCCTCTCAGGGACCACTACTAGCGGCACAAACCCTAAAATGCTATGGATGCAGACTCCAAATCTTTTGATTCAAATTAAGTTTATTACAAATTAAATATCTTTATTAATATTAATAATATTAATTCAAGCATGTGAAGATACCGAAAATACATTTCGCATGTGGATTTTGGATTGTTCAAAATTTTGTCAAATACTAAAGTATGCATGTTTTACACTATCAATTTTATTGTTTAAAATTTTAAATACTCAATTGCAGTTTGGTTCGAGAAATTATAATAGTTATTCTATTTTTTGATAACTTCTCTTTTTTAAAATTAATATATCAATTTTTTATTAACTTTTTAATTTCTTTTCTCATTCAATATTACAAATATATGAAATGATCTTAAATTTTTATTCATTATAAAAAACTAACTAAGTATTGAACATATAATATTATACAATTAATTTATTCATTACTTTATACATAATATAACATTAATTTTAATTTTCATACACTTAAATTTAAACTTTCGCCGTGCACTGCATGGAATTGCAACTAGTATCTACATGAAATCTAGTTGCCGACTAATGTCGGCTAGGTGGGATAAGATAGTTGAGTTGTATTATGTTAAATTAAGTTTAAGATGATAATCTATCTTAATCATATCTCACTTTAATGTATAATAAGTTGAAGGGTGCGGGGGTTACCTTGGTCGGCAACATCCGACGTGTCAGCACCTCACAGGCGACTCAGGCTCCCCGCACCCTAGGTTAATAGATAGCTTAGCTTATGGTGGGGGGGTTGCAATTTGTTTAAGGCTCCAGTTTGTGGGTCCCGCGGGGTCTCAATAATCTTATCCGACACTCCACTGGTGCGTTGAAGAGATAAGAGGGGGGGGGGGGGTGGTTTGCACCTTGTGATGATTTGGCAGGCACAAGAGAAGGATTTCAAAATCGAATCCTCTTGTTATTATCCGCCAACCGTCACCTCCATCTCCCACCCGAACTCCGGTTTCCTTTGTCCCCGTCGAGCGGGCAAAAAGTGCCGGTCGTTCGTTGGGACGCTCCGATTTGAAATTTGAAAGTGCTGAAGACCATGACATGAAGCCTAAAATATCTTTCCCTGCAAGCTCATTTATGAATGAGATATACATGACACATTTATAAATTATAGATAATTGGCATAGTATCTTTTGAATCTATCGCATTCTCTCGTCATTTATTACAAGAGTTAATTTCATAATTAAATTGTGTTTCATCATTCTTATCTCTACCATCGTGTGTTATTTGTTTATCTTAGCTTGTTAGGAAGAAGAAATTTCATAGTTTATTGTATTTAATGATAGGGTATATGTATATATTTATACACTCTTAGAATCTTGAATATCTTTATAAGCTTACCAAATCTTTTGGTTGCCTTTGAGGTTCACATGATGTAAGAATTAACTGTAATCAAAATACTGCTATTTATTATGGAGATGACATCTCATCGATCATATCTTGATTAAAAGAAAGAGATTTAGAAGATCTTATTTTCTTATTTTGAAGAGATAATTAGAATATAAAATAAAATCAATTAATAAAATATAAAATACTTGAATATGTATGTGATTATTCCTTGTAAATACTACTTCAGTCGGTTGTGTATAGAGACTACTCAAGATTAATTCTTTACAAGTAGACTTTGACACGGTAAGATTTCTTTGAAAAAAATATATTATAATTTAGAATTTTAAAACTTGGACTATAGGTGGGAGAAGGGCGACGTGTAAGCGGGCCCCACTCTATCGGTTCCGGATAAACATCCGGCCGATGCGGTCAAACGTGCCAACCCCGCCATCGCGGTAACGATGCCCCGCTGATGCCGCTCCCCACGTCACGTCCTGACGGTGGCGTGCACCTCCGGTCCTCCACCATGCCCACCGGTCCAACCCGACCCCACGCGCCGGTTCGGACCAGTCCGTACCGCGCCGAGCCGCGTGGTCAAACGACGTCGCCCCTCCGCGTTCGCGCTCTTGCCACGTTTTCACGTGTTTCCCCGTTTGGGGAAGGCGACCGCACCCTTCCGGCTGCTTGGGGAGTTAACTCGTGGGTCCCACTAGATCACGGTCCTGGCCTACAGAGATTGGGCACGTGGCGGGAACGACACGCGGCCAAATTTCAATCTCGCCGTCAGGGGTCACTATGGTAACTGGCACTTTCTTGGTCCGGAGAGGATCCTGGCCCACTTCTTCACTTTTAGTATGCTAAAATTAAGTAGTTTAGTGCATGGGTAATACTTGGCATTGCAATCTAACGTGGATTGCAATATATGGCACAGCAGTCGTCCGATTAGATAGTTGTTGTACAGTCCATTTACATTAAGGGGGAGCCGTTTGAAGGTGTTATTATTTTTATTTTTTTGTTGAATTTTTTAAACTTTTTAGAACATTTGATCAAAAATTTGACAGTACATTCGAGTTGCTCGAGTCAATCCCGATCTAAATGTATATTTTATATATACATATATATATTTTAAAAAAATATTTTTTTTTTGAAAAAAATATACATTCAAATCGAGACTGATCCGAACAACTTGGACATGTCTTCAGATTTTTACTCGTACGTTCTAAAAAACTTTTAAAAATCCAAAAAAGAAAAGAAAACGAAAAATACCTCCCAACCGGCCTCCTTAATTTAGACGAACTGCGCAGCAACAGCTTTATGCCATACAATTTACATTGGATTGTAATGTATATGGAGATCTTTTTTGGAGGTTGGATTAAGTAAAGAAGATCTATAATTAACTCAAGAATCAAAATTTAATTAACAAAAATTTGATTAAAGTTACCGAAAACGAATTTTATTAACCCCTTTTCCGATGGCAAAAGGAGGCAAGAAGGTAATCGGCCAGAGGCAGTTCCGTGATTAATGGCGAACGGAAACCCACAAGCTCCAAACACTTGGCCGATCCACTGGACCGGGCCGTTGGGTTGGGCGGCAGAAGGAGTGGGCCCCGCCCACCTCCTCCTCTCTCCGGTTGGTCCATGTATACCCTTCTGGTAACACCTCTCCTGTGTTCTGTCCAATTAGTCCTCCTTTCGTGGGAAGCACACCACATACTCGGTGGGGCCAATATCGTAATAATCTTACGCTCTCCTCACCGGTTCTGCGGCTTCTGCCTTATCCCGTGCACCCTCTCTCTCTCTTCTTATCACCCTTTCCCCGCGGCTCGCTCTTCTTTCCTTCTTCCTCTGTCAAAACAGAGCAAGAAGCAAAAAAGAAAACCCCCGATGAGCCCCTTTCTTTCTTCCTTCTCCATCGTCGTCCTTTGCAACAACCATCGATAGCAGAAACCCTAACCCTAGCGCTCGCTCCGACCACCTCCTTTGCTCTCCTTCTCCTCTTCCAGCCGCCGTAAGAATGCCATCGCTCTCCTGCGCCAACCTGCTGGACCTGGTTACGCCGGCGGCGGACCTTCCCTCCCCGACGATGCCCCTCACCCCGCGCCTCCCCCGCCTCATGGACCTCCCCGGCATCATCTCCGACGGTGACTGCGACCCCCCCGCCCCCCGCCAGCGCCGCATCGTCGTCACCAACCAGCTCCCCCTCCGGGCCCGCCGCGACCCCTCCAGCCGCCGCTGGCGCTTCTCCTGGGACCCCGACGCCATCTCACTCCAGCTTCACGCCGGGTTTCCGCCGGAGGCCGAGGTTCTCCACGTTGGCACGCTCCGCCTGACGGCCGACGACGACGGGGACGCCGCCGTCGAGGCCTCCGAGCAGGACGAGATCGCCCAGCGCCTCTACGACGAGTTCCGGTGTTTGCCCGTCTTCCTTCCCGCGGAGGTCCACGCCCGGTTCTACCACGGCTTCTGCAAGCACTACCTCTGGCCGCTGTTCCACTACATGCTCCCGCTGTCCCCCGCCGTCCGCGGCGGCGTCCGCTTCGACCGTGGCCTCTGGCAGGCCTACGTCTCCGCCAACAAGGCCTTCGCCGACCGGGTGACGGAGGTCCTCAACCCCGACGGCGACTACGTATGGGTCCACGACTACCACCTCATGGCCCTCCCCACCTTCCTCCGGCGGCGCTCCCACCGCGTCCGCCTTGGCTTCTTCCTCCACTCTCCCTTCCCCTCCTCGGAGATCTACCGCACCCTGCCCGTCCGGGACGAGATCCTCCGGGGTCTCCTCAACGCCGACCTCGTCGGCTTCCAAACCTTCGACTACGCCCGCCACTTCCTCTCCTGCTGCAGCCGGATGCTGGGGATCGACTACGAGTCCAAGAGGGGCTACATCGGGCTGGAGTACTATGGCCGCACCGTCGGAATCAAGATGCTCCCCGTCGGCGTCGACATGGGCCAGCTGGAGCGGGCGATGCGGTCGCCGGAGGCGGCGGAGAAGACGGCCGAGCTAATGCGCCGGTTCCACGGCCGCACGGTGCTGCTGGGGATCGACGACATGGATCTCTTCAAGGGCATTAGCCTGAAGCTGCTCGCCATGGGGCAGTTCCTCGAGGAGCACCCGGAATGGCGCGGCCGCGCCGTCCTGGTCCAGATCACGAACCCGGCGAGGAGCAAGGGGGAGGACGTGCGGGAGGTGCAGGAGGAGGTGCACACGGTGGCGAGGCAGATCAACGATCGCTTCGGCGCGCCGGGCTACGACCCCGTCGTGCTCATCGACGGCCCGGTGCCGACGTCCGAGAAGGTCGCCTACTACGCCGTCGCTGAATGCTGCGTGGTGAACGCCGTGAGGGACGGCATGAACCTGGTGCCCTACAAATACACCGTGTGCCGGGAGGGGAACCCAGCGCTGGAGGGCTCACCCAAAAAGAGCGTGATCGTGGTGTCAGAGTTCGTCGGCTGCTCGCCATCGCTCAGCGGCGCCATCAGGGTGAACCCATGGAATGTGGATGCGGTGGTCGACGCCATGAATGTGGCCATCAAGATGCCCGAAGCGGAGAAGCAGATGAGGCACGGCAAGCACTTCAAGTATGTCAGCTCGCACGATGTGGCCTACTGGGCGAGAAGCTTCGACCAGGACCTGCAGAGGGCCTGCGTGGATCACTTCCTCAAGAGGTGTTGGGGGATTGGGTTCGGACTGGGCTTCAGGGTTGTGGCGCTTGGCCCCAATTTCAGGAAGCTTTCCGTCGAACACATTGTGTCCGCCTACAGGAGGACGAGCAGCAGGTTGATACTGCTGGATTACGACGGCACCATGATGCCGCAGGCTTCGGTGAACAAGAGCCCTAGCGACGAGGTCATCTCGGTGCTCACCACTCTGTGTGGCGACCCTAAAAATGTCGTCTTTGTAGTTAGCGGCAGGGAGAAGGATTCCTTGAGCAAGTGGTTTCGCCCTGTTGAGAAGATGGGGATCTCTGCAGAGCATGGCTACTTCACTAGGTATGTTTGTTCTTTCTGTCTTCCCATGGCATTTTTATTCTATACATAAAACATGTGTTATAACTGCGTAGTTTCAGTAAATCAGACCTTTAAAAAATTAAAAATTGGGTAGTGATTCAGGGGTTGTTGGGTGTGCTGTAAAATATTGTACAATAAGGACGCACTTTCAAATCACTAATTTTGGAACCAACAAAAATAACTCTTGATTTTAAAACCTCTGTTTTTTTTTTTTTTTCGGTGGTTTCGAATTGAAAATCCAAATCAGCTAAAAGCAGGATTATATGTGTCAACTGATTTTGGAATACGAAATTTATGACATCCCCAAACATACAAAAAACAACTTAAAATAATTTACATCAATTTAAACATAAAAAAATATTATTTTTACAGCATTTTACGCCTTTTACACCAAAGGACTCCTTACTGAGATTTATTGGAAGTTCGGACGATGAAAAAAATAGATGGTATTAGAATTCCAAAAGACCTCAGATACATGAATATGGAGCTATAGCAAATAGCATGTCTTCAGAAAGTATGTAACTGCTATATTATTTATCTTTAGTCATGTTAGAATCTACATGGTGACAAATGATCTAGCAATTTCCGGAGTCGTGAAAGGATGTATGTTGAAGCAATTCCATGTGTATAGGTAAATATGTTCATGCTGATAAAGTGTTCCTGTTGTATTATCCAATATCTTCCCTTGTGTGCTTGAAAGCGAAATTGATGTTAAGACATCACAATTTTTATGCCAAGTTTGTGTAGCAATGAACTGCGCAGCATGTGAAGGTGTTAATATCCTTGTCAGTGTGCCACTTCAGCTCTACTTTAGACTTGCACAGGTGCAGTGGTTTTGGAGTGCTGGAGTGTGTTTCTTGTAGTAGTCAGATTAGTAGCTTTGTCTGTTAATGGAATTCGAAATTGATGAAGTCTGGAACATGTTCAAGCAGGTGGTCCAGGGATGATCCATGGGAGAAGTGCTCGTTATCCGTGGACTTCGGTTGGAAAGAGATGGCAGAACCTGTTATGAAACTTTACACTGAGACCACCGACGGTTCATATATTGAGCACAAAGAAAGTGCGTTGGTTTGGCACCATCAAGATGCTGATCCAGATTTTGGGTCGAGCCAGGCGAAAGAACTTCTTGATCACCTTGAGAATGTGCTTGCAAACGAACCGGTCGTTGTGAAAAGGGGCCAGCACATAGTGGAAGTGAAGCCACAGGTATGAACAGTTTCCTTGCGTATCTTTTCCTATCTATTGCGTAGACATAAATAAGAATGTTTGCATCTTTCTACGTCTGTGGACGTAAATTGGATACCAAATGAGAAGAGCATACTTGCCTAATTGGTCATATTGTCAATGTTAGTGGTTTTGCTTCATCAACACCAGCCCACATTCTCTTCAAATAATTGCTGGCATTTGGAGAAAATTCTACTTTTCTGCTTCAAGCATGAAGAATGATTAATTATATTACTGGCTTTGGTTGACATATCTGCACAGCACTAGGATCTTTTGGAAATTACCTTTCTTGCATCCTTAGTTTCCTTGCTGGGTTACAGAACACTCTCTTGGCTACTAACCCGTATTGACGACCGCACTGCATTTAGAGCGGATTCTGATTTCAATTAACTACTCCAAAAAGAGTCTAGCTAAAATGTAATCCTGGAGGTTTTGGTGGGCCTCTGCATCAACCACTACCTTCCCTTGGACTTTACGTTTTCTAGCATTATTAGATTCTTTGTTAGGTATTCCAAATCCGCCACTCTCTTGGCTAGTGGCCACTGTGATGACCACATTCTCTCCAAAAAACTTGTTGCATTGAAGAAGACTCTGATTTCCATTAACTGCTGAGCCATGGGATTTGAAATGCGTGATTAGCCTGATGTCTGACGGCTTTCTGTAATAATGTGCAGGGCATAAGCAAGGGGATGGTGGTGGAAGGGCTCATCTCAAAACTGTCAGGCAGAGGAAAACCAGTCGACTTTGTTTTGTGCGTTGGAGACGACCGATCTGATGAGGACATGTTTGAGAGCATCATGAGTTCTGTGAACAATCCAGAGTTGCCAGCCACTGCCGAAGTTTTTGCTTGCACGGTTGGCCAGAAACCAAGCAAAGCAAAGTACTACCTTGATGATCCAACCGACGTTATAAAGATGCTTAAAGGCTTAGCATCTGCATCCATCCGGACACCCAAGCCTGCAAGTCGTCAGGTCTCATTTGAAAGATAACTAAGGGTAGATGGCAGAGGATTCGCATCAAGATTGGGTTCATTAGCTTCATTACATCAACGTGGTTGCCAAGATGATGGGTATTTAGGGCTTGCAGACTATTTGCTCTTTCTTTCATCAGCTGAGAGAAGAGCCACTTTGAACACTTCACAGACCTAGAACAGATTCAGCTGGAGGGAGGGTTTGTATACATTTCAGAAAGTCTTGGACAAAGCGTAATATGCACACAGGGTGGGTCATTTTTGCAGACCCAAAGCGTTGGAAAGGTGGAAATCAGTATGCAAGTCTAGAATCTCTCCCCCCTGGTGTACATAAAATGTCATTACAATTTCTCTAAGTATAGAAATAATCCAGTTCATAGGTGATTCTTTTCTTCTTTTTCAGACATCTGCATTCCTTCTTATTTTCTGACAGGTTGTTCATTTCATTGAGTTTTGCTTTTTGGTATAATTTGCACTCTGCGTCAAAGTTCACATCTTGGCTGATCCCATGGTGAATGTCAGGTGGGACTAGTTTGTTTCCTAATAAATTATTGCAGAGGTTGGAATGCAGCAGCACGTCTGAGGCTGACGAGGCCATTTGAAAATTCCCGTCCACGGTGGTTCTGTAGTTTACTAGATAAACAAACTTGAGAAATGTTTGTTCCACCGCCAGTGCACTCGTGGTGCTGCCGTCTGATCTAAGCCAGCAAGCGGTATAATAAATATAAAGATCAGACGGTTAAAAGATTCAAAAGAAAAAAAATAGGATCGGGTACTCGCGTGATTCAATGGCCGCACGATCTATGCCGTCGGATCACGCGAGTGCACGATATATCATCCGACGCGGTACTAAGCAAAAATTCAAAAGAGAAAAAAAAACAGGAATGGATACTCGATCCATGCTGTCGGATCACGCGAGGCGTGCTGTGAAGCAAATATTTCTCAACAAACTTTATATATAGTTCAGATGGTCATCTTTATCACCAAAGTTTCTGGAAGGTTCGGATAAATTCTACTTTACTAGGTTAATCTTTCTCGGCCACTAAGGAGCCTGGTCCATGGCTGATGGGGCTGCAAGCAGATAGCGCATACAGAATGTTATCTTCTTAGGTGTCGTTTTGTTTGACATAGCACACTTTAAAATATAATAAAATAAGATTTTACTTTTTGTCACCTACAGAGTTTCAATATAACAAAAAAATGTTTAATCTAATTATTTTCTTAGAAGCCCTGACAATCTTGAGTGTTAGATAAGCTTCGTATCACAAGAATTAGGTTAAATTCAACCTATGATAAAACATTACCCTTTTACTCTTAGCAAACCATGAATCCCAATCCCACCACTCTCTCCGAGTTTGTGTCATTGGCCATCATCCTCACGATCGCCGAAGAGGTTGTCCCGGGGGGGGGGGAGGACGAGAACCTCCCTGCTGCCACTCTCCCCTTGCTCCTGTCCTCCGTGGGATTGAAGTGTCCTGAACTTCTACTTCAAATGTGTATTAAGTAACCATTTGGGTGTTTTGGTAAACATACAAAAATGGTGGAGGCTTATGGGAGAATAGTTAGATTAAGGAGGCTTTTTTGTAATATTGAAAGTTTATCAGGCCTAGAAAGCAAAATTTTCAATAAAATATTGTATGTGTGAGATATAAAATGTGACATTTCAAGCCAAATAACTCTTAAAAGTAAATATCAACGTTCGTAGAAGTTGCATGATACATGCCAAAACTTAGTTGAGACGACTCTATTGGCATAAGTTGGTGCTACTAAGAGCACGTTTAAAAGGGAGAGACTGTGGAGATCATGCTTCCCTCGCTGGGAAGTTAAGGTATCGTGTCTCCCATCACCCCACAACAAAGAAAACGTTGCTTTCGTATATGTTCCTGAACTTCCTCTGTCATGTCTCAAAGGATAGTTGATTTAACGTGGCACCTCACATTCTTTTCAGATCAGATGACGGATGATACTGAAGTTAAGTTTGCAAATATTTTTTAAATTTTCGATCTACATCTTCAAATCAAATGACGGAACGAAAATATGAGGATCATATCAAGTTGACAGAGATGGTTGTACTCCTGCACAGAGGGAGACTGAGCCGCAATTTTGATGCCTCCTTTACATCTCTTATCTTGGTCTCATTTTTCTTGTTTGGTGTGTAAGAAAGGGGCATGAATTTTATGCGACCATTGTAGGTCTCGTCCTCCCAAATAAGAGAGGGGAATATTACCTCTTTCTCTTGCTCGGTAGAATAGATTTGGTTTACAATTGGTGTACTTTCTCTAGCCCACTTTCATATTTGGTTTATTTTTAAAGGAGGATTATGTTGTCACTTGTGATAAAATAAGAACAGCGTCACCTATTCTAAAGTCATACCATAATTAGATGGCTCAGGGACAAACTTGAATGGTCTCCAAGTCTACAACTTTTCCCTTTCCAAGCGAAGAATATGAGCCGTCTAATCATTGTCGTACAACTACAGAAAAAAGGGGAGATCTCACCTCAACATGATCCAAGCCACTGGATTGTGTCCGAGAAAGATCCAGTGGCTGCATTCACATGGTGAATATTGCAAGTATTACTCTACATTATGGACCTACTTTTGGAGATGCAAATTAGGCAGTTGGGTTGGATAGCAATTCATGTGGGTTGACCTACATTTAAGGTGAGCTAAACTCAAATTCAAACTTACCTAAGTTAAATCCTGTAATATCTGATAGATTTCTAATTAATAATAATAATAGTAATAATATATAGTATAATTGAGTATAATTCAGCTATATAGATTAGTCCATTAACTTAAATTCATAGGTGGGCTTTTCTTTAAGCTAGTGAGATTTCTTGGTTCGAATGCCCAGGATAATAGTTCAGTAAATTCACCATAACTTGTAGTTAAAAAAAAAAAATCGGATTTGGATGTGATTAGTACCTTTGGACAAAGAATTCGAAGACCTACAATTTTGTAGAAGATTATTTTTACTAATTCTGCCATTTAGTAGGCCTAAAAATCGAATTAACAGGCTTGGCAAGGGGAGTAGATGAAAGGAGTCTGATTTCAAGTAAGATTTTCATTGGTTCTTGAAGAGCAAGATTAAGTCTATCCCAAAGGGGGTTTGTAGAGGCCAACTAAGGTTAGAACTTGAGATTAAGACTATTTGTAGATGCTTGAGTGTGTGGTTAAATCCTAGGGGGCGCACTACTTGGAGAAATGTGAGTTTTTGTTTGTGTTTTTGATGAAAGAGAGAAAGACATGACTTCTTCTTGAATAAGATTCATGTTTGATTGATTTCTTTGCTTTCTAGGAGCTGTGAAGGTCGAGGGAGATCCATTGGAAGGCTAAGTACATGAGGAGATTCGAGTTTCTTTGGTGGAATTCGTGTTTGAGGAAGAGGTAGGCGATGATTACCCTCCTACATGGATATTTTAGATATATAGAAAAACCTTATAATTTTTAAGATTTCAAAAGTTAATCTTGTATGAAAATCTTTGAAATTTCATGTGAAATCAATTATTTTTCAAGTGGAATTCATGGATCTTTAATTTGAGTTTTCTGCTGTGTTCTGTGTATGTCGGCTTACTACTGATCTGGATGTTTCTCAAATTTTCAATCTCAAGTTCAGATGCTTATATCTCTTCCTCTCTTGTTAAAATACTTTGAAATTTTGAAAATTGTTCCCCTACATGTCTAGTTAATGTCTGTAAATTTTGGTACATTTTGGACATTGTTTAATATTTATTTCATTATTTAATTCGGACATGTCGCACTGTGAACTCTATAACTTAAAACCAGATTTGAACTTTGAGTTTAAATTTGGGTCAAATGGGCTCAGAAAATTGTGAAACTTTGCAGACATGGTCAATATGATGTTTTTACCATTTTAGTCAATTTTTTATAACTTATGAATCTATTTGATATTTATTTAAGTAAATAGTGTGTTTCAGCTTTAAAAATAGGGTTTCACGTTAGATAATTTTGAAAATAATTGTAAAAATTCTGTAAAATTCTCAGAACACTTAAAATATCATATTTGACTTATTAGTACCTGTTTCATAGAAAAAATTATAGGAATGATATGTTGTGCTCTAAATATGTCTCTTTTTATTCAAATATTATTACTTTAGGCAAATTGTATAATTAGCTTTGTGGATATTTGAATTTTCAGTACTATAATGAATTTTAATTATTAGAATTAATGTGCCATTAAGTTGAATAATGCGTGATATGGACACTGCCATCTTAAAGAGATTATGTGGTTCGATTCAAATGTAAGCATTCTTTTGGATAGGGTATTATGTGGATCCAAGGGCAATAGGTAAAAATCCATGAAATCAACTTCAGTATAGTGTAGCAATGGGACATGTGTGATCTTTGATTCTGTGATAGCTAAGACTTGGTATTATTACCTAAGTACTTGGTATATAGGTATGTGTGGCCTCTTATTTGTGGTTAGAATGCTTACCCATTTAATATGTGAAATATGATAATCTTGGTACATAATAAGTTCAATTTGGATATCTTTTAAGTCATTTAAAATATGTTTTAGTCTTGTATAATTCTCTCCTATATGAAATTGGAAGCATTTAACCTGATTACATGCTACGAGTCATGAGTATAAGGCATATGCTACATGATATGAGCCTCCCTATGTGTTGGAGGATTTGTATGATATGTTCATTGGTAGTTGTTCATTTTTCGAGTAATTTAAGGAAATTTAATATATGCGATAAGTTATATGTGCTATCATGTTTCGTATTTATATCGTCTCTGAATTTCGCCAAAAGTCGGATATAATTACATACGGGATTTGAGGGTATTACAGAATATGGTATCAAAGTAATTTTGAGGGTTTTGAGTCTTACACCATCAGATATGTTAGACCGAGATTGTCGATTGATGGATTTGGGATCGTAGGTTGAGTATCAGTCATAGGATAACTAGGTTTTGATTTGAGATAGAATTAGAAGTGATGATTTGGTGGATCTGAGAGCTTATTTGGGATATCTTAGATTCTTAGGATATGTCGAGATGTGGTCATCCTACTATAGTCCCTATTGTTTAGCCTCCGTCTTTAGAAGGCACTCTAGTGTAGGGAGGTTCTTCTCCGTTCAAGGCTAAGGTGTAAACAACACACCACTGGCCAACATGGATTTTGGTGGTTTTATGTAGACTTTTCAGGCGCTCATGCAGGCACTTCAAACTCAGGCTCAGCCCCATAGGCCTAAGGTAACCCCAATGATGGAGTAGTTCAGCAAGTTGTGTCATCTTTCTTTTAAGGGGGAGAGTTGGTATGAGGTCTGAGGCTTGGCTTAACGAGATAGAGAAGATGTTAGTTGTAATTCATTGTCCAGAGGAAGAGAAGCTCAGTCTAGCAACCTTCATGCTGCAAGAGAGAGCTCATATTTGGTAGAAATATATGAAAATGATTGTATTTGCTGATCATGCTGTTATTATTTGGGCGGAGTTTCTTGAGGTCTTTTGTGAGAAGTATTTTTCTGATCATATTCAAGACAAAAAGGAGATGAAATTCAAGCTAAGACAAGAATGATTATGGAATCATTAAATGGGGCAATAGGGGTTTAATATGGGAAAGGAGGGAAATGGGCTCAACCCATTAGGCTGAGCCAAGGCTCGGGCCCTACTGAGTCCTGGCTCGGACTAGGCACCCAACTATTGGGCGCCTGGACTCGGGCCCGGTCCAGAAGGGATTCGGCCGGTCCAACCCGGCCAGACTGGACAGGACCAAGGCGCAGGCGGCCCGCCTAGTTTGCCCCCTTCCCCTCTGAAACCCTAGCTCTAGCCGCAAAAGACCCCATGCAAGGGCGGCTGTAGCAGGGGCCCCGGGGGCTCCCCCTCCAGCGGCCGGTTGCTCGGGCACGCAAGTGAGGCCTAAAAACTCCATGGCCGAGCCCCTTCTTTCCTTCTTTTAAAGCTTCCAACCATGGAGGAAGAAGAAGGTGGGGCGGGTGGCTGCCGCCAGCTCGCTGTCTTTGGCGCCGGCCGCAAGCCTAGGGAGGACCGGCGACCCTTCCCAGAGGATCCGGGGTCTCAGCCCTCATCCCCAACAATAAGGAAGCCCGTACGAAGCCGCCATGAACGTCGGTTCTTCGTCCAACGAAAAATGCAAATAAATCCCAGAAAAATCCAAAAATTGTAGAATTAAAATTATTCTAACAATTTGTGTTCATTGCATGAACATAGTTCTACCATTGTAATCGGATTATATGCATAGAATATTACAAGAAAAGTTAATTCAGAAACCGCAATGGACAAGAAACAGTGGAACCTGACTCTGATACCACTATAAGGTTCTCTAGTTTCTCGGGATCGGAAACCTAGCGGAAATAAAAAAATAAAATCTGCGATGCTTGTCCGTTTCGAATAAACTAAAACCGAAAAGAAACGGTGATCGAATAATCACCTCGCGCATATTCAAATCCGCGTCCGAACGGTTTCGTCAGTGTGACACCGCCAGCCGTACAAACGTCCAGCCTCTAGCGAAGTCATGCGATCCTCATCACGGTGGATTTCCTCACATTCCTCGTTCCTCGCAGCCTACGAGTGATTTGTCGTTCGCCTAATGACCGCCGCAATGCGCAGTTAATTTCCGGTTGAACGGGAGTTGGAGAAGATGACAGAGCTGTCTCCAGAGAAGGGAGAGAGATGGGGTGCCAGAGAGAGAGAGGGAGAGAGGAGGGGTGGCTAGGGTTGAGTAGCATTCTGGCCTGCTCAGTCCGTTCTTTATATTTTATATTAACCGCGTGCTTTTTCATAAAAACTCCCAATATAATATAAAATTCATTTTTAATCTATCGCCTTGAGAATCTTTTGCCTGTGACCCTCTAGGTTCAATTACCAATCCGGTTAATGGCCCAACAAGCCCAATGACTTATCACTGACTCAATTAATCAATTAATAATTCATATTAATTAATTAATCAACCGAATTAATGTCGTACATTAAATTTGGTTGGGCCTCCAATCATGTTGGATGCCAAGCAACATTACGTGAATCCGGAAGGTATTAGGGTTAAACAACTTACTCTTGAAACCTTTCCGCCGACAGTTATTGTGTGGATATAATCTTTCATACGTACAATGCTCTCGAGTCAACTCAGGGTATGGTGTACCGTCAAACCATAACTGGTCGACTCACTTGGATCGGATGCAGTCGTATAATATCGGAAAACTCATTTCTCGATATTATCGTCCGCCTTGGCCAGGGACTTCCGCGCATCATTCTTAGAGCATTCTCTCTCTATGTATCGAGAGTGAATGATTCTTTATTGACACTCAATTTTCTTCGACAGTATTCCGCTGTATCCGATCTTTAGCTATTTAGAATCCCGTGAATAGAGATCCTTAAACCAAAGTCAAAATACAGAAGTCCACCGACAAGATATCCTTAGTGTCTCAGGTCCGAAGATCATCCACGCAACTGCGACAATAGAATCAAACTATTTGACATTCAGGTATTTTATCATCCTACGATTCAGTCGGATCAGTTCAGTGAACTCATTCTCTAATGAGTACCTACAGATTCACCGTAGCGTCTCCAACAAGTGACTATGAGATCAGTCATCCTCATCGTATGAGCAGTAGTAACCTGTACTAGTCTAACCGGATATCCGATATGATATCGGATATCCTCCGATTATGAACTATTAAGAATATATGTGTTTAACTGATCAATCTCATTAATATGATCTCATCATAATCTGATCATTATTGCACATATTCACGGACTTTATTATGGGACGATAACAATACGAATTTACATATAATGAAATAATGTCATTTTATTAATAAATCAACGAAATTTACAAAGTCAGATTCACTTGTATGCCACCTAAGACTAACATTAATCACCTTAGACACAATGACTACTATTGATGGGAAGATGGTTGCAGCTGCAATATCTTCAAAAGATTGATATTTCTCATTTTCCATTAGACGGTCACAAATAGAGCTCAAGGCTTATATGGGCCATCTCATGGGTCAGGCCGTATTGGGCTCGTACCATTCCGGGCTGGATTGAGTACACACAACCCACGTTAGATCTGATCACTTGAGTCAAGTCAGCCTGGACCCTATTGCTTTGGCTCTAAAATGACCAATAAGTTTTGAATATAAACTAAATCATCTTGCCTGAATTAGGGCTGGACTAAGTCTGGTTGAGAACAATTTTTGTTTTCGTCAGGGTCAGATCAAATTGGCAAGATTGATGCTCGGATTGGTTCAACTTAGTAAAGATATTGGTGATCTTATTGGAAAGAGTTCAAAACTTAACCCAATTTGTCCAACTTGACTCCAGTCTTAGAAATGTTTTAGATCGAAAATGTAAAAGAATGGACCAGATTTATGTGAAGTTATTTTGGTGAAAGTTTTTTAAATAATCAAGTTAGAGTTGAAAAAGGCATTGATGCAGTTTAGTGGTCATCTGCTGTGAACAACATAATGGAAATCATCATAAAAGTCTGTACAATGATGCTTTTGGTTTTCTTGGAGTGCCGCAAATTGTTTGTGGTTTTTTTATTATTTTTGGATAGCCGTAAATTACTAGATTTCAGAATCAAATGATTCATGCGGCTTTAAATCAGTAAAAGATCAAGTCCTTAAAAATTAGCGATTTTAATATTAGGGGGTTTGTTTTCTACAATTTTAAAATCGGTTATTTCATAGGTCATTCGTCTTAGTTTTGGACGGAAATGAAACTGGATAAAAAGAATGCCACGTGGTTTAACTGATTTTGAGATGCAATAACTTATGACAATCGAAATATCAAAAGATTTTACAAGTTTTATGATGTTTAAAGTAAAAATAAAAAATAATATTTTTTATGTAGAACTGCAATTTTAGATGGATCAATTTAAACCTGAGTAGTCCAACCTAATGATTGGGTCGGGCTTTATCCGACTAAGCTCTAGTTAGGTTGGATTAGAGTTGAGGATTTTTTCAACTCGACTTTGAATAGGTGGGTTTAGGTTGACACTCGGCTAATCTAATCTAACCGATTCTATGTAACATGTATAAATGGTAACCTAGAATCTTACATCATTGGAATATGTTTTAACTAATTTTATATTTTCAAACAAAAATTAGTTAACATATAACTACAAAGATTTTTTTAAGTAGCAGCCATGTAATTATGCTTATATTGTCTTTTTTTTAGTTATATTGTAAGCTAGATAGATAAAATTGATTCACCTCTTGTGCATGGTATTTTGATAAATAAGAAAGAAAAGAATATAAACTATTAAAGATATGACCTGATTGAACCCGATCCAATTGGATAGGTTACACAAGTTTTTGAGCTGCCAGTTAGACTGGGTTGGCCCAAATTAAGGTAGACCTTAACCGAAGGCCACCATAAGAACTATCAACCCAAACTAGACCGAATCCGAGTTTCAACCCGGCCATGGCTATCCTGACCTGATCCAAACACCAACTTTTTCAGTCAAACCCAATCCTAATCCCAACTAGAATATGTCTAACTCGATCCAACTCAACACTAATCCGAAGAATTATATCATAAAAATTAATTTATGATATGAAAATATTTTATTTTTCTCATATTTTGTTTTTGGGTCTGATTGACTCGAAAATCTAATCTGACCCAATCCAAAGAAAGATCATAATTTATGATATGAAAATATTTTATTTTTCTCATATTTTGTTTTTGGGTCTGATTGACTCGAAAATCTAATCTGACCCAATCCAAAGAAAGATCAAGCTGCATGTGGGCTCAATCCGAGTCCAACCCAATCCGAGCTAGTACGTGTTCGACCCAACCCAATTCATGTGGATTTAAGTTGGCCAGTTCAAAGTTGCCGTCTTACATAGGTAAAGTTAGATTGGGACACTGTTAGATGGGATATGATAAGAGGGTGAATGGAAGGTAAAACTGAGTTGGATTAGGATTAAGGGCGTGTTTGGCTAAACTTCTATTTGGAAGTTACTTCTGACTTTCATTTCTTACATAGAACGAGTTAAGAGAGAGAGGTTATTACTAATTTTAATTTATTATAAAAGTTAATTCTTTCATAATAATCTCATTTTTTCTTTAATCTTAGAAGTTCTCCCCTTGTAGTTTTTGGTTAAAAGCAAAATATAAGAAAAATATCACATAAATGACTTCTAAAATCTAATGACTTTCAACAAAAATAATTAAATAGAAATAAAAAAGTGATTCCAAATAGAAGTTGCGTCAACCATGGCCTAAGAGTCTCTTAACTTTTCTTTTCTTTCGGAAGATGAAGATTTTTTTGACATGAGTTGAATTAGAGTTGTCTCCGATCTGTAAAATCAGATCTGCTCCTAATTTTATTCCACACCAAATTATCTCCTAAAATAAGATAGACTAAAAAAGGGTAAATTAAGGAACCGTCCAAAAATCTGAAAAGGAGAGAAGAGAACAAAAAAAGCCAAACTCATGCAGGTGGAGGAGATGTCGTGTCGACCGGGCGCCGCCTTGCCCACATGGAGGAGCCGTGATCGTCCTTTTCTTGTTATCCCCACGTGGCAGCATGTCAGCGAAACCAGAATGGTTGGGCAGGAGCGAACTCGGCCGCGTCCGGCGCCGCCTCCCGCCTGCTGCCTCCGATCGCGCTAGTAAATTCCTTCTCCTCAAGATATTTTATAAACATACCCCTATACATTTTTATTTATATTCATATTCTCAAGCTCAATTTATTCTTTTAAGTTTTCTAGCATTTATTTCAGTCTATGTAGAATCGAGATCCTATTCTATTTTGACTTGTTAAATGAAAATTTTGTAGTCTTTTTAAATGTGAATACTCTTTCATCTCTTATTCAAATTTTGGAACACATAAAAGATATATTTGTAAACAAAGGTTTACTTTGATCACCATGTGCTCTCGCAACTTTCTGAATAAAATTATTTCATTGCGTTACAACAACCATTGTTATTGAAATTGTCACATCACATAGAGCGTGTGATCTCTCTCACTCTCTCTCTCTTTTTTTTTTTTTCCTTTCAATACAGCTGTTATAATACAAAAGTTCAACTTAATTGGTCTCCAAGTTCAACAACTTTTTTTTGTTATTATATGCTTTCTAAGTTTGAAGACCAGATAGTAATACTTTCCCTAGTTGGATCAATGTCCAACTGTACTATATCACGAGAGGTAGTACAAAAATTTCTTATTATGAATTAAAGAATATTCTAAAAATAGATTGTTGAAGGAGACAAAAATACAGATAGATATCTCACAAGGATATATTAAAAAAACTCCCTTCTCCAAAAACAGCTCTTTATCCTCCCGCTCTCCCCTGTCCTCAAACAAACTTCTCCCGTCTCTCTCTCTAACCTTCTCTCGCTAAGCTGTGATCTCGTCGCTACGCTCGTCGCGTACGGCGGAAGGATTCGAGCAGGACAGGCCAAGCAGAAGGTGGGGAATCGCACGCGCCGCCTTCTCGTTGCTCCAAAACCCTCCTCACAGGGCAGCCATTTGATCGCCCTGTGGCGTTTTCCGCTGGGTTGTTTCCTTGGGCGCTTGTTCTGGGAGTTCTTCTTGCCGAGGTTGGGCCATGGCGGCGGAGAAGGAGCGGGAGCAGTTCTTCCTGGAGGACGGGAGCGGCGGAGAGGACAGCGACGACGTGGGGACGGAGGAAGGCAGCGATAGAGCCGACGAGGGGATGGGTAGTGACGAGGGGGAGGATTCGCCCCCGTCCTCCCCTTTCTGCTCCCAGCACTGGCCCCAGAGCTACAGGCAACGCCCCCTTCCTCTTCTCCTTTCCTTTTTAGTTCCCTGTTATTTGTTAACGATGTTTTGTTCGCTGGCATTTTTGATCTCGTGGTTGGTTTTCTTTGTGAGTTCTGAAGGGTCATGTATGATTTGGATGGTGAGATGTGTTCTTGTGTTGTGTGGTGGTTGTAATGATTTATAAGGAAAAATTTATAAGATTTTGCAAGGCAATGACAACAGTAAGACTTGTGTTCCACAATAAATCAGGAAGAGGAGAGCCGAAGTGGAATTTTGTGGTACTAATAGTGATACATCCTGATTTGAAATGGTAATGCTATATTCTGATTTTAACCGAAATGATTATGTTTGATGTCCAAAGTTGAGTGAAGTGATTCAGAATGGTTTGGGAATTGGGATTGTGAAGTTGAAGGGTCCCATTAGAATGTAGGGTAGAAGAATGTTGCATTCGTGTAAGGTGGCTACACTGAAGGTGAGTCTGTGCACCGTTGGATAAGATAACCGCTGTTAAAACTTGGGAAATATTGGAAAGCTTGGTGTCATTTGCCTTGGTACATTGTTTAAGAAGAATGTGGATTTAGAGATATGGGGATTGAATATAATCTGTGGCAGCCTGAGCTGGTGCTTCAGGGGACATAAGGTTCTATTGCTGTGGTCAGTTGTGGGGGGTATCCTTCTTGCTGTATTCTCTTTCTTAAGAAATGTGATGCTAATCACCTTTTACAAAAGGATCAGGTAGAATTGGTACCATCTAGTTAAAACTTATTTTCCCTAAAAAGGAGGTACAATTTACAAAGAAATATGGAAGTGAAATGCAGATAATGAGGGAGAAATTGAGAAATGAATCAGTTTAATGAGTCACTGCAGCATAAGACATAAATACTGAGAGGTGAGTCGGTCTGAATCTCAGCCATTGTCCAGTGTACATTTCTACCTTGATTTGGATTCATCAGCAACTAATTTGTTTGTCTAAAAGGTCTAGTGACAATTTATATCCTTTCCCAAGTCTAGGATTCATCATTCTTCTTCCTTTTCTTTCAGTTCCAATTCCATGTGTGCTGATTTACATTTATTTTTGGATGATAGGGAAACAACTGATTCCTACACAATATCAGCATCACCAGGTTTTCTATTACTGGGACGCGCTCCTAGTCTGAGATCAAGTCTTAGCCTCCACAATCAAAGTGTGCATGATGGTGATATGAAGTTGCCTCTGCTGTCTGACAATATATCTGAGACACAAGAGTCAAATAAAAACTTGAGAAGGTCTTTTGCCTCATCTGTTGATGAGGCACTCTCTTTCCGTATACAGTATACTGGTGAGGGATATATTCCTCACGGATGTAGCTTAACAGAGACTGTGTTTAATGGTAAGCTCAAGAAGCTTTTGGTGAATGGTCATTTTCGCTGCATCTCAGCATGAAATTGTTACTTTTTCTATCACTCGTATATTGTCTTTGAAGTTTGAATAGCAATGCATAGGATCAGATGTCCTTTCTATTAATGGTCTGCAGTTGTATTGCCAAAATCCTTTTTTTTAAGGTGTGCACTGTCAAAATCTTGCAGTGTTCTTTGACTATGTTGATTTTTCTTTTGTTTTTGGAACAGGGGTGAATGTATTGGCTGGTGTTGGTCTGCTATCTACACCATTTACTGTGAAAGAGGCTGGCTGGGCTAGCTTGGTACTTTTATCTCTTTTTGCAGCTGTTTGCTGTTATACAGGTGTTCTTCTCAAACACTGTTTTGAAAGCAAAGAAGGTATACTGAGTTATCCGGACATTGGGGAGGCTGCTTATGGAAAATTTGGTCGCCTTTTCATATCGGTGAGTCCATTATCTGAAACCCAATAGTGGCCTGATAGTTTAGTCAACAAATATTGAGTGTTTATTGAAGTTAAGAGTAGCATCCTTAATTTTTTTTTTTTTTTTGGGGGGGGAGGGTTGCTCTCTTTTTTTTTTTTTGGTTGTAAATGCAGTCGCAAATGCCACCAGCACAAGGGACAAGGATGGCCCTTGCTCCAACTCACAGCGTTGGCTGATAGCCAGCATTAACAACTCTACCTATCAAGACAACTACGGTGGTCATGTATAACTTTGTACAAGTGTTTAACCTACACAATGCAACATTCCTAAATACTGAAACTTGCCAGCTCCATCCCTAGTGTGTAATACCTTGAGAACTGTTTATCGCTTCAAACCCGTGAATCGATCTAAACCAACGTGTGTTCGATATCCCAACTGGTTTTCTTGTTTTTCATTAAGGAAGGACCATGGATATCCGTTCTAGATTTCAGCTGTTTCGTGCATTTCTGTGCTAATGATGAGATGTAGACTGTGGTAGGAGGTCAAGGAGCTATGGTTCATGGAATCAGCTGATTCTGATCTGGATCAGCCAATGCCTATGTGATTAATATGGAGGAATTCCAATCTCTACTTTAATTAAAAAGAGGAAACAAGAAATATTGAATGACTTGAGGCAGTAGGAATTGGATCAGAACAGGATGATTTTGAGCTGATATCCCTTTCTTGATCTGGAATAGATTGGTCTCAATCCCAAGATCCTATCTGATTCCACAATCTTGCAAGGAGCAGATCACCCTCGTCATTCCTTGTGAATGAATTGACGTATTTTGGATCACCTTTTTCCTGCAATAGAGCTATGGTTGCACCAAGAGCTGCATCCAAGGCCTCAAAGGCCTGTGCATGGTTTCTGAACCTGGGAGGATGATGCATTTCCAGAGGCATGCTGTAAAGGAGAAGAATTCATTGGGCCTAAAGGATGTTCATGTGCCAAGGTAAAAGACTAGGCGTCTGCATCCAAGAGGCATTTTGATGCGGTATGGGAAGGGGAAGCTTGGTTGAAGGGCTCGGAGGCCTAGATAGAGGGGATGACAGGGGGAAGAGAAGAGGAAGAATAAGGCTGGGAGGGGGAGAGGAAAGAAGAAGGAACAGGGGGGGCTTCACACGCTCCCCTCACACATGCCCTTCACGGGCTCCACGCATAGGACCTGCTGCGGCAGCAAAGAACCATTTCCCCAAAATTTCAATCATTATCCATCATTGCCTAAAAAGGGGGGGAGTACATGGCGTATATATAGGCCCCAAAAAGGAAGCCCTAATAGGAAAAGTACCAAGTTACCCCTAGGACTCCTAAAATAGCAAAAACATGCAGAAAATTATAGATAAAATAAAAAAGACACTAAATGGGCCTCTAATGGGCCAAATAAAGTATACAATGGATCTTCGACTCCATTTCTGCAGTTCTTGGATCCCCATCACATTTGGTAATTGGGAGTTTATTCAATGAGGTCCCCAGCATGCAAGGTGACAAGGTGAAGTGGACTTTCGCATGAATGTAAGTGTAAGAGGTGCCTTTGCTAATGTGTCCACTGCTGATTGTATGGGCCCCCTGCTGTCAGCCACAATCCTGTGGTTTAATGGTTGATTATTTTGTTAAAGTCTAAGCCCTGCAGAAGGACCGGAGGTCTGTTTGGAAGTCTTAGTGGAAGCTTTTGGCAGAGAGCAGCAGCTGAACTTAACGATTGGCTGATCTTAAATTCTTAATCGATTTAAACAGGCTTATCTTCAGCAAGGACTATGAGCAAATAATTGACAGGTGCCTGGATACTTGTCTGTTGTATAGAGCTTTGCTTGGCTGCATTTTGTTCAGCTTTATGGTTCCAATGGCAATGGCCTACTCCATAGTCATGTTATAGTGATAGAGGTGTGTGGGACTTGGTTTTTTGCAATCAATCTTTTCTTTCGAAAATATCTTAAAAGACTTTAGTTTTCAAAAGAATCCTTTTTTGTTTTAAGTGTAGACTTTGAGAACTTAGGATTAGCCCCTAAGGAGTCTATAGTTGACCTCTTCCCACTGACCTCGATCAATGTTAATTACGCCAATCATCGACTGAAAACCCTTGATTAACCATCCGTTGATGCCCTTGAAATAAAATGCACGACAAGAAAGTTAGACATTGCATTACACACAATAAAGGAAACAAGTTTTGCTTTAGATATTTGCATGGAATCTGTGAGCTCGGTGTCCATTTTTTTTTTAGAATCCCTTTAAAAATCTTAAAAGATACTTTAAAGGATACTTAGGGGACTGTTGAACCAAAAATTCTACAAATCTATCTACATATGTATACATGCATGCATCAAACAAAAATATGCAATATGTAGGCATGTATTTAGGAGCATGTGAATAGGCATAGATGTGTGTGTGTGTGTGAAGAGACAAAGAAGGGAGATGCATACCCCAAAATCTGCAACAAGAAGCCTCCAATGCAACCTCCAGCAGCAGCAACTTTGACCCCCAGCAGCAGCCGAACACTGCCTCCAATAGCAGCACCAATGCTGCCCCCAACTGCAGCACCAAAGACAGCCAGCAGCAGCAGGAGGGGGGTTGGCCAGGCAGAGAGAAAGAGGAAACCGCAGTGAGAGAGAGAAGGGATCGCAGGGAGAGAGCTGCATGGGGGTGAGGGAGATAAATATCAAAAGAGAGAGAGAGAGAGAGAGAGAGAGAGAGAGACCGGCCGGCCTCTCCAAGAGGACCGACCGGCTCCTCCTTTCCCTCCCAATCTCGGCCCCAACTCTCCCTCTTCATCTCCATCTCCATCTCTATCTCTTATCCTTATCCCCCTCTCATCTCTATCTCCCTCTCCTCACCTGCACGCACATATCTGCCCCCCACCGGCGCCTAGTTGGCACCGGTGGGGGGTGCTACCGGTTCTCCCCACAGCTGGCCTCCCATGCCTATAAAAAGCCCCCAGCACAAGAAGAGGCCCCCCCGGTCTCCAGGCTCCAGCGCTCCAAGCTCCCTGCCGCAGCTCCAAGCTTCAGCCTGCACAAAGCCAGAAAGAAAGGAGGAAAAGAAAAGAGCCTATAGTTCTAGGCTTGTAAATTTTTTTTTAGAAAAAAAGAAGTTCATGAGTTTTATATCTATATAGATCAATTTTCGTATGAATTGCATTTTTTTTTAGATGGTTCTTCCATACTGGTTGGTTAGCCATCAAATCATGAATCAACTTAATTAAAAAATAGAAAATAAAATAACGGTTCTCCCATATTGGTTGGTTGGCCATTCAAATATAAATTAATTTAAAAAACATAAAATAAAATGATGGTTCTTCCATATTGGTTGGTTGGCCATTAAAAAAAAAGAATTAACTTAAAAACAGAAAATAATAAATATGGTTTTTCTATATTGGTTGGTTGGCCATCTAAAATTAACTTTAATAAAAAACAGAAAACAATAAATTAACTAATGGTTCTTCCATATTGGTTGGTTAGCCATTAAAAAAAAATGAATTAACTTAAAAACAGAAAATAGAAAACAATAATTTAATAAACAAAATGGTTCTTCCATATTGGTTAGTTGGCCATTCAATAAATTAAAAAAAATAGAAAATAATATATTAAATAATAAACATGGTTCTTCCATATTGGTTGGTTGGCCATTCAATAAGTTAAAAAAATAGAAAATAATAAATAAATAAAATAGTTCTTCCATATTAGTTGGTTGACCATTCAAATAATAAATTAACTTAAAAACAAAAAATAAGAAAATAAAATAATGGTTCTTCCATATTAGTTGGTTGGCCATTCAAATATGAATTATTTAAAAACATAAAATAATAAATCAAATAAAATGGTTTTTCCATATTAGTTGGTTGACCACATTAGTAAAAAAAAAGGAAGTTAAATAAAAAGAAGTCAAATAATGAACATGGTTCTTCCATAATGTTTGGTTGACCTGGAAACATGTTAATCAACTAATTAACAAATTTGTTAATCAATCAATTAACTTAACCAATTAAATTAAGTTGTTAATGAATAAATTAACAAATTTGTTAATTAACTTAACAAATCAAATTAAGTTGTTAATCAATCAATCAATTAATAAATTTGTCAACCAATCAATTAATTCAACTAATTAAATTAACAAATTTGTTAATTTACCGACCAATTCAACTAATTAAATTAACAAAATCTGTTAATCAATCAATCAATCAATTTAATCAATTAAGTTAATTTGTTAATCTACCAACTTAATCAATCAATTAAATTAACAAAATTTGTTAATTAATTAATTAATTTAATCAATTAAGTTAAAATTGTTAATCAACTAACTAATTAAATTAATAAGTTTTTTAATTAACTAATTAATTTAATCAATTAAGTTAAAATTGTTAATCAATTAGCCAATTGAACCAACAAATCTGTTAATTGATTGATTAATTTAACCAATTAAGTTGAAATTATTAACTAATCAACTAATTAAATTAACAAATTTGTTAATTAACCAATTAAGTTGAAATTATTAACCAATCAACTAATTAAATTAACAAACTTGTTAATTAACCAATCAATTCAACCAATTAAATGAACATGGTTCTTCCATAATATTTGGTTGACCAAAAATTTGTTATCCAATCAATCAATTAACCAATTAAGTTAAATTTGTTAATCAATCAACCAGAATGAACAAATTTGTTAAACAATCAATCATTCAACCAATTAAGTTGAAATTGTTAACTAATCAATTAATTAAATCAACAAATTTGTTAATTAACCAATTAAGTCAACCAATTAAGTTAAATTTGTTAATCAATCAACTAATTTAAATAACAAACTTGTTAATTAATCAATTAACTTAACCAATTAAGTTAATTTGTCAATTAATCAATTAAATTAACAAAATCTGTTAATTAATCAATTAACTCAACTAATTAAGTTAATTTATTAATAAATTTGTTAATTAATCAATTAACCTAATCGATTAAGTTAATTTGTTAATTAATCAATAAATTAAATTAATAAATCTGTTAATCAATTAACTAATTCAACTAATTAAATTAACAAATTTGTTAATCGATCAATTAAATCAACATGACTCTTCTATATCGGTTGGATAACTAAGGTCTTTCTTTTCAAATAAAAAAGGGTAATAAAAAATCAGGTTCATTCATACTGGTTGAATGGCCTAAATTTAGTGGTTCTATCTTATTGTTGGACTGACCACTTAATTAATGGTTCACTCTTATTAATAAAGTGACCAAATATTATAATTATTGATTCGTTCCTATTAATGGGGATAGTCAGTGACTTTTATGGTTCTGTCCTAACTGGGGATCAGGTTACGAAGTCGTGATTATTCTATACATAGGTGGATAAATAAGAATAAATCTTTGTTCATTTTATATTGATGGGATAATCATTAATTAAAGTGGTTCTTTCCTACTGATGGATTGACCATTAAGTTTTGGTTCATTTATATTGGTTAAATGACCTAAAATAATATTATGGTTCCTTCATATTGATTGAAGAACCATCAAAGAATATTCCTAATTATGTGGCGGCCTTCATGTCTCATTAATTAAGAGTATTCTTTAAACAGTTTATGTCTTTTCAAAAGATTTCAAATGAGAGGACATGTTGCCTAAATAATTCTCTATCCTTTTAAAAAATAATTAAAAGATAATTTTAAGGAATCTTCTTCAAAATACCCACTCTTTTGGGAGAACTCAAGTATCTTTTAAGTATCTTTTAAAGGATATCCATTGAATCTTCCTCACTAAAAAGGAGCAAAACAAATGACTTGCATGCTTGTAATTAATCTTACTTATTCTTGCTTTCTTCAAGTTTTAATTGGATGGTTAATCAAGAGTTACCAATATTTGATTGGTGTAATTAACACTGACTAAGGTCAATGGGGAGAGGTCAAGAACGCGGATCCACAGTCGATCCAGAAGTCATTTAGACTTTAAGGATTAATATGAAAAGTCTACCTAAAAGAAAAGAGAATATATTTTCAAAACTAAAAATTCTCTTTTCAAATGAAGATTTCCACAATGATTTTCAAATTCGACAAAGATTTTTCAAATCAAAAGATTTACTTAAAAGGGAGTCTCTTAGGAACTTTAGACTTGCATGAAAGCATGTGAGGTTATGAACTATGAAAAGTGTTAAGAGAATATGCTTTTGAGCAAAATTGTCATTAAAATCTTTAGAGGACTTTAAAGAATTGGACAATATCCTTTAGGTATCTTTTTAGAAGTTCTTGAGAAATCATTAAGAAAATCATTAAGATTAGATGGATTTAGGCAGTATCTTCTCCCTCCTTTTGCTATCTCTTAGGAATTTGTAAGGAAAAGACTTGAATGTGTCTACGGGCCAAGCTTGAGTGTTTTTTTCTTTTTTTCCTTCAGAAAATAACTCTTAAAAATCCTCTAGAGTCTCCCCACAAGCTTCTTCTTGGACCTCCCTGCAGCAACCTCTCAAAAGGGTATTTATAAGAGAGAGAGAGAGAGAGAGAGAGAGAGAGAGGGAGGTGAGAAAAGAGAGGAGAAGGGGGTGTGGTGGCACCCCCCACCGATGGGGGTGCCCAACGGTGGGTGCCACTGGTAGAACCCCCCTACCGGTGACCCCCACCAGTGGCACTCCCCTCCCCATCGGTAAAGGGGAGCCACCGGTGGCTCCTCTTTCCCTCACTCTTCATTTTCCTTTTATTTTGCCCTCCTTATTTCTCCTTTTTACTTACATGCCCCCTCCTTTCTTTCTTTTTTTTTTTTTTTTTTTTTCTTCATAACAAAATGTTCAACAAATGCTCCCCACGAGACATGTGTCAAAGGCAGGGGCAGAGGCATGTGTCCCGTGCATTAGCTTCATAGTCTCTTGTTGGTTTCATCGCATGCGATTAGCTCTCATTCGACTTGGGGCTCATAGGCCCTAACTTGAGTGTCGGGACGCCTTGAAGATGTCGCAATTTTACCCAAACCTTCTTTAGACTTTGGGAGCAAACCTTTCTTTGTGGTGTGGACCCTCTGCGGTTTTATCGCTTCTGAGCAGACGTAGCTTGTAGTTGTTGTGAGATAAATCCTTTACCATCTTCCGGCATCTATCCACTTTTTCACAATATTTGGGTATGAATAACCCTTTTTTTGACATTTTAGGGCATATGGTGAGAGTAACCCTAACTGGTCGAAGCTTTGACTTTAATAAGCCGATTTTTGAGTATAAATAACCCCCTTCTGGCATTTTAGTATATACAGTGGAAGTGACCCTAACTGGCCGAAGCTTTGACTGCAATAAGTCAAACTTTCGGTATGACGGCCCATTTTTTGGCATTTTAGGGCACATGGTGAAAGTGATCATAACTGGTCGAATCTTTGACTTCAATAAGCCGAAATTTAGGCATCAACAAGCCTCTTTTGACATTTTAGGGTATATTATAGAGTGACCTTAACTGGCCGGAGCTTTGACTATAATAACCGATTTTTAGATATAAATAACCCTCTTCTGACATTTTAGGGTACATGGTGGAAAGTGACCCTAACTGGCCGAAGCTTAGACTGTAATGAGCCGATCTTTGGGTATGAATAATCCCTCTTTTGGCATTTTAGGACACATGATTAAAAGTGACCATAACTGATCGAAGCTTAGATTTTAATGAGCCGATATTTGGGTATGAATAACCCCTCTTTTGACATTTTAGGGCACATGGTAAAAAGTGATCCTAATTGACCAAAGGTTAGACTGTAATGAGCCGATCTTTGGGTATGAATAACCCCTCTTTTGACATTTTAGGGCACATGATGAAAAGTGACCATAACTGGCTGAAGCTTGGACTGTAATGGGCCAATCTTTGGGTATGGATAACCCCTATTTCGGCATTTTAAGGCACATGGTGAAAGTGACCCCAACTTGCCAAAGCTTTGACTTCAATAAGCCGATTTTTGTGTATGAAAGTGAAAAGTGACCTTAACTGACCGAAGCTTTGACTTCAATAAGCCGATCTTTGAGTATAAATAACCCCCTTCTGGCATTTTAGGGTATACGGTGGAAGTGACCCTAACTGGTTGAAGCTTTGACCACAATAAGCCGATCTTTAGGTATAAATAACCATCTTCTGGTATTTTAGGGCACATCGCGATAGTGACCTAACTGGCTGGAGCTTTGATTGTAATGAGTCGAAGTTTGTAACTTTGCCATGATCCATAGCCCTTCATTTTGCTTTTTTGTTATTCAAACTCTTAGTTTGCTATCGATTCTTTCTTTCCTTTTGCACATAATTTGCTTCTTTCCTCCTTTGTGCTGTGGTTGAGGTAGGAGGCCCGTCTTTTGTTGCTTCTTTGGCTTCCTTGTAGGCCATATTTGGGTAGAATTTTCAAGTTCACAAAAGTTTTTTTTTTCTTAGTGGTGGAGGGCTTTGGGTATTCTTCAGTGATATGAAAGTTCTGAGTCGTCATTATTTTGAGTGTTTTAGGGTACAAAGGCTCTGCGTACTCGTAAGTTTTTTTTGGGCTTTCGATGGCCCAATGACTCTAGTGTGACTAGGATTTTCTTTGAATTTTCAAGGATACAATGGTTCTCAAGGGCTAAAAGATTTTGGATGCTTCAGGGATACAAAGGCTATGAGGGGCTAGGATGTTCTAGACTTTCAATGGGATCAATGCTTCAAGTAGCCAAGGGCTTTGGGTTCTTCAAGGGGATAAAGGCTGCAAGTAGTCGTGGGCTTTGGGTTCTTCAAAGAGATGAAGGCTCCAAGAAGCCATAGATTTCAAATTCTTTAAGGGGATAAAAGCTCCAAGTAGTTATGAACTTTGGATTTCCAAGGGGATAAAGGTTTTAAGTAGGCATAAACTTTGAGTTTTCAAGAGGGATAAAGTCTCCAAGTAGCCATGAACTTTGGGTTTTCAGGGGGATAAAGACTCCAAGTAGCCATGAACTTTTGGTTTGTTGATGGGATTTTTTTTTGGTGGGACGAGGGATTTTTGGCTAGAGTATTTTGCGCTTTTAAACCTTATCAGGTGGGAAATCGGGTTTTCCCACCCTTTTACCGAGTCGAAAAGATGTCGTCATCCGCGCCTCAATCGTAGCCCTTTATTGAAAGATTCTTTGCGTCACTTACCAATGTAAAGTGACACAAAGGTTTTCTCGTCATTGGTGACTTTGACATCCTCTTTTGATAATGATGTAAGAAAACTCGATCTCTATTTGAGGTAGGCTGAGAGAGCTTTCCCCCCATCGGAGTATGACTTTCTCTCTCTCTCTCTCTCTCTTCCTTCGAGCATCCTCTTTTTTGTCATATCTTGATTGGTTGGATTTTTTTCCCCTTTCAACTAACTTTAGCGCTCTTCCGGGTTTTTGCCAAAGCTAGCTCTTTCTTACTTTTGCATGTGCACCCTTACATGTTTTCACACAGTAGAGTTTCCCATTTTCTCCTGAGGCGTCCTTGCGGATTTTCACCTTAGCCGGATTCAAGACCTTTTTGCCTTTACTCGGCTTATTTTGAGAATAGAGCCGACTAAGTCCGTCGGGGAACCTTGTTTTTTTTTTTGGAATCCACTATTCTTAACGACTATTCTGGACAAATTCATGCTCCAGAGCATGATATAGCTTCATATGTTGGCCGTTTAGTGGAGGGAAGGCCAAATTTCCTTTCTCATCTATTAGTTTATAGACACCTCCTTCGTAGACTTTGCTGACTATAAAAGGCCATATCTAGTTTGGCTTGAACTTATTCTTGAGACGGAATGCCATGACATCTTTTTGTTTAATCATCACCTGATCTCCCTTCTTGAAAGTCCTCTCTTTTACCAGCTTGTTGAAGGCCCGTGATATTCTAGCTTGGTAAACTTATAGACATTGATAAGCCGCTAATCTTTTGCCCTCAAAGTCGGATAACTCCTCGTATCGCCTTTGGACTTCACTCATGTCCCTTTCTTGCAAATCATAGTGTAAGGCCACTTGATAGGATGAGAGTTCAATTCAACGGGGACAACGGCTTCCACCCTATAAACTAGGGAGTATGGAGAACACCTAATTGGCATTTTGTAGACGGTGCGATAGGCCCACAGAGCTTCGTGTACCATTTCATCCCAATCCCGCTTTCGTCCTTCACTGATTTTTACAAGTAGCTTGCAAAGTGTCTTATTAAATGCTTCAGCCATGCCATTGGCATGAGGGTAGTAGATTGAAGATGCATTTCACTCAATGTGGAACTTGGCCGTCATCCTGTAAATTGTTTGATTCTTAAATGGGGTGCCATTGTCTGATGTGATTCGGCTGGGCGTCCCAAATTTGTATATGATGTTGTGTCGGACGAAACGTGACATGGCTTCACCTGTGACTTCCTTCAATGGGGATGGCTTCTGCCCAACGTGTGAAGTATTCTATTGCAGCCAAGATATACTTACACCGTCGCGAGGAAGGGTGAGTGGACCTACCACATCTATGCCCCAGTGAGCAAACCTACCACATCTATGCCCCAGTGAGCAAACGGCCATGTAGAGACTGTAAGGTGTAGCTGATTGGGAGGCCGCCTAGGAATTGGCCCAAAGGCTTAGTATTGTGGGCAATTTTTTGTCATTTTCTTACAGTCTGCGAACATTGTAGGCCAAGAGAAGCCTTTGGCCTTGATGTTGATTTTCATTTTCGGACCAGACTGATGCGCCCCCCAGACTCCAGAATGGACTTTTTACATTCTCTTAATGATTCTTCCTTTCTTTGAAACTTTCACGAGGACACTGATTATTGAACAGAGACCAAGTCATTGAGTTGCCTGTTCTTCAATCTGTTCCTCTTCTTTGTCTCACTGAGTAGAGATATTCATAGATTGTCGTCCTAAGATCCTGCTACCATGGGATCCATAACTCTATATCTTGGTATTGTACCTTCGGCATTAGTTCCTGAAATATATTCATTAGATGGCTCACATATCTTATCTGCATGTGATGGAGCATATACAAACCTCATGTGCCATCCAGTTGTGGCATATTGCAGAGCTTCGTATTACTAGGTATCTGTTATCATAGGATGGACAGCAGAAGATCCTCCATTGATCAACAATAAAGTCTGCAATTCGCTGCTTCTTTTAATGTCCTCTACTGCTTGTTTAGCATTTGCTCGGCTATTTGCTTTCTTTGCCAAATTCCAAGTTAAAATGGAGGTCTACCTGAGGAATTGTATAGAATTTGTGCTTATGATATACACCTTCATATGTGTGCTTTAAGAAAAAAATCTAGTTCACTGATTTCTAGTCAATTTCACTCGTATGCTCTGACAATATTGCTATTGTTTTGATGCAGATTATTTTATACACAGAGTTATATGTAAGTCAAGAACAGAACTGAACCCTTGGAGAGTAAATAACCCGTTTTGCCATCTACTTGTTTGTTTATTCCGGCTATCTATGCATGCCAAGACACCATTATATACATTTTTGATTACTTGAATGCAGTCATATTGTGTGGAGTTTATCATCTTGGAAGGAGATAACCTCACAAGGCTGTTTCCTGGAACTTCTCTCGATTGGGCTGGACTCCATCTGGATTCTGTGCATGTTTTTGGAATATTAACTGCTCTGATTGTTCTGCCAACTGTGTGGCTTCGAGATCTTAGAGTTATTTCCTATCTTTCAGGTTTGGCTCGTACAATGCATCATTTGTTCCCCTTGTCTTTGGAACAGAATTGAACTGCCTAAGGTCCACCGACCAGATAGTTCTTCAATCTGTTGACTTAATGCTGTATGGTAAATTTCTCACTTGATGTTTCTCATGTTCTGCAGCTGGCGGTGTGCTTGCAACTCTTCTAATTTTTCTCTCTGTTATTTTTGTTGGTGTAACGGATGGAATTGGCTTCCATCAGACTGGTAAAGTGGTGAACTGGAGTGGATTTCCCTTTGCCATTGGGGTGTATGGGTTCTGCTACTCGGGCCATGCAGTGTTTCCAAATATCTATCAATCAATGGCAGATCCAACAAAATTCAACAAAGCATTGATAATATGGTAGGACTTATTTTGGCATTTTAATTATGCAATTATGTTGAAGGCTTGCTGGCTTCTACTTCTACAGATTTTCCTTTTGCTATGAGCGTGGTACATTTTCGATTATGAAACAGCTTTGCTTTGTGCACTGCTATATATGGGAGTGTAGCGACCTTTGGATACCTCATGTTTGGACAAGATACTCTGTCACAGATAACACTGAATTTGCCAAAGCATGCCTTTGTTTCAAAAGTTGCAATATGGACAACAGTAAGTGTGATCATGTTTGTTATTGGTTATCTGCTTCAGTTTTGTCTATCTATTTCAACTTTACTGATTCCATTGTCTTTTCCAGGTGATCAATCCTTTTACCAAATATCCTTTTGGCTACCAATTTTATTTCATTTATTTTTTTATGCTGTAGAGAGTGATGATTGAGGTACTTTGTTCCCTTCTTCTATTCTTTTGATTTTGGATAGTTCCACCTTCCCATTGCTTTGTACTTCTGTTGGGCTTATTCAATATCTAGCTATTTCCATTACCATTGTTTCCTTAATAGAGAACAAATATGCATTATTATTGAATCCATTGGCCAGAAGTCTTGAGGAGCTTCTTCCTGTGGAGTTATCAAGCCAAATATGGTGCTTTGCTCTTTTGAGAACAGCACTTGTCTTCTCAACCGTGTGCATTGCTTTTCTTCTGCCTTTTTTTGGTATGTATTATAGGGTGGTTTTGTTTGAAAGCATTCCTTGTTTCCTTAAAGGGTTGTTGTAACATGAGCATATTGTATGTATTGTGGGAGTTTGATTGTGTCCTTGTTTTCTTCTTTCCTTTAGTACAGCATGTTAGTATCTACTTATTTAGGTATTTTGTGCAGACTCGGGTGGATTTTTGTTTTTATTGTGCAAATTTGATTTTCTCTGTAGGTTGTCCAGCTGATCCTTCCAAATTTTGTTTTGTGCTATACACTTTTATAGATGTATAGGTCACGTGTGTAACCTTAAGACATGACCTGCAGGCTGCCAGTGCTTCGCATCGTTATGCACTGTAGACAGTCAGCATTCTGAAACCAAGCAATTAAGGCATAGATGTTGGGACTGGACCAGCCCTGGCTGGTTGCATTTCTGGTTCCAAGGTGGGTCTTGGGCCCTTGGCCGATTCTGGCCATTTACTCGCCATGAAGGATCTGACCGGCTCTGATCTGATTTGGCTAGTTTTTAGTTCTATTATGAAACCGATCGTCTACATCAGTTCAGGCATTGGAGATAAGAGATAAACTAAAATACTGCAACTAAATGGCATGTACTGGGGTCATACAGCACATAAGTGCTGCTGAGACACATGATTGTTTATTATGAGGTGAACTAGAGGTTAATATGCCAGGGGAGTTAAAGAGTATGGAGCCACCAAGTATATGTTCTGATTGAAGTACACAAGGTTACAACATTAACATTTAAACTACTTCTCTGAACTCCAAAAAAAAAAAAAAAAAAAAAAAAAAACTCCACTTCTTGAAAATCACAATCCTCTCATGAGTGGTGCTGCTTCCAAGGTAAAAAGGATTGGGGATCAGGCACAGATTGGCTCGATGCTGACCGATTGGATCAACCGATCTGATCCGATCCCTGAACAGTCTGGACTGATATGGTCTGGTCCCCGTTTATTTTATTTTTTTAAAAAATACCTATACAAATTTTAAAATATTTAAGGGAACATGTTCCCCATTTTTTTAGAACTTTTCATATATATTTTTTAATTTTAGGTATTTAAAAATAGATGGGGGGCTAAGAGAGAGAAAGAATGTTAGAAAGCAAAAAAAGAAAAATTACTGATGTAAGTTTGAGGGAAGAAAAAAAGAATTAGAATGAAATAATGGAGTTGAAGTGCAAGAGAAAGGGAATTTTAGACCTTACAGAGATGAAGGTGCTAGAGAGAGTGTTAGAGAGAGAAAAAAGCGCATTGGAGAGCCAGTCCGATCGTCGTAGATTGTCATCCCTAAAGTCCAACTCAAACAAATGAGAGCCATGGAGAGCAAGTGAAGAGAAAAGGGAGCTTAAAGACAGAAATATCTTAAGAGAGAGAGAGAGAGAGAGAGAGAGAGAGAGAGAGGTTATAGTTGGATGGGTGGGGAATGGCCATTTTTTTTTTTTTTTTTTTTTTGGGGGGGGGGGTGGTTGTATAGTCCCCATGGCCTCTCACACCCCTCAACTAGCCATTGGGAACCCATTGAATGGGTTCTCAACAGCTAGCAATGGCTAGTTTTCAAACTAGCTATTGCAACCAATATCATTATGATCCAGACAGGGCATGGGATCGGATCGGATTGGGCCAAATCATGGTTGCTTCACACCATTTATATAGGCATGAGTCTCACTTGGGATCTTCATCATGTCTATAGAATCCAGAACCTTGAAATACAAATGTCTAGGGATCATATTGTGTGTACTCCAATATCATTAGGGGAATAGATACAGGTAGTCACAATGGACAACCCTACTTTTAGGTTGAAGGAGGAGCATTTTGCTTGGCCCAATGGGTCGGCCCGTTATTCCGTTTCTTCTTCGATCCATGAACTTGCTGAATGCTACAACCTATGAAGGGCGGCCCAAAGCTAGAAGTTTCGTGAGAAACTCAGAGAGGGATCGGATCTCCATCAGGACTTTCCCAATTGGGGCAGACCCCGTGTTCTGACTAAATCCAGGAGCTTGAGATCTTGACCGTGCGGACCCGTGGACGGAATCGAGTCTCGAAATTCGCCTCAGACAAGGCTTTCCGGAGTAGAGTCAGTCCTTTATACGGGTCTGAGCGCTATACAAAGGACCCTACGCCCAACTGGTAAAGGTAGGCTTTTAGAGCCCAAGCTACATGGTCTTTCTCTGAGAATCCCCAGCCTTCTGACTTAGGGCATCGGAGGGGGCTCCCTTGGACCGTTGCGGGGGCCCTCTGATGGTGTTCTGTTTTGCAGGGACCATCGGTGACATCCCTCTGATTAAAGATAGAAGGCTCTAGTGGTGGATGAGATTTCGACTCATCATCTTTTGGCGCCATTGTTGAGGAAAATCGACGACGGACGGACCAAGGGAGATACTACTTGCATGATCCGAGCAGGAAGGATGTCTGTGAAGGTAGTGGTAAGAGAAAATGCACTTATCTCTGGAGCTCAAAATCCGAACCGGGAGGATAGAAGACGGTCTTCCCAGCACCCAATGGACGATAAGCTTCTTTGACGAAGATCTCTAAGGTAAGCCCTCCTCCATAACGATGTATTAGTAATCGAAGTTGACATCGCAGGACAATGAGCAAGGACTGTCCTTGTCGACATCGAAATCCCTGTAAGCGTCCTCTTTCTCGATAGCTTCTTACAATTCGACCAGGCAAATATGCAGAATAAGGGCAACCGACCGGTCAGATGCCATGCAATTCTCCGGGTAGCGATAGACACCTCTCTCCTAACGTCCACTTGGACGGTCACATTTGAAATAGTGGACGCCTCCTCGCCATATGATGCCATCATGAGGATGGCATCCCTGAGATAATTTGGGGCCGTCCTCACTACTATGCATCAGTGGCTCAAATTTTCGATCGAGAATGGGATTATAAAAGTACGTGGAAGCGAAAACGTCTCGCGACAGATTCACTTGGCCGTAATCGAGGAATAGATGCAGTAGCCTACCAAGCCTCCTCACGAGTTACCAGACAAGCCGAGGGAAGCAACCGAACCATATGAGGAGTTGGTCGCCATAAGAGTCGGCCCTGCAGCCAACTAGGAACTTAAGGTAGGAGCTCTTCTATCTGAGTAGAAGAGAAGAATATCGAAAGTTTCTTGCTGCCCACTTTGATGTGTTCGCCTAGGCGGACACGTCGCTCCCTGGGGTACTAGAGCATATTGCCTCACACTCCCGTAACCTTGACCCAAGGTTCTTGCCGATCCAACATTGAAGTGCCGTTTTGCTGTAGAACGATAGGACGCCATCAGAGAACATGTAACTTCCTTACTCAATACAGGGGTGATTCAGGACACGTGTTACACGATGTGGGTGGCCAGCGTCGTTCTGGTGAAAGAAGCCTCTAGAAAGTGGCGGATGTATGTAGACTTCATCGACCTTAATAAAGCAACCTCCAAGGATTACTTTCCTCTTCCAAACGTTGACCAGCTGATTGATGCCACGGTCGGCCACGAACAACTCAGCTTCCTCGATGCTTTTTTGGGCTACCATCATGTTCGAATGAATCCCGAGAATGATGAATACGCTGCTTTCATCACTGACATAGGGTTGTATTGCTATATGCATGCCGTTCGGATTAAAGAACGCCGGTGCGATATACCAGAGGCTCGTCAATACAATGTTCGACTAGCAAATAGGGTGGAACATAGAGGTGTACATAAACGACATGTTGGTAAAATCCAAGCATGTCGAAGAGCATTTTGAAGATCTTTTGGAGATGTTCGGCATGCTAAGGCGTTACATCATGAAGCTCAACCCTGCCAAATGCGCTTTCGGAGTCACCGCAGGCAAGTTCATGAGCTTCCTAGTTACCCACCGAGGGATCAAAGACAACCCCGAGAAAATTAATGCCATATTATTGATGGAGCTGCCGACATGGCTGAATGATGTCCAGAGGCTGACAGTAAGCTTGACAGCCCTTAGCCGATTCCTCTTAAGAGCCGCCGAGCAGTGCCTTCCTTTTCTTCAAGCTGCTACGAGTAAAAGATAACCCCCCGACGCCCAAGGACGCATCAACTGGATGTCAGAATGTCAGCAAGCATTCAAGGAGTTGAAACAATATTTGACTATCCTGCCCATCCTCTCCAAAGCACAGTCGGGTGAGTCTCTTTCCCTGTACCTTTTTATAACCCCTCACACTGTGAGTTTAGAGCTGGTCAGGGAAGAAGGGGGAATCCAGAGGCTAGTCTACTATGTGAGCCGAGTCCTCCAAAGAGCGGAACTACGCTATCCAACAACATAGAAGTTTGGATTGGCCCTCGTGGTAGCTTCCTAAAAGTTGCGACCTTATTTCCAGGCTCATCCGATCGAAGTCGTCACTGACCGCCCCTTGCGGTAGTTTTTTCATCGACTGAATGCCTCAAGACGGATGATAAAGTGGGTGATCGAGCTTTTAGAGTTCGACGTCTACTACCGACCGAGGATGGCCATTAAAGCCTAAGCCCTAGCTGACCTTGTAACCAAGTGCACCCTCCCCGTGCAGGAGCAAGCGATCGGGATCAGGCTCGGATATGTGTGGTCGATTTACACCGACACATCGTTTCAGACCTCCGGATGCGGGGCATGTCTTATTCTGGTCCCCTTAGAGGCCTCTGATGGCGAAGGCCTGCAGTTTTCCCTCCATTTCTAGTTTCGGACGAGTAACATCGCGGAGTACAAGGCATTACTTACAGGGATCCAGGTAGTCCATCGACTAGGGGTGACCCAGATCAAGGCATTCTCCAACTTCCAACTTATTGTCCGACAATTTACAAGAGAGCATGAAGCCAAGAATCCCAACATGGGGCAATATAAAGAATTGGTTATGAAGATGGTCTTTACCCTCGAGGGGTTCGAGATCGCGCATGTCCTAAAGGAAGAGAATAAAAAAGCAGATGAGTTGGCGAAACTTGCCTCCGCCACATTATCGGCCTCCCGGTCGGTCTTTGTCGAGGATGTGGCGACATCAGCCATCCAGCTGGTGGAAGTGGCCCAGATTGAACCAGAGCCTGTTAGATGGACCTTATTTTGGCCTTCCTACAAGACGGACAACTATCAGCTGATCGGACAGACGCCAGAAGGGTTAAATACTAGGCAGCTCGATTTACCTTGGTCGACAGAGAATTGTACCATCCGTCCTTGACTATGCCCCTGCTCTGATCTCTCCTGCCCCGTGAAGCTGTTGATGAAGTTATTGGGCCATCCAACTCAAAACCTTAAGACAATGAGTGCAGTAGGCATCATCTATTAAACACTTTTTGATTTTGTCCTTTTTCCAATATAGGACTATTCTAATAAAGCAGGGGCCCTGGCCCAACTTTATCTTCTCAAAGTTTATCTTCTAATTTGCGCCGCCTCCTCTCATCTAATTTCCACGGCCCACCTTGGCCGTAAGGGGGAGTGTTGGAGTGACTATATAATAGTCCTACATCGGTTAATTTCAGTTGTGGCCAGTGCTTATGATCTTGGACCCTTCAAAACTCAACACCCGGGTTTTGTGGTTTGTGACATGGTATTAGAGCCCATGGTTGTGAAGTAGGCCACACACCTCATATTTGTGGTCCACGTGACAGAGTTTAAATTCGGCCTGCACGTGAGGGGCGTGTTAAAATAGTCCTACATTGGAAAAAGGACAAAATCAAAACATGTTTAGTATATGGTGCCTACTCCACTCATTACCTTAAGGTTTTGAGTTCAACAGGTACCAGAGCCCATGGTTACGAACCGGGCCGTGCACCCCGTATTTGTGGTCCACGTGATAGAGCTTAAAATCGGCCTGCACGTGAGGGGGCGTGTTAGAATAGTTATGTATTAGAAAAAGGACAATAAAAAAATGTTTAATAGATGGTGCCTACTCCACTCATTGTTTAAGATTTTGAGTTGGATGGCCCAATAACTTCAATAGAGGCGATGGATGCGCTCCCGGAGGTCCATGAAGGCTTATTTGGGAGCCATGTGGGTCCTCGGGCACTAGCCCATACCTTATTGCGCTATGGATATTGGTGGCATATTCTAGTTCGAGATTGCATCGACTACTTCAAAAAGTACGCAAGTTGTCAAGCATATGCTCCAATCCCTCGAGTCTCGGCCAAGGAGCTTCATATCATCTTTGAGCCATGCCCATTTGCGATGTGGGGCATCGACATCTTAGGGCCCTTCCCCAAGAAAACAACGCAAAGGCAATTTGTTATAGTCGCCATCGACTACTTCACGTGGTGGCCGGAGGTTGAGGCCACAACAAACATCAAGGAAGACACTGTCTGGAAGGAGTTCCTACCCTCTTATGGGATTAAACTTGATCGGCGATACCCCTTCGAGCCTTGTCTCGTCGGGAAGGGACTCCCCATCCTTAGATGGGACTAAACTTGATTAACAATACTCCTGTTGAGCTTCGTCTCGTAGGAAAGGGGTTCCCCACCCTCTAATGGGATTAAACTTGATAGGCAATACCTTTGTCGAGCCTCCCCCCACCCCTTTGATGCCCAAGGACACATCAACTAGATGTCAGAATGTCAGCAAACATTTTCGGAGTTGAAACAATATTTGACTACCCTGCCATCCTCTGCAAAGTACAGTCGGGTAAGTCTTTTTCCCTTTACCTTTCTATAACCCTTTACACTGTAAGTTCAGAGCTGGTCAGAGAAGAACGAGGAATCCAGAGGCCTGTCTACTATATGAGCCGGGTCCTCCAAAGAGTGGAACTATGCTATCCAACAACAAAGAAGTTTGGATTGGCCCTCGTGGTAGCCACCTAAAAGTTGCGGCCTTACTTCTAGGCTCATCCGATCGAAGTCGTCACTGACAGGGCCTTGCGGCAATTTTTTCAACGACCGGACGCCTCAGGACGGATGATAAAGTGGGCGATCGAGCTGTCAGAGTTCGACGTCTACTACTGACCGAGGATGGCCATAAAAGCCTAAGCCCTGACCGACCTTTTGACCAAGTGCACCCTCCCCGTGCAGGAGCAAGCGATCAGGATCGGCCCGGATCCGTATGGTCGATTTACACGAATGGATCGTCTCGGACCTCCAGTGAGGGGCATGTCTTATTCTGGTCCCCCTCAGAGGCCTCTGATGGCGAAGCCCTGCAGTTTTCCCTTTGTTTCCAGTTTCGGACAATGAATAACATCGCGAAGTATGAGGCGTTTCTTATACGGATCCGGGTAGTCCGCTGACTGGGGGCGACCTAGATCAAGGCATTCTTTGACTCCCAACTTATTGTCCGACAACTTACAGGAGAGTATGAAGCCAAGGATCCCAATATCATGCAATATAAAGAATTGGTTATGAAGACGGTCTTTACCCTCGAGGGGTTCGAGATCGTGCATGTCCCAAGGGAAGAGAATAAAAAAGTAGGTGAGTTGGCGAAACTCGCCTCCGCCGCATTATCGGCCTCCCGATCGGTCTTCGTTGAGGATGTGGCGACGTCGGCCATCCAGCCTGTGGAAGTGGCCTAGATTGAACCAGAGCATGTTGGATGGATCTTATTGTGGCCTTCCTACGAGACAGACAAGTGCTAGCTGATCGGACATACGTCATAAGGGTTAAATACTAGGCATCTCGATTTACCTTGGTCGACAGAGAATTGTACCGTCCGTCCTTGACTATACTCTTGCTCCGATCCCTCCCACCCTGTTAGGCGATGGATGCGCTCCCGGAGGTCCATGGAGACTTATGTGGGAGCCATGGGTCCTCGGGCACTATCCCATACCCTGTTGCGCCATGGATACTGGTGGCCTATTCTAGTTTGAGGCTGCATCGACTACTTTAAGAAGTACGCAAGTCGTCAAGCATACGCTCCGATCCCTTGCGCCTCGGCTGATGAGCTTCATATAATCTCTGAGCCATTCCCATTTGCGATGTGGGGCATCAATATTTTGGGGCCCTTCCCTAAGACAACAACGTAAACGCAATTCGCTTTAGTCTCGACTACTTCACGTGGTGGCCGGAGGTTGAGGTTACGACAAATATCAAGGAAGACACTGTTTGGAAGGGGTTCCCTACCGTCAGATGGGATTAAACTTGATCGACAATACCCCTCCGAGCCTCGTCTCGTCGGGATGGGATTCCCCACTCAAATGAGACTAAACTCGATCAGCGATACTCCTGTTGAACTTCGTCTCGCAGGAAAGGGGCTCCTTACCCTCAAATGGGACTAAACTCGATCGGCAATACCCCTGCCAAGTCTCGTCTCGCAGGGAAGGGGTTCCCCACCCTCAGATGGGACTAAACTCGATTAGCGATACCCCTGCCAAGCCTCGTCTCGCAGGGAAGGGGCTCTCCACCCTTAGATGTGACTAAACTCGATCGGAGATATCCCTGTCGAGCCTCGTCTCGCAGGGAAGGGGCTCTCCATCCTCAGATGGGACTAAACACTCGGTCGGCAATACCGCTGCCGAGCCTCGTCTCACAGGGAAGGGGTTTCCCACCCTCAAATGAGAATCTGTCGACGATACTAGTGTCGAGTCTCGCCTCACAGGAAAGAGGCTCTCCACCCTCGGATCAAACTAAAATCAATACCATGACCTATAACAATCACCCCCATTCGAACGCAACGAGTCATTCAATCTCATCCGCATGTGAACACAACCTAAGTTGTCAAGCCAACTTAGCCTGTCTGGTTCGGGGAAGAAGGGGAAGCGACATACTGCACGAAGGTATATACTATACATTTTTTCAATAATTTGTATGTACCAATATAGATTTGTATATACAAAACAACAACATCAATGCCTTTAGAGGCCGACATAAAAGACATGACCTAAACGTACAAGAGCTGGGATCATGGATGGCAGTACCGGTACCAGTATCGGTGGGTACGGGTACCGGTACGTACCGGCCGGTACTGGCCCAGTATAGGCCGATATCGGCCGATACCCTTTACAGGTATGGTACCGGTGCCGGCCGATACTAGTACGTACCGACCGGTACGTACCGGTATCGGCCAGTACTGCCAACCATGGCCGGGATGGACTGTGAAGCTAATAAAAATCCCAGATCCAACCACCATTGAAAACTAGGCCACCTTGCAGTTTCGCTGCTGGTGGTGTCTCCTAGCGGCTTCACTGTTGTAGCCCGTTGGTAGGACACACCTTGCCGATGAGGCACTAACCCTCTCCTGCCCACTCGAGAGGCGGCCTTCGAGTCTGACGGAGTAAAAGGCACTTTGCCAGAAACCAAGACCCTGGTGGCGGCGGCTCTAAGAATCTGCCAGTCACGAGATGGCCAGAGCGCAACCTTATGGCATATCAACAGCCTCTCCAGCCCCATCGACTGGCCGCCGGATCGTACCCATCAACTAAAATGATTTGCTGATAACTTCGGACGAAAAGAGGCCGCTCTGAGCCCCCTCAATGCGAGAGCCGCATGATATTGAGGAACCCCCCCCAAAACAGCCCGTTTGAAATTACAAAAGGAAATATGAGGCCAGATAGTGTCCCGAAGGTCCGAGAAGAGAGAGTCCATGCCACAGATGAAGCTGGACGATGACAACAAGCCTTTCTTGGTGAGGCCACCAGAGGAGCTTGAACTCTGGAAAAAAATGGGGGTTGGGTGACCCCCCGTACCAAAAGAGGCAAAGCTCTGTCACCGAATCATGACAACCCCCAGTTTGGCGTTGGAAAATCTCATTGAACCCCGCCACGCAAAGGGTCGCCTCCACCTCCATCGAGTTTCCTTTGGGAGAAGATTCTATCCCTAAAGGATAGCACTTCCCACAAGGAAGACAAGGCCCTGCATGACCATGAACGGGGAATGCGGTTGTGAGGCCTTCTCCTTTTATAGAGAGCTGGCCCTCACCATGGAAAGATCCGAAGAGACCACTCGGAGACCTGTTTCACTCAGGAGGTCACGAGTGACAGTCTAAAAAGTAGAAGACCGATGGAACCCGTCGGGAAGTACGAGTCACAACCTTATAAGCCACAAGGCTAGAAGGTACTATGCATGCCTCATTTTCTCTATTACGATTAGTAAAATTGCCCTGCAGGGGCAAGGAGTCAACCTGGAGCGACAAGATGCCTTGGCCAGTTATGACTGAGCCCAAAGCTGACGATTGATACAGATGTTGGAACCATCTTTTTTTTAAAAAAAAAAAAGGGCAAAAGGGAGGGGGAGAAGCCCCCCCCCCCCCACCGGTTGGGGAACCCCCCACCGGTTCCAAGAGGGAAACCGGTGGGGGGGGAGGAGGAGCTCTCTCCCTCCACTTTTCAGATTTTTGAAAATGGGGGGTGTTTAATGAGAGGGTTAATAGGGGATCTTAACCCCATTCACACATGGGTTAAGAAACCCATGTGGAACTCTCCTTAAATCCAAACCCAAACCCCTTTCACATGAGGCCAAAACCTGAATTTAAGGGGTTTAAACCCTTTTCACATTGGCCAAACCCCCCCAAAACCTGAAACCAAGGCATTAAAAGCCCAAAAAAAGCAAAAGTGAAGGAAATGGGGGAGGAAAGCCCTCCCCCCCCACCGGTTCCCAAACCGGTGGGGGGGGGGGGGAGCCAACCGGTGGCACCCCCCCCCCCCCCCCCCACCGGTTGGGGTGCCCACCGGATTCTCCCCCCTCTCTCTCTCATTTTTTTAATGTCCTCTCTCCCTCTCTCTTACCCATGTGATTAAAAAAATTAAAAAAAGAGAGGGGGAGGAAGAAGAGGCAACCGGTGGGTACCCCCCACCTCAAGCCAACCGGTGGGTACCCCCCACCTCAAGCATTCCGGTGGGTACCTCCACCGGTTAAGGCTTTGAAGCCTATAAATACCCTCAAGGAGTAAGAAGTAAGGACATGCCCATTTGGCCCAAAATTTCATAGGGGAAACTCTGCCAGTTTGAAGACCAAATCCGGTGCTCTTGCCCGGGTTTGCTGCGATTTGGAGGAGATATTTTCTTGGAGGACTCTCTTCCTAAGGTTTATTCCTAAGGGGAAGCTCTGCCAAATTTATGTTGTAAAATCACCGTCCTATAAGACGGGATTATGCCGAAATAATGAATGAATGCTACTATTTGTTCTTTGAGCATATGTGTGTGCATGTGTTCATGAATCTACTATTTAAGTAACACTATGTTACTATATTTTCATATGCAAAATAATTAGTTTTATAACTAATTAAAATACATAAAACATATAATTAAATATTCTAAAATATCATTGGCCTCATCCCATACATAACTAATCTTAGACTCATAATTAAAACTTAATAATGAAACATTGAGACATAAAATAATATACTTAAGTTAAAAATGACTTAAATACTCCACATACTTAATTAATTAATAAAATCTGCGAAAATTATCTAAAATTAATAAAATAAATATAAAAAAAATCAGAAAAATTCTGTAAAAATCAGTAATACTCAGTAAAAATCAGAAAACAAAATCTGGAAATTACATAAATCCAAAATATAACTTAAATATCCTTCATATACCTAATTAATTAATAAAAATCAGTAAAATTGATAAAAAAATCAGTAAAATTCAGTAAAAACCAGTAAAAAACAGAGAACCAAATCTGAAAATATATAAAATTCTGAAATGACTAAAATGTCCCTAGAGCTTAATGCAAATTACAAAAATACCCTCATACATGTTAAAAATCTGTAAAAATCACAGAAAATTCTTAAAAACATCAAAATCTCTCATATGTCCAAAATACCCTCCAAACCCTAATAAGATGGGTAAAATTACCAAAATACCTTCAATATGATAAAAATAAATAAAAATCTCAGAAAAAATATAAAAATAGACTTTAAGTCTAAAAATCCAATTTGGGCAAAATTACCAAAATACCCTTACAATTCAAACACACTTGAAATAACTTTAAAATACCTCCTAAGGTTTTGAAACCTTCCTAAGTCATTAAAACTCATTTCATACACTTAAATAACCATAATCTCCCTATACCCTCCAACTTGGCATAATTACAAAAATACCCTTATGGGTCTAAAATACTTGGAATCAATCCAGAATACTTTGAGTCAATCCAATATACTTGGAATTAATCCATATAGCTTGGAATCAATCCAAAATCATATAAACGCATCCTAAACCTGGGTGAGGCCAAGAGTTTAACCTAAAATATATCTTCATATGCATGTGCTGCCTGTAGTAGTAGTGTTGCATGTTATAAGGGCATCATACGGACGGTTAATCAAGGGTTGCCGAGCAGTCGCTCAGCGTAATTAACACTGACCGAGGTCAGTGGAGAGAGGTCATATACTCGAATCTTCGCTTGATTCGAAGTCCCGGATTCCCTGAGGGCTAATCCCAAGCTCTCATAGTCCGATAAAATATAAAACCGACCTATAATTCTCTAGATAAACAAAAAAATGGATTTCCGAATAATTCGACATAGGAGAGATGCGTCTAGGTCAGGTCCCGACGAAGGTTTTAGAAAAAAACCCTCGCAAACAGAGATGGCACGCCTGGTGGGACTTCTCTTTCCCTTCATCTCTCCGTCCGGTGATGCCCTCACCACAACTCTACTACTAACTTTGTTATGTCTTATGCAGGTGACTGACTTTCTGCTTAAAAGACGACGATGGCGGCAAGGGTCACGTATGGCCCACTTGTGGTGGCGACCCACGTACGGTGTGGATATCTGACCACACCAACATGCTTTGGGGACTTCCCCGCGGTGATAGGATCTCCATACTTTCTGGGGGTCGTTCCGGCACCGGAGCTTGCTCCGGAAAAGAAGAAGAAGAGGTGCGCTTCTCGCTCCAGAACATGCAACAACGGCAGCCGATATGGGCGAGTGCTTGCCGTGAATACCATCAGCATCTCTCCAGCCTCCTCGTCCAACGGGGGGCAAAAGCGGAAGGTTCTAACCGCAAGTCCGTCTAGGACGGGGAAAACTATATTGGTGGGGAACCTGCATATTCGTCTGGATGGCGGGCAACCCATCATTTCTAAGATCCATCATATCCCGACAGTTCCTGTCCAGAATCGGTTCGGGATTCTATTGAAGGTTTGCCAAGATGGGACAACGTTCGAAAAGAAGAAAAGGACTCCAAAGGACACTGCTTGTCGGGAGCCAATAATTATACCAGAGCCAGTCATGTCTCGAGCAGGGGGCAATGCCACCCCCCGAGCAGGGGGAAACTCCATGCCTCGAAATGGGGGCAAACTTATGCCTCGGGCTGGGGGCAATCCATTGGAGGATAAGAGCCTCCGCATAAAGGAAATGTGGGTAACCAAAAAGGAAGCCCGCAAAATTCGCCAGGCTAGGGATACTTTAGCAGAACAACAGCCTCAACAGCTCGTAGAGCCTGAGGGGCAGATAACCAGCTCAACTACCTGGCCTTGTTCTTTACATGGTCAAAAGATAAAAAGTGCCTATAAGGCACAGGAACAAGTCTGGCAACAGACATCTGTCCTCGAGCGGTTGGGCGCATTGGTCCGATCGACTCACAAAAAGAAGAAAATTGCCAGAAGGACAGAGAATAGTATACGGGTCTACACATGCTACACCTCCAATATCACCAACCGACAACCTTCCCAGCCAGAAGACCCAAATGATATCATCAATCTGATGCAACGGGTCGGGCCCATAACCCGTCAAATGGAGCAGGCTATGTGCTTGCTGAATCGAGGAAGCCAGGGGGCAGAGCCACCCCAAATTGGCAGTAGCAATGCTGCTGGAGGAGCTGATGAAGACGGGGCAAATGCTTTAGATATTGAAGCCGCTCCAGAACAACCTCAAGATCAAATACAGCCTCAGACTATAGAGGAGATGAGGCAAGAAAATCAACAACTCAGGGCCTTGCTCTATGGCCTAATACAAAAGATGGAGGAGCAGCAAAGGGCAGCTCAAGTCCCCCCAGTAAATGCACCACCTCCAAGGGCAGTGCCTATGCCAACGGTGATAAGACCGCAAGCTGCAGATGTCAACTTCAACCCTGATGAGATACAAGAAGATCAGGTTGTGGAGCCCAATCATAATGCTCAGCAATCCCATGCTTCTGCAGATGATGCTACGGCATTGCAGAAGCATCTTATTGAGCAAATTGTTGAAGCCAAAATAGCAAAACAAGACGACGGAATAGGCACATTCGACTTATACAAAGTGCCATTTCCGGTACGTCATATGTTCAAGAAGCTCCCGCCGGATCACAATAAGTGTCCCAAATTCATCAGGTATGACGGGGAAGGCTCGGCCCAGGAACATATTGCCCACTATATGAGTGACTTGGGAGAGTTGGCTACTTATGAGGCCTATCTTCTGAGGTTCTTCTCTACCTCTCTCACGGGCATTGCATTCCAATGGTATGCAAAGTTGAAGCCTAACTCTATCAACAGTTGGGAGGAAATGCAGAAAAAGTTCCTCGACCGTTTCAAGGTGTCGGAACGAAAGGTCACCATCACTGAATTGGTGACACTAAAGCAAGGCAGGAATGAATCCGCCACCGACTATATCAAAAAATGGCGGAACCTCTGCATGAAATGCGACAATCCGCCGACCCACGAGGATGCGGTACGATTGTGCAAGAGGGGCTTAAAGCCTGAAATAAGTGAAAAGCTGATTGGCGCAAATGTCAAAAACTTTGATCAACTAAATAACATTGTGACGGAGGTCGAAATATTCTATGTAGACCATCCAACCATTGCCTCCATTGGGGGGACAGTCCCAAAGAAGCAAAATATGGATACAGAAGAGGTCAATGCTATAGACTCCACCTCAGCTGTAGAAAATACATGGGGCAAGAACAATGTAAATGCCTCAACATCTAATAGAAGAGGATCATATGCCACCCTTAATGAGAGAAGGAAAATGGCTTACTCTTTCATAAAGGAGGATACAAGAGAGTTGTTTAATGTCTGCATGCGGGCCAATCTCTTGATGCTACCCGAACCAAAAAGACCAGCAGAAGTTGGTAAAATAGATGAACCCAACTATTGCATGTACCATCGTATGTTGGGACATGTAATAGAAGATTGTTATATCTGCAAAGGGGAAATTGAAATGCATATCCGAGAGGGGGCCGTGGAGATGGGGAAATACCTGGTAGACCCGCCTCAGCCACATCGAATGCCCAGACAAACATTTACAGCAAATGTCGTCCATATGGATGAAAACTCCTCAGAAGAAGAGCCTACAAATAAGAATATAGATGCCCCTCCAGAGCAGGAGGTAATACCATCATACGCTCCAGCGACTTCCACTCCAGAAAGGTCTATCGTGGCGGCACTGGAGGAGATTCAGATGAATATGTCGCAGCTCTCCCATCAGCAAGTTTCGCCGGAACATGAGGCAATACCATCATATGTTCCAGCAACTTCCACTCCAGAAGTGTCTATCATGACAACATTAGAGAAGATTCAGATGACTCTGATACAACTCTCTCACCAGCAAATCTCATTGGAACAGAAGATAAATCCATCATATACTCCAGCAATTTCCACTCTCGGGGGGTCCATTATGGCAGCACTTGAGGGGATTCAAATGAGTCTGGGACAAATCTCTCATCAGCAGTATGAACTCACTCAAGTAATGGAAGGTCTTGCAAGACAATGGACAGAAGTCATGTCAATGGACAGAATCAATAGGCCCTTCTCCTTTGAGGAGCTAGGACCAAAATGCAGCTGTCCTCTAAAGAATAAGGGCAAACTTATCATAGATTTAAATGAACCACCAGAAGCCCAGTACCGAGAGGGAATGGTGCTCAAATGCAAAGGTTGTGAAAGTCACGACAATACTCTCGAGGCCACCTTTGCAGCTAGGCAAAGCTCCCGGGGAAAACAAGTTGCTGGTGCAGAAATAGGGATAAGTTTTAAAGATACGGAATCCCTGGCAAAAAAGCTCAAGAAACCATACTCATTTCCAATGGAAAAGACCAAAGAACTCTTCGAGTTATGTATGAGCAGAAAAGCAATTATTCTGCCCAAGCCAAAAAGGGAAGAAGAAATACATCGGGTAGATGCACCCAACTACTGCCCATACCACCGCTTCATCACCCATCCAATTAAACGTTGTTTTATGTTCAAAGATGAAGTAGAAAAGCTGATTCAAGAAGGAAAGATAAATATGGGGAAATACCTGGTAAATCCCCCATAGCCACATACGATTACACATTGAGTGTAATTCGCAGATCTATGAGCACAAAAAAAAAAAAAAAAAAAAAAAAAAAATAAAAAAAAAATAAAAATCATCCTGCAACCCGTTGGGGGACAACGCGCAAAAGTTATGTGCGCCAAGAAAAGTCAATAATGTTCGTGCGCGAATACATAGGCTCATAAAGCCGCATATTTGTTCTCCGACGGGGGGAGAACTCTCTCGGCCTGCTGAGGGTAGAGATCGAGTTTTTCCACATCCCTACCCAGGGAGGATATCAGAGTCGCCAATGACGAATAAACCCTTGGTACCACACTGACGGTACAATAATGTCCCATCAAGGGCTACGACCGAGGCAATGATGACGATGACCTCCCGACCCGATAAGGAAGTGGGAAAACTCGCTCTTCTGCTCGATACAACCTGAGGGGATGATCCCCGTTCCTGTTATACCCAAGGCAAATACACGGGCATATTCTTGAAAAATGTCACATAATGGTGGGTGATTCACCTCGAAAGAAAATATTTGCCGTCAAGAATATCATGCAATGCAAAATTCTTTCATTCGCCTACGGAAGGCGTTAAACTCCGGAATTTTGTCCACCTGGGAGGCAGATATATCCCAAAATTTATATTCACTTACTACAGGCTTTGAGTCATGATATTCATATATTCGCCCACGGAAGGCGTTAAACTCCGGCATTCGCCCACGGAAGTCGTTAAACTTCGGCATTCGCCCGAGGAAGGCGTTAAACTCCGGAATTTGCCTACGAAAGGCATTAAATCCCAGAATTCATAATTCGTCCACGGAAGGCGTTAAACTCCGGCATTCGCCCACGGAAGGCGTTAAACTCCGGCATTCGCCCGCGGAAGGCGTTAAACTCCGGAATTTGCCTACGAAAGGCATTAAATCCCAGAATTCATAATTCGCCCACGGAAGGCGTTAAACTCCGGCATTCGCCCACGGAAGGCGTTAAACTCCGGCATTCGCCCGCGGAAGGCGTTAAACTCCGGAATTTGCCTACGAAAGGCATTAAATCCCAGAATTCATAATTCGCCCACGGAAGGCGTTAAACTCCGGCATTCGCCCACGGAAGGCGTTAAACTCCGGCATTCGCCCGCAGAAGGCGTTAAACTCCGGAATTTGCCTACGAAAGGCATTAAATCCCATAATTCATAATTCGCCCACGGAAGGCGTTAAACTCCGGCATTCGCCCGCGGAAGGCGTTAAACTCCGGAATTTGCCTACGAAAGGCATTAAATCCCAGAATTCATAATTCGCCCACGGAAGGCGTTAAACTCCGGCATTCGCCCACGGAAGGCGTTAAACTCCGGCATTCGCCCGTGCAAGGCGTTAAACTCCGGAATTTGCCTACGAAAGGCATTAAATCCCAGAATTCATAATTCGCCCACGGAAGGCGTTAAACTCCGAAATTTTGTCTACCTGGGAGGCAAATATATCCCAAAATTTATATTCGCTTACTACAGGCTTTAAATCCTGAAATTCATATTTCGCCCACGGAAGGCGTTAAACTCCGGCATTCGCCTACGGGAGGCGTTAAACTCCGGAATCCGCCCCAGGGAGGCGTTATATCCTGAAAATTTTCATATTTGCCCCAGAGGGGCGTTATATCCTGAAAATTTTCATATTTGCCCCGAGAAGACGTTGTGTCCTAAAGTCTTTCCTGGGCGTACGCCAGTCCCGCTGGCATGCCATAAAAGGGTCGAAAATTTTCTTATCGCCCCGAGGAGGCGTTGTATCCTGAACCTCCCCTTGGCATAAACTAGTCCCACCGACATGCCATAAAAGGGTTGAAAAGTTCCTTTGCCCCGAGGAGGCGGCGTATCCTGAAATTTCTCACTACCGCCCCGAGGAGGCGTTATATCCTGAATTTTCCCTTGACATACTCCAATCCCACTGGCATGCCATAAGAGGGTTGAAAAATTCTTTTGCCCCAAGGAGGCATTGTAACCTAAAGTCTTCCCTGGGCATACGCCAGTCCCACTAGCATGCCCTAAAAGGGTTGAAAATTTTCCTATCGCCCCGAGGAGGCAATGTATCATGGATCTTCCTTAGGCATACACCAGTCCCACTGGCATGCCATTAAGATCCTTCGCCCTGGGGAGGCGTCATATTCTAAAATCTCTCCCCTAAATCATGGTCCCATCGGCATAACCATATAGTCCCATGTGCTATAGTCCCATCGGCGTGCCGTAGGCGGTTGAATTCGCTCCAAGGAGATGTTATACCTTAAAATTGACCCTGATACACACTAGTCCCACTCGTGTGCCTTGGTGGCCTGGAAGTTCATATTCGCCTACAGGAGGCTTTATATCCTGGAAATTCATAATTCATATTCGCCTACAGGAGGTTTTATATCCTGTAAATTCATATTTCATATTCGCCTACAGGAGGCTTCATATCTTGGAAATTCATATTCGCCTACAGGAGGCTTTATATCCTGGAAATTCATAATTCATATTCGCCTACAAGAGGCTTTATATCCTGGAAATTCATAATCCATATTCGCCTACAGGAGGCTTTATATCCTAGAAACTCATATTCGCCTACAGGAGGCTTTATATCCTGGAAATTCATATTCGCCTACAGGAGGCTTTATATCCTGGAAATTCATAATTCATATTTGCCTACAGGAGGCTTTATATCCTGGAAATTCATATTCGCCTACAGGAGGCATTATATCCTGGAAATTCATATTTCATATTCGCCTACAGGAGGCATCATATCCTGGAAATTCATATTTCATATTCGCCTACAGGAGGCTTTATATCCTGGAAACTCATATTCGCCTACAGGAGGCTTTATGTCCTGGAAATTCATATTCGCCTACAGGAGGCTTTGAATCCTAGGATTCATATTTCGCCTACGGGAGGCTTTGAATCTCGGAGTTCATATTTCGCCTACGGGAGGCTTTGAATCTCGGAGTTCATATTTCGCCTACGGGGGGCTTTGAATCTCGGAGTTCATATTCCGCCCACGAGAGGCTTTGAATCTCGGAATTCATATTCGCCTACGGGAGACATTAAACCCCGAAATTCGCCTCTGGGGGGCATTGTGTCTCAAAATACTTGGTCTTCGGGAGCCGTTGTATCTCAAATCCACGGCTACCTAAAGCCCCCGTTTCTCGAAAACTACATATATATTTCTTATCGGCTCACAGGGAGGCCTCAGTTCCCTACATATACTTCTTATTGGTTCTCAGGGAAGACTCAGTTCCCTACATATATAATTCATTATCGGTTCTCAGGGAAGACTCAATTCCCTACATATATTTCTTATCGGCTCACAGGGAAGCCTCAGTTCCCTACATATACTTCTTATCGGTTCTCAGGGAAGACTCAGTTCCCTACATATATATTCTTATCGGTTCTCAGGGAAGACTCAGTTCCCTACATATATATTCTTATCGGCTCTCAGGGAAGACTCAGTTCCCTACATATACTTCTTATCGGTTCTCAGGGAAGACTCAATTCCCTACATATATATTCTTATCGGTTCTCAGGGAAGACTCAGTTCCCTACATATATATTCTTATCGGTTCTCAGGGAAGACTCAGTTCCCTACATATATATTCTTATCGGCTCTCAGGGAAGACTCAGTTCCCTACATATACTTCTTATCGGTTCTCAGGGAAGACTCAGTTCCCTACATATATATTCTTATCGGTTCTCAGGGAAGACTCAGTTCCCTACATATATATTCTTATCGGTTCTCAGGGAAGACTCAATTCCCTACATATATATTCTTATCGGTTCTTAGGGAAGACTCAGTTCCCTACATATACTTCTTATCGGTTCTCAGGGAAGACTCAGTTCCCTACATATATATTCTTATCGGTTCTCAGGGAAGACTCAGTTCCCTACATATATATTCTTATCGGTTCTCAGGGAAGACTCAATTCCCTACATATATATTCTTATCGGTTCTCAGGGAAGACTCAGTTCCCTACATATACTTCTTATCGGTTCTCAGGGAAGACTTAGTTCCCTACATATATTTCTGAGCGGTTCTCAGGGAAACCGTAATTCTCTACCGAAAAAAAAAAAAATAATAATAATAAAAGGAGCTTAAAAATGAGGTGCTCCGACGGACTTAATCGATCTCATCCTCAAAGGGGTCGGTTAAGGGTAAAAATGTCTTATACCCAGCTAAGGTGAAAACCCGAAAGGGCACCTTAGGCAAAATCGGGTAACCCCGCTGTGTGAAAATCCGCAAGGGCGCACAGGCAAAAATAAGAGGGGGCTAATACTGGTGAAAACCTGAAAAGGCGCTGGTATTAGTTTTAAATAAAATAAAAAAAAAAGAAGAAGAAAGGAGCTTAAAAATGAGGTGCTCCGACGGACTTAATCGATCTCATCCTCAAAGGGGTCGGTTAAGGGTAAAAATGTCTTATACCCAGCTAAGGTGAAAACCCGAAAGGGCACCTTAGGCAAAATCGGATAACCCCGCTGTGTGAAAACCCGCAAGGGCGCACAAGCAAAAATAAGAGGGGGCTAATACTGGTGAAAACCTGAAAAGGCGTTGGTATTAGTTTTAAATAAAATAAAAAAAAAAGAAGAAGAAAGGGGCTTAAAAACGAGGTGCCCCGACGGACTTAATCGATCTCGTCCTCAAAGGGGTCGGTTAAGGGTAAAAATGTCTTATACCCAGCTAAGGTGAAAACCCGAAAGGGCACCTTAGGCAAAATCGGATAACCCCGCTGTGTGAAAACCCGCAAGGGCGCACAGGCAAAAATGAGAGGGGGCTAATGCTGGCGAAAACCTGAAAAGGCGCTAGTATTAGTTTAAAAAAAAAAAAAAAAAAAAAGAGAAAGAGAATACATGCGACATATAATAAATGGACCGTACCACTCAAACTTGGCATTTATCTTCAGGAGAATATTTGTGATACACTGGAGCAATGTCGGAGTTTGAGATGAACATGCGGGATAGTTCGAGTTCTTCAGCAAATGGAAAACTTCAATCCTTTTGAAGAAATTCGACTCCATCTCCAGAATATCAGTCGAAGCGATGTTCGATGGCCGCCACGAAATGGGAATTCTCCCTCCAGTGGAGCTTCAGGAACATCTGCATTCTGACGAGGAGCGGCAATATGGGCGTCCGCGGTACCAGAAAGGACGATATCCTTCTGATGTTGGAGCATAGGAGTCTCCGCAGCTCGAGTTGTACAGCCTGCCTCGATAGTTTCAGTCTCGGCTCGTTTTGGCAAAGAGTTACTCGACAAGTAGCAGGAATGGGATATCGTCCTCCCCATGCCCTGCCATAAGAGGAACTCCCATGAGGGTCATGAAGACAAAGGCAGCAAGCTACAAGAAGATAGAGAAATAAAATCAGCGTCAGAGAGCTGCAATAAAAGTCTCGAAAAGCCAAAATTGACCAAGTCCTAATAAAGTCATAGGACAAAGTCAAATTACTATGAACTATATATTAGGCCAGTCCAGAACGCTTCATGCGGAGCTCCTGGAAACGCCAATATAAGGTACTGCTACCCCAAGATAGAGCAAATGCCGGAAGAATTAAACGACTCGCTTGTGTGTTCTTAAGGAGTCTCCATGTCGTGAAGGCCAAGAGATCTCCTAGAATCTAAGTAAACGTCGAAAGATTCAAGCGGCATCAACTCTCGCAGAACCTCCAAGTCGCGAAGGCCAAGATGATTCCCATAATCAGAGGGGTAGACGCTTTCAAATATATTCGGAAAGTCGAAAAGTTATGAAAACAGGACTTCCTGGGCATAGTTTGAGGTGTCTAAGTACCAAAATTGAGGGTCATCGGGACCCAGACAAGCTCGGATGGAGCATATGCATAGCAAGCCAAAGCAATGTATCGCCTGGCATATATGAAACAGTGCTTGACTTCCCTCCCCAATAGCCGCGAATACATAAAGCGAGACACGGGAGCTCATCAAGACAATACCGGCATACTGCAGCTGAGAACTCCTCAAGCGTGCAAAATGATGACTCTTGTAGCCAAATGGGGCACGGGGCATGCACCGTCGTCCTCACCTTTGGCACATGTCCCGTGGGGGGCATTTGTTGGAACCATCTTTTTTTTAAAAAAAAAAAAAAGGGCAAAAGGGAGGGGGAGAAGCCCCCCCCCACCGGTTGGGGAACCCCCCACCGGTTCCAAGAGGGAAACCGGTGGGGGGGGAGGAGGAGCTCTCTCCCTCCACTTTTCAGATTTTTGAAAATGGGGGGTGTTTAATGAGAGGGTTAATGGGGGATCTTAACCCCATTCACACATGGGTTAAGAAACCCATGTGGAACTCTCCTTAAATCCAAACCCAAACCCCTTTCACATGAGGCCAAAACCTAAATTTAAGGGGTTTAAACCCTTTTCACATTGGCCAAACCCCCCCAAAACCTGAAACCAAGGCATTAAAAGCCCAAAAAAAGCAAAAGTGAAGGAAATGGGGGAGGAAAGCCCTCCCCCCCCACCGGTTCCCAAACCGGTGGGGGGGGGAGCCAACCGGTGGCAACCCCCCCCCCCCCCCCCCACCGGTTGGGAACCGGTGGGGGGGGTGCCCACCGGATTCTCCCCCCTCTCTCTCTCATTTTTTTAATGTCCTCTCTCCCTCTCTCTCACCCATGTGATTAAAAAAATTAAAAAAAGAGAGGGGGAGGAGGAAGAGGCAACCGGTGGGTACCCCCCACCTCAAGCATTCCGGTGGGTACCCCCACCGGTTAAGGCTTTGAAACCTATAAATACCCCCCAAGGGGTAAGAAGTAAGGACATGCCCATTTGGCCCAAAATTTCCTAGGGGAAACTCTGCCAGTTTGAAGACCAAATCCGGTGCTCTTGCCCGGGTTTGCTGCGATTTGGAGGAGATATTTTCTTGGAGGGCTCTCTTCCTAAGGTTTATTCCTAAGGGGAAGCTCTGCCAAATTTATGTTGTAAAATCACCGTCCTATAAGACGGGATTATGCCGAAATAATGAATGAATGCTACTATTTGTTCTTTGAGCATATGTGTGTGCATGTGTTCATGAATCTACTATTTAAGTAACACTATGTTACTATATTTTCATATGCAAAATAATTAGTTTTATAACTAATTAAAATACATAAAACATATAATTAAATATTCTAAAATATCATTGGCCTCATCCCATACATAACTAATCTTAGACTCATAATTAAAACTTAATAATGAAACATTGAGACATAAAATAATATACTTAAGTTAAAAATGACTTAAATACTCCACATACTTAATTAATTAATAAAATCTGCGAAAATTATCTAAAATTAATAAAATAAATATAAAAAAAAATCAGAAAAATTCTGTAAAAATCAGTAATACTCAGTAAAAATCAGAAAACAAAATCTGGAAATTACATAAATCCAAAATATAACTTAAATATCCTTCATATACCTAATTAATTAATAAAAATCAGTAAAATTGATAAAAAAATCAGTAAAATTCAGTAAAAACCAGTAAAAAACAGAGAACCAAATCTGAAAATATATAAAATTCTGAAATGACTAAAATGTCCCTAGAGCTTAATGCAAATTACAAAAATACCCTCATACATGTTAAAAATCTGTAAAAATCACAGAAAATTCTTAAAAACATCAAAATCTCTCATATGTCCAAAATACCCTCTAAACCCTAATAAGATGGGTAAAATTACCAAAATACCCTCAATATGATAAAAATAAATAAAAATCTCAGAAAAAATATAAAAATAGACTTTAAGTCTAAAAATCCAATTTGGGCAAAATTACCAAAATACCCTTACAATTCAAACACACTTGAAATAACTTTAAAATACCTCCTAAGGTTTTGAAACCTTCCTAAGTCATTAAAACTCATTTCATACACTTAAATAACCATAATCTCCCTATACCCTCCAACTTGGCATAATTACAAAAATACCCTTATGGGTCTAAAATACTTGGAATCAATCCAGAATACTTTGAGTCAATCCAATATACTTGGAATTAATCCATATAGCTTGGAATCAATCCAAAATCATATAAACGCATCCTAAACCTGGGTGAGGCCAAGAGTTTAACCTAAAATATATCTTCATATGCATGTGCTGCCTGTAGTAGTAGTGTTGCATGTTATAAGGGCATCATACGGACGGTTAATCAAGGGTTGCCGAGCAGTCGCTCAGCGTAATTAACACTGACCGAGGTCAGTGGAGAGAGGTCATATACTCGAATCTTCGCTTGATTCGAAGTCCCGGATTCCCTGAGGGCTAATCCCAAGCTCTCATAGTCCGATAAAATATAAAACCGACCTATAATTCTCTAGATAAACAAAAAAATGGATTTCCGAATAATCCGACATAGGAGAGATGCGTCTAGGTCAGGTCCCGACGAAGGTTAGAAAAACCCTCGCAAACAACAGACCAGTTGGATAGGACTGAGGACAAGATAATACAATCTCGGGTCGATGCGCCCAACCATGAAACATAAAACGATGGTTTAACACGCCCGAGGACCAACCCTGTTTAACCGAACATAGGGCTACTATCCCTTTGAGAGAGACTCCAAGGTGCGTTAAAAAAAAAGGAAAAAAAGAAAAGCCGTTTATTTTGTTAATGCACTAGGAGATGCCGTGGGGTTACAAAAAGAAGAACACAAACAAAGCAACAAAATTTGTAGGGGGGGCATCTCTCGCCCCGCACCAACCAGCACTAGCTCACCTAGAATCGCCACCCTCTCTGCTGTGCCGCCAACTGAGTGCTCGGACCCCCACTAGTCACGTTCTCCCCAGTTGGGTTGGGCTGGAGGAGACAGACCCACGTGCTGTAGCGCCTCCTCCGAGAGTGTAATGTTCGATTATTAGCATGTAATTAACATAATTGTATTATTAATTAATTTTGAACTAATAGATTATGTATGTTAAAATATGCACAAAGATTAAACTTGGTTGGTTAAATCCCATAAAATAATTAGATATGATCAATTATGATAGAAAACTTAGTGTAAATCATAATCGGATTTAGATTAGAATGATTAATTGGAGATTAAGGGTAAGTATGTAATTATTAAAAGTAGGAAGACCATTTGATGAATAATTATTTTATATAGTAGAAAACTAAAACCTATGGTTAGAAATTTGTATTTTATTAGTTAGTGCTTATCCTAGAAATATTAGTATTATATAAGATAGTGGGGTGGTCATAATTAGTATTAACCTTAGTTAAAATTAGTGGAATAGTTAAGTTAGTTTAACCTTGGTTAAAGTTAGTGGGTTGGTCAAAGTTAGTATTAACCATGGTTAGTGTTAGTGGGATGGTTAAGTTAATGTAACTTGGATGGTTAGAATTAATAAATTTTAAAGTCATTTAAGTAACCATGGTAAAACTAACTAAACCCATCCTATTTAAGGGACCTTAGCTTGGGTTTTGACCTTGGTTTGGCATATTCTCTACACCAAAACGTGGGAGCAGCAAGGGAAGGATTTGGGAGGCCATCTTGAACTGTTCTTGGTGTTCTTGAAGTGTTCTTGGTGTTCTTGAAGAAGGTAGGTTGCATGAGTGCTAGTTTCATAAGAGTTTAGCTTAGTTAATCATAAGAAATAAATAAATCTGTAATATATTTTTTTTATATCTTCAAATTACATGTTCTTGTGAAGTTTTTAAGTGTGAAATAGTTGAATGATGTAGGGATTAAAATTTTTAAAATCCTAGAATATATTAAGCATAGTAGAAGTTAAATTTCTGCAACCCAGATTTTTCTGTAACTCTTATGACAGTAGGGTAACCTTCAAATTTTTATGATTTTATTTTGTATAGAAAACTTATAAAATTTTTATGACATAACTATGACATGATTGGACATCTCCAGAAAAATCGGCATAAATTTTCATATTCATATGGTAATACTTCTTGGTCATGAAAAGGACTGATTTTCAGATACAGTTTTCTGAGTTCATTTGATAGCATGTTAGAACATGAATTTTAGTGATTTATATGTTTTACAAAATAATCTAAAATTTTTATGACCTAATACTCATACTAGTGTAAATCTTCAGAAAAAGTTTCATGAATTTTGATGTTCATATGATGATGCTTTCAGGTCAGGTAACATGATATAATTTGTAGATGTAGTTTTCAGACTTCATTTGATAGATTGTTAGAACGTAAATTTTAGTAATTTACATATTTCACAAAATAATTTGAAATTTTTATGACAGAATACTCATACTAATATACATCTTCAGAAAAAGTTTTATGAATTTTTATATTCTTTTGGTGATATGCTTCCATGTCGGGTAATATGGTATAATTTGTAGATATAGTTTTCAGATTTCATTTGATAGTATGTTAGAACGTGAATTTTAGTGATTTATATGTTTTACAGAATGATCTAAAATTTTTATTACATAATAGTTTCATTATTATACATCTCTATAAAAAGTTTCAAGAATTTTAATGTTCATATGATAATGGTTCCTAGTATGTGTAACAGGATTCATACTCTACTCTGACATTTTAGTAACTCATGGATAGTACCCTGATATTTGATTTTCTGCTATCTATGTGGAAAACCATTTGAGCCCAAATTTTTACAGGATGTACCTAATATGAATTAGTACAATATGTGAAAATTTCAGGATTTTTGGAAGTACTTTTCTGTGTTAATAAAATCAATATTTTAAATGTGGACAGATTACTTCTGTAGGAGATTTGTGATTTACTTATATGTGTTGTCTGAATTTATAACAAGTTGTATTTAGATTCATCTTAGAACATGATTTATTTATCTTTTTAATTATGATTTTGAGGTATTCTTAGTTTATGAATTCCTGAAAACAAAATCTCTAAAGTGGTTAGTCATTTTCTTATGTATATGTTGTTGTAGCTACATAAATATTAAGTTTGTTCTCATAATGTTAATAAATCTTGCCGATCGGACATAGCCGCTAAATGAGTATTTTTCTGGGGAAATGATAGTAACATCCCCACCAGGACCTATTTATTGTGGGGCTGCGTGCTACACCTATAAAGGTGGGAGCCACCTCCAGAACTCATTAGCTCTGTTACCCGGGGGCTGCGGTAGAAATCCTTTGTTAAGGTGGGGTAACGACGCTCGGGGTAGCGCTACGCCTATGACTTAACTCTGTACGTGCCTAGGAGCTCAGTTTCTGTGTTCTGCTTCTGGCTCATAGTGGTGGTTGGATGTGTGTCTAGGTACTTCTATAATAAGTGAGAACCTATGGTCTGAAAGACAAATTTTATATTTTGCAATCTATATGTCTTTTTAGTAAATCAACTTAATAATCTTAAGTTCTGTATTATGTTCTGTATGCTGGCCATGTTCATATATTGACAAACTTGTTTAGCTTTGATTCAGAGTTGGCATGATATTATGAATCATGTATTTCAATTTCCTTATTGGCATACAATTATGATGCACATATATATTATGTGATAGTTTTGTTTTCCGTTAGGTTTAATGTTCTTATGCAAATGTACATATTCTGCTTCAATTATTTGGATGGCAAATTCTTATGAAGGCAGCCTCATTTGTCTACTGAGTTACCATTTCTTTGGTACTCACGCCTACTTTTCAGGTGATCGGACAGAAGGAGAAGTAGAGTGAGCTTGAGGTAGGGTCACTCAGGGTTCGCATAAGACGACATCTTTTTTTGGGCGAACCTAGAGGATTGAACCATGTAGATACTTATGCTTTTGTTTTTGTTGGAATGTATAATGAAGATCCTGACATGTAAAAATGACAATCTACTATGCAGCGCTTTGGTATAATGTTGTGAATGGTGGAACTTAGTATTAGATTTCTCTTACAAATTTTTATACTATACTTCCATTTGAAATATAGTATCCTCCCAATTATATGTTCTAAGGGGTCTTTTCCTCTTATTGCGCTTTGGCCATCTCTGTAATTATCTTGTATATTATGGATTACTGGGCCGGGGCGTGACAGAGAGCTATAGCCTGATCGCTATAGGAGTGTCGTACTAGAGGATGGCAAGGGTGTGCACGTCCTTGTCAGGAAGTTCCTCAACCCATCGCTTAAAAGGAGGGTCCACCGAGAGGTCCCAGAAAGACGTAGGGAAGGGACACTCTTCTTGTGGGACTCCTTCGATCCAAAAAAGGAAGTCCTTCCACTGATGGGAAGAATTGAGACCAAGCGCCAACGATGTGACGTTCCTGGATTCGAATTAAACGAAGTAGTGTGCACTCGGAGAAGAGTTACGCTAGGCATAGAAGACATGGTGGAACATGTTCACTGTCGCACCGGAGTGATGCAAGTCCTGGATCAGTGTGGCGAACCCTAATATTGTCCTCCAGGAGTTCGGCATCACCTGGGTAGGGGCAATCCCAAAGAACCGCAGCAACTCGACGACGAAGATCGGGACTAGGAGTTGGAAGCCTGCCTCAAACATACTTGTGTATACTATGAAAGTGCCGGGCCTCTCTGAGAAGAGGCAGTCCTCGGGCGACGGGACCATCAGACGGTACTCGTTCGGGACATGGTAGGCCGCCCAGAGTTCGGCCAGGAGGTCGAGCATTGTATGCGAAGGGCCCTTGGCACTGCAATCCTCGGCAACTTTTTCGGCAAAATCCATGATGTCGCTCACAAGGGTGTATCTCTCCGCTCGCTTCGCCTGAGGTTTTAAAGCCTCAGACGGAAGGTGAAGTGTAGCTTATTGATCACCGTAATAGATGTGACTGTTTGTAGGTCTTCCCGGAATTACTACTCGGGTATGAAGAAGGATAACTGCCAAAGGGCATTGGGCCAGGAGGCGTCTCTTCGCTTTCTGCCATACAGACATGGCAAAGAGTGAGGGGGGCAAGTGAAGGAGGAGAATTTCGCTTGGCCCAAAAGCACTAATGGGCCGGCTTGCTAATCCCTCTCTTCTACACTCCATGAACTTGCTGAATTACGGCCTACGAAGGGCGGCCCAAAGCTAGAAGCTTCAGGAGAAACTCAGAGAGGAATCAGATCCCCATCAGAACTTTCCCAATTGGGGCGGACCCTTTGTTTTGACCAGAACCAGAACTTGAGGTCCCTGACCGTGCGGACTCGTGGACGGAATCAAGTCTCAGAATTTGCCTCAGATAAGGCTTTCCTGAGCAGAGTCATCCCTTTATAGGGGTCCGAGTGCTATATAGAGGACCCTACGCTCAACCGGTCAAGGTAGGCTTTTAAAGCCCAAGCTACCTAGTCTTTCTTTGAGAATCCTTAGCCTTCTGACTTAGGCATCGGAGGGAGCTCCTCCGGACCGTTGCCAGGGGCCCTTTGATGGTTTTGCAGGGACCATCGACTGACGTCCCTCTGATTAAAGATAGAAGGCTCTGATTATGGTGGACGAGATTTCGGCCCATCATGGGTTATAAAATGCATAAACAGTAGCAGGATGTGCTGTCTATTAGCATTAGAAGACAGCAAATGTTGCAATCTTTGGACTGTCTAATTACTGTTTTGCTGCGATTTTATCAGGTAAATTCCATGAACTTAGAAGTTCATCAGGCACTTGCCTGTCAGGGCTTAAATACTTTCTTTTGTTAAGGGTAAGTCATATCAAGTGTTCACTATTTGTGAAGGAAAGACAGAGTGATCTATGTCATCACATTGTACATGATTATAGATCAAAAGAAAATAAAACAAAGGAAGACTTTGACAAGATGGGGTTTAATATTGAATAACCTATGAATATATTTAGACACCCCCTGTTGGTCTCCTTTTGAGTGGGTAAAACTCCATCATGGCTCGAATGTCTTCAAGAAATAGAAGCAGCAGCTGTATTGGTGCATAGGTTTATCTTCAAACAATCTTTGGTGAGTCCTATGTCAAAACCACCGGAGAGTCAGTCATGGGGACAGCCTGGCTACACATGTAGCAGGCTCTTGAGGGTGAAAGCTAGAATTAGAAGTTTATTTGTAGATGAAGAATTGCTCTTGTGCTCCTGTCAATCTTCAGTCTCTTGAGAAACTCCTTCCAGATGAACATTGAGAAGGTGCATGCAAGGAACAAGGTGGTCCACTCTTCCTGAGTGAGCTATTAAATTTTACAGAGATACCTCTTTTCATTAGGTTATCATATGGGGGCAGTTTCCTGCTGAATGCCTGCCCAGAACACAGGCATGGAGCTGCACCCCTGGTGAACATCTCATCTCCCATGTCTGCCCAAGGAACAAAGTGATGCTGTGATTGCACTCCCATATATCTTGGACCATTGGTGAACCATTTGGATGAATCCATTTAACATGTATAATTATTTGACCAATTATAGCTTGTAGTCAGCTAATGGATAGTCTTTTTAAAATTGGTACTGGTTCCAGCCGATACCGATTCGTATCGGTATCGGCCGATATTACCAACCATGATTCTTAGCTTATTGGTCAGTTAATGGACATCCTTTTTAAATTGATAGCATAACAGGTAAGGCCATGGATCTACCTTAGTACCACACTGAATGATCCGACATGTTTGCATTCCCATTTGCTAAAGTTGGTAAATTTCTGATGACCTGCTATGCAGAAGGTCCAATTGCCAATTGACAATAAAAAAATAGATAGCTGATCACATTTGCGCTCAGCCAGTCCCTTTTTTGCAGGATCCCATTCCTGGCCCGGGAGTCATATGCTTTAATTGAAGTTGCCTGTATAGATTTATCCTTGGCATATGTTGTATGCTCACAATCTGTCCAAGGAGATCGGTGATGTTGAAGAATATCCCAGAGCTGGTGTGTTAGACATGCCAAGCTCCTAGACTGGTATCCAATTTAGGCATACAGATCGTAATCCATGCTGTCATATCATTGGATTTTGTAGGGGAAGTGCCTTGCCAAGGAGTTTTGCAAGCACAGATTCATCACCAATTAGGAATCCATTGCCAATATTTGCCCATCAATCAGACTTGCTTGTGTCAGGCTCAATAGTCAATCCCATCCCGTTCTGGCCTGTCCTGGCTGGGACGTCCTGTCCCAGTGAGAAAAGGGGATGAAATAGTTTCTTATTTGTCATAGTAATTGCCCTGGTCGGTCTCGGCCCGTCCTGGTTTGTCCCTGCCTGACCCAGTGTGTCCTGACCTATCCTAACCAAAATTTTGTATTTTAACCTGAGATTTTCCTAACCAGTTATACTCCTTGTAAACTTATTTTGGGGGGTTCATTTGATGCATATACTTCTTAAACCCATAAATCCATCCTAAATGCTTTTGTTGTATGGATTTTGTGATATTTTCATGTTTGTATGTTTATCTTCATATAATTTATTGTTGCTTTATGTTTGTTGGAACATGTATGGAGAAAATTCTGGGATGGGACATGGGAACTGTATGAGATGCTGGGACACAAGGTTCACTGTATTGTTGATGCATATCGGATCGTATCTTCCTAGATATGATACGATGCCGATCCGACTTGGTCTGACTTGCACAAGTCAAGCCAATGAATTTGTTAAAAGTAATGAGTTTAAGTCACATTTTAGAGGAATGTACTCGCTTAATTGAACCAAAACTATAGTCTTACTTATCAAATGGGAAAAAGCTCAATTTAAAACACTCTATTATGCATGTATGAGTCGGTATGATCTGGTCGGACTCGGTGCGTGCCAGCGGATAAGACTTGCTCAGATACGAGCTGACTCGTAGAGTCAGCATGATCTAATACATTACGACAAACCATGCAGGGACATCCCATCCCAATAGAAAAATGGGATAAGGACTGGGAAGAGATTAACAACTAAGGTGTCAGGTACCGTGTAATTCTTTGCTGTTCGAGGTATTATTAAAAAAGTCAAAATTTCTGGTTTTCTCCAATATTTTTTCAATTGTTAGCTGATTAGCTATGTTCCTTGCTTGATGTAACCAAGGAAAGAAGGATCACTATGGATCAGATTGGATCGGCTGATCTAATCGGATTTGGCCCAGTCTGAACCAATCCTGTGCCCTGATCGCCAGTTATGTGCCAAGGATAGCTGGATCGGGCTGAATCGACTGGTTTGGCTGATCCTCGGCATGGATTGGTCCAGATCAGACTGGTCTGGTTGCAACGACTAGTTTGAAACTAGCCGTTGCTAGCCGAATGGGTTCCCATTAATTTGAGGGTGGGAGAGGCTTTGGCGTCTATGCAAACCCCCCATTGGCCATTGCACTCCATTCAAACACTCTCTCACCTCTTTCATCTCCTCTCTCTCTCTAAGATCTTTCTTTCTTTAAGCTTTCTTCCTCTCTTCACTTGCTCTCCGAAGCTCTCATTTGCTCGAGTTGGATTTTGAGGGGTGGCGCCCTATAAAGATCAGACCAGCTCTCCAACGCAATTTCTTTTACCTTTATGTCTTTAACACTCTCTCTAACATCTTTCTCTATCTAACATTTCCTCTCTCTTGTTCTCCAACTCTAATTTTCCCCCCTCTATTGTGCTCTGTAACTCTATTTTTTCACTTCTTGCTTTAACAGTCTAACACTTCCTAACATCTTTCTCTCTTTAAGTTTAAAATTTCCTCTCTCTTGCTCTATAATTCTATTTTTCACTCTAATTTTTTTCTTCTTATCTCAAATTTACATCATCAATTCTTCTCTCTCTCTCTCTCTCGCATCTCTCTTCACTTCAATTTTTTCTAGAAAACCCCTCTCTCTGTTCTCTAACATCTCCCTTTCTAACATCTTTCTTTCTATAACTTATTTTTTTCTCTCTCTACCTTTCTTTCTCTAACATTTTCTCTCTCACATTCCCTTTCTCTTTGTTGGGGATTTCTCTCTTAATTTTTCTTAGAGAGAGAAAGAGAATGTTAGAGAGAGAGAGAGAAATATGAGTGATAGAAAGAAAGATGTTAAAGAATAGAGTGAGGTTTCTTTAGAATTTTTTCACAATTTTTTTTTTAATTTTTTATAGCTATTTTATAAAGAAATATGGGGACCAGATTTGATTGGCTCGGATCATTCTAGGATCAGATCGGATCGGTTCCTAACCTATGCCCGATCCTCGATCCTTCTCACCTTTGTTGTAACACCTATGCAATGGTCCCAATGATCATGTACAAAAGGGCATTCAGTGCTCGAATACCATGACTCTGAGTATTTGTATTGGTCTTAACATTATAACTTTTATAGCTTTACCAAAATGGTCAACATTCTCGATAAGTTCATAATGGGGGACGAAGGAGGGAGGAGGGGGGGTTTGGAGAGACTACATATAACATTCCAGCTTTTTCAGATCTCTGGTAGGTGCATAAGAGTAAAAACAAAATAATAAGGAGTATAACTATAAAGAACCAATAAGTTGATTATGTCCATCATATAACAGAAAAACAAATGGAATAAACAACATTTCCCAAATAATTACATAAACTGGCCATACCTGAAAAATTTTCTTTCTTATATACTGAAGTTATCTTCCTTTTCTCCGTCCTCCAATACGATTCTTTGAAAAATATGTTAAATAACTTTTATGAGAATTCATGGAGTTGAGTTCTCAGTAGGGATCATTTACATCCCTACTGATATCCCATTTAAAATCCACATATTCTTATTAATTTTATTTGTTCTTTCTTAACTCATGTATAATAAACAGTTTGTTTATCTGGTTAGAAGTTAAAAGTAATATTTAAAATATGTAATGATATTTCATGATTAAATTTCCTAAAGTGGTCTATAGCAATTTACAAATTTATTTACAAATTTCATTCTTTATAATTAATCTTGGGAATTTACCAAATATTGTGTTCCTAAATGCAGGAAGCCATAATAAAATGATGCAATGAAATGCATGTATCGTTAAACATGGTGAATTCGAAATGGAAAATATTTAACCGATTTATAATTGTCATACTTTTCATATGTTTCTTCCTTTTAATGATACTTCACAGTAGTATAAAATACTAAAATATCTTATGTTCATTATTTACATAACATCTAAGGATTGAGTCGCTCGTTCGTTATTCATTCATATGTTCGATCATTTTCTCATGTTCATCTACCCGATCAGTCGTAAAGTTCATTAATCGTTCGTAAATCGTAAGTTCGTAGGACGACTCATCATTTTCATTAGAAGTAATAGGGATAACTATGAACTAACAGTCGTAACAATGAGTAGGCCGTTCCTCCGACGCACCTACCATCCTTCAGCCTATCAAGTCCAGTAAGTCTTTGAAAACCTACTGAGGAGGTTGGAAAAAGGGCTAAGCCGGATCTGTAGTGTACCCACACACGTCTACGCTCTAGCCTATAAGTGCACTTAAGAAGGAAATCCATCCTCTGCCCAGCCGAGGTCCCAAACCTGGACTATGGATTGTCACCGCAGTAAGGATGCTCTGTACCTCGGCGCCACACATCGTTAGGGAGCTTCCCATACGCCATCTTATCCCCGGTAGGCGTGTCGTCGCAAGGAATTCCGGATCGGATCGGGTCCTTGGATCGGGACCTGCCGATCTCGATCTGAATCGGGATCGGATCGGCCGGAGTCGGCTTGGATCGGCCGGAATCGGTCAGGATCGGCCGGAATCGGCTGAATCGGGACCTGCCGATCCCGATCCGAATCGGCCGATCTAGATCGGGATCGGCCGATTTTGCATTCCATGTGTCGTCGTCCCACTAGTTATGATGTCACTTCTTTTCTATTAATTAAGCAAAAAATCAAATCAACGTGAAAAACACCGGTCACAAGAACTCATTATAAAAGACTTCTATGTTTTAATTTCTCATTCATCATCATTATCGTATTTCATATTTATTATCCTAGAGGCTTCCATACTTCAGTTCATTTCATAATCCTTATTTCTCTTATTGGAATCATTATAGTCATGAGATTGATCTATAAATCATTTTACTTTATAATATATCTATATATACATATATGTCCATGATACAATATAACTAAAACAGTTGTCAAATCTTTTTATTCATTACTCATTATGAAGATTCATTATTATGGAAGGCTTTCTAGCCTTCTTCTAATTTTCTTTTCTTTGTTACTTTCCTTGTTCGGAAGGGCACTGGAGTGTGCCTGCCAATGCTTACATTTTTGTTCACTATGTTCTTCCTTTCTTAGGGTTGTCAACATGAGATCCTTTTTCATTTACTCCTTACATCGTAGCACAAAAGATGTATATAGGATTTATCATGTTTTGGCAAATCTTGCATTTCATAGATAAATTCTAACATATTTCATAGGAAAACAACATATGATTCATAAAGAAGATCGATCAAAACGACATGCATACATCACACAGGAAGATGCAAGTTTAATAAAGTCATTTCTTATAATCTTAATCCCTCCATAAGTTTTCCTAAATTAGATCTAGTATTAGACTTAATTCATAGTCTCTCATATATCTATGCAAATCGTCTATCCTTTATTAAACCATTATAGTATTTGGAAAGACATAAAGAAACATGTTAAACGAGTTGTTGTACATATACAATCTTGTGTTTCATTAAATTTTATGTCTTTAATCATAAATATCACATAATTTAAATCTTAAAAACATAATCTTAAAAACATACTCTTGTTTATACTGCCACATGCTTAATATGGATTACTATTATTATTATCATCATCTTTATTTTTTTATTTTTTTAATAAGAATTTTCACAATAAACTAAATATCATAATAAACATCATGTCTCTTTTGCTAATTTAAACCATCTTTTTAATAAGATTACATATCTAAAAATTATCCTACCATGCCCTTAATTTATAAAATTATTCTAATCAAATTTTCTTTTAAAATGGTTATGATTATTCTTATTATTAATATCATTATTCAAATTAACAATCATAATAATTATATTATTTTCTACACCTTTTAAAACTAAAAATTGCAAGAATATTCGTAGGGAGTATCACCCTACCTTTTGCTACGAAGGCCGCAACCAACTGCCGCCGGACCGCCGTTGGGCTGCTGCCGGAGTGCCACCGGGCCGCTGCCCTATCTCCTCCTTCCTCCTTCCTTCTCTCTCTCTCTCTCCCCCTCTCTCTTTCTCTCTCTTCTCTTCTCTCCCTTCTGCTGCCACCTCGCAGCCCCCTTCTTCCCTATTTATAGAAGGGGAAGGGAGGTGGTAAGGGGGGTGTTTAGGCGGTGGGAGGCCCCCTCCCCCATTAGGGGCGGTGGTCCCTACCATAGGCCCATAACCAGGGCCCGTTGGGCCTAGTTAACAGTCCCCATTTTGGGCCTTTAGGTCAAGCCCACTTAAGCCATTAAATTTAGCCCATTAAGGCCTATAATTAGGGCCTATCAAGCTTTCTAATTTAGGGTCCATTAGGCCCATTAAATAGGATCCATTTTAGGTCCAATAACCTATTAATTTTTAAATAAATGATTTTACATTTAAGTCCCTCATCTTTTATTAATTGTACACATGCCCTCATTTCTTTAATAAGTAATCGACGATGGGCCTTTTTCACTTTTTTAAAGATACCATTGGAACCTTATATAATTTCATTTAAAACCTTATAAAGATTGTCTTTGACACTATTAACCCTAAACTTTTACTAATTGTGTTTATATTTTTTAAGAATTTAGGGATATGCCCCTGAATTTTTGTGGGGTCTTACACTACCGGCGTCACACCGGCAGTGGGGAGGCCTCCGGTGTCGCACCGGCGACTTGGGTGTCACACTCGGCTCCGTTGTAGGGCAGATTCTACCCTGTCGCAGAGTCGTCTTCTTCGTCATAGAGAAAACACCAGAAATTAATTCGAAATTCGCATTAAAATTCATCCATAATTAACAAAGAGAGAATACATCCATATAGTATTTAGGGACCTTTCCGACTCAAACTAGACTCCCCAACTTTAAGACAAACTCAAATTCTTCTAACTAGATAATTATTGTGAAAATTCGCACTAAAAATCCCTAAAAAATAGAAAAGCGCACCTAAAATTCAGAAAAATAAAAAAATGCTAAACAGGCTCCAAATGGGCCAAATAAAATATCTATGAACTCCTTTAAAAATAATCTACGCTTCAGACGGGCTTTGGGAAGCTTTTGAGCACAACAAAACTGGCATTGGTCTTGGATTCCCATCAGTTCAGCTCACCTGTTTGGATGCAAGTAATTTTCTACTTTAACTGGTTTGTGGATTTATTATCTTGTGTCTTATGGAATGTATTAATTACATCTCTGTGTGCGAATAAGCCAAGATTAGCATAGTTAGGGTTTGCTCAATCTCAATTCATGTATAATATGGAACTCAAATTCAGCTCGAGCTTGCAGGAGTTTCTCAGTCCACCGTTCAAACTTGGCTCGATTATTATCGAAGTTCTACTTGAGGTTAATCTTGCTTTTTTTATTTCAACTGAGTGGCTGCCCCATTTAAATGCTTCTTATGCATGAAGAGTGGGACTTTAGAGAAGAAAGTAGTATTTAAACACATGTTAATGTGGTTAAGGATATGTATGCAAGGGCTTTTACTAGTGTGAGAACTATCATAGGAGAGACATCATAATTTTTCATTACTATAAGGTTATATTAAGGGTCAGTAGTAAGCTTTTACCTTGTTACTTTAATTATAGATTATGTGACAAAAACTTTACATGATGGCATTCTCTAGGTGTATGTTTTTTGCTGATGATATTCTTTTAATAGCTAAGAATGCAAAAAGTTTAAATGAAAAGTTATAACGGTGGAGGAATGCAATCGAAATCTAGGGTTTTAAATTAGTTGAACTAACTCATACTATATGAAATGCAATATCAATAGTATGAGAGTAGACCAAGATGATTTTGTGGTGGTCGACAATCAAGCTTTTCTTATAAGTAGCAACTTCCAATATTTAGGTTGTATTATTCAATGAAATGGAGAGATCCAATAGGATGTCATATATAGGGTTAGTAGGTTAGTTGAAGTGGAGAAGTATGTCTAGAGTCCTTTATGATGAACATGTCCTCATCTAGCTCAAGGGGAAGTTCTATAGGATTGTTGTGAGAAATATTATGTTGCATGGGATTAAGTGTTAGGCTACAAGGAAAGAACATGTACAAAAATCTTGTGTAAGAGAGATGAGGATCTTGAGATGGTTGTGTGTAAAGGCTATAAAGGATAACATTTGGAAAGAACATATATGTGTAGATAGTGGTAATTAGGTATAGCTCCTATTGACGCTAAACTTAGGAAAAATTGGCTTAGATGATTCACTCATGCTCTTCTGCAGTCAAATCTGGTGTTGGTTAAAGGTGTGATAAAATCTGAGTGGAGGAAAGTAAAAGAACTTGAGAAAGGCCTAGCATGGTAGTAGAGAAGAATTTGACTTTCTTAGGATTAACTGCAAATATGGCTTGGACAAATTAAGATGCTGGGACAGGAATCTACATCTGGTGAAAGCTCCTGAGTCCTGACAAGTTGTGCACAGAGACCTGTGATGGAAGGGGCCATTCAGTGGATGGAACGAACAAACATTGAAGTTTCCGAAAATTCCAGCTATGGCGGTTCATAGTTGTGAGTGCCCAAATGCTCACCAGTCGTGTGAAGACCAAGAGAAGTTCAGAGAAGGTTACACATTGTGTATTTTATTCAAAGCAAAAGCTGAGGTTTCATGGTGTTTCTAGGTATGCCGGATGGCAAGAATTATTAGTTGGAGGGTTATTTGGAGTTCATGGGATCACCTTTTTAATTGCTTACTTTTAATCACATTATTTCTTTTACGTAATTGATTGCATATGTAGCTTTATGTTTCTTTGTAATAAACAAAATGACATTCAGCTTTTTATTGCAGGTCTTGTAATGTCTTTGATCGGTTCTTTCCTCAGTATACTTGTGGTAAGTTCTGTATTATTCATGCACTTGCAATCACAATTTACAAGCTGCCTTCTGTCTTAACCTTATGAAACATAGCCTTAACACTAAGTCTAAAATCGTGAGGTGGTCATTAGGCGCTCTGTTAAAGCCTTACAAGGCATAAGCCTGGCTAATATATGAAAAAAATCTTAGAATTATTAAAAAACTAAACTAATACTTATTTTTTCATGTGTTCTATCTCAATTCAGTGATGGAGTCTGTGGAAGTGAACAGTGGGTGGAAACCTTGAACTAGTAGTTGGCATTGAAGCAATAGGTGCCAGAGTTGTCCTTTGCTTTGGTGTTGGAAGTAAAAAAGTTGGGTTTAATATTTTGTTGATGTATTAGGATTGTCATCATTGAATCATGTTTATAGGAGGTGTAAGCCAAGGTCCGCCATAAAACATATCATTATCTTACTGCTTCAAGTATGGTGGCAACGAGCCAAGCTGAGCCGAGCTTGCACCTGCTCGAGCTCGGCTCAGCAAAAAATTTAAGCTGGAGCTTTAATTCGAGCCCAAAGCCTAGCTTGAGCTCAGGCGTGACTCAAACATGCTGAGCTTGAGCCGAGCCCGAGTCCAAATGAGCCCAAGCCCAATAACTTTTCTTAATACTAGCCTGAATCCAACCCCAATAACTTCTCTTAATACTAGCCTGAATCCTTTGTAAGAAGGCGGGCCGATTAATACTTCTTAGCCTGAACCCTTCAAAAGAAAGCAGGCCCATTAATGCTTCTCATTTGGCCTACACATTTGAGAATGTAGCCCAGAATGGTGGAAACGAGAGGTGTGGGGTCTTATTTATAGTGGCTGGAGGGCTGTTGGAAACTTGTAGTTTCCGGTACAGGACTAAATGTCCCAAAGGCCAAAGCCATGAATCCCGCTCGCCCACGTGCAGGGGGGTATGGGGCACTGCTTTGGGACATTTAGTCCTACATCGGGTACCAAAAAAAACTAACTTCCCTTATAACCTTTTCACTGGCAAACTGTGCGTATGACGTGTCTCTAACATGGGTGACTGATGGTGTGTGGATGCTTGTGAGGGGTTGTTTAATGGTTAAAACTGTGATATATTTTATTATCGAGCTGGCTCACGAGCCAACGAGCCGAGTGGACTCGGCTCGTTTAGTGAGTCAAGCTGTGTGTTAAACTCGAGCTCGGCTTGTTAAAAGAAACGAGTCGAGCTGAGCCGAGCTAAACTCGAGCCAAGCTTGGGCAGGTCGTGAGCGGCTTGGCTCATTGCCAGCCCTATCTTCAAGGGTAAGCATGACATACATGGCCTGGGGCATATGCCTCAATTAACAAAGAGCGCGAGCCTCAGGTAAGCAGCCTGGGCCCTGAGGTGAATGCCTCATTCTAGCACCTTGCCTTTAGGCACATGCCTTAGTGCTTCTAGGTGCTGCCTCTTTAAAAACAATACATTGAAATGGTTTGTTAAGCTGTTTTCCTTTCTTCTTTTTTGTTTTTTCCCCCTAATGGCTTATGAAACTGACTGTATTTTTCCATTTACATTGACATGAGTTTTGGAATCATGTCAAGTAGAAAAGATAATGTTATTTGATAATTGAACCTAGTGATATTCTAGTCTTGGAAAGTCGACTTGCAACATTTATGGCACACTATCCATGTTGGTTTAATGAACTTATTTCACGAGGAAAGATTCAAAAGTTTTGGTTGGTATAGTTGTTTGACTATATCAAGCACTACAATTTCTTCATTTCTGAATCAGTATCAAGTTACTATGTGGACCAGATGAACGACTAGTGTGTGGACACAGTTGGAGTTGAGTGACATTGAGTGACATCCACTTTGTGGATTCGTTTATGGTGGATGAATAGGATTTGCTTTAAGCTGACATGCTTTGCTGCCCCTGTTATTGATCTAACAATTAAGGTGTCTAGTCCTATGGCTGCTTATCATACCCTCTGAGGAGAGATTGCATCTGACATTCGAGCAGTGGCTTATGTGCTGCAGTAGTGATACAAATCTTTTGGGTTTTGAGATATCTATCTAGAGGAGCTATTGACACTCTGCATGGTCACCTTGCTTTCTAAGGCGAGGGTTGCACACCAACCACACTACAGTCGGCAATCAAATGTTGTACATGCACATGAGGGGTTGAAACAGAATATGTACAACCTGACAGTTCAAATTCAAACTGGTTGAATAAGACCCTGTCCCTATTAGTCAGATCCAAAGTGGCTGGTTTTTTAAGCCATGATGGGAACCAATCAGGGATGCTCCAGTCTGCTAGTTCCATTGTTGAACCAGCCAGTTAAAGCAGCCTGAACGGGCCTTAACAAAAACTCTAAGCTGGCTTAAACCTTCTCAAAACTGGATATTTTGTTTTGACATATATATCTTTTACTTTTTTACATTTTAAGTAGTAATTTATGGCATGTTTTCTCTAACATAGATAATATAATTACCATGTATGGGAACTGGCTAGTGCAGGCCTGAACCAGAATTGGGAGTCAACCCCATCTGGTTCTGGTTTCCCAATCTGGTTTTAAGACCACAAATTCTCCCATTTTATAAAAGATGTGAGCATACAGCTCAAGGAAAACAAGTGTCCGGCTGGTGGCCCTTGTAGCCTTTTGTGAACTTAATAAAGAATGTATGGTCGTCATTATTGTTGTCACATTGTTCACAGCACTAGGAGGGTGTGAGGGCGGATTTCCCCTGGACATTATCGTCATCAAAATTCTGGATTCCACAATGCATGTATCTACTATGGCTTCAAAGATCCAGTAGAGCTCAAGAGGACTTGACAAATTCTACATTGACCTGTTAGTATGATGTCTGACCTGTAAGTTTAATCCCAAACCTTGTCTTCTTCTTCTTCTTCTTCTTCTTTTTTTGTGTGTGGGGGGGAGGGGGTTGGGGTGGAGTGGGTTAGCTTATACACCAACAACAACAGGTAGCACAGCATGGTAACCTGGTGGAGTTGTGTGAACATCAGGATGATGAGTAGTCATAAATAATAAAATGCTTAGACATAACAGACAGATAGTGGAGGCATAGACAGTAAAGCTTTGTTGAGTAGCCCAAACTAATGGTAAAAGAGCAAATAAAGTGTTTTGACCTCAATAGAAGCCTTAGAAATCACAAGTTTTTATCTCTGTGACTCTGTTTATTCATTCTGTGACGGTGAGCTCCTTTCTGCTAACACCCTTATCAAGACCATTCACAGTTTATTCATCCTTCTTCAGAATATTTGCCTATATAATACTTTATCTCATTAACTCATTTTCTTGTCTCATATAGATTAGGATAGTGGATCTCCTTGAGCAGCTTCAAATTGAAGGAATCTCATTATTCATAACAACTCATTCACATTTTCCCTTGAATTCACATTTCATGTTTTATTTCCTGTAAGATGTATCCACTAAAATAGAATCAATTTACTGGATGATGCATTTGCCTATTGCCAGGATGGGTCATCACTCATGTTGTTGGTCCCCGGGCTGAATAGATGAGAGTTGGCATTAGTGAAGACATCTGATCATATATACTTTTGCCATATTTTATTAGCATGGATAGTAGAAGATCAATGAGAATAAGAGCTATGATCACAATTCTGTGAGAGTCTAAAGTGGAAGAGGCTGAAAAGAACTTGGATGGAGGCGGTGAAGAAAGGTTCAAAAGTAGGCAATCTGGACATAAATGTGATACGTGATAAGAGTAGAATGGTGGGACAGATCCCTGTTTTCCTGAACCTGTGGCATTTTGACTAGTAAGACGATGATGATGATACATCTTTGATTGGCATGGGCAAAGATAATGTATGAAGTACTTCTGTTACAGACTCCAGGCTGTGATTTTGAGGTATCAAAGTCCGAATCACATGTAAAAGGAAAAAATGGAATGTGGAAATAAGCAGCAGGTTGGAGATTGTGTTAAACGTTGGCAATCAAAAGCTTGCCTGGATAAGGCAAATGGTAGCATGAAATTGCTCCTGTAGTGCGGAAATGTATTGGGAATAGGTCGAACCATTTGTATACTTCTGGCTTAGAGTGTTGATCTGATGAAACGGGAAAAAAAAATACCCGATATTCCTAGATTCAGATACCCTCATTTGGCTGTAGGCACTCTGATTAAAAATTCTTTTCTAATAGTCTGTTCATTACATACACATGTTTTTACTAGACTATATCCTTTTCCTTTTTCTTTTCTTCAAATGTTCTTCCTTCTTTGTTTTCTTTTATATTTACAAATACCAATAGTTTTGCAATCAGGTTCTCTTTAATTCAGTGATTCTCAAGGATTCCATCCACTTCCAGAACAATTAATAAATGATGTCATACCTTGCAGGCAGTTATAATGCCAGCTCTTTGTTTCTTAAAGATAGTGAGGAACAAAGCTACAACTTTGCAGGTAAACTCAGGTTGCTTGATTGGATATATGCATGGCCTATAACGATCATAGGAGTCTTAGGTAACATAAGAGCTTGACATATTTGAATGTTTATAGACACCGGTAAACCTGCTTATCGAAAAATTTACATTCTATTGCAGCTTAAAACTGTAGCATTTCAAGTCTTACCAGTTTTGGAGTGTGTTTAGTTGCAGGTTAAATCCGAACTCCATGTTTTTGCCACTTTGAATCTTGAATGAAAACTGTCTGCTTCAGCATGTTTTTCACATCATTACCTTTTGACAATAAAACTTCAGTGAGGTGAATTTAGTGGAGAATCCAAGGATTTCAAAAGGTTTTCCAACCAAGTTCATGGTCTGATATAACCCCCATATGAAGTGGCATATGCTTCTAGAGAACTTGATGCGGAACAATATTTGGGCATCTCACCGGCGCCATCATAGGGCAGAACAGATAGGATCATCTTCTCCATCACAGAGAACATTGTTGAATAAACGGGGAAGACAAAAACTAGGGCAAATTGCAGGCAGCGGTGGCCAGGACAGACAGCACCCTCCCTGCTTTTATAGTGTGAGTTAAAAGAGATATAAATATTGGACATGGACAAGAATACCCCTTGCTCCAATAGAACACATAATAAACCCCATAAACCCACACATAAAGAAGCAAAAACAGAGTAAAGCAAACTAGACAAAATTACCCCTAACTACACTCTCCCTCAAGTTGAGCATATATGTCGAGAATGCACAGCTTGGACAAAAGAGAGACAAACATTTCCTTGGACAGCCCTTTGGTAAAAATATCTGACAGTTGATCCGCGGAGCGAACATGAGATAGACAAATCTCCCCACTATCCAACTTCTCGCGAATGAAGTGACAGTCAATCTTAATATGCTTGGTGCGATCACACTAAACCGGGTTGTTAGCAATGTTGATGGCAGCTTTGTTGTCACAATACAGGCGCATGGGTATGGGAACTTGAACACCCAGATCTTCAAGAAAGAGCTTAACCCATAACATCTCTGTAACACCATGTGCCATAGCCCAATATTCAGTTTCTGCACTTAAGCGAGTAGAAACCGTTTGTTTCTTACTGCGCCAAGTAACAAGATTTCCACCCATAAACAAACAATAACCAGTGGTTGACCTCCTATCATTATGGGAACTGACCCAATCTGCATCAGTATATGCATCAATGTTCACATGTGGAGCCTGAGTGTACAACAAACCTCCACCTGAACAAGACTTGATGTAACGCAGAATTCTTTCTACGGCTCGCATATGTGGGGACCTGGGAGCATGCACAAACTGACTGACAATGCTAACTGCATATGCAATGTCTGGTTGGGTGAGAGATAAGTACAAGAGTTTTCCGACAAGGCATTGATAGGAACCTTTATCAAACTTAGATAGAAGCTCCCCACCTAACTCAGATAATCTATGATTAGTCTCTATGGGGGAATGAGCTGGTTTACAACTTAACTTCCCAGTTTCTTGAAGCAGATCAATAGCATATTTTCGTTGACAAATATAGAGACCTTGCTGAGACTTGGTCACCTCAATGCCAAGAAATTACTTCAGCTCCCTAAGATCCTTAATGTCAAACTCATGTGCCAGACTATCTTTGAGCTTCTGTATCTCTGTGGTATGATCTCCAGTAATAATCATATTATCCACATATACAAGAAGTACTACCACACGACCATCCACTCATTTGGTAAATAGAGTATGATCAGAGTTACCATGTTGGTAGCCAAACTGTATCATGGCAGATCTGAACCTGTCAAACCGAGTCCTTGGAGACTGTTTCAAGTCATATAGTGCCTTCGTGAGCCGACATACTGTCCCCCTAGTTTTTAGTCCAGGAGGGGGTTATATATACACCTCCTTTTACAGATGTTGACCTGAAAAATTTTCATGCAAGATAATACTATTTGAGCATGCATATGCACATGATTATGTAGAAAATACTACATGTGAGCTCATGATATGGGAAAATATGCATAGCATATGTTCATGTGATACTATGTTATGCAAAAAATAAATAAACATATGCCTATGATATGAGGGTTAATATCAAATGGAGACCTTCTTATATATGCATAAAAAAAAAAAACATAAAACTATATGGAGGGTAATGGGGCAAGAAGCATACCTAGGCCAAGAAGCCTTGACCGAGGTTCTTACGAAGGCCTAAAACAGCCCCGAATCGCCCTTGTATGCTTCCGAAATCAGCTCCTAAATCTCCTTGATGACCCTTGATGGTGAGGCCCAAAGGAGGACCCTTAAATGCAGCAACAAAGATGATCCAAACGCTGCGAAATGAGGGCCTAAACCAGTCCCGAAATGGGCCCAAACCAGGCCCAAAACAGTCTCCAAACTTGCCCAAAATGGCCCAAAATGAAGGCCCAATAGCAAGGGAGATAGGCCCAATGGGAGGCCCCAATAAGAAGGCCCAATAGGGAGCTCAAATGGGCCAAAAACCAGTCCCCAAGGGGCACCAAAACCTGCAGTCCAGGAAGGGGGAAAAATCTGAAAACTCAAAGAGGAAAATTATCCAAAGAGGAAAGTGGACCCCTCTCTCCCACTCCCCTTTATTTAAATAGGCAAAGAGGGGGGAGGAGAGAGAGAGGGAACCGGTGGGGGGACCCCCCACCGGTTGGGAACTCCCCACCGGTTCCAAGAGAGAAACCGGTGGGGGGGGGGGATTAATTAACCCCATTTACACTTGGTTAAGAACTCCATGCAAGACCCTCATTTAAAGCCCCCCATCCTAAACCCCTTTCATACTTGGCCAAATCTGAAACCAATGGGCAAAACCCCTTTCACACTTGGCCGAATCTGAAATCAATGGGCAAAGGCTCATTAAGAGTCAAAAAACAAAAAAAAAGCAAAAGAAGAAGGGGAGGGGAGCACCCCCCACCGGTTCCCAACCGGTGGGGGGTCCAAGGCCGGTGGCCACCCCCCACCAGTTGGAACCGGTGGGGGTGTCCACCAGATCCCCCCTCTCCTCTCAATGCTCTCTCTCTCACTCCCTTCTCTCACCCATTGGAATAAAAAAAATGAAAAAAGAGAAGGAGAGAGAATGTGAACGGTGGCACCCCCCCACCATGGGCTCATCTGGTGGCACCCCCCACCGGGCCCAAATTGGGGCCTATAAATAGGGCCCCATAGCCCCCAATTCAACACACACACCCATATACAAGAACCCACATACAAGGGCTCAAAGAGTGTGGAACTTTCAAAGGGAAGGACCTGCTGCATTCAAGACCAAACTCGGTGTTTTTAACCCGAGTTTGCTGCATTTTTGGAGGATCTTTTTCATTCCGGGGAGTTTTTTTTTTTCCTAAGGTTCATTCCTAAGGGGAAGCTCTGCCGAATAATTTTGTAGATGCCTTCTTCGTAAGGCGAAACCATGCTGAAATAAATCGATCTTTCTTTATGTCAAATTGTGTGTTTGTGTGTCATCAAATTACATAATTAATATCATGTTTTAAAATTTTAATATATGTATACTTAATTTTATAAAATTAAAAATCTGTGTACACCCTTAACCTAACCTTGGCCTCACCCCACATATAAATAAATATGGGTTCAGAAATGAATGATAAAAATAATAACATACTTAAATTAAAAATAACCTATATACCCCTCATAATTAATTAATAAAAACTTATAAAAATTATTTAAAATTGAGGAAATATTAAGAAATACCTGCAAAAATCAGTAAAAATCAGAAATATAACTTAAAAAAATCATATGGAACCAAATATGACTTAAATACCTTTCACATATTTAATTAATTAATAAAAATCAGTAAAACCAGTAAAATTAATAAATAAATCAATAAAAATTAGTAAAAAAACTGAGAACCAAATCTGAAAACATATAAAATTCCCGAAATAATTAAAATGCCCTTTGAACTTAATAAAATTACAAAAATACACTCACCATAATAAAAATCTGTAAAAATCATAGAAAATCCTTAAAAATACCAGAAATCTATTTTATGACCAAAATACCCTCAGCATGATAAACATATAGACTCTAAGTCTAATAAACCCGATTTAAGATAAAATTACCAAAATACCCTTATACACTTAAAAATAACTCCATAAATCTCATAAGGTTTTGAAACCACTAAAACTCATTTCATACACTAAAATAACCATAATAGCCCTATAACTCCTAAATTGTATAATTACAAAAATACCCTTATTGGTTTAAAATACTTAGAATTAATCCAGATAACTTGGAAGCAATCCAAATACCTTGGAATCAATCCAAAACCATATAAAACCTATCTCAAACTTGGGTGAGACCAAGGGCTTAACCTAAAATATATCTTCATATGCATGTGCTGCATGTAGTAGTAGTGTTGCATGTTATAAGGGAATCATACGGACGGTTAATCAAGGGTTGTCGAGCAGTTGCTCGACGTAATTAACACTGACCGAGGTCAGTGGAGAGAGGTCATATACTCGAATCTTCGCCTGATTCGAAGTCCCGGATTCCCTGAGGGCTAATCCCAAGCTCTCATAGTCCAATAAAATATAAAACCGACCTATATTTCTCTAGATAAACAAAAACAAAATGATATGGATTTCTAAATAATCCAATAGGAGAGATGTCTAGGTCAGGTCCCGAAATAAATCCAACAACAACAGATCATCATTAAGAAAGGCATTCTTAACATCTAATTAGTAAAGTTCTCAAGAAAATTAGACAATAAGGGAGAATAGGACCCTGACAGATTTTAACTTAGCCACATGTGCAAATGTCTCCAGGTAATCCACACCATAAGTCTGAGTAAAACTTTTGGCAACAAGTCTAACTTTATACTTTTGAACAGTACCATCAGAATGGTACTTAATAGTGTACACCCATCTGGATCCAACCAAGCTTTTCCTTGGAGGCAAAGTTACTAACTCCCATGTGTTATTTTTGTCAAGAGCTTGCATCTCTTCCTCCATGGCTTGCATCCAATTTGGGTCCTTAACAGCTTTTACAAAGGAGTTAGGAACATGATATGTGGAAATAGCAGACAAAAAAGAACAATAGCATGGGGAGAGACGAGAATAGGAAATGTATTGAGAAATAGGATGCTTGGTATACGTTCTCGTCTCTTTCCGGAGAGCAATAGGCAAGTCCAAATATGCAGGAGTTGTGGGTGAGGGGGTCAAAGAATGACCTGAAATTTCAGCAGTTTCATAAGATGGTGGATCCATGGGAGGCCTATGCTTGTGCCATGTGTACTTGGAGTAAGTGAGAGCATCCACTAGGGACTTGTCAGACAATCCAGATGCAACACTTGTCGTGTCGGTAACCAGAGGTAGAGGAGGAACTAACTCAGGAGGAGGATCACAACAAGAACCAAGAACATCCTCCCCCTTACTAGAGGTTTGAGGGGTAAAAGAGGACTCTAACTCAAAAAAGGTGACATCTTTAAGGATATACTTTTTTCCGCTTTTGGGGTCAAAACATTTGTACCCTTTCTGAGTAGGAGAGTAACCCAAAAAGATGCCACAGATGGTATAATGATCCAATTTAATAGAACCTGGAATCAAGAGTGAATGAAGCACAAACAACCAAAGACCCGGGGCTCTAAAACAAACAGAGGATGGTCAAGACAAAGTATCCGGATAGGAGACATAAAGTCAAGTGTTCGAGAAGGCATACAGTTGATAACATAAGAGGCAGTCAAGACGGCTTCTGTCCAGAATTTCTTGAGCAACTGACGTTGCAAAAGGAGTGCTCGAGAGGTCTCAAGTAAATGTCTATTCTTTCTTTTAGCCACCCTATTTTGTTGGGGCGAGTAAGCACAAGCGGATTCATGAATGATACCCTCATTTTTCATAAAAATATTGAGAGTCCTCTCAAAGTACTCCTTTGTATTGTCAGATTTAAACACCTTTACCCGCCGTTCAAATTGGTTCTCAACCATTTTGTAGAATACCTGAATAATCCGGGGTACTTCTTCACGGGATTTCATGAAATAAACTCAGCAACAAGGAGAAAAGTCATTAATAAAACTAATGAAATAACGATGACCATCTACAGAGGGAACATGAGAGGGGCCCCAAACATCATAGTGAACAATTTGAAAAGGAGAAACACTCTTATTCATGGAAGCTTGAAAATTAGTTCTACAATGTTTGACAAGTTAACATACTTGACATTGAAGAGTGTCAACTTTTATTGACTTGAACAATAAAAGAAACAGACCTTTAAAGACCTAAAAGACAAGTGTCCTAAACGACAGTGTCACAAATAGATCACTGCATGTTTAATTTCCATGTCCTCACCAATACTGGATTGAAATACAGCTTTACCATTAGGCTCCAAATGATATAGCCTCCCACTTTACGACTAGTCCCAATCGTCCGCTTGTGTTTCAAGTCCTGAAAAACACAGTGTGTAGGAAAAAAGGTTACTGAACATTGAAGTAATTTGGTTAAGCTGTTAACAGATGAAAGATTAATAGGTAGGGCAGGAACATGAAGTACAGAAGACAGAGGTAGGTCATCACTGAGATTTATTGAACTTTTACCTGCCACTGTGGCACGGGTACCATATGCAATGGTGACCTTCTCCTGTCTAGAGCTTAAAGAATATGAAGTAAAGAGAGAAGATGTACCAATTATGTGATATGTAGCACCTGAGTCAATGACCTAAGGATTATTGGGGGAAGCAGAGTGAGTCACACTTAAGGCTGCCCTAGCAATACCTAGTGTGGAGGTGTGGATGAAGACGTGCCAAGCTGGGAGATGATGCGCTGAAGGTGCAGAATATCACCAGAGGAGAGAGCAGACATCTGAGGAGTAGTGAACCCACCATCCAGAGGAGTCTGGAAGGGTCATCTGGGCCTTGATTAAATGCAACATTGCTCTTTGGTTACTGTCCACTCTTACAATTTCTGAATTTCAGCGACTTCTTATTAGGATATAGGTTTCAGCACTTGTCAACATTGTGATTGTCCTTCCCATAGTGTGAGCAGTGTCTTCCTATCTTATCTTTCTCCTTTCCCTGGTCACTATCACTCTTTGCAGGCTTGGAATAAGCACTAGTAAGTGCAGACGACTCCATTACATCTCGTTTGCCAAGGGATGGCACCTTGTGGTATACTTGTTCAAGGGATGGCAGTGGGTCAATACTAAGTATGTGAGCTTTTCAGTTCTCATATTCTGAAGTGAGACCAGCAAGAAACTTGAAAATGCGGTTTTGCTCCACATGTTACAAATAGACTTTTTGATCTTCAGTATAAGTCCAACTGTATACAAAGTAGTAGTCCAACTCCTCCCACTTATTTTTTAACAAGCAAAAGTAGGTGGTAACATCAATACTATCATGTTTTACTTTCTGTATATCAGTTGTCAACTGATATATACGAGAGACATCTTGCTTTTGGCCATACATCAAGTTCAGAATGTCCATCATCTCCCTTACTGTCCTCTTCATCATGATAAGCTGCTGGATCTCTGGATTTACAGAGTTGATAATCCATCCCATAACCAAGTTATTTTCTTACTCCCATCGGGCATAGGTAGAATCATCATATGCTGCTTCTAATGTTCTACCATAAATATAACCTATTTTTCCTCGTCCTCAAGGAAAATACAGGTAGAGACAGACTAGAAACGGTAATTGATCTCCGTAAGCTCCACTGTAGTCATTTGCAGGGCAAGCAAGTGGTCTTCAAAAGATGAAAGCCAGTAGGGCGCATCATAGAGGAATTAGCTTCGTGATCAGCACCACTGGTCGTTGAAGACTCCATGACAGCCACCCACGGGATAACAGAAGGTGTAGGTGACTCCCAAACACCTACCAAGATCTCCACCAAGGCACCGGCCCGCTCCTAGGCAAACAAAGGAGCACAAAGAACTGTGGGAGGCTGCGAAAAAACCTCTAACACCATCAGAAAGCACCTGGCACAACCCCTATCTACACAGGGAGGACCGAACCAGCAGTAGAGAGGTGACAACCCCCTTCTCAAGCTCTAAATAGAGCACCAACGTGTAGTGAAAAGTAACTTTAGTTAGGGCACTTTTGTCCTTATGAGTGTTTATTGTTTGTTCCTTATTTTTTCTGGTTTATTCCATTTATTGATGTGGACAGGGGTAAACTTGTCATTGTGTCTTGTAAGTTATTTGCCCTATGATATAAAAGGTCCCTGTGCTGGCCGGCCTCTCTATGTGAGACAGAGAGAGCAACCGCACAAGGGTTTCTTGCCCATCTTCTCTCCATCTTCTTCACTCTTCATGGTATCAGAGCACTAGGGAGAAAGAAAGAGAAGGAGAAGTTCGTTCCCCTGTTTCTGCACCTTTGCTGACCGGTTCACCCTCTTCACTTTACCGCACCTTGGCTAGGGTTTCTTCCTAGCATTCAAGGTCCCTTCAACAAGACTGGACCCTGAGGTACAGATTTGGAGAGTGGTAGTCAGTTTTTTCTTCATCAAGATCTGCTCAAGGCCCATTCTTGTGACCGGTACCCTGTTTAGGGTTTACTATGTGACCGGTACACAGGGTGGGCCCCTTCTTGGTGACCGGTCATCTACCCAGGGACCACTGGTCCGTTTGCTTTACAGTTGGTGGTAGCCGGCCACCAGTATGCTGGTTACACGCTCTTCTAGGGTTCTTTGGGCCGCTTCCTCACATCTTCCCATGTTTTAGGGACTGCACAAGGCTGGTTTCCCCTGTTTTGGGGACTGCTCAAGGCTGTTTTACCGTCAGATTTTGTGAGTGCCCATCTTGTTGCCGCAGTTTTCCTCTTCTTGGTGGATACTCTGTACTGTTACAGCCTCCTCCCACTGCACAAAAAAAAAAAAAAATTGTTTGGACTGTGGCAAGGTTGGTTCCCTCTTGAGTGCTGCTGCAGATTTCTTCTTGTGGTGGGTGAAAAGTCTTGCAGCTGCACCTTCTCTTGTCTTGTGTGCCTCCAAAAGGCCCCTAAGGGTGAGAATATGTCTGAGATGACAACAAACGAAGTCTCATCTAAAGGGGACAATGTGGGGGATAATTGTCATCTTCAACTTCCCCTTGTGAAGTTGAATGATTCAAATTACCTGGACTGGGCAATAACAATTAAGACTTTTGTTAATGCTTGGGCAAAGGTGGGTTACATAAATGGCAAAATAACCTCACCTTCTATGGACGATCCGAAGTATGATGATTGGGAGCACCAAGACAGCATTGTGAGGACTTGGCTCCTAAGTTCTGTGACAGATGGACATCTAAAGTATATTGTAAGGAAGTCTACTGCAAGATAGATGTGGCTTATACTGGAGATGTATTGTGAGAAGGCGAACCCAGTAAATGATCTTGTGGTTGCTATTCATGAAACCAAACATGGTAGTAAAACTGTGTGTGTATACTACAGGACCCTGAGGGCTCTGTGGGAGGAGCAGGACACCTATGCTATCTCTGATTGGGACTCAGTAGCAGACCACATGAAATATCTGAAGCACATACAAGATTAGAGAGTTCTCAAATTTCTACATGGTCTGAACACTGAATATGAAGGGTTGAGGTCTCAAATCCTCAACTTTGAAGTGATCCTCCCACTTGAGCAGTGTTACAAGAAAGTGGTTACAGAGGAGAGGAGGCGAAAGACTATGCAAACTGATACAAGGGGGATTAGTACTGGCGACCATTCTGCACTTGTCAGCTCAAACAATAGTGGAAAAGGAGGAGACAACACTCGGAAAGACCCAAAGAATGGAGGGAGAAAGTGTACCCATTGTGGGCGAGAAAATCACTCTGTAGATTTTGCTGAGAATTGCATTCAGACAAGAAGCCTTTAAAGTTCAAGTAGAACTAGAAAGCCAAAGGAAATGCAGTGTCAGCCAAACCTTCAGGGTCTTCCACAACTTCAACCTCTGATGGGAGCACATCATCCACCACTCCAGGAAGCTTTGCAGGGCTGTCCACTTCTGACATAGCTAACCTTCAGTGGTTCCTATCTCAGTTGTCTACCTCCACCTCCACTGGCTAGTCAGGTACTCTTGGGACAGTACTTAGTGTTGTCTCCCACACTGGTGGGAACTCCTAGATCATTGACTTAGGAGCTACTGATCACATGACGGGTACCTCCACATTGTTCACTTCTTATAGTTTGTGCTCAGGACAAGATAAAGTGACTATTGCTGATGGCACCCTTGCCACCATTGCTGGGAAAGGCAACATACCTCTAGATAATTACCTTGTCTTGTCCTCGACACTTCATGTCCCTAAACTTTCTATTAATCTACTCTCTGTTAGTAGCTTAACAAAATCATTGAACTGTTCAGTGACATGTTTTCCCTCTCATTGTGTGTTTTAGGACTTGAAGATGGGACAACCTCTTGGGAGTGGGCGTGAAGTGGGAGGCCTCTATCACTTTAGTCCAAGCATAGGGTTGCCCTTCAATCCAGTAGTATCAGTGTTATGTCGCACAAAATAAGAGAGATCCAGTTGTGGCATCTCCGTCTAGGACACCTTTCTTTCAAATCATTAAAAATATTGTTTCTTTCATTATTCAATAAGGTTGACGTACTATCTCTTACTTGTCAAGTATGTCACCTTGCTAAACATTATAGAACCCAATTTCCTTAGTCATTGAATAGAAGTTCTACACCTTTTGAACTTGTCCATTCTGATGTATGAGATCCTTCTTCCATTCCCTCTCTTGATGGCAGTTGATATTTTATATCATTCATTAATTATTTCATACATTGCACGTGGGTACATCCAATGAACTTTAGGGAGAAAGTGCCTCGAGTGGTTCAAGTGTTTGAAAAAACGGTGGAAAATTAGTTTGAGAAAAAATATAAGTATTTCGATTAGACAATGCAAAAGAATACTTCAAAAAAAATCTGAATATGTTCTTTGAGGATGAGGGTATTCTTCATGAATCTTTATGCCCCTATACATCCCAACATAATGAGGTAGCTGAAAGAAAAAATAGACACTTACTTAAGACTGCTCGAGCACTACTTCTCCACCATGGCCTTCACAAAAAATACTGGGCAGAGGCTATTCTCACTGTGCGTACCTCATCAACCGAATGCCATCTCGTGTTCTTCACTTTAGGACTCCTCATTCTCTTCTCAGGCCTCAACACTCACCATTTACGCTGCCATTGCGAGTGTTTGGGTGCCTATGTTTTGTTCATAATTTGGCTCCAGGCTCCTTAAAACTGGATGCTAACACCACCAGGGCTATATTTCTTGGGTACTCTTCTACTAAAAAAGGATACAAATGATATGATCCTAGGCCAGGAAGAAGTATATTGTCAAAGATGTTACGTTTTTGAACAGCTTCCATATTCCTCTTCCCAGGCTGTGTCTGAGGGGGAGCATTGTACCTCCTCCTGTTGTTGTTGATGATGTTCCATATGTTGTTCCATCCTCACCCTCTACTGCTATTCCTAACAGAGGTGCCATCTCTGAGGTCTCAGCCACATCCACGAAGCAACATGACAGTGATACTATCTTGACTGAAGGGAACAAAATTTTAAAGCATTATGTTCGTAAGAACAATCCCCAGCAGCCCCCTACTGGGACAGAGGTTATAGAGTCTTATCCTGCTGATCCGCCAACCTAGGAAGGTAATATTGTTTTTGAGTCTTAATAGCTCCCTGAGCCTTATGTTCCTTCTGACAGTTTACATGATAGCCTCGAGAAACCCATTACTGTCAGGAAATGTGTACATGAGTGCACCAAACATTCTATTTCTCGATACCTTTGTTACTCAAGATTGTCCCCTTCTTATATGAGTTTTGTTACTGCTTTGTCTACCTGTTCCACTCCTCTTACATTTGTAGAAGCCAGTAAAGATCACCGCTGGGTGAAAGCTATGAAAGAAAAAATGGATGCTCTTAAGTAGAACAATACCTGGGAATTGGTTGACCTTTCTTAGGGAAAGAAGCTAGTGGGATCCAATGGGTGTACACTACTAAGTCCGGATAGATGGGACGGTTGAAAGGTTCAAGGCTAGACTGGTGGCAAAATGGTTCACTCAAACCTATGGCCTTGATTATCAGGAGACTTTTGCATCAGTAACTAAGTTAAATTCAGTCAGAGTACTCTTATCCCTGGCATTTCGTTTTTCCTGGGAATTGTGTCAACTTGACGTGAAAAATGCTTTCTTGAATGGTGACCTGGTAGAGGAGGTATATATGCAGTCACCTGTTGGTGTTGTTACTGGGGGAAAAATGTGCATATTAAAGAAGGCATTGTATGGCTTGAAACAATAACCTCGGATATGATTTGAGAGGTTCAGAATTGCTATGATTAAGTATGGCTTCACTCAAGGCAATGTTGATCACACCTTGTTCATTAGGTCTCACTTTGTTTGTAGAATAACTTAAACCAGAATAAGGTTTTAGAGATTTCTTAAATCAGAATAAGAGGTATTTTGATTTGGTAAGTTGTTGGTATTCCACCGAGAATAAGGAGAATTACACTGCGCTATTCTAAGTGATTTGGAAGGAATAAGTCGAATAAGGAGTGAAACAAAAGGTAAAATTGGGGGAATTAGGTATTCTAGGTAGAAGTTGGGGAGTTGGGGGAATTGGAGGAATTATGTATCCCCGCAATCAAATCAGAATATGACTTTTATCCCGGTTATTCTGGCCCTATTCCGTAAACAAAGTGAGCCCAGGAGAATAGGTGGTAAGATTGTTATTTTGATTGTGTATGTGGATGACATGATCATTATATGTGATAATGAAGAGATTGCTGTCCTAAAGAAGAAATTGGCAAAAGAATTTGAGATTAAGGATTTGGAAAAATTGAGATACTTTCTTGGTATTGAACTGGCTAGATCCTCTAGAGGAATCTATATGTGCCAACACAAGTATGTATTGGACTTGATGAAAGAAGTAGGAAAATTGGGATGCAAAGCTGCTGATACTCCTATTGAGGCAAACCATAGGCTTAGTCTTGCAGATGGTGAGGCTTTGTCTAAATCTAAGAAAGTCTCTTATCAGAGACTTGTCGGCAAGCTATTATACTTGGCTTTGACAAGACCAGATATTGCTTATGCTGTCAGTGTAGTAAGTCAATTCATGTATGTTCCAAGGACATCCCATCTTGGAGCAGTGGATAGGATCCTGAGGTACATAAAGTCAAGTCCAGGGAAGAGATTATTATTCTCTTGTGGCAAACCTCTTGTGCTTGAAGGGTATACAGATGCTGATTGGGCTGGTTCCCAGGATGACAAGAGATCCACTACAGGATATTACATGTTTATAGGAGGAAATCTTGTCATTTGGAGGAGGAAAAAATAGTCTATTTGTACTAGATCTAGTGTAGAGGCAGAGTACAGAGCCATGGCACAATCAGTTATTGAACTTCTATGGATACGATTACTACTTCAGGACATTGGTATCTCTATCAAGAGGCCTATGAAACTTTATCGTGACAATAAAGCTGCCATCAATATTGCTAACAATCCAGTTTAGCATGTGGTGCAGGAGACGATGTAGGGATTAGGGCTCCTTTATTGGCTTTTATTAGGACCATTTATGGTCCATTATGTTGTTTTTAATTTTCTAGGAATTATAAAAATGTGAATAAGGGAGGGGAAGTCCTAGAGTCAGGAGTTACTCTTCTTAACTCCTTAAATATGTATGTTTCTTTTTGAGAAAGATATAAGATTTGGTTGAAGAAAGATGATATGATTCGTGTGTTTTACCTCTGCGACGGAGGTACCTAACTGGTGCGACGCCAGCTTATTTTCCCCCTCCCCGATGCGACGCCAGGGAAGCTCTCGCTGTCGGTGCGAGGCCGACAGGATCCCTATCCCATTCCCCTTCTTTCCCTTTCGTCCCGCATCAATTGATGCATGAGACGATGCAGGGATTGGGGCTCCTTTATTGGCTTTTATTAGCACCATTTATGGTCCATTATGTTGTTTTTAATTTTCGAGGAATTATAAAAACGTGAATAAGGGAGGAGAAGTCCTAGAGTCAGAGGGGAGTCTAAGAGTCAGGAGTTACTCTTCTAAACTCCTTAAATATGTATGTTTCTTTTTGAGAAAGATAGAGAAGAAGATTTGGTTGAAGAAAAATGATATGATTCGTGTGTTTTACCTCTGCGACGGAGGTACCTAACTGGTGTGACGCCAGCCTATTTTCTCCCTCCCCGGTGCGACGTCGGGGAAGCTCTCCCTGTCGGTGCGAGGCCGACAGTATCCCTATCCCATTCCCCCTCTTTCCCTTTCGTCCTGCATCAGCATGATAGGACTAAGCACATTAAGATTGATAGACATTTCATTCAAGAAAAACTTGATAGTGGAGATTTATGTTTACCATACATCAACACTGGCCAACAGCTAGTTGATGTCCTTGCTAAAGGGTTGTCTCGAGATCAAATTTTTAATGTAATTAACAAGCTTGGCATGCTCAATATCCATGCTCAGCTTGAGGGGGAGTGTAGTGAAAGGTAACTTTAGTTAGGGCACTTTTGTCCTTTTGAGTGTTTACTGTTTTTTCCTTACTTTTTCTGGTTTATTCCTGTTTTTGATGTAGACAGGGGTAAACTTGTCATTGTGTCTTGTAAGTTGTTTTCCCTATGATATAAAAGGTCCCTGTGTTGGCCGGCCTTTTTGTGTGAGACAGAAAGAGCCACCGCACAAGGGTTTCTTGCCCATCTTCTTCACTCTTCACAGTGGAGCAAAAATAGGGCACACTAGTTTAGGTAATCCTAGAACCCCCAAACAGAGCAAAAAGGAAGGAACCAACCTACTGTTGGTGGCCCTAGAACCACCCACAGGGCAGAGGGTGCACTGGTCTATGCAGAGGAGGGCACCGACCTGCAGTTGGGTGTCTTCGGAACACCTACAGGGCAGAGAAGAGATCGATCTGTGTAGGGGAAGGCACTGGCCTGCACTTGGGTGTCTTTGGACCACCAAAAAAAAAAAAAATCCCTGCTGTACGGTTTGTCAAAGGAGAGGGCCGGCTGGGCTGTTGATGCCCTAGAAACAAGAAGTAGGGTAGTTGAGACAGCTGGCTAGGCCTTGGGTCCCCTTAAGGCACCAAAGAAGAGCAAGCGAGAGAGCCGACCACATCTTGGAGTGCCCTAGGGACACTGGATAGGCCAGAGAAGATGATCGGCCTGCAGCAAGGAGCCCCAGAGATGACCGAACAGGGCCTAGGAAGCCCTAGGAGGATCAGCTCGCTCTGATACCATGTTGAATAAATGGGGAAGACAAAAACTAGGGCAAACTGGAGGAGGCAGCAGTAGCCAGGATAGACCGCACCCTCCCTGCTTTTATGGTGTGAGTTAAAAGAGATATAAATATTGGACAAGGACAAGAATACCCTTTGCTCCAATAGAACACATAATAAATCCCATAACCCACACATAAATAAGCAAAAACAGAGTAAAACAAGTTAGACAAAATTACCCCTGACTACAAACATAAAAGGGGAACGACTAGTGTTTTGTTTCTTCATCTCAAAAAAATTCATCATCATCATTCATTCAATGAACAAAATGTATAGAGGCCCTTTAAAGGGGGAAATATTGACAATTCACAACTACACCCCATAAAGACCTAAAATAATAGAAATATCCCACTACTAAAAATCATCGAACAAATGTCAGTCGATACCTAAAAATAAAGGAAAAATACATAAAAAAAATAAAAAAATAACTCGTTAAATTAAAAATAAAAATAACTCGTTAAATTAAGTTTCATCAATCGGGCACGTCGCCTCCAAGTTAAAGTGAGACTGGGGTCGAGGTGGTTGATTGTCTTTGAACTGCTGTATAAAATCGTCCGATTTGGATCCCTCTCATTCTCCCCCCATTTAAGAAAGTTTGTCCTCGAGTTTTGAAATGTGCAAATATCCATGGGAAAATGATGAGTGAAACAAAGCTAAGAAAGATGATTGACGCCATAAGGATCACTTTGCAGAGGAGAGTCTCTGATCGATGCAGAAAGTGTACCTTAACATTTTGCACTATATCATGTCAAGATCACCAAAAGCCACATTGATCATAAGCATCTGGTCATATGTAGCAATGCCAAATGAGTAATTAATAATGGTCAATGACAACTCAACCATGAACATGTCATCGGCCACCAAATGAATCCCCGACTCGACAAATAATGTGGCATCCCGACTGTGAGCATGGCCTGACACAATCCCCCTATAAGCGGGAATCTGTTTCCAACTTTGGATGATGAGCTTTAGAGGGTCCTGCCTGCTAATCATCAAAGGTGGGTTTTGTGTGTTTGTTGGTTGGACCTTCTTTCAGTTTAAGCTCACACAATGGTGACATGAAGTCCTTTTGACGGCTATCTACCAAACTATTTGCATTTTCAAATACTTCTAATCATTTTTTTTCCTTTTGGTGCTAGTATGTTGGTTTGTTTGCTTTTGTCTATAAAAAAATTAAGCCTTTAAAGAATGTAAACTTTGTTGATAAAGAATATAAAACTTTGGTAGATAAATAATATAAGCCTTCAAAGAATGTAAACTTTGGTAGATAAATAATATAAGCCTTCAAAGAATGTAAACTTTGTTGATAAATAATATATAACTTTGGTAGATAAATAATATGAACTTTGATAGATAAACAATGTTGATGGGCCGAAATCTCGTCCACCATGATCAAAGCCTTCTATCTTTAATCAGAGGGGCATCACCTAATGGTCCCTGCAAAAAGAACACCGTCAAAGGACCCTCGGCAGCGGTCCGGGGGATCCCCCTGTAATGCCTAAGATGGTTAAGGATGCAGGGAAAAGACAAGGTAGCTTGGGCTTTAGAAAGCATACCTATACTGGTTGGACTAAGGGTCTTTATATAGTGGAGCGGGAGAGTCCCAACAGGGGGAGTGAGGTTCAAAGAGATCCCTCCCTCCCGAGTCTATCTCGGGGCGGAGGGGGTTATCTTAAGAAAACCAGATCCAGGGTGGATTCCCAGATCCGTGCCAATCCAAGACCCTTAACAGAGCAAGTTCCCAACTTAACTGGGGTCTCTCTAAGAAGGGCATAGATTTCTCAACGTAGGTCGAGTCCTACTTGTGGTAGTGTTCTGTCTGAGTATCTTGCTAGGGGACGGACTCGAATTTCAGGTCCTCGTAGTTGTCTTTATCTGGATGAGGCTTACGGGTATTGGGCCTTTCATGAGTTGAGGTTCGGACTCAATGGCCTCGACCTATCGCATTAGACATGTGGACCGTTCTAAGAAGCCCCTTTGGTATGCCCGAGCAGATGAATGGGTCAACCCATAGGCTATCTGGGCCGATCAAAGTCTTCCCCCTTCACTTGCCCCCTATTCTTTGACGCGTAGCTCGCGTCAAAGAGTAGGAGCCTAATCAGTCTGCTGGCATGGCTTGGTACGTTGAGTCGACTTTAAATGGCTGCCTGACCGTTTGTTATAGACGAGAAGGGGTTGGGTGGTAGTAACGTTCAGATTCTGAAGGGCTACCCGACTATTGCGCCGGGCTCAAGGCTTTTCAAAATGATGGGCACTTTTCCCGCTACGGGAAGCGCCAGTTCTCTCTTTTCTTGACTGGTGCATGCTGTCAGTGATGTCGGGCTCCATATGCCACCTCTGATCGAACTTCCTTCGTCGTTTTGTATAATCATGCTTCCCTGCACACTTTATTGTTTCGTTGCCCAAGGGATGCCTTTCTTAGGAAATGCTGCACCGCCGTTGCCAGGCATCAGAATCTATAAGAGGTGGGGTGGAGGTTTGAGAGAAGGACCTCAACATCGCCACCACCTCGTCTTCTGCTCCCCCTTGCCGCAAAGTCTTCTCCTGCTGGTTCGAGGGGAAGCTCTAGGGGATTCCTTACATTTGCCACTCCCCTCTCTCTGCGATGGCTTGTCGGGTCTCATGGGACATTATGTACATTGAGAAAGTGGAGGAGGGTCGCCGGGCCCTGGGGCCTTCGAGGGCTTCTGGGGAGCTTCTGATGAGGTTGTGGGATACCTATTGGATTCCGCCAGGGTACATTGTAGAGCTGCCGGCTCTTGACGAGCAGATTCACTTCATTCGGATGTGCTCTTTCATGGCCTACGAGGCCATGTTTGAAGCGGAGTTTCGACTTCCATTGTCTCCCTTCGCCATTCAACTGTTGGAGTAGCTCCAGGTTGCCCTTGTGCAATTGATGCCGAATGTGTAACGGCTGGCACTTGCGTTCGTCGTACTAGCCTAGGGTAAAGGGCATCCGACGCCGACGACAGAGATGTTCCTGAACCTGTATGAGCCTGAGCAGGGTACTAAACCACGAAACGCGGGCTTTATGAACTTTAAGGCGCGCGACAAGAAGCCCATCTCGCTCGAGCGGTTTTCTAGCGTGAAAGGCTAGAAAGAAACCCTCTTTTGGGTGGTAGAGCGCCTTAGGGGGTGATAGCCTTTTCCAGTCACCTTTCGGGACCTGTCCTTCAAAGGTTCTGTCAACAAGTAGGTCTTGACACTCCCCGCCGATGACCAGGGTATAGTAGATGCCCTAGCAAGGGAGGACGCTATAGACGTGTGTGGGTTCCCTGTTCCCCGTAAGTTTGCTTGTTTGAGGTTTTTCCCTTTCTTGTGACCCCAAGTTTTCGGTTCCTGATAGGGGACTTTGGCCCCCTCACTCTTGTCGTTCTTGGCAGCGACAGTTCATCTCGGCCGCACCGACAGTAGGGGGATCATGGCTGCAGGTGTCCCTCTAATGTCGATCCTTGCTCTGAAACTCCAACAAGTGTTGTGTCACCATTGGCTTCCCTGGATTGGGCATTTGCAAATTCATTCGGCTGGACTTCTGGAGAAGAGGTAAAAGGAAAGTCGTCGCAGGCAGCTTTCGATCAGGTCCGCCAAGGCCCTATCTGGGGTACGAGATAATCACCCGTACTTTCCCCAAACTAGGGGAGAGCCAATGGTACGAGTGAAAGATCCGCTCGTCGGCTACCATTACCGTGGCCTTCATAGCGCCTTTTTTAAGGCCAGTAGGGGAGGCTGCAGAAAGGGTCGGAGAGGAGAGCCCCGAGGAGGAGTATGAAGTGGGGGCGTCTTCAGTTGCAAGTGGCGACGTTGAGGAGGAAAGCGAGGCGGAGACATCTTCAACTAATAGTAGTGGCGTTCGGGAGGATGAGTTAGAGGCCTCTTAGGCCAAAGGTGGCGAAGGGGAGGAAGTGGACTCTCTCCCCTTACACCGACTAAAGAGCCAGCAAGAGCCAGCCCCCATTAGGTGAGCAAGTCCTTCGGGCAGTGGACGTGCTGTAGCAGGTGAAACATCAGAGGGACAGGAGTTACCTCCTACCTATAGCAACTCTTTGGTTGGTGCTGTTGGACACCCTTCTGGGGATGGCGACGATGTTGTTGAGGTCGTCGTAAGCCCTGCCAAGGCTAGTCCTGCCAAGGGGTCCCTTCCTTTGAGGGTGAAGCGAGAGCTGGTTGAGGCTAAGGATTCACCTCCTGTCAAGCGCCGCAGGCGAGATGTGCCTTGTTTAGCTGTTGACATCCCTCTCAAGGGGGTAATTGAGGTGGCATTTTCATCAGAAGCCTCTCCGACCCCATCGAAGGGGCTATTGGGTGCCGTTGGCGGCATTGACCTGGGTCCTGGCTTGTCCGGGAGTGAGCATCTGTCAAGTTCTCTCGATCTAGCACATGAAGAGGAATCGTTGGTCACAGGGGAGTGTGTGGCGGCAAGGGAGCAAGAGCTGCAGCGGAGTGGCAGCATTGAGGGGGCGTCCCCATACATGTCAGCTCTTCATTAGCGTCAGAAATCAAGCATCCCTTGGTTAGACCTCAGGATATCTGGGCAATCAAGACCGCTCTTCAATTGGATCGGGGGTCGGAGGCTGCCCTGCCAATAGTGGGGAGGATCCCGTTAGCCTTGAAGGCGGCTTGCCGACAATACCTCAGTCGCCAGTGGCAATGTGGCCCTAGCAGTCCACAGGGAACTTCACCTTCCTTCTGACGATCGAGTGTTACAATACATGACTACCATCGAGCTCTTAGAGCTTTTGCCATACTGTGGGCAGGCTTATGTGCCGCGATCTTTTCTGATGGCTGGTGTTCGGAGTCCAGACTGGCATCGTCTGTGCTCATCCGACTCCGCGAGCTTAGCGGAGAGCGTAGCTCGGATGCAGTGGAGGTGGATAGGCTTTGACAAGAATTGAAACTTTTTGATAAGCTGGTCGTGGCGGCGGAAAGGGAACTGGAAGCCATTCGTACGGAGAAGGTGGCCGAATAGAAGGCGATTTACTGAGAGGTGGTGGCCGCTTATCGTGCTTCTAAGGAGTTCCGGCAAGCCTTGGTGGCTTATGCCACTTAGGCTAAGAAGCCGGTGTATGACGCTGGTTGGAATGATGGATACCTTGCAGGTTTTTTTGACACCAAGGCTTGGTTTCTCTTGACTGGGGTTCCATTGTCTTCAGGAGCGGACTCGTTCTTTCAGCCTTCAGAGGTCACCATGACGACGAATCATCTCAAGGCTGTAATCTCCCTCTTTCTTTGGTAATCAAGGGTGGTTCTTTGCGATGTTAAATATTTCGTGTCGTACATGTTTTGAGCATTTCTTTCTATTATATCTTCCTCTTCCCTCGAGCTAAAACAGGCTAAGTTGTTCTTGACAACTTAGGCTTGGTGTATAATTGGGGTTGGTTTGTAAGGGGGCTTATGTAGTATTAACGCCACATTATGGCCGAAATTTATATTATTTATGGATCGGTGCCCCTTCCGTATGAGATGAGGCTCGACTGGATTTAGTTCCTTTCCTACGAGGCGAGGCAGGGGTGTCGCCGATCGAGTTTAGTCTCATCTGAGAGTGGGAAGTCCCTTCCCTGCGAGGCTCGGCTCGGCAGGGGTACCGTCGATCGAGTTTAGTCCCATCTGAGGGTGAGACCCTCTTCCCTATGAGACGAGGCTTGGCAGGAGTATTGCCAACCGAGTTTAGTCTCATCTGAGGGTGGGGAGCCCTTCCCTTCGAGGCGAGGCGAGGCGAGGCGAGGCGAGGCAAGGCGAGGCTCGGTAAGGATATGCCGATCGAGTTTAGTCCTATATGAGGGTGGAGAGCTCCTTCCCTACGAGGTGAGATTCGGCGATAGTATTACCGATCGAGTTTAGTCCTATTTGAGGGTAGGGATCCCCTTCCTTACGAGGCTCGGCTCGATAGGTATATCGTTGATCGAGCATAGTCCCATTTGAGGATAGGGAGTCCTTTCTTGTGAGACGAGGCCTGGTAGGGGTATCGTCGATCAAGTTTAGTCCTATCTGAAGTGGGGAGCCCCTTCCCTACGAGGCTCAGCTCGGTAGAGGTGTCGCCGTTTGAGTTTAGTCCCATCTAAAGGTGGAGAGTCCTTTCCCTATGAGGCGAGGCAAGGCTCGGTAGAAGTGTCGCCGACCTAGTTTAGTTCCATCTGAGGGTGGGGAGACCCTTTCCTGTTAGGCTCGGCTCGGTAGGAGTATCATCGATCAAGTTTAGTCCTATCTGAGGGTAGGGAGTTCCTTTCCTACGAAGCGAGACTCAATAGAGGTGTTGCCGTTCGAATTTAGTCATATCTGAAGGTGGGGAGCCTCTTCCCTGTGAGGTGAGGCTCGACAGGGGTGTTGTTAATCGAGTTTAGTCCTATATGAGGGTGGGGAGCTCCTTCCCTGCGAGGCTAGGTTCGGTAGGGGTATTGTCGATCGAGTTTAGTGCCATATGAGAGTGGAGAGCCCCTTCCCTGTAAGACGAAGCTTAACAGAGGTGTCACCATTCGAGTTTAGTCCCATCTGAGAGTGGGGAGTCCCTTCCCTGCGAGGCAAGGCGCAGTAGATGTGTCGTTGTTCGAGTTTAGTCTCATCTGCGAGGCGAGGTTCTACAGAGGTGTTGTTGTTAGTTTAGTCCGGGGAGCCCCTTCCCTACGAGGCGAAGCTTGGCAGAGGTGTCGCCGTTCGAGTTTAGTCGCATCTGAGGGTGAGGAGCCCCTTCCCTGCGAGGCAAGGCTCGGCAAAAGTGTCACTGTTCTGGTTTAGTCCCATCTGCGAGGCGAGGTTCTATAGAGATGTTGCTGTTTGAGTTTAGTCCCATCCGAGGCTGGAGAGCCCCTTCCCTGTGAGTCGAGGTTCGGCAGAAGTGTCACCGTTCGAGTTTAGTCCCATTTGAGTGTGGGGAGCCGTTTCCTTGCGAGACGAGGTTCGACGCTGACCGAGTTTAGTTCCATTTGAGGGTAGGGAGTCCTTTTTCTGCGAGGCATATTGTCGATCTAGTTTAGTCTTATCTGAAGGTGGGGAGTCCCTTTCTTGCAAGGCAAGGCTCGACAGTGTTATCGCTGATCGAGTTTAGTCCCATCTGAGGGTGGGGATCCCCTTCCCTGCGAGGCGAGGCTTGACAAAGGTGTCGCCATTCGAGTTTAGTTCCATCTAAGGGTGGAAAGTCCCGTCCATGTGAGGCTAGGCTTGGTAGAGGTATCGTCATTCGAGTTTAGTCCCATCTGAGGGTGGGGAGCTCCTTTCCTGCGAGGCGAAGTTTGACATAGGTGTCATCAGTCGAGTTTAGTCCTATCTGAGGGTGGGGAGCTCCTTTCCTGTAAGGCGAGGCTTAGTAGGGGTATCGCTGATCGTTCGTGCGACCAAATGAAGCTTTGAATATCCGGTGATCACAATGTGCTCAATAAAGACAATGATCAAAATTATCGAAGATAATCATTGTTCATAAAAGTGCTTAAAAATAGTTGCTAGCTAGAGGGGAGGAAGCCTGTGGCCTCTTTAAAAAATAATAAGAAAAAAAACAACAAACTATGACTCATCTAGTTCATGTCGTCCGTCAGCGGCACTAAGCTTCTTAAGTTGCGCATTGGTTGCCGCAAGGTATATCTATCGGGCGACATGTTGGTTTCCTCGAGCTTCCCCGTTCCCTTCTTCGGTCGGAAACTTCAGCTTCTAGTGTAGGCTGGAGGGGACAACCTTGAACCATCCCAAGGATCCTCTTCCCAGGATGGTAGGGCGAGGGCACGCTCACTATTTCAAATGTGATCGTCTGAGTAGACTTCAGGGGAGGGGTACCTACTGTCACCGAGAGAGTCACATGGCTTCTGACGGGTCGGTGTCATCCTTGCTTTGGGTATTTACTTGTTCGAATTGTCGAAAGCTATTGAGAAAAAATATGTTTATGGGGCTTCCGATGTCGACAAGGACCCTCTTTGCTCGACGTCTTGCAATGTCAGCTTCAATTACCAATGTATGGTTATGGGAGAGGCCTATACTTAGGAGGTCCTCATTAGAGAAGCTTATATTCTGTTGGATACTGGGAGACCACCTCCTACTCTCTCGATCGAGATTTTGAGTCCCGGAGGTACAAGTGTGTCCCCTCTTATTGCTACCTCCGTGGTCGTACAATATTCTTCTTCAGATCATGTTGGTAGTATCTTCCTTGGTCTAAGGCCTGCATGTGATTTTCCTCGGCCATGGCTTTCCACAGTCGTTTCCCATAGACAACATCAAAAGATTATGGACGGAAATTTCGTTGACCACGATCAGGGCCTTCCGTCTTCAATTAGAGTGTTGCCTGATGGTCCATGCAAAAGAGAACACCGTTAGAGGGCCCCCGTCAGCAATTCAGGGGATCCCCCTCTGACGCCTAAGTCAGAAGGCTGAGGATGTTGGGGAGAGACAAGATAGTTTGTTCTTTAGAAAGCATACCTATACCGGTTGGACTAAGGGTCTTTATATAGTGGAGCGGGAGAGTCCCAACAGGGGGAGTGAGGTTCAAAGAGATCCCCCTCCCGAGTCGATCTCAGGGCGGAGGGGGTTATCTTAAGAAAACCAGATCTAGGGCGGATTCCCAGATCCGTGCCAATCCAAGACCCTTAATAGAGCAAATTCCCAACTTAACTGGGGTCTCTTTAAGAAGGGCATGGATTTCTCGACGTAGTTCTAGTCCTACTCGTGGTAGTGTTTGGTCTGAGTATCTTGCCAGGGGACGGACACGAATTTTAGGTCCTCGTAGTTGTCTTTATCTGGATGAGGCTTACGAGTACTGGGCCTTTCATGAGTTGAGGTTCGGACTCGATGGCCTCGACCTGTCTCATTAGACATGTGGACCATTCCAAGAACCCCTTTGGTATATCCCCGAGCGGATGAATGGGCCGGGCCCATGGGCTATTTGGGCCGGTCGAAGTCTTCCCCCTTCAAATGTAAAACTAGATTGTCAAATTTCATGACTAAAAGTTTGTTTCTTTTTCTTCCTTTTTTGTGTGAATGTGGTGGTAGTGGTTGGGGCTTGCGCTATGTATGATTCTAACATCCGGCTGATTTTTCTCTTAAATAATGTGCAAAAAAATGTTAAACTAAGCATAAAGGTGACTTATTTTCTTCTTATACACACAGAACGCACCATGCTGAGTAGCATGTACATATGATCTATTATCTGGCTGAGCTATGACCTTAATCTGTTCAGAAAGAAATCGTAAATGTCTTCTTTCCTGTTTTTGGCAAAACATTGAACCATTTATACTTTCCTCCTTTCTCAAAGGCTTCCCACTATCTGTGAACGATACCAGTGATTAGGAAAAGATATCAAGGTCTTTTAGGCAATTTTCTTAGAGGAACAGATTCTTGCCCTTCAAGCAGTTTCAACTGATTTTCGTTTTGTATTCAGATCTTTCTGAGTGTTGTCATAGTTGTGATGGGAGTAACGTCTGCTAGTCTCGGAACATATTCTTCGTTATCACGGATTGTAAACAGCTACTGAGGTATGGATATAATTCCTTTCTGTTTTCAAGTTCCATATCTATACATGTTTCAAATTTTATTTCCCGTTCTTCGTGTCTGCTCACCACTACGTATTGTTGTCAAAACAGAAAGTGGAGCTTGGTGTGTCAGCAAAGAAATGGCAGATGGCTGCAGAAGATGGGGTGCGCACAGTATCTTTTGCCCTTCGCTGGACATAAGAAAGATGGTATTCACAACAGAGAAGCATCACATGGATCTTAGAAGGCATCATATGGATCTTATGCCATTTTTTCACTATATATATTATAGATTCCTTTGCATTCGAGCTCTTAGCAATTAAACCTTGTTATTTTCCTTTGTCAGTGATCCTGAAAGTTTTATATGCAGACTAGGTGATGGATGACTGTCTTGATCACCGTCTTATTACACAAAGGTGATATTGTGCTTTAGTTATGAATCACCTTGTCAGTGGAGTATTCAGTCGGGTTTGATGATCTTTTATTGGATGGTCTAAAAAAATTAAAATTAAAAATAGGATCGTGCTTCCCATGATTTAATGGCTGGGCTTGCACGAGCACAATGCTGTAAGTGCATGCCGTATGCGGTCATGCACCCATGTTGGCAGTGCCAGCCTGTTGCATCGGGTTTTGCAGCAAGTCTTTCTCTATTTATCATAAATATATACTTGATAATATGAAGAATATGAAGGTATATAATAAAATATGATAAATGGATAAAATTTCTTAGAAGACTCTTCAGTGGTGTCTCACATGATTTGAAGATATTTTAGTTAATAAATAAAAATATTAATTATAAAGATATATATGATATTAATATAAAGAATATGCAAACAATAGAATATGATAAATGGCTAAAATACTTTCTAAGATTCCTTAATGTCCTTCACACGACTTGAGGGTATTTTAGATGGCAAATGGTTAAACTGTTCTTTGACCATTGAGAGAGGTATTGAGGGGTCTACCAAAGGCGATATTTACAGTATTTCATTCTGATGTCTGATTAGGAGACTCCCTATGCTTACAAGGTTGATGGGAATCCCTTGGCAGGGAGAGCTTGGTGAACGATGTTCGAAGTTTCATCTCTTACATGGAATGGAAGATCTCCATGGCCAAGTCATTTGATTGTCCTATAAGGTCGCATCCTTGGTAAGAGGGTTGTGTTGAATGGTGACTCTTCCATGCCACCTGTGGGTTTTTTTTTTTTTTCGAAATGTAGCACAGCTTAATATCTCATTGATTCAAGTAGAATGATCTGGGAGATACAAGCGGGGATTTCCAGTTAGTGAAAGAACAATAGTTTGTGCTTGGTTCCCATTTCTGGGAATGTAGCTGATCTTAACCTAGGTCGCAGTAGCCAACGGTCTTCTAGAGGAATAGATGATGGTTCAATGAAACAGTCACTTAGCAGCTTAGTGGTTACCGCAGCATCTCCTTCGACTAAGCAACGGGAATTCAAAGAGATAGCCATTTTGATTCCTAATTTAAAAGCTAGTGCCTCTACTAACCCTGGGTCATTAGGAAACGTCTTACAAGCGAAAGTTGATAGCACCTCCCCTTCGTGGTCACTGCATAATAGTCCCACTACCCCTCCATCTGCATTTGTTGCCCCTGTGGAGGAAGTGTCCAGGTGACGTTGGAGATAATCCCAGGTTGCTGAGAAGGTACCTTAGGGGGTACTTGCTTGTTCATCCAGTCTAGGAAAGCATTTTCTAACCTTCTGGCTGTAAATGTAGGATGAGGGTTGCAGTTGTCAAACCACTGTCTGCAACAGGAAAAAAATCTTCCCCAACAGGAAGGTTTGTTCCAGTCTTCGATTCTCAGCAACATCTGCCGAGGCTAATTAGAGCTGTCAACGGGTTGGATTCAGATCGGATCACGTAGGAACCGAATTTGCACCCAATTTTTTTTAGTTGATCTGGATTCGAATCCGAAATCTTAACTCAGATCGGATCGGATTCAGATCATTCCCCTTCAGTTTTGCTAGTCTTTGAAGGACAAAGGCAGCAAGAGGGCGACATAGGGAGGGTGGAGGCACTGTGCGAACTCTGGCGGCATCCTCTGATCACCTTCCTGAGTGCCATGCCCAACCCCGCTGCGAAGGCCGTAGATAACCCTCCCCTTTGATTCTGCCCTCACCCTCTCCCCTTCTCCCTTCTCTCCCCAGATCGCACCGCCACCGTCAGCAAACCCTAACAAGCACTCCTGCCAGCAACGGCTTTTGCCCCTCCCTCCTCACAGCAGCCGCCGCAGCCGTCTTCCTCCTCATCTTCCGTCTTTCGGGTTTTGTCCGCCTCTAGTGGCCCCCGCCCGGTGCCATTGTAGTTCGGATTTTAGGGAATCCGAAATCAGATCCGTGACAAAACCTGTACTTGACCCACGATTTTCCTTCCGGATCAAACCTCAATCTGGATGCATTTAAACGGGTCGGATTCGGATCAGGCTTTGGATCTTGTGGATCCGTTGACACCCCTAAGGCAAATAAATCAATCTTGGATATTTTCCTCAGAGACTGGCAATATAATTCCTATAGAGAAGCATGCCAAGTGGCCTAAGCAAAGGGGCAGTTAAGGAAGATGTGAGTTATCCTCGCTTCCTTGGGAGCATATGGGACACGATGGATCAACACGCTTAGAAAATCTAGCTGTGAGAGAGTTTAGGGGGAGAGCAACGTTGACACACTTTCAGATGAAATGTGGAATCTTCGGCGGTAGGTCACCATAGAGTTTCTTGTCCTAGTTAGTTTTACAGATTTTGGTCATGTAGGAAGGGGAGGGACTATCATTATCAGATTGAAGAAGTCGACAGGTAGACCTGGTAGATAAATTTTCTTCCAGCATGAAGCTCCAGATTATCACATCGTCCTCATCAAAGGGTGGTCAGGCAGAGGTGTTGATACTATATTCTAAACCATTGGAGGGGGAAGAGTTGCTGAACTAAGTCTGCGTTCCAAATCAGTTCAGGTTGTAGGATCAGCTCTTGGACGAATAGAGGGGTTGAGTAAGAACTAGGCTTGCCAATGAGGTTGGGTCTGGTTTGGAATCCAGATATCATCCCAAACCCTGATGCGGTTACTATTGCCTACAATCCATCTGATCTGTCTGTCAATGAGCTATCTCATGCTAAGGATGCTTCCCCAAAGTTTCTAAGATACTTGGCACTGAGCAGTCTAGACCGCACGGAGTCAAGACTCTTAAGGAATCTCTAGGTGAGCTTCATAAATAGAGCCTGATTTGTATTGTGGAGGTGTTAGTTATATATGTCTGTCAAGTTAATCACATAATTATCGTACAATCTTATTTTCTTAATAATAAGAAATGCATCATATTTATTATGTGTAATCTAACATAACGTTTTATAATGAAGTCTATGAATATATGTAATGGAGATTAAATTACGATGAGATCATAATAATGTGATTAGTATCTTATAAACACATATTCTCAAATATTCCTAGTCGGAAGATATTTGAGAAAGACATTAAATGTCCGATGAGACTAGCATAGATTACTCATGTTTATAAGATGAAGATGACTGGTCTCATAGTTATTTGTGTGGAGACATTAAAGCGAACCTATAAGTACTTATTAGTGAATGAGTTCATTAAACTGATCTGACATGAATCACTGATGGTAAATTACCTAACTGTCAACTAGTTTAGCTCATCGTCATAGTGGCATGGTTGGTTCTTTGACTCGAGACACCAAAGATACTTTGTCGATGAATTTCTAAATTTTAACCTTAGCTTATAGATCTCTAACCATGGGATCTTATTCAGTTAAGGTATCAGGTCCAATGAAATATCTTCGAAGATGATTGTGTGATTAATAGGAGATCATTCGCTCTCGATAGTTAGAAAGAGAATGCTCTAAGAAATGATGCTCGTGAGTCCTTGGCCAAGACATTACATCATATTAAGTCTTTGATAAAGTCTTGACTTTCCACCCTTGAAGTCTTTGTAAGTAATGCTTCTTTTAGGCAACTTACAAATTGATGGATATTCTTCTTGAAGAACATAGGTAAGCCCAAATAAACCTCAGATTGTTGCACCTCCTTAATGCCAAATTGTCTAATTAGTGTATCTTTTGTGGTACTGTCAACATTTGCACTAAAATGGATTGTTGATTTCTCCAGGCTGACCTTCTGTCCTGATCACAATTCATATAAGTGCAGGCATTCCATAATACAATTTTGTTCCTTCACCCTTGCTTCTTTGAAGATTATGATATCATCGGCAAAGGCCAAGTGAGATATGGTAGGTGCTTTCCTATTGATCTTAATTCCCTTCAAATTGCCCTGATCTATCTTGTTTTGAAATAGTCTATTAAGAACTTAAAATTACCCCTTCAAAGTGGGCAACCTTGCCGAATGCCTCTAGAGGTGTGAACTAAGGCTTGCCGTTGATTAAAATAGAGAAAGGGGCACATCAGTAGCAACTAGAGATCAGACTGATAGCTCTTTTAGAGAAGACAAATTTGTGAAGGGCCAACGACCTTCCTATCAATCACATGCCTTGCTAATATCTAGCTTTAGGAAGAAATACCCCTTCTTCCGCTTTTTGCACTTCATATAGTGAAGAATCTTTTGGACGATGATGATATTGTCTACTGCTTGACTATCCGAGATATGAATGCCACTTGGTTCTTCGTAATGAGATGGTTAAGATAAGGTTTGATGCGATTGACTAAGATTTGTTAGGATCAAGGTAGGACAACGAAGAACGTAGTGGAAACAATGAACAAAAATCGTCAGCTCATTCCTGATTCGTTTTAGACAATAAAACGGAAAGTCGGGTGATTGAATATCACTGTGTGCGGAATCGGATCCACAACCGAATAGTTCCGTTAAGGTGATGTCGCTAACTGCGCAAGCGCCCGGCCTTCAACGGTATCTGCACGATCCTTGTCGAGGGTTCATCCTCGTTTCTTCTCGTAAGATGCGACGTGCTCATTCTTCCTTTTGCAGATCCACTTGTAACTAGGGATTGACATGATAAATTTCAAATGAGATCTCATATTAAGGAGATGTAGAATTTATCTCCAAATAAATCCTTATGTACTTGAGAGGAACTAAGGATGTGCTCCTAGCACCTAGAGGAAATAATTTAAAGCTACGAGGTTGCACTAACTCGAGCTTCCAATCTGATTTGGATAACAAAAAATTTATGTCGAGTCTGATTTGATGACATACACAGGTAGATTGTTGCTGGAACAGTGTGGATGAAGAAATTCATCATTGAACTAAGAATAGTTCCGAACATTTTTGATCATGTCCCGTTGTTGTGCGACAATAGTGGAAGTAATTTATTAATTGAAAGAATCACGGTCTCATCAGAAGTTGGAGACTATTCTGAGACATTTTTACCTTATCAAAAAGATCATTTACTGAAGATATATAGAAATGGAAAGAGTTCCACTTATAGATGATATAGCAGACCTACTGACTAAGTCTTGGATTCAAGTTGTGTATGAGCGTCACCTAGATTTGGTGTAGATCAACTGTATAGATGATTGACTTTATTCCAAATAGGAGAATGTTGGAAATAGGTATCTTCAAAGCCAATTATTTGGCACATATATATATTCTGGTTCACTAATAAATGACAAATAATTCATTATGAAGATTGGCGGGTAAATAAGTTGCGCATAATGAAGTCCTTAGAATTATGACGGAAATATTAGATCATGATAAGATTGTGATAACGGGACTAATATTCCTGACCATTATTCCTAAATTGTTCATAGTCATAGGATATCAAAGATAGGACATCTCATATCCAGATAAATTGGTGTGTGTTGTGCATGCTGATATGATGAGTGTGATTCATCTCATAGTTATACATGTGTGGACACTAAGACAAGCACACAGGTGCTCATAGGGGAATGAGTTCACTGAATTGATCCTACTTGAATCGTTGGATGGTAATTTACATAACTGTTAATCAGCTTGATTCAACATCTCAGTTGCGTAGTTAATCCTTGGACCTGAGACATCAAAGACATATTGTCGGTAGACTTCTGGATGTTGACCTTAGCTCGTGGAAGTTTTTTTAATTTTAGATCTCTCTCTCTCTCTCTCTCTCTCTGTGGTACTATAGCTAGAGTATTCGCGGGTACTATAACACTTATCTCTCTTTCTCTTTCTCTCTCCCTCTCACACCTCTTCCTTGGCCAACTACAACTTGGAGAAGGAGGCCCTGCTGCATCTTGGAGGAGGAGTTTCCCTTGGCGTCACCCTCACTATCTTCTCAAGTTACACCAACCGTGCCTCTCCAGTTCTTTCATTGTCCTCTTTTTTTTAGTGTTCTAGTATAGTTTTGCTTTATTTCTCTTCTTTAGATCATAGTGTAATGTATTGTATTTTCATTTTCCTCTTTATACAACTTTGTAATCTTCTTTATTTTAGTAATATAGTGAAATTGATGTTATTTTCATTTCTCTTTTCCACTCTTAATGTCTCTCTCTTTCTTTTCTAAGCGCGGTTATTCTCTTGTTCTCTCTTCTAGATCTAATTCTTTTCATATTCAAGTTGGCAAAGTTAAGAGTAGATTTACATTTTAATTACGCTCTAAGTAGATATTTAAGAATCATCATCTTTCTGTTTTCATATGTAAAAAAAAAAATTCAAAGTTTTCAACTCGTAATTTTTGTTAAAGTCACAGTTTTCAAAATTTAAAACTTAATCTCCCTGTGGAATTGACCGTTCTCATCATTGTATTACATGTTCAAAATCTTTTGTAAGTTCGAAATTTGAGATTGGTGTTTGGAGTGTTTAACGATGCATTTTTCAACACATCACTGATGAGTTGAGCCTTAGACCCAAGACCCATCTTGACAAGTGGGGATTGTCTTAGTGCAAGGTTGGGTGACTTTCGTAATCCCCACTTTTCAGGTTACACTTATCCTTGATAGATTGGAGATTAAGGGGCAACTGATTTTTCTCTCTTCCTCCTTAAAAAATAAAAAAACTGTCCAATCAAAGATTAAGCAATGTAGATATTGAGTTTAGGTGGTCTAAGAAATCAATAATTTTATTCTTAAATGTTCAATTCAATTGTCTGATCTTCAAGATTGAATTGCCTACATTGGCTCTATTGGCTATGTGCATAGTAAGATCGGAGAGGAACTGGTTGCCCCCCTTATCTTGGGTCTACCAAGCACTGATGATGCGTGAGAACTAGAAAGTGTGAGAGTCTTCCACCCTCGCATTGAGGTTATTTGCACCCCATCTTGACAACCCTACTTGTAGACATAGGCTGTAGTACATTTTTGTACGTAGGACATAGTGCTATGGCATGGGAGACCCGTTGAGATCACCTCAATACAAGGGAGGTGCGACTCCCAGCTGCAATACGCAATGGCACCCAACATTGTGGACTTGGAGGGCTGCAGACAGTTTCTCCTTACGTGGACAATGGAAGTGGGGCTGGGGAGGGAACTGAAAAGGAAAACCAACTAATCTGTCATTGGGACCTAATGAGGGGAAATTCCTCCCATTGGACTTGACCCACTAAGGCAGAGGCCCATGGCCTAAGGAGCCCGTTATTCGTGGATGGGCTGAGGGCCATTGGTCTGATTGGCCCATTGGGCCCAAGAAACAATAGGAAGGGACTCGAATACTATTAAGCTTGAGAATAGTCCACATCGGAAGCCATAGATAGAAACTCTCACCTATCAATTTTCCATAAAGGAAGCCCGGTGGTATCAAACCTATTCTTAACTTAGACGCTTAACTTGCACCATGTAACTTGTGCTGATCACTTGGACTTCAGAGGGTGCCCCTTCAAGCTCATACTGAGGAGCCTACTAAGATTTGCTGACTGTACATGAGACGTCCTCGGTGGGCCATTGGACTCGTCCAACTGCATGGCATTTGGCTTTGTGGCTGAAATAGGACCCATGCCATTGGTGTGGAGCCTTACGATTACGGATTATGGAGAGTTTTGATTCTCTTACATTGAGGTGATCCCAATTTTGAAAGATCTTGTGTTTAATAAGAGAAGAACCAAAAAAAACCTTTGGAGTTGTTTCGATATTGATCAATATAAACATAGTGAATACGAAATAAGTCGCTATATCTTGTATGTTTTGATACTGGTCTTTATCTACTTAAGCTTTTTAACTTTTAATCCTTACCGTTTGCTTCCGTCAATTTTTCTTAACTCTACCATGGTTAACTGTGACTTTAAGTTTAACTCACTTTAGAAAAGTCACTTATACCACCTTGATTAAATTTTGAGTTTTAATTGCTGCACCGGTTGCCAATGCAAATAAAATTTAAAACTTAAAAAATTTAAGGTCACCATAAACATGTCCCAAATGTCCGTACAATCCAATCTCCGATCGGACGATAAAAAATAAAAAATATTATTTGCCTCGGCTGATTAAAGCTATTTTTTATTATTCATTGAGCTTAATTTAATATTTCTAAAGCTATTCCAAATATTTCTGTCTGTTTTAACATTAGTTTGAAGAATATTCTATAAATATTTGTTTCTTTTAAACAATTCTTAACATGAATGATACATTGCTAAATTATATTCAGTTTACAAGGATTACTATCCAAATATGTAAGATACAGAGATTTATTTCTAGTTCATTATGTTTATAGGGATCGATGTCGAAAAAAGCCCAAAACCTTCCCATAGTTGACCTTGAGCATGGGAACCCTAAGCCCTACTGAACCAAGTTTTCACTTGTCTTGTACCGTGGGAACTCGCTCCACAAAGATACTTTGGCCTCAACTCTCTTTTCACATGTGTTTTACAGAGAAGAATCAAATCATCGTTACGTTATTACCTATTTCACCTTTTCCTATTACTATTCTCATGATTCCACACGTTAGTCCTAATTGCTTTCCGTGGATCCTTCCTAAACTTGTTTCCTTTATGTACTTCAGCATTGTGATTCCTCTAGATTTCCACTAATTTTCCTGCCTTGATGGGTAAGTTAGGATTTGAATCGGAAGGCTTTTTCTTTGCTTGTATCGTACGCTGTCAATCTCTGTGACTGTGTCTATATAGGTTCCATTAGACACAAAAATAAGAATAGGGATCGTCTACATCTAGATTTGGATTGAACTCAGTCAGTAAAGAGAGGAAAAAGTTTCAAAAAAAACCTTCATGTGATACTTTTTCCATTTTCAATGAGCAGTTTTTATGAAAGACTCTCTCTCCTCTCTATACTGACTTGAGTTCAGTCTAAATCCGTATTGAAAGGAACTGCACTCCAAAAATAATATTAGATATATGTGGTGAAACATTGCATTCTATCACATGCATAGAATATAGTATTTTACCGTGTTTTATGTCAAACCAAACAGTACATTTGGCCTATTACAGCAAAAGTCTAGAGACGAAGCCACCTAACAAGGAGGGGAAAAATTCTGTGTTACGTTACAAGGACTGAAGAAAGGAATCAAACGTTAATTCGTGCAACTACGTAAGTTAGTTCAGACACGTTCTTATCATACAGTTAATCTCATTGCATCTGTCAACCTCATCAAGACATTAACAATCTTGTGATTACATACATAAGTCCATTAAACACATTGAATTTTTTTTTCATCAACATAGTAAAGAAGATATGTACTCTAGCGTTTAATTTTTTTTTAGGAATTTTTGTATATATACTTCTATAAACTACTGTATATGTATGTATACCCTTGACTCCCACATATGATTACAACTATCCTCAACATCTTATAAAAGGTTGCAGTTGTTCTTTCTCCCTCCAAAATACCGTAAACTCTGCTAAAATGGTTACAATTTTGCATATGTACCCTTAACTTCACCACTCACCAGCATCTTTGTGATTTATTCAATTCAAATTCAAAGCATTTTGATGGAAAGGTATAATTGTAATCTTTCTGAATATGTCAGAGATATTTATAAGTACGATAAAAGATATGTGGAAATCAAAGATATACATATAAATATGGTAGTTAGCAGGGGGCATATATAAAAAACTAATTTTTTTTAACCATGTAAGTGTAGAGCCATTTTTTGTGGGTGGGAACAACGATTTATTTTCCTCACCATAACCGCATGGTGCTAGATCGTGTGGTCTCGTCGAGCAGTACTGATCATTAGGACTAAATAATTTTAAGATGAAAAGTAGACCAAGAACCTATGCAAATTTATGGATGGCAGGTGGAAAAAAGAGGATGCAGCTGACTTAAAGTGACACACCTCAGTTTATTTATGCCCTCTGAATTGATCCAGATTGTCCATTTCATTTTTTCCTACATTAATACTCTTTATCTTATTGGTCCAGCTGTAAAATTTGATGTTGTTTAAAGATTTGATTTCATCTGACCATAATAAGATAACTACAAATAATATAGATAAAGTAGAATAGATCTTAATCCACGTCTTTCCTAATCTTATGCTGATGATCTCTGGTCTATTTAGCCAGTTAATTCTTCAAGGGCAGGTATATGTATTGGTGGAAGTTATATTCGGATCATAAGAAGATTGTATGAGTTCTGATTATTTATTGAGTTACACTTGCTGCACCACGCCACATGGGTATGCGGCACAAAAAATGTTTTCTTGAAAAAAAAAAAAAAAAAAGTCTGCCCCACCATATTCTACACGTCCGTACAATTTGATCTTCCATCGGATGATCAAAGCATCTAATTTTTTTTTAATTTTTTTTTAAAGTCGAGATCAGGTTGTATAGACATGTTATGCATGATGAATCTGACTGTAAAAAAATTTAAAAAATAAAAAATAAAACTTGATGTTGCAGTTGTTTGATCTAAGCACGCTTGCGATACAGGCTGCACTGCACATCAAGCAATGTAACAAGTACAACTCTTATTTATTTGATGCTTTATCTATAAGAAATTATGACATCTTCTTTAGCTGATATAATGCGATATACTCGGTGCCAAAACATCACTGTCACTCCAAATATATGGGGTAGACCTAGGTAGGCATGCCCATTCATGTTTCTTGCAAGAGTAAAGCTTGCTACAGCGACAATTAGTCCTGTACTAGTTGTTAGTGTTTTTAATTAAATTTTCTTTTCGATTTTTTTTTGGAAGGCTCTATTTCAGCCACATGTCCATATAATTCAATTTTCGATCGGATGATCGTTCGATTGGAAATTACATCGTACGGACATGTGGGACATAACTAGATCAACAAAGCAATTTCAAAAAATACTTTTTTAATTAAAAACACTGGCAGCCGGTCCTAGTGCAGCAAGCTTTACTCTTTCTGCAAAAGGAGATGCATTTGTACTCCTAAGCTTGTGTTTGGATTAACCTAAAGATGTGGTCTCACTTTAGCCAGAAGGAAGGTACCCTTTGTTCAATAGTGGAGACAACTTTATGTGGCTATTGCTAGTGACCTTTTCCATAGGCGCCAAGTTGAAGAGCTACCAGTAAATCAGCAAGACCATCACCCGCCTGGGTAGACCTTTCAGAGCCTCTGCTCTGGTTTTTTCCATCGGGGTTGCTGCCCTAGAAGTTGGTTTCTGATTCAGTCTTTGCTTCCCCCCTCCATGGCATTGCAGCTGTTTCCTCACAGCTGGAGCTCTGGATTCTCTTCCTCCTCTCCCTTCTGATCTACCCAGACCATCTCACCATCCGTCTATTCTCCATCTTCAAACCTCACCCTATTTTCTTCCCTCCTTCTTACTGTTCCATCCACTTACTGCCTCTTTCACCACGAAATACACCTCTTACCCACCTCGTATTTTGTCCTTTTCCAACAACCTCTCAGTGTCTATCTTTTTCATTGTCCAGCACCCTATTTTGCTGTCTCTCTCTGGTGTGCTCTCCCTCCCCTACCCTGATTACTCAAAAAACTTGTTGCGTTGCCGGATTCCCATGCGTCTGAGTCATGCAAGAAGCCGAAGACCAGATTGAGAATCTAAATCAGCTTGAGGTGGAGGTTCTAACAAACTTCAAAAAGCTACCATCCAATGAGTAGAGCTCCTCATTGGTTGAGCTCCAGGAAGATGATTTGGGGGACAAAAATAAATGGAAATACAGTTTCCTCGTCAAAGTTCACTCCGAGATTAAAGCCAAACCAGCTGGGCTCAAAGAATGGATTTCTAAGATGTGGGCTCCAAAAGGTCAGTGGCATTTTCTTGATTTTGCTAGCAACACTTTTTTGGTTAGATTCTCTAGCTGTGAAGAAGTGGACAACATCTTTCATAGAACCCCTTGGTTCTTTAATGGAGACCTGATTCTCATTGAAAGATGCAAGCCATACACTCCACCATCCTATTATCAACTCACTAGGGGAGATTTGTGGGTTCGCATATTTGATCTTCCTGAAGAACTCCTTGATGTCAAAGTTGTTATCAAGCTGGCTAGTCAGCTTGGTAAGGTTCATCAGCCGAGACATGGAGGAACTTTGTATTGGAGCTCATATGCCAGGATCAAAGTTAACATGGATGTTACTAAACCTTTGAGGACACACATTATGGCTAGATTCCCTACAGGAGAAATCAAATCCTTCGAGATAGCTTATGAGAGATTACCCAACATATGTGCATATTGTGGAATCATAGGGCATGAAAAAAATTCCTGTTTGGATTTATCAAACTTGAAAGCACATATCAAGGAATCATATTCTCCCACTTTGAAGAACAATATGATGTCGGTTATTAAATTCAAATTTGGGGATTGGCTGAGGGCCACCAATAATCTTCCCAGTTCACAAAGAGATAAACTGTGTAGAAGTCATGGTTGCAATCCCAGACCTCCGACACACCTTGAAGACAGGGTGGAATGCCCCGTGGATACTGCTGACCAGTCGGGCACAGTTGACCTGAAGGCAAAAAAGAAAACTAGCCCTAAACTAATGGTCGATCAGAATTCCCATAGGGTTCCTCCTAGTAGTTCTGCCCCTTGTCAATTGTTGCAGACTGTGGATAAAAATCTGGCTGAGGCCCTCTTGAAATGTGACACCTCAACCAGCAGAGAGGCCTTACCCACTACTGAAGCTTCCATATCACCCCATGCCCTGTCAACTGGTCTGTTGAAGGTAGGGCAGATGGCAGATACTAAATCTACAGGCCTTACCCATTCCTCTCAAATTGCAAGAAATCCCAAGAATGGAGCTCCTGATTTGCATGATGTGCCCATTAAATTGTACCATGAGGATTCTCTGAAAGATTGCCCTGACAACATTATGGGGCAGCAGGGCATGGTGATCCCTACTAAGAGGAAAATAGGTGAGGCCTCTGATGCTCAATTTAGCATGGACATACACAAAAGATGCAGAAGAAATCTGATGTATACTTTGGAAGACAATGCAGGTTTACTGGCCCACACAAAAATGGATTTCTCTCCTGGTGCCATGAACCCACGGGGTAATGTCCTGCACAGTAAGCAAAACAGACTTAGGAAAACTCTGCGCCATGGAAAATCTATTGCTCTTACCAAAGAAGCTGATATTGGTTGTCTCCCCCTAATGTCCAACGAAATGGTCGTGGCGGCCGACCTTAAATTGCCGCAACCCCCCCAATGAAGATTTTGGCATGGAACTGTCGTGGTGTTAAAGGGTCCAAGACAGTTCATTTTCTCCAACAACTAGCCCTTTCTTCAAAACCAGATATTATTTTTCTTGCAGAAACAAAGGCTGATAAAAAATTTAGTGATAGACATTTTAGATGCAGAGGTATTCAAAACTATCATGTGGTGGAGTCCATTAGCAGGGCTGGAGGTCTCTGGTTATGGTGGCACTCTCATGTCAATGTTACCATTACACACTCAGAACATAACTATATTACTGCCAATGTGGAGGAAGCGAATGGTCTAAGTTGGCTCCTTTTCTGCATCTATGCTCCCCCTAATCCAGCACACAGAAGGAGATTTTGGAAGCAGCTTCAGTATCAAATTCTTCATGCAGACTCTCCTGTTTGCCTTATTGGAGATATGAATTCTATTACTAGGCAGCAAGACAAATGGGGAGGAAATCTTGTCAGTCCTCATCAGGTCAGACACTTCAATTCTTTTATTGATGACTCGGGACTTATTGACTTGGGGCATGATGGACCTGCTTATACTTGGACAAATAACAGGAAAGCCACCTTCCATATTCGTGAGAGGCTGGACAGAGTTTTGGTAGATTCCAACTGGTACTTAAAATTTTCAAAAGCCAGAGTCTTGCATATGCCTAGAATAGCCAGTGATCACAGACCACTCTTGTTAAATACAGATGGAAATGCTAGAAGAGAACAATTCCATTTCAGATTTGAAGCAGCATGGACTGTCAGACAGGGCTTTGAGGATTTGGTCACCTCCAATTGGCAGTGCTCCCCTTCCTTATCCTCCAATTACACCAGCAAAATATCCGCACTACAGTCTCAGTTTTCAATTTGGAGGAAGAAAAATTTCTCTAATGCACAGAACAAAATTCGTTTGCTAAGTGATAAGTTGGATAATATTGACAAGGCTCCAATAAATGATGATAACATTAAGGAAGGTATGGAAGTCACTGAAAATCTTAAGCAGGCCATCATTGAGGAGAATGAGTATTGGAGACAGAGAGCTAAAATCAATTGGTATGTGGGGGGTGATAGAAATACAAAATTTTTTCACCTCTCTGTTCTCTGCAGAAGAAATCTTAATAGAATTTTTGGAATCCAGCTTCCCAATGGTTCCTGGATTGAAGATTATGCTCTCATCAACAAAATTTTTGTGGATTACTTCAAAGACCTTTACCAGGTTGGCAATATTGACTTCTCCTTTGTGGATTGGAAACTACCTAGTGAGGGTCAACAGAATGTAACCAGTCAAGAAAATCATAATCTCTGTGCTGTTCCTGATGTGGACGAAATTCACATTGCTCTAATGAACATGGGTCCTTCCAAAGCTCCTGGTCCGGATGGTTTTCCCCAAACTCTTCTTTCAGAAATACTGGCACATTGTCAAACATGAGCTTGTTCTTTGCATTCAGAATATTTTCAGGAATGTCTTTATGCCCAATGGCCTCAATCATACGAATATTGTTCTAATCCCTAAGAAAAAACCAGCTGCCTCTCCTGTGGATTACAGACCCATCAGCCTCTCAAATGTAATTTATAAAATATGTGCAAGGATTCTAGCTGGCAGACTAAAAATCCTACTTCCTAGGCTGATATCTTTTAATCAATGTGCCTATGTTCCTGACAGATATTTGCTGGACAACATACTCATTTCTCAGGAATTGGCTCACTCCATGAATGTCAAGAAAGGTAACTCTGGCATCTTCTGCATGAAGGTGGATATTGCAAAAGCTTATGATAAGCTTGAATGGGATTTCATTACTAATGTCCTTTATAAACTGGGGTTTTCTACCCACACTGTGAATCTTATTATGATGTGCATCTCCACTACAACTTTCTCAATTAACATCAATGGGGATCATGTTGGCATGATTGTTCCTAGCAGAGGAATTAGACAGGGGTGCCCTCTCTCCCCTTATATCTACATTCTGTGTGCTGAAATGTTAACCCAACTCCTTCATTCAAAAATCATGGACAGAAGCATATTGGGGTTTCAAATTAATAAAAGAGCTCCCATCATTTCCCATCTGATGTATGCTGATGACATAGCACTATTTGGTATGGCTACTGAAGCTGAAATTAATCAGTATTTACAATGCCTTGACACCTATGGTCATTGGTCTGGTCAGCACATGAACAAATCCAAATCCAGCTTCATGTTCAGTAAAAATGTTCCCACTCATATTCAAGCCCAGCTTTGCTCCAAATATGGTATTCCCCTTATGAAGAAATCTGATATGTATTTGGGTATTCCTTTTAAGATGGGAAGAGGCAAAGTTGATCAATTCTCTTATATTGTGGAGAAAATGAAGACCAAACTCTCACATTGGAAGGCAGCAACCCTATCCACTACTGGGAAAGTCACCCTGATAAATTCAACATTGGCTTCTATACCAATTCATGTGATGGGCATTGGATTTCTCCCTAAGACCACAATCAGGAAACTAAATCAGATTATGTGCTCCTTCCTATGGGGTGATAATCTGGAGCACAAAAGAATTCATCTATGTAACTGGGCTTTCCTCAAAAAACACACAGCTACAGGAGGTTTGGGAATTAGGGACTTGGAAACCTTGAATAAAGTTACTGTGTTGAAACTCAATTGCAAATTCATTCAGAATCAAAACTCAGTTTGGGTCTCATTGATCAGAGCTAAATATCTCACCAATGTTAATTTTTGGGATGCTAATGTGCCTGCCAACTGCTCTCTGTCCTGGTCTGCTATGCTCAAACTCAGAAACATCATCTCTTCATTATCTTTCAAGATAATCAGAAATGGCCTCACAACAAACATTTGGTCAGATAGGTGGATCCCAAATAGCATTGCCCCCCCTACTGTCAGACATCATTATGATACCCTGATCCCTACCTGGGTTTTTCAGCTCATAAGTCATGGTAAGTGGAATCTGGACCTCTTATATAGGCTGTTCGAGGATGATATTGCTGACAGTATTAGTCAAATTCAGCTACCTCAGAATGATCTAAATCTGGGAGATCAGTTTATTTGGATGCTCACCCCTGATGGCAATTTCACCACAAAATCTGCTTATAAATACCTCTTGGACATTTATAATCCTGCATCCTCATCTACCCCTGACATTGTATGGAAGCACCTATGGCATGCCTAAGTTCAGAAATTGATACCACCAAAAATTCTGTATTTTGTGTGGAAATGTCTTTCCAATGCTATCCCAGTCTCTGATCTCATCTCCAGAAGACTGCCATATGTGGATAGTATCTGTCAGGTTTGCTTTCTATTTTCAGAAACTGTTACTCACATGCTATTTAACTGTGAGTTTGCCAGAGCAGTTTGGAAAGCTTCACCCTTGAATTATCATTCTTCCTTGGATAATTTGGATCTAGCTGATAGAATCTCGACTTGGTCTAGCCCCCCATTTACTTCAAACGATAATGATAGGCAGCACCTAGCTACATGCTTCTCCATTTTGTGGCATATCTGGAAAGCCAGATGCAAGAAAGTTATGGATGAGATTCTTGTTCTTGCTCTCTCTGTGATCAGATCTGTCTTGGTAGATGTCAAATTCTGGAATTCCTCAGCCTGCAACCAGTCCACTGCATCTCCTAAACTAAATGCTCCAACTCCTAATTGGTCCCCTCCCTGCCATGGTGCTCTCAAGATCAATTTTGATGGGGCTACCTCAAACTCTGGAGGAGCATTGGGTATAATTGTTAGAGACTGGCTTGGATCTCCTATCAACTGCATCACAAAAATTGTGCACACATCCGACCCTGTTTTGGTGGAAGCATTGGCGTTACTTCATGCTCTGCAGCTAACTCAACAAATTAATGGGATGGTCTTTGTGGAAGGTGATGCTCAAGTGATGATCAATGCCACGCTCAATATTAGCTCTACACCTTGGAAGGTGAAGACCATCATTGAGAATTCTCAGCACATTCTCTCCACGGATAGCATTAGCCTTTGCTTCACTCCTAGAATCTGCAACAAGGCTGCTCACGCTTGTGCAAAATATGCTCTTCTGATGAACATGGAAACAGTTTGGGATCCTTCTTTGATCCCACCTTCTATTAAATCTGTTGTTATCTCTGATGTAACCAACATTTCTTATTAGTAATGCATGTTTACTTTTGGTCAAAAAAAATCCAAGGCCAAGGAAAAGTAGAGGATGGCTGCCATCCAACGTCATGCAAGCTTTCTGCAAAGCCATCTGTAAGATGTTCTTATCCTTTTTGAGTTTTTCTGCAACGGAAATCCGATTATCCGATTTTTCGATCCGTTACCGAAAAAAAATATTCGTTTCTGATAAAAAATATCCGTCCGATAGCTATTGGAATCGGATATTTCCAGTATGCTATCGAAATCGGAAACAGAAACTCCTGTTTCCGTATCCGCTTTCCGATTTTCGATTCCGATTGTTATTAAATTTATTATCAAGAATAATATTGACCTTAAGATTATTTTAATCTTATTAATCATTATCTAATATAATTAATCATTATATAATATACTAAGACTTATTTGTTATATTTATGTTTCATTTTATATGTTTTAAACAAATAAATAAAAAAATCAGTGATTTTCGATAATTATCGGAAATAATATCTGATTCTGATATCGGAATCGGAAACAAATCGAAAACGGAAAATAGACTTTCCAATTTTATCGAAAACGGAAACGGATAATGCACTTTCCTATCTTATCGGAATCAGAAACGGAAATAAGCTATCCTTATCGAAATCGGAAAACGGAAACACCTGTTTCTGTATCCGTATCCTACCCGTTTACAGCCCTAATTGATCCTCAGTTGCAGCACTGAAGACTAGTGCAACAAGTGTTACTCCCTCTTTTAATAGTCCGCGGGTGAGGTTATTGGGCCAAGCAGTGTGACTGGCTTCCCTGCCAAGTTGAAAGAATGCCTTCATTGGACCGGAGCATAAGGGGAAAAATTCCATCATGTAACTAAGATCAGCAGATAGGCTAAACCTAAGTCCTTTAATTACCCTTCTTTCCTAACCCAATCCAATCTCGGGATTTCAAGAACAAATTCTTTACAATCTGCTACACTGTGTACAATTAATAAAAATGTGTTGTGACTCCCACATAATCTTGTTTGACAAGAGTGAGACGTCTTATATATTCTCAGTTTTAGTTTGAATTCTCCGGTTTTAGATAGGTCGAATTTTGGTGAATGACCTTCTATAAGTCATGTAGCCTACTTACATGGAGGTGATACCAAAATCTGCAAAATCTTCAGTGTCCTTAGCTTGGTATGGAGGAGCATAGGGAAGAGGTTTTACAAGTTTTAAGATACATGGCTTGATCAATTCTAAAACACTAATGATTGAATTTAGGTCACTTGGAACAGTCAAAGATTTGAATTTATTTTTAGTCAGATGAAAAATAGCAAGGTACAAAAATCTAGTCTGGTGGTTCCCAATCAATTTTCAAGGACAAAATTCACTACACTCCTGCATACTATTCCTGATTAGTGAAAGCATGTCATGACTCATGACTATCATACAATCTTATTTGTCAAGATTAAATTGGTCTATTTTCAATTGAATTTAAGTTTTTATATTCTTAAGTAGGTCAAATTCAATAATCATTCAAGGACGTTAAGCCATACGTATCCCATCTACATAGAGTTCTCGCCAAAATTTCACAGGAAGTGCTCCCATGCATGCAAGCTTGACATGAAAGAGAAGGGAGAGGTCTTGCAAGTTTGAGATACATGGCTCGACTCTAAATAAATAATGATCAAGTTCAACCCACTTAGAACCGTTTGGGGATCTTCTCTCAAGCATTAGATGCTACATGTTTTCCATATGTATGCATATATGCTGGGCAACTTCATCCATCACATGCTTGGGCTTTGGAGTTTATTGGTCCAAGGAAAGTATACTGCAATTGCGCTCTCCAAGCTATAGGATCACGTTAAGGGCTGCGGCACATCCTACCCATCCTACCAAAATGGGAAGAGATTTTCTTCACCTTGGCACATATGCCAGCCTACGAGGTTAGAAACAGTGTTATACGTTTCCATTGGTCAAGCACGTTACACCATGGCATAGAACATCTCTTCTGTAATCTAATAGAACAAAGGACTTCGTACAATTCTCTCACCCTGGCCCCGGGGAATCCCAAAACCTCTTCAACTAGGGTTTCACTTCCTTGTACGGTAAGGTTAAGGTAGTTTGGCCCAGTCACTGTGGTATATGTGAAAAAAGTAATACTTGCTGCAATGTCCCCTCAACTGCAACAGGGGGCATTGTAATGTGTAACATTTTTTCTTTTTTAAGTTGGCCCGGAGGTGTCTTTTCCGTTCGTATAATGTAATGTCCGATTGTATATCCTTGAAAATTTTGAAAAATAAAAAGTTGACCCTAATGAACAGTGAAAAATGTCCTTAATGGGGCTTAGGCCAATAACATTTTTTGATTTTTCAGATTTTTTTGAGACGTCTTAATGGGATATTGCACTATACGGATGGATAGGATACTTCGGATCCGAGCTAAAAAAGTTCAGAAAAGTATTTTTTTTACCCACTATAATGCCCCGTTACATTACAGTTGTGTGTGTGGGAGGAGGGGAAGGGGGGAATGCATTACAGCAAGTATTACTCTTGTGAAAAAAGAATGACCAATAAGCCAATGGCTCAGTAGTGTTACAGCGTTTCCTTTCTTGGGGAAGGCTATAGATTCAATTTTCACCTTCTCAAATATATAAGACTTAAAATTAAAGTCTTATTTATCTTTGGAGTGGATCTTTTGAGACTTGAATCGTTGTGCCCATATAAGCACGGAACAATGATTTATACAGAAATATCTCTAATTAAGAAGAAAATATGACATTATTGAACCTCTTCACCCCAATTAAGGGGAAAATATGATATTACTGGGTTTAAATCCTCCTCACCTAGGAGTAATTATATATTTTTAGATATTTAAACCTTTGTCACCCCACATTGCTTTCTTGGCTTCTTCCTAAAGCTTGTTCTATGTGACTCCCTAGGTTTCTACCAAATTTTCTTCTCGAGGGTAAGTAGGGCGTGAATCCAAAAACTTTCTTCCCGTACATGGAATTGTCAAGTCACTAGGTTCCGTTGAACATATGGAGAAGTTAGGATTAGTAAGCATATGTGGTGAGATTAATATACAAGTGGGCAACTTCTGACTTTTTTCGTTTACTTTCTTAGATTAAATGAATGGTTTAATATTGCTGTTAAAACTTCAAATTTGAGTGGGTCAATGAGTACGTATGTGTGATGCCTGTGTGCGCGTGCGCGCACGTGTGAGTGCATGTATGTGTGTGTGTGCGTGTGCACCTAACTCAAATTTAGGTCAGATTGAGCAAAGAAAGCTCTTAAGGGGGGGGGGGGGGTTGTCTTATCAAAAAAATTTAAGTTAGGAGCATGTGGGGCTCTGATAGATATGGGACTTTGATTTAACCACCACTATAGGTAATTCGGATATCTCTCCTCATTGGATGGTGATTCACTCCAACCTAGACCAACCTGACCCATAGGAGGAGTCATTCAGACTCCCCATTAGAGGGGCATGCTAATGAGGAAGGGAAAATACCCTACAAAACGAGAATAAAGTCATATATTACAGTAATCGGTGCAGGCCTGTCAAATCTATCTAATTTTCTTTTTCCCTCCCCATCTATAAACCCAAAAGAGAGATCTCTTATATTACAGTCGGGATTCAAAGTCATAATTACCTTTTATTAGTGCCACATGTGACAATTTGGGTACGTACGAGTTTGTAGGTATGTGACGGAACCAGATTGTCTGCACCCTTTTTTTTGAACTTCGGTATATTTTCAGACTCAACAAAGAAAAGACAAATGAGTTATTTGCCTTTGAAGTGATAAGACCGATTAAGTACATCACTTTTTATTGAATTTGGAGGCGCACTGAGATCAATCTCATTTCGCATGTTACTTCTTGAACTGTCATTAGATCAGCAGCAATCCATCATTGTCCACTGCACGGCTGGTGATTAGATCATTAGACTCATGGAACAATTGATCACTTGGACCAGATATCTTGTCCGCGCTGTCATGGTCACACTCTTCCCATCATGGTCGGAAAATGAAAAATAGTGAATTGAATGGTTATATATATTTCAATTTGTTAATGTCCATCTTGCAACTTGGATGAATATATAACTAGCAAGTACGCTCTTCAATCTTTAAGATTAGATGATTTGTGATTTATCTTTCAAAATTTATTGAGCTTAGAAATTACTTGAGTTCGACATCCAAGTCATTCAATCAAAAAATTAAATAGCTAAAAAAAAGATTGCATATACTCGTGAGCATGCGCATGCACGATCAGACGCTACACACGTGCGGATGTAACAAGCATTTCTCTAGGCATATATTTGCGCCAACGAGATCATACGCCTAGTTAGATGTGATCTTCGGCGGTTGTGCCTACTCAATACCAAAATAAAAAGAATCATTAATCATATGGCTACATAGTAGATCCATATGATATCTATTGTCCTATGTACATCGAAGCTTCTTTCGATTGCAAATAATATCATACAAGTCGACACGGTTGTATGGGAGGAGAAGGAATTATTTAATAGCACTAAGTTAAGAGCGTGTTTGGCAAAAGTTTTACTTGAAAGTTACTTTTGACTTCTACTTTTTACATAGAATGAGTTGAGGGAGAGAAGTTATAATTAATTTTGATTTGTTACAAAAGTCAACTCTCTCATAACAATCTCATTTTTTCTCTAATTTTGGAAGCTCCCTCCCTGTAGCTTTTGGTTTAAAACACAAGGAAAATACCACTTCCAAGATCCAATGACTTCCTGAAGGATGGATGATTTCATTATTTAACACCTCGGGATCCATTTGGATCCACATCATATCCTAATATCATGGCTGTGAAAAGGAGATGTGAAGAGAGGAAGAAAAAGAAAGCAAGGGGCAAAACTCCTTAACACCCCATCAGAGGGACAGTCCCCTGTCTACACTAATCCGAGGCCAAGAACTAGAGGAAGGGCAGCCATGTGTGTTCAACCAAGCTTTCTTGCAGGGACATCTGAACTGCTACTGTCTTCTCTGACACAACCTGACACAACGCACCTTTATGCATGCATCTTAGGTTCAGGGCATCTCAATCAACTGTTGAGGGCATGTTTGGAAAAATTTCTACTTGAAAGTTACTTTTGACTTTTACATTTTACATAGAATGAGTTGAGAGATAGATGTTATAATTAATTTTAATTTGTTACAAAAGTCAACTCTTTCATAATAACTTCACTTTTTCTCCAATCTTTAAAACTCCCATTTTGTAACTTTTAGTTGAAAGTCAAAACACAAGAAAAATATCACATAAATGGCTCCAAAATCCAATGGTTTTTATTAAAAATAACTAAATAAAATACAAAAATACTTTCAAATAAAAACTGCACCAAACATGACCTAAGCCTACATAAGAACATCACCACCATTTTTATTACAAAAGGCATTGGGAGAGCCATACTGCACAGCTTTTCCTATAACACCCTCTTCTTCCTCCCTTGCCCACCCAAAAGAATATATGTTTTTTGCTTAACCATAATTCTTGGGTTTGGAATTACAAGGGCAATTTTTAAAGGTATCAATTAGGCCTAACTCAAAATTGACACTTACGTCATATATTAGGGCATGACCTGTATATTTACTTATCTTGGCGGTGGGATTGGCCTAGAACAAACAAAAAATTCACAGTCGGTGCAGAATTATGTGCAATATAGGAATTCGTGAGATTAGGACCTCTTGCACTTGAAGGGCACCGTAAATATCTGATCATTGAACTACTTGTTTAAAAGAAAATTCTCTAAACGTAGTTTTCCTTTTTCTATTACTAAATATTGCAGTACACAGAGGGGACTTTTCGAGTCTAAAGCTAGTATCTTATTTTGACCTTTCTCAACTCTGGTCAAAACGCCACCTACTATGCACCAAGGTGGGCATCTTTATGTTGCTTAAAAGCTTTGCTTTGATCACATGAAACATCATATCCTGAAGATATCCAACAGTACTCCTGTGGGTGCATGGGTGGTCGTGGACTCTTGATGGTAACTTAGACCAGTGAAAAGGCTCCACCCTGGGTCCTTCCTCTTCCCCATCCCAACCCAATCTTATGATTTCTTCTAACCAATTCTGGCATCCGAAGAGGCTTGTGTTGGTGTGTGTCTATTTCGAAAGTGACTTTGTTTTTAGTCAGGTGTAACAGTAGTCACGTATTGATCTAAATTTAAACTTACACGAGGCATCTGTAGTAGAAGATCTTTTCTCAATAGTTCAGTGATAAGTTTGCCTTTGAAGGAAGTATTCTAGACCCAAAGTTCTCACCATAGGAACCGTACAACCGACTTCATACTTTGTCGGCTATACAAAACTCATGATTCGCAGACTCAGAGATCCAAATCAGATCAGACTTGGCTAGATACGAGTCGGATCCCATTTGACTTGGTCTGACTCACACAAGTCAAACTAATGAGTTTGTTAAAAAGAATGAGTTTAAGTCATATTTTAGAAAAATATATCTTATTAATTGATAGAAAAAGTACAAATTTACTTATCAAATTGAAAAAAATCAATTTTAAATAATTCATTATGTATGTTTGAGTCGGCACACAATCTGGTCCGACTTGATGCTACCAACGAATCGGACTCGTCCAGATACGACCGGATCTAGTACGATACGGCAAACCATGACAAAACTTTAGACTCTCATGAATTCAAGGATGAAACCTCCTCTAATCATAGTACATGGAGGAATTGGAACCCAAATCCCTCTCTCAAGAGTGAAAATTTTGTGCCGTTAGTATAGATCTGTTGATTGATAAGCAACTTCTGCTTCGGCGTTGTTTAATTTGATGTAAAATATCATGGTAAAATATCACATTTCCGTGGGACAAAAGATAGGATATTTTTTGATAATATGAAAACCAACGGCTTTTAGTTGCTCATCTGATAAATAAACACTTTAAAATTGTGAACAGATTGTGTTCCCTGCATGGCATTTTCAGTGGAAGCCAAGTGAGATATGAGACTCTCGTCCACATTGAAGAGAAGATCGATGCTTCTTGTTTACTTTAAAGAACTTGCTGTTTGATCTTTCAATTTCCTTACTGGAACTAAAGGGTGACTATAAAACAAATTGTGCACCATATTAAATTTTTGATTGCTGTGATGTGACTATTTGAGTCCAAGGAAGAGATCTAAGAGGGGAGAAAGAGGGAAGCTTGCATGCATAGAGGGGTAAAGGCAGTTAATTGCGTTGAGCTTTAGAATTTGCTTCTTATCCGACTCGGTATTGTTAAAAAAAAAGGATATTGATGTAGACTGGATCTATCACGACCGGATCCCGCAAACGGGGATCCGAAACAAGGAGGATCCGGAGCCGGTCCGGATCGAACGGTGACGAGGGGACCCGACGGGGATCCACAACAGGGCGAAGCCGAGGCTGTTTCGGAATGAAGAGGATCCGCCCGCGGGGGGCGCGATCTGCCGCCGGAGCTGCTCTTGGATAGTGAGCCGCTGCTTCTTCGGTCGGACGAAGGCGCGGCGCGAGCAGGAGCTCCTGTCGGCGGAGCTGTAGACGAGCGTCGGAGCAGAAGCCGGAAAGTCCGAGATCGGACGGGGGGACGGCTCGCTCTCCGACGAGGGGGTCCGAAGGCACCTTCAGCGCGAGGCCGAGCCTCCTGGCGCGGGGCGACCGACGGGATCGCCCTCGGACGGCGAGTCCGAAGGCTACTTCAGCGTGAGACCGAGTCTCCTGGCGCGGGGCAGCCGACGTTCGGCGTCGAGACCGGGGAGAGGAGTCCGAGGTCGGCGGCCGAGACCGACTCGGGGAGGTCGGCGATGATTCGAACCGAGCCCCTGCAGGAGGGAAAGAAGAAGAAGAACCAGTCAGCAGGAGTCCCGGGCGTCAGCCCTGGGGAACCTCCTCCGACGGTCAAGTTAGCTTCTGAAGAAGATTCGATTCAGGAAGCAAGAAGAAATAGCTAGAACCCTATTCGGACAGCAGTCTTTTAAGGGGTTTCGGAAGCTTAGGGGGGCATCCGTTTTTCCCCACCACCTCCTTGGCCACAAATAGCAGGATACTTATAGCGGAGGGTAGCGGATGGTTAACGGTGGCAGCCGATATAGGACTAAAAGGAGGCTTACTGATAAACCGCCATAGCGTCTGATCCGCCACCGGAGTGGGCCGGATTCGGCTACCGGGCCGAAGGGGGTTGGGCCGCTGACGGGCCGAAGCCTGCTGGGCCCTGGGCCGCCGTGCTGTTCCCGGGCCGTAGGCTGGTGGGCCGCTGACGGGCTGAAGCCTGCTGGGCCGGGAACGACGGGGCCGCTTATGGGCCGAGGGCTGCTGGGCCGCTAACGGGCTGAAGGCCGCCGGAGGGCCTAATACTGCTACTGTTGGGCTGAATGGGGTTTGGGCCTGCTTCAATGGGCTGAATCGGATTCTGCCGCATCACATAGCCCCCCACTCTTGTCTTCCTCAGTTCTGAGATGGCAAGAGTAAAATCTGAGACCTCCTCGGAGGAGTGATACGGTATATGCTTCGTTTGAAAAACCTTTGCTTTATATAAAAAAGCTGCTTTAGGTCGGCCGAGGGCTGTTGGCAAACAACTTCGTCTAAGGCCGGGACCTTGTCGGAGATACCTTCGTCTTATGTCGAGACTCGGTGTACATAGAACACCATGTCGCTTCCCGATCGGTACGGGTTATTTGCGGACTTAGAAATATACCGTGCCGCTTCCCGAACCGGTACACATGGCCGAAGCCACTCTCGGTTCAGGTTACCTGCGGGCTTAGAAGAACCGTGCCGCTTCCCGATCGGTACGGGTTATTTGCGGACTTAGAAATATACCGTGCCGCTTCCCGAACCGGTACACATGGCCGAAGCCACTCTCGGTTCAGGTTACCTGCGGGCTTAGAAGAACCGTGCCGCTTCCCGATCGGTACGGGTTATTTGCGGACTTAGAAGAACCGTGCCGCTTCCCGATCGGTACGGGTTATTTGCGGACTTAGAAGAACCGTGCCGCTTCCCGATCGGTACGGGTTATTTGCGGACTTAGAAGAACCGTGCCGCTTCCCGATCGGTACGGGTTATTTGCAGACTTAGAAATATACCGTGCCGCTTCCCGAACCGGTACACATGGCCGAAGCCACTCTCGGTTCAGGTTACCTGCGGGCTTAGACGAACCGTGCCGCTTCCCGATCGGTACGGGTTATTTGCGGACTTAGAAATATACCGTGCCGCTTCCCGAACCGGTATACATGGCCGAAGCCACTCTCGGTCCAGGTTACCTGCGGGCTTAGAAGAACCGTGCCGCTTCCCGATCGGTACGGGTTATTTGCGGACTTAGAAGAACCGTGCCGCTTCCCGATCGGTACGGGTTATTTGCGGACTTAGAAATATACCGTGCCGCTTCCCGAACCGGTACACATGGCCGAAGCCACTCTCGGTTCAGGTTACCTGCGGGCTTAGAAGAACCGTGCCGCTTCCCGATCGGTACGGGTTATTTGCGGACTTAGAAGAACCGTGCCGCTTCCCGATAGGTACGGGTTATTTGCGGACTTAGAAATATACCGTGCCGCTTCCCGAACCGGTATACATGGCCGAAGCCACCCTCGGTTCAGGTTACCTGCGGGCTTAGAAGAACCGTGCCGCTTCCCGATCGGTACGGGTTATTTGCGGACTTAGAAATATACCGTGCCGCTTCCCGAACCGGTACACATGGCCGAAGCCACTCTCGGTTCAGGTTACCTGCGGGCTTAGAAGAACCGTGCCGCTTCCCGATCGGTACGGGTTATTTGCGGACTTAGAAATATACCGTGCCGCTTCCCGAACCGGTACACATGGCCGAAGCCACTCTCGGTTCAGGTTACCTGCGGGCTTAGAAGAACCGTGCCGCTTCCCGATCGGTACGGGTTATTTGCGGACTTAGAAATATACCGTGCCGCTTCCCGAACCGGTACACATGGCCGAAGCCACTCTCGGTTCAGGTTTACACGGACTTAGAGAGAATACCATGCCGCTCCCGATACGGTTTGCATGGCCGAAGCCACTCTCGGTACGGTTTATACGGACTTAGAGAAAACCATGCCGCTCCCGATACGGTTTGCATGGCCGAAGCCACTCCCGGTACGGTTTACACGGACTTAGAGAAAACCATGCCGCTCCCGATACGGTTTGCATGGCCGAAGCCACTCCCGGTACGGTTTACACGGACTTAGAGAAAACCATGCCGCTCCCGATACGGTTTGCATGGCCGAAGCCACTCCCGGTACGGTTTACACGGACTTAGAGAAAACCATGCCGCTCCCGATACGGTTTGCATGGCCGAAGCCACTCCCGGTACGGTTTACACGGACTTAGAGAAAACCATGCCGCTCCCGATACGGTTTGCATGGCCGAAGCCACTCCCGGTACGGTTTGCACGGACTTAGAGAAAACCATGCCGCTCCCGATACGGTTTGCATGGCCGAAGCCACTCCCGGTACGGTTTACACGGACTTAGAGAAAACCATGCCGCTCCCGATACGGTTTGCATGGCCGAAGCCACTCCCGGTACGGTTTACACGGACTTAGAGAAAACCATGCCGCTCCCGATACGGTTTGCATGGCCGAAGCCACTCCCGGTACGGTTTACACGGACTTAGAGAAAACCATGCCGCTCCCGATACGGTTTGCATGGCCGAAGCCACTCCCGGTACGGTTTACACGGACTTAGAGAAAACCATGCCGCTCCCGATACGGTTTGCATGGCCGAAGCCACTCCCGGTACGGTTTACACGGACTTAGAGAAAACCATGCCGCTCCCGATACGGTTTGCATGGCCGAAGCCACTCCCGGTACGGTTTACACGGACTTAGAGAAAACCATGCCGCTCCCGATACGGTTTGCATGGCCGAAGCCACTCCCGGTACGGTTTACACGGACTTAGAGAAAACCATGCCGCTCCCGATACGGTTTGCATGGCCGAAGCCACTCCCGGTACGGTTTACACAGACTTAGAGAAAACCATGCCGCTCCCGATACGGTTTGTATGGCCGAAGCCACTCCCGGTACGGTTTACACGGACTTAGAGAAAACCATGCCGCTCCCGATACGGTTTGCATGGCCGAAGCCACTCCCGGTACGGTTTACACGGACTTAGAGAAAACCATGCCGCTCCCGATACGGTTTGCATGGCCGAAGCCACTCCCGGTACGGTTTACACGGACTTAAAGAAAACCATGCCGCTCCCGATACGGTTTGCATGGCCGAAGCCACTCCCGGTACGGTTTACACGGACTTAGAGAAAACCATGCCGCTCCCGATACGGTTTGCATGGCCGAAGCCACTCCCGGTACGGTTTACACGGACTTAGAGAAAACCATGCCGCTCCCGATACGGTTTGCATGGCCGAAGCCACTCCCGGTATGGTTTACACGGACTTAGAGAAAACCATGCCGCTCCCGATACGGTTTGCATGGCCGAAGCCACTCCCGGTACGGTTTACACGGACTTTGAATAACGCCGCTCCGATCCGATACTAATGGCCAGAGCCGCCCTCGGATCGGGTTGACGCGGTCTTTTGAATAATGCCGCTCCGATCCGATACTAATGGCCAGAGCCGCCCTCGGATCGGGTTGACGCGGTCTTTGAATAATGTCGCTCTGGTCGGTGGATCGAGTCCTTCATCTCCATGAGCATTTGGGAAGGGGAAGCAGGCAAGGGCAGATGCCGCTGTTGCGGGTCCCGTCGCCTCTCTCAGTCCCATTCCTCCCTGTGATACCGCTTTCGGGAGGACTGCTGGTCTTCGGGCCGAGGGTGGACCACCTGGAGGACAGGTGCCAAAGTTGCGTCGGCTACGCCTTTACCTTTAGATATCATCAGGGCCTCCCGGTTGACATACTTGTGTGCCCGGGCTACGAGGTCCTGGAAGGTAGGGGGATGACGTTTCCCGAGGGAGCCGAGGAGCCCTTCGTCCCGACACCCGCTGATCACGGCCGAGACCGCGATCGAGCTATCAAGGTTTGGGATTTGGGCGGCCTCGGTCCGAAACCGGGTGAAATACTCCTGGAGAGTTTCGGTGGAGCCTTGCCGGATGGCTAATAGGCTAGCCGACGTCTTGTACTGCCGGGTGGCATCATAAAACTGGTCGATAAACAACTGACCCAACTGGACCAAGGAATGGATGGAGTTGGGGGCCAGTGCTTCGAACCAGGTTAGAGCAGTCTTCTCGAGGGTGAGGGGGAAAAGTCGGCAGCGGACTGCTTCGGTGACCCCTCGGACCGAGAGATATGCGTTGAATCTCTGGAGATGACAGACCGGATCTGTCATTCCGTTGTAGAGAGGACCCTTCGGCAGCTTGAAATCTGGAGGCACTTCGGTAGCCAGGAGCTCCGCCGTGAACGGGGTCCGCTCCAGGATGTCACTGGCCAAAGGTGCCCCGTATGGCCGAGACACCATCTTCTGCACTTCCTTCTTCATCGCCGCTAGCCGCCGGTCCAGGTCCGGGGCGGTTGAGGTGGCGACTGACTGTCCACCGGTTCTGACCGGGCGGAATTCGGACGAAACAAAGCCTTGTTTTGTCAGGCGATTGAAGCGAGGGGCTCGGGTAAGTAACGTCGAGGGCTTGCTGCGTGCTGAGGCGGTTTTGCCAAGGAAAACCGGTGCGGGTGCTGGCCGGAGCCTCTCATCTTGAACCGGATAAAGTGGAGGGAGCAGTGCTTGCTGAGGAAGCTGTCCTATCAGTCCCATGCGCTGGACGATGGCAGACACCATCTCCTGAAGAGGCGCTAGGGATTCGACGGCAGTTGCCAGCGTTGCTATCTGCTGCTGGAGTACTCCCACCCGGTTGTCTTCCGCGACAAGGGACTCTGGTAAGACTGGCAGAGTCGCACTTGTCGGAGTACAAGGGGCGCCTTCGGACGGCAGTAGCTGTGCCGAGGCTTCCCGTGCCTCTGCTTCGCTCTGTCCGGATCGCCGGGTGGCAGGTTGTCGAGACATGACTTGTTTGTTTGTTTCCCACAGACGGCGCCACGTGATGTAGACTGGATCTATCACGACCGGATCCCGCAAACGGGGATCCGAAACAAGGAGGATCCGGAGCCGGTCCGGATCGAACGGTGACGAGGGGACCCGACGGGGATCCACAACAGGGCGAAGCCGAGGCTGTTTCGGAATGAAGAGGATCCGCCCGCGGGGGGCGCGATCTGCCGCCAGAGCTGCTCTTGGATAGTGAGCCGCTGCTCCTTCGGTCGGACGAAGGCGCGGCGCGAGCAGGAGCTCCTGTCGGCGGAGCTGTAGACGAGCGTCGGAGCAGAAGCCGGAAAGTCCGAGATCGGACGGGGGGACGGCTCGCTCTCCGACGAGGGGGTCCGAAGGCACCTTCAGCGCGAGGCCGAGCCTCCTGGCGCGGGGCGACCGACGGGATCGCCCTCGGACGGCGAGTCCGAAGGCTACTTCAGCGTGAGACCGAGTCTCCTGGCGCGGGGCAGCCGGCGTTCGGCGTCGAGACCGGGGAGAGGAGTCCGAGGTCGGCGGCCGAGACCGACTCGGGGAGGTCGGCGATGATTCGAACCGAGCCCCTGCAGGAGGGAAAGAAGAAGAAGAACCAGTCAGCAGGAGTCCCGGGCGTCAGCCCTGGGGAACCCCCTCCGACGGTCAAGTTAGCTTCTGAAGAAGATTCGATTCAGGAAGCAAGAAGAAATAGCTAGAACCCTATTCGGACAGCAGTCCTTTAAGGGGTTTCGGAAGCTTAGGGGGGCATCCGTTTTTCCCCACCACCTCCTTGGCCACAAATAGCAGGATACTTATAGCGGAGGGTAGCGGATGGTTAACGGTGGCAGCCGATATAGGACTAAAAGGAGGCTTACTGATAAACCGCCATAGCGTCTGATCCGCCACCGGAGTGGGCCGGATTCGGCTACCGGGCCGAAGGAGGTTGGGCCGCTGACGGGCCGAAGCCTGCTGGGCCCTGGGCCGCCGTGCTGTTCCCGGGCCGTAGGCTGGTGGGCCGCTGACGGGCTGAAGCCTGCTGGGCCGGGAGCGACGGGGCCGCTTATGGGCCGAGGGCTGCTGGGCCGCTAACGGGCTGAAGGCCGCCGGAGGGCCTAATACTGCTACTGTTGGGCTGAATGGGATTTGGGCCTGCTTCAATGGGCTGAATCGGATTCTGCCGCATCAGATATGAACTATTCGCTAAAAAGAATCGGTTCAATACATTTACATTAGATGGTTTGGTGTTTTGATGATCTCTACCCTATGACTGCAACTTTTGTATGATGATTTTGGGTTGTAACAAGTCTGAAAGAAGTGGATTTATTCTATCAAGACGATGGTATTGCTCTTAGATTAGAGTTCAAATAGTGAATGATTAACTTTTCGAGAAATTTCAAAATGGACAATTTCAACGAAATCTTTCAATTTCTAAATAAACTTTAGAGAAGACCAAATCATTAGATTTTCCAATTGACATTATATCCTTTAGTAATGGCTCAGCGAATTAATTCTCCACTGTCCTCTTAACTCTGACAAGAATTTGATATCGTCCGTCTGCTTGCTGCGTTCAAAGTCTCGTATGTTAACCCAATTAGAAAACATTGCTACCATTTTTTTCTTCACATGTAACCCAGCAGAGTTTAGTCCTACACTACTATGATGTCGTTTCACTATGCTACCTGGGGATGCAAACATGTCAGATTCAGGCAGCACTTGAAAATGTTATTGCCCTAAATTGTTAAAATTGCTGCCTCAGTGTGGATCCAATCCATAGCCTTATCTGTTATGCTATTGATTTAAAAAATCTATATGTTAATTGACTTCGATAACTAATAATTGGTCAGGTAGTCAATGTACTATGTAATTAATTTAGAAAAGATTATATCTGATCTCTTATCTATTTACATATCGATTTAGCAAGATTATCTGTTAACTGTCCTAGAAATTAATAATTGGTCAAGTAATTAAATTGTTGGTTACCATTTGGATCCTTAATGCTACCTGCAACCAAGGACATGCTTCCAGATCTGAGGAACTTCTATAATTTTCAAGTGAAATTGTTAGCTCATAGTAGAAAAAATAAATTATAATTTTATCTTTTAAGATGTAGAGCCATAAAAATGTGAGCTAAATAATCATGTATCATATGTTGAGAAGGCAATCGTGTACTTATAAAGAAGGTTCAATTGTTAAGAAGACAACGATGTGCTTATGAAAAAAGGTCTTTGTCATTCCCCACGAACTCCCTATTTAATGTTTCAGAAAGCCCAACAAGGGGCGTCTCTGTCTCTGTCTCTCTCTCTCTCTCTCTGTTGGTAGCCAATAGTTTTTGGACAATGAGTTGGTAGCCAATTACGACACAATCCCAAGGCAAAGGGTGATGAACAAGAACCAGCATCACATTGAAGTCATAATACATGAGTAACACTGAACTTACATGAAACATGAACTCAAAAGGCTGTTTTCTTACCTACTACATGATACATATTTTCCACATACACATACGTGCATGCTTCATCAGTTGGACGTAGCTCAGTTGGAATCCCATGATCTCCTCACTTGGAAATGTCATGGGTTCAGTTTTTACTAGGTGTACGCATCTTTGCAGGTTTTCCCCTTTGACAGTAGGGTTCGCTTAGAATAGCTACCTAATTAGGTAGAATAATTGCATTCAGTACGAAAATATCCCCAATAAAAAGATGTGTGAGATTCTAGCCTCTTTCACTTAGGAGACATCATAATTGATTGGCCATTAAACCACTTGACAGAACAAAAACGCATACATGCTTGCTTCAGATGTTTCCATGGATCTCTTTCATCCATGACATGCTTGAGGCATTGGATTTACTTGGTGTAAGCAAGGAGTGTTGGGATTCCTTCCTTTCCAAGTTAGGTCCACATAAAAAGGTTATAGTAGATCCTCCTCCACCCCTAAGAAAAAGGAACAAAAGACTATGCATTATTCACTTTTGATGTAGCCGAAGCTATCACGGTCGGATTTCGAGACTGGAACCCGAAACTAGATCAGATCGAAGAAGAGGACCGACGGGGATCCGGAACGAGACGAGGACGGACACGGGGCCGAGGATCGAAGCCGAGAGGTACCCGGGCGAAGGCTTGCCGGGGGCGAAGCCGAGACTCCTTCGGCGGAGGCAGACCGGCCGGCGAAGGACGTCAAGACCGGAGGGAGAAAATCCGAGGTCGGTGGCCGAGACCAACTCGGAGAGGTCGGCGAAGATTCAAACCGAAGCCCCTGCAGAAAGAGGAAGAGGAACCGGTCAGTAGGAGTCCCGGGCTTCGGCCCAAGAGAACCCCCTTCGACGGCTAAGTTAGCTTCTGAAGAAGATTCGATTCAGAAGAGAAGGAAGAAGAGGCAGCTTTAATGCTTTTGGACAGTTGTCCTTGGTCAAGAAGACATACCTTTGATAATAAATAACCTTGTATTTATAGCGGAGGATAGAGGTTGCTTAATGGTGGCAGCCGATATAGGACTATGTTTTTGGTTTACTGATAAACTGCCATAGCGCCTAACCCTCCCACCGGAGTGGGCCGGATACGGCTACTGGGCCGAAGGTGGGGGCCGTTGTTGGGCCGGATGCCGCTTAGTGGGCTGAAGCCAACTAGGCCGAGGGCCGTTGGGCAGCTGATGGGCCGAAGACTATTGGGTCGCTAATGGGCCGAGGACCACTGGGCTGCTATTGGGCCGAGGGCCGCTAATGGGCCGAAGGCTGCCAGTGGGCCTCTTACTGCTACTGCTGTTGGGTTGATGCCAGTGTTGGGTTGTTTAATGGGCCGAATCGGATTCTGCCCCATCACATGGCCCCTTACTCTTGTCGTTCTCAATTTCATGAAACGCCGAGAGTAAAGTCCGAAGCTTTTTCAGGAGAGTAATATGGCACAAGCCTTGTTTGAAACCTTCGCTCCGTTTTGAAAGCTCTTTGCCTTAGGTCGGCCGAGGGCTGGCGACAAACAGCCTCGTCTCAAGCCGGAAACCCTGTCGTAGATGCCTTCGTCTCAGGTCGAGACTTGGTGACGGATGCCTTCGTCCCCAGTCGCGAAGGGGCGAGTCCTTAGAGTATATCGGGACATCAGGTAAGGGCGGGAAAGACCTCGGGCTTCCCGCCTTCACGGTCGCGTCATGAAAAACACAGGACACGTGTTGCGTATTCGGCCATTCTGCCGAAAGCACAAAAAGATCTCAGCCGTTAACAGTGATCACGTAGATCGCGAGTCACTTCGGCTCTCTACCCAAGACTTCACCTGGATTGCTGCCTCTCCTGTTTTCGGCACGAGGATCGGGACACGTGGCAAGCATCCGGACGAATAGCCGAAGGGTTAGGCCGCACCTGGCCGTCGATTGCCTCCTCTCGATCCGGCAGCCCGCTTGTCATCATGGCGAAGGACGGGACACGTGTTGCGCATCCGAACAGAGCGGTGCCGAAGAGGGGGAAGATCTCGGCCGTTGATACGGCACCGGACCCCCTCAAGTTTTCCTATAAATACCAACCCTTCTCCCTTGGGCACTGTTCCGCTTTCTTCTTCCTTTGCGCCTGTGCTTCCCTGCGAGTGGCTTCCCCAAGTGTCCCTGCTTCACCGGTGGAGAGCGTGCCATCGTGGGTGTTTAAGGGCGCCTTGTCCATCGCTGGGGAGCTCTTTGTCGCCAGGAATCGTCGCCGGGGAATCCTCTGTCGCCGGGGAGACTGTTAGCCATCGGGGAGACCTTTCTCTGAGGGTAAGCCTCAGTTCTCCTTCTTCTCCGTTCTGTGATTCATGTCCAGCGGCTCCCCTTCGGCCGAGAGTAGCTCTTCGGCCGAAGGCGGTTCTTCTTGCTCTTCATCCGGACCTCCCCAGTCTTCTCTATCGTCTCCCTTCTCTTCAAATTCTTTTGCTTCTGTTATGGCGGACGAAGCCGAGCCGGTTCCGACTGTCGCCGAGCCTTCTACTTCCGACCGTCGCCCGACCGAGATGGTTTCGGATGTAGTTAGTGTCCTTGATACCGATACCATCAAGGTTATCACTAATTACTACCAGATTCCGTCTTGGATGGTTCCCGTTCGGCCCGGGAAGAACACCAGGGCTAACTCCGTTCGGCCGGGTTGCTTTTCAATTTACGAGCATAGCTTCCGGGCAGGCTTCCGCCTTCTCCTTCATTCCTTTGTCATAAACCTCTTGAATTTTTACGGACTGGCCCTGTCCCAGCTCTATCCGAACTCCTGGCGGACAGTCTACGCCTTCTTGGCCTTGAATTCTTATCTCGAAGTCAACCCCTCGGTAAATATCTTTCGCTATCTGTTCAAGATTAAGCCCCAGGGGAAGTCTTCTTGGTATTGCTTCGTCCCTCGCTTCGGCCGGGGTATCTTTTCCGGGAAGCCCTCGTCTATTCACCATTAGAAGAAGGGCTTCCTTTTCATCTCTCTCCCGGAGGAGGAGAAGAGTGTGTGGCCCTTTCCCACCGAATGGGTGCGTTTGGCTGAGGGCCTCTCCGATCCACCCTCTCTCAACCCCGAGCAGCTCGACATCGTGCACCTCCTCGAGGATGAGGCTCCGTACGAGATTGCGGAACTCTTCGAGGACGAGGACAGGCTTATACAGATGGGAACCTGGCCGGACCCGACGTTCTCTTCTCCTCGAGTCTCCCCTTATCTTCCTCATGAAGATACCTCGGGAGAGGCTGAGGAGAGAACCGCCGCGACCGGGTCTCCGGTCGAAGCCCGTCCGTCCGAAGAGGGCACCGAAGCTGCGGCCGGAGGTAAGTCGGTCTTGAGTCAAAAAATTGTATTCTGAACTGTTGCTAACTCTTTTTTCTACTTGCAGAAATGTCTAGACTTCGGGGTTTGGTCAGCCGGATCTCCAAGCAGTCCGGGCAGTCTCGATTGTCCCAGCCGCCGGAGGCGGAAGAGAGGACGGCCGGAGGGGTTGCGGCCCCCAGCACCTGGATCACGAGGCAAACGGCGGCTTCCACCGAAGGCCGTGCTGCTGCTGCCGCGCTTGAGAGGGAGCGGCAGAAGGGGAAGTCGGTCGCCGGAGGAAGCGGTCGGCCAGAGAAGAGGAGCCGGGCTGATGATCATGGCGAGAGGGAATCTATCCCGGCAGCTAAGAGGCCGGTGGCGGCACGGGGCGCCCTGCTCTCGTCGTCTCCCCAACCGCAGAGGGGCGACTCTCCTTCGGCCACCGGGGCCGGCACCGAGACTGTTTCGTTCCCCTTCGGGGCGGCTGGGACGCACATGTCTCGGGAGTACGGGCACGAGCCCTGGCGCCCGGACGCGGGGGTCTTTGCAGACGAGAGTTTGGAAGATTCCCGGACGTGTCTGCGTCTGGTCCGCGGCTGGACCCTCCCGATGGCCGGGGACGAAATCAAGGAGCTTTCTTCGGAAGGCTCATCCTTGCAGTACGTTCGGCACCCCGTCCAGGTGAGATCTCCTTCGTCTTCGTCTTTGCTCATCGTTTCCCTTGGCTGCTCTGAACTTATTTTTCCTGTCTGGCTTTCGGCTGCAGGCCGCGGTCATGTGCGGGGCCCTCGCTCGCCGCCAGGCCGCCATCCAGCAGAAGCTCCTGGACATCGATCGGGCTTCGGACCAGCTGGCCTCGGGCAAAGTGGCCTCGGTGTAGCGCGATCTCGAGGCTAGCATCGATGTCCTCCTCGAGGCTAATACGCGGATGCGGGCCGAGCTGGAAGGGCAGAAGGAGGTGATCCATGCTGCCTCTGAGGCCAAGACGAGGGTTGAGAAGGAGCTGGAGAGGTCCCGGGACGAGGTCGCGTCTCTAAAGGCCGAGATCCAGGACAAGGCCAAAGAGCGGGACGAGGAGCGCCGCCGCCATGCCAAAGATGTATCGGCCCTGAAAGCTGACCTGGAGGCCAGGGCCAAGGAAGCCGACGACGTCGCTCGCACAGCCGTGGCGAGCTATAAGGAAGGCCCTGAGTTCGCCGAGGAGATAATGGAGGCCCGAGTCCAGGCGGCGTCGGCCATGTTCGATCTGGGGCTAGCTGTCGCCCAAAAGGCGTGCCCGGCCACAGATCTGACCACCATCGGCTACCCGACGGACGAGGAAGGCGACGAGCTTTTGACCTGGTGGCGAGGGCTCAAGGCCGAAAGAACTCCGGCTTCTCCGAAAGGTGCCGCGGCCGAAGCAGTCCAAGCTTCTCCTCCGGCGTCTCCCGGCCAGACTCCTGTCGATGTGGACGGCGATGACGCCAAAAGCTAGTCCGGGGGCTTGTCTCGGTTTTTGTTTTTGCTTCTTAAGATGCCGAGGCCAGGCGTATGGCCTGCTTTTGTACTTTTGTCCATATATGGAAGGCATTTTGCTTATGCTTGCTTCATGGCATGTCTTTGAGTAGATAGCCGAGTTCAATTATGCATGTGGCCGAAGCCATGCCGCTCCCGATACGGTTTGCATGGCCGAAGCCACTCCCGGTACGGTTTGCACGAACTTAGAGAATAATGCCGCTCCCGGTACGGTTTGCATGGCCGAAGCCACTCCCGGTACGGTTTGCACGGACTTTAAGGAATAATGCCGCTCCCGATACGGTTTGCATGGCCGAAGCCACTCCCGGTACGGTTTGCACGGACTTAGAGAATAATGCCGCTCCCGATACGGTTTTCATGGCCGAAGCCACTCCCGGTACGGTTTGCACGGACTTTAAGGAATAATGCCGCTCCCAATACGGTTTGCATGGCCGAAGCCACTTCCGATACGGTTTGCATGGACTTAGAGAATAATGCCGCTCCCGATACGGTTTGCATGGCCGAAGCCACTCCCGGTACGGTTTGCACGGACTTTAAGGAATAATGCCGCTCCCGATACGGTTTGCATGGCCGAAGTCACTCCCGGTACGGTTTGCACGGACTTTAAGGAATAATGCCGCTCCCGATATGGTTTGCATGGCCGAAGCCACTCTCGGTACGGTTTGCACGGACTTAGAGAATAATGCCGCTCCCGATACGGTTTGCATGGCCGAAGCCACTCCCGGTACGGTTTGCACGGACTTTAAGGAATAATGCCGCTCCCGATACAGTTTGCATGGCCGAAGCCACTCCCGGTACGGTTTGCACGGACTTAGAGAATAATGCCGCTCCCGATAAGGTTTGCATGGCCGAAGCCACTCCCGGTACGGTTTGCACGGACTTAGAGAATAATGCCGCTCCCGATACGGTTTGCACAGACTTTAAGGAATAATGTCGCTCCCTATACGGTTTGCATGGCCGAAGCCACTCCCGGTACGGTTTGCACGGACTTAGAGAATAATGCCGCTCCCGATACGGTTTGCATGGCTGAAGCCACTCCCGGTACGGTTTGCACGGACTTAGAGAATAATGCCGCTCCTGATACGGTTTGCATGGCTGAAGCCACTCCCGGTACGGTTTGTACGGACTTAGATAATAATGCCGCTCCCGATGCGGTTTGAATGGCCGAAGCCACTCCCGGTACGGTTTGCACGGACTTAGAGAATAATGCCGCTCCCGATACGGTTTGCATGGCCGAAGCCACTCCCGGTACGGTTTGCACGGACTTAGAGAATAATGCCGCTCCCGATACGGTTTGCATGGCCGAAGCCACTCCCAGTACAGTTTGCACGGACTTTGAATGTAGTGCCGGACACAATACTTCGAAAGAAGAAGGTATTATTCATGACTTCCGGCTAAACTCCGGGGGAAATGACTTACATGAAGTAGCGCCGAAGGCGCTCTACATTCCAGGAACGAGGGAGAGGTTGACCCGAAAGGGTCTCTAGCCGATAGGTTCCTCGTCGGATCACTTCCCGTATGCGATAAGGTCCTTCCCAGTTTGGAGAAAGCTTTCCTGCGGCTTCGGCTGGCTTGGATGCATGAGCGTTCCTCAACACGAGGCTCCTTGTTTCAAAGCTTCGGGGCTTCACTCGAGTGTTGTGGTATCTCGCCATGCGCTGCTGATAAGCCGCCAGCCGAATGCGGGCTTGATCCCTTGTTTCTTCAATTAGATCAAGGTGATCTTTCAGGGCTTCATCATTAGCCTTTGGATCATGAGTAAGAACCTTCGGCGATGGAAGGCTGACTTCAATTAGAATAACGGCCTCTACCCCGTAAGCCATTCGGAATGGGGTTTCGCCGGTAGGGGTTCGGCTTGTTGTCCAATTAGCCCATAGAACGCTCGGCAGCTCTTCGACCCATCGGCTCTTGGCCTTGCCGAGGCGAGTCTTCAGTCCTCGCAACAGACTTCGGTTAGTGACCTCGACTTGGCCATTCGTCCGAGGGTGTGCTACCGAAGCGAACTTATGGAGAATGCCGAAGCTTGCGTAGTTGTCTTTAAACCGATGGCTGTCAAATTGTTTGCCATTATCTGAGATAATTGCCCGGAGGATGCCGTATCGGCAAATAATGGACTTCCATACGAAGTTCTATGCATTGCTATCAGTTATAGACGCGAGGGGTTCGACTTCTACCCACTTGGTGAAGTAATCTACTGCCACAATAAAGAATTTCCTCTGGCCGGTAGCCATGGGAAAGGGTCCCAAAAGATCAATCCCCCACTGGGCGAAGGGCCAAGGATCTGACAGAGGAGTCAGAAGGGTCGCCGACTGGTGAATGAGGGAGCTGAATCTTTGGCACTGGTCACAGCAGCGGACGAGAGCGGTCGCGTCCTCTCGGAGCGTTGGCCACCAGTACCCTTGCCTCAAGAGTTTATGGGTCAAGGCCCTTCCTCCTGCGTGTGCTCCGCAGATTCCTTCATGTATCTCCCGAAGTGCATAATCAGCTTCGGCTGGGCTGAGACATCGTAGGAGCGGCCGGCCGAAGGACTTTTTATATAATATTCCCTCCAGAATGAGGAAGTGGGAAGAGCGCTGCCGGACGCGCCTTGCTTCCTTCGGATCGGACGAGACCTCCTCTCGGAGGAGGAAAGCGACTAAGGGAGTCATCCAGGTTTCTGCTTCGGATTCATTCACTTGCATGACCTCGGATTCATTAAGACTTGGTTTAGACAGATCTTCTACCAAGACCATTCGGCCTCCTCCCTCGTCCTGAGTTGATGCTAGCTGGGAAAGAGCATTGGCTCGAGCATTTTCGGCCCGAGGGATCCGCACTATTTCATAAGAATTAAATTGAGCAAGGATCTTGCGGGTTACCTGGAGATAGGACGTCATTAATGCGTCCCGGGCCTCGTACTCCCCGGTGACTTGATTGGCGATCAGCTGAGAATCGCTGAACGCCCTTATGTTCTGCGCACCGAGCTTTCTAGCGGCCCGAAGGCCTGAGATAAGGGCTTTGTATTCTGCGGCATTGTTGGTAGCCGGGAAGGAGAAGCGCAGCGCATACTCCGTGATGACCCCTTCTGGAGACGCCAAGATCCATCCGGCACTGCTACCTGAAGAGCACGCGGATCCATCGACGTAGAGTCGCCATTCATCCGCCGGAGACGGAGGAACCGAAGCACCTTCGGCCTCGGGTGTAATTCTGACTTCCGGCCGAGGGGCCGAGGATGTTTCGGGAGTGAGCTCGGCGATGAAGTCGGCTAGAGCTTGAGCTTTTATTGCCGTCTGCGGCCCATAAGAGACGTCGAACTCCCCCAGTTCGATCGCCCACTTTGCTAGCCTACCGGACACTTCTGGCCGAGAGAGGACTTGCCTCAAAGGTTGATCCGTGAAGACCTTTATCGAATGCGCGAGGAAGTAGGGCCGGAGCCTCCTTGCAGACGAGACGAGAGCTAGGGCCAGCTTTTCAAGAGCAGGATACCGAAGCTCTGCTCCTTGGAGGGCTCGGCTTATATAGTAAACAGGCCTTTGAACGTCGTCTTGTTCCCGAACGAGGACGGCGCTAATAGCTGCTTCAGACGCTGCGAGATAAAGGTACAACTGCTCTCCATGGACCGATTTAAACAAGACGGGAACATTGGAGAGATAGGCTTTCAGCTGATCGAAGGCTGACTGACACTTGTCTGTCCAGGAGAAGCTATTAGTCTTCTTCAGCAGCTTGAAGAAAGGAAAACAGTTATCCGCTGCCCTTGACATGAAGCGGCTTAACGCGGCAATTCTTCCGTTCAGCTTCTGGACTTCTCGGATGTTGGCCGGAGGGCGCATTTGGATAATAGTCGATACCTTTGCGGGATTGGCTTCCACCCCTCGGCTAGTGACTATGTAGCCGAGAAATTTCCTGGAGGCCACGCCGAAGGCACACTTGGCTGGATTCAGCTTCATTTTATACTTGCGCAAGGCAGAGAATGTCTCGGCCAAATCGGTCAGATGGTCTGCAGCGATGCAGCTTTTCACCAGCATGTCATCGATGTAGACCTCCATATTGCGGCCGAGCTGTGGAGCGAATATCCTGTTGATGAGACGCTGATAAGTTGCTCCTGCATTCTTCAGGCCGAACGGCATCCGGGTATAACAGTATAAACCGAGGTCAGTGGTGAAGCTGGTCTTGTCCTCGTCCTCCGGATGCATTCGGATCTGATGGTAGCCTGAATAGGCATCGATGAAGCTAAGTAGCTCGTGGCCGGAGGTTGTGTCCACCACCTGATCTATCCGAGGCAGCAGAAAGCTATCCATCGGACAGACCTTGTTGAGGTTGGTGAAGTCCACACACATCCGCCACTTGCCATCCTTTTTGGGCATCATTACTACATTGGAGATTCAGTCAGGATGGTGCACCTCTCGGAGGTGTCCTGCGTCCAGCCCCTTTTGCACTTCAGCTTGGATGGCCGTCCTCCTTTCTTGATTGAAGGTACGTCGCTTCTGTTTGACCGGGGGCTGGTTGGGGTCGATATGCAACCCATGCTCAGCTACCTCCGGGTCGACCCTGGGCATGTCCGCAGGAGACCAGGCGAAGACGTCGAGGTTTTCTTTCAGGAACTCAGCAAGTCTTTCGGCTTCAATCTTCTCTAGGCCGAAGCCTATCATTAGTGTCCGACCTTCTCCTCCTGGAACCGGAACGGTTGTTAGTTCCTCTCCTAGGGATGCTTCAGCCGAAGATTCGATCAAAAGGGATTCGGCCGCGGCCTTCCCTTTGACCGAGATCATGTAACACTGCCGAGCTGCTTCCTGATTTCCTTTGGCTTCGCCAATTGCATGGCCGGTACGGAACTTTAGCTTCTGATGAAAAGACGAGGGTACAGCTCCGATTCCGCCGATCAACCTTCGGCCGAAGATGGCGTTGTAGACCGAGTCGACCTTGACAACGGCAAAATCCGTTTCGACGGTTAATTGCCGAGGGGCCGTACCTAAGGTTACAGGGAGCCAGACGATACCTTCTACTTGGCAAGGCGAACCATTGAAACCGAATAGAGGCCCCCGTTGAGGCTTCATATCAGCCTCGTTCAAACCCATTTTTACAAAGCAGTCGTAAAAAAGTACATTTGGGGCACTTCCATTATCAACAAAGATACGATGAACATCGTAACTTTTCATTACAGCATTTACAACTAAGGCGTCGTCGTGAGGAACCTGAATGTCGGTCAGATCCTCCTGGCCGAAGATGATGTTTTCTTGTCGTGACCGCTTCGGCTCGATGTCGACTGCCGGTACTGCTGTAGTGCTGAGCCGACGACGCCTCGGCCCCTCTCCTGGTCCTCCGGATATCATCATAATTGACCCGGCACTGGGTCGTTGGTGTGATGCTTCTGCCGAGGCCGGAGTGACCTTCGGCTGAGGTGGGGCTTCTTTATCCAGGAGTTGACGTTGCCTAGCTGCTTCAGGAACTTCCCGATTCTGTCGTTGTTGAGGCTGCTCTCGCCGGTACTGTAGCAGACGGCCTTCTTTGATGAGACGATCAATCTCCTCCTGAAGGTGCCGGCATTCATCAGTTGAATGGCCGGTTTCCCGATGGTACTCACAGTACTTGCGGGGGTCCCTTCGGCGAGGATCAGTCTTGATGCGCTTCGGTTGCCGAAGCATACCTTTCACCTCCATGAGCATCCGGGAGGGTGGAGCAGGTAGTGGCAAATACTGCTGCTGCGGATCTCGGCGCTTGTCTCGGTCCCATTCTTCCCTCCGGTATCGCTTGCGAGAGGGTTCCTGATCTTCTGGGTGAAGACGAACCGCTGGAGGGGTAGGCGCTGATACTGCATCGGCAGTACTCTTGCCCTTGGACATCATCAGGGCTTCCCGGTTAATGTACTTATGGGCCCGAGCCACGAGGTCTTGGAAGGTGGAGGGATGGCGCTTCCCGATAGAGCTGAGAAGCCCTTCGTCCATGCACCCATTGATTACGGCCGAGACTGCAATCGAACTATCCAGGTTCGGAATTTGGGCGGCTTCAGCCCGAAATTTAGTGAAATATTCTTGGAGGGTCTAGGTAGGTCCTTGTCGAATGGCCAGTAGGCTAGCCGAGGTTTTACACTGCCGAGTGGCGTCGTAAAATTGGTCGATGAACAGTTGGCCTAGCTGAACTAGAGAGTGGATGGAATTAGGGGCCAACGTCTCGAACCAAGTCAAGGCTGTTTTTTTAAGAGTGAGGGGGAAGAGACGGCAGCGGACTGCCTCGGAAACCCCTTGGACAGAGAGGTAGGAATTGAACCTCTAGAAACCGGATCTGTCATTCCATCATACAGAGGGCCTTTCGGTAGTTTAAAGTTGGGAGGTACCTCAATGGCCAGAAGCTCTGGAGAGAGTGGAGTCTGCTCCAGAATGGTGCTGGCGAGAGGCGCTCCGTATGGCCGAGATACCATCTGCTGCATTTCCTTCCTCATCGCCGTCAGCTGCCGGTCCAGATCCGGGGCGGTCGAAGTAGTAACCGAACGTCCTTCGGCCTTGGTAGGATGGAATCCAGACAAAGCATAGTCCTGCTCCGTCATAATGTGACTGGCGCGAGGGACTCGGACAGGCGGCGCAAATGGCTCGCTGCGTGCCGTGGCGGCCTCGTTGGGGAAGGCCTGCAAGGGTGTCGGCCGAAGCCTTACATCTTGAGCAGGACAGAATGGAGGAGGTGGTACCTGCTGCGGGAGCTGACCCAGTAATCCCATATGATGGGCGATGGTGGACACCATATCTTGCAAGGACGCCAAGGAAGTAACAGTGGCGGCCAGCGTTGCCACCTGTTGCTGAAGCTCTTCCACCCGGTTGTCTCTAGGAGTGACGGACTCTGGTATGACAGGAAGGGCAGAACCTTGTGGAAGAACAGACGGAGCACTTTCAGAGTGGAGTGCCTACGCTGGAGTTGCCCGCGTCTCTGCCTCGTCTTGTCTGGATCGTCTGGTCACCGGACGATGAGACATGACTTCTCGCTAGATTCCCACAGACGGCGGCACGTGATGTAGCAGAAGCTATCACGGTCGGATTCTGAGATTGGAACCTGAAACTGGATCAGATCGAAGAAGAGGACCGACGGGGATCCGGAACGAGACGAGGGCGGACACGGGGCCGAGGATCCGAAGCTGAGAGGTACCCGGGCGAAGGCTTGCCGGGGGCGAAGCCGAGACTCCTTCGGCCGAGGCGGACCGGCCGGCGAAGGGTGTCGAGACCGGAGAGAGAAAACCCGAGGTCGGTGGCCAAAACCGACTCGGAGAGGTCGGCGAAGATTCAAACCGAAGCCCCTGCAGAAAGAGGAAGAGGAACCGGTCAGTAGGAGTCCCGGGCTTCGGCCCAAGAGAACCCCCTCCGACGGCTAAGTTAGCTTTTGAAGAAGATTCGATTCAGAAGAGAAGGAAGAAGAGGCAGCTTTAATGCTTTTGGACTGTTGTCCTTGGTCAAGAAGACATACCTTTGGTAATAAATAGCCTTGTATTTATAGCGGAGGATAGAGGTTGCTTAATGGTGGCAGCCGATATAGACTATGTTTTTGGTTTACTGATAAACCGCCATAGTGCCTAACCCTCCCACCGGAGTGGGCTGGATACGGCTACTGGGCCGAAGGTGGGGGCTGCTGTTGGGCCGGATGCCGCTTAGTGGGCTGAAGCCAACTGGGCCGAGGGCCGTTGGGGCGCTGATGGGCCGAAGACTACTGGGTCGCTAATGGGCCGAGGACCACTGGGCTGCTATTGGGCCGAGGGCCGCTGGACCGCTAATGGGCCGAAGACTGCCAGTGGGCCTCTTACTGCTACTGTTGTTGGGTTGATGCCAATGTTGGGCTGTTTAATGGACCGAATCGGATTTTGCCCCATCAACTTTGAGCCCTGGAACCCTAGAAGCTCTTCAACTAGGGCTTCATTTATCCTTATACACGGTGGGTTTGTCCTAAAAGTATATTTTGGCCCCATCTTTAAGGTATCAAGACTCAATAGCATGTAAGGTATGAAGAAGAACCAGTCCTCTTTAGTTTTAAATTATTCCACCTTTTTCTATGACCATCTCATGATTCCCACCCATTCCCCACATCACTTTCCTTGGATTCCTTCCAGCCCAGGTTTCCTCCTATGCACTTCAGCTGTGTGGTTTCTTGAGATTTCCACTAAAATTTCCTCCTTGATGGGTAAGTCAGTGTCCGCAGAACTTAGTGTTGGACACCGGGTGGGGCAGGTGCCCACTAGAGTTTGATTCCTAGTAGACTTAAATAGATCTACGTCTCTGGCCATTATGCTAGAAAACCGAAAAAAATAAGATTGGTAGGTCAGTATTGACATCCAAAGACTACGTTTTGCAGCTATTGTTGTCAACCACAGAGTCTCTAGGTTCCATTGAACACAAGGACGTCAGATTTATGTATATGTGAGTTGGAGAAAGGATTCAAGAGAGTGTAACCTAGTGGGTCCTCTCTCTCTTATTTTATTATAAAGAAATATTAGGGAAAACTCCCTTACTACTAGAACAATTACATTACTCCCCCTCAAGATGGGGCAAAGATATCACAAAGTCCCATCTTGCCAATCAATACAGAAAAAAGAGAGGGACCTAATCCCTTAGTCAAGAGGTCTGCCACTTGGTTTGAAGACTGAACAAAAGGAATGCAAATTTGGCCCCGATCAATCTTTTCCTTGATAAAATGACGATCAATCTCAATGTGTTTAGTGCGATCATGCTGTACTGGATTATTCACGATCTCAATTGCTGCCTTACTATCACAATACAGACGAAGAGAGGACCCATTCCACAATTGCAACTCCTGAAGCAGTTTCTGTAACCAGAGAAGCTCACATACACCCAGTGCCATTGCTCTATACTCTGCTTCTGCTGTTGACCGAGCTACCACAGATTGTTTCTTACTCCGCCAAGCAACTAGATTACCTCCAACATACATACAATATCCAGAGGTAGAACGTCTGTCATCCAGTGATCCAGCCCAATCTGCATCAGTATACCCTTCTACATGAAAGTTATTATGCAGAGAGAATAGAAGACCCCGACCTGGACACCCCTTTAGGTAGCGCAACACTCTATGAGCCTCCTCCAAATGTCTTTCGCGTGGATCATGCATGTACTGACTAATAACACTGACTGCATAAGCTATATCAGGTCGGGTATGTGACAAATATATCAACCTCCCAACCAGCCGTTGATATCTTCCTCGGTCAACAGGCGCTCCATCATCTGCCACTAATCGATGATTCGGATCTATCGGGGTAGTAGCAGGCTTACACCCCAACAGCCCGGTGTCTTTGAGTGAGTCTAACACATACTTTCGTTGCGATAAAAAAATCCCACTGGCTGACCTTGCAACCTCGATCCCCAAGAAGTATCGTAGTGGACCTAGGTCTTTCACCTCAAATACTTGCTTTAACTTGGATTTTAACTGCTTGATCTCAATATGATCATCTCCTGTAACAACAATATCATCAACATAAACAAGAAGAACAGTCCTCTTCCCCTCGGAATGCCTGTAAAACAGAGTATGATCTGCATTACTCTGTTGATATCCCATACCTTTGACAGCTCGACTAAATCTATCAAACCAGGCACGAGGAGATTGTTTGAGACCATATAGTGAACGTTTCAATTTACAGACCTTTCCAGTGGTTGTTTCATTATCAAAACCAGGTGGTATCTGCATATAAACTTCCTCCTGAAGGTCACCATGTAAAAAGGCGTTCTTTACGTCCAGTTGATGTAATTTCCAACCAAAGTTGGTTGCACATGAAATCAGAATACGAACAGAATTCATTTTTGCCACAGGGGCAAAGGTCTCATCATAGTCCACTCCATATGTCTGAGTATAACCTTTTGCTACCAGCCTAGCTTTGTACCTTTCCACTTTGCCTTCTGGTGTTTGTTTCACAGTAAACACCCATCTGCATCCAACAGGACGCTTACCAGTTGGTAGAGATACCAGTTCCCATGTTTGATTTTTAGATAAAGCATTCATCTCTTCTGTCATAGCCTCCTTCCACTTAGGATCTTCCATAGCCAATTGCCAAGTATTGGGAATACAAATAGAGTCTAAGGCTGCAGCAAAACATTGATATGATGGAGAAACAGACTCATATGAAACATAGTTAGCAATGTCATAACGGTACCTAGCAGGAGGGACAATAGGGCGAGTGCCCTTTCGTTGTGCAATAGGAATATCAAGATCAGAGACAACTGGAATAGTGGGAACAATGTTACCGTTATGACGTGACGTAGATGCCTCAGAAGGAGAAGTGGATGGAGCTTCAATCGGAGAAGACACTTGGATAGTAGTAGGATGTACATAGGACTGCTCTGTAGCTTCATTCCTTGGTGCTGCTGCTCCATTCCTTGGCTCCCCCTGAACACCATCTCCACTATGAGAATACTCCCCCTGGACACCAGACCTAGTGGGAGTGAACAAAAACTCTCCTGGAAGAAATAAAGCTGGTGTCCCTCCATTGAGAGGACTAGGCTCATAGTAAGCTTCACCCTCTCGAAAGGTAACATCCATAGTGACCAAAAAACGCCGTTCCAGAGGATAATAACATTTATATCCTTTCTGAGTGGCAGAATAGCCAATAAACACACATTTCAACGCCCGGGGGTCCAATTTACCAACAGATGGCCGATGATCCCGAGCAAAGCAAATACATCCAAAGACTTTAGGAGGAACCACATAGTCAATTGACCCTTTAAGAGACTGAATGGGAGAGACAAAATTAAGGATCCTGAGGGGCATCCGATTAATTAAGTAAGCAGCAGTCAACACTGCCTCTCCCCATAAAAATTTGGGAACATTCATAGTAAACAAGAGGGCACGGGTCACCTCCAATAGATGTCGATTCTTTCGCTCAGCCACACCATTCTGAGCAGGAGTATCAACACAAGTTGTTTGATGGGCAATTCCATGAGCTTGAAGGTATTCACAAAATGCTCTATTGGTATATTCAGTCCCATTATCAGAACGCAGAATTTTAATTTTGGCACTGAACTGAGTGTCCACTAACTTATGAAATTCCTTGAAGCAACTGAGAACTTCACCCTTACTTTTCAGCAAATAGACCCACGTCACTCGACTAAAACAATCAATAAATGTAACGAACCACCGATGACCTGTAACAGCAACAGTATTGCAAGGTCCCCACACATCAGAGTGAACAAGTGCAAAAGGTTCAGAACTTTTATTCCCAGACACTGGATAAATTCCTCTTGTATGTTTGGCGAGTTCACAATGGTCACAAACCAACAGACTTGCATTACATTTATTTGATAAAGACGGAAACAGGCGTCTAAGAATAGGAAAGGGAACATGACCTAGCCTACGATGATGTAACACAATCTCTGATGCAGCACTATCAGCAGAAAACGCAGACTTTTCCATATCAAGCTTCAAACTATGCTCTCCATCCTCCAAGTAGTAGAGTCCATTGTGCAACTTACTATATCCAAGTGTCTTCCCCGTTTTCAGCTCCTGAAAAAGGCAGTAGGAAAGCCAGAAAGTAACAGAACAATTCAAATCTTGAGTAATAGAACTAATGGAGAGCAGATTTGTAGGAAATGAAGGAACATGCAAGACAGAGGACAACCGCAGAGAAGGAGTACAATCAATAGATCCCTTGCCCGAGATAGAGGTAAAAGATCCATCAGCAATACGGACTTTATCCTTTCCCGAGCATGGGATATATGATTGAAACAAAGAGGATATACCTGTCATATGGTTGGAGGCTCCTGAATCTATTACCCAGGAGCTAGATTTGCTACCTACACAACTAAAAGCATGTTCCATATTGGACATAATACCTGACTGGGCAAAGTGAGATGAGTCTAAATGCCCCTCTGGTTGGCTAGGTGTCTCCGTCGCAGAGGAGGTAGTGCCAGAAGATGCTTCATACTTGTCTAGCAATCGGCCCAGAGTCTGATACTCATCTGTAGACATACCTGGTATGTAGTCCTCAGTTTCCTCAGAAAGATGGGCCTGTCCAGATGGACGGCCGCGGCCACGACCACTAGCACGGCCCCCACCACGACGGCCCCCACTGTCACCACGACCACGACCCCCACGGCCAGACTGAGAAGGACGACCATGAAGATCCCAACAATATGCCTTGTGTGTCCTGGTTTCTTACAGTGGTGGCACACCTTTTCCCCTGACGACTGCATTTGAGGCTGCACAGTAAGAGCGGAGCGTACAGGAGCACTTGTTACTGAAGTGACTCGCCGCCGGGTTTCCTCGCTTAAGACAGTGGAAAATGCCTGTCCCAAACTAGGAGGAACCTCCCGAGCCAATAACTGAACACGAACAGATTCAAAGTCTGAATTAAGCCCATAAAGGAAGTCTTGAACACGTTCATGTTCGAGATATTTCTGAAAGCCATCAACATCAATAGAACATGTAGGAACAAAGGTCCTATAATGATCAGCCTCAGACCAAAGCCGTTTCAGTTCTGTGGCATACTCTGTCACAGATAAATTACCCTGACGAAGCTCCCGCAATTGGGATCGGATCTCAAAAAACTGTGCAGAGTTAAGATGTTGGGAAAACATTTGGGCCACTGCTTCCCACACCTCATGTGCGGTCTCTAGTAACTGCACACTTTTTGCAACATTGGGCGCCATGGTATTAAGAAGAAATGCCAAGACAGCGGAGTTCTCCATCTTCCACTGCGCCATCCCAGGCGCATCACTGGCAGGTTTTTTAACCATGCCTGTCAAATGTCCCTCCAAACCGCGTCCCTGCACAAGTAAACGAGTGATCCTCGCCCAAGTCAAATAGGTGGTTGGTCCATCAAGTTTTACTGCTACCTGCAATGCACTAAGGGATGTATTCTCTCGAGTGAAATCTCTCGGAGTAGTAGCCGATTGCACAGCAGATATCTGGGCGGATATAAGGCGTCCAATAAGGCCTTCAAGGTCCTGCATAGTAACCGGATCCGCCATCCCTTCGTAATACCGGAGCACAAGCACAACGAGGAACCGCACCACACAATCACACTCCCAATTTCAACAATAGGGTATCATCAACTCAACACATACCATCTACAAACCCTCAGATGCAAAAAGAACTACAGCATTGGCAAAAACAATAACAGGGCATTGCTGAGAACCTGGTGGGGCAACGAAGGAGATTCAGGGCACTGTTCTGTACGGCGGAATGTGCCGAGCCGCACGGGGCTGTGCACGGCGGTGCGCGTGGCGGTGTGCGGCGGTGCGCGGCTGTGCGCGGCGGTGCGCGCGGTGGTGCGCGTGGCGGGGGCGGCGGGCCACGCGGGGGCAGTGTGCCGCACCGCGCTGGGCGGTGTGCCACGCTCCGCGGCGGAGAGCACCGGCCGCGCGGGGGCAGTGTGCCGCGCCGTGCTGGCCGAGCGCGGGGGGGGGGGGGGGGGGGGGGGCGGCGGAGGCCCTGCGCTCACGGGCCGCGCGGGGGCGGCGGAGAGCACCGGCTGCGCTCACGGGCCGCGCGGGGGGGCGGCGGAGAGCACCGGCCGTTGGTCTCGCCGTTCCGCGGCGGAGGGTGCCGGGCCGCGCAGGACGGTGTGCGGCGCGCGGCTGAGGGCGCCGGCCGCGCGGGGCGGTGCGCGGCGCAGGGCGCGGGCCTGCGCTCGCCCGCCTGAGCGTGCGGGTGGCGCAGGCACGCCGGTGGTCACGCGGATCTGCTGCCGGTGGGTGAACGGCGCCGGCGACGTCCTCCTTGGCGGCTCTGATACCAAGTTGGAGAAAGGATTCAAGAGAGTGTAACCTAGTGGGTCCTCTCTCTCTTATTTTATTATAAAGAAATATTAGGGAAAACTCCCTTACTACTAGAACAATTACATTAATGTGGTATCCTTTACATTTAAGTTGGCAGCTTGTAAAATTTTGTTCTTCCTTTTATTTTCCTGGTTAGAGAGAAAGGGTCTACTACAGAAAGTCCATAATGTTCTTAGCATACAATTTATCTAATTGCATTTGTTAACTTCTTCAACAATGGTGTTAGTGTAGATATAACTCTATTAAGTCCATTACTTCATGTTTTTATTTCATCACCCCTAACGATCTTAGGCTATTCGATAGGCACTCCTTTAAATTTTAAAAGAAGTGAACGCACGTTTTGGAAAATCTCCATAAAAAAGTTTCTTACGTAAATAAACAAGAGATTATGGAAGTTTTTATCAGACAGATAGATGGTAGAAATTGTCTCAAAATTGGCTAGTTAAGAGGACTAGAATGTGAAAGTTGTTTTTTTTTTTTTTAATCTACCTGCTGAAATCAATATTGAATCCACAAACTCATTACTTTTGCCACCAATCCTAACAAGTTGGGCATGAACTTTGTTGGTATTTGTGGCTTGTTTTGCATTCTCACCAACTCTTAAGGCGTGCACGACTTTCTACTTCATGGTTGGTGATTAATTAGATCATGTGTCCTGAAAGCACATCTAGTCATTCGGACCAGATGTTTTTTTTTTTTTTTGAACGATAACAAGGATAACTTTCATTAATTAGTAACCAGTGGAGCATCAGCCTCCACTGCATTCGATAATCAGATGTTTAGGGTTTAGGGTTTAGGATTTAAGGAAGGTGACTAATACTGCATTCGATAACCGCTCTCCAAATTTATGGATGGCATGCAGTGGCGGATGCAGAAATTTTATCCAGTAGAGTCACTTAGACATTAAGTCATAAGTATGGTTGGGTCAGTAAGATCTTGGATTGGACCATATGGAATCCTGAGTTAGGCCAGTGAGGTCTTGGGCTGGACTAGTAAGATCCCGAGCTAGATTGTATTAGACTGAGCCCATAAACTTGACAAAATCCAACGAGGTCCCAGGACCCCACTAGATTAATGCTAGATCCACCACTGATGACATGTGAAAATAGGAGACGCATAATGAGACATTTCTGTTTCTTACTGACCCTTTCATAGTCGTCCACCATGCCTTTTGCTAAGCTTATGCTCATGATTTCTAGTCCATGTAGACGATAAGACTTCTAGTCAAGTAACATGTGAGAATCACAAACTGGCCATATAGTTCGGTTGATAGGTTTTTAGGCATTCTTACATGGAGAGATCACACATTCAATTCCCACTAAGTACATGGACCCTCATGCATGAGTGTGTGATCCATTGGATCTCTCCCTTTGGTAGTGGAGTTGATCCGAAGTACCTAAGTAAGCAGAATAATGATATATACTCGATGTAAAAATATCTCCAATAAAGAGATTCTCTCAATCATATTGATGTGGTGAAGTTATGAACGTATAGATTGTAGCACATGCGCACACAAACGGACAATTGATATGAGACAGTGGGGAGGGTATACAACTCCAAACAAATTGTTCGTTACCTAATTACTAATAAAGTGATTGTTATAGTTACCTATTTTGACAAGAGTACAGTGCGATCTTTTTTTAGCAAGTAGCTAAATGGTCAAGTATCTATAATGCCTCTCAAATGGGAGAATTTTAAATATTAAAAGTTCTTCTATAGGAGATAATTTTGCATTAAATGTAAACTTTTCGCCTAATTAGACGACCATTCTAAGCCACTCTCATAATTGAAAGAAGTAGTGCTACAGACTGCATCCAGATGTATGAGATATAAGCACCTAGTGAGAATTGAACATGTGAACTCCCCAGTCATGAAATGCCAACTAAGTTAGACTGAGTTGTTAGAATACAATGCATTCGATATACATATTTTTTGGATTTTTAGATTTCGATCCCTATAAATATGGTATAAAAAAGACATTGTATCTTGCAGATTTTTTATATTAGTCCTTATAAACTTAAATTTTTTAATTTTTAATCCCTACTATTTGCTTCCATTAAGTTTTTTAACTCTACTATGGTTAAATATGAGTTTAAGTTTAACTCACTCTGGAAATGTCACTTATTCCTTGTTGAAATTTTGAGTTTTATTTATTGCATCGACGGCAAGTACTGCCAAAATAAATAAAATTATTGTTTTAGGTCACTTCAAACATACTTCGTGTGTCTGTATAACATAATCTTTGACCAGACGATCTAAAAAATAAAAAACTAAAGAAAAATATTATCAGGCTTGACCCACTAAGGTCTTTTTTTACTGTCCATTGGAGTTTGATTTTGTTTTTTTTTTAATTATTTCAAGTACTTTTGTCTATTTCAGCATTGACTTGAAAAATATTCCACGAATATTTGCTTCCTGTGACCGACCCTTAACTAGAAGGATTTCTTACTAAATCATATTAAGTGTACTATGACTTATATCAAAATATGCAAGACATTGAGATTTATTTCGAATTCACAATATTTTTAACGAATGATATCGAAAAATAGTCAGTGCTCCAATCTTATTGGGATCAACGTTTTATGTTTGTTGCATAAATTAATAATATTTTATTGTACCTCTTCTGGCAGGCCCAAGCATAAATATAGGGAAAAGATGAATCAGTGATTCTTTAGAGAGGAGAGAGTATTTTGGTTGCCATTATAAAAGAATTCTATTAATATGATTTTGTTCTTCTGATGTGATCTTATGGATGTAAGTCAGATTCAACTGAACCGCATCCAAATCTCCTGTATATAGTTATATATGATACTCCTATGATAAATATTCTTCAAGTGCTAAAGACCTAACCCAACACATGGCCAATTCGTATGCTCCTACAAAAGGGAGCCAAGGATCTCAACCCCCCCCCCCTCCCAAAAAAAAAACAAATATTAATGTGTAAAGGGAAATAAATAACTATATGTGCATACATTAGACACATATAATGACTACTGTTCAGTGTACATGCAAGCATCCATGGGTTTATAAACAATGTCATATGAGTGGACACAGTTTGAATGGGTTGAGTAGGAAAGCCTGTTTGTTTAATAACATGAAGTTAAAAGATGGATGGTGCAATATTTAACTCCTTGGCCCCTTTTTGGATCCACAGCATATCTAATCATAACTGTGAAAAGGAGATTGCCCACTTTATAAATGGAATCCTTTTGCCACCCCTTTGAGGGGGAGAAAGGAGGGGAGAATAAAGAAAAAGAAGGCCCTAACACCCCTCGAAGGGACAGTCTCCTCTTTGCATTAGTCTAAAGATATGGACTCGCTTTGGTGAGAACAGAAGAGCTTTTGGTCACTAGTGGTTGTGGAGCTAGCTTTCCATAGCCTTTTCTAGTGGGGTATTCTAAATTTCTAATGTTGGCATGTTTTAAGGAATCAGAGGCCAAGGAGAACCGAAGGGAGGTTTGCCATTTTTTGTGCAAGCATGCTTTTGGCAGTGACATCTGAAGTTGCTATTCAATTCTTCACACAACCTAATGCCCTAGCAAATAGCATCAACTCCACTATGTTGACAGTTCATTCTTTGTGGAGAGGAGATCCTCTTAGTACACATTTAGATCGGAGTCCAATAATACTTGATGAGGCAGAATTCGATTCGGCTCATTAGAGCAGGCCCAAACCCCGTTCAGCCCAACAGCGGCAGTATCAGACCTTCCGGGAGCCTCCAGCCCATCGGCGGCCCAGCAGCCCTCGGCCCCACAAGCGGCACCGTCGCTCCCGGCCCAACAGGCTTCGGCCCGTCAGCGGCCCATCAGCCTAAGGCCCGGGAACAGCACGGCAGCCCAAGGCCCAGCAGGCTTCGGCCCCTCAGCGGCCCAACCCCCTTCGGCCCGATAGCCGAGTCCGGCCCACTCCGGTGGCGGATCCGGCACTATGGCGGTTTACCAGTAAGCCCAAACATAGTCCTATATCGGCTACCACCGTTAACCAACCTCTATCCTCTGCTATAAATACACAGCTATTTATTGCCAAAGGTATGCAACTCTTTGCCTCCGAGACCCTTAAGGACTACGGTCCAAATAGCATTAAAGCTACTTTTTGCCTTCTGAATCGAATCATCTTCAGAAGCTAACTTGACCGTCGGAGGGGGTTCCTAAGGGCCAGAGCCCGGGACTCCTGCTGACCGGTCTTTCTTCTTCTTTCCCTCCTGCAGGGGCTCGGTTTGAATCATCGCCGACCTTCCCGAGTCGGTCTCGACCGCCGACCTCGGACTCCTCTCCCTGGTCTCGACGCCGTACGACGGCTGCCCTGCGACAGGAGACTCGGCCCCGCGCTGTCCCCTCGTCCGGCAAAAGAGCTTTTGGGCTCACTATCCAAGAGCAAGCCGAGTCCGAGACCCTTCCGGCCTCAGACCGTCGGCTTCGGCTTCATCGCCTGTCGACAGTACAGCCCGAAGGAGCCTCGGCCCCGACTTCCCGGAGACGAGCCCGCTCCGATCGAAGCGCCCTTCGGCCTTCGGACCCTCGTCTTCGCCTCCGCCTCTTCGGCCTTCCGGATCCCCGTCGGGCCTCGGTAGCACCGATCCGAACCGGATTCGGATCCACTTCTCCGGGTTCCAGCCTCGGAATCCGGTCGTGATAGATCCAGTCTACATCACGTGGCGCCGTCTGTGGGAAACCAACAAAACAAGTCATGTCTCAGCGACCTGTGACCCGACGATCCGGACAAGGCGAAGCAGAAGCGCGGGAGGCCTCGGCGCAGATGCTGCCTTCCGAAGGCGCACCTTCTGCCCCGCCGAGCCTGCCTCTGCCGACCATACCGGAGTCTCTCGGCTCGGAAGACCGAGTGGGGGTGCTCCAGCAGCAAGTGGCAACGCTGGCCACTGCCGTCACGTCCCTAGCGCCTCTCCAGGAAATGGTATCCGCCATCGCCCAGCGCATGGGGCTGATGGGACAGCTTCCTCAGCAGGCGCCGCTCCCCCCGCTCTGCCCAGTACAAGATGCCCGGTTCCGGCCGGCGCCTGCGCCGGTTCCTCCCAACGAGGCCGCGGAGACGCGCAGCGAGCCCTCGACGCTACCTGTCCGAACTCCTCGCGCTGATCGCCTGACGGAGCAGGATTATGCTTCGTCGGAGTACCGTCCGGCCCGAACCGGAGGGCAATCCGTCGCCACCTCGACCGCCCCAGACCTGGACCGGCGGTTGACGGCGATGCGCAAAGAGATGCAACAGATGGTGTCTCGGCCTCACGGGGCGCCCCTCGCCAGCAGCATCTTGGAGCAGACCCCATTCACGGCGGAGCTCCTAACCACCGAGGTACCCCCCAACTTCAAGCTGCCGAAGGGCCCTCTCTACGACGGAATGACAGATCCGGTCTGTCATTTCCAGAGATTTAACACTTATCTTCGGGTCCGAGGGATCTCCGAGGCAGTCCGCTGCCGTCTTTTCCCCCTCACCCTTGAAAAAATCGCCCTCACCTGGTTCGAGACTCTGGCCCCCAACTCCATCCACTCCCTGGTTCAGTTGGGCCAATTGTTCATCGACCAGTTCTATGATGCCACCCGGCAGTCCAAAACTTCCGCCAGCTTGCTGGCCATCCGGCAAGGCCCCACCGAAACTCTCCAGGAGTACTTCACCAAGTTCCGGACCGAGGCCGCCCAGATCCCGAACCTCGACAGCTCGATCGCGGTCTCGGCCGTGATCAGCGGGTGCCGGGATGAGGGGCTCCTCGGCTCCATCGGAAAGCGCCATCCCCCTACCTTCCAGGACCTCGTGGCCCGGGCCCATAAGTACATCAACCGAGAGGCCCTGATGCTGTCCAGGGGCAAAGGCGCAACCGAAGCTACCTCGGCACCTGCTCCCCCGGTGGTCCGACCTCGGTCCGAGGACCAAGAGCCCTCCCGAAAGCGCTATCGCCGGGAGGATTGGGACAAGGAGAGGCGATGGGACCCGCAGCCGCGGTACCTACCCTTACCTGCTCCCCCTTCCCGGATGCTCATGGAGGTGAAGGGCATGCTCCGGCGGCCTGATCGCATCAAGACCGATCCTCGCCGAAGGGACCCCGGCAGATACTGCGGATATCACCGAGAGATCGGCCACACGACGGACGAGTGCCAACAGCTCCGGGAAGAAATCGACCGCATCATCCGGGAGGGGAGATTGCCGCAGTATCGACGGGAGCAGCCGCCGCAGCAGAACCGGTACGTCCCTGCAGCGCCCAGGCAACAACCACCTCCGGCGATAGAAGCCGCTCCTCCGCCAAAAGCCACCTTGGCCCCGGTTGAATCATCCCATCAAAGACCCAGCTCTGGGTCTATCATGATGATATCCGGAGGGCCCGGGGAGGGATCAAGGTCGCGGCAACGCAACACCGTAGCGGCGGTTGACGGCGAGCCGAAGCGGCCTCGTCGGGAAGACATCACCTTCGGCGCCGAGGACCTGACTGATGTTCAGGTCCCTCATGATGACGCCCTCGTCGTCAACGCTGTAATAAATAGCTATGATGTACATAGGATCTTTGTGGATAATGGAAGTGCCCCAAACATCTTGTTTTACGACTGTTTTGAGAAGATGGGATTGAGTGAGGCTAGTATGAAGCCTCACCGGGGCCCCCTCTTCGGTTTTAACGGCTCGCCCTGCCGAGTAGAGGGTATTGTCCGGCTTCCTGTAACCTTAGGCTCCGCCCCCCGGCAATTAACCGTTGAAACGGACTTTGCCGTTGTAAAGATCGAGTCAGCCTACAACGCCATATTCGGCCGAAGGCTCATTGGCGGGGTCGGAGCCGTGCCATCATCCTTCCATCAGAAGCTGAAGTTTCATACCAGCCACGGAATAGGCGAGGCCAAAGGGAACCAAGAAGCGGCCCGGCAGTGCTACATGATTTCGGTCAAGGGGAAGACCGCAGCCGAAACCCTGACGATCGAGTCATCAGCCGAGGCATCTCCGGGAGAAGCACTCCTCGCCGTCCCTGTTCCGGAGGCGAGGGACGAGTCCTGATGATAGGCTCCGGCCTGGAAAAGATTGAAGCAGAGAAGCTTACCGAGTTCTTAAAAGAGAATCTCGACGTCTTCGCCTGGTCTCCATCGGACATGCCCGGGGTTGACCCGGAGATAGCCGAGCACCGTCTCCACACCGATCCCAACCAGCCCCCAGTAAAGCAGAAGCGGCGCACCTTCAATTAAGAAAGGAGAACCGCCATCCAAGCCGAAGTACAGAAGGGGCTGGACGTCGGACACCTCCGAGAGGTGCATCATCCGGAGTGGATCGCCAACGTAGTCATGGTGCCAAAGAAAGAGGGCAAGTGGCGTATGTGCGTGGACTTCACCAACCTCAAGAAAGCCTGTCCGATGGACAGCTTTCCGCTGCCTCGGATAGACCAGGTGGTGGACGCCACTTCCGGCCACGAGCTCTTAAGCTTCCTCGACGCCTATCGGGCTACCACCAGATCCAGATGCATCCGGATGACGAGAGTAAGACCAGCTTCACGACCGATTTGGGCCTGTACTGCTACACCCGAATGCCCTTCGGTCTGAAGAACACCGGCGCAACATACCAGCGCCTGGTCAACAAAGTGTTCGCTCCACAGCTGGGCCGAAACATGGAGGTCTACATAGACGACATGTTGGTCAAGAGCCGTATCGCTTCAGAGCATTTGGCCGACCTAGCCGAGACTTTCTCCGCCCTTAGGCGGTACAAGATAAAGCTGAATCCGGCCAAGTGCGCCTTCGGGGTAGCCTCCGGCAAGTTCCTCGGTTACATGGTCACCCGCCGTGGGGTGGAAGCCAACCCCGAGAAGATTTCGGCCATCGTACAGATGCGCCCCCCGGCGAACATCCAAGAAGTACAGAAGCTGAACGGGAGGATCGCAGCCCTCAGTCGCTTCATGTCAAGGGCGGCCGACTATTGTTTCCCCTTCTTCAAGCTGCTGAAGAAGGCCAACAACTTCGAGTGGACGGAAGAGTGCCAAGCAGCCTTCGACCAGCTGAAGGCCTACCTCTCCAAAGTCCCCATCTTATCCAAGCCAGTTCCCGGGGAACCCCTGAGCTTATACCTTGCGGTCTCCGAGACGGCTCTCAGTGCCGTCCTCATCCGAGAGCAAGAAGTCATGCAGAAGCCGGTTTATTATACCAGCCGAGCCCTTCAAGGGACAGAACTCCGGTACCTTGCCCTGGAGAAGTTGGCTCTGGCCCTTGTCTCGTCCGCAAGGAGGCTCCGGCCCTATTTTCTGGCCCATTCCGTGAAGGTCCTCACCGACCAGCCCCTGAGACAAGTCCTCTCCCGACCAGAGGTGTCCGGCAGGCTGGCAAAATGGGCAATCGAGCTAGGAGAGTTCGATATCTCCTACGCTCCTCGGGTAGCTATAAAAGCCCAGGCGTTGGCAGATTTCATCGCCGAACTTACCCCTGGCACCTCCGAGGCGCCTCAGCCAGTGCCAAACGCGCCCGAAGCCGAGGCTACTTCGGCTCCCGTGCCAGCCGACGAATGGCGACTCTTCGTAGACGGCTCCGCGTGCTCCACGGGCAGCGGCGCCGGATGGATCCTGGCATCGCCCGAAGGGGTCGTCACGGAGTACGCCCTGCGCTTCTCCTTCCCAGCAACCAACAATGCCGCCGAGTATGAAGCTCTCATCTCCGGCCTCCGGGCCGCAAAGAAGCTCGGCGCCCGGAACCTGAAGGCCTTCAGCGATTCCCAGCTGATCGCCAGCCACATCTCCGGGGAGTACGAGGCTCGGGACGCAATGATGGCTTCTTATCTCCAGGTAACTCGCAAAATCCTCGCCCAATTCGACTCTTATGAAGTCGTGAGGATCCCGAGAGCCGAGAATGCCCGAGCCGATGCACTTTCCCGGCTGGCGTCAACCCAAGACGGGGGGGGAGGCCGAATGATCCTCGTCGAGGAGCTCGCCGAACCAAGCCTCGGCGAAACCAAGGCCATGCTAGTCGCTGAGGCCGAGGCCGAGGTCGAGACATGGATGACCCCCCTCGTCGCTTTCCTTCTCCAAGGAGAAGTCCCGCCAGATCCGAAGGAGGCAAAGCGCATTCGACAGCGCTCATCCCACTTTCTTCTTCTGGACGGGGCCCTGTACAAGAAATCCTTCGGCCGACCACTGTTGCGGTGCCTCGGCCCAGCTGAAGCCGACTACGCCACGAAAGAAGTCCATGAAGGGGTATACGGAGCGCATGCGGGAGGAAGGGCCTTGGCTCACAAGCTTCTAAGGCAAGGCTACTGGTGGCCATCACTCCGAGAGGACGCCTTAGCCCTCGTCCGGCGCTGTGACCAGTGCCAGAGGTATAGCTCCCTCATCCACCAGGCAGCCGCCCTTCTGACCCCCTTATCCGACCCCTGGCCTTTCGCTCAGTGGGGGATCGACCTCCTGGGGCCTTTTCCCATCGCCACCGGCCAGAGAAAATTCCTCATCGTGGCAGTAGGCTATTTCACTAAGTGGGTCGAAGTCGAACCCCTCGCGGCAATAACCGATAGCAATGCTTGGAACTTCGTCTGGAAGTCCATCATTTGCCGGTTCGGCATCCCTCGGGCCATCATTTCTGACAATGGGAAGCAGTTCGACAGCCGGCGGTTCAGCGACAACTGCGCCAGCTTCGACATACTCCACAAATTCACTTCGGTGGCGCATCCTCGAACAAACGGCCAAGTCGAAGTCGTTAACCGAAGCCTCCTACAGGGATTGAAAACCCACCTCGGCGAAGCTAAGGGCCGATGGGTAGAGGAGCTGCCAAGTGTTCTGTGGGCTTATCGGACGACAAGCCGAACCCCCACCGGCGAAACTCCCTTTCGCATGGCCTATGGCGTAGAGGCCGTTATTCCGGTGGAGATCGGCCTTCCCTCTCCCAGGGTCATTGCTTACGATCCGAAGGCCAACGAAGAAGGACTGAAAGACCACCTGGACCTCATTGAAGAGACCCGAGACAAGGCTCGTGTCCGGCTGGCCGCTTATCAACAGCGCATGGCGAAGTACCACAACATTCGAGTAAAGCCCCGATACTTTGAAGTAGGGAGCCTCGTGTTGAGGAACGCTCATGCTTCCAAACCAGCCGAAGCCTCAGGAAAACTTGCCCCCAACTGGGAGGGACCCTATCGGGTCAGGGAGGTGATCAGGCGTGGAGCTTATCGGTTGGAGACCCTTTCGGGCCAGCCTCTCCCTCGCACCTGGAATGTTGAGCGCCTTCGGCGTTATTATGTGTAAGTCACTTTTCCCCAGGCTTACAGCCGAAGAGTATGAATAAAAACTTCTTCTATCAGGAGGCATGGTATTCTTTCTAAGTCCGTGTAAACCGTACCGGGAGTGGCTTCGGCCATGTAAACCGTATCGGGAGCGGCATGGTATTCTTTCTAAGTCCGTGTAAACCGTACCGGGAGTGGCTTCGGCCATGTAAACCGTATCGGGAGCGGCATGGTATTCTTTCTAAGTCCGTGTAAACCGTACCGGGAGTGGCTTCGGCCATGTAAACCGTATCGGGAGCGGCATGGTATTCTTTCTAAGTCCGTGTAAACCGTACCGGGAGTGGCTTCGGCCATGCAAACCGTATCGGGAGCGGCACGGTATTCTTTCTAAGTCCGTGTAAACCGTACCGGGAGTGGCTTCGGCCATGTAAACCGTATCGGGAGCGGCATGGTATTCTTTCTAAGTCCGTGTAAACCGTACCGGGAGTGGCTTCGGCCATGTAAACCGTATCGGGAGCGGCATGGTATTCTTTCTAAGTCCGTGTAAACCGTACCGGGAGTGGCTTCGGCCATGTAAACCGTATCGGGAGCGGCATGGTATTCTTTCTAAGTCCGTGTAAACCGTACCGGGAGTGGCTTCGGCCATGTAAACCGTATCGGGAGCGGCATGGTATTCTTTCTAAGTCCGTGTAAACCGTACCGGGAGTGGCTTCGGCCATGTAAACCGTATCGGGAGCGGCATGGTATTCTTTCTAAGTCCGTGTAAACCGTACCGAGAGTGGCTTCGGCCATGTAAACCGTATCGGGAGCGGCATGGTATTCTTTCTAAGTCAGTGTAAACCGTACCGGGAGTGGCTTCGGCCATGCAAACCGTATCGGGAGCGGCACGGTATTCTTTCTAAGTCCGTGTAAACCGTACCGGGAGTGGCTTCGGCCATGTAAACCGTATCGGGAGCGGCATGGTATTCTTTCTAAGTCCGTGTAAACCGTACCGGGAGTGGCTTCGGCCATGTAAACCGTATTGGGAGCGGCATGGTATTCTTTCTAAGTCCGTGTAAACCGTACCGGGAGTGGCTCCGGCCACGTATACCGATTCGGGAAGCGGCAGGGCATATCTAAGTTCACGCAAGCAGAAGCATGAGTGGCTTCGGCCATCCGAAATACATCAGAAGCGGCAAGAAGTCCCTTCGGATCATGTGGACCACGATAGTAAAGGCCCCGGCCGAATACTATGGCGACATTCTATCCGAACCTACATCGGGTCTCGGCCTTACAAGCTATAGCGAATGATGACAGGATCTCAGGCTTCTGAAGGGCCATATTCGGTCAATCATACACAAACACCAAGGTAAAGCCGAAAACATTCCTTATATTTATAGAAAAGGAAGTACAAAAACCGGCCATACCCTTGGCCGAGGGCTTACAACAGAAGAAGAAGTAAAAGCCGGCCGTATACTTGGCCGGAGGTTTACGATAGAAGAAGAAGCGTAAACCAGCCACACCCTTGGCCGAGGGCTTACAACAGAAGAAGAAGCAGAAAACCGGGGCAGATCCCCGCGTCATTCTTCGGCTTCGGCCTCCTCCACCTCGGCTGCGGCTTGTCCCGGAGAGGGAGAGGGAGAGGGAGAGTCGACGATCTGCACCGCTTCAGGAGCGGCAGCCTCCTCAGCGGCAGCCTCCTCGTCGGCAGCCTCTTCAGGGACAGCCTCCTCAGGGGCCCCCTCAGCGGGCGCAGCTTCATCATCCGGCGCAGGAGTCGAGGTCCTCTCGGCCATAAGTCCCTGCCACCAAGACAGGAGCTCCTTGGCTTCCTTACCCCTCGGTACGGCGACCCCAGTCAGATCGACGCTCGGGCAGGCCCTCTGGACGACAGCCAACCCGAGGTCGAAGACGGAGGAAGAAGCCAGCAGTTGAGCTTGGATAATCTCTTCGGTGAAGTCCGGGCCGGCCTTGTAATCAGCTACGGCCATGTCCGCCACCTCCTCCAGCTCCTGCTTCAGCGCCGATACCTCCTCGGCGTGTCGCCGCTTCTCCGAGGCCCGCCGGGAGTCCTTCTCTTGAATATGGGCCTTGAGGGCCCGGATCTCGGACTGTGCTGCGGCGAGCTCCCCCTCGGCCTTCACCTTGGCCTTGGTGGAAGCGCGGGCCTCAGCTGCCCTCTCCTCCAGCTGCGCCCGCGCCCGGGCACTCGAGGTTACGAGCCCGTCGACTAAAGGCTCGATGTCGGGCACCACCGAAGTGCCCTCGTCCGAGCCATCTGACTCCCTCTCGGCCCCCAGGAGCTGGAGTCGGAGCTGCTCCTGATGGTGCATCAGGACGCTACCCGTCACCGCAGCCTGCGAGCCGAAAGCAAACAATGATCAGAAAAAAGGAAAACCAAGAGAAAGCTAAGGAAAGCTCGACTGAAGCACCTTCAAGCTCATTACCTGGACAGACAACCGAGCGCTCATCGCCGCCAGGTCGATGACCGAATGGCGCTTCAGTCGGAGGCACGTCTGCGAGTCTTCCATACTCTCGTCCTCGTAAATCCCCGGTTCGGGGCGCCACCACTTGCGCTGCGCCCGGGGCGCCTGCGACCCGGCGCCTTCGTCACCGACCCCGGCCGACACAGCCGGAGGGGAATCGCCCCTCGGCGCCTCAGGAGATGCCAGCCTCGCGGCCCTTCGGGCCTCGGCACTCCTCCTGACCAGCGGAGCCTCCTCCGCGTCTACGGCCCCTTCCAACCGGGGGCGCTTCGACGCTCGGCCGCCCCTTCGAGCGGCGAATTTAGACTTTTGCTCCCTCTCGAGAGCGGAGGCAGCAGCACGGCCCTCAATAGAGGCCGCAGTCCTTGGGACCCCGCCTCGGGTCCTCGGAGCCCCAGCGCCTCGGCCGGACCTGCCTGCCGCCTGCGGGGCCGGTGCCCGGCCCGGACCGCGCTGGTCGGATATCCGATCGAGGAGGGCGTCGAGATCGGCCATTGCTGCAAGCAAGAAGAGCCTGTCAGAAACAGAACAGTGAACAAGTACAAACTTAAAGCCGACTTACCCTCGGCCGAAACTTCATCAGCATCCTCAGCCAGAAGAGCTTCGGCCAGAGGAGCGGCAGCCCTTCCTCCGCGGCCCCGCGGAGTCTCCCCGGGAGGAAGGTAGGGGAAGGCCCGCACCGGATCGGACCGGGGATCCGGCCATACCCCGGCGTTCACCAGACGCTCCGACGCGCTGAGAAGCCCCCAGACATTGTACGGGGCCATCATCTGGATGCGACCCACGAGGGTGCTCTGGACTGGGGTGAGGATAGGAGGATCCGAGAGGCCTGCGGCCAGCGGCGCCCATTCAGTAGGGAAGGGCCACACACTCTCCTCTTTCTCCGGCAGGGAGACGAAGACGAACTTTCTCTTCCAGCCATGGATGGACGAAGGCTTCTCGGAGAATACGCTTTGCCCGACCCGAGGGATGAAGCAGTACCACTCGGACTTCCTCTGCCTTTGGATTTTGAAGAGATAGCGGAAGACATTGATGGAAGGGCGGATCTTTACATGAGCGAAGACGCTCAAGAAGCCGTATACGGTGCGCCAGGAGTTGGGAAAAAGCTGAGACGGGGCCAGCCCGTAGAAGCTGAGAAGGTTGATGACGAAGGTGGGGAGTGGAAGACGGAAACCCGCCTCGAAGCTATCAACGTAAATAGAGAAGGAACCCGGGCGGAAAGTGTTAGCCCGGGTGGCGGAGTCAGGCCGAAGGACCGTCATCCAGGAAGGGAGCTGGAAGTAAGAGACAAGGCGCATAACCTCTGCGTCCGAAAGGGCGCAGGATGCTTCCGAAGCCATATCAGGACGACGGCGTCCCGAAGTGGAAGCCTGGCCTGGGTTCCGGACCTCTTCGGCGTACTCGGCCCCGGAGGTCTCGGCCCCGGAAACCTCGGCTCCGGAAGCCTCGGACCCCTCAGTCCCGGAGACCTCGGACTCTTCAGACATCGCTGAGGCAGGGGAGTCTGAGGTGAGGGGATCTGACAGGAGAGATCGCGGAGAGTGGGAAGGAGTATACTCCTCGTCCGAAGGAGTAATCTCACTGGAAGAACCCCGGACCATAAGGCCACGAAGGGAAGGAGGAAAGCTAGGGCTTACTCGCAGGAAGGGGGAGGAAATCTCTCCTGAACCGAGTGCGGCTTCTCAAACCTCCCAGCTCCACCAGCGATGCGCTCCGAGGAATGGAGACCTTCCCGCGGTGGCCGGCAAGCTCGGACGAAGCCTTCAGGAAGCTAGCTTTCCGCTGGAGAAGGAAGAAGAGCTTGGATGATCGCAGAGGAAACGCAAGCGCAGCAGCAGGAAGAAGAACAGTGCCCTGCTGAGGGCTTGTATTTATAGAGCCCACTCGAAGCGCCTCCCGCCGAAGCCAACGGCCGAGATCGTCCCGCTCGTCCCCTCGCTCCTCTCAGATGCACGCCACGTGCACCGTCCTTCGGCAATGATGACGGACCGGCTCCGGGACTTGCAGCGAAGCAATCAACGACCGAGGGCGCCCCGACCCTTCGGCTGACCGCCCGGATACGCGCCACGTGTCCCGATCCGCGCGCTGAAGATGAGAGAGGCGGCAATCCGAGTGAAGCCTCGGGCAGAGAGCCGAGGCGATCCGCGACCCGAGAGCGGTCAGGATCCTTTTGTGTTTTCGACGGAGCGGCCGGATGCGCGACGCGTGTCCCGTGCTTCCTCGCGAGGCGACGCGCCATCCCGTCCATTTAATGGAGCCTGACACGAGTCAGAGGGCTCGGCCCTTCGGCTTCTTGGCTCTGAGCCTTCGTCGCCACTCCGAGCGGGGACGAAGCAACCGCATAGCCCTCGGCCGACCGAGGGCCCCCTCTTCCCAGTAAAAAGAGAACAGAGCTTCGGGTAAGACACCTGTTATGATGTTCTTTTGGCAGCTTCGGGCTATACTCTCGCCATCTCAGAGCTGAGGAAGACAAGAGTGGGGGGCTATGTGATGAGGCAGAATCCGTTCAGCCCAACAGCGGCAGTATCAGGCCCTCCGGGAGCCTCCAGCCCATCGGCGGCCCAGCAGCCCTCGGCCCCACAAGCGGCACCGTCGCTCCCGGCCCAACAGGCTTCGGCCCGTCAGCGGCCCATCAGCCTAAGGCCCGGGAACAGCACGGCAGCCCAAGGCCCAGCAGGCTTCGGCCCCTCAGCGGCCCAACCCCCTTCGGCCCGATAGCCGAGTCCGGCCCACTCCGGTGGCAGATCCGGCACTATGGCGGTTTACCAGTAAGCCCAAACATAGTCCTATATCGGCTACCACCGTTAACCAACCTCTATCCTCTGCTATAAATACACAGCTATTTATTGCCAAAGGTATGCAACTCTTTGCCTCCGAGACCCTTAAGGACTACGGTCCAAATAGCATTAAAGCTACTTCTTGCCTTCTGAATCGAATCATCTTCAGAAGCTAATTTGACCGTCGGAGGGGGTTCCTAAGGGCCAGAGCCCGGGACTCCTGCTGACCGGTCTTTCTTCTTCTTTCCCTCCTGCAGGGGCTCGGTTTGAATCATCGCCGACCTTCCCGAGTCGGTCTCGACCGCCGACTTCGGACTCCTCTCCCTGGTCTCGACGCCGTACGACGGCTGCCCTGCGACAGGAGACTCGGCCCCGCGCTGTCCCCTCGTCCGGCAAAAGAGCTTTTGGGCTCACTATCCAAGAGCAAGCCGAGTCCGAGACCCTTCCGGCCTCAGACCGTCGGCTTCGGCTTCATCGCCTGTCGACAGTACAGCCCGAAGGAGCCTCGGCCCCGACTTCCCGGAGACGAGCCCGCTCCGATCGAAGCGCCCTTCGGCCTTCGGACCCTCGTCTTCGCCTCCGCCTCTTCGGCCTTCCGGATCCCCGTCGGGCCTCGGTAGCACCGATCCGAACCGGATTCGGATCCACTTCTCCGGGTTCCAGCCTCGGAATCCGGTCGTGATAGATCCAGTCTACATCAGTACTGAAAGGGGGAAGAGAGGTTAAACATTACAAAAAAAAACTCACATGATCTCAAAATTTGGCAAATACCTGAGCCCTCTCCTTCTCAATACTGTTAGACTCCAATCTAAATGTGTACTGAGAGGATCTCCTCTCTTCTTTGTGTGTAGTTAGGGGTGTCGATCGAGTCCATAAAATATGCATAATATTATGGCCAAAATGTTAGGGAAGGTACTGTACAGCTCCTTGATGCAATGTGTATATTCAAATAATAAGACAAAGCTTTCATGATGCTAATGAGGATGATATTGAAATGCATTTTCTTAAGCCAAGATGATCCCATACTTTTTTTTCCCTCACTCTTCTTCTCCCTTAGGAAAGAAACTGTGTTTCTCTCTTAGTCAAATATTGTTCTTCTGGTTAAAGGGTTGGGTTGTTCACTTTTCCTTTTGCTAGATTGGTTCTGGAATTGCAGGGGTGATATCCCAAAGGTGGTTCTCATTCTTATAATATTAAACATTGCATGGGGGACCTTCTAAACTCCAATGAGTTCTCTTCCTTTTGGCTTTCTAAGTCTTGTCAGAAACCTCCAACTTCCCTGCAGCAACAAAAGCTTCTTTATATTGGTTAAAAGTGGTCCTTGCATGACATGAAAGCACCATATCCTGAGAGATCTCCTACAGTTTTCCAGTGGGAGGTGGGTGGGGTGAGGGGTAACTTAGACTAGGGAAAAGGCTCAGCCCATGGGCACTCTCCCTTTGTTTACAACCCAACCCAATCTTATGATTTCTACAACTTGGGGTGGTGCCAAAACCCTAAGTCACTCCTATCTTGAGGGGTAGTGCATCATAATCTTCTAAGTCGCAATGCAAAGGATCTAATCGAAAGTTTCCTAATCAAGTTTAGTGTGATGAGATTGTCCATGTCTTCAAGCACATTTCAACTCGGTCCTTATTCTTTTATGTAGGGCCAATATCGAACTGGCATGATCAGGCCAAGTCCTTAGTACATCAAAAGTTGACTTGAACTTGCTTGCCCCATAAACAAAGGGTTCTTTACAATCATGAACTCCTGGCAGGTGATGTTCCTGCATGAAATTTAGACACCCATCATGGTCGGCCACATCGAGCAGAAGATTGTTCCTTTTTAAGGAAGGATTGGCTTTTAAGTTGATGTTTCTATTTCTTCATGAGGTCAGAGAAGAAATGGTTATTATGAAACAAATGCAGGTAGGAAGGGAGGAAATTGGACTTGGGAGTGTGCAGCCGAGCTAATATGAAAATGGATGGCATTGGGTATAAGAGTAAAGGATAAAGAGAGTTTACATGCAGTGTCTAGTTTTATCCTTTTAATTTGTTGGTATAACCCCATGGATGGAAGAATTTTATTCGATTGTCGCCACATATTCCACACGGCAAGTTCTCGAGGTAACAGGTAGTTCCCTAATGAGAGAAAGAGAGATAAAGGGAGGAGACTATATGGTGGAGAAAGAGACAGATTTCGTGTAATCTCCTCTCTCTCTCACATATCTTTATATTTATGTCTGGATTTCTTATAGATTCCACACCTCTTGGACACATCTTCTCATAAGAAGAGAGACTCCTAGAGTCTTTTTCCAAATCCACAATAAATGTGGTTGCACTATTTGAATGTGACAAGGACACTTTACACTTTTCATTATCGTTTGAGAAATATGATTATCGACCTCAAATGATTCCTTATTTATCCTCATGGTTAAAATTGATCGAAGATATACAGTAAGGATTTTTGCAAATAACTCTATACATGATCCCATATTTGCAAATAACCTCTATGTGATATGTATTTGCATATATCCTCCTTAACTATAGGAGTTTTTACAAAAAATCTCTCAAAGATTCTATATTTGTTAATAACCCTATATAGTATGTAGTCTCTATAACTCAATTGTGGTGTTTATTTTAAATATTACTTGATTTTTTATTGAGTTAAAACATTGCTATTCATCCCATATATAATATCCTACTATTGATAAGGGCTATTAAATGAGAATATCAATAATACTGTCAATCAAAATACAAAATATCTTTCAAATAGTATGTTAATTTATAGCCAAAAAATATGTAAACATCTAAGATATGGTAAAATACCAAAGATATCCCTTATCAAGTGACTTGTGATTAAGTTAAATTCAGGCTTTCTCTGAGAAATGGCCTAATAATTATGATTACCATCACATCCATGTATTTATAGATTTTCTGATTATAAGCATAACATGCTGTTGAAAGGGTGTTTGTCCTTTAAATAAGGGTGTTGTTGATATTCTAATTTAATAGGCCTCTCATATCCTATGCAAGTCAATGATTTTTTTTAACTTAGATTAAATTTAAAATAACAATATAACTAAAGAAGTTATTGCAAGTACATATCATGCAAGGGATTATCCACAAATATAGTATCTTTTAGGAGGTTATTTTCAAAAACTCCTAGAGTTAAGCGGATTAAGTATGTGTCATACAAGGCTTATCCGCAAATGCAAAAAAAATTAGAGCATTATTTGCAAATGCTCCTGCAATTTTAAGTTATGTGTAAATACGTACCATGCAGGGGCCTATCTGTAAATGTAGAATCTTTTAGGAGGCTATTTTCAAAAGCCCCTGTAAATATAATAGGTTATCAAATAATGCCATATTCTTATATTAGCCCGTTATATTAAGTTTCTGGGAAAATTTAATCAAAGGAAGCACAAGTTCTGCTTCCAAGATGTATATTGTTTACAAATATATTCAAGTTTTGATCAAAAAAATTCAGAAGCATGGGCAAGTATAACACGGAAAACTCTCCACCCAACCCGTGTCCAAAGAGTTTTTAGTTTCAAAATTAACCTGCAAGTGCACAAATTGAACCGTTGGCATTTATCCAATTAAAATCTTGGAACAAGGGTACAGATTTAAGAAGAGAGAGCGAGGGAACCTTGTACATAAAAGAAGGAAATAATTAATTTTTGTTTTTTCTGTTAGAATTTATTTTTTTATAAATATTTATGTTTGAAGTAATGAGGTGATGGATTGAAATCGTCTAATTAACTTTTTTTATGTTAATAGTATTTCACTCTTTATCTTATTAGATGAAAAAAAAAAGTTTTTTTTCTCCCATTCCTACTTCTCACTTGACATAAGAGGTGGACCAATAAGACGAAGAGGCACACTATCGATATAAGTAAAGTAAAGTAAATGATGGATAATTATTTTCCATTTCAAAGGAGTAGCTGTGGATTTGCCTCATGGCTAGATAGATATTTTTAAAAAAAAAAAATTGTGATTTTTTTAACGGGAAATGATGAATATCAAAATTTTAGAACTAGTTGAAGGAGTGGACATTATTGAGGGAGAGGAATCCTAAAATGACGTGGCCATCTAACATCTTTTAGGATTGTTTGGGACCTGATGAGGCAGAATCCGATTCGGCCCATTAAAACAAACCCAAACCCAGTTCAGCCCAGCAGCAGCAGTACAAGGCCCTCAGGGAGCCTTCGGCCCATCAGCGGCCCAACAGCCCTCGGCCCGTAAGCGGCACCGTTGCTCCCAGCCCAACAGGCTTCAGCCCGTCAGCGGCTCATCAGCCTACGGCCCGGGAGCAGCCCGGCAGCCCCAGGCCCAGCAGGCTTCGGCCCATCAGCGGCCCAACCCCCTTCGGCCCGATAGCCGAGTCCGGCCCACTCCGGTGGAGGACTAGTCACTATGGCGGTTTACCAGTAAGCCCGGACATAGTCCTATATCGGTTGTCACCGTTAACCATCCTCTATCCTCTGCTATAAATACATCGCTATTTATTGCCAAAGGTAGGCAATTCTATGCCTTCGAGACCCTAAAGGACTATAGTCCAAAAAGCATTAAAGCTACTCTTTGCCTTCTGAATCGAATCTTCTTCAGAAGCTAACTTGACCGTCGGAGGGGGTTCCTAAGGGCCGAAGCCCGGGACTCCTGCTGACCGGTTTCTTCTTCTTTCCCTCCTGCAGGGGCTCGGTTCGAATCATCGCCGACCTCCCCGAGTCGGTCTCGGCCGCCGACCTCGGACTTCTCCCACCGGTCTCGACGCCGTGCGCCGGCTGCATCCCCGACCGAAGGAGCCTCGGCCCCGCCTTCCGAAGACAAGCCAGCATCCGTCCAAGCCACCCTCGGCCTCGGACCTTCGGCTTCGCCTCTGCCTCCATCGCCTTCCGGATCCCCGTGGGGCCTCTTGCACCGATCCGACCCAGCTCCGGATCCATAAACTTCGGATTCCAGCCTCGGAATCCGGTCGTGATAGCTTTGGCTACATCACGTGGCGCCGTCTGTGGGAAACAAACAAACAAGTCATGTCTCAACAACCTGCCACCCGACAATCCGGACAGAGCGAAGCAGAAACACGGGAAGCCTCAGCACCGCCATTGCCCTCCGAAGGCGCCCCGTCTGCTCCGCGCACGACTCTGCTATTTGTACAAGAATCTCCCGCCACCGGAGACGACCGGATAGGAGTGCTCCAGCAGCAGATGGCACACTGGCTGCCACCGTTACTTCTCTGGCGCTCTTGCCAGACGTGGTATTTGCCATGGCCCAATGCATAGGGGTACTGAGCCAGCTCCCCCACCAAGCACCACTTCCTCTCTTCTGCCCTATTCAAGATGAGAGGTTTCGGCCAACATCTTTGCAAGTCTTTCCAGACGAGGCCGTTACAATGAGCAGCGAGCCCTTGGCATCGCCTATCCTTCCAGCGGTTCGTCTTCTGCCAGAGGATCCAGAACCCTCCCGAAGGCGATATCGCAGGGAAAAGCGGGATCGAAACAAGCGGCGGGATCCGCAACCGCGGTACCTACCCTTACCTACTCCCCCTTCCAAAATGCTTATGGAAGTAGGGGGTATGCTCCGACGGCCACAACGCCTCAAAACTGATCCTCGCCGAAGAGACCCCGGCAAATACTGTGAATATCACTGGGAGATCGGCCACACAACGGACGAATGTCGGCACCTTCGGGAAGAAATAGATCACCTCCTCAGAGAGGGCCGACTGTCACCATATCAATGAGAACGGCCTCAACAGAGGTATAACCGGAAACTCTTGCAACAGCAAGGCAGCGTTCACCCTCGGACGAGGAAATTTCGTTTTAGCCGAAGCCATGCTTTTAAAAAGAAGAAAGCAAGAGGGTGATAAGGGGAGTGATCAGACGAGGGACCTATCGGTTGAGAACCATTTTTTGGCCAACCTCCCTCGCACCTGGAATATAGACCGCCTTCGGCGTTATTTTATGTAAATCACCTTTTTTCGGACTTTCGGCCGGAAGGTATGAATAAAAGTCTTTCAGAAAACCTGATGATATTCTTTCAAGTCCGCGGCAACCCGATCCGAGAGTGGCTCCGGCCATGAGTACCGATCGGGAAGCGGCATGGTTTTTCTAAGTCCGCAGGTCCTTCGATCCGACGAATGGTTTCGGCCATGTATTTCCGGATCAGGACGCGGTATGGCTCATCAAAGTCCGCGGGTCCTTCGATCCGACGAATGGTTTCGGCCATGTACTTCCGGATCAGGACGCGGCATGGTTTTTCTAAGTCCGCGGGTCCTTCGATCCGACGAATGGTTTCGGCCACGTATTCCCGGATCAGGACGCGGCATGGCTCTTCAAAGTCCGCGGGTCCTTCGATCCGACGAATAGTTTCAGCCATGTACTCCCGGATCAGGACGCGGCATGGCTCTTCAAAGTCCGCGGGTCCTTCGATCCGACGAATGGTTTCGGCCATGTACACCCGGATCAGGACGCGGCATGGCTCTTCAAAGTCCGCGGGTCCTTCGATCCGACGAATGGTTTCGGCCATGTACTTCCGGATCAGGACGCGGCATAGTTTTTCTAAGTCCGCGGGTCCTTCGATCCGACGAATGGTTTCGGCCATGTACTCCCGGATCAGGACGCGGCATGGCTCTTCAAAGTCAGCGGGTCCTTCGATCCGACGAATGGTTTCGGCCATGTACTTCCGGATCAGGACGCGGCATGGTTTTTCTAAGTCCGCGGGTCCTTCGATCCGACGAATGGTTCCGGCCATGTACTTCCGGATCAGGACGCGGCATGGTTTTTCTAAGTCCGCGGGTCCTTCGATCCGACGAATGGTTTCGGCCACGTATTCCCGGATCAGGACGCGGCATGGCTCTTCAAAGTCCGCGGGTCCTTCGATCTGACGAATGGTTTCGGCCATGTACTCCCGGATCAGGACGCGGCATGGCTCTTCAAAGTCCGCGGGTCCTTCGATCCGACGAATGGTTTCGGCCATGTACTCCCGGATCAGGACGCGGCATGGCTCTTCAAAGTCCGCGGGTCCTTCGATCCGACGAATGGTTTCGGCCATGTACTTCCGGATCAGGACGCGGCATGGTTTTTCTAAGTCCGCGGGTCCTTCGATCCGACGAATGGTTTCGGCCATGTACTCCCGGATCAGGACGCGGCATGGCTCTTTTAAGTCCGCGGGTCCTTCGATCCGACGAATGGTTTCGGCCATGTACTTCCGGATCAGGACGCGGCATGGTTTTTCTAAGTCCGCGGGTCCTTCGATCCGACGAATGGTTTCGGCCATGTACTTCCGGATCAGGACGCGGCATGGTTTTTCTAAGTCCGCGGGTCCTTCGATCCGACGAATGGTTTCGGTCATGTACTTCCGGATCAGGACGCGGCATGGTTTTTCTAAGTCCGCGGGTCCTTCGATCCGACGAATGGTTTCGGCCACGTATTCCCGGATCAGGACGCGGCATGGCTCTTCAAAGTCCGCGGGTCCTTCGATCCGACGAATGGTTTCGGCCACGTATTTCCGGATCAGGACGCGGTATGGCTCTTCAAAGTCCGCGGGTCCTTCGATCCGACGAATGGTTTCGGCCATGTATTTCCGGATCAGGACGCGGCATGGTTCTTCAAAGTCCGCGGGTCCTTCGATCCGACGAATGGTTTCGGCCATGTACTCCCGGATCAGGACGCGGCATGGCTCTTCAAAGTCCGCGGGTCCTTCGATCCGACGAATGGTTTCGGCCATGTATTTCCGGATCAGGACGCGGCATGGTTCTTCAAAGTCCGCGGCTCCTTCGATCCGACGAATGGTTTCGGCCATGTATTTCCGGATCAGGAAGCGGCATGGTTCTTCAAAGTCCGCGGCTCCTTCGATCCGACGAATGGTTTCGGCCATGTACTTCCGGATCAGGACGCGGCATGGTTCTTATAAGTCCGCGGGTCCTTCGATCCGACAAATGGTTTCGGCCATGTACTCCCGGATCAGGACGCGGCATGGCTCTTCAAAGTCCGCGGGTCCTTCGATCCGACGAATGGTTTCGGCCATGTACTTCCGGATCAGGACGCGGCATGGTTCTTCAAAGTCCGCGGCTCCTTCGATCCGACAAATGGTTTCGGCCATGTACTTCCGGATCAGGACGCGGCATGGTTCTTCTAAGTCCGCGGGTCCTTCGATCCGACGAATGGTTTCGGCCATGTACTTCCGGATCAGGACGCGGCATGGTTCTTCAAAGTCCGCGGGTCCTTCGATCCGACGAATGGTTTCGGCCATGTACTTCCGGATCAGGACACGGCATGATTCTTCTAAATCCGCAGGTACCTCGGTCCGGCGAATGGCTTCGGCCGTATAATCCCGATCGGGAAGCGGCATGGTATTCTCTAAGTCCGTATAAACCGTACCGGGAGTGGCTTCGGCCATGCGAACCGTATCGGAAGCGGCATGGATTTCTAAGTCTGTATGAGACCAAGCCGGGAGTGGCTTCGGCCACGCAGATCGCGTCAGGGGCAGCAGGATGTCTCTACGGGTCATGAACCACGTTAGTAAAGGCCCCGTATATACTATCTGTGGCGATATTTTGTTAACTTTCTATCCGAACCTACAATAGGTCTCGGCATTGTGAGCTATAGCGGGCAGACGACAGGATCTCGGATTTCTGAAAAACCAGATTCGGACGATCATACATAAGACATCAAGGTAAAGCCAGAAACACTTCCTGTATTCACAAAAAGGGGAAGTACAAAACCGGCCATCCACCTGGCCGTAGGCTTACAAAAGAAGAAAAACAAAAACCGGGGCAAGCCCCCATATCAGTTCTCGGCAACCCCCTCCACTTCAACTGGGTTTCGGCCAGGAGAGGGAGAGGGGGAATCGACGATCTGCACGTCGTCAGGCGGGGCGGCTTCGACAGGGGCCTCCTCGACCGGGGCGACCTCGTCACCTTCCGCCGAGGCCGGGGCCCTCTCGGCCGTAAGCCCCTTCCACCAGGACAGGAGCTCCGCGCCTTCCTCGTCCGTCGGTAGCATGATCCCGGTCAAGTCCACGTTCGGACAGACCTTCTGGGCGGCAGCCAACCCGATGTCGAAGACCGAGGAGGCCACTAGAAGCTGGGCCTGGATTATCTCCTCGGCATAGTCCGGGCCGGCCTTGTAATCGGCCACGGCCGAATCCACCGCCTCTTCCAGCTCCTGCCGCAAGGCCGACATCTCCTCGGCATGACGGCGATTCTTCGAAGCCCGCCGGGCGTCCTTGTCCTGTATCTGGGCCTTAAGGGCCCGGTTCTCAGCTTGGGCCGCGGCAAGCTCCCGCTCGGCCTTCTCCTTCTCCCGCTCGGCCTTCGTCTTGGCCTCGGCAGAAGCGCGGGCCTCTGCGGCCCTCTCCCCCAGCAGTGCCCGCATCCGGGCGTTCGTGGCTACAAGCCCGTTAATCATGGGCTCGATGTTAGGCGCCGCCGAAGGGCCCTCGCCCGAACCTGCCGAGGCTGACGCCCTCTCGGCTTCCAGGAGCTTGTTCCGAAGCAGCTCCTGATGGTGAATCAGAACGCTGCCCGTAACCGCAGCCTGCAGACTGAAAGCAGGCGAGGATCAGCAAAAATTGAAGTAAGCTAAGGAAAGCTAGATTGAAGCGCGCTCAGAAGCTTCTTACCTGGACCGCCAATCGGGCGCTGATTGCGGCCAGATCGGTGACCGAGTGATCCTTCAGCTCCACGAAGGCCGAAGGGAGAGTGAGGCTGCGGAGCAGACGGAGGCACGTCTGCGAATCCTCCATGCTCTCATCTTTGTAGATCCCCGGCTCGAGGACCCACAATTCGCGCTCCTGCGCGCGAGGCGCCTGCGACCCAGCGCCTTCATACTCTGCCCCCGCCATCGCGGCCGGAGGAGAATCGCCCCTCGGCGCCTCGGGGGACGCCAGCCTCGCGGCCCTTCGGGCCCCGGCGGTTCTCCTAACCAACGGGGCGGGCTCTGCCTCTTTGGGCTCCTCCGCCCGGGGCCGCTTCGACAATCGGCCGCCCCTTCGGGCGGCAGACTTGGTCTTTCGCTCCCTCTCGAGAGCGGCGGCGCCAGCACGGCCCTCGGAGGAGGCCGCAGTCATCGGAGCCCCGGCCCGGGCCCTCGGAGCCACTGTGTGTCTCGTCCAGACCCGCCTGCCGCCTGCAGGGGTGGAGGCTGACCTCGGCCGCGTTGTTGGGCAATCCGGTTCAGGAGGCCCTCGATCCTAGACATCGCTGTGAACAAGAGAAGAAGTGTTAGAAACGAATCATGCAACAACTGCAAACTCAAAACCGACTTACCCTCGGCCGAAGCTTCAGCAACCTCGTCAGCCGGAGGAGCTTCGGCCGGAGGAGCGGCCCCAGCGCTTCCTTCGTTGCCCTGCGGAGTCTCCCCGGGAGGAAGGTAGGGGAAAGCCCGCTCCGGATCGAACCGAGGGTCCGGCCATACCCCGGCATCCACAAATAACTCCGCCTTGCTAAGGAGCCCCCAGATGTCGTACGGAGCCATGGCCTCGATGTGGCCCACTAGGGCGCTCTGGGTGGAAGTCAGGGCGGGAGGATCAGAAAGGCCCGCGGCCAGCGGCGCCCATTCGGTAGGGAAGGGCCACACGCTCTTCTCGTTCTCCGGCAAAGAAATGAGGATAAATTTCCTCTTCTAGCCATGGATGGACGAGGGCTTCCCGGAAAAGATGCTTCGGCCGATACGAGGGACGAAGCAGTACCACTCGGATCTCCCCTGCCTTTAGATTTTGAAAAGGTAGCGGAAGACATTGATGGAAGGGACAGTCCGTATACGGGCAAGCACAGCCAAAAAGCCGTAGACTGTGCGCCAAGAATTGGGAAAGAATTGGGACGGGGCCAGCCCGTAGAAACAAAGGAGGTTGATGACGAAGGTGGGGAGAGGAAGACGAAAGCCCGCCTGGAAGCTCTCTTCGTAGATAGAAAAGGTACCCGGGCAGGGAGTATTGGCCCTAGTGTTGGAACCAGGCCGATAGGGGATCATCCATGAAGGAAGCTGAAAGTAAGAAGCGATGTAGCTAACCGCTTCATCCGAGAGGGCGCAGGCTGCCTCCGAAGCAGTCTCGGGACGACGACGTCCCGAGGTGGAAGCCTGGCCCGGGGTTTGAACCTCCTCGGACCCCTCGGCCTCGGAGGCCTCGGCCCTGGAGACCTCGGGCTCTCCGGACATTGCAGAGGCAAGGGAGTCCAGAGCAAGGGGAGATGACACAGAAGACTTGGGGGAATGAGACGGAGTATACTCCTCGTCCGAAGGGATAATCTCGCTCGAAGAAGAGCTGCGGACCATAGGGTCGCGAAGATGGAGAAAGGAGATCGAGGCTTACTCTCAAAATGGAAAAGATCTCCCCCGGATCAAGCACAGCCTCTCAAGCCACCCAACTCCACCAGCAAGCGCTCCGAGAGATGGAGATCTTCCCGCAATGGCCAGCAGGCTCGAGCGACGCCTTCAGAGAGCTAGCCTTTCGCCGGAGAGGAGGAAGAACTCGGGGGATCGCAGAGCAACGCAGGCACAGGAGCAAGAAGACGAACAGTGCTCTGCGAGGGGCTCCTATTTATAGGCTCCGTTCGAAACCCCGCCTGCCGAGGCCGACGGCCGAGATCGTCCCCGTCGTCTCGTCGCTACTCTCGGATGCCTGCCACGTGTACCGTCCTTCGGCAATGATAACGGACGGACTCCGGGACTTGAACCAGAACGATCAACGGCCGAAAGCGCTCCGACCCTTCGGCTGGCTACTCGGATGACCGCCACGTGTCCCGATCCGCGTGCCGGAGAAGGGAGTGGCGGCAATCCGAGCAGGACCTCGGGCAGAGGGCCGAGGTGATCCGCGACCCACGAGCGGTCAGGATCTTTTTGTGTTTTCTGTAGAGCGGCCGGATGTGTGACGCGTGTCCCGTGCTTCTTCGCGAAGCGACGCCCGTCCCGTCCATTTAATGAAGTCTGACGCGAGTCAGAGGGCTCGACCCTTCGCTCTCAGAGGCAAAGGCCTTCGTCGCCATCCTGAATGAAGACGAAGCAGCTACTTAACCCTCGGCCGACCGAGGGCACCCTCTTTTCAAGAAGAACAGAAAGCTTCGGGTAAAGCACCTGTTACGCTATTCCCCAACTTCGGGCTATACTCTCGCCATCTCAGAACTGAGGAAGACAAGAGTGGGGGGCTATGTGATGAGGCAGAATCCGATTCGGCCCATTAAAACAAGCCCAAACCCAGTTCAGCCCAGCAGCAGCAGTACAAGGCCCTCAGGGAGCCTTCGGCCCATCAGCGGCCCAACAGCCCTCGGCCCGTAAGCGGCACCGTTGCTCCTGGCCCAACAGGCTTCAGCCCGTCAGCGGCCCATCAGCCTACGGCCCGGGAGCAGCCCGGCAGCCCCAGGCCCAGCAGGCTTCGGCCCATCAGCGGCCCAACCCCCTTCGGCCCGATAGCCGAGTCCGGCCCACTCCGGTGGAGGACTAGGCACTATGGCGGTTTACTAGTAAGCCCGGACATAGTCCTATATCGGCTGTTACCGTTAACCATCATCTATTTTCTGCTATAAATACACCGCTATTTATTGCCAAAGGTAGGCAATTCTATGCCTTCGAGACCCTAAAGGACTATAGTCCAAAAAGCATTAAAGCTACTTTTTGCCTTCTGAATCGAATCTTCTTCAGAAGCTAACTTGACCGTCGGAGGGGGTTCCTAAGGGCCGAAGCCCGGGACTCCTGCTGACCGGTTTCTTCTTCTTTCCCTCCTGCAGGGGCTCGGTTCGAATCATCGCCGACCTCCCCGAGTCGGTCTCGGCCGCCGACCTCGGACTTCTCCCACCGGTCTCGACGCCGTGCGCCGGCTGCATCCCCGACCGAAGGAGCCTCGGCCCCGCCTTCCGAAGACAAGCCAACATCCGTCCAAGCCACCCTCGGCCTCGGACCTTCGGCTTCGCCTCTGCCTCCATCGCCTTCCGGATCCCCGTCGGGCCTCTTGCACCGATCCGACCCAGCTCCGGATCCATAAACTTCGGATTCCAGCCTCGGAATCCGGTCGTGATAGCCTCGGCTACATCAGGACCCATTCTATAAATTGGCTAGGATAATACATGAAGAAAAAGTGGATAATCAAGTTCAAAAAAGAGTCAAAAAGTAACTTAGGTTTTTTCTTCAAAAATGCGGTAAGCATAATATGTTTATGAAGATCTAAAAGCTTCAGAAATAGGTTGTCTAGCAATCTCATATGAGCTTTAGAAAAGGTAAATAAATAGATTTTTCTTTATCTTTTAACATGTTTGGTGCAATTTTTAATTGAAAGTACTTTTGAACTTCTGTAACTATTTTCTCAATTACTTATGAAGAAGATAGAACTTAAGTGTTAGTATTAGATGGTCTCAAAGCCAATCCGATACTGTGTACATATTCAGATTATTAATAAATGGCAATAATTCATTGTGTGTAATTAATTCGATCTGTGTTTATCGTATCACGATGAAGTCCATGAATATGTGCAATAGTGTTCGGATTATGATGAGATCATAATTACGGGACCGAAGACTTATAAACACATGTTCTTAATTGTTCCTAGTCATAGGATGTTTGAGATAGGACATCAAACATCCGGATAGACTAGTATAGGTTACTTCAGCTCATATGATGAGGGTGACTGATCCCATAAGTCACTTGTGTGGAGACACTATGCTGAACCTATAGGTGCTCATTGGTGAATGAGTTCACTGAACTGATCCGACTATGAATCGCTGGATGGTAATCACCTCACTGTTAACCAGCTCGATTCAATTGTCACGGTTGCATGGATGATCCTTGGACCTGAGACTCCAAGGATACCTTGTTGGTAGGTTTCTGAGCTTTGACCTTGACGAACGAATCCCTAACCATGGGATATCAATAAGTCAAGCGATCGGGTTCAGGGAAATGCCCTCGAAGGTAATTGTGTGTTCAATACGGGATCATCCGCTCTCGGTTGTTTGAGAGAGAATGTTCCGAGAATGATGCGCTTAAAGTCCCTGGCCAGGGCGGACTCTGTAATCGATAAGGAGTTATCGGATTCAGATTAGCGACATCTGATTCAAGTGAATCGACCAAATAGGGTTTAACAGTAAACCATGCCCTAGGTCGATTCGGGAACATTGTACGGATGAAGGATTATATCCGCGCGCTAACCGATGACAGAAATGTTCCAATAGAGGGCTGCGATAACCCCAGTTGTAACGACCCGCCACCCTATAATCGGGGATCCGATTACTAAATGGGTACCGAATCATTAATTTGGGACCAAACCAGGATCTAGTAAGTATGGGAAATAAATAATAAACTAAGCTAAACATTCACATCGCATTGACTTGAAATAAAAGTGCAGGAATTAAAATTATTACAATGCGACTCGATACAGCAAATAATTACATTCTCCAACAGAAGGAAATAATTAAACATACAAGCCAAAGATAAATAACAACTACATCGGGGCATACCCCGGAACAACCGCTGAAGACACACCACACCCGGCCGCACACGCCGCTCTAAGTCTGCTGGGAGTCCTCACCTGAAAACCGCAGGGGTGAGTCTCAAGACAAGACTCAGTAGGGATCCTTCGATCCCCACTGCCCACGCACACACCCACAAGTGTAAAGTACAGCTAACAGTAAAGTAACAAGTGTAGTGGCAGGTACGATATCTAATTCTCTACGTGAGAACACGTGCAGTCGAAATATAATAATCATGCACATTCTAAGACAACCGTTAAAAAACCCACAACTGTCGTCTCGATAGAACTCGCCGACCGTACAAACAACGGTGAGAAAAACCTCGACCCGCTGAGACCAAGGAGCAGCCCCTCGGATAGCACGCTCGCTACTCCGGCCCAACTGGCTCAGGTGACTACCCCTTCCCTCAGCATGAGTGACTCTCCGAATGTACCACTCCGACACCGGTACTAGCTGACCCTGGGGTTCACCAGGTGACCCTCTCTCACTAGGCGTCACCCCGCCCACGCCCCCACCGGCGCTGTGCTCACGCCCCCACCAGCACAGGGTGATAAATCGCTACAATGTCACTCCAGGTCCACAGTAACACAAAACCACCAAAAACTCAGCACTGTACGATCCGGTCACGTGAAAAGTCCGCGATCGTATAACACACGTGTGACACCATCCGGTCATGAAGAATCCATCTCCACCGGGTACACTAAAACATGCACTAACCATCATTTAACAGTATGAACACATTTTACTGGTATCAATTAGTGGAATTCTGTCTTGAATCGCGTCGACCGAGGTCGACGCCATTCAAGCTCCATGTACAGGTTCATATAAATCAGTCTTCAGAATCTGGCCTTAAAAAGCGTCGACGCCAGAGGACGCCGTTTAAAAGGCGTCGACATCCTCAGACGCCATTCAGCACAGAAAACCAGGATTTTCCGAAATCTTTAAAACAGGGGATTTCTGCCTTAAAAGGCGTCATGGCTACCCGACGCTATTCAAAACGCGTCGACCACCCATGACGTCTTTTAGTCCCAGAATCCCAAACTGGCACACTCTCAGTCAGGCGATTCCTGTCTAAAAGGCGTCGTGATGGCCCGACGCCCTTTGAGAAGGCGTCGTCCATGCACGACGTCTTTCAACCCCAGGAACCAGAGTTGCCATGAGCCCGAGGGCTCCCCTTATCAACCCAAACAGCCCCAAAATACCCAAAAACGGAGGAGAAAGAGGGGCACACAATCCATAGGAAATCTCAATCATAGCAAATCCCCCATATCATCAAAAGAACTCCTAAACATGCTCATTCTACCCCCCAAAACCAAGGATCCACAACATGCATAAACGGGGGAAAACATGGTTTTAAACACAAAGCCGTGGGAACCGTCACCCTACCGGACACTCGAACGCCTCCGAGCTTCAAGCCGTCCGCCTGTCTCGCCCCACGCCGCCACCGGTACCGCCGAGGTCGTCCTAGCCCCACCGTGACGTCGGCCGCCGTCCGGAGAGTAGAACGCCGCAGTGGAAGTGGAGGTGGTAGGGGTAGGAGCCAGGTAGAGGATGGAGTGGAGGGAGAGGCGAAATGGTGTGTGGAAAAGAGGGAGGAGGAGGGGGTCGCCGCCGTCGCCGGAGGAGAAGGAGAGAAGGAGAGTCAGAGAAAATGAGGGAAAGAAGGAGGGCTCGCGGGGTTAACCAGAAACTGGCTAAAACGCGTCGACATGTACGGACGCCTATCAGGTGACATGACGGCCGCTCTGACAAGATTCTGAAACGCGTCGTCCTTCACAGACGCCATTCAGACAACTTGTCAGGGCCGTACTCTGACACACCCAGAGTCTCAGTCTAAAAGGCGTCGACCCACACGGACGCCGTTCAGACGACCTGACAGGGCCGTACTCTCGCGGTCCAAAGTCAGTCCACGTGGCACCCACGTGGCAGAACCTGAAACGCGTCTTCCACGGTGGACGCCGTTTAAAACGCGTCTTGGGGTCCTGACGCGATTCGACTCAGAACCCCCGCCCCTCACCAGGGCCAGAACTACAGGGCCCGACCCGAAAACCGGATCCGAAAGTCTCGGTCCTTACACCAGTACCATCCAGGATCACGCGATGTTGCTTGGCATCCAACGTGATCGGCAGTCCGTCCGAATTTATTGTGGGACATTAAATTCGACTGATTAATTGAATATAAAGACATTAATTAATTCAGTGGGTCAGTAAAGGGTTACTGGACTTAATGGGCTATTAACTGGACTGGTATTTGGGCCTAGAGGGTCACACGCAAATGGTTTTCAAGTCGATGGATAATCCGACAGGATTTCGGATAAGTCTGGGTTTTTGTGAAAAACCGCAAACTGACTTCTTATAAAAGAACGGATTCTACGTCCGGGGCCAGCAACCCTGACCTAGCCGTCATTCGTTCTTCCCCACTTTCTTTCTCCTCTGGGCGTGCCGTTCCCAACTGCTCCACTTCCCGTTCGACGGGGATTCTGGATCCGCATGTCGCGACGGATCACGCGCAGTCAGACGGGATCTTCGAGCGCCGCAGCGAGCGAGGAAGCGAGGACGATCCATCGCGAGGAGAACCGCGTGGATACCGTTAGAGGTCGGGCATCTGCGCGACTTGCGGCATCGCTCCGACGGAACCGGAAAACGGACGCGGATTCGAATCCGCGCAAGGTAAATTCGATTTACACCGGTTTAATTTTAACGACCGAAACGGGACAGATCCGATCCCGAACTCCTTTATTCCGCTGCGTTTTAAGATCGGATCCCGACACAGCGATCCCAACATTAAGTACATGTTCGACGCAGCTTCTAATTGGATGTAATTTTAGACTTTTGCCTAACTATTTTGAGAGGAAGAAAAAAGGTTTGAGAGCCACTTATGTAGTATTTTAGTTATTTTTAGCTTTCAATTAACAATCTCCAATTAGACTTTCCTAAATTAGACAAGAAGTGAGGTCATTACATAGGTTTGACTTATATAATTACCTGAAATTAGTTACAGTTACTTCTACCTCATATTTTTTATTTTAAAAGAGAAAAATAAAACTGACTTCTAATTAAAAGCCATACCAAACATGCCCTTATACAGTACTTTTCAGATTCGAACTAGAAGTTTCAAACTAATTAATCTAAATTTAAGAAAAATGAGATCATTAAAGGATGGTTGGCTAATCTTAACACCCCAAGTTAGCTCTACTCTCATCTAATACTTCCTCGTACTAAAAATTAAAAGACAAAAATATATGTCACTTGTAAAAGAGTAATACTTGTTGCAATGCCATGGGTTGCAATCCAACGTGGATTGCAATGCATGGCACAGCAGCCGTCCGATCGGATCCGATCGGACGACAGTTGTGATCCGATCGGACGGCTGTTGTACATCCCGTCTAATTTAAGGGGAGCCGATTGGAGGATGTTTTTTATTTTTTTCATTTTCTTGTCAGATTTTTTTAATTTTTTTAGAACGTCCGATCAAAAAACCGAGGGTACATTCGGGTTGCTCGGGTCGGCCTTAACCCGAATGTATATTTTTTTTCAAAAAAAAAAAAAGGACACAAACTTGAATTTACGTGCAAAATATTTTTTTTTGAAAAAAAAATATACATTCGGGTCGAGGCCAACCCGAGCAACCCGAATATATCTTCGGATTTTTTATTAGACACTCCAAAAAGATTAAAAAAAATCGACAAGAAAATAAAAAATAAATAAATAACACCCTCCAACCTGCTCCTCTTAAATTAGACGGGATGCGCAGCAACTGTCAGATCGGATCCAATCGGACGACTACTACGCCATCACGTTGGATTGCAATGCATAGCATTACAGCAAGTATTACTCCTTGTAAAAACTTATTCAAACATGTCCCTACATCCTTTGACCATGGCTTCACCAAATCTATCTTTTCCTTCCCTCCAACTTGAGGAGATCATGGGAAAGGGGGATGCTTAAAATATGTCATGCCCCCACATGTGGCTTTTGGTGATGAAACAAAAGGCTAGAGAGAGAAGGGGACGAAAAGGAAAGTCTCGTCAGCATGGAAACTTCACACAGCCCCCCCTCAAAAAGAACTGCGAACCCAAGACAGCTTTTTGTGTACGTGGTGCGGACGACCTCTCTTGCGGAGGAGACCTCTTCTTCTGGAATTCACGAATGGACAGTATAAGTACACCGTGTCCCGTTTGTGGTCGCTATCCCTCTCATCCTTCTTTTGCTACGCGGCTTTTGGGGGCCCTTCAACGGGGGGAATCTCCTGTGCCAAGGCGCACTACACTCTGTAAAAATTAAGTAACTCTTTATAATCTTTTGATATTAGAAATGAGTTTTTTAAAATTAATTATTTATAAATAAATTTCTTCAATCTATCATGAATTAATGAAAGATCCTAAAAACTTACAAATAAGTAAAGTTGTGATTATGAAAATTTATTTATAAATAATCAGATTAGCAAGACTTATTTATAATATCAAAAAATTATAAAAGTTTATTTGTAAAAAATCCGATCATAAAGTGGCTTATCCGATTAGTTAGTTATTTTGGGATCCTTTATATCGGAATAAGAGACATTTTAATTTCAAATACTTATTAATTTATGTCGAAATAAGGTGAAATAAGATGGTCTGTCCTTTAGTTGAATGATTTATTCTGTTATTTCTTAGAATAATTTATTCTCCCATGAGATCCACTCAGAATAAGAGATTCCATCTGATGTAGCCGAAGCTATCACGACCGGATTCCGAAGCTGGAATCCGAAGTTATGGATCCGGAGCTGGGTCGGATCGGTGCAAGAGGCCCGGCGGGAATCCGGAAGGCGGCGGTCGCAAAGGCGGGGTTGAGGATCCGAGGCCGAGGGTCGCTCGTTCGGACGTTGGCTTGCCTTCGGACGGTGGGGCCGAGACTCCTTCAGTCGGGGAGGCAGCCGGTGCAAGGCGTCGAGACCGGAGAGAGAAATCCGAGGTCGGCGGCCGAGACCGACTCGGGGAGGTCGGCGATGATTAGAACCGAACTCCTGCAGGAGGGAAAGAAGAAGAAACCGGTCAGCAGGAGTCCCGAGCTTCGGCCCTAAAGAACCCCCTCCGACGGTCAAGTCAGCTCCTGAAGATGATTCGATTCAGAAGGCAAAGAATAGCTTTAATGCTTTTTGGACTATAGTCCTTGAGGGTTTCGGAGACATACCTTTGGCAATAAATAGCGGGGTATTTATAGCGAAGGATAGCGGATGGTTAACGGTGGTAGCCGATATAGAACTATGTTCCGGGCTTGCTGGTAAACCGCCATAGTGCCTAGTCCTCCACCGGAGTGGGCCGGACACGGCTATCGGGCCGAAGGGAGTTGGGCCGCTGATGGGCCAAAGCCTGCTGGGCCGAGGGCTACTGTGCCGCTTACGGGCCGAAGGCTGTTGGGCCGCTGATGGGCCGAAGGCTTCCTGAAAGCCTTCCACTGCTGCTGCTGGGCTGAACTGGGTTTGGGCTTGTTTTAATGGGCCGAATCGGATTCTGCCTCATCACATAGCCCCCCACTCTTGTTTTCCTCAGTTTTGAGATGGCGAGAGTACAGCCCGAAGCTTGTTGAGAAATAGCGTAACAGGTGTTTTACCCGAAGCCTTCTGTTCTTTTTCTTGAGAAGAGGGTGCCCTCGGTCGACCGAGGGTTAATCAGCTACTTCGTCTTCATTCGGGATGGCGACGAAGGCCTTTGCCTCTGAGGGCGAAGGGCCGAGCCTCCCGACTTGTGTCAGGCTTCATTAAATGGACGGGACGGGCGTCGCTTTTCCCGTTCAGAACGGTCGCCTCGCGAAAAAGCACAGGACACGCGTTGCGCATCCGGTCGCCCCGTCAAAAACACAAAAAGATCCTGACCGCTCGCGGGTCGCGGATCGCCTCGGCTCTCTGCCCGAGGTTCCGCTCGGATTGCCGCCGCTTCCTTCTCCGGCACGCGGATTGGGACACGTGGCGGGCATCCGAGTGATCAGCCGAAGGGTCGGAGCGCTTTCAGCCGTTGATCGTTCTGTTTTAATTCCCGGAGTCTGCCCACCATCATTGCCGAAGGACAGTACACGTGGCGGGCATCCGAGAGGAGCGGTGAGACGACGGGGAAGATCTCAGCCGTCGGCTTCGGCGGGAAGGGCTTCGAATGATGCCTATAAATAGGAACCCCTCGCAGAGCACTGTTCTTCTTCTTGCTTCCGCGCCTGCGTCCCTCTGCGATCATCCGAGCTTCCCTTCCTCTCCGGCGAAAGGCTAGCCCTCTGAAGGCGTCGTCTGAGCTCGCCGGCCATCGCAGGAAGATTTCCATCTCTCGGGGCGTTTGCTGGTGGAGTTTAGTGGCTTGAGAGGCTGCGCTTGATCCAGGAGAGATCTTTTCCCTTTTGAGAGTAAGCCTCGATCTCCTTTCTCCATCCTCGCGACCTTATGCCCCGCAGTTCTCCTTCGAGCGGGATTACTCCTTCAGACGAGGAGTATACTCCATCTCATTCCCCCAAGTCTTCTCTGTCATCTCCTCTTACTCTGGACTCCCTCGCTTCTGCGATGTCCGGAGAGGCCGAGGCCTCTGGTGCCGAGGGGTCGGAGGAGGTTCATACCCCCGGCCAGGCTTCCACCTCGGGACGTCGTCGTCCCGAGACTGCCTCGAAAGCAGCCTGCGCCCTTTCGGATGAAGCGGTTAGCTACATCGCTTCTTATTATCAACTTCCTTCGTGGATGACCCCCTATCGGCCTGGCTCCAACACCAGGGCCAACACTCCTCGTCCGGGTACTTTTTCTATCTATGAAGAAAGCTTCCGGGCGGGCTTTCGTCTTCCTCTCTCTACCTTCGTAGTCAACCTCCTTTGTTTCTATGGGCTGGCCCCGTCCCAATTCTTCCCCAATTCTTGGCGCACAGTCTATGCCTTCTTGGCTGTGTTCGCCTGCATGCAAACTGTTCCCTCGGTCAACATCTTCCGCTACCTCTTCAAAATCCAAAGGCAGGGGAGATCCGAGTGGTATTGCTTCGTCCCTCGTATCGGCCGAAGCATTTTTTCTTGGAAGCCCTCGTCCATTCACGGCTGGAAGAGGAATTTTATCTTCGTTTCTCTGCCGGAGAACAAGAAGAGCGTGTGGCCCTTTCCTACCGAATGGGCACCGCTGGCCGCAGGCCTTTCCGATCCTCCCATCCTGAATTCCATCCAGAGCACCCTCGTGGGCCACATAGAGGCCGCGGCTCTGTATGATATCTAGGGGCTCTTCAGCAAGCCGGAGCTGTTTGTGGGTGCCGGGGTATGGCCGGACCCGAGGTGTGATCCGGAGCAGGCCTTCCCCTACCTTCCTCCCGGGGAGGCTCCGCAGGATAGCGAAGGAAACGCTGGGGCCGCTCCTCCGGCCGAAGCTCCTCCGGCCGCCGAGGTTGCTGAAGCGGCCGGCGAGGTTGTCGAAGCTTCGGCCAAGGGTAAGTCGGTTTTGAGTTGCAGCTGTTGTGTTATTTGTTTCTAACACTTCTCTTGTTCGCAGCGATGTCTGGGATCCAGGGCCTTCTGAGCCGGATAGCCCAGCAATGCCGCCGAGGTCAGCCATCACCCTCGCAGGCGGCAGGCGGATCTGGACGAGGCACAGTGGCCCCGAGGGCCCGAGCCGGGGTTACGATGACCGCGGCCTCCTCCGAGGGCCGTGCTGCCGCCGCCGCTCTCGAGAGGGAGCGGAAAACTAAGTCGGCCGCCCGAAGGGGCGTTCGATTGTCGAAGCGGCCCCGGGCGGAGGAGCCCGAAGAGGAAGAGCCCACCCCCTTGGTTAGGAGAACTGCCGGGGCCCGAAGGGCTGCCAGGCTGGCGTCCCCCGAGGCGCCGAGGGGCGACTCTCCTCCGGCCGCAATGGCGGGGGCAGAGCACGAAGGCGCCGGGTCGCAGGCGCCTCACGCGCAAGAGCGCGAGCTGTAGGTCCCCGAGCTGGGGGTCTACAGAGATGAGAGCATAGAGGATTCACAGACGTGCCTGCGTCTGGTCCCTGGCCTCGCTCTCCCTTCAACTTTGGAGGAGCTGAAGGATCACTCGATCACCGACCTGGCGATGATCAGCGCCCGACTGGCGATCCAGGTAAGGAGCTTCTTAGTATGCTCCGATCTAGCTTTTCTTTAGCTCATTTTGAGTTTGCTGACCCTTATCTTCTTTCGGCCGCAGGTTGCGGTCTCGGGCAGCGTCCTGATTCGTCATCAGGAGCTCCTCCGGGATCAACTCCTGGAGGCCGAGAGGGCGTCGGCCTCGGCAGGTTCGGGCGAGGGCCCTTCAGCGGGGCGTGATATCGAGCCCATCGTCGACGGGCTCGTAGCCACGAACGCCCGGATGCGGGCACAGCTGGAGGAGCGGGCAGCAGAGGCCCGATCTTCTTCCGAGGCCAAGACGAAGGCCGAGCGGGAGAAGGAGAAGGCCGAGCGGGAGCTTGCTGCGGCCCAGGCTGAGAACCGGGCCCTTAAGGCCCAGATCCAGGACAAGGACGCCCGGCGGGCTTCGGAAAACCGTCGCCATGCCGAGGAGATGTCGGCTCTGAAACAGGAGCTGGAGGAGGCGGTGGATTCGGCCGTGGCCGACTACAAGGCCGGCCCGGACTATGCCGAGGAGATAGTCCAGGCCCAGCTCCTAGCGGCCTCCTCGGTCTTCTACATCGGGCTAGCCGCCGCCCAGAAGGCTTGTCCAGATGTGGACTTCACCGGGATCGCTCTGCCGACGGACGAGGAAGGCGAGGAACTCCTATCCTGGTGGAAGGGGCTCTCGGCCGAGAGGGCTCCGGCCTTGGCGGAAGACGATGAGGTCGTTCCGGTCGAAGAGGCCCCTGTCGAAGCCACCCCCTCTGAGGCCGTGCAGGTAGTCGACTCTCCCTCCCCATCTCCTGGCCGAAGCCCAGTTGATGTGGAGGGGATCGCCGAGAACTAGCGTGGGGGCCTGCCCCGGTTTTTATTTTTCTTCTTATGTAAGCCTGCGGCTAGGTGGAAGGCCGGTTTTGTACTTCATTGTGAATACAAGAAGTGTTTTTGGCTTTACCTTGGTGTTTGTGCATGATCGACCGAATCTGATTTTTCAGAAATCCGAGATCCTGTCGTTGTTTTTGCTGCAGCTCACAAGGCCGAGACCCGATGTAGGTTTGGATAGGAAGTTGATAAAATATTGCCACCGATAGTATACGGCCGGGGCCTTTACTAACGTGGTTTATATGATCTGAGGGGACATCTTGCCGCCCCCGACGCGGTCTGTGTGGCCAAAGCCACTCCCGGCTGGGTTTATGCAGTATGCTGCTCCCGATACGGTTTGCATGGCCGAAGCCACTCCCGGTACGGTTTACACGGACTTAGAAAGAATACCATGCCGCTCCCGATACAGTTTGCATGGCCGAAGCCACTCCCGGTACGGTTTACACGGACTTAGAGAATACCATGCCGCTCCCGATACGGTTTGCATGGCCGAAGCCACTCCCGGTACGGTTTACACGGACTTAGAGAATACCATGCCGGTCCCGATACGGTTTGCATGGCCGAAGCCACTCCCGGTACGGTTTACACGGACTTAGAAAGAATACCATGCCGCTCCCGATACGGTTTGCATGGCCGAAGCCACTCCCGGTACTGTTTACACGGACTTAGAATACCATGCCGCTCCAGATACGGTTTTCATGGCCGAAGCCACTCCCGGTACGGTTTACACGGACTTAGAGAATACCATGCCGCTCCCGATACGGTTTGCATGGCCGAAGCCACTCCCGGTACGGTTTACACGGACTTAGAGAGAATACCATGCCGCTCCCGATACGGTTTGCATGGCCGAAGCCACTCCCGGTACGGTTTACACGGACTTAGAATACCATGCCGCTCCCGATACGGTTTGCATGGCCGAAGCCACTCCCGGTACGGTTTACACGGACTTAGAGAGAATACCATGCCGCTCCCGATACGGTTTGCATGGCCGAAGCCACTCCCGGTACGGTTTACACGGACTTAGAATACCATGCCGCTCCCGATACGGTTTGCATGGCCGAAGCCACTCCCGGTACGGTTTACACGGACTTAGAAATGCACCCAGTTTTTCTGAGAGACCTTTATTCATACCTTCTGGCCAAAAGTCCGGGAAGAGTGATTTACATAAAATAACGCCGAAGGCGCTCTACATTCCAGGTGCGAGGGAGAGGTTGTACCGAAAGGGTTTCCAACCGATAAGCCCCTCGTCTGATTACCTCTTTGACCCGATAGGGCCCCTCCCAGTTGGGGGCAAGCTTCCCTGAGGCTTCGGCCGGTTTGGAAGCATGAGCATTCCTTAACACGAGGCTCTCGATTTCAAAGCTTCGGGGCTTCACTCGAGTGTTGTGGTACCTGGCCATGCGCTGCTGATAAGCCGCCAGCCGGATACGAGCCCTATCTCGGGTTTCTTCTATGAGGTCCAGATGATCCTTCAAGCCTTCTTTGTTGGCCTCCGGATTGTAGGCAATGACTCTGGGAGAGGGAAGGCCGATTTCTACTGGAATAATGGCCTCTATCCCATAAGCCATGCGAAATGGAGTTTCGCCGGTAGGAGTTCGGTTCGTCGTCTGATATGCCCACAGAACACTCGGCAGCTCCTCTACCCATCGGCCTTTGGCTTCGCCGAGGCGGGTTTTCAGTCCCTGCAACAGGCTTCGGTTGGTGACTTCAACCTGGCCGTTTGCCCGAGGGTGCGCTACCGAAATGAATTTGTGAAGAATGCCGAAGCCGGCACAGTTGTCGCTGAACCGACGGCTATCGAATTGCTTGCCGTTGTCCGAAATGATGGCCCGGGGGATGCCGAACCGGCAGATGATGGACTTCCATACGAAGTTCCAAGCATTGCTATCGGTTATTGACGCGAGGGGTTCGGCTTCTACCCACTTAGTAAAATAATCTACCGCCACGATGAGGAATTTTCTTTGGCCGGTGGCGATGGGAAAAGGCCCAGGAGGTCGATTCCCCATTGAGCGAAAGGCCAGGGGTCAGATAAGGGGGTCAGAAGGGTGGCTGCCTGGTGGATGAGGGAGCTAAACCTCTGGCACTGGTCACAGCGCCGTACGAGGGCTAAAGCGTCCTCTCGGAGTGTCGGCCACCAGTAACCCTGCCTTAGAAGTTTGTGAGCCAGGGCCCTTCCTCCCGCATGTGCCCCGCATACCCCTTCATGTACTTCTCTCATGGCGTAGTCGGCTTCGGTTGGGCCGAGGCACCGTAGCAGCGGTCGGCCGAAAGACTTCTTGTATAATAGCCCGTCCAGGAGGAGGAAGTGGGATGAGCGTTGCCGAACGTGTTTTGCCTCCTTTGAGTCTGGCGGGATTTCTCCTCGGAGGAGAAAAGTGACGAGGGGAGTCATCCAAGTCTCGGCTTCGACCTCGGTTACTTGCATAGCCTCAGGTTCGCCGAGGCTTGGTTCGGCGAGTTCCTCTACTAGGATCATTCGGCCTCCTCCCCCGTCTTGGGTGGACGCCAGCCTGGAAAGTGCATCGGCTCCGGCATTCTCGGCTCTCGGGATCCTCACGATTTCACAAGAATCGAATTGAGCGAGGATCTGGCGAGTCACCTGGAGATAAGATGCCATTATCGCATCCCGAGCCTCGTATTCCCCGGAAATATGGCTGGTGATCAGCTGAGAGTCGCTGAAGGCTTTCAGGTTCCGGGCGCCGAGCTTCCTTGCGGCCCGGAGGCCCGAAATGAGGGCTTCGTACTCGGCGGCATTGTTAGTTGCTGGAAAGGAGAAACGCAAGGCGTACTCCGTGACGACTCCTTTTGGTGATGCCAGGATCCACCCGGCACCGCTGCCCGTAGAGCACGCGGAGCCGTCTACGAAGAGTCGCCATTCGTCTGCTAATGTATGAGCCGAAGTGTCCTCGGCTTCGGGCACGTCGGCTTTCGGCTGAAGTGCCGATCAAGCACCGAGAGTGAGTTCGGCGATGAAGTCCGCCAATGCCTGGGCTTTTATTGCTACCCGAGGTGCATAGGAGATGTCGAACTCTCCTAGCTCAATCGCCCATTTTGCCAGCCTGCCGGACACCTCCGGCCGGGAGAGAATTTGCTTCAAGGGCTGGTCGGTAAGAATCTTTACTGAATGAGCAAGAAAATAAGGTTGGAGCCTCCTCGCTGACGAGACGAGGGCCAAAGCCAATTTTTCCAGCGCGAGATACCGGAGTTCTGCTCCTTGAAGGGCTCGGCTGGTATAATAGACTGGTTTCTGAACGCCGTCTTGTTCCCGGACGAGGACGGCACTAAGAGCTGTCTCGGATACTGCGAGGTACAGGCTCAGAGGCTCCCCGGGGACCGGCTTGGATAGAATGGGGACTTTGGAGAGGTAGGCCTTCACCTGGTCGAAGGCTGCCTGGCACTCATCCGTCCATTCGAAGCTATTGGCCTTCTTCAGCAGCTTGAAGAAGGGGAAACAGTAATCCGCCGCCCTCGACATGAAGCGGCTTAGGGCTGCGATCCTCCCGTTCAGCTTCTGTACCTCTCGGAGGTTTGCCGGGGGGCGCATTCGTATGATGGCCGAAACCTTCTCGGGGTTAGCTTCTACCCCTCGGTGAGTGACCATGTAACCGAGGAACTTCTCGGAGGCTACCCCGAAGGCGCACTTGGCCGGGTTCAGCTTCATCTTGTATCGCCGCAGGGCGGAGAATGTCTCGGCCAGGTCGGCCAAATATTCTGCAGCGACGCGGCTTTTGACCAGCATGTCGTCTATATAGACCTCCATATTACGGCCGAGCTGCGGGGCGAACACTTTATTGACAAGGCGCTGATATGTCGCGCCGGCATTCTTCAGACCGAAGGGCATCCGAGTATAGCAATATAGGCCCAGATCGGTCGTGAAGCTGGTTTTGCTCTCATCATCCGGATGCATCCGGATCTGGTGATAGCCTGAATAGGCGTCGAGGAAGCTTAAGAGTTCGTGGCCGGAAGTTGCGTCCACCACCTGGTCTATCCGAGGCAGCGGGAAGCTATCCATCGGACAGGCCTTATTGAGGTTGGTGAAGTCCACGCACATTCGCCACTTGCCATCCTTCTTCGGCACCATCACCAAGTTGGCGATCCAGTCCGGGTGATGCACTTCTCGGAGGTGCCCGGCGTCTAGCCCCTTTTGCACTTCGGCTTGGATGGCGGCTCTCCTTTCCTGATTGAAGGTGCGCCGCTTCTGCTTTACCGGGGGCTGGTCGGGATCGGTATGTAGTCGGTGCTCTGCTACCTCCGGGTCAACCCCGGGCATGTCCGCTGGAGACCAGGCGAAGACGTCGAGATTCTTTTTCAAGAATTCGGTGAGCTTCTCCGCTTCGGTCTTCTCCAGGCCGGAGCCTATCATAAGGACTCGTCCTTCGCCTCCCGAAACCGGAACGGCGAGGAGTGCTTCTCCCGGGGATGCCTCGGCTGATGATTCGATTGCCAGGGTTTCGGCTGCAGCCTTCCCTTTAACCGAAATCATATAGCATTGCCGGGCTGCTTCTTGATTTCCCCTGGCCTCGCCTATTCCATGGCTGGTATGAAACTTCAGCTTTTGATGGAAAGACGAAGGCACGGCTCCGACCCCGCCGATTAGCCTTCGGCCGAAGATGGCGTTGTAGGCCGAATCGACTTTCACAACGGCAAAATCCGTTTCAACGGTTAGTTGCCGGGGGGCGGAGCCTAAGGTTACAGGGAGTCGAACGATGCCCTCTACTCGGCAGGGCGAACCGTTAAAATCGAAGAGGGGGCCCCGGTGAGGCTTCATATTAGCCTCACTCAATCCCATTTTTTCAAAACAATCGTAAAATAAGATGTTTGGGGCGCTTCCATTATCGACAAAAATACGATGTACATCGTAACTATTTATTACAGTGTTTACGACGAGGGCGTCGTCGTGAGGGACCTGAATATCAACCAGGTCATCTGAGCCGAAGGTAATATCTTCTTGGTGAGGCCGCTTCGGCTCGACGTCAATCGCCGCTATAGTGGCAGAGCTGCGCTGCCGGCGCCTTGATGCTTCTCCCGGCCCTCCGGAGATCATCATGATGGACCCTGAACTGGGCCTTTGATGAGATGTCTCTGCCGGGGTTGAGGTAACCTTTGGCGGAGGGGCGGCTTCTTTATCCGGGAGCTGCTGCGGTCTGGCCGCCTCAGGGGCATCCCGGTTCCGCGGTTGCTGGGGTTGCTCTCGCCGAAGCTGCGGCAACCTGCCTTCCCTGATGAGGCGGTCGATTTCTTCCCGAAGTTGTCGGCACTCGTCCGTCGTGTGGCCGATCTCCCGGTGATACTCGCAGTACTTGCCAGGATCCCTTCGGCGAAGATCCGTCTTCATACACTCCGGTCGCCGGATCATGCCCTTCACCTCCATGAGCACTCGGGAAGGGGGAGCAGGCAAGGGTAGGTACCGCTGTTGCGGGTCCCGTCGCCTTTCTCTGTCCCAGTCCTCCCTGCGATATCGCTTTCGGGAGGGCTCTTGGTCTTCTGGCCGAGGTCGGACCACCTGGGGGGTAGGTGCCGGGGCTGTTTCGGCTGTGCCTTTACCTTTTGACATCATCAGGGCCTCCCGGTTGATATATTTGTGGGCCCGGGCTATGAGGTCCTGGAAAGTAGGGGGATGGCGTTTCCCGATGGAGCCGAGGAGCCCTTCGTCCCGACACCCGCTGATTACGGCCGAGACCGCAATCGAGCTATCGAGGTTTGGGATTTGGGCGGCCTCGGTCCGGAACTTGGTGAAATACTCCTAGAGAGTTTCGATGGGGCCTTGCCGGATGGCTAGTAGGCTGGCGGAGGTTTTGCACTGCCGGGTGGCATCGTAGAACTGGTCGATAAATAACTGGCCCAACTGGACTAGGGAGTGCATGGAGTTGGGGGCCAGTGTCTCAAACCAAGTGAGGGTAGTTTTCTCAAGGGTGAGGGGGAAAAGTCGGCAGCGGACTGCCTCGGCGACCCCTCGGACCGAGAGGAAAGCGTTGAATCTCTGGAAATGACAGACCGGATCTGTCATTCCGTCATAGAGAGGGCCCTTCGGCAGCTTGAAATTGGGAGGCACCTCGGTAGCCAGGAGCTCTGGCGCAAACGGAGTCTGCTCCAGGATGTGGCTGGCAAGGGGAGCCCCGTAGGGCCGAGACACCATCTGCTGCATTTCCTTTCGCATCGCCGTCAGCCGCCGGTCCAGGTCCGAGGTGGTCGAGGTGGCGACTGATTGTCCTCCGGTCCCGGCCGGGCGGAATTTCGACGAAGCATAGCCTTGCTCCGTTATGCGGTCGGCGCGAGGAGCTCGGGCGGGTAGCGCCGAGGGCTCGCTGCGTGCCGTAGCGATTTCGTCAGGGGAAACCGACGCCGGAGTTGGCCGAAACCTCGCATCTTGGACCGGACAGAGTGGAGGAAGTGGTGCTTGCTGAGGAAGCTGGCCCAGCAGTCCCATGCGCTGGGCGATGGCGGATACCATCTCCTGGAGAGGCGCTAGGGAGGTGACGGCTGCGGCCAGTGTAGCCATTTGCTGCTGGAACACTCCCACCCGGTCGTCTCCCGCGGCGTGCGACTCTGGTATGACTGGCAGAGTCGCGCCTGGCGGGGCAGACGGAGCGCCTTCAGAGTGCAGTAACTGTGCTGAGGCTTCCCGCGCCTCTGCTTCGCTTTGTCCGGATCGCCGGGTGACAGGTCGTTGAGACATGACTTGTTTTGTTCGATTCCCATAGACGGCGCCACGTGATGTAGCCGAAGCTATCACGACCGGATTCCGAAGCTGGAATCCGAAGTTATGGATCCGGAGCTGGGTCGGATCGGTGCAAGAGGCTCGGCGGGGATCCGGAAGGCGGCGGTCGCAAAGGCGGGGTTGAGGATCCGAGGCCGAGGGTCGCTCGTTCGGACGTTGGCTTGCCTTCGGACGGTGGGGCCGAGACTCCTTCAGTCGGGGAGGCAGCCGGCGCAAGGCGTCGAGACCGGAGAGAGAAATCCGAGGTCGGCGGCCGAGACCGACTCGGGGAGGTCGGCGATGATTCGAACCGAACTCCTGCAGGAGGGAAAGAAGAAGAAACCGGTCAGCAGGAGTCCCGGGCTTCGGCCCTAAAGAACCCCCTCCGACGGTCAAGTCAGCTCCTGAAGATGATTCGATTCAGAAGGCAAAGAATAGCTTTAATGCTTTTTGGACTATAGTCCTTGAGGGTCTCGGAGACATACCTTTGGCAATAAATAGTGGGGTATTTATAACGGAGGATAGCGGATGGTTAACGATGGTAGCCGATATAGGACTATGTTCCGGGCTTGCTGGTAAACCGCCATAGTGCCTAGTCCTCCACCGGAGTGGGCCGGACACAGCTATCGGGCCGAAGGGAGTTGGGCCGCTGATGGGCCAAAGCCTGCTGGGCCGAGGGCTACTGTGCCGCTTACGGGCCGAAGGCTGTTAGGCCGCTGATGGGCCAAAGGCTTTCTGAAAGCCTTCCACTGCTGCTGCTGGGTTGAACTGGGTTTGGGCTTGTTTTAATGGACCGAATCGGATTCTGCCTCATCACCATCTATCAAATTATGTATTGTCTTATTTCAAGGAATAAATCACCACTCCATTTTCATCCTATTCTGTTATCAAAGTGACAGTCTCTCTCCCTCTAGACTCGGTGGTGGCTGTGGATCAGGCAGGATCGGATTTTAGTCCGAACAAGTCAATAGTGAAAGTTGAGAATAATTTGATCCTACTCCGATTCAAATCGGTTTTCAATCAGGTTCGTATAACTCAGTACTCTTGACTCCAGTCAAGAAAGGTGAAGATATGAGTTAGACCTGATTGAGGCGATAGCTTGATCTAATGTAAAATTTAAGGGAAAATGACCCGAGATAATTTTGATCTAAAGTCATCAAAATTCTTGACTTAGTATGCGTATTTTCAGAAGTTGGGTCAATTTAAAATTTGCCAAACCTCCTCTTACACATCTGGAGGCGCATTGAGCCATGGCGTAAAGGATGTTCCCTCATCAAGGGTCTCCCTTTTGACCTTGCCACTATATGCTCTGCTGCCTAACATATTTATGTGCAGACCCCTTTTTCAACTTTTCGTTAGGCTTACGGCTTCCAACCACGTCCTCTAGAAGGGGAATAATAACAAAACCTTGCTACGTATTGGAGTGTCAGCCACATGGTGTTTTGGCATTTTGTATGACTACGATTGGAGTATTATATGCCAAAGGTCTTTTATGTGTTCCATAGTATTTTATCGTACTATCATGTGTTAGTATTCCAATTATTAGCTGTATGAAAGGTAGAGTTTTAAATCTGAATGTCTTGGCACTTATGGCGCAATGGACATGCTTCTCGCTTTCGACGGGGAAACTCGGATTCGAATCTTGTGAAGTGTCTCTTGTGAGTGTTTTTTTTCTTCTCTACAGAATGCTGAGTTCCAAATTTGAGACCTTGGTTAAGAATCTCTCTCTCCGTTACCACTAGTCTACTTGTTTAAAAATAAAAAATTTGAACACCTAATAAATCTAAGAGCAGATTTTGACCCTTGATATGAAGGGAACAACTCTTGTCTTATGTGATGAATATATAGGTCCATTTTAAGTTCGATGAATCGATATTATCTCCTTTGTTCATGCACTTTTTGGGTTGACCTAAAATATTATATATTTACAAAATTATGAAGTATAAAATCTAATTTTGTATAATTTTTTACATAATAAATGACTTTGTTCGAGAGGATAGTTGTCATTTAGTAACGTACTTTGTAGAGGCATAGCTCTAAGTCTCTATGATGTTAGGGGTTTTATGTCAAAAGTGAGGATTTGGGCAATGAACTCTAGCTTGTTGTCTACTCAAAAAGCGTATTTTCGAAGAAACCCTTAGTAAATTATAAAATTAAATATTTATATCGTCAACATCTCAAAAGTGGTCACAAGTATTTAAAAACCGCGTTGCGTCCACGACATCTCACCCCTGGACCACCCGTTTGCTTATAACCTTTTGACGTGTCTTGAGTTGTTTTAATAGTATTCAAACTTGCATACTAATAGGACAATAAGGAACTTTTGGACATTAACATTAAATAAGTAAATAGTAGGTGTAGTTGTTCTCTATAATATTGTTGTATCCCACCAACTTCTGGCTATTAACATTCCACAGGTGTCAAAAAGAGGAGTAATACTTGCTGAATTGCATACAGTGTATGTCAAAACAAAAAAAATAAATAAATAAATAAAGGTCTGCTCCATCATGTTCTACATGTCCGTACAATTCAAACTTCAATTAAACAGTCTAAAAATCATCAAAAAATCAAAACTTGAGCTCCAATTTATTGCACTTCATTCATGCTTGGCCCATTAAGGATGTTTAGAATTTTTTGAGTTGTTCAATGGGAGAACGGATTGTACAAACATGTGGGACATGGTGGGATCTGCTTTAAAATTTTTCATTTTTTTTATTATCAGACTTTAGAAACTTTTGATATTACAAATAAATCCTTCTAATTAGATTATTTACAAAAAAACTCTTGCAATCTCACCTTTCTTACAAAAAAGCCCTTTTGGGCACCTTTAGCAACACTTTTATCAACACTCTTTGTGACACTCTAATTCACGGAAAATTGTGAGGATTTATTCGTAAATCATTGTATTGCATGATTTTTTTTTTGTAAATATGTTATCTTTTCAAGATTAAAATTTAATTGTATCCTTTTTTAGTTTTACGTATAATATGGGGTGCTACAAGTATTACTCACCAAAGAATCTCAAAGAATTTGACAAAGAATAGAGTTTCTCTTTTATAAAGTTCATGAGTACAATCTATAGGTGGTGGATCCATAGAGAAATTGGACTTCTCTGAGTACAATCTATAGGTGGTCGATCTACTTTAAAATTTTTCATTTTTTTTATTATCAGACTTTAGAAAGTTTTGATATTACAAATAAATCCTTCTAATTAGACTATTTACAAAAAAGCTCTTGCAATCTCACATTTCTTACAAAAAAACCCTTTTGAGTACCTTTAGCAACACTTTTTGTGACACTTTCGGAAAATTGTGAGGACTTATTTGTAAATCGTTGTGTTACATGATTGTTTTTTTTTGTAAATATGTTATCTTTTTAAGAGTTAAAATTTAATTATATCCTTTTTTAGTTTTACGTATAAAATGGGGTGCTACAAGTATTACTCACCAAAAAATCTCAAAGAATCTGACAAAGAATAGAGCTTCTCTTTTATAAAGGTCATGAGTACAATCTATAGGTGGTGGATCCATAGAGAAATTGGACTTCTCTGAGTACAATCCATAGGTTGTGGATCCATAGAGAAATTGGACTCCTCTGAGTACAATCTATGGGTGGTGGATCCATAGAACTGTCACGGCTGTGTAAAAAAATCTCCTACTAAGGAGAAAAATTTGTGCAAGTATTCATGATGGTATTTTCTCTACTAAGGAGACTTTGTAAATACTTGTGATAGAGAAACACTAAATAGGTAAATAATAGGCAATTGTTCTCCATATAACTCATTGTATGACACCCCTAAATGCTATAAGTATGTGCTTGTGTAGAAACATGCGTCAAAATATTCTTAACAAGATGCTTTTGAGCAACATGATCAAGCTACGTCCAATGAATGTAGTAGAAAAATATGACAAATTATATCTAATATAAAACCATTACTACTATATTTTTACCCAGTTTCACACAGTTAAACCAAAATATTTTCTCGCATGTCGCATCTAATGATCGGAATCTGCTTCCAAAAACCGGTTTATGACTATTAGATCAGTGTAGAAAGGTCCAATGATGCATGGTGAAGAATAATGTGCGTAACATAAGGTTTATATAAGTCAATCATTATAGTGATGCAAATAAACGAATAAAGGACAGCCAACAATCGTTGTTCATGAAAGTTTTAGTTAGCTAGTGTTGTGAACCTGGTGTTTAAAGTGTGTTAATTAATAAGTTTAATTTAGGAAGTTATTAAAGTGAGTATTTAGTAGGACTATCAACCGGTGGAGGACGGAAACGGAAATGATACATTCCACTTCCATTTCCTATAAAGTTTACCACAGATAGAAACGGAGACGGAAGTGAGTGTTTCCGCTTTCGCATTCATTTTCGTATTTAAATTGAAAATTAAAAAGAAAAATGGAATTAAATGGAAGTTTTCGCTATCATCATCACCTATATTAAGAAGCTATTTAAAATCATTGTTAGTATTTACTTTTTGATAATTTTTTACTAGTAATTAAAAAAATTAAACCTACAAAGGTTTGACATATGTAAAAATGAATAATCTATGAATTTTGAATTTTAAAATTTACTTTATCTATCGATCAAAATTTACATATGAATATATCAAACATGTGCCATAAAAACATGTGCCTTACTTTTATCAAATTGTCAAGAGATATTCTCGATGTTGTTTGTGTGCATGGATGTATAAAGTACATGATCATTCGGAAATAAAAACGAGTTAGCGGATGCGGAAATAAGTGTTTCTGTTTCTGACTCTTATAATGATCGGAGATCCATTTTCATTTCCTATAACTTAACAGATGATCTTTAATGGAATTCTGTATCCATTAATAAAAATAGAAACGGAGCAGAAAATCGGAACTCAGGTATCCATTGACAGCATTAGCATTTAGGGTCTTTAATTGAATATTTCCTTTTATATATATCACATTTGTCTTGAAGGGACTTTGTCGCTTAGACTTGCAAGGTCTTTTTTTTCATCTATTGGCCTTAGTTAGTATCAAATATTTTGGAGCTTCTGCTCAATCAGCAGCAAGCCACGTGTGACACATTGTGCCATTTCAGCTTGTGTCCTTTCCTCAAGACATTATCTTTATATTTGCTAGTACCAGTAAATTTTTTTTAGAGTATCGTTCATAAATCCTTCTGGCATCTTCTCCGGGACATTCTCAGCGTCAAAACACAATCATGAAAGAAGAGGGACAGGAAGTTCTTTCTTAATTATTTTCTGGATGGGGAAATGACTTAAATCACCTCATAGGCCAAACTGCATCTTTGATTTGGTACTGTATCTCTTTTAGTTTACACCTTAGGAAAAGAAATGCTTCAACTCATATGAGAAACACTGTAAAAAGACTAAAAGAAAGCTTCTAGTTTGGTAATTATTTACATACCAAGGTGTCAAAGAAAAGTGTTGGGCTCTGAAAAAAGATTAAATGGGAGCTAATACAAAAAAATAAACCGTAGTTAGGGAGAGTATGGATGTTGTTGTGGGGAGTGGAATATAAGGAAAGGAGAAGAATAAGGTTATTTGAAAGAAGACGATGTTCATGACTAGGGCTGGCAATGAATTGAACCGTTTGCGAGTCGCTCGGGTTCGAGTCGGTTCTGGCTCGGTTCGGCTCGATTCGAAACTTCAAACAAGCTAACCTCAAGCTTAGGTTAAAGTTCGAATGGCTTAATGAGCCGAGTTCAAGTTTACTATGTTTCGATTTGTGGATTCGTAAGTCGGCTCGATATATTTAATATATATTTTTTAATTCTCCAAATTACGTCAAGTGAAAAGGATTTCTCATCTTATGTGGGTGTAACTGTGTAACTATCCAGATTTTAGTGGTTTAAGCTCGAGCCAAGCCGAACTCGAGTCTGGCAAAAATGACGCGAGCTAAACTCAAGCCCAAATTTAGAACTCGAACCACTCGTACTCGAGCCAACCCTTTTTGACCCAAGCCGAACTTGAGTCATCCAAAGCTCGACTTGGCTCAACTCATTACCAGCCCTATTCATAACCTCTAGTACATAGTTATATTTAAGGATAACAAAAGTTGGGAAATGAATCATGAACGTGTAGAAAGTGGAAAAGAAGGGAACTGACTGAGCAAGTCGAGGTTGTTAAGTTAGGACCTAAGCGATATACAAATCATGTATAGGAGTTGTATTCTTTATTTGTAGAAGAAGACTTCTATTTGGAGTTTTACTAAATAGAGGGAGTAATTAACGTCCCCTGCGACTGCAACCCTCTTAATAGTAAGTAAATTGAACTTGATCAAATAGAATACACCATTTATTTGATAGCTCTTAGGATAACATGTGGAAGTGTTCACAAGGCATTCCGATTATTAGAATAGCTGACAACTTTAAGTACTTATTGTTAGAACAGTCTCACATTGGAAAAAAAATAAAAATAAAATATATTTAATACATGGTGTTTACTCCGCTCAATGTTTTAAGATTTTGAGTTGGATAATCTAATCACTTTAATATAGTATCAGAACCATGATTACGAATTAGGCCATTCATCTCGTCTTTGTGGTCCATGTGATAGATCTTAAAATCTTTCTATTTGTGAAGCAAAGTGTTAGAACAATCCCGCATTAAAAAAGAGACAAAAATAAAATACATTTAATAAATGATACTTCTTCCACTCAATGTCTTATAGTTTTAAGTTGATCGCCCAATTACTTCATTATTTATAACGGAGCAAAGTAACATCAGCTTCTATATGAGCAATTTTTAGTTAACACGAGAGATGTAGTTATATAAAGAGAAATGGGTGGACTTACTCCATTATCTATCTTGAGATAAATTTTGATTGGCCACGCAAAAGGAGAAAAACAAAAGAACAAAAAGTTTCTTTTATTCATTTACCAGTAGACTTGTCATAAAAATCAACAATTTTTCCAATTAACTCAAAAGCCTCTTTCACTTATCAAAATGAGATTACTGCTAAGGATTGCAATAATTCAAAATCAACAATTTTTTGACATGTCATAAAATCAATTTTTGATCATAATTAGAATTTGATGCAGTCCAATTGATGTTGAATTGGCTTGAGCGTAGGGATCAGAAGAAAAGGAAGAGTTTCACATCATGTCTATAAAATAGGTATAACTTTTTGCCTGGGTCTCGGATTCACCCTGATTTAGAATTGTCATTCTGAGGAGATCAAAGTGCTTACTGTCTGATGTAGACTGGATCTATCACGACCGGACTCCGAGGCCGGAATCCGGAAAAGAGGATCCGAAGCCGGTTCGGATCGGTGTTGCTGAGGCCCGACGGGGATCCGGAAGGCCGAGGAAGCGGAGGCGGAGACGAGGGTCCGAAGGCCGAAGGGCGCTTCGGTCGGTGCGGACTCGTCCTCCAGGAAGTCGGGGCCGAGGCTCCTTCGGCGGGCGAAGGGGCGGCGCGGATGAAGCTCTTTCTTGGCAATACGGCCGACAGGCGATGAAGCCGGACGAAGGGACGGCGCGGGGCCGAGCCTCCCGTGGCGGGGCAGCCGTCGGACGGCGTCGAGACCGGGGAGAGGAGTCCGAGGTCGGCGGCCGAGACCGACTCGGGGAGGTCGGCGATGATTCGAACCGAGCCCCTGCAGGAGGGAAAGAAGAAGAAGAACCGGTCAGCAGGAGTCCCGGGCGTCAGCCCTGGGGAACCCCCTCCGACGGTCAAGTTAGCTTCTGAAGAAGATTCGATTCAGGAAGCAAGAAGGAATAGTTAGAACACTATTCGGACAGTAGTCCTTTAAGGGGTTTCGGAAGCTTAAGGGGGCATCCGTTTTTCCCACCACCTCCTTGGCCACAAATAGCAGGATACTTATAGCGGAGGGTAGCGGATGGTTAACGGTGGCAGCCGATATAGGACTAAAAGGAGGCTTACTGACAAACCGCCATAGCATCTGATCCGCCACCGGAGTGGGCCGGATTCGGCTACCGGGCCGAAGGGGGTTGGGCCGCTGACGGGCCGAAGCCTGCTGGGCCCTGGGCCGCCGTGCTGTTCCCGGGCCGTAGGTTGGTGGGCCGCTGACGGGCTGAAGCCTGCTGGGCCGGGAGCGACGGGGCCGCTTATGGGCCGAGGGCTGCTGGGCCGCTAACGGGCCGAAGGCCGCCGGAGGGCCTAATACTGCTACTGTTGGGCTGAATGGGGTTTGGACCTGCTGCAATGGGCCGAATCGGATTCTGCCGCATCACTGTCTATGATTGTAAGATGTCATTTTTCAAGTCAAATTCTACTATTGTCGTAACAAATGACTCGATTTTAATTAAAATTTGTTATCTTTAGTAACTTTTCAAATAAAAATAAGGTAAACTTAGATTTTGATTTTGATAGTGTTTTTTATAGAAGACGCTCAGAATCTCATCTTTTTTCCATCTAGTAGGTTTTTATTTTTTTAGTGAAAATAAAAAATTCACATTTGTAAATATATGTCCTATATGTAAAAAGTACTAGTTGAATAATATTTGAAATTTTTTAATTTGTGAGAGTTATGAGTTCTCTCATTCTTCTCTTCTTCATGTTTCTCTTCCTCTTAACCTTGCACAATCAGACGATTATTTCAAGATCCTATATCATTTCTAATATACTACTTAATAGGAGGTGAGATGACTATATATATATATATATATATATATATATATATATTATTTTTTTAAGAGAGAGAGTTAGAGAGAGAGAGCTTATAATTCAATGTATTTCTATTTTATCAAAACATAACCAAGTATCCATCTTCCAACGGCTTTCAAGTGCATGTCTTATCTAATTAAAAAGCCTTTTTTTTTAAACTAAGCATGCATAGTTCTAATCATATATTTCGAAGAACTTTTGTCATTTCTACTTTTAGATGTAACTAAACGACATGCTGCTTAAGGAGACATATGATGCGGCAGAATCCGATTTGGCCCATTGCAGCAGGCCCAAACCCCATTCAGCCCAACAGCAGCAGTGCTAGGCCCTCCGGCGGCCTTCGGCCCGCTAGCGGCCCAGCAGCCCTCGGCCCATAAGCGGCCCCGTCGCTCCCGGCCCAACAGGCTTCAGCCCGTCAGCGGCCCATCAGCCTACGGCCCGGGAACAGCACGGCGGCCCAGGGCCCAGCAGGCTTCGGCCCGTCAGCGGCCCAACCCCCTCCGGCCCGGTAGCCGAATCCGGCCCACTCCGGTGGCGGATCAGACGCTATGGCGGTTTATCAGTAAGCCTCCTTTTAGTCCTATATCGGCTGCCACCGTTAACCATCCGCTACCCTCCGCTACAAGTATCCTGCTACTTGTGGCCAAGGAGGGTGGTGGGAAAAACGGATGCCCCTCTAAGCTTCCGAAACCCCTTAAAGGACTACTGTCCGAATAGGGTTCTAGCTGTTTCCTCTTGCTTCCTGAATCGAATCTTCTTCAGAAGCTAACTTGACCGTCGGAGGGGGTCCCCCAGGGCTGACGCCCGGGACTCCTGCTGACTGGTTCTTCTTCTTCTTTCCCTCCTGCAGGGGCTCGGTTCGAATCATCGCCGACCTCCCCGAGTCGGTCTCGGCCGCCGACCTCGGACTCCTCTCCCCGGTCTCGACGCCGAACGCCGGCTGCCCCGCGCCAGGAGACTCGGCCTCGCGCTGAAGGCGCCTTCGGACCCCCTCGTCGGAGAGCGAGCCGTCTCCCCGTCCGATCTCGGACTTTCCGGCTTCTGCTCCGACGCCCGTCTGCAGCTCCGCCGACAGGGGCTCCTGCTCGCGCCGCGCCTTCGTCCGACCGAAGGAGCAGCGGCTCACTATCCAAGAGCAGCTCCGGCGGCAGATCGCGCCCCCCGCGGGCGGATCCTCTTCATTCCGAAACAGCCTCGGCTTCGCCCTGTTGTGGATCCCCGTCGGGTCCCCTCGTCACCGCTCGATCCGGACCGGCTCCGGATCCTCCTTGTTTCGGATCCCCGTTTGCGGGATCCGGTCGTGATAGATCCAGTCTACATCAACATATATAACATTATAGTTGGGTCGTGGTCTACTTATACCGCAAAAGAATTTGCATTGATGCATTTCGTGTATAACTTTGTATATATATAGTACGTGTATGCAAAAATTTCAAATCGTTAAATCTTGCTATTATTCGATTTGTATTGTGCACAGAAAGTAGATATATAATGAGAGGAAAGGAGCAAGAGGGACATTTCAAATTTTCATTATCCTCACGTTCAATTTTGATAATGCCTAAGCTTGTTTAGTACTACATCATAAAATTGTCTTTATTATCAAATAACATTTATGTATCCTAGAAACCACCAACCATCCACCTGATAAAAGTTGGGTCACATGAGATGTCACCTTTATTTATTCTTTGAGATTATTTTATGTATACCCTATAAACTACTGTATTCGTATGGGTATCCTTAACTCTCACATATTGTTGCAAATAACCCTAACATCTTTAAATATTGTACTTATATCCTTCTCGTCAAAATGTTGTGAACTCTTACTGGATATGCCAAAAAAGATTAAAATATTTGTACATACATACTCGTAAATTTATCATAATTTTACATATACACCTTTGAACTCACAAGAATTTATAGAATTTTCTGACATATTTGGTTAGAGTTCACAACATTTTGAAAGAAAGAACTGCAACATTTTTGAAGATGTTAAGGGTATTTATAACAACATGAGGAAGCCATGGGTATATGTATAAATACCATAATTTATAGGGATATACATATACAAAAATCCTCATTCCTTCCATCCAAAAGTTTATTATATTTTCACATATATGCTCCTTTTATTTTGACAGGAGTGTAGGCAAATAAAGATGACTACGATGATTTAACATCATTCTTCATCATGAATATTCATAGAATATTTGGTTCCAAGTGGTGCTTTTATAATCTCATGGGTGTAGTGCACCCACAAATTTTTCTTTGGGTCTTGGGTATATGATCTGAGAATGAAATATACTAATAAGATCAAGGACTTTAGGTATATGCATAAAGTTAAGGTGGATGATACCATGTACTAGGATTAGGTTCATGGAAAAGAAAGAAAATGTAAAAAGGGGAAAAGGAGTTAAAGAAAGAGGTCTACTTTATAGAGTTGATAGAGGCAGATGAGGAAGATTCTATTCTAATGGTCTCCATCCAAACATGTGATTCTCCTTATAACCACACCTTTCTTCTTCTCTTTTCACATCCGTACAGCCTTTACATTAGGTGCTACTAAAACAAATCCTCTTCACGGAAAGTGGTTAGGGGTAGATTGATAATAACAAGCCATTAATATTGATTTTGATGAAACTTTTTTTATCTTATTTTTCCATCTGATCCTATCGATGTCATAGCAATAAAAAGTGTAGGGCTTTTTTATAATAAATGTCCGAAGATTGCACAACCTAAATTATATAAAAATGCTTATGAAAATAGGCATAACAATGACAACATGACTGTTTCATGTCTTTTTGGTCTTTGGCAACTTTATTTTTAAAAGCTGATTGAAAGGTCGTGGATCTATATTAAAATAAGAACGGCCAAAAGGATCTTTTATCTTTATATTAAAATTTAACATGACATATGTGGATGTCAAAAGTCAGACAAAAGTATGACACAAGGTATCTACAAGTTGGATCTTGTTTCTCAAAAAAGACATATATACATATGTTTCTTTTCACAGTCAGAACCTCAAAATCTAGAATAGTACTTACTGCAATATCTTTGCATGCTGTACGAAAAAAATTAAAAATAAAAAATTGAGTCCAATCGACTCAAAAAAAATATGTCATTGGGTTTGATTTTTGTTACTGTTCATTAGACTCAATTCTTAATTTTTCAATTTTTTTTAAAATCATCCGATCAAACATTGTACTGTACAAACGACTAAGACACCTCAGAGCCGACCTAAAAAAAAAAAAAAAATTATCCACTTCCATGTTTCTGTGTGCAACACACAAAGACATTACAGCAAATATTACTTCAAAATTAATAAACAACAAAAGAATCCCACATGCATAAATAAATGCCCAATTCAGAATTTCTCTACAAGCACTAATTTCAGAGAATATTATCCACATACACAATCGTTTTTTTTCTATCCAATATACCTAAAAGGTCAATTTTAATAGTGGAAGAAGCCTTTAGTCCACAAAATGGTTGATGGGCAAGTCATATCACAAAGTCATATCAACCATGTAGTAGTCAAATAATCCCATCCTTTTTATTCTTGAACGACCAAAAGGTAGTTTTTAATCCTTGTGATGAGAGAGAAAACCAAAATATATATTTTTTAAGAAAGAGAGAGAGAGAAGCTGACCACGGCAGCCACCCGTCCCCGAAGGCCGCCGTCGCAGAAAAGTTTGTGTGGAGAGGAGGAACCAAAAAAATCTTTCCTTTTTTTCATCTTCCTCTCCACCCCCCTCCCCTTCCTGGCTTCCTCTGCTTTTCTTCCTCTTCGCAGCCAAATCCAGACAAAGAAACTTTAAGGGGGAATCACACCTCCACCACCACAACCAGACCATCTTCTTCTTCTTCTGTTCTTCTTCTCTGGAATCACTAGTTTTGCAGCAGTTGAGGGGGATACTTGCATGGTGGACTTCTTCTTCTTCTTCTTCTTCTTCTTCCTCTGTAATCTCTAATTCTGGTTAAGTTTTGCGGTAGTTTGTACGTAGTAGAATTCTATACTGGTAACAGACAGAGAGAGAGAGAAGGTTAGAGAGAGAGAGAGGGGAGGGAGGAGGGATGCGAGCGGGGCTGAGCACGATCCTGCAGACGCTGACGCCGGAGGCGGCGAGCGTGCTGAACCAGTCGGTGGCGGAGGCGGGGCTGCGGGGACACGGGCAGACCACGCCTCTGCACGTGGCGGCTACCCTGCTGGCCAGCCCATCTGGGCTACTCCGCCAGGCCTGCGTCCGCTCGCACCCCGCCACCTCCCACCCGCTGCAGTGCCGCGCGCTCGAGCTTTGCTTCTCCGTCGCGCTCGATCGGCTGCCTTCCTCCAATCCCAACCCCAATTCCCGCCCTTCCACCTCCTCCTCCTCCTCCGGCGGTGGGAGCAGCTCGAATGGGTCCGGGAAGCCGCCCATCTCGAACGCGCTCATGGCGGCGCTCAAGCGGGCGCAGGCCAACCAGCGGCGCGGCTGCCCCGAGCAGCCGCAGCAGCCGCTGCTCGCCGTCAAGGTCGAGCTGGGGCAACTCATTGTCTCCATCCTGGACGACCCCGGCGTCAGCCGCGTCATGCGCGAGGCGAGCTTCTCCAGCCCCGCCGTGAAGGCCACTATCGAGCAGTCCCTCTTCGCCTCCGCCCCGGTCTCCTCCTCCCCCTCGCCCCCCTCCGCCAGCAATCCCCTGCCTCTCGGCGGTGGCGTTGGTGGCGCTGGGGGGTTCCTAGAGGGGCTGGAGCTCGCCCGGGCGGCTCCGGGGACTCCGCTTCTGGCCGCCGACAGGAGCCACTACCTCAACCCACGGCTACAGCAGCAGCAACAGGGGAGCGGCGGCGGGGATGGATTCGGGCGGCAGAAGGACCATGCCCAGAAGGTACTCGACGTATTGCTCAGAGCAAGGAAGCGCAACCCAATCCTGGTCGGCGATTCCCAGCTGGAGGCGCTCATGAAGGAGGTGTTGCAGAGGATCGAGAAGAGAGAGGTCGACGATGAGCGGCTCCGGAATGTGGAGGTGATCTCCCTGGAGAAGCAATTGGCTGCTTCCGAACGATCCCAGATCCCCCACAAGCTGCAGGAACTGGCCAACTCCATCGATGCCCGCTTCAAGTACGCCGCGGCCGCCATGGGGGTAGTGCTTGACCTGGGGGACCTCAAGTGGCTGGTGGAGTGCCCCGGCGGCGCCTCGGGGATCACCTCCGGCTCCGGCCTACCCCACCAGCAGCAGCAGGCCGTGGCGGAGATGGCTCGGGCCGTGGTGGCAGGGATGGCGAAGCTGCTGTCAAGCTTCGCGGGCGGTGGCGGCAGCGGCCGAGTCTGGCTGGTGGGGATGGCGAGCATTGCGACGTACCTGAGGTGCCAGGTCAACCACCCGACCATGGAGGACGACTGGGACCTGCAGGCCGTCCCCATCGCCCCCCGGGCGCCCCTTCCCGGCTTGTTCTCCCGGTATGCCACCCAAAGCTTCCATCTTTCCTCTCTGCAAGCTCTGTTTTCTGCTCCACCCATCTCTACCTCTGCCATCGGCGTCTTTAAAAAGACTCCATTTTCCTGCCTCTTTTGAGGGGAACAGAACTCTGAACATGTACCCTGCAAATTTCCTTCTAAATTAGGCGGAGAAGGAGGAGATGGGTGTCCTGCACAGATAAAGTGGCACATAAAGTTTCCTTCTTGCTGAGGAAATTGTTCCCTCATGTCTTCTTGTTCCAATCTTTTCTTTTGATCTATCGAACAGAGGGAAGAGTTGAAATTTCTGTTCTTGCATTGGATTGTGATTAGCTTGAAGCATGACACCCTTTTCGTATTCTCTCTCGAATTATGACAGGGCCGGGAGCAGTGGAGTTTTGTGCAGCTCTGGGGACTTTCTTCCTCTTTTGAAGCGCTTCCCACCTATCGTAGCCGCCGCCACCCATCCGGCGAGGCGCCAGCCGGCGTTGGTGAACGCAGACGCTTCTCGCAAGGAGATGTGCCCTGTCTGCAAGGACAGCTACGAGCACGAGCTCGCCAAGCTCGTAGCCAAGGAGTTCGAGAAGTCGTCCTCGGAGTCGAAAGCCGAACCCCGGCAGTCTCTGCCGCCATGGTTGCAGGTTGCCAAGCTCAGTAATGGAAGCTCCAAACCGACGGCAACCCGAGTTCAGGTTAGAATTGAAACGTGGGGAAACAAATTGAGGCTCCAGATTGCCAGCTTTTCTGGCGGCTAATGCTAGGTTGATCTCATTCGCCGTTGCAGACCAAGGAGCAGGAGCTCATGTGGAAGCAGACCACAGAAGAACTGCTTAAGCGGTGGACGGAGACCTGCTCCCGCCTCCATCCCCACGTCCATCAGCCGGCGACGCCCCTGGAGGCGCCCAGCCTGTGCAGTCCGAGCTTGTTGCTCCGGCAGAGTGCGCAGCCGAAGCTGCAGCCTGACAGGAGCTGTAGTACTCCTCTTCGGGTGAGCAACCATGACGGCCCGACGACAACCACGTCTGCGCGGCCTGCCTCCCCTCCAAGAAGCCCCGTCAGGACAGACCTCGTTCTCGGCTGTGCGAAGGCTGCCCCCGCCGAGCAATCCATGGAGAAATCTCCCGGAAAGCCCGTGGAAGACCCGGTTCAGAGGGAGAAGCCCCCGACCAATCTGGACTTCGACGCCTTCAAGAGGCTCTTCAAGGGCCTCGCCGAGAAGGTCAGCTGGCAGCCCGAGGCGGCCTCGGCGGTGGCCACCACCGTGATGCAGTGCAAAGCCGGCGGCGGGAGGCGCCGCGGCGCCGGCGCCGCCCGGGGGGACACATGGCTACTCTTCTTCGGGCCCGACAAGGTGGGGAAGAAGCAAATGGCCATGGCGCTGTCCGAGATGGTCGCCCCCGGCTGCGCCCCCGTCACCGTCCGCTTCGGCAGCTCGCAGGTGGACACTGATGCGAGTTCCCGCGGGAAGACGGCGCTCGACAGGGTGGCCGAGGCCGTGCGCCGCGACCCCTTCTCCGTCGTGGTCCTCGAGAACGTCGACTGCGCGGATAGCCTCGCCGTCGGCAACCTTCGGCGCGCCATGGAGCGGGGCCGCATGGCGGACTCACACGGCCGGGAGGTCGCCCTGGGCAGCGTTACCTTCGTCCTCATCTCCGACTCTTCACCGGAGGAACCCAACGGGTCCCTCCACAAGCTGCAGCAGAGCGAGGGGAAGCTGCTGTCCGCGGCGAGCTCCGGGTGGCAGCTGGAGCTGGCCGTGGGGGAGAAGAACCCGGCCGGGAAGCGCCGCCCTGAGTGGCTATGCGAAGAAGACGACACCCCAGCGAAGCCGAGAAGGAGATTAGGACCATCTCTGGGGCTGTCTCTGGACCTGAACCTGGCGGCGTCCGCTGCCGAGGAGGACGCCACGGACATTTCCCGCAACTCCAGCGACCTCACCATGGAGCACGAGCAGAACGAGAGCGGGAGGATGGGACTGGGAGCGCTGATCAGGCGCCCATTGTCGACGGTTTCGGAGCTCGCCAGCATCGTCGACGAAGCCGTCGCCTTCAAGCCCGTCGACTTCGGGGAGCTCCGGCGGAGGGTTTCGGACACGATAACCCGGAAGTTTCAGGGGATCATGGGGGAGGGGCGAACGCTGTGCATCGACGAGGAGGCGCTCGAGAGGGTGGTCGGCGGGGTCTGGTTCGGGGCGGCGCCGGCAGCGGGGTTCGAGGAGTGGGCGGAGAGGGTACTGGTGCCCGGCTTCCGGCAGCTGAGGGCCCACTCCCCGGAGGACGGCAGCGCTGTGGTAAGGCTTTTGCCGGATAAGATTCGGTGTCTCTCTCAGGGCGGCGGTGGCGGCGCCGCCATGGAGGGTCCCTGGTTGCCGAGCAGGATCCGGGTCGCCGTCGAGGGCGGGAGCGGGACATGACCGTATTTAAATCGATCCTTGAGGGTAAATATGTAAATATGATGAGCAGTGCTTTTGCTTGTATTAATTCCTTTATTTGTTTCTTTTGCTTGTAATTTTTGTTATGTCACCTTGTAATTAGTAGATGGAGAACACTGAGAAGTGGGGGGTTCTGGGTTCAGACATGATGTCAGAAACCAAAGCGGAAACAGATATAGTAACATCTTATACATGCTCCAATAGGATATAAACAGAATATTTATTTGAGTATATTTTGATATCTTGTCCTGTGGAACAAGATTTGTATCATCTTTCTTTCCCTCTGTGGTCTTTTATTGTGGTAAAAGTTAGCTTTGAATTAAGGTTGATGCGGCAGAATCCGATTCGGCCCATTGCAGCAGGTCCAAACCCCATTCAGCCCAACAGTAGCAGTATTAGGCCCTCCGGCGGCCTTCGGCCCGTTAGCGGCCCAGCAGCCCTCGGCCCATGAGCGGCCCCGTCACTCCCGGCCCAGCAGGCTTCAGCCCGTCAGCGGCCCACCAGCCTACGGCCCGGGAACAGCACGGCGGCCCAGGGCCCAGCAGGCTTCGGCCCGTCAGCGGCCCAACCCCTTTCGGCCCGGTAGCCGAATCCGGCCCACTCCGGTGGCGGATCAGACGCTATGGCGGTTTGTCAGTAAGCCTCCTTTTAGTCCTATATCGGCTGCCACCGTTAACCATCCGCTACCCTCCGCTATAAGTATCCTGCTATTTGTGGCCAAGGAGGGTGGTGGGAAAAACGGATGCCCCCCTAAGCTTCCGAAACCCCTTAAAGGACTACTGTCCGAATAGTGTTCTAGCTATTTCTTCTTGCTTCCTGAATCGAATCTTCTTCAGAAGCTAACTTGACCGTCGGAGGGGGTTCCTCAGGGCTGACGTCCGGGACTCCTGCTGACTGGTTCTTCTTCTTCTTTCCCTCCTGCAGGGGCTCGGTTCGAATCATCGCCGACCTCCCCGAGTCGGTCTCGGCCGCCGACCTCGGACTCCTCTCCCCGGTCTCGACGCCGAACGCCGGCTGCACCGCGCCAGGAGACTCGGTCTCACGCTGAAGTAGCCTTCGGACTCGCCGTCCGAGGGCAATCCCGTCGGTCGCCCCGCGCCAGGAGGCTCGGCCTCGCGCTGAAGGTGCCTTCGGACCCCCTCGTCGGAGAGCGAGCCGTCCCCCCGTCCGATCTCGGACTTTCCGGCTTCTGCTCCGACGCTCGTCGACCACTCCGCCGACAGGAGCTCCTGCTCGCGCCGCGCCTTCGTCCGACCGAAGGAGCAGCGGCTCACTATCCAAGAGCAGCTCCAGCGGCAGATCGCGCCCCCCGCGGGCGGATCCTCTTCATTCCGAAATAGCCTCGGCTTCGCCCTGTTGTGGATCCCCGTCGGGTCCCCTCGTCACCGTTCGATCCGGACCGGCTCCGGATCCTCCTTGTTTCGGATCCCCGTTTGCGGGATCCGGTCGTGATAGATCCAGTCTACATCACGTGGCGCCGTCTGTGGGAAACAAACAAACAAGTCATGTCTCGACAACCTGTCACCCGGCGATCCGGACAAAGCGAAACAGAGGCACGGGAAGTCTCAGCGCGGCTACCACCCTCCGAAGGCACCCCGTCCGTCCCTTCGAGTGCGGTTTGGCTAGTTGCGCCAGGGTCCACAGCTGAAGACAGCCGGATAAAGGAACTTCAGCAACAAATGACCGCACTGACTGCCACGGTCGCATCTTTAGCGGACACGGTATCCGCCATGGCCAGTATCTTGGGATACTGAGCCAACTCCCTGGTCAAGCACCTCCCTTTTTTCCTATACAGATCGAGGAGCCTCGGCCAGCGCCTCCGCAAGTCTTTGCCGACGAGGCCGCTTCGGCAAACGAGCCCTCAGCACCACTAGCCCCTTCAGCGGCTCATCCTCAATCTGCAAATCAAGAACCTTCACATGGGCGGTATCGAAAGGAATGGGGCCGAGGCAAGCGACAGGGTCTGCAGCCACGACACCTACCGCTGATTGCTCCCCCTTCCCGAATGCTTACGGAGATAAAGTCAATGCTCCGGCCGCCACCGCGTATGAAAACTGATCCTCGCCGAAGGGACCCTAGCAAGTATTGCGAATATCACTGCGCGATCGGCCATACGACTGACGAATGCCGGTACCTTCGGGAGGAGATAGATCACCTCGTCAGAGAAGGCCAACTGCCACAATACCAGTAGGAATGGCTTCGACAGAGGCGCAACTCGATGACCTCACAGCAGTAAGGCAACATCCAAGGAGGTCCTCTTCCCCTGGGCTATGCCTCTGAAACCGCTGAAGTGTTTGTAAACAAAAGCGACCGGGGGGCTCACAGAGTCGGGACCCCTTCGGACACGCATCCTCCGGTGTATTGACAATACGGAGTACCTTCGGCACCTCATGTAATTAAACCCGGGTTTTTGGCCGGGAGGTACGAATGAAGTCTCTTTTGAAAGGACCATGTCCGACAACAGATTTCTCCAAAGTCTGCGGCGAACCCAATCCGAAGGCGGCTCTGGCCATTAGTATCGGATCGGAGCGGCATTATTCAAAGACCGCGTCAACCCGATCCGAGGGCGGCTCTGGCCATTAGTATCGGATCGGAGCGGCATTATTCAAAGACCGCGTCAACCCGATCCGAGGGCGGCTCCGGCCATTTAGTACCGGATCGGCAGGATATTTTCTAAGTCCGCAAATAACCCGTACCGATCGGGAAGCGGCATGGCTTTTCTAAAAAGTCCGCAAATAATCCTGATCCGAGGGTGGCTTCGGCCACGTATACCGGATCGGGGAGCGGCAAGGTTTTCTCTAAGTCCGTGTAAACCGTACCGGGAGTGGCTTCGGCCATGCAAACCGTATCGGGAGCGGCATGGTTTTCTCTAAGTCCGTGTAAACCGTACCGGGAGTGGCTTCGGCCATGCAAACCGTATCGGGAGCGGCAAGGTTTTCTCTAAGTCCGCAAATAATCTTGATCCGAGGGTGGCTTCGGCCACGTATACCGGATCAGGGAGCGGCATGGTTTTCTCTCAGTCCGTGTAAACCGTACCGGGAGTGGCTTCGGCCATGCAAACCGTATCGGGAGCGGCATGGTTTTCTCTAAGTCCGTGTAAACAGTACCGGGAGTGGCTTCGGCCATGCAAACCGTATCGGGAGCAGCAAGGTTTTCTCTAAGTCCGTGTAAACCGTACCGGGAGTGGCTTCGGCCATGCAAACCGTATCGGGAGCGGCATGGTTTTCTCTAAGTCCGTGTAAACCGTACCGGGAGTGGCTTTGGCCATGCAAACCGTATCGGGAGCGGCATGGTTTTCTCTAAGTCCGTGTAAACCGTACCGGGAGTGGCTTCGGCCATGCAAACCGTATCGGGAGCGGCAAGGTTTTCTCTAAGTCCGCAAATAATCCTGATCCGAGGGTGGCTTCGGCCACGTATACCGGATCGGGGAACGGCATGGTTTTCTCTAAGTCCGTGTAAACCGTACCGGGAGTGGCTTCGGCCATGCAAACCGTATCGGGAGCGGCATGGTTTTCTCTAAGTCCGTGTAAACGGTACCGGGAGTGGCTTCGGCCATGCAAACCGTATCGGGAGCGGCATGGTTTTCTCTAAGTCCGTGTAAACCGTACCGGGAGTGGCTTCGGCCATGCAAACCGTATCGGGAGCGGCAAGGTTTTCTCTAAGTCCGTGTAAACCGTACCGGGAGTGGCTTCGGCCATGCAAACCGTATCGGGAGCGGCATGGTTTTCTCTAAGTCCGTGTAAACCGTACCGGGAGTGGCTTCGGCCATGCAAACCGTATCGGGAGCGGCATGGTTTTCTCTAAGTCCGTGTAAACCGTACCGGGAGTGGCTTCGGCCATGCAAACCGTATCGGGAGCGGCATGGTTTTCTCTAAGTCCGTGTAAACCGTACCGGGAGTGGCTTCGGCCATGCAAACCGTATCGGGAGCGGCATGGTTTTCTCTAAGTCCGTGTAAACCGTACCGGGAGTGGCTTCGGCCATGCAAACCGTATCGGGAGCGGCAAGGTTTTCTCTAAGTCCGCAAATAATCCTGATCCGAGGGTGGCTTCGGCCACGTATACCGGATCGGGGAGCGGCAAGGTTTTCTCTAAGTCCGCAAATAATCCTGATCCGAGGGTGGCTTCGGCCACGTATACCGGATCGGGGAGCGGCATGGTTTTCTCTAAGTCCGTGTAAACCGTACAGGGAGTGGCTTCGGCCATGCAAACCGTATCGGGAGCGGCATGGTTTTCTCTAAGTCCGTGTAAACCGTACCGGGAGTGGCTTCGGCCATGCAAACCGTATCGGGAGCGGCAAGGTTTTCTCTAAGTCCGCAAATAATCCTGATCCGAGGGTGGCTTCGGCCACGTATACCGGATCGGGGAGCGGCATGGTTTTCTCTAAGTCCGTGTAAACCGTACCGGGAGTGGCTTCGGCCATGCAAACCGTATCGGGAGCGGCATGGTTTTCTCTAAGTCCGTGTAAACCGTACCGGGAGTGGCTCCGGCCATGCAAACCGTATCGGGAGCGGCAAGGTTTTCTCTAAGTCCGTGTAAACCGTACCGGGAGTGGCTTCGGCCATGCAAACCGTATCGGGAGCGGCATGGTTTTCTCTAAGTCCGTGTAAACCGTACCGGGAGTGGCTTCGGCCATGCAAACCGTATCGGGAGCGGCATGGTTTTCTCTAAGTCCGTGTAAACCGTACCGGGAGTGGCTTCGGCCATGCAAACCGTATCGGGAGCGGCAAGGTTTTCTCTAAGTCCGCAAATAATCCTGATCCGAGGGTGGCTTCGGCCACGTATACCGGATCGGGGAGCGGCAAGGTTTTCTCTAAGTCCGCAAATAATCCTGATCCGAGGGTGGCTTCGGCCACGTATACCGGATCGGGGAGCGGCATGGTTTTCTCTAAGTCCGTGTAAACCGTACCGGGAGTGGCTTCGGCCATGCAAACCGTATCGGGAGCGGCATGGTTTTCTCTAAGTCCGTGTAAACCGTACCGGGAGTGGCTTCGGCCATGCAAACCGTATCGGGAGCGGCAAGGTTTTCTCTAAGTCCGTGTAAACCGTACCGGGAGTGGCTTCGGCCATGCAAACCGTATCGGGAGCGGCATGGTTTTCTCTAAGTCCGTGTAAACCGTACCGGGAGTGGCTGCGGCCATGCAAACCGTATCGGGAGCGGCAAGGTTTTTTCTAAGTCCGTGTAAACCGTACCGGGAGTGGCTTCGGCCATGCAAACCGTATCGGGAGCGGCAAGGTTTTCTCTAAGTCCGTGTAAACCGTACCGGGAGTGGCTTCGGCCATGCAAACCGTATCGGGAGCGGCATGGTTTTCTCTAAGTCCGTGTAAACCGTACCGGGAGTGGCTTCGGCCATGCAAACCGTATCGGGAGCGGCATGGTTTTCTCTAAGTCCGTGTAAACCGTACCGGGAGTGGCTGCGGCCATGCAAACCGTATCGGGAGCGGCAAGGTTTTTTCTAAGTCCGTGTAAACCGTACCGGGAGTGGCTTCGGCCATGCAAACCGTATCGGGAGCGGCAAGGTTTTCTCTAAGTCCGTGTAAACCGTACCGGGAGCGGCTTCGGCCATGCAAACCGTATCGGGAAGCGGCACGGTTCTTCTAAGCCCGCAGGTAACCTGAACCGAGAGTGGCTTCGGCCATGTGTACCGGTTCGGGAAGTGGCACGGTATATTTCTAAGTCCGCAAATAACCCGTACCGATCGGGAAGCGGCACGGTTCTTCTAAAGCCCGCAAGTAACCTGAACCGAGAGTGGCTTCGGCCATGTGTACCGGTTCGGGAAGTGGCACGGTATATTTCTAAGTCCGCAAATAACCCGTACCGATCGGGAAGCGGCACGGTTCTTCTAAGCCCGCAGGTAACCTGAACCGAGAGTGGCTTCGGCCATGTGTACCGGTTCGGGAAGCGGCACGGTATATTTCTAAGTCCGCAAATAACCCGTACCGATCGGGAAGCGGCACGGTTCTTCTAAAGCCCGCAGGTAACCTGAACCGAGAGTGGCTTCGGCCATGTGTACCGGTTCGGGAAGCGGCACGGTATATTTCTAAGTCCGCAAATAACCCGTACCGATCGGGAAGCGACATGGTGTTCTATGTACACCAAGTCTCGACATAAGACGAAGGTATCTCCGACAAGGTCCCGGCCTTAGACGAAGCTGTTTGCCAACAGCCCTCGGCCGACCTGAAGCGGCTTTTTTATACAAAGCAAAGGTTTTTTCAAACGAAGCATATACCGTATCACTCTTCCGAAGAGGTCTCAGATTTTACTCTTGCCATCTCAGAACTGAGGAAGACAAGAGTGGGGGGACTATGTGATGCGGCAGAATCCGATTCCGCCCATTGCAGCAGGCCCAAACCCTATTCAGCCCAACAGTAGCAGTATTAGGCCCTCCGGCGGCCTTCGGCCCGTTAGCGGCCCAGCAGCCCTCGGCCCATGAGCGGCCCCGTCGCTCCCGGCCCAGCAGGCTTCAGCCCGTCAGCGGCCCACCAGCCTACGGCCCGGGAACAGCACGGCGGCCCAGGGCCCAGCAGGCTTCGGCCCGTCAGCGGCCCAACCCCCTTCGGCCCGGTAGCCGAATCCGGCCCACTCCGGTGGCGGATCAGACGCTATGGCGGTTTGTCAGTAAGCCTCCTTTTAGTCCTATATCGGCTGCCACCGTTAACCATCCGCTACCCTCCGCTATAAGTATCCTGCTATTTGTGGCCAAGGAGGGTGGTGGGAAAAACGGATGCCCCCCTAAGCTTCCGAAACCCCTTAAAGGACTACTGTCCGAATAGTGTTCTAGCTATTTCTTCTTGCTTCCTGAATCGAATCTTCTTCAGAAGCTAACTTGACCGTCGGAGGGGGTTCCCCAGGGCTGACGCCCGGGACTCCTGCTGACTGGTTCTTCTTCTTCTTTCCCTCCTGCAGGGGCTCGGTTCGAATCATCGCCGACCTCCCCGAGTCGGTCTCGGCCGCCGACCTCGGACTCCTCTCCCCGGTCTCGACGCCGAACGCCGGCTGCACCGCGCCAGGAGACTCGGTCTCACGCTGAAGTAGCCTTCGGACTCGTCGTCCGAGGGCAATCCCGTCGGTCGCCCCGCGCCAGGAGGCTCGGCCTCGCGCTGAAGGTGCCTTCGGACCCCCTCGTCGGAGAGCGAGCCGTCCCCCCGTCCGATCTCGGACTTTCCGGCTTCTGCTCCGACGCTCGTCGACCACTCCGCCGACAGGAGCTCCTGCTCGCGCCGCACCTTCGTCCGACCGAAGGAGCAGCGGCTCACTATCCAAGAGCAGCTCCGGCGGCAGATCGCGCCCCCCGCGGGCGGATCCTCTTCATTCCGAAATAGCCTCGGCTTCGCCCTGTTGTGGATTCCCGTCGGGTCCCCTCGTCACCGTTCGATCCGGACCGGCTCCGGATCCTCCTTGTTTCGGATCCCCGTTTGCGGGATCCGGTCGTGATAGATCCAGTCTACATCAAAGGTCAATGCATCCAAGGACCCTCACATTTCTATGCAAGAAATGTTGAGTGTAGGTTTAAAATTCATGTCGGATATTTTGTTCATTTTAACCTAAAAGAGTCTCACAGTTATTTGCTTTCAAAAGTATTTTACATGAAGGGTGGATGTTGACAAGTAGGGATGTAAATTGGGCAGGCTGGGCTAGACTATGTGATAATTTGAGTCTAACTCAAATTTAAAATAATCCAGTCCAATTTTAGTCCAGCCCAAATTTAACCTAAATTCAACTTAAATTCAATAACGAGTGAGTTGGGTAGGTTGGATTGGGCTGAACCTATTTATAAATAGTTTGTTAAAAGTATTTTATTTTTTGTATGAATTATTGTAAAAGGTAATAAATTAAATTGGGTCAATCCGATTTCAGTCCAATCAAATCTAGATTTAACTAATGTCAATTCAAATTTAGTTCAACTCAATTTATATAACTAAGGCTAGCTTAGTTTTGTTTAATATGGATTGGGTTGGATTGGGTCATGGGTTGATCCGCCGAATTGACACCCCTATTGACAAGGCTTATAACCAATGTGAGGTTATCAAGTCGTGGTTGAGAGTCTAGAGAATCTCTTGTAAAGCCCCTCCTCGTGAGATAGTTGGCCATGTTAGTACTAAAGTTCTGACAAATTGTCCACAAATTCTTTGGGATAATTATGCTCTTAACACTAAAAAATGCACCAGATCATGGAGATGCAGCTTTCTCCTGCCATGTACATGGATTTTTGTGATGGCAGACTACTGACTCTTGTGTACTCAGAGGAACATTCTTTATGTTCCTGTGGGTACATTGTGGCAAGGGTTCTGAAGAGATGCTCTTGGAGATGAGTTATTATTTAGATCAGAGTATGTCTTGAGTAACAAACATTAGGGATGAATCTGACTTGTCGAACCCTACCGGGGTTTAGTATTTTTTCTTCTCTTATGCTCCTTCTGGTAGATTTGTTTTTAAACTCAACCTCTTATGGGATTTTTGTACCACTAGACTATATGTTCAAAAGGCAAAAAAAAAGAAAAGAAAGAAAGACTAGCATTGTGCTTCTCTCTATAGTGTGGATGTCTTAGTTCCAATTTGTTTGCAGAATAGGTTATCCGAAATTATTTATTCAGAATAGCGTATACTAGAATAAGGGGTGCTTAGCTTTGATTCTGTGGGACCTACTGGCGGAATAGGAAGGATAAACAATTCTTTCGAATTGTTTATTCTCCTTATTCTAGTATAAGTAATTTTAACGTGGTATAAGTCATTTCGTCCATCAAACTAGAATTAATCTTATTCTAAGAATAAGAAACCTTATTCTTCTCCTATTCTACAATCAAAGTGTCTCACATAGCAAGATCGACAATGGAAAACTATAAATATGATTGAAACAGTTAAGCATTTCTTTAGTACTCTTGTAAAATTCTTACATGCTAAAGTACACTATGATTCTGTGTGCATGATCTTTTCTATTTGGTCATGCTGTAATATTTAAAAGAGTTCTTATGTATCCTAAAATATAAGTTTATCCGAAGGAAATCTGGGTAGCATTAATTTTGTTTTGTTTGCTTCTACATAAGGTGTTAGAAGTGGGATTTAAACTCATGACAGCTAGACTCTTTAGGAGTCTTATCTCCTTTGGATTGCAAAAAAGAGGTGCCAAAACCTTTTTTTTCCAAAGTGAATCCTGTGCGTGGATTAATGAGTTTTCAGACTAGATATCTTCAAAAGACATGAAAATTATTTGCATACTTCGACAACCCATAAAGAAAGTTGTGACAAAGATGGAGAATCGAGTTGAGACGTATTTTAATTCGATCTTAGATGAAAAAAAAAAAGAGTTGAAATAAGATTATACCATAACCCAATGGACGTATGATAGTGGATGATATTATAATGTCCTTTTACAAATAGGAGGGTTATGACTTTATGACAGGGTCGACAAATGACAGCACAACCAAAAGATCTCCTCCCCTGGACTCACGTGAGTGCCACGTGAATAAAGTAGATGAAATAACACGTGCTTAAAGTCATAATAAGCACACGATTAGTTTGGAGATTAGAAGATTGTTAATTCTCATTTAACTAGGAACAGAAGCTCGTCGGAGCCCCCGCGTAAGTAGGGCTTCGATGGCTCATATCTCAATAAAATTTGAATCCGAATCCCCTTCAATACATTAGTTGTTGACCGAACTTAGTCTTAAAAGGAAAGATGGTGGCTTCCTGAGCTTTTCAATGCGATGAGAAACTTTTTTTTTTTTCAAAAAGAGTAACGTTTACTGTAATTACTGTAATGACTGTGCCGACATTGCAGTAGGTTAAAAAAAGAATTTTTTTTTTTTTTTAAGTTGCCTCTTATGTGTTCTAATTGTACGTACTTTTTTATGTTCGATCGGACGACTTAAAAAAATTTAAAAATTCAAAAATCGAGTCCAATGAACAGTACGGATGGTCAGGGCACATCAGGGACAACCTAAAAATATATATATATATATTTTTTTCCGTTGTAGCAAGTGTTACTCTTTCAAAAATTTGCTTCCCTCTTCGTGGACTTGATCTATTAGTAAATTATAAAATTAAAGATCCAGTGACAGGGATCCGGATTCATAGAATTTGCTCAAAAAGGGTCGCTGGTGGGCTCAGAAGAAGAGAAAGCGGAGGTTATCCACGTGGCTTTATGTCTTCAGGCACGGAGTTTGAGGAGAGATTGGAGTCTTCTCTTCAAGGGTGGCACGGATTTCAAGAGACGAGGGGTACTACAACAGGAATTAGGTTTTGTTTGAGGGGTGTGGTAGGATTACTCATGGGCAGAGCCCACGAGATCTCTGGTTGGTTTGGGTAGATTTAAGAGTTTTATTACTAAGATAAAGCAATCTAAAAATAGAGTTAATAATGTTATTTAGGGATCAAAATGGTAATTTATTAGTATAATAACTAGTAGTTAGGTAAGATTTTTTCAAGTCACAATCAACACTTTAAACGGCCTATGAACAACTACTTTTTGTCGAAACATAAACTAATAGGTAATCTCCACCACGTGGTCCTAGAAAAGGATTGGGATCTCCTCTTTATCAATGGTAGCTTAATTTGTTGTACATTTCAATTGAACGACTTTGTTTTGTGAAGAAAGAAAGTGTGATCCGCATTTTAAGACTCGTTTGAAAATGTGATTAAATTGTAAATGCATTTGATATATTTTGAAGAAGTATTGACCTTTTATTTAATAAAAAGTTATATTTGGAATCTATTTCGTAAGTCATATGTTATTTTTTAACAAAACTCTTATGTTCCCTTTTATCCTTTCAACTGTTTTGCGTCTGTCCCTCAAGAATTGTCATGTTTCCAACATCCATCTCAAGATAGATTATGGAGTGTATATACGTTTTTTTTGTGAAGACGAGATTTTTGGACCACATTATGTGGATTCCGGTACCTCCCTACTCACAAGAGTGAGGAGTGATTTGACATTTTACTTTTATTTTTGTCGAAATGGCTCAATGGTTACAGGACCAAATATCCAATTCGAAGAGTTGAGTTTGAATCCGCCAATACACGAAATATCCGTCCAAACAGACGATTTTTTTCACTTTATAATTCTACAGTGAGACCCCCGCCCGCACACAATGCGAGCAGGTTCGACCCCGCAACTTCCCCACCTGGGAGGGATGTACCACTGCGCTATGTGAGTGGGTACAGATTTGACATTTTACTTATTTTTCTTGATCAAGTGATTGATTCATTCTTAGCTCTTCACATTGAGAGTGTACTCTGATGGGGAAGATCTTGTTTCCATTTTGTATATAATTACCTTGTAACTTAAAATATATTTACATTTAAACCAAGACACTTGAATTTATCTATAAATAAATAAACACTATCCAAACTCTTGCACTTCATACCTTCCCCACAATTAGTCTTAAATGATATTCAAGTAAAAATCTTTGGGAGCTGTGGTCAGAAAATTGTGGTCTACTAGCAAGTAGGGATGCAAATGATAACCAACGGCCCAATTATTCGACCGTTCCTTAACTTCTAGGTCAACTAACAAATAATCTTTTTAAACTGATATACATAGTAGATAAAGTAACATATAATTTTTTTATGATCGAGTATATATGGTACACTAAGATCGAGTTATTCGATTGATTGTTAACTTATAAGATAATTAACCGATAATTTAACAGATACAATCATAGATCTACTTTAGATCCACACTAAATCGGACCCATTTGCATTCCTGCCAGCAAATGACCCTTTTTTCCTCCCCTGTTGTTGGTAAGGTTGTCGGTGGCATGTTTGAAACATGGGGCACCGGAGGCCACCCATTCGCCTGCCGTGGTGGTTAAGTTAACCCAACAGGGAGACCAGCGGCCACCACCTCCCACTGTAGGCGAAAAGGCAAGCTTGTCCACGCCCACATGAAGTCTAAGCTGATAGAAAGGACAGGAGGGCACAGGAAGGTGAGGGTTTCAACAAGCCAAGGGGCTCATTAAAACAAAAAGATGAGGGAGGACCCCTTCCCAGCCCTCATCATCCTCACAGCTGCATGTGCTTCCATTGATTGCCTTTTCCCACTGCCGTCCCTGCATATGCATCTTCTTAGCTCTCTCCTTCTCTCTCTCTCTCCTTCTCTCTCTCTCTCTAAAAGCTTTCAGTGTTGTCTCTCGTCCTGCCTTCTCCATTTTTCACATTGGTCTCTCAGGTTTCAGAGTTGTCACCAACAGTACCTATAGCTCAAAAGAAAAAAAAAAAAAAAAAACATGGGTAAGGAGATGAGATCCTCTTGGATCTTTTTTCTTGAATTAATGTGTCCTTAATCATATGAGGTCAAGGATAGATAGATCATTTTCACTAATGTGAGTGGAGAATCACTTGTTGTACCAGCAGTTAGTGTTACATTAACTGTAGATATTTTAAATTTTTTTAAAAAAAAATTTAAAATTTTTTAAGTGGGCTCTAATCCGATCTATCTGATCGTACAATCCGATCTTTAATTAGATGATCTAAAAAATCTAAAAAAAAAAAAAAAAGTCCAGAGAAATAGTAACAAATAAATTATAAGATCACGTAAGGTATAATAAGGTCTACTTCAAAAAAATTCAAAAATTATTTGTTTTAAATTAAAAACACTAGCAACTATTGTAATGTCAACTATCGATGTAACACCAGTCACCGGCGCAGCAAGAGACTCTCCTATGCAAGTGAGAACATATATGAGTCTAGAAAAGGATCTAGAGATCTCCTCTCTCTCAACTTTCATTGGACCAAGGCTGTAATGAGATGACACTTATGAAGCACCATTGACGTCAGTCTTTTTTCTTTTTCTTTGGAGATTGAGATTACCTAGTCTATACACTATTTGTAAGTACTTTGCCTTGTTATGGTAGGATATATAGAAAAAGGGAAGGAAGATCAATATTTTTCTATATTTTTAAGGGACTTCTGTCCAATAAAATAAAGTTAAGTACTATTGAGGTAGAAGAACTAGAGTAGACAATCTCTATCCTTCTTTCAAGATGAATTAGAAAACCCTAAGACAATATAGAAAGTGGATAGTCTATCAAAGACTTGGAATTCACAAAAATTTGAAAATAAAATAGACTTATAGACGATGACAATCGATAAGTAAAAGTCCCATTTGTTAGGTAAAATAGGGGAATAGATTATACATGAGCGTATTATGAAAGATCCTCATCAAAAGCCCTTTTTATCTCTCTTGTTTACCCATCTCTAGGGGTATTTTTTTGAAAGTTTTTAAAATTTGCAAAAGTGCTCACAAAATTCAACGAAGTTGAGCTTTTCACGAAGGGAGTATCATGTCTATATCAATTGGATCACTAATCTACAGCAAAATATTCACAAAACCTATGTGGCTGATTCCATATGGAAACATGCTCAAGGGCCGTTGCTCGCCATCAAGAGATTAGTGAAGTACCATCTAATTTTCGTATGAACGTTCGCAGTTTCTTTTGCTAATCTTATCTCCATAAGGATGGGAGGGAGCCAAAGCACCTAAGTTTGATTCAATTTATTTTATTAAGTTAAATGAGTTGAGTTCCACAATTTTGTTAAGTTCATTTCAAGAGTGGCCCATATTTCACTCACTGTCTTCTAGCTTTATTAAGTTAAATGAGTAGAGTAGACTATCGGTAGAGAATGTTTAACGGTTTGAATTAGAAACTAAAGTATGATTAAAATACTTTTGGAGTAGGTGGTGATGAGGCAGAATCCGATTCGGCCCATTAAAACAAGCCCAACACAAATCAGCCCAACAGCGGCAGTAAAAGGCCCAAGAGCCTTCGGCCCGTTAGCGGCACAGCAACCCTCGGCCCAGCAGGCAGCCCAGCAGGCTCCAGCCCGTCAGCGGCCCAAGAGCCTTCGGCCCGTTAGCGGCACAGCAGCCATCGGCCCAGCAGGCAGCCCAGCAAGCTCCAGCCCGTCAGCGGCCCAAGAGCCTTCGGCCCGTTAGCGGCACAGCAGCCCTCGGCCCAACAGGCTCTAGCCCGTCAACGGCCCAAGAGCCTTCGGCCCGTTAGCGGCACAGCAGCCCTCGGCCCAACAGGCTCCAGCCCGTCAGCGGCCCAAGAGCCTTCAGCCCGTTAGTGGCACTGCAGCCCTCGGCCCAGCAGGCTTCGGCCCGTCAACGGCCCAACCCCTTCGGTCCGATAGCCGTGTCCGGCCCACTCCGGTGGAGGACTAGGCACTATAGCGGTTTACCAGTAAGCCCGGAACATAGTCCTATATCGGCTACCACCGTTAACCATCCTCTATCCTCCGCTATAAATACACCGCTATTTATTGCCAAAGGTATGTCTCCGTGACCCTCAAGGACCATAGTCCAAATAGCTTTAAAGCTACTCTACATCTTCTGAATAGAATCATCTTCAGAAGCTAACTTAACCGTCGGAGGGGGTTCCTAAGGGCCGAAGCCCGGGACTCCTACTGACCGGTTTCTTCTCCTTTCCCTCCTGCAGGGGTTCGGTTCGAATCATCGCCGACCTCCCCGAGTTGGTCTCGGCCGCCGACCTCGGACTCCTCCCTCCGGTCTCGACACCATTCGCCGGCTGCTCCTCGCCCGAAGGTGACTCGGTTCCACACCGACCGACCTTCAGCTGGAGGGACTTCGGCCGCGCCTTCCGGAGGCAAGCCGACATCCGACCGGGCGACCCTCTGCCTCGAACCTTCAACCGCGTCTCTGCCTCCATCGCCTTCCGGATCCCCTTCGGGCCTCTCCACTGATCCGACCCAGCTCCGGATCCCAAACTTCGGATTCCAGCTTCGAAATCCGGTCGTGATAGCCTAAGGGCCGAAGCCCGGAACTCCTACTGACCGGTTTCTTCTCCTTTCCCTCCTGCAGGGGTTCGGTTCGAATCATCGCCGACCTCCCCGAGTCGGTCTCGGCCGCCGACCTCGGACTCCTCCCTCCGGTCTCGACGCTATTCGCCGGCTGCTCCTCGCCCGAAGGTGACTCGGTTCCGCACCGACCGACCTTCAGCCGGAGGGACTTCGGCCGCGCCTTCCGGAGGCAAGCCGACATCCAACCGGGCGACCCTCGGCCTCGGACCTTCAACCGCGTCTCTGCCTCCTTCGCCTTCCGGATCCCCTTCGGGCCTCTCCACCGATCCGACCCAGCTCCGGATCCCAAACTTCGGATTCCAGCTTCGGAATCCGGTCGTGATAGCTTCGGCTACATCACGTGGCGCCGTCTGTGGAAATCAAACAAACAAGTCATGTCTCAACGTCCTGTAACCCGACGATCCGGACAGAGCGAAGCAGAGACACGAGAAGCCTCAACACAGCTGCCGCCCTCCGAAGACGCCCCATATGCTCCACCGAGCTCGGCTCTGCCAGTCATACCAGAGTCCCTCGCTACAGGAGACGACCGGGTGGGAGTGCTCTAGCAACAGATGGCAACGCTAGCCACTGCCGTCACCTCCCTTGCGCCTCTTCAGGAGATGGTGTCCGCCATCGCCCAGCGCATGGGATTGTTGGGCCAGCTTCCTCAGCAAGCGCCGCTCCCTCCACTCTACCCGGTCCAAGATGCAAGATTCCGGCCGGCGCCCTCACCGGTTTCCCCTGACGAAACCGCTATGGCGCGCAGCGAGCCCTCGGCGCTTCCTGCCCGAGCCCCTTGCACCGACCGCATAACGGAGCAAGGCTATGCTTCGTCCGAGTTCCGCCCAGCCAGAACCGGAGGACAATCGGTCGCTACCTCAACCGCCCCGGACCTGGACCGGCGGCTGACGGCGATGAGGAAGGAAATGCAGCAGATGGTGTCTCGGCCTTACGGGGCACCCCTTGCTAGCAACATCCTGGAGCAAACCCCGTTCACGCCAGAGCTCCTGGCTACCGAGATACCTCCCAATTTCAAGCTGCCGAAGGGCCCTCTCTACGATGAAATGACGGATCCGATCTGTCATTTCCAGAGATTCAACACCTACCTCTCGGTCCGAGGGGTCGTCGAGGCAGTCCGCTGCCGTCTTTTCCCCCTCACCCTTGAGAAGACTGCCCTAACTTGGTTCGAGACACTGGCCCCCAACTCTATCCACTCCCTAGTCCAGTTGGGCCAGCTGTTTATCGACCAATTCTGTGACGCCACCCGCCAATGTAAAACTTTCGCCAGCCTACTAGCCATTCGGCAAGGCCCCACCGAATCTCTCCAGGAGTATTTTACCAAGTTCCGGACCGAGGCCGCCCAAATCCCAAACCTTGATAGCTTGATTGCGGTTTCGGCCATGATCAGCGGGTGCCGGGATGAAGGGCTCCTCGGCTCCATCGGGAAGCGTCATCCCCCTACTTTCCAGGACCTCATAGCCCGGGCCCACAAGTATATCAACCGGGAGGCCCTGATGATGTCCAAAGGCAAAGGCACAGCCGAAGCAGCTTCGGCGCCTACCCCCCAGGTGGTCCGCCCTCGGCCCGAAGATCAAGAGCCCTCCCGAAAGCGATATCGCAGGGAGGAGTGGGACCGAGAAAGGCGACGGGATCCGCAGCTGCGGTACCTACCGCTACCCGCTCCCCCTTCCCGAATGCTCATGGAGGTGAACGGCATGATCCGGCGGCCGGAGCGCATAAAGACGGATCCTCGCCGAAGAGACCCCGGCAAATATTGCGAGTATCATCGGGAGATTGGCCATACGACTGACGAGTGCCGACACCTTCGGGAGGAAATTGACCGCCTCATCAGGGAAGGCAGATTACCGCAGCTTCGGCGAGAACAGCCCCAGCAACAGCGGAACCGAGACGTCCCAGAGACGGCCAGGCCGCAGCAACCCCCGGAGAAAGAAGCCGCTCCTCCGCCAAAGATTACCTCGGCCCTGGTGGAAACATCTCATCAAAGACCCAGCTCTGGGTCCATTATGATGATATCCGAAGGACCGGGAGAAGGATCAAGGCGCCGACAGCGCAGCTCTGCAACTATAGCGACGGTCGACGTCGAGCCGAAGCGGCCTCGCCAAGAAGATATTACCTTCGGCTCAGAAGACCTGACTGATATTTAGGTCCCTCACGACGACGCCCTCGTCATAAACGCCGTAATAAACAGTTACGATGTACATCGTATTTTTGTTGATAATGGAAGCGCCCCGAACATTTTGTTTTACGATTGCTTTGTAAAAATGGGATTGAGTGAGGCTAATATGAAGCCTCACCGGGGCCCCCTCTTCGGCTTCAACGGTTCGCCCTGCCGAGTAGAGAGCATTGTCCGACTCCCCGTAACCATAGGCTCCGCCCCTCGGCAATTAACCGTAGAAACGGATTTTGCCGTTGTAAAAATCGACTCAGCCTACAACGCTATCTTCGGCCGAAGGCTAATCGGCGGGGTCGGAGTTGTGCCTTCGTCTTTCCATCAAAAGTTGAAGTTCCATACCAGCCACGGAATAGGCGAGGCCAGGGGAAATCAGGAAGCAGCTCGGCAATGCTACATGATTTCGGTCAAAGGGAAAGCTGCAGCCGAGTCCCTGTCGATCGAATCATCAGCCGAAGCCTCCCCGGGAGAAGAACTCATCGCCATCCCGGTTCCGGGAGGCGAAGGACGAACCCTGATGATAGGCTCCGGCCTGGAGAAAACCGAAGCGGAGAAGCTCACCGAGTTTTTGAAAGAGAATCTCGACGTCTTCGCATGGACTCCAACAGATATGCCCGGGGTCGACCCGGAAGTAGCGGAACACCGGCTACACACCGATCCTAACCAGCCCTCGGTCAAACATAAGCGGCGTACCTTCAATCAAGAAAGGAGAGCCGCCATCCAAGCCGAGGTTCAAAAGGGGTTGGATGCCGGGCACCTCCGAGAGGTGCATCACCCGGACTGGATCGCCAACGTAATGATGGTACCGAAGAAGGATGGCAAGTGACGAATGTGCATGGACTTCACCAACCTTAACAAAGCCTGTCCGATGGATAGCTTCTCACTACCTCGGATAGATCAGGTGGTGGATGCAACCTCCGGCCACGAGCTCTTAAGCTTCCTCGACGCCTACTCAGGCTATCACCAGATCCGAATGCATCCGGATGATGAAAGCAAGACCAGCTTCACGACCGATCTAAGTCTGTATTGCTATACCCGGATGCCCTTCGGCCTGAAGAATGCTGGCGCGACATATCAGCGCCTCGTCAACAAAGTGTTCGCCCCGCAGCTCGGCCGCAACATGGAAGTCTACATCGACGATATGCTGGTCAAGAGCCGCGTCGCTGCAGACCATTTGGCCGACTTAGCCGAGACATTCTCTGCCCTGCGGCAATACAAAATGAAGTTGAACCCGACCAAATGCGCCTTCGGAGTATCCTCTGGGAGGTTCCTCGGCTACATGGTCACTCACCGAGGGGTAGAAGCTAACCCCGAGAAGGTTTCGGCCATCATGCAGATGCGCCCTCCGGCTAACCTCCGGGAGGTACAGAAGCTAAACGGAAGAATCGCTGCCCTGAGCCGCTTCATGTCCAGGACTGCGGATTACTGCTTCCCCTTCTTCAAGCTACTGAAGAAGGCCAATAACTTCGCCTGGAAGGATGAGTGTCAGGCAGCCTTCGAGCAACTAAAGACCTATCTTTCCAAGATTCCCATCCTGTCCAAGCCAGTCCACGGAGAGCCGCTGTGCCTTTACCTCGCGGTATCCGAGACAGCTATCAGCGCCGTCCTCGTCCGAGAACAAGACATCATTCAGAAGCCAGTCTATTATACAAGCCGAGCCCTTCAAGGAGCGGAACTCCGGTATCTTGCTCTAGAGAAGCTAGCTTTGGCCCTCGTCTCATCCGCGAGGAGGCTCCGGCCTTATTTTCTTGCCCATTCAGTAAAGGTCCTCACCGACCAGCCTCTGAAGCAAGTTCTCTCCCGGCCGGAGGTATCCGGCAGACTGGCGAAATGGGCGATCGAACTAGGAGAGTTCGACATCTCCTACGTACCTCGGATAGCGATAAAAATCCAGGCATTAGCCGACTTTATTGCCGAGCTCACTCCCGAAGCTTCCTCGGCATCTCAGCCGGAAGCCGACACACCCAAAGCCGAGGGCACTTCGGCTCGCACGCCGGCGGATGAGTGGCAGCTTTATGTAGACGGCTCCGCGTGCTCCACGGGTAGCGGCGCCGGATGGATCTTGGCGTCTCCCGAAGGGGTCGTAACAGAGTACGCGCTACGCTTCTCCTTTCCAGCTACCAATAACGCCGCCGAGTATAAAGCCCTCATCTCCGGCCTCCGGGCCGCCAGAAAGCTTGGTGTCCGGAACCTGAAGGCTTTTAGCGATTCTCAGCTGATTGCCAGTCACGTTTTCGGGGAGTACGAAGCTCGGGATGCGATAATGGCATCTTATCTCCAGGTGACTCGCAAGATCCTCGCTCAATTCAATTCTTGCAAAATTGTGCGGATCCCGAGAGCCGAGAATGCCCGAGCCGATGCCCTATCCGGGTGGTGTCAACCCAAGACGGGGGAGGAGGCCGAATGATCCTAGTGGAAGAACTCGCCGAGCAAAGCCTCGGAGAGCCTGAGGTCATGCAAGTGATCGAGTCCGAGGCCGAGACCTGGATGACTCCCCTTGTCGCTTTCCTCCTCCGAGGAGAAGTCCCGCCCGATCCAAGGGAAGCGAAGCATGTTCGGCAGCGTTCATCTCACTTCCGTCTTCTGGATGGGCTGCTGTATAAGAAGTCCTTCGGCCGACCGTTATTACGGTGCCTCGGCCCAACCGAAGCCGACTACGCCATGCGAGAGGTGCACGAAGGGGTATGCGGAGCACATGCGGGAGGAAGGGCCCTGGCTCACAAGCTTCTAAGGCAAGGATACTGGTGGCCGACGCTCCGAGAGGATGCATTAGCCCTCGTACGTCGCTGCGATCAGTGCCAGAGGTTCAGCTCCCTCATCCACCAGTCAGCCACCCTTCTGACTCCTTTATCCGACCCCTAGCCTTTCGCCCAATGGGGAATCGACCTCCTGGGGCCTTTTCCTGTTGCCACCGGCCAAAGGAAATTCCTCATCGTGGCAGTAGACTACTTCACCAAGTGGGTAGAAGTCGAACCCCTCGCGTCCATAACCGATAGCAATGCTTGGAACTTCGTGTGGAAGTCCATCATCTGCCGGTTCGGCATCCCCCAGGCCATCATCTTAGACAACGGCAAGCAGTTCGATAGCCGTTGGTTCAGCAATAACTGCGCCGGTTTCGGCATCCTTCACAAGTTCACTTCAATAGCACACCCTCGAGCAAACAGCCAGGTCGAGGTCACCAACCGAAGTCTGTTGCAAGGACTAAAAACCCGCCTCGGCGAAGCCAAAGGCCGATGGGTAGAGGAGCTACCAAGTGTTCTCTGGGTGTATCGGACTACGAGTCGAACCCCCACTGGCGAAACTCCATTTCGCATGGCTTATAGGATAGAAGCCGTTATTCCTATAGAAATCGGCCTTCCCTCTCCAAGAGTCATTACTTATGATCTAGAGGCCAATGAAGAAGTCTTGAAGGATCATCTTGATCTCATAGAAGAAACCCGAGATAAAGCTCGCATTCGGCTGGCGGCTTATCAACAGCGCATGGCCAGGTACCACAACACTCGAGTGAAGCCCCGAAGCTTTGAAATTGGGAGCCTCGTGCTGAGGAATGCTCATGCATCTAAGCCAGCCGAAGCCGCAGGGAAGCTTGCCCCCAACTGGGAAGTGCCATACCGTGTAAAGGAGGTGATCAGACGAGGGGCTTATCGGTTGGAGACCCTTTCGGGCCAACCTCTCCCTCGCACCTGGAATGTGGAACGCCTTCGGCGTTACTTCATGTAAGTCACTTCCCCCGGAATTTAGCCGCAAGGCATGAATAAAAATCTCCTTTTCAAAAAGCCACTCTAAGTCCGCGTAAACCGTACCGAGAGTGGCTTCGGCCATGCAAACCGTATCGGGAGCGGCATGGTATTCTCTAAGTCCGCGTAAACCGTACCGGGAGTGGCTTCGGCCATGCAAACCGTATCGGGAGCGGCATGGTATTCTCTAAGTCCGCGTAAACCGTACCGGGAGTGGCTTCGGCCATGCAAACCGTATCGGGAGCGGCATGGTATTCTCTAAGTCCGCGTAAACCGTACCGGGAGTGGCTTCGGCCATGCAAACCGTATCGGGAGCGGCATGGTATTCTCTAAGTCCGCATAAACCGTACCGGGAGTGGCTTCAGCCATGCAAACCGTATCGGGAGCGGCATGGTTTTCTATCTAAGACCGCGTAAACCGTACCGGGAGTGGCTTCGGCCATGCAAACCGTATCGGGAGCGGCATGGTATTCTCTAAGTCCGCGTAAACCGTACCGGGAGTGGCTTCGGCCATGCAAACCGTATCGGGAGCGGCATGGTATTCTCTAAGTCCGCGTAAACCGTACCGGGAGTGGCTTCGGCCATGCAAACCGTATCGGGAGCGGCATGGTATTCTCTAAGTCCGCATAAACCGTACCGGGAGTGGCTTCAGCCATGCAAACCGTATCGGGAGCGGCATGGTTTTCTATCTAAGACCGCGTAAACCGTACCGGGAGTGGCTTCGGCCATGCAAACCGTATCGGGAGCGGCAGGTTATTCTCTCAGATCGCATAAACCGTATTGGTAAAGGCCTCGGCCGCGTAAACCATATCGGGGGAGATATTTTTCCAACTCCATATCCGAACCTAGATCGGATTCCGGCCGTACGAGCCGCAACTAAACGACGACGAGGTCTCGGGCACAAGAAGAGCCAGACTCAGACATTCGTTCAGAATACAAAGACGAAGCAAAAGTACTTTCTATATATACCAAAAAAGTACAAAATCGGCCGTCCATCTGGCCGCGGACTTACAAGGAAAGTCCAGACAAAAACTGGGACAGGCCCCCGTATCAGCCCTTGGTATTCTCCCCATCCACATCAACTGGGCTCCGACCAGGAGATGGGGAGGGAGAATCCACAATCTGCACGGCTTCGTTAGAAGCGGCTTCGAAAGGAGTTGCCTCGGCTGGAATGGCCTCGCCGCCTTCCGCTGAAGCTGAGGCCCTCTCAGCCGCAAGCCCCTTCCACCAGGACAGGAGCTCCTCACCCTCCTCATCCGTCGGCAGGGCGATACCGGTTAAGTCCGCAGCGGGGCAGACCTTCTGAGCAGCGGCCAGCCCGATGGTGAAGACCGAGGAGGCCGCCAGAAGCTGCGCCTGGATTATTTCCTCGGCAAAGTCTGGGCCGGCCTTATAATCGGCCACGGCTGAGTGAACAGCCTCCTCGGCCTCAGCTTCCAGGTCCAGCGTAAGGGCCAACAGCTCCTCGGCGTGGCAGCGGCTATCCGAAGCCCGCTGGGCGTCCTTGTCCTGGATCTCGGCCTTAAGGGCCCGGTTTTCCGCTCGGACCGCCTCCAGCTCCCGCTCGGCCTTCTCCTTCTCCCATTTGGCCTTCGCCTTGGCCTCGGAAGAAGCTCGAGTCGCCGCCGCCTGCTCCTCTAGTTGAGCCCGCATCCAGGCGTTCGCTTCCAGGAGCCAGTCAACACTGGACTCAAAGTCGCGTTCCGCCGAGGGGCCCTCGCCTGAAGCTGACGGTGCCGACGCCCTCTCGGCCTCCTGGAGTTGATCTCGGAGGGCCGCCTGACGGCGGAGCAGGATGCCACTTGTAACCGCGGCCTACAGCCAGAAGCAGATAAGAGTCAGCAAACCCGAAAAAAGCTAAGGGAAATGCTAGACCGAAGCACACAAAGAAGCTTCTTACCTGGACCGTCAGCCGGGCGCTCAACAGCGCCAGGTCAGTTGCCGAGAGATCCCTCAGGTTCTCCACGGCCGACGGGAGGGATAAGCCCTGCAGCAGACGCAGGCACGTCCGAGTGTCATCTAGACTCTCGTCCCTATAGATCCCCAGGTTGGGGACCCATAGCTCGCGCTCCTGCTCGCGAGGCCCCTGCGACCCGTCGCCTCCCTGATCTTCCGCCCCCTCCGACGCGGCCGAGGGAGAATCGCCCCTCGGCGCTCCAGGGGGCGACGGCAACGGGGCCCTTCGGGCCGCGGCCGGCTTTTTAGCCGCCGGGGCGGGCTCTGCTTCGCCAGGCTCGACCGCCCGGCCCCACTTCGACGATCGGCCGCCCCTTCGGGCAACCGACTTACTCTTCCGCTCCCTCTCGAGAGCGGCTGCAGCAGCGCGGCCCTCAACGGAAGCCGCCGTCGTCGTAATCCCGGCCCGGACGCTCGGGGCCACGACACCTCGTGCGACCCCTCATGCCGCCTGCGGACGAGACGACTGGGGTTGGCCGCCCTGCTGGGCTATCCGGCTGAGGAGGCCTTTGATCCCAGACATTGCTGCAAAAGGGAGAAGGAATATTAGCAAATTATAATGCGCAAAGTCCACAACTCAAGACCGACTTACCCTCGGCCGAAGCCTCAGCAACCTCTGTGGCCGGAGGAGCTTCGGCCGGAGGCGCGACCTCGGCGTGTCCTTCAGACTCCCCCGAAGTCTCCCCGGGGAGAAGATAAGGGAAAGCCCGCGGAGGATCCATCGACGGGTCCGGCCACGCCCCAGCACCCACAAGCAACTCCGCATCATGGAAGAGCTCTGCGATATCATACGGAGCCGATGCTTCAATAAGGCCCACGATGCGACGCTGAGCGGAGTTGAGGGTGGGCGGATCAAAGAGGCCCTCGGCCAGTAGTGCCCACTTGGTAGGAAAGGGCCATACGCTCTTCTCATTCTCCGGGAGAGAAACCAGGATGAAGTTCCTCTTCCAGTCATGAATGGACGAGGGCTTCCCGGAGAAGATACCCCGGCCGAGGCGAGGGACGAAGCTGTACCACTCGGATCTCCCCTGCCGTTGAATCTTAAAGAGGTAGCAGAAGATATTGACCGAGGGGATGACTCTGATATGGGCAAGCACAGTCAAGAAGGCGTAGACTGTGCGCCAAGAATTGGGGAAGAATTGAGACGGGGTCAGCCCGTAGAAGCATAGAAGGTTGATGACGAAGGTGGAGAGAGGAAGGCGAAAGCCCGCTCGGAAGCTTTCCTCGTAAATGGAAAAACTACCCGGACGAGGAGTATTGGCCCTGGTATTCAAACCGGGCCGATAAGGGGTCATCCAGGAAGGGAACTGGTAGTAAGAAGCAATGTATCTGACCCCATCATCCGTAAGGATGCAAGCTGCTTCCGAAGCAGTCTCGGGACGACGACGACCCGAGGAGGAAGCCTGGCCCGGGGTACGAACCTCTTCGGACCCTTCGGCACCAGAGGATTCGGCCTCGTCCGCCATGGCAGAAGCAAGGGAGTTCAAAGAAAGAGGAGATGATAAGGAAGAATCAAGAGATTGAGACGGAGTGTAGTCTTCGTCTGAAGGACTGCTATCAGCCGAGGAAGAGCTGTGGGACATGAGATCGTGGGGGCGGAGAAAGGACAATGAGGCTTACCCTCAAAGAAAAAGAACTCCTCGATCAAACACCGCCTCTCAAGCCAAAGGGACTTCCCCGGCAACAGCTCCGGGCGATGGAGAGCCCCCTGCAACAGGCGACGAGCTCGGAAGCACCTTCAGAGGACTAGCCCTTCACCGGAGAAGAAGGAGAGCTCGGATGATCGCAGAGAAACGCAGGCGTAGGAAGGAAGAAGAGAAACAGTGCCCTGCGAAGGGTTCCTATTTATAGGCCAAGTTCGAAACCCTCCCCGCCGAAATCTACGGCTAAGATCATCCCCTTCATCTCGCCGCCTCTCTCGGATGCGCGCCACGTACACCGTCCTTCGGTAATGATGACGACCCGACCCCGGGAATCGAGGCAAGGTAATCAACGGCCGAAAGCGGTCCGACCCTTCGGCTGACCTCTCGGATGCCCGCCACGTAATCCAATCCGCGTGCCAAGTGAGGAAGAGGCGGCAATCCGAGTGGAACCTCGGACAAAGAGCCGAGGTGACCCGCGATCCGCGAGCGGCCGAGATCTCTTTGTGTTTTTTACGGAGCGGCCGGATGCGCGACGCGTATCCTGTGTTTCTTCGCGAAACGACCGTTCTGACAGAAAACTCAACGGCTGTCCCGTCCATTTATTGAGCCTGACACAAGTCAGAAGGCTCGGCCCTTCGCAATCGAAAGCGAAGGCCTTCGTCACGGCATCCCAAATGAGGACAGTCAAGTGGCTACTGACCCTCGGCCGACCGAGGGCATCATTTCTTCTTAACAGAACAGAAAGCCTCGGATAGCGCCTGTTGCGTTATCCCCCGAAGAGGCTACAGGCTATACTCTCGCCATCTCAAAACTAAGGAAGACAAGAGTGGGGAGCTATGTGATGAGGCAGAATCCGATTCGGCCCATTAAAACAAGCCCAACAACGGCAGTAAAAGGCCCAAGAGCCTTCGGCCCGTTAGCGGCACAGCAGCCCTCGGCCCAGCAAGCTCCAGCCCGTCAGCGGCCCAAGAGCCTTTGGCCCCTTAGCGGCACAGCAGCCCTCGACCCAGCAGGCTCCAGCCCGTCAGCGGCCCAAGAGCCTTCGGCCCGTTAGTGGCACTGCAGCCCTCGGTCCAGCAGGCTTCGGCCCGTCAGCGGCCTAACCCCTTCGGCCCGATAGCCGTGTCTGGCCCATTCCGGTGGAGGACTAGGCACTATGGCGGTTTACCAGTAAGCCCGGAACATAGTCCTATATCGGCTACCACCGTTAACCATCCTCTATCCTCCGCTATAAATACACCGCTATTTATTGCCAAAGGTATGTCTCCGTGACCCTCAAGGACCATAGTCCAAATAGTTTTAAAGCTACTCTTCGTCTTCTGAATCGAATTATCTTCAAAAGCTAACTTAACTGTCGGAGGGGGTTCCTAAGGGCCGAAGCCCGGGACTCCTACTGACCGGTTTCTTCTCCTTTCCCTCCTGCAGGGGTTCGGTTCGAATCATCGCCGACCTCCCCGAGTCGGTTTCGGCCGCCGACCTCGGACTCCTCCCTCCGGTCTCGACGCCATTCGCCGGCTGCTCCTCGCCCGAAGGTGACTCGGTTCCGCACCGACCAACCTTCAGCCGGAGGGACTTCGGCCGCGCCTTCCGGAGGCAAGCCGACATCCGACCGGACGACCCTCGGCCTCGGACCTTCAACCGCGTCTCTGCCTCCATCGCCTTCCGGATCCCCTTCGGGCCTCTCCACCGATTCGACCCAGCTCCGGATCCCAAACTTCGGATTCCAGCTTCGGAATCCGGTCGTGATAGCTTCGGCTACATCAGGTGGCATCATTCTTAATTTTACTACTGATGACAACAGATTTCTCTCCAATAATATATATATATATATATATATATATATATATATATATATATATATATATATATATATATATATATATATATATATATGTCTCCCGAAAACTCACCTGTGTTTAAAAAAATAATTTTAAAAAAAAATCTTAAATATTAAAGTAGGTCCATTAAGGTTGATCTCATTCCGGAGCTTTAATTTTCACGATTTAATCTTGACGATCAACCGAAGCTGTCCGAACGATTAGGTATCAAAGATAAACGTCTAAAAATATTGAAAAAATAAATAAAAAAATCATCAGATTAGCCTTTATGGTTGATACCGTCTCTTGGAATTTTAATTTTGATCCTCAAACAATGACGGATTTGATTCGACGACTATGATTAAATTTTTCGATACAACGGTGAAAATTAAATCTCAATGGGTGGGAAGCAAGTTAACGGATTCTAATATTTTAATTTTTTTTATAGTTTTTATTTTTTTTAAATATGGATGGGGAGTTTTGGTTGCCCCCCCAAAACCTATCCTCCCCCATTAAAAAAAATAAAAAAATATTATAAATTTTTTAATATTAAAATAAACCCTTTAAGATTGCTCCCATCTCTGAGACTTTAATTTTCACCTCTGATCTTGATCATCCAATCATGAAAGTCAATCGTAGCCAGTGCACGTCAAAAACTATTAAAAAATAATTAAAAAACTCATTCATATTAACCCTTAAGATTGATCCAATCGCTTGGAGTTTTTAGTTTTGATCCTCAATTAACGATGCACTCGATTGAATGGCAATAGTCGAGTTTTTGATTGAATGATAAAAATTAAGCCTCCAGAGATGGGAGCCAACTTAAGGGAGGGTCATTGAATATTTTAATTTTTATGATGATTTTACTTATTTTTTAACACACATACATATATGTGAAAGTATCAAACAACCCGAAGGTGCATCTACCTTAGATGCACTCCCCTTCCCCCTAAAAAGTTCTCTTGCACATCTTAAAAAAAATAAAAATCATCAAACGTTTTTAAGTATTCAAATACCCTTCTTAGTGCTATTCCCATCCTTAGAGCTTTAATTTGTTCTATCTGATCGTAAAAGTCAATTGTAGTCATCTGGTCGGGTGAATGTTAAAAAATATTATTTAAAAATATTTTAAAAAAGTCAGATTAATCTTTAATATTTTATTTTTGATCTTCAATTAAGTACATTTGATTAGACTGTTACAGTTAAATTTTTCGATCAGACGGTAAAAATTAAATCCTCAAAAGATGGGGACTAACCAATTTACATATTTTAAATTTTCATTGAATTCTATTTTTTTAACATCTGGAGGAAGAGATTTGGAGGGAGGCACCTAAGTGTGTGTATATATGTCTCTGTTAGAGAGATTGGTTTGAAATTCCCTAAGCCATGGGTCTTCAGCTGCAAGCCACTTTGCTCTTGCAATATTGGGCAGACTCCCGTTAAAGAGGCTCGGGGGCCAATCTTACTCTTGCCATTCAACTCTTTTGCGCTGCAGCTGCTGGTCAACTGCTGCCAGTGTTCGTACATAAGAAGAAGAGGAAAAATACTTAAAAAGGAGAAAAAGAAGAATGTAGAGAGAGATGTCCTCTTTCCCTTACTGTTGCTGCTGCTTCTTTGCTGACACGTGTAGCTATTAGCTAGGGAAGAAGGAAGAAGAGGACAGGAGAAGAGTAGAAGAGAAGATAAGTGACCGAAGAGTGAGACAAGGGAGAAGGGCAAAGGGATAGAGATAAATAGAAATAAAGAGAAATGAGAGGGAGAAGGGTGGACCTCTTTGGCTTCCAGCTTCAGTTCACATGTAGGGCAGCCTTGTTTAAGGTACCTTGCAAACTCCGTACGATTAGGAGATCAGAGCACTCTTGCCCATCACTGATTTGGATTAGTTGATCATGAGTAAAGCAGCATTCATGAGCCGTGGATTCAAATCGTATATCTCACTTCTTCTACATCAAAAAGAATGTTAAAGAAGATAGAACAGACAATCCTAGGGTCTGCAGGCCAGGAACAACGCGTAGCGTACTGGTGGTTCGACCAAGAAGTCGTAGCTGCTGCCTCCCGTCAACACGGAGCTCTCTGGTCGTAAGAAGGTTTGAACCAAAGGAAGTATGAACACAAGAGGAACCCATGGCAAGAGGACAAGACGCAAGGAATTTACGGTGGGGGAGGAAAGTTTTGGTTTTTGCTGTCAATGAGATGGAAGAGCCTAATGGCAGAAGATAAAAAAGTCTTCCACAGATGGAGTTGAGGAACTTGACGACTTGCATGACATCATAGTGATAAGAGAGCATGACGTTGTGATACTTACACCACATACTCTTTTTTTTTGAACTCAGAAATTTATCTAAGATCTTGAGCCAGTCTTTTGCATTTTATATCATTAAAAAATTTCAAAATACAAAGAGAGAACATACCATCTTATCTTTGAAAGAGTACATCCAAAAACCAAAATCTCTCTAACGAACCTAACTCCCAGAAACAAAGATGAGGGAGATCACTTCTATCAGAAGTGATACTCGCACCACCTACGTTGTAATTAGATATAATATAATACATCTTAGAGGATCTGTTGTCTAACTAGTTGACACTGAGGTCCATGAGCTAGCCTAGCTTGTTTGGAACGTTTTGATGGAGGGGGCCAGGGTATCAGCTAGCACATCACTTTGGCAGCCCTAACTTTATTGTTCGCGTAGCTTATCCTTTCTTTGTTGCATGTAGATGATTCCCCTTCCCCTCCATGTAAGACTGCTATCAGGGCCAATACATCTAGGGGTTGTTTAGTGCATTGTAAGACAGTGCTGTAGGATATGTAAAACATTATCTTATGGAATTTTCTTTGTATGTACAATCTTGTAAATTGTCATAAAATCTTTTAACTGTTAAAATTTAATATAGTAGTTAAAAAATAAGACTGTGCTGTAGGTTGGCCTGCCCCCTCCCATCTGCCTTCGATATAACAAAGCGATGATGGTACCTAAAATAATCATGCATTTAGGAACCTCCTTACATACAGGGTTTGACAGAATTTTTATATGAAAGTCATTTTTAAATTTTACTTTAAACTTTAAAACTACTAAGTATAGTTAATTACAACTAGTTTTACATCATTATACCGGTCAAACTTCTCTAATGAACACTTCTAGGAAGGTCTAATTTGACAGTCTCGAATAAAACTCGGAAAAAACACATAAATGCAACCAAAATCCGGCTGCTGTCAACCACTCAAAATAACTTGGTAAAACATGTGAAAGTCCAAAAATATTTCAAATTAAAAGTTTTGTCAAACACACCTTAAACTTGGTCAGACTGTTTCCTACATATAAAACTCTTGGAAAAGATACTTTCAGAAAGTACATGTGGAGATTAGAACTTCTAGAACCCATTTTATAGACTTCTACATTTTTCAACTTCCTCACAAGAATTAAACATGAATTCGATATTTCACTTATTTCTCAATTGAATAATTGATTCACCCTTGATTCTAGTGAGTGAGGGCATACAAGATTTCAGAGAATGAGGTCTATCGGCTATGTTTAGAGGAGAGGCAAGTCTATAACATGGAGATGAGATCCTTTGAACCTCATCTTCTAAATTTTTATATCTTCCTGCTTGTATGAGACAGAAGTGAATTTAAAATACTAAATTCACTCCCATCCCTTGTGAATGGATGCACTTAGTCTTGATTAGATGTCATCTCCATAGAATGGAGCTCTCAATTAACTCGGACTCTTCTTCCTTTTGTTACTAATGCCCTAAAGACTCATGGACGATGACAAAGGATTGTTGTCCTTTCGGATAGATCCAAGGCTAGCTTTAACTCCCCCAGCCTCCCAAGTCAAAACCCAAGAAATTCTTCTCTACTAATCTTCCTGTCTTCTCCTCTCCAACGACGACAAACTCTCAACTATTACAAGTCTACTTATCACTGTATTTGATAAATTCCACTCACCCATCTCTTTCTTCCCCCATTTGTATTCCTCTTACCTTTGAAATAAGGATGCGAGAAGACTAAACTAAAATAACTGATGATTTGGGAGGCCTCCAAAAGCATGCACCAAATTAGGGTTCTCTTCATCTCCACAGTTTCGCAAGTAATCAAGAGAAGGCAATATTCGTTTAGTTGTCATGGGGGTATCCTGCAGAGATAGGGGGAATTGAAGAAGGTTTTCATAATTGGATTGCAAACGCGAGTACATAAAAGGGTAGGAATATCTCCAGTTTAAAATTGAAAAATCTCTAAGATTAAAGCTACTTCGTGATTACAAAAGTACTCCATGATAGATAGAATAAAACTGAAACAATCTCCATTAAAGTATAAAACGAAGAGTCCTTAGTTCTGACGTCACCTTTTATAGGTCTAAGGTTCTTTTAACGTCACTTTGATTGATTGGAGAGTAAGTTATTTTGTGGGGTCCACTGGCGGAATAAACGTATACTAGAATTAGAGGTGTTTTGATTTGATAGTTTTGTGAAGCTTACTAACGGAATAAGAAGAATAAGCAATTTTTGGATTTAAAGTAAAATGACTTATTTTCTTTATTCCTTCGATATACTATTTTGTAATGTATAAGTCATTCCGCATGTTAAAACAAAATTAAGCTTATTCTCCTTTTATTCATCCTTATTATTGTCCTATTCTCCAATTAAAGTAGAGCTTACTGTTTTTTTTAAAACTAGATACATGCTAATTAAAAGAAAAAAATTGAAATCTGACACTTCTTTTTGAGCCAAAAATTGAAATCTAACACATTTTACTCGGACTGCATTTGGCAATACTTTTGTTACCAATTTTTCATCTCCGAGTTTCTAAGAAAGTTGCTAATGACTGAATATTAATTACCAAATATAAAGTTGTCAAATCCAAATTTAGGATTCTCTCTGAAGTCAAAAAGAGACATTATTTATTCTCTCAACTTTTTCCACATGGTTGCCCACGGATGGCCTCAAATATCAAACAAGGAGGACGTACACATGGGAAAATCTCTGACATTTCAATTTTGCAAACGTTTCAACTTTGCATGATAGTCAATATTAAATTCTCTTTTTACTTTTTCATAAAATTCTCCCAAAATCTTGAAAGGATGGAGAGATGCGCCAGGGAGCATCATACTGTATATCATGTGTCCCATTTTCAATTTTTTTAGCTTTTGAGATAGTTCATAAATTATATGTGACTGCTCTTTATTTGTTTGTACTACTTATATTTCTAATGTCTCCCGTGATTTAGGACAATGTAACTCCAACCAATACCTCAAAATAAACACAGTCTAATAACACATTTGGTTCCTATGTAGAAGTGAAAGGATTATCAAATAATCTTATAATTTGAAAAAGCCATCCAAAAGCTCACCCTTCTTGCTGTTGAAAAAGTAACTAATCATTTTCCCCTTCTCTCTATCTCCCTCTTCGATCTCATAATCTACTCCTACACATAAACTTAGGCATATGACATATTTGGAAAAAAAAAAAATGTCAGAGATTATTGACCTAAACATTTCCATCGTACACTTCTTATGAGTGGAGTCAAACGCAAGATTATTTGAAAAGTACACATTTTTACTCTTCATCAAAGTTAGATTTTTTATTTTTTAATTTTTTTTTAGTCGTCCAATCAGGCATTGTACTATACAAACGATAAGAACACTTTGAAGGCAGATCTAAAGAAAAATATTTACTCACTGCAATGCTCTTGCTTGCAGCAAGTAAAGACATTACAGCAAGTATGTCTCCTAGAACCATTAAAAAAAAGAGAAAAGAAAAAAAAAAGAAGGTAAACCCAAGCCGTCCAAACATGGCACTGGATTCCCCACGCGGCGTGTACGAACGTACAAGACGCCTACCCATCCGATGTGACGACGCTCCTCGCGCGATGGCGTCCCGCGTCCCCCCCACTTCACGGGGATTAGCCGCCGTATGGACGGCCGCCCCCGGCCAAGTTCTGCTTGGCATTTATTCAAACACCTACACCCAAAACCGTCGTGTTACGAGTTGACCCAGCTGGCTCTCTCCTAGGAAAGCGAGAAGATGGGGGCAGTCTAGGTACGTCCGGGACCATGGATTCTGAGACTTTTTGGGTTTGCTTGCGTGGCTGATGAGGACTGCTAGTGCTGAAGTCAGATGCAAAGCACTGCAAAAGTTCTACTCTTTCATGCTTCAAATTCCTCCCCTTCACACCTTGCCACTTCCGGAGTTAAGTGGAAAAGCTCAGCTGCTCAGGGAACATTATGTTTGCATGATCCTTAGTGGTTAATGGATATTTGGTTGTTGTGTTAGGTACTTATATCGGTAACAATTTTGATATAGCTAGTAGCGGAGGTTAATAGCAATACTTGGTTAATGGATATTTGGTTGTTGTGTTAGCTACTTATGTTTCGCTTATGGTGGAATCAGACTGCCAGGTCCTCATCACTTTTTTCAATGCTACCAATGCTTTAGTATTTCTTGGGGTAAGGCAGGAAGTCTCTCCTTGGTTTGTAGCTTTTTAATTTGAAAAATGAAATAACAAGGACGGCCCAAAGTCCTATAGAAGTTCTAGGTTAAAAATAATAATAATAATAATGTTAACGCCTTAATTTATCAAGAATTTTAATACCTTAATATGTTAATAGTAAAAGCACCTCCACCTTCGGAGATACAAAGTTTCCCTTTTGCTGCTCGTGTTTTATATATCATTATGTTACCGTGATATTATGTAGTTACATTATTATGCTATTGCACTAGCACTTAGAATAGTCAATGGAAACGGGTAAAAAATAGTATCCGAGAAATAACAGCAGCCAATGCTCAACAAAAAATTGACATGGGACGGAAAATAATGACTTTTGACTGAAGGGTCTATTACTATTACCATTACAAGGAAAAGAGGATTTGTCAACGAATATATATCGACGGCTACGAAAATTTGTCGACAAAGAAAACATTAGTCGATGGCTAACAGTACAATATATCTATATGTCAACGGGGCTTAAAAAAGTCTTTACATATATTTAATATATGTCAATGGCTAAAGTTGTAGCCGTTGGCATATATAGTATAGGTCAACGGCTACATTTTTAACTGTGGACATACAATAAAAATATGGAAAAAAAGAAATTGATAATATGAAAAAAAATAAATACATAATATGTCAACGGTTCTAAGTTTAGCCGTTGACATATAGTATATATGTCAGTAGAGCCGTAGATAAAAAGTTCATATACCTTGCCCCCTTCCTTTTTCCTCTCTTCCTCTTTTCCTCCTCTTGTGTCTTAATCGCCGCCCCCTCCCATCACTCGGCTCGTCGCTCCCGTCACCATGGCCGGCCTCCCACTCGGCCCACCGTCATCTGCCACTTCCGTTGCCGCCGCCGGCCTCCCGTTCGGCCCGCTGTCGTCTGCCGCTCCCCTCTCCCCTCTCGGCCAGCCGTCATCCCTGGGAACGCATTAAAAGTTGTTTAGGCCTCTATCAAGTATTCACAAGTATATTAATTATAGGCCACTCTATCCACTAACTGAAGTGTTGGTTCAATATTAAGATACATGTTCTCTTTTGAAGACGCATCAATCCTTGCCGCATAGTAATAAATTACGTACACAGGATATCTTTTCTGGATGTATGTCATGTGAAACTCTTCAATGTTTTATACATATATACATCTATACTGTTGATTAACCACAACAGATAGTTGGACAAATAGAAATCTTGTTACGCATCTACTTTCAGATAACTAGAGGCACTATCTCCAAGGTTCAATCTCTCCTATGACTTCTCCCTCTTCCTTCCCCTTCTTAGATGCCCTCTAGTTTCTCACTCGTTGTCTCCATTGCACCCCTTTTAGTTATTGCTAAACATTCCTCTCTTCCTCTCCATCAATGAATCAAGTACCGTTGACGACCCCTTTTAGTTGATATTTCGCAATAGAATAAGTGGAGAGAATATGAAATTATCTGCACTACAAGGAAGTTAGGTTTTGTCAGCGAGTATATGTCGACGGCTAAAAGTATCTATTGACAAAGAGTGTATTAGTCGACGGCTAAAAGATAACCGCTGACAATAGACTCATATATCGACGGCCACAGTAACCGTTTACAAATACTTAATATATGTCAACGGCTACATGTTATCCGTTGACATATGTATCACATATGTCAACGGCTACATGTTAGCCGTTGACATATGTAGAATATATGTCAACGGCTACGTAGAATCCGTCGACATACGTAATAAAAAGAAAGCTAAAATGATATGTACACGGCTATAAGAATAGCCGTCGACATATCAGCTATATGTCAACGGCTACGTTTATAGCCGTGGACAAAAAACCATAACCCTATGTCATCCCCTTCGTCCGCAGTGCGTCCCCAAACCCACGTCCTTTCCCTCTCAAACCCACGCCGCGGTTCTTCGATCCTCACCCAGGCACCGGCGACCCCATCGCCGCCCGGCCCCATTGCCGCCTCCAGCCGCTGGTGACCCGATCGCCACTTCCAACGGCCGGCGACCCCGTCGCCGCCCGGCCCCATTGCCGCCTCCAGCCGCTGGTGACCCGATCGCCACTTCCAACGGCCGGCGACCCCCTCGCCGCCCGGCCCCATTGCCGCCTCCAGCCGCTGGTGACCCGATCGCCACTTCCAACGGCCGGCGACCCCATCGCCGCCCGGCCCCATTGCCGCCTCCAGCCGCTGGGGACCCCATCACCACTTCCAACGGCCGGCGACCCCATCGCCGCCTCGCCCCGATCGCCGCCTCGCCCCGTTGCCGCCTCCAGCCGCTGGAGACCCCATCGCCGCCTCCAACGGCCGGCGACCCCATCATCGCCGTTGGTTCTCTCCAAGTTGCGGCCAAGTAGCCCCTTCGCGGCTGGCGGAAATAATTTCCTTTGTTCCTCTCAAGGGGATCTCCTCACTCTCCGTGACAGGTCCTTCCCCTTAACCTAGTGGCTACATAATTAGACTGTTTTGCCATAGTAACTTTCCTCTACTACAGGTTCAAGTCTACACTTGCTCAACCTTCCCTCTATTTCTTAAGTTGAGTAGTCTTGCGAGTTGTTCATTGAGCATATTGGTTTGTTTGCAGCCTTATGCATGATTCCTGCTGCAGCTGTTGCTCTTGTTGTTCTTTCTGTCTGTCTCTCACACACACATTTGCTCAACCAGTGTGTTTGTGAGATGTGGGAGGTAATGATGATGCCTTTGGCTTTTTCAGACACTGCATACATCTGCTAATGGCAGGGCACCCCTGGACGGCCTTGCTGTTCTCAGTGGGCAACCAGGTTGCAGCCATTTTGAGGAATTTCTGGAACAAATGTTGGGTCTGAGCCTCTGCCACCTCCTCTCCTTGTCCTCTCCATGGCGAGGTGGTTGGCTGCAGAGGTGGTGAGGCTTTGAGGGGGGGCATTATTTGGGGGTTGCTGGCTCGCTGTCCCCTTCTCTCCAGCCGATGAGCCTGCAATACCACATTAGTTTAACCAAAAATCAAGCCACTGGTATGGCTCGAGACAAAAACTCAAGTTTTGAACATTTTGACCTAAGCTAGGCAGAAGCATGGGAAAAGACCACGTTCTGCCTAGGTGACCACTTTTTGAAAGTAGCTAAATAAATCTGAGTCAGACAAGAATTTGTATTTAAGACCACTTAATCCAAAGCCAATCAGATTTTTCCATAAATCACAAATCCAGCCACTACTTTGAAGGTTCAATTTATTTCATATCATCATTTTTTTCAACATATATTGGAGACAAAAGCACAGTCAAACCCTCAGCTGATCTGCACATCACTGGGGTGCCCACAGTACCTAGCTGAACAGACCAGCTGCACCACTGGGCCTGGGAATCCAAACCTCCAGACCACATCCCAACCAGACATGGTCCAATTCCCCTGTGATAATGGTTGTACATCTTCTCTTAGAGTGGTATGATACATCCTGTTCAGAATTCCAATATGTCAATCATGAGAAATTGTTTCATTTTGCTTATCTTTTAGGAGATTAAAGGTGCATTGGTGCATATACATATTAAATGTGTCGTGTACTTAAGAGATAGAGCAAGAATCAAAACAGGTTTGTCATAATGATGAAGAAATAATAGAAACAATCAGATGATCAAAGATAATCAATCATAAATTCTCCTACTATCTTTCTGGTCGTTAAGAGAAACACATTGAGGCAGCAAAAAATAGCCAAACTATACGTAAGCTCTCTACATCATTAAAAATTTAGCCCATGCTCTATGTTTTTGAAGTAAGAAATTGGGTCAACCAACAGGAAAGAGAAAGGTATAGTTCAATGGTGGTTTGGTGTCAAAGCTCTTGACAAGATGTTCAAGAAGAATATGACTATGGCTTCATCTTACATATGAATCATTCTTAAGTGTGAAAATTATCATTTTACCGTACTTTCTTTCCACCCAATATCAACCAGTGTTCAAGGGGAAAAGCTGTTCCATTCCATGACTTTCAAATATTGCAAGTTGACAATATGTCAAGTATTGGAGGTCCCTAAGTAGATCAAACTAAGTAAGCTACGACCTATTTTCCTGCCTCATGGGCAATGAAAAAGGACCACCTCAACTACCGTTACCATGAAGCTTTAGTTTTACTTGGGACCAACTGGTTTTCTGTGTCTGTGAAGGTAACCTGTTACAGAGATCATCCAGTGAATTTTGATGTCCTCTTGGATTCAGATGACACTCGGTGTATATATCTATATTTATAAATATATTTATCTATCTATTTATGTATTTAACTTTTGTTAGTAGCACTTTTGAATTAATTGAATATGATGACGATGCATTTATCTTTACAGGTTATTTGTGTGTATGTCCTTGGTATTGTATGTGAGGCGATGATGATACACTTGACTTTACGGCCACTGCAAGCCATCTGGATGGTCCTACTGGGCAACCGAGTTGCAGCCGTTTTGTGCGGATCGCTGAAGCATACGGAAGCCCCTAGGGGTTAAAAACATTTTCTATCTGAGCCTCCGGTCTTCCCTCTCCTAAATTTTATGGAGATACCACTGTGTGTCTTTGTGTTTTGCATACGTGGATAATATATAAGTTATTAATCGATCACATTTGTTAATATGTAGGTTAGAGGATACATAGAAATGGCTGGACTTGACAAGAGTTGGATGGAGTTTGTTCATAATCGAGGAGATCCTAGATATGAGAGAGGGGTAGCTGAGTTTTTGGACTTTGCTTTTCATGAAGATAGAATAAGTTTTAGGCATGGACAAAACAATGAATTGATACAGTGTCCATGTCGGAATTGCCTTAACGGAGTAAAGTTGACCCGGATAGATGTTGAAATCCATCTTAAGGTAGACGGAGTATGGGTGCATTATACAAATTGGGTGTGTCATGGAGAGGCACCATTAACTGATATATTCAGATATCAAACCAACATCCCTACTGTAGAGATGAGTGAACGACAACAATCTTTTATTGTTGATAGTACAGTTGAGATGTTGCATGACTTGCAAGAAGCTGGAAGTGTTATTGCAGAAGAAGAGCATGAACCGAATTCCAAAGCGAGAGACTTTTATAAGCTACTGGAGGATGCTGAAATACCATTGTATCCTGGGTGCCAGAAGGTTTCAAAGTTAACATTTCTTTTAAAGTTGTTGCATATTAAGACACTGAATCAGGTGACGGGGGCATGTATGAATATGTTTCTTGAATTCATCAGAGAAATATTACCAGAAAGAGCCAATGTACCTCAAACATGGTATGAAGCAAAGAAGATTATTAAAGATTTGGGGTTGGGATACGAGAAGATAGATGCATGTCAGAATGATTGTCTATTATTTTGGAAGGAAAATGAAGATAAAGATCGGTGCCCACAGTGTGATGCACCGAGGTATAAGGAAAGTATGCATGACTTGAACAACCAAATACAGAATGAGAACAAGAGACTTGGCAAACGACTACCTAATAAATTTTTGCGCTATTTTCCATTGAAAGATAGATTGTAAAGGTTGTTTATGTCCTCCAAGACAGCCAAGTGGTTGACATGGCATATTGATGGTCGAATTCCTCAACAAAACAGAGAGATGCGACATCCTGCTGATTCTGAGGCATGGAAACATTTTGATAATTAGTATCCAGATTTCGCGGCAGAAGCTCGCAACTTGAGACTCGGTTTAACGAGTGATGGGTTTAACCCATTCGGAAATATGAGCAGCAACTATAGTATATGGCCTGTAATGACAGTTGTTTATAATTTGCCACCGTGGATGTGCATGAAACAAACATTTATGATGATGTCATTACTAATTCCTGGTCCTAAAGATCCGGGAAATGACATCGATGTGTACTTACAACCACTAGTGGAAGACTTAAAAGACTTATGGGAGAATGGTGTTGAAACATATGATGCTGCAAAAAAACAGAATTTCAAGATGCATGCTGCCGTTCTTTGGACAATAAATGACTTTCCAGCATATGCCAATTTGTCTGGATGGAGCACTAAAGAAAAATTTGCATGTCCATCATGTAATTATAAAACCTGTTCAAGATGGTTAATTAATTGCCGCAAATTTTGTTACTTGGGACACCGACGTTTTTTGCCATTGCATCACAGATGGAGGAAAAGTAATTACAAACATAAATTTGATGGTACAGTTGTATGTGGCAGACGGCCAAGAATTCTGACAGGTTTAGAACTGTGGAATCAACAACAGAGTCTTCCTTATCTGAAATTCGGAAAAAAGTTCAAGAAAGATATTGCAGACTTGAAAGGATGGAAAAAAAGAAGCATCTTATTTAAAGAGTTACCATATTGGTCGAATCTTCTGATTCGTCACAATTTAGACGTAATGCACATCGAGAAAAATGTATGTGATAATTTGTTGGGCACTTTGAACCTTCTAGGTGGTGAAAAAAGTAAAGACTACTTAAAAGCACGGTTAGACCTAGAAGACTGGAAAATACGGCCAGAATTTCATGTGTCAAAGGACCCCCAATACAAGAACAAGATACCAGCAGCAATGTACACACTAAACAAAAGACAACAGTCTCTTGTGTGTGAATTCTTAAGTAACATCAAGGTCCCAGATGGATATTCTTCTAATTTATCCAAAAGTGTAGATATTACGGGTCGAAAGTTGACTGGGTTGAAGAGTCATGATTCTCACGTCTACATGCAAGTATTGCTGCCTTTGGCAATTCGTGGCATTGTACATGAAGATGTGACTGATCCAATTACAGAGTTGAGTATGTACTTCAAAGAAATATGTTCCAAAGTTCTTGTACCAGAACGTTTATTCAAATTAGAAAGTGATATTGTAGTGACATTATGTAAGTTGGAACAAATTTTTCCACCGTCTTTTTTTGACGTAATGATTCATCTGATAATCCATTTGGCATATGAAGCAAGAATTGCTGGTCCTGTTCAGTATCGGTAGATGTATTATGTAGAAAGATTTTTGAAAAAATTGAAAGATTATGTTCTCAATAAGGCACGTCCAGAAGGTTCAATTGCAGAAGGTTATCTTGTTGAAGAAACGATGTCATTTTGTTCGATGTATATGGATGACATTGACACTCGATTTAATCGGAGAGAAAGGAATTATGATGGAACTGTTAATGAGACTAATAATGAAAGTTGTTCGATTTTCAAATCTCCTGGACGTTTTCTCAAAGGAAAAGTAGAACCTCGTTTACTATCTGAAGAAGAAAGAGATTTGGCCCATACATACATTTTGAAACAGATTGAACAAATAGATCAATTTTTTTCTGAACACAAACAACAAGTGCAAACTTCAAATGTAGTGGAGAAAGACTTTCTGAAATGATTTCAGAGTTATGTTGAAGAACTGAAAGAAGCAAATGATCCTCGTTGTACTCATGAGATTGAAGTTTTGTCACAGAGACCATCAAGACTTACATATTCACATTCAGGTTACATAGTAAATGGTTTTAGATTTCGTATCAAAGACATTGATGATACTAAATTGACTCAATTGTCTGGAGTTATTGTGAATGCGGAACTTGAATCTGGATGTGATGGATATTATGGACGTTTGATTGATATCCTCGAAATATCTTTTGATCATGAAAGTTATATTGTACTGTTTAAATGTGATTGGTGGGATGTTTATAAAAAAAACAGGGGATTTAAGATTGATAAGTATGGAATTGTCAGTCTGAATACACGTTTTAAACTCAACACAAATGAGCCATTTGCTCTTGCAAATCAAGTAGAACAAGTGTTCTATGTAAATGATAATACAACAGCAGGGTGGATCATTCCTGTTAGAGCACAACCGCGAGATTATTATAACATGCAAGGTGAAACAGCTGAAGATGATGAATTATATGTTGAAGAAGTTTATCAAGAAAACTTAATTGATATTCCTATTAGGGGAGAAACCATTGATGTGGATATTAGTGAAGGAATTAACATAAGAGTAGGCGAATACTTGGAGGTTTAGGTGAAGGTAACTTTCAACGACGTTTATTTTTTATCTATTTTTACTTCTAACTCTAATCTAATACAGTAGGATTTGAACAGATGGCTTCAGGTAGCGGCGCTCGTGGCTCAGGTAGTGGTTTCACACTCCGCAAGAAGCGGAATGCCTCTCAGCAGTCTATCCCTGAGCATTCGACCTCTCAGGCCATTGCCTCTCAGCAGTCTATCCCTGAGCGTTCAACCTCTCAGGCCATTGCCTCTCAGCAACTTATTCCCGAACTTCCCACCTCTCAGGCTCTTTCTACATATCAGGCTCTTGCCTCTCAGCATGTTGCCTCTCAGCCTGTTGCCTCTCAGGCCGCTGCGGCTCAGACATCTACATATGTATCCACATCTTCATCTGCAATAGGTATGAATTTTAATTTTAGTCGTTCATTAAATTGATACTTTTATGTTTATAATTTCACATAAATATCTTTATCATGTATGTTTAAACAGGTCCATCTTCTACGCAGCCTTGGGGTCGGGGACATGGCCGTCGGGGTCCCACCAGAGGTGTCACCGATGGGAGATTGGAGCAGGGTCAACGATGGAACGTGCGGGTGATCAGCGGTTACGGCGTTGGTGAGAAGGGAAGTAATTTTGTATCCCGCATAGGTGTTGTGGCAAAACTTCATTGCAAGATATGGCAGAAAAATTTTGTTACTCTTCCTGCAGCGAAACAAGCTGCAATGTTTAGAGATCTCGAGGTAACAATATTTAAAGTTAATTATATGTTTGTCAAATTTGTATGACTAATTAAGTTAACGATAATGTGCAGTTAATGTATCAGTGGGACCGAACTCCCGAGACAGATAGGGAGATGCTTATGCACATGACCTCAATGCATCGCAGTTGGCGCGGTGTTTTGAAGAAAAGAATAAATGAAAATTTTTTATGTTTATTTATAATCTATTTTTGTATTATTTTTTCTTATGTTCATGTATAATGAAGTCAAACTGAAATCATTTCATAGCATTATACGGGAAAGACTTTGGCGGATGCAATTGTTTCCGTGCCGGCGGGTGTTGATCCGCCTGATTGGTAGACGATGTGCGAGAAATGGAGCACGTCAGATGAACAGGTAAAATAATAATATAGTTTGATAATTTATGTTGATTTGTTCGATACAAATTTGACAACTAATAATTTTTTTTCTGCAGAAAATTGCTGATCGTAATAGAGAAAATCGCTCCCATCAGTCTATGCCATATAGGCAGGGCCGAACGAGTCATTATCAATTGAAGGATGACTTCGTAAGATTTTCATTTTATTAGTAGTGTTTCTATATTGTTAACTTTTTATTACTTATTCTTTTTAATATAATTTGAACAGCATCATCTTCATCAACGTGATCCCGAGCGCCTTGAGATGTTCAAGATGGGTAGATGTAAGGATCTTCCAGACGGCAGTGAGCAATGGGTAGATGAAGAGAGTAGGAGTCGATATGTAAGTTATTCTATCATTTGAATTATTATTTTTAATCATTCTTATTAAATTTAATATGTATCACTAATAACAATTTTTTTTTATTTTTTTTTAGGAGAGGATGACTCAATTAACCACTTCTTCTTTGGAGAGTGATGTTGGGAGTACTCCCATTTCTGCTGAGGATGCATTCATTTCGGTTATGGGAAAAGATCGATCTGGCCGTGTTCGTTGTGCAGGAAGTCGAGAGACGTTACGTACATGGTATGGACCGGGAGAAGGATCGAGCTCTTCCTATCAACAGAAATTTGAGGAGCAGGTTGTGGAGATGCAAAACATGAAAGAAAAAATCAAAGCCCAAGGGAAGGAGATGGAGTGGATGCGCAAACAAATGGCAGACATGAGCGCATTTATGAGTCAATTTCAAAAAATGCACAATCCTACTCTGCCTCAGATAGCTGCTGTGAATGAGGACGACGCCGAAAACGAATCAAATGATGAGGGAGATGATTTTGATGGTGATGACGAACAGTGAGCCGATAATAATTGATACATTTAGTTGTGGATGTGTAATCTGAATTTTTCGGGGATGTGTAATGTGAATTTTTCATGGATGCGTTTTTTAATGTTATGTGAATGTTTATTTATGTATGTGGATGTATTTTTTTTGTGATTTTATGAATGTGTTTATTTGAAAGTGTGAATGTGTTTATTTGTACATGTTGATGTGTTTTTGTATATGTTTGTAAGCACAAATCTGTATATACAGAAAAAATATATAATTTATTATTTTAATATTTTATTTTATTTTTCTTAGTAACTATTTGTCAGCGGCTTTATAGCCGTCGACAAATAGTATTTGCTCTCAGGAAAAACGTTTTGTCAACAGCTTCAAAGCCGTCGACAAATAGTATTTGTCAGCGGCTTAGGTTGCTGACAAATCGTTTTGTCAGCGGCTTATAGCCGTCGACATATGTAGTATTTGTCGACGGCTACTATTAGCCGTAGACATATGCAGTATTTGTCAGCGGCTACCTCCGTGGACATAGGTTTCATATGTCAGCGGCTATTTTAAAGCCGCTGACATATGTCTCATATGTCAGCGGCTAACTCCGTGGACATAGGTTTCATATGTCAGCGGCTATCTTAGAGCCGCTGACATATGTCTTATATGTCAGCGGCTACTGTGTGTAGACATATAACGTATATGTCAGCGGCTTTAAGTAGCCGCTGACATATGCGTTATATGTCAGCGGCTTCTGTGTGTTGACATATATAGTATATGTCAGCGGCTGTGTTTTAGCCGTTGACAAATATATGCCAACGGGGCTTTTGTCCACGGCTTTGTCAGCGGCTGTAAAACCGTCGACATAAGTATTTGTCAACGGCTGTTTAGGATTTGTCAGCGGCTCTTAGCCGCTGACAAATCCTGTTTTTCTTGTAGTGCTGGTTGTAAATGTAAAAATATCATTTGAAAATATAGAATACTGGAAGGTAGAATATTTAGTCAGAGAAGAGAACAATTGAATAATTTCTGTTCGGAATCTCTCCAAATAAGGAAAAAAAAAAAAAAAGATAAGATATCTCACAAACCTTTTGTTGAAACCTTTGTTTATTTTACCCATTTTTGGCGAATAGAACATCTTTCAAATGGTATAGCAACTTGTGTAAAATTTTGTGGAGAGTATAACATTCAATTCTCACTTAAATTTGAAACCTTCTTTTTTTCCCTAGTTGCTAGCGCGTAAGCATGTACTTGCTTCTAAGTTGGCTCATTGCATATTCGTATACACAAACCGAGTGGAAACTTGTTTTTAGCTCGTTTCGTTAGTGAATCGAATTCAAATGCCAACTGCTCAAACCCTTTCATGTTTGAAAATAACTTGTTTATAGCTATATTAATATTTTAAACATAATATATAAACTTTAAAAATTATTAAGTAATAAATTTTATTTGAAATTTCTCAAGTACTCCCTTCGGCCATGCGGCTACAACCTTGAGCTCGTCAGCTCAGTTTGAGGGAGAGAAAGAGGCCCATGGGCCTGCCTTGTCCCTTATTCCTTCCTTTTTTAATACATTTTGTTCTGATGTTTGTAAAACATATGAAAACAAAACAAGAAAATGTACAAACCTTCTGATTTTAGTTATCAGTAGCCTTTATGTGAAAAGCGAAACAAGGGCATGAGCCTCCAAGTTAACCAATGAAGGCGACAAGATTTTATTTTATGCTGTTTTACAGTGAATCTAATATTCAAACACCGTAAACGAGACTTTACTGTTTTACGTTGAAAAAACCCCTTAATTATTTTGTGGGAAACAAAAATTAGACATGGCCATTGGTGTAGTATTTTGACTATTTTTAAGTTTTCAAGCAAGAGCCCCTGCAAATTGGTTTCTAGATTGAGGTAAAAATGATTATGACTTTTATAGCTACCTAAAATCAATTATAAGTATTCTAATATATTTCTCATGTTGAAAGTGGAACAGAAAAATAACTTTCAATATTGGTCGAGTATCTAAGGATCCATTTGGATGGACGTAAAATGCATTGCAACTGCAGCTGAAAACCTTAATTTTGATTTGGTTGCATGGAAAACTTCAGTTCATGAAAAATAGTATCCATTGACTACTCCAAATCCTAATTTTGGTCCTTTCAAAAAAAAAAAATCTTAATTTTGGCATCCCATAGACAAAGGCGGAGGCCATTTTTCGAACTAGACTCAGGCACATGGTTTTTATGAAAATGATTTTCTTAAGAACCAAATTATGGATTACATTTTTGTTTTAAAAGTAAACTCTATTCCTTGAAATAATTTTTACCTTCTTTGTTTGGACAATGGCACAGTGGCCCAGAGTGCTAATTGACACCTACCAAGCCCTGCAAGGGCGCAGGCTGAATCTGACCAGCTTCAAGAATTCCTTTAAAGGTAGGGTGTTTTTTCGTGCAAAGTCTAACCATTTCGCCTAAGCGGGCAAGGGTGGGCGACCCCACTCTCGCTCAATAGTAGGGAGGTAGGAATCGAACCTGCGACCTCCCCTAAAGAGAGGAGGTCGGTGTCCACCGCACTAAATGCACTGGACTTGAAATAATTTCCATGGTGCATCTTTTACACCAAGCCAAATGACTTCCAAATGGACTAAGTTCCAGCAGTCATCTTAGATGCTTGGCATTCAAGTTCAAGATCAAGCAACATAGTTAAATTGGAGCATAGTAATGCTCGGCCTATTATTTTATTTTATTTTTTGAAAATGGAAGAGCTTCTGTGCTCTTTTCATTGCACATCCATCACTAACGCTCGGCCTATTAGTTGTCAATGTTTCACATTAGTTGACCCCAACTAGAGGTTAGCTGGATCCACACTATCAGGATCTAGATCCTGATGCCCTCTTTCCTAACATTATGAGATCTCTTGGCCTGTTAGAAAGCAACATAGATCCTAGTATTTTATCTGATTCTTTTATAACATAGAATTATGATACCCTCTTGTCTGACTCCACAAATGATCCAGTCAAGAGGATCTCATGTGATTCATCACATATTCCTCCTTGCGTCCCTGTCGTTATGCCATCACCAGGTTTGATGCGTCTCAATACATATCAGTGTTTTACTTAAGCATTATGTAACAAGGATTGACTCAGCATATTCTCTCCAATTCCGAGCAACCATTAGATAATTAGGTCATGTAACTTGACCACTTTAGTTATTTTCGTGATCGAGTACCAACCTCTCCTGATCAATTCATGGAGCAATAAGACGTACCCGGACTCCAAAACAATTTTGCTTTTATTTTAGCACATTGTGTCGAATGGTATCGAACTCGATTCATGTGAACACATGACAAATCACCTCTATAGGGTGGGCATCTGTCGGAATGAGATTATCTACACCTCTCGACACATACATACAAAGAACTTGTGTCATAACTTAACTCGGTCTTTATTCTTGTATAAAAGAATAGAGTTGAGTTGTCGCATGTTCACGTGACAAGTGTTCATGCGTGAGTAGAGAGATGGAGGGCACATTCTCTTTATGGGGCTTCCAATAGTGGAGGCAGCATGCTTGGAGCCTTGGCCTGAGAAGCCCTAGCTACCCCCACCCCTCACCACAGAGCTCGTGTGGCTGCTTTCTGTTCTTTTCAAGTCCAGTATACATGTAGTGATAGGGGTACGAACACAAGAACCCTCAAGGGGACGAGTCACAACTAACAAGACATGAGGAATCTGTGGTGGGGAGGGATGTTGGTGTCGGTGAAAGGGAAGTGCACAACTGATGGCAGAAGAATTAAAAGTCTCCTACAAGAGCGTGAATTTTCTGTATTCACAGAGCGATCCAATGCATGCTGTGCAGCAGGTATTACTCATTGTGAAAAGAGGCCATGGGACTTGGGCTGATATGAGTCCAACATGGTCGCATTGATGGTGCTATCATCTTTCTTTGAGTGAAGTAAAAAGATGCAAAATGAGAAATAGTCTCTTATAACATTATAGTACAACTGTCATCTAATCGACCAGTCAGACAAAGTACAGACTTTAACACTCAATGCACTTTTTGTAGAGTGATTAATCTAACGACAGTTATATTGCAATACCATTAAGGTATCGCAGCGCATATTTCTCATGTAATATATGTGTGTGTAAAGTAACCAATGGTCACCCATACGCTTGTGGAGGAACGGCACCACCCTGCACTTGAGCTGTGCGCGAGCGCGCACGGGTATGACACACACGCTGTCCCTCTCCGTGTGGTTTATCCGCCTTCGGACCTGAAAAATTGGAAGGGGGGCTGGGGGGACCCGGGATTCGATCTCGGGTCTTAGGGTTGGTAGTCTAGGTCTTGACCGTTGCGGCATGTTTTAAAAAAATAACAATTAATTTAGATGCTTATTTTTATTTATCCCTCTAAACTAATCTGAGCTGTCATTGGCTGCAGAGTGATGGACTGACGTTATTTCAATGCAAGTGACGTCAACTATCAAGCAGATTCAGGTTAACGTACCTACAAGGGCAGAAAAGAGTAATCCAAAACGATCTCATCGTCCATTGAGAGGCATTTTGTCATGATTAAAGAAAATTCTCAGCTGCATGTACAAATGGAGATTGGGCATGTAAAATGGGTGCTCAACTCTAAGAGCCAACTCAACTCAATATGAATTAGCCATAGGTTAGCTTTGAGTTAACTTGGACCAGTCTAGAAATAGGGTTTAGCCGAACTGGTGAACAAGTATGATGCATGATGAACTGGTAACCAATATGTAAGACTAGGGCTGTAAGCGGGTTGGGTATGGTAGACCCAGGCCCAAAATTCATGGATCTAGGCTCAAACAAAACCCGTTAATACTAAATGGGCAAACAGGTCTGCCTCTTTTTCGTTGAAATTATACTTCAAATCAGTTTTAAAAGGAATTAGGTATAATTTGTTCTCCGTGCACCTAAAAATGAGACCACTTTCAAACCCAAATTTACAGAATTCTATTTGAAGAATTTAAACTAACAAGAATTGACAACTTCTTTATCAGATTATTGGGTATATACCAAGGTCCAAATTTACCAGATCTAATGGGCCGGTTCATGGGTCTCAGACCCATTTTGACACCCCTATTAAGGCAATCGTAAAGATGATCTAATGTTCTATAATGCCTGTGGATCTACATTCTTTAGCGTTACTTTGATTAGAGAATAGGAGAAGAATAAGACCTCTTATTCTTAGAATAAAGCCAATTTTAATTTGACGAGCGGAATGACTTATATCACGTTAGAATTACTTATACTAGAATAAGGAGAATAAGCAATTCGACCTTAAACTCAAGAATTGTTTATCCTTCTTATTCCGCCAGTGGGTTTCACGAGATTATCAAAGCTAAGCACTCCTTATTCTAGTATACGTTATTCCGGATAAGTAATTTCGGATAACCTATTCAACAAATAAATTGGGGCTGGGAAAATTAACGAAAAGACTAGCATGTGGACCGATAGCTTACCCACTGGTTACTTTCTCAAATAGGGTTAAGATTCCAACCCTTTCCACCTTATGAAGCTCTAAATCACTGCTCTCTACTCCTCTTGAAGTTTGTTTATAAATTTTAATTAAGGATTTTTTACTTTTAACTCTAAAATCTATCAAAATTACAAAAAGGCCTCCTAATCCCACTATTTACCTAGAAACCTCCACAATCTTTTAATGTAAGAAAAAAGATCTCGATGTCATACCCCGAGTGGCTAACATCCTTCACCCCGCGCAATCTCGATGTCGAAGATGGTCTGTAACTAAGGGTGTCAACCGGATGGGCCAGCCCGTGGCCCAGCCCAACCCAGCCAGTATTAAAAGAAATTGGGTTGGCTCAAGTTATATAAAGTGGGTTGAGTAAATTTGAGTTGACATTAATTAAATATGGGCTGAACTGGGCTGAAAACGGATTGGCCCAATTTAAATTGTTGATTTTTACAATAAGTTCATACAAAAAGTGAAACACTTCTAACAAATCATTAATTAAGCTGGGCTGAAAATGGGCTGGCCCAATTTAAACTGTGACTTTTACCATGAGTTCATACAAAGAGTGAAACATTAATAAATCATTTATAAACAGGGTCAACCCGATCCAACCCAACCCAAATGAGCAATGTGAGAAATTCGGTAGGATTCATTTAGTTTTGCATGTATATGTTCTTATTTTTTATCTGAACGAGCAATATGAGATTGTTGTAATTATTCGACGCACTCATCAAATGAGCACACCACCACTCGATTGGTGTTGTAGAGCAGGCATTTGTCGAGTATTCACTTCACAAAGTAAAATCTAAAAGGTAAGATGATTTTATCGATGTCCAAGTGAGAACAATCCGATGCATGATTGTGGTTTCTTGTTGTGGGTTGACGATGTAAGATACGGTACCATAGATTTAAGATATCAGATCAAAGTGATGGAAGAAGAATTTTTAAAGAAGTTGAAAAGAATGGAAAACCGGTTGAGAAATTTAGAAACGTTCTTATGCATCAAAATTCTTGTAATTCTCATGGTTTGGTTAGGGAAATGAATTAAAATGTACCACTTTTTATTGTTCAATAATGATGGGATGGTTGTCTCAATGATCAACCGACAAGTTTTGTTTCAAATTTTTACAATGAAGAACATTTATTATCAAGAGATTTTTATTAAATAATTATATTTTAATAAAATTTAAAATTTTAATTATCATTAAAAAATATTTTCAAGAATAGTCATCTAGTAAGCCATGTCAGCCTACTAGACGATAGTTGCATATCTTTTTTTAATAAAGTCAATATTAATAAGGTCGGTGTTGACAATGCCTACTTAGAGTCGGTGTTGCCAATCCCGACTCTAAGTAGGCAACATATATTACGCCTAAAGTCAATGTTGGCAATGCCGACTTAAAGTCGGAACCGACGACACCGACTTTAAGTTGGAATTGCCAATTATGACTTTAAGACTACCATGCGCCTGGCTATCGATGTGTTGTTTGACAAGTTGATGTGACGTGTCAGATGACTATTCTTGTAAATTTTTTTTTGTGATTATAAATTTAAATTCTTATTAAAATATAATTATTTAATAAAAACCCTATTATCAACTTCGAAAACCACTATAACGGGCATTAATGAAGTTTCATATGTGACATACATACTCTATAACTAACACAATGAGTAGCACTTGTTACGCTGACCCCAATGTTGCATCGAGGGTCAGTGCAGTAAGTAAACATATATTTTTATAATTTTTTTACGTGGGCCCCGAGGGCCCGTACATGTCTGTACAGGTTGATCTCCAATTAGATGACCCACAAAAATCTAAAAAATAAAGAATTGTTATTGGGATCGACCTATTAAATTTTTTACTGTTCATTCAAACTCAATTTTTTTATTTTTTAGATTTTTTGGATTATCCGATCAGAGATCGACCTATAGGATGTGTAGGACACCTTGGAACCAACCTAATACATATATATATATATATATATATATATATATATATATATATATATATATATATATATATATATATATATATATATATATATATTTATATATTGCATTGACCCTCATTGCAGTAGTGTATTTTCACTAACATAATAATCCCTTCCGAAATAGGCCATCAAAGCTGTAAGTGAATTCTCACTCAAATCCATCACAAATAGGTTATCATAGTTCTAAGTGAATTTTCACTCAGATCCATCACAAATAGGCCATGACATAGGCCATCACAGTTGTAAATGATATGCAACACTACAACACATATTCCATATATAACACAAAACTATCACAAAAAGGGGATGCCAATCCAGCTTTAGCCATCACTAATCCTCACATCAAATAAGTTTACAAAAAGTAGCATACATCCATCAAATTGGTTTATAAAATATCCTACATCTAAGGTGTTTTCAGTAGTACACTACCATAAAGAGGCATTTTTGTTATCCTACATTTAGGGTGTTTTGGGGGACGATTGAAGATTGGAGATGGAGGTGTCAATGTTAACAATTGACTGAATATCAATGGGAAAAGAGGAGGGAGAATCTATATTAATGATTGTCTCCACTTGAATATCCTGACCTCCAACTGCTTGCTTACATAAAGATGCATGGCTATTAAGATCTCTGATTAAAAAAAATTAAGCAAGAACTCAAGTGTATTGATTTGACCCTAAGTATGGGACTTGGTTTATATTTGACGGGCGAGAACAGATCTCAATCAATTTTTATTGATTTTGACAGGCATTGATTCTAACATCTAATGAGTAGAAGGGATGGGATCTACATAGGTGTAATGAGTAGATGGGATCTATGTATGCGTCAAAATAATATAGCAGAGGTAATGTTGAGTCCTAATAAAAAATAAAAAATTGAGTTCTAATAAAAAGTAAAATACTATTTTTTTTTAATGTCATTGAGACTTGATTTTTGATTTTTCACATTCTTTTGTAAGTCATCCGATCGGAGATCAGTTTATACGGATATATATGATACAATAAAATTCACTTTAAAGAAATTTCAAAAATTTTAAGATATTTTTACTTTATAACTTCTATAAACTTTTAATATTACAAAAGATTCTCTTAATCGAGTTATTTTCTCAAAAATCCCCGTGATCTTTGAATATTTATAAAAATATTCTTACGATCAATGGACACTTGAAATAAATAATAACGCAAGAAAATATTCTATCCGTCTAGCTGCTCGACTATCCATTATTGTTATTCCAAATGACTTAGCTTGCTGAGCATGTGGGTCACCTGCAACAGCAGTAATGGGAAGCCGAGTAACCGGACAGATAGAATATTTCTTTGCACATTTTTTATTATAAATATCTGATAATTATAAGGATTTGTAAATATTTAAAAATTATGGGGGCTTCTTAAAAACCGGTTCAATTAAAAGGATTTTTTTATAATATTAAAAATTTGTAAGGATTACAAAGTAAACATTTCTATTTTGATTAAAAGTACCGGCAGCTTCTGTAATAGCGGACTTTTGTAATATCCAAAATTTACAAGGGTTAAAAAGAAAAAATCTCTTCTTTTAATTAAAAGTGCTGGTGCAGCCCGTTTCACTCAATACCGTAATTTCCGGTATTTTTACATCCAACCAAACAGCCACTTCGTGTGCCCGCACCTACCTTTCTTTCTAATCCCCGGAACTGCAGACCCTTCGCTCATGGAGAGGGGCGCGAGATGGACGAGGACGGGCGCGGCCGTCGCCATCGTTCTGGCTGCCCTATCCACGGTAGCCCTCTCAGGTAAGCAGCCATTAGCAGAAAGAAGCGAAGCGAATCCAGCATCCATCGTAAGCTTCTGCGGAGGGCAAACTCTCTAACACACTTGTCTCAAACCCACAGCTTCCATCCACTGGAGACGCAAGTGCAGGCTCTTGGCTTCGCGCGTCCGGGAGTTGGAAGCGCACCTGAAGGCTTCCCTGGAGAAGGGCGCCGCCGAGAGGCGCGGCAGGGTCAGGGCCCAGCAGGTATGTTTGCGCGTGCCCCCCCCCGAGAGGTTGATAGCCAGGGCTTTCCAGTTTCGGTCGTTCTATGTGGTTTGTGGATTCGAAAAGATGGGATCTTTATGCATTCTTCGTACTACTTGCCTATGAGAAGTTGATAGCTAGCTTTCCATCGTTCATCGCTTTCTGGGTTAAGAAAAAAGCATTCTTCGCAGGATCTGAGGAAGGCATTGATCCAGCAGAATAATGGAGGTTCGAAATCGGAATCTGGGTCATCAATGTCGTCGTCGTCGTGTTCTTCTTCCTACCACATGGCGCCCATTGCCACCGTTCGATCATGCTTCTCCACAAGGTAGTAATCCCCTGGTGCCCATTCTTCATCTGTTGATGGTTCCAAGTCTGGAACATGACAAGGAAAGGCGTCTCCTTTCTACTACCAGGAATGGCACACCGAGGCAGCCTCTGTTGGTGCCCCTTGCCAGGGGGTGCTTGGTGCTGGACCCTTGCCGGGTTCCTCCGGCTGCACTCGAAGGCCTCGCGGAGTATTCACATTGTTGGGTTCTTTATGTCTTCCACCTGAACACTGACCTGGAGAAGTTGTGGAAGGATCCATCTAGATCGAAGTTTAAAGCAAAGGTTTGGTCTGCGATCATTTCTCTTTCTCGTAGTTTGTCTTTATCTCAGAGTAGAGAAGACAATTGAGTTATGTGGTTGATCTTGGCCAGGTGAGAGTGCCCAGGCTCAAAGGTGGTAAGATGGGAGTTCTTGCTACTAGGTCGCCTCATCGCCCTTGTCCAATTGGTCTTACAGTTGCCAAGGTAAGGAATATGTCTTTTTTTCATGAGCATGATACCGGTGGCCATGAATATGTACGTACCTAGAGACCCCTATAAATGTTTGTTGCCTGTGTATAACTCATCTCCCAAGAATTTCAATGCTTCAACTTTCATATTCTGGAGTTCAACTGTCGTAGTATAGTATACTGAAAAATTGCTAATTGTATATTTGATCCATTATTAATTGGGTAGTGATTAGCTGCCATTCATATTCTTTTGACTATAGTAGAGTGTTGTACAGGATGCTGATTATTTTTTTGTAGGGGTGGGGGGTTGGTGAGATGGGACATTCCAATTCCTGAGGGTTTGGGAATTTTTATCTATTGTTAGTGAACTGTACCCCACTTAAACTCAGATTAAAGAATAAAAGTGGGGATCAAATTCTCACCCTCTGAGTGTCCGAATTCAATTCTGTTCTCAACCAGAATCTTTCATAGACGTTTTCTTCTTCTTCCACTCCTCTCCCGTTCGACTTTTCACTCTTGAATGACTCTTCTATGTTTTGCTTTTGCTCTATCTCCTTGGTCTCTTCACTCTTTGAGGGCTCCTGCATGTGGACTCTTCCAACTCTATCTCCTGTAGGATCATTCCTCTGGTGCCCACCATGAATAGTATAATTGTTTAGATAGTTCCAAATCCCATAAGGAAAAACAAAAAACTATCTAGATCTCTCGTGCGGTTGCGTAGCATTTCTCATTCATGAGAGATAATATGCCTTACATTTCTTGATTTCTTCATCCAACAGTAGATTTTTTCCGATCCATAACATTCAAAACCAATTTCTTGTTTGTGAACATACCACTTCCGTTTGATCAAATTCAAATTCCTCAGCCTCTTAGTGATATGTTGTTTCTATCTTGCATTTCCCAACATTTTCTTGAGGAAATTTTTCTTAATGAATTAAACTTTTGACATGAATTCTCACTAGATTCACATAGCTCACTAAAACATGAATTTAATTCTTAAGAGGTTCTCACTTAAACACTAACATGTGAATGGTAATCTATGTAGTATAAGACAAGAGGCGAGTGAGGTGACTAGGGGTTTGCCTTAGCCTCAAATGCCTAGGCGATTGCCTAGGCATTTGAGGCGATACATGTTTTCTTTCATATAAATCATCGTAAAGGAAGGAAATGAAAATAGGATGAAAATAAAGAAAACATCCACATAATGATATGTAAGACTTTGAGAAATATTGATCATGTCCAATACATGGACCAATTCATATAAAGCTCTCATATAAGTAGTGGATGGTCTTAGGAATCATTAGAAAAAGGCATTGGACATTGTTAAAGGAGGCATTAGCCATTTTGGAATAATTAAGAATATGAAAAGCAATATAAAATTGATACCACATAATTGAAAATGACACGAGCGTTTGGCATAGACAACATATGCGAGTGCGTAGGTGAGTTAGCGTACATGAGGCGAGACGAGGTGTTGTTGGCTCGCCTCACCCTACTTCGCCTAGGCGATCAAGGGGATCGCCTCTCATAACATAGATGATAATTCTTAGTTAAAATGTCAGTGAAATACATTCACAGGCTATGTAGTCAGAGGTAAGAGGCAAGTGATGTGACAATGGGTTTGCTTTAGCCTCAAATACCTAGGTTATCGCCTAGGCGTTTGAGGCGATGTGTTCTCGTAAATCACTATAAAGGAAGAAAATGACAATACAAGGAAAATAAAGAAAACATCTAAGATAATCATATGGAAGACTTTGAGAAACATTGCTTATGTCCAACATATAATGATCAATTTGTATAGATCACTCATATAAGAACTGGATGGTCTTAAGAATCATCAAAAATAAGAAAACTGTGGCGGTGTGTAAGAGAAAAAAAGGTTATGGACATTGCTAAAAGAGGCATTAGCCATTGTGAATAATTAAGGGTAAGAAAAAAGCAGTACGATATAATTAAAAAAGAAACAAGCATTTGGTATAGGCATTATAAGCCTGTGCCTAGTTGAGCGAGGTGAACATGAAATGAGGTGAGGTGTTTTTGGTCACCTTTGATAACATAGTTCACGGGTGAAAGTGGCATTTATGAGGGTGAATTCAATTTCACATCTCACTAACACCTAGGATAGTTTCCAATGGCTACTTTGTTTAAATGAAATCTTATTTTTTGCTTTATTTTCAAACAACATGCATTTCAATGTAATGCCTATTACTTGTGATTCATAGATGAGACCCAATAATTGAAATGTCTTAACTAATACTCGTAGCTACTTGAGTGTGTGTTCTAATTATGATGCATTCTAGCTGGATAAGTCTAATTCTCATTTTGTGGAAAGATGTAGTTTTTTAGTGATTTTAATTAGAGATTTCTAAGGACAGGGAATCAAAATAGTTTCCAAAATATGCTTTTTGGTTTTTGAATTTCTGATTGTAGTTGTACCAAGACTTCAACTAGTGCCATATATGCAGAGGAATCAATCTCGCTATTGATAGACTGACATTTTGCAACTAAATATTTTTCCAAGGTAGAGGCAGTGGATGGACATACGGTTCTGCTCTCAGGAATGGATCTGGTTGATGGCACGGTATCTGCTTTTATTAGTTCTTGCTGGTGTCAGATGCTCTAACTTTCAGGACATGGGCCCATGACTAAAACATTCATGTTTCTAAACAGCCAGTACTTGATATCAAACCTTATTTACCGTATTCAGACTGCATTCAAGGAGCAACTGTACCATCATGGATAGTGGTATTTCCTCTGCTATATTGTAAATGCATCCATTACTTGATCGTTTGGTCTGCATCTATTAGGTCTATTAAATCAATGTGCATGTACTTCATTAATGTCATGTACTGCAATTTTATATTATAACTCTATGCTTTAAGCTTCTTGAAGGTTGTGTCATGCTTTACGCTCAAAGATTGTACATTAATTCGACCAAACAGTTTTTACTTGTCTTTCCAAGCCATTTGCTAAAACCTCTGATGGCATACTAAGATGCTTGTTCCTTTTACTGGGAGTTTCTTCTTGTAAATAAAAGCATGTCTGAGTACTCCTTATAAGGTAAGTATTTATGGATAAGCAAGTTAAATATTTGTTACTTTTCTCTGTAAAAAACTAACTAGTCAGCCACATTGATTCAAACAAGAGACGAGACTTCTCAGAAAATGAGACATCAATTATTTATAAGAGGTTGGAGTGGATAGCTGCATTTCATTGTCATTACTGCATGATGTTATTTTCAATTAGATAACTAATAATCTGGGAGAACCTTTTCTGTAATTAATAATCTAGGACAAGGCTTATCCTTTTTTCTTGTGCAGATGCTTATCGACAATACCACATATATATGACAAAATTACAAGGCATAGCATATATGCCGTTTTTCTGTTTTTAAATGTGTATGTTACTCGAGAAAAAAATGGAATGACAAAAAGTCAAAGTTACGAAGCATAGTGTTACATCCGGATTAAGTATAATTTTCTCCCATGCAGAAAGATGTTCAGGATACTTAACATTTCTCTGAGTTAGTAGACTAGCTTTTGAACTTTTTGACTTTATTAGAGATGTTAGCTTTCCTTTTTAACTTGTATTTGACCCTACTAATTGTTCTTCTACTTGGATTATGGCGGATCTTCTTATTTAACCAGGTGCAGATGTGGGTGCTGTTGAAACCATATATAGATCAGAGACTTTTTAGTAATAGTTTAGGCATGCTTTTAAGTTCATCCATTTTCTAATTTTAAAATTTTCCCAAAATATAGTCCCTACCATGAGAAAAGCTTCATTTGTGAGCCCATTTCCATCTTTATAGAATGTGTGTATTTACCGCATGAAGATCTGGCAGGCAAGGGTGGCTCCTCTCTGCAACATATGGCACCTTCTCATCATATAGAAGTTATCTTGGAGATCTATAATCCTTCAACTTTGATCTTTCAGTCATGCTTGAAGTTTGAATCAATGTCAAATTAACTATTTTGGACACTGGAGGGTAGGCTGGAAACGAGCCGAGCCGCTCGCGAGCTGCTCGAGTTTGGCTTGGCTCGACTCGACTCAATGGGACAAATGAGCCGAGCTCGAGTCCAAGGTTAAGCTCATTACCTTCAACGAGCCGAACTTAAGCTTAGTGAAGTTCGGCTCGATCGGCTTGTGAGCCGGCTTGTAATATAAAAATCAATATTTACATTTTAACACAACTACCCACGCTCCCTTGAAACCACCTTTCACCGCCCCTTTGACTATTTATTTAACAGTTTGAATTGGAGTGAAAGCGGCATCTTATGAGCGGCAAAAAACAAAAGCTAGAAATTGATATTCGACCATTCCTACCAGTTTAAATTTGGATGAAGGTGGCCCGCCAGCCCACCCATGTAAGTGCATTCAGGAGTTCTAGTCTATGTACCGGTTTCTTCAAAAACCTCCCCCCTTGGAAAGCCATTATAACGTGCAACCCATTTGAACTTTGGCATGCCTTCCTCCTGTTTTTTAGTTGGGTTAAATCTAGGTAACTCACCAAGCTAGGCTTGGGCTCGGCACAAGCTCAATCGAGTGAGGTTCTAGTCGAGCTTGAGTTCTATTTCGAGCTCGAATTAAAGCTCAAGCTTGGCTTGAGCTTGGATATTTTTTGACGAGTTGGGCTCGAGCTTCCGAAAGCTATGTTCGGCTCAGCTCGGCTTGGCTCGTGACCACCCCTAGTGGAGGGTAAGAAGATTACATTAATGTGGAGCTTGGATAATTAGGGCATTAGGAAATAGAGACCTTTATATAGCTGGGCTCAGATGGCAGAATGATAGCTTTGGAGGTCCATCAATATCAAGCATGGATAATAGGATGTAGAGTGGCCCCATGGAATTCTACTGGTCTCAAGCTTCAACCATGTGTGAGACTTGATTTTTTTTATCTTCCTTTTGAAAAGGATTTAAAAATTTGGATTTTTAAAAGAATCTCTTTTTTTCTTTTAAGTGTAGATTTTGAGAACTTAGGATTAGCCCTCAGGGAGTCTACGATTTTGGATCAGACAAGTAGATCCGTGAATTTGACCTCTCTCCATTGACCTCGATCAATGCTAATTACGTCAATCATCGATTGGCAACCTTTGATTAACTATCCATTGATGTCCTTGAAATGAAGTGCACGACAAAAAAACTAGACATTGCATCACACACAATAAAGGAAAAAACAAGCTTTACTTTAGAGGCACTTGCATGGAATCTGTGAGCTCGGTGTCCATTTTTTGGAATCCCCTTAGAAATCTTAAAGGATACTTAGAGGACGTTAGACTTATATGAAGGCATGTGAGCCTATGAACTTTAGAAAGGTGTTAAGAGAATATACTTTTGAACTAAGTCCTCATTAAAATATGTAAAGGACATTAAAGAATTTGGGAGTGCCCTTTAGGCATCTTTTTAGAAATCCTTAAGAAATCATTAAGAAATTGTTAGAATTAGATGGATTTGGGTACCATCTTCTCTTCTCTTTCGATAATTTTTAGAAATTTGCAAGGAGAAGACTTAGTTGATGGGGCATAATGACTACCACATAACTAAGAATGTCTTTTTAAAACTTAATGGTCTTCCAACTAATATGAATGAACCAATAACTTTATCGGCCATCCAACCAATATGAATGGACTGGAAACAACTTATTTTGATTTTTAAGTTAAACACATTTAACTTGGTTAAGACATCCACCATTTAAACAAATGAAATTGAACATGTATCAACCACTTGTAAAATTTTATTTAAGTTCACTTTGTATACACATCAAGTTACATCAATTTTGGTCATTCCACTAATAGGAATGGGCCATTAAAAATTTGGTCACTCTACCAATTAAGAGTGAACCACATAAATTTTGGTCATTCCACCAATAGGGATGAACCATAAATTTAATGGCCATTCCACTAATAGGAATGAACCATTAGAATGACTTTGGTCAGTCTACCAATAAGAGTGAACCACAAACTTAATGGCCATTCCACCAATAGGAATGAACCACTCAATTGATTAAATGAAACTTCGGTCATTCAACCAATATGAATGGACATTCTTTTAGTTAAACTACGGTCATTCAAACAATATGAATGGACCATTTAATTAATTAACATGGTTACAATTGATACAAAATTAAGATTGTTTAAGGTCCTTCATGTGCCACTCACGGCGAGTCTTCGAGGTGTTGACGAATGGGGCTTGGACGTCACTTCAATGGCTTGAATCTTTACCAAATAAGGCGGTAACACTTCTTCGGGATCTCCCTAAAAAATCTCCCCTATAGTAGCCCCTCTAGGGGGGTATTTATAAAGGTGGAGGAAGAGGGAGAAGTGTGAGAAAGAGAGAGAAGAGGGGGATGCGGTGTCACCCCCACTAGTGTGGGTACCCTCCAGTGGGTGCCACCAGTGGCACCCCTACCGGTGGGGGGGGGGGGGGGTGGGGGGGAGCCACCGGTGCCTCCTCTCTCCCTCTCTCCTCTTTTTTTTTCTTTGCTCCCCTTCTTTCTCTTTTTCTATTTACATGCCCCCCTCTTTCTTCTTTTTTTCTTCATAAAAAAAATGTTCAACAAATGCCCCCCACGGGATGTGTCAGAGGCACGGGCGGAGGCATGTGTCCCGTACATTCGCTTTATAGTCTCTTGTTGGCTTTGTCGCATGCGATCAACTTGCATTTGACTTAGAGCTCATAGGCTCTAACTTGAGTATCAGGATGTTTTAAAGATGTCGCAATCTGTCAAAACCTTCTTGAGACTTAAGTAGTAAATCATTCTTTGCGATGTCGAGCCTCCGGAAGTTTACCTCTGTTTGGATTTTGTATAGTCATGCTTCGATTGTTCTGGTGGACCAAAGGTGTCAAACTAGACCTTAAGTTGTAGTTTTCGAGTCGGACCTTGCTGAGCTTCTTTAGCGAATCCTGACCTGGCTTTAGAATCTTAGAGTGTGGACAACCCATTTTGGCTGAAGATCTTAGGGTGTGAGCAACCCCATTTCGGCTTTTCTTTTTTTAGGCACGCTAGAAAAAGTGCCTTGAAGTGACCAAGCTTTTAACCCCAATTGAACCAGTCCGATTGAAAACCTTCGAATAGCCTCTATGAGTCTCAAATTGTGTTGACCCACTTTGCTTTTCGTCGTCAGACAATCTTTGCAACCTTTGGAGTACTAGACACTCTTCTTTGGTGTTCTACACACTTGAGGGAGTGTCTGGAAGGGTATTACTTTCAGGGCTTCGTAGCTTATGGTTGTTGTGAGATAAATCCTTTATCATCTTCCGACATGTACCCACTTCTTCAAAATCTTTGGGTATAAATAACTTTTCTTTTGGTATTTTAAGGCACGTAGTGAAATGACCTTAACTGGTCGAAGCTTTGACTTCAACAAGTCAAACTTTGGGTATGACCGACCCTTTTCTCGCATTTTAGGGCACATGGTGAAAGTGACCCTAACTGGCCAAAGCTTTAGCTGTAATAAGCCGAACTTTGTGTATGAAAAACCCTCCCCTGGCATTTTAGGGTATATAGTGAAGTGACCCTAATTGGCTGGAGTTTTGATTATGATAATTCGACCTTTGGGTATAAATAATCTTCTTTTGGCATTTTAGGGTACATAATGAAAAGTGACCCTAATTGGCTGGAGCTTTGACTTCGATGAGCCGAACTTCGTAACTTTGCCATGATCTGTAGGCCTTCATTTTGCCTCTTTGCCCTTTAAATTGTTGGTAGTAAATGGGTCTCGATTCTTTCTTCCCTTTTGCACGTAGCCCGCTTTTTTTTTTTAATCCCTTTACGCTGTGGCTGAGGCAGGAGGCCTGTCTTTATCGCTTCTGGACGACATCCAAAAACTTTTTGGTGACTTTGGTATAATTGTAACTCGCTTTATTATCTACTATCTTAGACTCTTCGAATATCAAATACCACATTTAGTTCCTCAGATGCATCGAAGAGTGCTCAGGATAACATGACTTACAAGCACGATGTCAGGTGTCTTCATGAGATTGGCAGGTTCTTGTTGTAATTATATCGCCATCTTTCTAAAGTTGATTTTGATTTTGACTTCTTACGATCTTGTCTCCTCTCTCTTTGTGATTCGGCTGTTTCGAGGGCTTGTCTCATACAACACACTTTTTATGACTTGATTGCCCCGAGAGCCAATCTCGAGCAACACATTTATCTACTAGTGAAACATTGATTTCAAAGCATTCCACTGTTGTGTGATTATTCATCCTCTTCTCTTATTTTCTTTTTTCTTTTTTAACTAACTCTAGCGCCCATTCGGATTTTTATTAGAATTAGTCTCTCTTATTTTTGCATGCATGTTCTTTCAAGTTTTCATGCAGCGGGGTTATCCATTTTTGCCTAAGGTGTGCTCTCGGATTTTTACCTTAGCCGAATTTTGGGACTTTTTTACCCTTAATTGCCCTTTTCTTGGGAGTAAATAATTAAGTTCATCGGAGTACCTCAATTTGAAGTTTCTTTTTTTTTGGTTCAGTAGGGAATTATGACTTCTTTGTGGGCTAGGTTTTGATAGAGTCTTTAGTTAACAATTTTTTTTTTTGTGGTACGAGGCTTTAGGTATTCTTCAATGATATGAGAGCTTCCAGCCATCATTATTTTGGGTGTATCAGGATACAGAGGTTCTGAGTACTCGTAAGGTTTCCGGGTCTTCGAGGGCACAATAAATCTAGTGGGACTAGGATTTTCTTTGAATTTTTCAGGATATAATGATTCCCAGGGGCCAAACGATTTTGAATGCTTCAGGGATACAAGCTCCAAGGGGCCATGATATTTTAGGTCTTCAAGGAGATAAAGGTTCAAAGTAGTCATGGGCTTTGGGTTCTTTAAAGAGATGAAGGTTCTAAGTAGTTATGGATTTTGAGTCCTTTAAGAAGATAAAGGCTCCAAGTAGCCATGGATTTCGGCTTCTTCAAGGAGACATAGGTTCGAAGTAGACATAGATTTTAGATTTTCAAGAAGATAAAGGCTCCAAGTAGCTATGAACTTTGGGTTAGTTGATGAAAATTTTCTTGGTGGGATGAGAGATTTTGACTAGAGAATATTTCGCTTTTAGACATTATCAAGTGAGAAATCAGGTTTTTCCACTCCTTTATTGAGTCAGAAGATGTCGTCATCGCTGCAGTCGTAGCCCTTTATCGAAAGATTTTTTTTGCATCACCCATCAATGTAAAGTGACGTAAGGGTTTTCTCGTCATTGGTGACTCTGACACCCTCTCTGGATAAAGATATGAGAAAACTCAATCTCTACCTGAAATAGGCCGAGGGAGCTTTCCCCCCGCCGGGTTATGACTTTTTTTTTTCTTCTTCCTTTTCCTTCGAGCATTCTCTTTTTGTCATACCCCGATGGGTTAGATTTTTTTTTCAACTAATCTCAGCGCCCTTTCGGGTTTTCACTAAAGCTAGCCCCCTCTTACTTTTGTTCGTATGCCCTTGCGGGTTTTCACACAACAAAGTTTTCCATTTCTGCTTGAGGCGCCCTTGCAGGTTTTCACCTCTGCCGGGTTCAAGACCTTTTTGCCCTTAGTCGACTTATTTTGAAGACAGAGCCGACTAAATCCGTTGAGGCACCTCGTTTTTTAAGTTCCTTCTTTTTTTTTTTGAAACAATAACTAGGTTTTGTTGCTTTTGGACCGGCAGGGACTTATGGCTTCCCTAAGGGCCAAGTTGGTGGGATTTTGCAGGAGGCTCGGGCAAAACCAGTAATAACAAAGTTCCCAGTAATAATGAAGTTCCTAGTAGCCATGATGACTCTGCCGAGGCTAGGGCTTTGGTCTTTTTTTCTTTTTCAAAGGAATAAAGGCCTTTAAATAGCCAAGGGACTTGAGTTTTGTGAGGGGATACAACGGCTTCCAAGGCCAAGGATTTTGGTGACTTTTAGGATACAAGTGCTCCCGAGGTCAAAGATTTTTTGGTGGACTTTGGGGTAGATATTTCGGTGCAACAGAAAATTCTAGTCCGGTGGAACGCTTATGTTTTTTTAAACCAACTTCAGTGTCTTTTCGGGTTTTCACTAAAGTTAGTCCCTTCTACTTTTGCCTGTGCATCATTGCGGGTTTTCACATAATAGGAGTTTCCCATTTTTATCTGAGGCGCCCTTGCGGGTTTTCACCTCAGTCCGCGTCAAGACCTTTTTATCCTTAATTAGTTCATTTTAACGGGAGAACCAATTAAATCCGTTGGGGCACCTCATTTTTAAACTCTTTTCTTTATTTCGTTCTTCTTTTTTTTTTCTTTTTTTGAATTCACTGCTCTTATTGGCGATTCTGGCCAAATTCATGTTCCGTAGCATGATTTAACTTCATATGGCGGCCATTTAGTGGAGGGTAAGGCTGAATTCCCTTTCTCGTCCACCATCGTATAAGCACCTCCTTCGTAGACTTTGCTGACTATAAAAGGTCCTATCCAACTTGGCTTGAATTTATTCTTGGGACGGGATGTCATGATATCTTTATGTTTTACCGTCATCATGTCTCCTTTCTTAAAAGTTCTTTCTTTTATTAGCTTGGCGAGAGCTTGTGACATTCTGGCTTAGTAAACTTGTAGGCGTTGATAAGCCGTCAATCTTTCGCTTTCGAGGTCAGAAAGTTTCTCGTATCGTCTTTAGATTTCACTCATATCGCCTTTTTGCAAATCATAGTGCAAGGCCACCCGATAAGATGAGAGCTCAATTTCAACGGGGACAATGGCTTCCACCCCATAAACTAGGGAGTATGGAAAAACACCCAGTTGGAGTTTTGTAGACCGTACGATTGGCCCACAATGTTTCATGTATCTTTTCATCTCAATCTCGCTTTCGTCCTTCACTGATTTTAACTAGCAACTTGCAAAGTGTCTTATTGAATGTTTTAGCCATGCCATTGGCCTGAGGGTAGTAGATTGAGGATGCATTCCACTCAATGTGGAATTTGGCCGCTATCTTCTAAATTGTTTAATTCTTGAATGGGATGCCATTGTTTGATGTGATCCGGTTGGGCGTCCTGAATCTATATATGATATTGTGTCGGACAAAATGCGACACGACTTCACCCGTGAGTTCCTTCAATGGGATGGCTTTTGCCCAACATCTGAAGTATTCTGTTGCGGCCAAAATATACTTTTACACCCTCGTGAGGAAGCCGTGAATGGGCCTACTACATCCATGCCCCAGTGAGCAAACAACCATGTAGGGACTGTAGGGTGTAGCTGATTGGGAGGTCTTCTAGGGATTGGTCCAAAGGCTTGGCATTGGGGGTAACTCTTTCCACTTTTTCGCAGTCTGCGAACATTGTGGGCCAAAAGAAGCCCTTGGCCTTGATGTTGATTTTCCTTTTCAGGCGAGACTGATGCGCCCTACAGACTCCGAAATTGACTTCTTTCATTATCTTTCGGGCCTCTTTTAGTGAAAGGCACCTTAAGAGGACCACATTCTTGTCTTCAGGGACCAGTCGGTATAGGACTCCATCGGTCAGTTTATAGGACGCTGCCCTGCGTAATAGTTAGATCCGTTCAACTTTATCATTCAGAAGCCGACCCTCTTTGATTTTGACGATCGGAGTCTGCCAATCCTCTTCTTCTTCTCCGCCTTCTTCTACAGTGTTGACTTTGAACATTGTTAAGCCATCGTCTTCATTCAGAGAGCTTGGAAAGAGTCTCCTATCTTTCATAAGGATTCCAGCTTCGCCTGCTGGTGGCAACTTCAGAGCGGCGGGTATTTTGGCGAGGGCATTGGCCTGAGCATTTTTTTTATCTTCTAACATGCTCTATTTCGAAAGTATAGAACTTAAACTTACAGCGGCAATATGATAGGTTATCAACTCCGTATTTCCGACTTTGAAGATCCTGAGGACCTGCCTTATGACAAGGAGGGAATCTCCGTATACTTGGATGCACCGGACACCAATTTTCAGGGTGACTTCTAGCCCCACTATCAGATCTTCATATTATGCTTCATTGTTTGTCAAAGGCTCCGTAAGTGCACATGAATGGTGTAGCACACCGCCATCAGGAGTAACAAAGACAAGATCTGCTCCAGCTTGGGTTGTTGATGTGCCGTCAGGCATGGTGATAGTTCTCGATGCTCCATCGAAGTATAGCTGCTAGACTTTGATTTTAGCTTGTTGCACTTTCAATGTTTCTTGTGCCGGTAACAACTCCTCATCCGGCAATTTACTGTTCAGAGGAGTCTTCGGGAATTGGGTAAGCTGTCAAAAATTCGGCCATGCCTTGTCCCTTTATTGCCTTATGGGGTACAAATGTGATGTCAAATTCGATAAGGAGTAAAGCTCACTTTCCTAGGCTTTTTGAAAGTATGGGTTGCTGAAGCAAGAACTTTAGCGGGTCAAACCGCGATATGAGTAGGACTTTGTGCGCAAGTAGGTAATTCCTCAGCTTCTTGATGGCGAATACTAATGCCAAGCACATTTTCTCCATGGGAGAGTAGCGGTGCTCAGGGTCCAACAACATCCTCTTGAGATAATATAACGGTTGCTCCTTGCCATCTTCATTTTCTTGTGCCAGTAATGCCCCTAGGGAAGCATCCAGAGCCGCGATGTAAAGGATCAACGGCCTGCCTTTTATAGGTGTCCCTAACACCCAAGGCTTGAGGAGATACTCCTTGATTTTGTTGAAGGCACGTTGGCACTCCTCGTCCCATATAAAGGAGTCCCTTTCTTTGTCAACTTCGAGAAGGGTTGACACCTTCTCGACAAGTTGGAGATAAACCTTCTAATGTAGGCTAATCTGCCTTGCAGAGATCTAAGCTCAGTCAGATTCTTAGAAGGTAATTCCCTAATGGCTTTAATCTTGTCTGGATCAATTTCTATCCTTCGGTATCTAACCACGAAACCAAGGAATTTGCCACTGGACACATCAAAGGCGCATTTCATAGGGTTTATCTTCAATTGATACTGCTAAAGCCTTTCGAATACCCTTCGTAGATCTATCAGGTAGCCTTCTCTTCTTTCAGATTTTACAACCAGATCGTCTACATAACACTCGACTACGTCATGGAGCATTTCATCAAATATCTTTGTCATGGCCCTCTGGTAGGTGCCAACATTTTTGAGCCTGACGGACATTCTCTTATAGTTGAAGATTCCTTTGGGAGTTCTGAAGGCTGTGGTTTTTGTCCTTGATGGCCATCCTTATTTGATTGTATCCCGATGAGCCATCCATGAAGGATAAAGTTTCAAAGCTAGTGGTCACATCTACCATTCTTTCCGTGATCGGTAGTGGAAAGTCATCTTTAGGGCATGTTTTGTTCAAGTCCTGAGAGTCAATGCAGACTCGGACGTGACCATTTTTCTTCTTTACTAGCACAAGATTGGCCAGCCACATCGGATACATGCATTCTTCAATGAAGTCGACGTCCCACATCTTGTCGACTTCGGCACACCTTCATCTCTAATTCTGGACGCATTCGCCTTTGGGGTTGCTTCACAGGCTTACTGTCAGGCAGAATAGACAATTCATGTTTGCTACGGAAGGATCAAGGCCGGGCATCTCTCCCAGTGGCTTGAATCTTTCACCAAACAAAGCAGCAGCACTTCGTCGGGATCTCTCCCAAAAAATCCCCCCTGCAGCAGCCCCTCTAGGGGGGTATTTATAGGGGTGGAGGAAGAAGAAGAAGTGTGAGAAAGAGAGAGAAGAGGGGGCTGTAGTGGCACCCCCACCGATGTGGGGTACCCACCGGTGGGTGCCACCAGTGGCACCCCCCACCATTTTTTGGGGAGGGGGGGGGTCCTCTCTCTCTTTCTCCTCTTTTTTTATCTTTTTTTTTTTTCTTTGCTCCCCTTATTATTTACATGCCCTCCACGTTCTTCTTTTTTTCTTCATAAAAAAAAACTGTTCAACACCATGCAAACATTGTCATAGGATTGAACTGCATGGTTTGCCATCTCTTCTGAGATCTCCAAGATCTCTCTAAAATCTCTCTCCAAGGTTCCGGAGATGAATCTTTATTGAGATTAAGGAAAAAGAGGGTTATAGAGGAGGAGATGGGAAAGTCGATAGAGGAGGGCATGAAGATTTGCATTCTTCTTCTTGTTGTGTTAATTTAGTCATATTGAATGGTTAAATGCATAAGATTTAAAGTTTTTTTTCTAATAGTGTAAGTGGATCATAACCTGGCCATCATCCCCAATCTCTCCGGGATCTCTCATCTTAGATCTGACATGGCATTCTTTGTTGAACTGTCGTGTGGAGCTTCTATCGCCAGTATGTTATGATGCCAGAATCTTGGGAGTAACATCAGTTTTTGTTCAATGGCTTCTTACTTAGGTGGCTTTACCTGATAGAAAAAAGTGATGGTAGTGTATCGAAGTGGTAAATCTGAGGAAATGCCATGATATGCAGACCATTTACAGACTCTTGTGCCTAGTGCTTGTATTTAAAACAGAAACTATGTCATCTGTCAAAGCATTTGCTCATATATCACATTTCATTTCCAGCATGAGAACATTAGATCATATGTAGTTGCACACCTTTTTAAGGAACTTAAAATACTGCTTTGAATGACGTAACTGGGACTAGGTTGTGACAAGTTCAGATACTCCTGAAATTGATCAGTAGGCTGGAGGTCTTTAAAGTGGAAACTTTCCCTTATGTTGAGTATTTGTTCAATTTTATCTTTTAATTATTTCTTTTAGTTTTCTTTCAGGAATTTCTGTATTCTTTTTGTTTGCGAACTTGGATACATCTTTGTCACATGACTTTCATGTAGATTTTATCTGTTGCTACCATTCCTTTAGGTACTAATTACAGTGATTGTGTGCAGGAAAGCAATTCATTAGCTGTGGCTTCTGTTGAATTTTCACAGGGCTTCTCTTCTTCTCTTGCTAATTGCTGGGAAACTGCTGTAAGCTTGCTTCTTATTGCGTTTTGAATATTATAATATCTTTGACATGGTTTTGTGATTAGCTTTGGCTGTTATGATTGATGGATTGTCAGTGGTGATATCAAACAATGTCGGTCCATCCCTGCTTTTATGATCTTGCGAGTGATGGAATTTAAATTCACCGGGAAAGATGTAAATTCTTCTTAAATTTTGGAGAAGTTTTAGTTGATTAGCTAAGCGGAGTAGAGCGGAGCGGATCGGGGAGGAGAGGAGCTCCAAGTTGGCCATGATAGTAAGAGACATGGAGAGGAGAGGAGTCGATAGAGCGTAGGGAGAGGAGCAGAGCACAACAGAGAGGAGTCGAGCGTAGTGGATTGGGGAGGAAGCGGTTTGCGGCGGCACAAGGTGAGACCAAGGCCAACACAGGGATCGGACTTGGATCGGTTTGGTCCACACCAAGCAGATCGCTCCGATCCGATCCCGGACCGATCCGGTCTAGTCTGGCCGAGCCAATTAAAAAAGAGAAAAAACAGAAGAAAAATAGGGAAAAATAGTAAAAAATAGAAAAAGGGTCTAAAAATCAGAAAAAGTTACAAAAATATCAGAAAAATTATATTTATCCAAAACTTATCTAGGACCTTGTGTAAGCCTTTGAAATTTTATTAACTTTGAAAAAAAGTTTGAATACATGGGGGGACATAAAATTAGAGACAAAAAGGATAGAGAGAAAAGAATAGGTAGAGAGAAAAAAGGTTAGAGAGAGAAGAAATTAGAGAGAGAAATTTAGAGATGAAAAAAATTAAGAGGGAGAAATATGTTAGATAGAATGATAGAGACAAAAAGTAGAGAGAGAGATATGTTAAAAAGAGATTAAAATCTTAGGGAGAGGGGAAATAATAGAGAGAGAGAAATGTTAGAGAGAAAAAATGATGAAAAAAAAAGTCGATGTAGTCCATCTGTCCGTCCCTTAGAGAGCTTTGGAGAGTAAGAGAGCTTTGAGATTGAGAGAGTCTGTATGAGAGCTTAGAGAGATTATAGAGAGAGAATGAGATTTTAGAGAGAGAGAAATGAAAGTTTGTGTGTGAATGAGGGAGAGCAAGGGTGGGGGGGAGGAGTTTATAGGCTATTGAAGAGGCTTAGAAGCCCCTTCTAGCTGTTGGGAACTCATGGAATGGGTTCCCAACAGCTAGTTTAGAACTAGCCGTTGGGAGCCTAGATTGGCCGATCTCGGCCGATCCAGTATGATCCGCCCATCGGATCTGGCTGGTCCTGGTATATCTCCTATGACCCAAACCCTCACACGTCAAGCAGACGAGGGCGTTGCGACATTCTCCTACACGATGCCATTTTTTAGAGTATCAGAAACACCTTCCAGTAAAGAAACCGTCCTTCTTGATCTCTGTCTCACCCAAGGTGTGCCGGATCGGCCGGGATTGGATCGGATCGCCCGATCCGATCGAAAATCGGCCGGACGGATCTGATCTTGAGCCCTGACCTAGCATGCTGACGGGGATTGATCGGGATCGGCCCGATCTAGTCTCCCAACGGCTAGTTTTGAACTAGCCGTTCCATGGGTTCCTAGCAGCTAGAAGGGGCTTCTAAGTCCCTTCAATAGCCTATAAACACCCTCCCCTTACTCTACCTCATTCACACACAAACTCTCATTTCTCTCTCTAAAATCTCATTCTCTCTATATAATCTCTCTCTTTCTAAGCTCTCATACATACTCAAACTCAAAACTCTCTTGCTCTCCAAAGCTCTCTAAGGGACGGACGGACGGACTACATCGACTTTTTTTTCATCATTTTTTCTCTCTAACATTTCTCTCTCTATTATTTTCCCTCTCTCTAAGATTTTAATCTCTTTTTAACATATCTCTCTCTACTTTTTGTCTCTCTATCATTCTTTCTCATTCTCTCTAACATATTTATCTTTCTTAAAATTTTTTTCATCTCTAAATTTCTCTCTCTAACCTTTTTTTTCTCTCTACCTATTTTTTTCTCTCTATCCTTTGTCTCTAATCTTATGTCCCCCCCCCCCCCCCCCATATTCAAGTTTTTTTTCAGAAGTTCATAAAATTCTAAGGGCTTACCCGAGGTCCTAGATAAGTTTCGGGTAAATACAAAATTTTCTGATTTTTAGACCTATTTTCTCTATTTTTCTTTATTTCTTCTCTCTCTTTTTTAATTGGCTCAGCCAGACCAGACCGGACTGCCCAGATTGGTCCGGAATCAGATCGGATCGGCCGATCTTCTCGGTGGGGACCGGATCGATCCGTGTTGTCCTCACTTGGTATCCCATGACACATATGAGAAGTGGAGGTTTTCAATGCACTTACTGAATCTTTTGGGAGGATTAAACAGGTGGATGGGAGAACTACATATTGGGATGTTATGGATTTTGCTAGGGTCCTTTTTGCAGTCGAACAGGGGATTGATATCCCGAGATGGGTGAGGCTTCAGTGGAGTGACTACTTTTTCTGGGTCAGTGTAGAAGTGGAATCTATGGAAGAAAAGCAGGGGGAGAAAAGTGACTGGAGGTACCAGGAAGTTGCTTTGGCATACAAGCAATATGGGAAGGCTAGGGTTTTGAAAGGAGTTGTCGAAGGGAGGACGACGACCGAGTTGAGCCCAGATCATATCGAAGTTGAGTCGACTCAGGAGGGACTAAATATAAAAGGCGACAAGAATCAGCTTGTTTCAACTGAACCAGGAGTTGAACTGGCTGACAGGTTTGATGAAATGGCTAATTGTTTCAAGTGAACCGGATGTTAGACTTGGATCGGGTTGGTTCTGATGATGGAAAGGGAGTGGTAGAAGACAGAAGTGCCATTCGAACTAATGCTCAGGAGGAGAGGGAGAAGATTCTGGAAGGGGCAATATGGGTATTAAGGCAAACATGGATTGGGGCTTGGCTTTTTCTTCACTGGAGAGCGAACTGGTCCGTGTTGGTTCGTGGCACTGCAAGGAAGGAGCGGAGGAAGAGGGGTGTCCGGATTCTTTGGAAGGGTGGAGGGAGCAGAATGGAAGCTGTTACGTCTCCTTCGCCTACTGAGAAGGGGGCGGTGGAAATGGCCATTGTGGACGATCCTGACGCAGATCAAGGGGTGGTTACAAGTAAGTATATCCCACTTGTATCCCCTCCATCCTCATCCCGCCTTCCTCTTTCCCGTTCTGCGGCCGCAAAGATTGCCGACGATCTTCAACCAGCTCCGCTAGCTGTTGTGCCAGCTAATGCCAGCAAGAAATATTTAAGAAGGAAGGAGAAAAAGAAGGGGGAGAAGGAGTTTTTTGTGGGATGGGATAATGAAGAAATGGAAAGAAGGGCCACGAAAATTGGTCTCCATAAATGGTAAAATTGGGCAGTTTCAGAAGATCTGCAATGGGAGGGTGTTTGGCTTACCAGGCAATGAGGAGAATGCGAAGGGGAAGAGGGAACTGAGAAACTTATTGAAAGATAGTAAGGCTATTATTGGAGAAGCATCAGGCAGTAGCGCTTAGACGGATTACAGATTATTCCATGATCTGGTTGTCATGGAATATTGGTGGCTTGAATGAGGATGGGAAGAAGAGGGTGGTTAAAGAGATGCTGAGTAGGAATTATGTGGACATTTGTTTGCCTGCAGGAGACAAACGGTGGAGATGGTCGATGATGCACTTATCAGATATATTATGCCATTTGGTGAGCCGGATTTCATTTTCAGAAGAGCATTGGACAGTCATGTGGCATAATCATTAGCTTGGAATAATTTAATTTGGGAAGGGTGTATGGGCCTCATCAGATTCATGATCAGCAAATTTTGTGGAAGGACTTACATTCATGCCAAAGAAAGTTTGATATGCCATTGTGTGTAATCGGAGATTTCAATCAAGTCCGAAGACCTGCAGAAAGAAATAGAGGAGGAAAATTTAACAAGGGAATTTCAGATAATTGATATGGGGACCCAGTAAAGACACGTTTACTGTTAAATCTTTTTACTCGGTGCTGGAAGGAGAGCTACCTACCTATGTGAAAAATGAAGATGTTTGGAAGGTTAAGTCTCCACTCAAAATTAAGGCATTTATGTGGCTGATGTATGAGCGAAGAATCATCACCAAGGTGTACAGAAGAAAATGGTCTGTTGATGCTGATATATTGTGCTCCTTCTGTGGAGAATATCAAGGAGATGTAGTCCATTTACTGATCAACTGCAGTATGAGTAGAGAAGTCTGGAATTCTTTCAGGAAATTCCTCAACTTTCAACCTCATTTCCAGTCTGTTATGGAGATGTGGCAGTTTTTTCAAGCATTTGAGGCACCAAATGCACCAACGGGAGCTGAAAAGTTTATATGGCATTCTTCCTCATGCAATTTGTTGGAGCATTTGGAAAGAAAGAAACGACGCCATATTCCGTGAAAGTAGATCTTATGTTGAAAATATTTGCACTAGAAGTTTATCTTTGTTGTACTCTTGGTCAAGGCATCTTATTGGTTTCTCTGTAGATTCTTGGATTAAGGCATTTAAGACGTCTTAGTCATCTTAGTTGTTTTTTGTGGATAGTAATCTCTCTCATCCACATGATTGTACTTCCTCTATTTATTTAATAAAATTGGTGGTACAATCCACATTTTTCTCAAAAAAAATTCTTCTTAAATTTCCTGTTGATTTTTCTGTAATCCATAGTGTTTAGAATTTGATTGAACCGTTTTTTATTCCTTTTCTTGTGAGTTTGGAAGATGGAAAGGCATTAATAGTATCTTCGGTACTTGGGTGGAACTGAAATGTTTTTTAAATATATTTTATCTTACCTGTTTTCCTGTGCGTATGAAGGAGATAACATATTTCTTCCATCCACTGTTGAATGATTACTCCACAAAGTCCTTGGTGCCTTTGTTTCTAAAATGCTCTGTTGCTGACCTTTAGTTGTGTAAGTTGAATACTTTGTCAGCATGACTCTCACAATGTCATGCTTTCTCCACTTTACGATCATCATCCCTTGAATGGTCCGGGTGCCGTTTGTCATTTTTAACCACCAAATCAGCTAGATTGGTTTTCAAAGTCAATCGTTTGGCATAATTAGTGCTTGATGTTAGTAAAGTTTTCACACTTTTCTTTTACTCCTCAGTTGGGAGGGGATTTTCAGTGGAAATTCTGAGGCATGCTTATTGATCATAGGCTGTATTGGTTTGTCAAGTGGGGACTCATAATAGTTGCTGCTACTTTTGCTGTTGTTTGGTTCTTTGTAGGAAGTACATTCTATTATTCTAGAACGCATAGTTTATATAAAATTTTGTCTCTTTTTGGTTTCTCTGGCAGATTAGTATGTTCTGATGTATTTTAGGTTTGCAGAATTTTCCTCATTGATTGGGTCTACAAAGTGTGTTAACTGAGATACTTGGGTAGCCCTGATGTGTTTGTGGGTTCCTTTATGATGTGCTCTATGATGTGTCACTAGTATGACGTTAATGCAGGATGCTTTGGTTTGATTTCTGAACCATGGGTTTTCCTCATTACTGGTTATGTATGTATGGGGACCATATTAACATGGAAAGACATTCCAGTGGGGTTTCGAACACATAACTGGCCTTGTTAAAATTTACATTGCACTCCTTTTAAAGAGAAAGATTCATGGCAACTTGAAATCTATGAATATTTGTAACTGGATGGTAAGATGGCCACACTTGAGAATGCAACCAAGACGGAGTACTTTTTTGGTAAGACATCACTTTCACAAGTGGATGCTGAATGCTTTTGGATTTTCTGTTATTTGGAGTTCAGATCACTACGAATTAATAATTCCTGCATGTGAAGGTCAATTTTAAGCTGCTTATTCCCTTTCCTGATCATATGTGGTTGTTTCAGGGGAAATGGTCTTTATATGCTTCTCATGATGATCTGCAAAGGTTGATCAAGCAGGTGCTGTCTTGGGATATAAGATCTCTGTCTCAGAAAAATCGACCTCACTGCACAACATTTGGGGAGAACATCAGAGATTCTGATCTTCTATCAGATACGGTGGATGAATTAGATCGAAGTTTTAGTGAGGGTGTTGAAACTTCTCCATCGTTGCCCAATGCTGTGATATATCACCTGATCGTGGAGGGAATTGATATCGCATATAGGATTGATGAGAACTCCAACATCATGGTTGAGAATGCATCCCTTTCAGATGTCGCAAATTGTTCTATAAATCAACAAAGTTGCGTCACGTGGAGAGACAAGGTTGCTTAATGAAAGCAACATTTTCAAGAATGAACTCGTTTGCAATTTACTCGCAGACATTTTTGGGGCACCCCTAAAATTTTCTTCTCCAAGCCAGCCTTTTGCCAATCAGTAACAATGAAGGATATGAAGCTCTCTACATGAAAGGGAAGCACATTGCTTGTCAGACCGGGTGCAGCAAGGCAGCCATGTGTTTGATCTTCAAAGATGTACTTCCACGCGTGAGTTTGGTTGCCTTAGTGAAGAAAAAGATCAGTCCTTCATCAAGAATTAACCAATTTTCTGGTAAGCATTTTAGGACGTGTTTGGCAAAACTTTCACTTGAAAGTTACTTTTGGCTTCCACTTCTTACATAGAATGAGTTGAGGGAGAGAGGTTATAACTAATTTTGGTTTGTTACAAAAGTCAACTCTTTCATAACAACCTCATTTTTTCTCCAATCTTAGAAGCTCCTCTCTTGTAGCTTTTGGTTGGAAGTCAAAACACAAGTAAAATACTAGATGAATGGCTTTTAAGATCTAATGGCTTTTATAAAAAATAACTAAATGGAAATGTAAAAATGCTTCCAAATGTAAAAAATACTAGTATTATTGCACTATGATGGTTTATGGTAGTCAATTAATGCCCAGGCCTAGCTAGGCTTGGATGGGATTGAATTGGGCTCAGCATGGCCAGCTAGAAAGGTCACAGCATTGATACTTTTTTTTTTTTTTTTTCTTCTTTTGAATGGTCATTGATTGCTAGACTTTTGTATAATTACCAGTGAGCTTGTAGCCCGGTTGGAGATCAAAATAAGTTTTTTTTTGTTTTATTTAAGAAAAAACAAAACATTCGATCCGATCATATGGTATTCTGTTTTTATGCCATTGGCGAAGGGCTTTTTGAAAACAGATAATTCTTTTTGGGGCTAGATGCAAACCCCCTTTTCTTGATGGTTGATACGTTGTTAATCTGCCCCACTGTCATTGTCCACCTAAACCTCGGTTATACTTTGATTAAGAAGGATAATAACTAATAGGGTATTGGGGAACACTTTTATCTTTAAAACTATTTTGCATTAAAAGAACTTGTCGTTTAAATTTTGTTCATATTTTTAAAAATGCTCTGTTTCAACATTTGATGTATTTGGTAAATTAGCATATTTTTTAAAAGCTTGGGTTAGTGGTTGGCAGCAAGGACTTGACAGAAAAGAGCATGGAGCTGTTTTTTCCTTTTTCCTTTTTTTTTTTTTTTTTTAATCTGAAAGAGATTTGTGACAAGCAAACTGTCTCTATAAGAGATGGACACCAAGTCCAGGACTCATTTTCTTTCTAAAAGTTGTTTTGAAAGAAAAAATGGGTACAAAGGAGTGCTATGAAAAACCCTAAAATCTGTAAAGGTAGTTATTTGGTGTTTAGTTGTCCATTATGATCCCACACGTTTGAGAATTTCTTAGTACAACGTCCATCATTCCTGTGTCCATATTATATTCGCCCTCATTGCGGGACTGAACTATAATAGTACAGTGTGGTAGGGGCTTATTAGAAAAATGAATTCAATGGTATAATGGTTAATGTGAATGTTACAGGAACGTGACATCTTTGCAATCCGCTAAATCTTTTATGTTTAGAAAATATTTTTAAAATGCTTAGAACATGTCCTTTTTTTCCCCTAGATTTTATTCTCCCACCTTCCCCTCTCTCCTCCCTTGAGGAGAAATAGAATTTAAAAAATACTTTATCATCTACACTCTACTACTTGTGCTATTTCTCTCGATTTTGTATTTTCTAAATTTAATACTGTAAACACCCCATAATGTTTAGGGAGTATGCAATCAAGAAATGTTGTCTTCTCATGGTTTTATATTTTTTACAGAGAACTTTAACAATTTAAACACTCCATAACGTTCAGGGAGCTTGTGCAATCAGGAAAGGTTGCCACTCTCTTGATAACTCAATTTTAAAATAGTCAACTTGGTGAAGCTAAGGACAAGCCTTTGCAGCTTACCCTCATTCTCTGGCCTGAACCAGCACCACCATTTCCCGTTCGCCGCCGCCTTCCCTCGGCTCGGTGACTTGGGCGGCGCCGCCGTGATCATGATTTGGTGGAGGCACATGAAGTGGACTCGGAGGGACGACCTGTTCGTACTGGTAAGGGTTGTAGAGGCATCCGATGTAGGAGATAAGCAAAGCTAAGATGGAGGTGATGCCGGTGATAAGGAAGAGCCCACGCAGGCTGTAGAAGGTGAGCCTGGCGGAGGAGGGGACGGCGCCGCCGTCTTGCCCTTGGCATGTGGAGTTGGTTCCCATCCACTCATTCTCGATGTCCTTCATGTCCGGGCTCTGTGTCACCTTCAGGACCGCCGCCGAGACGTCGGCGAGCATAGGGGAGTCCTTGGGAAAGACCTGATGGTTTGCATTTCAAATCAAGTACCCAAGTACAACTAGGGGGTTGCATAATTGTATGAATATAGCTCATATTTCTTGAACCCTGAACGAGATCTGTATGGGGACCATCTTACCAGGTGGTTGAAACGCCATAGTTGGTGCAAGAACACATAATAGGAAAAAGAAAACACTAAAAAAATATATTTAATGGAGAATCGTGCTTAGAGTTCCAGAACATGTATGGTTTCCACTTTTGATTGGAAAGGGGCTGTTGTAGGTACCTAGAATCTAATAACTTGGTGTGGTCTGACTTCTTATTAAGTAGGCTTGAGTACTAAAATTGAGGTCCTCATCGTTATTGAGGCAGGTCTAGGCCTCAATTTTAAGCCTGATCTTGCCAAGGTCAAATATTGAAAGCTTACAAAACTTGAGACATTGAATATTTTAATTGTAATAATTATGTTTTACATTCAACTCAATTCAAGGGTTAGAAATTTCCATTCCTATTGTCCTTTTAGGTAATACATTCTTTCTTTTCCTATCGTATTATGAAGTTCTATCATTACATTTTGGTTCCAAGAAAAAAGGAACTTTTGCTTTCTTTAATAAATGTTGCATTACAAATATGGATTTTTCCTACTATTTATATTGCATACATTAATTATACTAAACAAGATCATTATATCGATGATTAATTCATTGCTAAATAAAGGAAAATATTCTTTGCACATGTACTTGTTAAAGAATCTCTTGTACGTATACAAATAAAACTCATGCTTTTAAGATGTCTTCAAGGCTTATCACTCACTATGGCTTTTTAACATAATTTATTCAACAATAGATCTAAATGCTACACTAGGTTTTTTTCATTTATTGAAGATGGTGATCCTTAGGTGACATTTGGAATTACTCTTTTCAACATATTCTAATCACTGAGAATGCCGGCCTACAGGAAGTATAGGTGTGAAGAGAATTTCACAATCTGACGATTGAGAAAGAGATAGGCACAAACATGAGACTTTTTTCATGCCTCAAGGGCTGCTTTTGGAAAATCACTATAGCTTTCTGTGATTACAATGGGTTCCGTAGACTCCAAAATCTCAGACATCAAAATCTACCATTTCTTACACCTAATATCAAATGCTGCCTTAGCAAATTTTTAATTTAAGTTTAACATTATATGATATATGACCTTTTTAATGGTGCAAAAAGGTTTCTAAGAAGGTTACTATTTCAAACCCACGTCGAAAGCCTAGGTAGTGATGGCCTTGTGGGCTTGCTTTCAGCATAAGTTGAGCTTGGACCTGATATTTAGTGGTAGGCTTGGACTTAAATTTCGTTAAGATTAACTTGAGTCTAACTCATCGGCATCCCTACTTGTATGGCATTATTTTCAAACTCATTTTTTGCTTTGTTTTCATTTCAGCTTTAAAATATAAATATTTTCTAATTTTATAAAGTTGTAATAAGATAATTTAATTGTCAGCTTAGAATAAAAATTAGAATTTATGTCTGTAGCATAAAAAGTTAAAATCCTATTCCTAGGGCGATTAAGAAGGCAAATTTTAATTGGAAAATCTTCTCCATTTTTAATATATATATTTATTTCTGCTAGTCCTATATAAGGGCATCACAGATCGCAATTTTTATTATATTCAATAGTGAATCGGAGTCTAACTTTCTTTTTGAAAAATGAATATTATTTTTGACGATTCTCTTAATCTCTTTCCTTTCATCTTTCAGATTGACTAAGATCCTATGAAAGGATTCCTAATGTAACATGTCCTCCCATATATCAAACTGACTGAGATCCTAAGAAGAATTCCTAGTTTAACATGTCCTCCTCTTTGACACTTACTGACATTAATTAGTAGATGTACTTAGAAGATCCCATTTCCTTCTATTCATATATATGATGAATGTGAAAGCAGATTTAATTAGAGGTCGGGGTCCTCTCGATTGTCCGACAGAGGGGACTCCAGCAGTGCCCACCGCGCACAGTGAGGGTGTGCCCTGAGTTGTGTGCGCCCGTGTACACGGTGAAGGACTGCGGTGAGTCCCCTCAGTCGGACAACTGAAGGGACTCGACCCTTTAATTAGGCATCCTCCATTTACTTTGCCAAAAGGCTTTTCAAAAGAAATTAAAGCGAGAAGGAGGAGGAAAGCTACTCACGAATCCAAGCCCTGCAGTCCTTTGAGTGGGACCGATCATGGTGTAGCCATTGCAGTATTTCTTCATGAAGAGCTTGATGTATGGGAGTTCATGGAACACGGCAGCCACTGTCCCGTTAGAGAGTGCCTGAGCATATTCGTCTGGCCCTGTCAAGGGCACCAGCCTGGACTCGCTAAAGCTTTGCTTCAGCAGCCCCTGCAAGAAGGAGCCTTCGCCATAGCCGACGCGGTCCCTGCTCTTGGTCAGCTGGTCCATGTCGTTGACCGCCGGCTGCAGCTGCTCCACCGTCAGCCTGGACGACAGACTGGCCGTGTAGCTGGACGTCAGTATCAGCACCACGAAGACCCACACGATCACGACTGCCTTTGAGAGGCTGCTTCTCAACTCTTGATCTGCAAGGACACCACATTCGAATTAGGTTGTAGGGGGAACACACATGGCCTAGTGATCAATCTGGACCTTCTCAGTAAGTATGAGGCTTGGAGTACTCCAACAGGACCCAATCAACTCCAGACTATAGAGCTAACAGATGCGAAAAGGATCCATATGTGTACTTGATGAAGCCATCGAAGAGACAAAAAATGAGATATAAAATGGAAGTTATTATAACTGTACTTTGGGCAAAGACTAGAGTCGAGAAGGTGAAGTATAACACGTTGCTGACGACCCTTTGCGGCAAACCCCGGAAGTGTGGGTTGTTGCACCGGCGCTCGATCATCCAAACCACAAGGCCCGTGAGGACGAAGCCACCGAAGCTTGCCAGCCACAGCTCCGCTGTCAGTGGCTTTAAGAAGACCCAGGCACTCCTCTGCTTGTCCTCCTTGAGAGGGACGATCATGTAGACACCTGATTCTGTGTACGGCAACGTGAAGTCCACGAACTGGTACCGATCTGCCAGGATTGTCACGTCTCCTGCTACGGCGTCAAAGTTCTACTCCACAAGAAGATTAGATGGTGGAATGGCAAAAATTTCTGTTAGCCTTAAGCTATGGACCATGCACAAAGAGTTAGATGGAACAGACATGCATAAAATTAGAGATCTATGCAGGGAAGACATCATATATATGCATATAGTTAAAGAATAATTGCTTTTGATCACTTACACCAAGAGGGACCTGCTTCACGAACTCATCGTAGGAACCAGAAGAGTCTCCTTTGGTCCCCCCGTAAGGGATGTACTCGAATGGAACCGAGTAGGGCAAGGACTGCATCACCTTATCAAAGATATCGATGCAGTATCCACGTACAATTGGCGCCTTCGTTACGGGATCCGTCTCCACCTTCACAAACTCGAAGAACCCCCCTTTCATCGGCACTGCCACCCTCAGCTTCTTCCCGCTGGTGGGGATCTCCCACCCCCTCGGCGCCTCGGTGGTGTCCCCCGGCCAAACGATGGCGCCCAGGTCCTCCCTTGAAGTGGAGTAGTCCTTCGCAGGAGTCGGAGGTGTCACCTGCCGAGAGATTCCATAGGTGGGTGTCCAGTAGCCGATCGCTTTACGCCCGTTGCCGACTACATTCACAATTTGGTACGCCGAGCTCTGCAGCTGCCCGTCGACGAGGCGGAACTCGCCGCCGAGGCCTGTGAAGGTCGTCGCCTGGACTGCTTTGAGAAGATCAGGACCCATCTTGGATACCACTAGTGTGTCCAAGTCGGTGGAGTTGCTGACGATCTCCGGCCTCTGGAAGGTAAAGTTAGTGGTACCAATTCTCTCCACGGCCATGGCCAAGGCGTGCACGGCGTCATATGCCCACAGGGTGAAGATACTGATATCAACACTCTGCGCGTCCGGGTTCTCACTGCGATACTTACTCTTCCACCGGAGGATGAAGGCGTCGAGGCCCGGAGTGCTGGCAATGTAGGGCCTCACGCCGAGGAAGCCCTGCATGGTGCCGATCACTGTGGGATCGATGGAGTCCACAAGGCTGGCTATCCCATCCGTCACGATCCATGCGTACCCTTTGCTCACCATTCCGGCGACCTTCGCCTTGGAGAAGAGGCGGGTGCCCACTGGCAGGGACATGTGCACTATGAACACCCTTGTTTGCATCGTCATCAACTTGTAGAGCTCTGCCATGATCTGGTCATCTGTTGCAGTGGGAGATATCACGGTACGGTGGGGAACTCGGACGTTGATCGCCTGCAGGGCGTCGATGAGGTATGGGATGACGCCGTTGCCATAGTCGGTGTCTTCGTAGATGGGGACGACTTCTCTCCATCCGAAGGCTTTGACAACAGAGGACACGGCGTTGATCTGGCTGGAATCGTTCAGTGCGGCCCTCACGAAGTAGGGCTCCGCCGAGGAGGAGAGGGTAGGGCTTGTGGCCGTGAAGGAAATGATTGGTACCTGGGTCTTGTTTGCTATGCCGGACAGGAACCTCGCCTGTGAAGATTTCTGAGGGCCCAAGATTGCCAACACCCCATCATTTTTCAGCAAACCAAGTGCTGCATTGCGTGCACGATAGCGGTAAGTTCAGGTCAGCCCATTCTGTAATGTAGGGCATGCCCTTTTTTTTACATGTAATTAAAACTAGGGAGTACAAACTGAAGAAAACTTTGTTCCTTGAGCTAATAGCGTAAGCTTCATGTTTCCTACTGAAACATGTGATGGGGGGTAACCATTAAGGGGTTATTTGATTTAATGTGGAACTTTGTAATTCATCATTTTACGATTAGTAAAATTTTATAGTTCTAAAGTCAAAGAGCATTTGTTTGATTATTTGTAAAACAAAACAAGAGAATACCTACATTTTCGTGTTTTCATCACAGTAGGCTTTCCCCCGAAACTAAAAACTAAGAAATGGGACTGCAAAATAAGTAGATAAGGTCCATACATTCTCTGTTTTACATCATGCCACGCATCCAAAAAGACTGTAAAATAGAACAAATGTTTTAGATTACACTGTTTTAAACAACCCCTAATTGTAACTCATGAGGTTATTTAGTGGAAACCATTTCCCTCCTTCCTATTTACCGGCAAGGGAGGAAGATTTCGTGCAGTTCAAAAGCGTTGATGGGCCGGTCCACTAATCTTTCTCGCCTCAAGGCTACGAGCTCATCACATTAGTTGGCTTAATGTTGTGGCCCACATGGATCCCTTCCTATCTACCTTAATTCGCAAAATGGTTAAAAATAAAGCTTTTTATGTGTCTAATAATTAACAAACTGCGTCAACCTGAACTAATTGATCACCACGTCTCCAACTCTTCTTGAATCTTAAACAAGTATCATGCCACTAGGGATGCAAATTATAGTGGATCATAGCCTGTTTAAAAACTCAGCCGCTGTTGGCTTTTAAAAGATTTCTTAATGGGTACTCTTAATTTCTAGATCACTGTGCATAACAGATAAGATAATGACTACTTAAACATCTTTAAGCCGAATGCATGTGATAATGACTACAAACATCTTGATTTCGATTATCCTGCTGTTTAGTAGTTTATACGTCAGTCAATGGACACGCTCTTCGGAAACTAATAACATAATGGACAAGGATCATGGATCCAACTTAGATCCACAAAGAATCCGGCATGTTTGCTTCCCCACATGCAATTAACTAGACCGCATTCTTCTCGAGACACATCTTGGTGTGACAAGAGCCAGCTCGCATACTTGAATAAGCAAGGTTGACAATCATAGATCCTTAGTGCCGATCACCGTGGGTAAATTAAAAAAAAGGTTTCTTTTTTATTTTTTTCAGATAGACCTTGAGATGTCTTAACTTCTGTACAGTCTAATGCTAAGTCGTCTGATCGAATATTGCACTGTAGGACAATTAGTGTTAGTGAAACCAGCAACGAGCAGCTGTCACTTGCCAACGATAGCACCCAAAGACGGCAAGACAGCAACACCATCGAGTGGACGACCAGCAAAACAGGGAATCGGAATTCTCGTGAATCCAGCAAAACAGGGAATCGGAATTCCCGTGAATCCTCATGTAATCCTTAATATGAGTGGACTAGTTATATTTAGCCTAATTGTAATCCTTAATATGTAAAAACTCCCCATTATAAAGCAGATGGCAGAGCTCTCAACAGATACGAGAGCAGAATTCCACAATCTGTCCACTTCGTGTTCTGTCCCTGTTTCTCCCCTTTTCTCTAATTCTTTCAATTAGAACATCTCAGAGCCGACTTAGATCCCTGCGTTCAAGTATTACTCGACATTCATAGGTTCGTTCACAATTGAGGTGAAACGTTAAAGCTGGTTTCGCTTGTGGAGTTCTCGGGATCCTGGTGCAAGGAAACCATGCAAAACGCAAGCGAAGAGCGGCATAAAGGCCCTACCTGCGGATCCAGCTCCGACGACGTCCGCCTTGGCGTCTCGAGGGTGGAGGACTAGCCTGGTGGTGTAGTTGGTATGTGCGGCGTAGAAGTCGTCGGCAGCCACGGAAATGCTGGCCCAGCAGATCTTCCCCACCAGCGTCCCCATGTCGAGCACCACGCCCACGTCGACGGCAGCGCCGGCGGCATCCGACCGGTTGCTCTGCTGCGCGAGGGTCAGCACGGCGGAGAAGAGGATGCACAGTAGCTGCTCCCATGGCGTCCGCCCCCCCATCCTGCCGTCGATCAGGAACAGCTGACCAATGAGAAGTTGGGGTTGTGAGCTATTTGGATTCACCATCTTCCTCTCCTGTTATATATCTTAACGAAGTTTCCGAACAATTTGGTTTGGGGGGTGGGGGGTAGGGTTTGGCGTCAACCACGTTGGATGCTCCAATGCGCGTTGACGTTGCTATTTCAAGATAGCTGTTGCACTCACGCCATTTAAAATTTAAATCCTAATCATCACCAAAACTTGTCAAGGTGGGTGATGAGGCAGAATCCGATTCGGCCCATTAGAGCAGGCCCAAACCCCGTTCAGCCCAACAGCAGCAGTATCAGGCCCTCCGGGAGCCTCCAGCCCATCAGCGGCCCAGCAGCCTTCGGCCCCCCAAACAGCACCGGCGCTCCCGGCCCAACAGGCTTCGGCCCGTCAGCGGCCCATCAGCCTAAGGCCCGGGAACAGCACGGCAGCCCAAGGCCCAGCAGGCTTCGGCCCCTCAGCGGCCCAACCCCCTTCGGCCCGATAGCCGAGTCCGGCCCACTCTGGTGGCGGATCCGGCACTATGGCGGTTTACTAGTAAGCCCAAACATAGTCCTATATCGGCTACCGCCGTTAACCAACCTCTATCCTCTGCTATAAATACACCGCTATTTATTGCCAAAGGTATGCAACTCTTTGCCTCCGAGACTCTGAAGGACTACGGTCCGAATAGCATTAAAGCTACTTCTTGCCTTCTGAATCGAATCATCTTCAGAAGCTAACTTGACCGTCGGAGGGGGTTCCTAAGGGCCAGAGCCCGGGACTCCTGCTGACCGGTTTCTTCTTCTTTCCCTCCTGCAGGAGCTCGGTTCGAATCATCGCCGACCTTCCCGAGTCGGTCTCGGCCGCCGACCTCGGATTCCTCTCCCTGGTCTCGACGCCGTGTGCCGGCTGCCCCGCAACGGGAGACTCGGCCCCGCGCTGTCCCCTCGTCCGACAAAAAGGGCTCTTGGGCTCACTATCCAAGAGCAAGCCGAGTCCGAGACCCTTCCGGTCTCGGACCGTCGGCTTCGGTTTCATTGCCTGTCGGCAATACAGCCAGAAAGAGCTTCATCCACGCCGCCCCTTCGCCCGCCGAAGGAGCCTCGGCCCCGACTTCCCGGAGACGAGCCTGCACCGACCGAAGAGCCCTTCGGCCTTCGGACCCTCGTCTTCGCCTCCGCCTCCTCGGCCTTCCGGATCCCCGTCGGGCCTCAATAACACCGATCCGAACCGGCTTCGGATCCATTTCTTCGGGTTCCAGCCTCGGAATCCGGTCGTGATAGATCCGGTCTACATCACGTGGCGCCGTCTGTGGGAAACCAACAAAACAAGTCATGTCTCAGCGACCTGTGACCCGGCGATCCGGGCAAGGCGAAGCAGAAGCGCGGGAGGCCTCGGCGCAGATGCTGCCTTCCGAAGGCGCACCTTCTGCCCCGCCGAGCCTGCCTCTGCCGACCATACCGGAGTCTCTCGGCTCGGAAGACCGAGTGGGGGTGCTCCAGCAGCAAGTGGCAATGCTGGCCGCTGCCGTCACGTCCCTAGCGCCTCTCCAGGAGATGGTATCCGCCATCGCCCAGCGCTTAGGGCTGATGGGACAGCCTCCTCAGCAGGCGCCGCTCCCCCCGCTCTGCCCAGTACAAGATGCCCGGCTCCGGCCGGCGCCTGCGCCGGTTCCTCTCAACGAGGCCGCGGAGACGCACAGCGAGCCCTCGACGCTACCTGTCCGAACTCCTCGCACTGATCGCCTGACGGAGCAGGATTATGCTTCGTCAGAGTACCGTCCAGCCCGAACCGGAGGGCAATCCGTCGCCACCTCGACCGCCCCGGACCTGGACCAGCGGCTGACGGCGATGCGCAAAGAGATGCAGCAGATGGTGTCTCGGCCTCATGGGGCGCCCCTCGCCAGCAACATCCTGGAGCAGACCCCATTCACGGCGGAGCTCCTAGCCACCGAGGTACCCCCCAACTTCAAGCTGCCGAAGGGCCCTCTCTACGACGGAATGACAGATCCGGTCTGTCATTTCCAGAAATTTAACACTTATCTTCGGGTCCGAGGGATCTCTGAGGCAGTCCGCTGCCGTCTTTTCCCCCTTACCCTTGAAAAAATCGCCCTCACCTGGTTCGAGTCTCCGGCCCCCAACTCCATCCACTCCCTGGTTCAGTTGGGCCAGTTGTTCATCGACCAGTTCTATGATGCCACCCGGCAGTCCAAAACTTCCGCCAGCTTGCTGGCCATCCGGCAAGGCCCCACCGAAACTCTCCAGGAGTACTTCACCAAGTTCCGGACCGAGGCCACCCAGATCCCAAACCTCGACAGCTCGATCGCGGTCTCGGCCGTGATCAGCGGGTGCCGGGATGAGGGGCTCCTCGGCTCCATCGGAAAGCGCCATCCCCCTACCTTCCAGGACCTCGTGGCCCGGGCCCATAAGTACATCAACCGAGAGGCCCTGATGCTGTCCAGGGGCAAAGGCACAACCGAAACTACCTCGACGCCTGCTCCCCCGGTGGTCCGACCTCGGTCCGAGGACCAAGAGCCCTCCCGGAAGCGTTATCGCCGGGAGGATTGGGACAGGGAGAGGCGACGGGACCCGCAGCCGCAGTACCTACCCTTACCTGCTCCCCCTTCCCGGATGCTCATGGAGGTGAAGGGCATGCTCCGGCGGCCTGATCGCATCAAGACCGATCTTCGCCGAAGGGACCCCGGCAAATACTGCGAATATCACCGAGAGATCGGCCACACGACGGACGAGTGCCGACAGCTCCGGGAAGAAATCGACCGCATCATCCGGGAGGGGAGATTGCCGCAGTATCGGCGGGAGCAGCCGCCGCAGCAGAACCGGGACGTCCCTGCAGCACCCAGACAACAACCACCCCCGGCGATAGAAGCCGCTCCTCCGCCAAAAGCCACCTCGGCCCCGGTTGAATCATCCCATCAAAGACCCAGCTCTGGGTCTATCATGATGATATCCGGAGGGCCCGGAGAGGGATCAAGGTCGCGGCAACGCAACACCGTAGCGGCGGTCGACGGCGAGCCGAAGCGGCCTCGTCTGGAAGACATCACCTTCGGCGCCGAGGACCTGACTGATGTTCAGGTCCCTCATGATGACGCCTTCGTCGTCAACGCTGTAATAAATAGCTATGATGTACATAGGATCTTTGTGGATAATGGAAGTGCCCCAAACATCTTGTTTTACGACTGTTTCGAGAAGATGGGATTGAGTGAGGCTAGCATGAAGCCTCACCGGGGCCCCCTCTTCGGTTTTAACGGCTCGCCCTGCCGAGTAGAGGGTATTGTTCGGCTTCCTGTAACCTTAGGCTCCACCCCCCGGCAATTAACCGTTGAAACGGACTTTGCCGTTGTAAAGATCGAGTCAGCCTACAACGCCATATTCGGCCGAAGGCTCATCGGCGGGGTCGGAGCCGTGCCATCATCCTTCCATCAGAAGCTGAAGTTTCATACCAACCACGGAATAGGCGAGGCCAAAGGGAACCAAGAAGCAGCCCGGCAGTGCTACATGATTTCGGTCAAAGGGAAGGCCGCAGCCGAAACCCTGACGATCGAGTCATCAGCCGAGGCATCTCCGGGAGAAGCACTCCTCGCCGTCCCTATTCCGGGAGGTAAGGGACGAGTCCTGATGATAGGCTCCGGCCTGGATAAGATTGAAGCAGAAAAGCTTACCGAATTCTTGGAAGAGAATCTCGACATCTTCGCCTGGTCTCCATCGGACATGCCCGGGGTTGACCCGGAGATAGCCGAGCACCGTCTCCACACCGATCCCGACCAGCCCCCAGTAAAGCAGAAGCGGCGCACCTTCAATCAAGAAAGGAGAACCGCCATCCAAGCCGAAGTACAGAAGGGGCTGGACGCCGGACACCTCCGAGAGGTGCATCATCCGGAATGGATCGCCAACGTGGTCATGGTGCCAAAGAAAGAGGGCAAGTGGCGTATGTGCGTAGACTTCACCAACCTCAACAAAGCCTGTCCGATGGACAGCTTTCCGCTGCCTCGGATAGACCAAGTGGTGGACGCGACGTCCGGCCACGAGCTCTTAAGCTTCCTCGACGCCTATTCGGGCTACCACCAGATCCGGATGCATCCGGATGACGAGAGTAAGACCAGCTTCACGACCGATTTGGGCCTGTACTGCTACATCCGAATGCCCTTCGGTCTGAAGAACGCCGGCGCAACCTACCAGCGCCTGGTCAACAAAGTGTTCGCTCCACAGCTGGGCCGAAACATGGAGGTCTACATAGACGACATGTTGGTCAAGAGCCGTATCGCTTCTGAGCATTTGGCCGACCTAGTCGAGACTTTCTCCGCCCTTAGGCGGTACAAGATAAAGCTGAATCCGACCAAGTGCGCCTTCGGGGTAGCCTCCGGCAAGTTCCTCGGTTACATGGTCACCCGCCGTGGGGTGGAAGCCAACCCCGAGAAGATTTCGGCCATCGTACAGATGCGCCCCCCGGCAAACATCCGAGAGGTACAGAAGCTGAACGGGAGGATCGCAGCCCTCAGCCGCTTCATGTCAAGGGCGGCTGACTATTGTTTCCCCTTCTTCAAGCTGCTGAAGAAGGCCAACAACTTCGAGTGGACGGAAGAGTGCCAAGCAGCCTTCGACCAGCTGAAGGCCTACCTCGCCAAAGTCCCCATCTTATCCAAGCCAGTTCCCGGGGAACCCCTGAGCTTATACCTTGCGGTCTCCGAGACGGCTCTCAGTGCCGTCCTCATCCGAGAGCAAGAAGGCATACAGAAGCCAGTTTATTATAACAGCCGAGCCCTTCAAGGGGCAGAACTCCGGTACCTTGCCCTAGAGAAGTTGGCTCTGGCCCTTGTCTCGTCCGCAAGGAGGCTCCGGCCCTATTTTCTGGCCCATTCCGTGAAGGTCCTCACCGACCAGCCCCTGAGACAAGTCCTCTCCCGGCCAGAGGTGTCCGGCAGGCTGGCAAAATGGGCAATCGAGCTAGGAGAGTTCGATATCTCCTACGCTCCTCGGGTAGCTATAAAGGCCCAGGCGTTGGCAGATTTCATCGCCGAACTTACCCCTGGCGCCTCCGAGGCGCCTCGGCCAGTGCCAAACGTGCCCGAAGCCGAGACTACTTCGTCTCCCGTACCGGCCGACGAATGGCGAGTCTTCGTAGACGGCTCCGCATGTTCCACGGGCAGCGGCGCCGGATGGATCCTGGCGTCGCCCGAAGGGGTCGTCACGGAGTACGCCCTGCGCTTCTCCTTCCCAGCAACCAACAATGCCGCTGAGTATGAAGCTCTCATCTCCGGCCTCCGGGCCGCAAAGAAGCTCGGCATCCGGAACCTGAAGGCCTTCAGCGATTCCCAGCTGATCGCCAGCCACATCTCCGGGGAGTACGAGGCTCGGGACGCAGTGATGGCTTCTTATCTCCAGGTGACTCGCAAAATCCTCGCCCAATTCGACTCTTATGAAGTCGTGAGGATCCCGAGAGCCGAGAATGCCCGAGCCGATGCACTTTCCCGGCTGGCGTCAACCCAAGACGGGGGGGGAAGCCGAATGATCCTCGTCGAGGAGCTCGCCGAACCAAGCCTCGGCGAAACCAAGGCCATGCTAGTCGCTGAGGCCGAGGCCGAGGCCGAGACATGGATGACCCCCCTCGTCGCTTTCCTTCTCCAGGGAGAAGTCCCGCCAGATCTGAAGGAGGCAAAGCGCATTCGACAGCACTCATCCCACTTTCTTCTTCTGGACGGGGCCCTGTACAAGAAATCCTTCGGCCGACCACTGCTGCGGTGCCTCGGCCCAGCTGAAGCCGACTACGCCACGAAAGAAGTCCATGAAGGGGTATGCGGAGCGCATGCGGGAGGAAGGGCCTTGGCTCACAAGCTTCTAAGGCAAGGCTACTGGTGGCCATCACTCCGAGAGGACGCCTTAGCCCTCGTCCGGCGATGTGACCAGTGCCAGAGGTATAGCTCCTTCATCCACCAGGCAGCCACCCTTCTGACCCCCTTATCCGACCCCTGGCCTTTCGCTCAGTGGGGGATTGACCTCCTGGGGCCTTTTCCCGTCGCCACCGGCCAGAGAAAATTCCTCATCGTGGCAGTAGATTATTTCACTAAGTGGGTCGAAGCCGAACCCCTCGCGGCAATAACCGATAGCAATGCTTGGAACTTCGTCTGGAAGTCCATCATTTGCCGGTTCGGCATCCCTCGGGCCATCATTTCTGACAATGGGAAGCAGTTCAACAGCCGGCGGTTCAGCGACAACTGCGCCAGCTTCGGCATACTCCACAAATTCACTTCGGTGGCACATCCTCGAACAAACGGCCAAGTCGAAGTCGTTAACCGAAGCCTCCTACAGGGATTGAAAACCCGCCTCGGCGAAGCTGAGGGCCGATGGGTGGAGGAGCTGCCAAGTGTTCTGTGGGCTTATCGGACGACAAGCCGAACCCCCACCGGCGAAACTCCCTTTCGCATGGCCTATGGCGTAGAGGCCGTTATTCCGGTGGAGATCGGCCTTCCCTCTCCCAGGGTCATTGCTTACGATCCGAAGGCCAACGAAGAAGGACTGAAAGACCACCTGGACCTCATTGAAGGGACCCGAGACAAGGCTCGCGTCCGGCTGGCCGCTTATCAACAGCGCATGGCGAAGTACCACAACACTCGAGTAAAGCCCCGATGCTTTGAAGTAGGGAGCCTCGTGTTGAGGAACGCTCATGCTTCCAAACCAGCCGAAGCCTCAGGAAAACTTGCCCCCAACTGGGAGGGGCCCTATCGAGTCAGGGAGGTGATCAGGCGTGGAGCCTATCAGTTGGAGACCCTTTCGGGCCAGCCTCTCCCTCGCACCTGGAATGTTGAGCGCCTTCGGCGTTATTATGTGTAAGTCACTTTTCCCCAGGCTTACAGCCGAAGAGTATGAATAAAGACTTCTTTTATCAGGAGCGGCATGGTATTCTTTCTAAGTCCGTGTAAACCGTACCGGGAGTGGCTTCGGCCATGCAAACCGTATCGGGAGCGGCATGGTATTCTTTCTAAGTCCGTGTAAACCGTACCGGGAGTGGCTTCGGCCATGCAAACCGTATCGGGAGCGGCATGGTATTCTTTCTAAGTCCGTGTAAACCGTACCGGGAGTGGCTTTGGCCATGCAAACCGTATCGGGAGCGGCATGGTATTCTTTCTAAGTCCGTGTAAACCGTACCGGGAGTGGCTTCGGCCATGCAAACCGTATCGGGAGCGGCATGGTATTCTTTCTAAGTCCGTGTAAACCGTACCGGGAGTGGCTTCGGCCATGCAAACCGTATCGGGAGCGGCATGGTATTCTTTCTAAGTCCGTATAAACCGTACCGGGAGTGGCTCCGGCCGCATATACCGATTCGGGAAGCGGCAAGGCATATCCAAGTTCGCACAAGCAGAAGCATGAAGGGCTTCGGCCATCCGACGTACGTAAGAAGCGGCAAGATGTCCCTTCGGGATCATATGGACCACGATAGTAAAGGCCCCGGCCGAATGCTATGGCGACATTCTATCCGAACCTACATCGGGCCTCGGCCCTACAAGCTATGGCGAACGATGACAGGATCTCAGGCTCCTGAAGGGCCATATTCGGTCGATCATACAAAAATACCAAGGTAAAGCCGAAAACATTCCTGGTGTTTATAGGAAAGGAAGTACAAAAACCGGCCACACCCTAGGCCGAGGGCTTACAACAGAAGAAGAAGTAAAAGCCGGCCGTATACTTGGCCGGAGGTTTACGATAGAAGAAGAAGCGTAAACCATCCACACCCTTGGCCGAGGGCTTACAACAGAAGAAGAAGCAGAAAACCGGGGCAGATCCCCGCGTCATTCTTCGGCTTCGGCCTCCTCCACCTCGGCTGCGGCTTGTCCCGGAGAGGGAGAGGGAGAGGGAGAGTCGACGATCTGCACCGCTTCAGGAGCGGCAGCCTCCTCAGCGGCAGCCTCCTCGTCGGCAGCCTCCTCAGGGACAGCCTCCTCAGGGGCCCCCTCAGCGGGCGCAGCTTCATCATCCGGCGCAGGAGGCGAGGTCCTCTCGGCCATAAGTCCCTGCCACCAAGACAGGAGCTCCTTGGCTTCCTCACCCCTCGGTACGGCTACCCCAGTCAGATCGACGCTCGGGCAGGCCCTCTGGGCGACAACCAACCCGAGGTCGAAGACGGAGGAAGAAGCCAGCAGTTGAGCTTGGATAATCTCTTCGGTGAAGTCCGGGCCGGCCTTGTAATCAGCTACGGCCATGTCCGCCACCTCCTCCAGCTCCCGCTTCAGCGCCGATACCTCCTCGGCGTGTCGCCGCTTCTCCGAGGCCCGCCGGGAGTCCTTCTCTTGAATCTGGGCCTTGAGGGCCCGGATCTCGGACTGTGCCGCGGCGAGCTCCCCCTCGGCCTTCACCTTGGCCTCGGCGGAAGCGCGGGCCTCAGCTGTCCTCTCCTCCAGCTGCGCCCGCGCCTGGGCACTCGAGGTTACTGTAGGTGCTTAGAATGACCGTGTGATTAACATGAAATATCTATGTTGTTTAGGTGTAAACTAACCTATTAAAAACAGCAACTAAAGTGCAGTGATCGCCAGAAACTTTTAACTTAAAAGTTTCAAAAGAGAGTATGATCGCCTACCTTTCAAAATGCGGAAGATTGAGTCCTTGGTTCCCCTTCCTCAGCCGGCTGAAGAAAGAGAGCCCTTTCTTTGCTTCTTTTGTTCTTGCTGTTGAGTTTGAGGTTGAGGATCGTCCAGAAGTTGTGCTTGATTTCCCCCTTTTGAATCTCTCGTTGTTGTTGAGTGCAGCAGAGACAGAAAAAACAAAAAAAATGAAGAAATAATGATGAGAATTTAAATAGAAGTAGTATTTGAACTAATCATGGTTTTAAGCATATTTAAAACAGCAAACTCACTTTTTTTAATGGCTTTGAAACCCCTTAAATCAAGTAGGTTTTTGAAAGATTATGATGTGGTGTGTGTTTGCATGAAGTGAATATGAAAAAAATAAAACTAATGAAATGAATGCAGTAATGAAAAACTTATGCCCAGTTGGTTGAAGCCTTGAAAGGATGAAGATCTTGAAAGGATGACGACTTCTGGAAATGGCAGCGCTCCGGCGTTACGACGTTGTTGCTTCGATCTTCAAATCGCTATAGCTATGGCTCAACTCAACTTAATTCTGTTCTCTTTTTTTTTTAACTCTTCAATATGCAGGGTATTTATAGGCATTTCTTGCGTTCGCGATTAACATTTAAAAAACTCCGAATTTATCCATCTTAACCGACAGATAAATACTGATTAATTCATCTTTATCTGTAATTATATAAAACGCGTCCACATTGGATGACGCCTTTCAGATTAATTAAGATAAGGATAAATATCCGGGAAAACTTATCTTTATCTTTATTAGGTAAAACGCGTCCACATGTGTAGACGTCTTTTAGACTAATTAAGATAAGGATAAACATCCGGAGGGGAAGTTAAAACAGCTTAGGAAACCTAAAACGCGTCGACATGACCAGACGCCTTTTAGTTAATTAATCAATTAATTAAAATTCAAATTTAATCGCTAAAACAGGAATAAAGTCTAAATGGCGTCCACGTGTGTCGACGTCTTTTATAATTCTTCATATTTTAACTCAAATTTGAATTAAAATCAATTCAATTGATTAACTTAAACACATCTGTTAAACCCGACACTCAAAAAAATTAATAAAAATTAATTAATGATTAATTATCAGACCATTCTGAGGCATTATTGTATGATATGAAATTTACTCGAAATGACGTCAAAATTAGCGTGTCTACAGCTGCCTCACCTTGGCATCGTCTTTGCAAGGGAGTGAAATGAAATGGAATGTACTGAAAAGGTGATGCCAATGTGTGATGAGACACGCTCTTAACATCACATGATTAGAATTTTTCTCAAAATTATCAATGAAGATAGCTCAATGAAATCAATGGAATCAATCCTGTCTGGATGAAGTAGACAAGGAAATAAAATAAAGTCGATCAACCTCCTCGGAGTGGGAAGTACCTCAGGTCGTAGACACTGTAGGTTTCATCATGGGGAGCGTTTGCCAGCCAATGTGGACGTGCTGCAGCCATGATGGATCTTAAAAGAAAACAAGAATATCGGATAAAGAATCCAATCAAGGATAGAATTCCAAAGATATCTTCAAGCGAACCTCAAAGATAATCAAGATACTCAATTCGGAATGGAATATTTCATATCATGTTGAGATTATTTGATTAATGGTCTGAAACTTAATCAATAATTAATTCTTATTTCAATGATTTCAAAGTCCTACATGATGCATGCTGGGCTAAAAGAAAAATATAAAGTCAAATAAAATATAAATTAATCAAGGATAATATTGTTAAATTGTTATTAATGAGTCAAGATACCAATTCTTGTAATTCAGTGCTAAGCCGAAGCTTGTTTATCCACGCACCGTTTCACAAAAGTGGAACCATCGTCCCCACTAATTAACAATCCAACGGCCTATCCATGCGATTAAGAATTCTCTGGAATTATCACTGTTTTTTTTTTTGTTGAAGGGGAACTCAAATTCCAGTTTCATCAAAATTACAAGGTCCTTGATATGATCTAATAAATACTTATCATATAATAATGCAAATGCAAAGTAATCACATGGAAAGAGTACAAGGATAGAAATAACCGTCTTTTTAGCCACGGTCAGGACTTCTTGAACTCCCACAGTGGGATCTTCTTAATGTTTTCCAGCTTTACTCGAGTTTTCTTGAATTTTCTACAATCAAAATTGTTAGTAATTCCAAACAAATATTCAATTTAAAGCATCAAAACATGGAATTTCGGATAAATCATATAAAGAGCTTAAAACGCGTCGTGTCGAACAGACGCCTTTTAACGCGTCTTTTATACTCGACGCCTTTCACTCACAGAAACAGGTTTCTGGCTGTCCTCTATTCGAATTCCAACTCTATCAATGCACATCCCTTTTCCAATCCGGAAAAGTCTTCCTAGGATCGCAATTTTGTCTATATAAACCCCCCTAGGTCGTTCTCAAGTAATCCCACTACAATCCAAAGATCAAAGTTGAGTTTTCTTCAAGGTTTCTTCAAGGTTCCAAGGTTTTCTAGCTTCAAAGAGGAGGAATTCCGAAAAAGGGAGTATGAATTCTTCAAGCAAGAAGATGAAGATGTCCTTGGAGCAGTTTTCTGAGGTGGAGAATCATCTCAATGGAAGAAATCCCAATCTCCAAGTAAGTTCAATCAACTTCTTTGTCAATTTTCTTCATCACGTTCTTCATGTTCCTCATCATGTTCTTCGTTTTTCTTTTGGCTTTCAGAACTATCCCATATTTCCTGGCCCAAGGAAATTCACCTCCTTACCTTGGATCCGTAAACTTGCAAAAAGCATCAAGCTTTCCATGCAAGTGTTCATATCCAAGTGGAATCTTCAAGGTCTCGTAGTGCTTGCCAAGCATTACAAGAGCGCGAACGTAGATTGGGCGGCTATGGGTGCCTTGATCGAGTGGTGGCATCCCCAAACTCACACGTTCTTCTTTCAAGATTTCGAGTGCACAATTCTTTTGGAGGAGGCGGAACTTCTTTTAGGTCTCCCAAAGACCAAAGAGAACAAAGAGAAGATAGCTTTGATGAAGGAGAGAATCACCGGTCAACAATTGTTGACATCTATCATGAAAGATCCTTCAGAGGCCAAAGGATGTCTCACTAAAAAGGGGATCAATCTCACCAAGCTAGCCGAGTGGACGCTGTATGAAATTGATGATCTAAGAGAGGATGAAGCGGAGGATGTAACAAAAGCCTTAGTTACATGCCTAGCCGGTGCCTTGTTCTTCTCTGCGCAGGATAACATCTTAGAAGATGACCAAGTTAGTGCTATATGTGCAATCTTCGAAGGTAAATCCATTAGCACCGCACTCTTAGCATATCTTTATAGTGCTTTCTGCAGCGTCTGTGGGCCGTCCTCCGTATGGATGCATGCTACTCTTCGCCTTATGGGTTGAACTTCACTTTAAGTTTGAGCACAGCAAAAAAAGGCCTTTGAATCCATCTCAAATTTACTTGAATAGCCCAATTCATTGCATAGCTAATATTGTAAAGTTCAATGAGTACATGGTCAACAAGGTTCCAAAACTCAAGACCCGAGCCGATTGGAGAGAGTATTTAAAGCTCATGACGTCCGACATATTCGACTCGTCTCCACTTGCTCTGGTTGGAAAACCTGTGTGGGTGCGTCGTGCAGCAGGAGCAGATCTCAAGTTGATCGGAGCTACTGAGTTTGTGTTATATAATCCACACCGGTGCCTTACTCAACTAAGCTTGGGCCGTCGTGAATTCCCCGAGTTCTCTCCCACACTTCCGATCAAGAAGCGCGACTTGGAATCCGACGAAGATTATGAAGCCATACAAATCATTACCACTCTATGGAATCTTGGCTTCAGTTACCGTGTAAGATCCTCTAAAGATAGAGATAAAGGATTGAAATTTCCTTATCTTAAAGGTCTTCATGAAATCCTTCCTTGAATGTAATTTTCTTTTTTTTATGATGTAATAAAGGATTTTATTGAATAAAGAAGTTTTTTCATGCCTCAAAACCTTTCCTCAACTTTCTGTGAAGTGCACATGATTTTTCCTTTAGAGAAAACTTGATTTTTCCTGAAAATTGAACAGTTCGGGTTCTGTAAAAATGTAAAACGCGTCCAGTCAGAAAGACGCCTTTCAAACTAAAATTATTTTCCAGAAATTCAATTTAATCCTCAAAAACCCGATTTAAGTTTAAAAAGCGTCTACGCATACTGACGCCTTTCAACTCTCTCTCCTACTTTTTCCAGGATTCTGTCATTAATTCCATGATCAATTCGCGTCAACACACTAAGACGCCTTTCATGATTTTCCTGTGTACGGTTCTGACAAAATAGTTTAACGCGACTACCTAGGTGGACGCCTTTCATTCCACTTCAAACCTCTGTCAGTGCCGCCTGAACTTTTGCGCCCTAAAACGCGTCAGCCTGAGTAGACGCCTTTCATCCTTTCGTTAACAGACCCGCGAATGCCCCCTTTCTTCCTCACTTTTCCAAAAATTTCCCCCTTTCTCTCCGGCGACCGAGCTCCGGCGATCTTTCCTTCTCCTTCTCGAAAACTTGACTATGGAGCGCGGTGAAGGTTCGGGGAAGACGAAGATCATAGCTAAAAGGAGGCGTAGGCAAGAAGAAGCAATTCCCGAGGAGGTTCCGGCGGCTCTTGCGGAGGCGGCGGCTTTCTTGGAGGAGGAGCTCCCTCCACCGGCGCCCATGGCGGTGGAAGAGGAAGAGGAGGGCGACCTCCACACGGTAAGTCTCTTATGGTTTGAATGGGCAAGGAAAAGAGGAGAAGAAAGGGGTTCTTCCAAGAACCCGAAATCTGGACTTGAAAGGCGTCCAGACCAGGTGACGCCTTTCAAAAGGCGTCGCCCTTGGTCGACGTCTTTTAAGTCAAATTTCGGATTTTTAAAATAGGTAGAAAATATTTTTGAATTGCGTCAAGTTATGTGGACGTGTTTTGAAACACGTCTGTGTATGCTGACGCCTACCAAAACAGAGTGAATTTTCCTTTTTTTTATTATTAATACTGACCCTATTTTTTTTTGTTTCTATTTGCAGGGAGTGATGAGGGCTAGGATTTCATGGGACCTAGTAGTTGGGGCTTACAGAGGGCTCCCGAATTTCCAGAAGGTGCGCCTGCGCCAGATGGGATTCGGCGAGGTACTGGACATCGAGCCATTTTGGCTTGATCTAGTCTTGTTACAGGCGCTCAGGGAGCGTTGGCATGCGGAAAGCCGGGCTTTCCTAATGCCGTGGGGACATATGGTCCCCACCCTAGAGGATGTGGCCAGGATCACTGGCCTCCGGGTAGAGGGCCGACCGGTGAGTGGGGTGACTTACCCCGATTACCGAGGATTAGCTGAGGCCTTATTAGGGATAGAGGTATCTAGCATGGGCAGGGAGTCCAGGATGGTTCCCAGGGTAGAGGTAGAAGCTGCCCTTGGATTAGATGAGCCCCGGCGTCGGTCTGACGAGACCCGGGAGGAGTTTAGGGATAGGCTAGCAGAGTCGTCTTCTGCCATCTACTGTAGGGACCCTAGCCAGGTAGATGAGGTAGACCGACAGCTTAGGGTCTTTCTTGTCTTTTTCTTCGGTCGGTTGCTCTTCGGTACGAAGGGCGACCATATCCACTGTAGATTTTTGTATTTGTTAGATGACCTAGATAGCTTAGGTGAGTATGCCTGGGGTGCGGCCCTCCTGGCCCACCTGTTTGCAGATCTATCCGCGGTCATTCCGGACCGCGAGACTACTGTCAGCGGCTTCTCGCCGTTCCTCCAGGTATTAAATGTGTTATTATTTATTCATGATATGCAATATGATATGATGCTTTTTCTAACTTATATGTTTATGCATGCAGGTGTGGAGCTACTATTATTTCCCACTCGGCAGAGCGAGGATCGTTCGTCCAGATGCTGTCCCCTTGGCCTGCCGTTGGCAGCCAATCGTGGACACGGCTCCACAGCACCACCAGCTGACGGCCCTCCGCCGTCAGTTCTTGGACTATCCAGAGCTTTTGGTGAGTTTTTAACTTATTCAAAAATTTTATTAAATGCAATTCTTTATTCCTTAAATGCAAATTATTTATATAAATGCATCTAATCTATATGCAGGTGATCTGGCGTCCGTACCTTGGTATGGGCGAGGAGGGTCAGCCGTGGGTGACGGCTGGCAGGAGGAGGTTCGGGAGGCAAATGTGGCTACATTGCCTCAACGAAATTGAGCCCCTCCGCCTCCGGCTTGTGATGAGGACCCTGGGCCTCCACCAGGAATGGATCGATGAGGAGGTCCCGGAGGACGTCGGGAGGAGCATGAGGGGCAAGCAAGCCCTCACAGATTGGCGTGCGAAATTCCCCGAGCAGTACGAGGATTGGCACCGCCGCGGCGTACGGGTGGAGTCCCGTGCGGAGAGTAGCGAGGGCTACCTCCAGCATTACCGGGCCTATTACGCCGATCAACTTCGGCTCCTCCGACCACTCGATGTAAGTATGCATTCATGCGTCTTTAATTTTATTATTATCTTGATTTATGTTGGTGAATGCATGTATGAATGCGTGACTTGTAGGATGCACGTGATGCGGTCATCATCGACCTCCGGGCCCGCCTACATGATGCGGAGGCCCAGCTAGAACAAGTCCAGAAAGAATTGTTCGATCTGGTATGTATGAATGAATATGAATGCATGTTTTAATTAATTATTTATTTTGGCGATTAACCACTGACAGTGTTCTTTTGGTGCAGCGAGCCGTCTACACCCAGGCGGCTCCTCCTACTCATGGAGCTTCATCATCCACTTCTTCATCCTATGATGCGGCTCTGGCTGACCTCCAGAGTCAGCTTGCCTCCGCCATCCACCGGGCTTCTCTCGCGGAGGAGGATCGTGCTGCTCGGGTAAGTTCTTCAACTTTTCATTTCTGAATTTGATTTTAATTACTTGACTGCCTTGAACTAACAATGACTTTTATTCAGGTTGCCGAGCTTCAGGAAGCCCTTCAGAGAGCTGAAGCGGAGCTGGAGCATGCCCGTACTGCAGCGGCTCGCGCCGAAGCTGATGCTGCGCGGATCCGGGCTCTAGAGGAGCAGGTGGCGCGTCTCTCCACTGGAGATTTTGCACGCCTCCAGATTCGCCTGGAGGTTGTGACTGAGGAGAGAGATCGCGACCGCCTTCGACTGGAGAGTCTTCAGGGTCGGCTGTCAGTCGCGGAGCATGAGCGCAAGATGGTGGAGGAGCGATATCAGCGAGCCCGCCAGCGAGCTATTGATCGTGGTCTAACCAGTACCTTCACAGCCAGTGTCGCCATGTCTTCTGGTCAGGCAGGTCCGAGTGCGATGGGGCCACCTCCACCTCCTAGTCGAGGGCCAGCACCGGATGCACCTGACGAGGCCCAGAGCCAGTTGGACGAGGGCGGAGGGGAGAGCCAGCCTTGAGGGCTCATGTATCTTCTTTTTTTTTCATGTATTATGTACAAAACACTTTCTAATGAAATACATGAAAATTTTGGGCTTCAATCTTGTGTTCCTGTGCTTGTCTTGTATTCTGTACATCACTTAACAAACAGGTTAAGTATCTGTTTAGGCTTAGCCCCTTGCCTGACCAAATAAATGGTCAATTAATCTTTTCCTTGAATAAATGGTCAAGGGGCATAGCCTTTATTAACAAAGGTAATAAGAGTAATCAGACTTAAGCAAAATGCAACATACAAGCAAACGTATGCTCACCGAAAATAAAATGAATGAAACACACTAAATGCCACAAGCAAATGCTAATTGAAATTTTTTTTTTTTTTGTGGTTTTGAAATTTTCATTTTGTTTGGGTTTTGAGATGTATATTCTTTGAATTATATATTTTTTTTTGAATTTTTGACTATGCAATTTTTTTTGAATTTTGACATATGCATTTTTTTTTTGAATTTGACTATGCAGAAAAAATTTTGAATTTTTGGACATATGCAATTTTTTTTGAATTTTTGGACATATGCAATTTTTTTGAATTTTTGGAATATGCAATTTTTTTGAATTTTTGGAATATGCAATTTTTTTGAATTTTTGACATATGCAATTTTTTTGAATTTTTGGAATATGCAATTTTTTTGAATTTTTGGACATATGCAATTTTTTTGAATTTTTGGAATATGCAATTTTTTTGAATTTTTGACATATGCAATTTTTTTGAATTTTTGGAATATGCAATTTTTTTGAATTTTTGACATAAAAGACCAGTATGGTACTTAGATCAAAAGATCATATTCATTTATTAACTTAATTTCCAAATTGTTCTTTATCAACTTAACTTAAAACCCATCGTGTTTGAACTTGTGTTTCCATTCGTGATCCCATTTGATGATTTGACCCTTAGTCAATCTAAGCCATTCTTTAAGCTTGAAGTACACCTCTTTAGAAAGAAAAGAAGAATAGATTTAGAAAGCCCATGAGAAGGTTCCGGAGACTTAAAAAGATGTCCCTTTCCAACCCTAATATCTGTTGGGGTTCGGTCATTTTCTTTCCGGGGTATTTATCGACCTTGCGTTCCCTTTTGTTTCATTTCATGGCCTTGATGTACCATTTGTAGTGTAATGGCCTTTTGATTTGAATTTGGCTTTTTGCCTTGCTTTTGCTTTTCTATCCTTTTCTTTCCTTTCTTTGCTTTGGAACGGATCTCCCCCATTTTTTTTATGACGGCCTCCTACTAAGATGGCGGGTATTCTTGGTAGTCTATTCTAAGCCTCGTTCCGACATCATGGGCCGAGTGTAAAACAGAATTTTATTTAAAAACGAATGATTTGTACTTTACACTCTTAGTCAAGCTTTTGATATTCTTAAGGACTTGGCATCTCTTGTTACTCACGAATCAAACGTGTCAGTGTGTGCAGTAATGGGTTTGAAGTTAAATTATTCAGACTAACAAAGAAATTTGAGTTTATAAATTTTCTGATTCCACTGGTCTTTGTACCATACTGATCGACTCTTTAACCTAAGGGTAGTATTTCTTAAGGTGTAAACCATTCCAAGGATGATTTAGCTCTTCTCCTTCTGCATTAACAAGACGATAAGCATTACCAGGAAAAGCGTGCGATATAACATAAGGTCCTTCCCAGTTGGGTTGGAGCTTAGAACGCGGACCACCAGGTTTTACAAAAATTCTTTTAACGACCATTTCACCGACTTTGAACTTTCGTTCAATGACTTTCTTTTGATAAAAACGTGCTAATCTGTTTTGATAAGCTTTTGCATGATTAGCAGCTGACCATCTTTTCTCGTCTAAAAGTTCCAATTGAGCAAGAAGTGCTGAACGATGTTCATCAATGGAGAATTCCTTGTTCAATTGTACTCTTAATGACGGTATAAGGATCTCATATGGAACTACCGCCTCCATTCCAAATGTTAAGGAATAAGGAGTTTGCCCAGTGGGCGTGCGGATTGAAGTTCGGTAGGCCCATAGAGCCTCAACCAATTTTTCTGGCCAATCTGCGAATTTGTTAGATTTACACGTCTTTTTGATGATTTTTATCAAAGTCTTATTAGTTGCCTCTGCTTGGCCATTGCCTTGCGGATAATAAGGAGATGAATGATGCAATGCAATTTTATACCTGTTGCAGAGGTCCTTCAATTCCTGTGACACGAACTGCGGTCCGTTGTCGGTGACGATGGTACTTGGAATTCCGAATCTTGTGATGATGTTCTTCATGATGAACTTGCAGACGGTTGATGCTTTGATCTCCACGTATGCTTCAGCTTCTGCCCACTTGGTGAAGTATTCCGTTGCCGTGAGAATGAAAGATTTTTGCTTGATGCCGGAATCTGGGTTACCAAGAGGTCCAATAATGTCGAAAGCCCACATGGAGAAAGGCCATGGGGAAGAAACAGGATGGAGTGAAGATGCAGGAGAATGAATTTTGTCGGCGTGAAGTTGACACTTGGCACACCTACGGACATATCCTACGCAATCTTCTTCCATGGTTGGCCAATAAAATCCTTGTCTAAGGATCTTCTTTGCTAGCATCTGTCCATTGACATGGCCACCACAAACTCCACTATGAGCTCCTTCCATAACCTTCCAAAGCTCATCTTCGTCTAAACATCTCAGAAGAACTCCATCAAAACCTCTTTTGTATAATGCTCCCCCAACTAGGGTGTATCGTTGAGCAACTCTCCTGATAGCTCTTTTTTCCTCAGTTGTAGCTTCTTCAGGATACGATTGATCTTCACAATATTTTGCAATTTCATGATACCATGGCTTCTGTTCATCATCCATCTCTTCTAACAGCTCCATCAACATGATTTCTCTTTTCTCCACAATACTTCCATCTTTGAATTTCTTCAGCAACTTCTCCTTAGTTCTAAGAAATGAAGGATCTTTCACGGCGGGTGAAAGACGCCTATGAACTATGATTGATTCAGATTGCTTGCTGATAGGAAAATCAAGGGAAGATGCAAGTGAAGCTAGAGCGTCAGCTAAGATGTTTTGATTTCTAGGGACATGGACAAAGATCAATTTTGTGAAAAGCTTCGAGTAAGCAGAAGTAAGTTCTTGATATGGCTTGAGCTTGGGATCAAGAGTTCGATACTTGGTCAGCACTTGGCGAAGAATTAATTGGCTATCACCTACAATCCTGAGTTTAGTGGCACCATGCAAATGAGCAGCCTCGAGACCAGCAAGAAGTGCCTCGTATTCAGCTATGTTGTTGGTGACTGGAAGATCAAGCTGAAAGGCTTGTGGAATGGTGACACCTTCAGGTGATAACAGAACGATTCCGATCCCCTTTCCATGAGAATTCAGAGCTCCGTCAAAATGCAGAGTCCACATATCATCTCTGATTTGATTTACAGACATCAGTTCCTCATCCGGAAACTCTGATCGTACTGGATCAAATCGAGGAAGGGGATGATGAGCGAGATGTTCTGCTATGGCATAGCCCTTGATCGCTTTCTGTTGAATGTAAATGATATCGAATTGGGATAGAAAGCTTTGCCATCGCGCTAACCTATCAGTAAGAACAGATTTCTCCAGAAGGAATTTGATCGGATTCATCCTAGCGATGAGATGGACTTCATGGGCCAGAAAATAATGCTTTAATTTCTGAACAACCCAAACCAATGCTGCACATGTTTTCTCCATCGCCGTATATCTCTGTTCAGCGGGGTTGAGAAGTTTAGAGAGATAGTAGGCTGCCCTCTCTTTTCCTTCTTCATCCTCTTGTGCTAGAACAGCCCCCACTGCATCATCCAGGACTGAAATATAAAGTATCAATGGTTTGCCTGGAGATGGTGGTCTCAAAACAGGAGGACTTGCCAAATAGTCATTTAATCCATCAAATGCCTCATGACACTTATCGTCCCAATTGAATTTGACTCCTGGCTTAGTAAGCTCATAGAACGGCTTACACCTTTGTGAGTGCTGGGAGACAAAACGGCGAATAAATTGTAACCTCCCGATTAATCCTCTTAACTCTTTCAAGTTTTTGGGAGGTGGCATTTCTCTGATAGCCTTCGCCTTATTGGGATCGATTTCAATTCCCCGTTTGCTGACAATGAATCCAAGCAATTTCCCTGAAGATACCCCGAATACACATTTCTTGGGGTTCATCTTCAACTGATACTCTCTTGATCTTTCTAATACCCTTGCCAAAACTTTGGCATGCTCAGCCTTCGTTTTAGACTTAACCAATAAGTCATCCACATACACTTCCAAATCTATATGCATCATGTCATGAAATATTGCCATCATAGCCCTTTGATAAGTGGCTCCAGCGTTCTTCAATCCAAATGGCATGACGACATAACAATATGTTCCCCAAGGTGTAGTGAATGAAGTCTTCTCTTGATCCTCTTCTGCTAGCTTAATCTGGTTGTATCCTGAAAATCCATCCATGAATGATAACGTCTCATAGCCAGCAGTGTTATCGATGAGTACATCAATATGAGGCAATGGAAAATCATCTTTAGGACATGCCCGGTTCAGATCGCGAAAGTCAATGCAAATTCTGACCTTCCCATCCTTTTTCATAACCGGAACTATATTGGCCACCCATTGTGGATAAAGGACAACTCTAATGAATTTGGCTTTGTGTAATTTATCGACCTCTTCCTTCATCTTTAGAGCCATTTGTGGGTGGAATCGCCTTAATTTCTGCTTGACCGGATTAGCTCCTTCTTTTAATGTTAACCTGTGTTCAACTAAAGATGAGTCTAACCCCGGCATATCCTCATAACTCCAGGCGAAAGTGTCCTTATAATCCTTAAGCACTTGTACCATTGCCTTTTCATCCTCTGCAGAAAGATTTTTACTGACGAGGACAACCTTAGGTTCGTCTTCAGTCCCTAAGTTTATTTCTTTGGTGGGCTCTTCGACGGCAGCTGAAGGTTCATCAAATCTCTTCACTCCACTGGCATATGCCTCAGCTGCGTCCTCATCATCTTACTCATCTTCAACAATGGGGTCCTTTTCATGTACTAACTCATATACCCCATACCCATCATTGACTGACTCATCATCTGTACAATCTTCTGGCATCTGAATTGGATCTTCTAAAAGCTGAGGGATTAAAGAGCAAAAGGAACATTTATCAGCCAAATCCTGGAGGTATCTTTCTGGAATTTGCCTACCCTTAGGCTTCCTAAACTTCCTAAACTGACTAACACGCCTAAAACTGGACTTACTAACTTCACTAAACTGTTTATCATAACCTAAGGAAGATGAAACAGGATGAAAATCCTGGGATACAGGTAGAAATACAGGGGAATCCTCCCGTGGGGAGGGACAGAGTAGATCTAGGAGAGAACCTTGACCGACGGACCCGCGCGATGGGGTGTAATCGGACAAGTAAGATGTTTCCTCGATAATGATTTGGGAAGAATTTGTTGTAAAATTGGCGTTTTTTTTTTGGACCATCGAGGAATTAAACATGAAGCAGGAGTGAATACAGATGGGAGGAGAATCGGACGGAGGAAGCGGCACCAAGGCCAGAGGATTAGGGGGATCATATAACAATATGTCCCAGATCAAATCATACATCCTCTCTAGGTCGAGAGGAGGTTGTGGAATAAAGTCCCGAGGGGACAGAGTTATCATAACGGGCGGAGCCCGTGGAATATCTTCAATTATGACCCGCGACCAAGTCGGGGTCAAGAGTAGTGTACGAAAAAGAGTATGGAGCGTGAAGACATGTGAAGGATATGTCCCCCTCCATAGCAGATCTGTTGTATAACCAGCTTCATAGGGGTCATCTGGCTCCCCTTCATCAGTTTGTTCGGACAGCAGTATCCGCTTGTCAAAGATTGTGCCAGGGTTCTCAATTAGCTCGTCAATCTGCGGTGGCCACTTGGGTTCTGCAGGATCCAGGAATAGTCTGTTCAGTGCTATGTATAGGTCCCTCAGGTCGAACCACCTGTACCATTCGCATTCGGGGTCATGGAATTTCCTCCTCTTCATGGGCCGCAGAGCCTCCAAGGATTGGTACGTAAGTAATTCGGAACAATGTCTGGCCAAATCCCTCCCATATATGTCATGGAAGTCAAAACATGAAGTAATGACCACCATGTTGTCGTGACTAAGTATGGGCCCTTTCACAAAATGTGTACATAGAGTCCATGTTAAAGGATTTCGGCCTTCTTTCAGTGGTGTGGACATTGTTTCCAAGATTTCTTGACCATCTCCTTGCTGAACCCTGTCTTGCTTCAGTTTCCTCGGCCTATAGCCCAGACCGCTTCCAGGTGCTGCCCGATGATCTTTAACAGGAGTGGTCCTGCCTTGCAACCGTGTGCCCAGACCTTTCCCAGGCTTGTAGCCGTTCTTCATCATGATTCTCCATCCCGGGGTACTCATGCACTTCCCCCTTTTGATAGCATTTAATGGGTATGGAGAAATGGTAGCGGCTTTCAAAGGATCAGCCACTGGACGGTAGACCTGTAATACCGACAGAAAAGGTTGTCGGCCAGGTAAAACAGCAGATTTAATATTCAATGTATGAGCAGCAGCAAGGATCGGCATGCTCGTCACTTTAATAATTCGTCCTTTATAAGGGAATTTGAGGCATTGGTGATTCGTAGAAGGAATCGCCTCAAGAGTTTTGATATAAGGACGTCCCAGAATGGCATTTATGGAAGGGTCGATTTCTAGAATATGAAATTCAACCTCTGCATGACTTACTGGACTTAACTCTACCTTTAAATAAACCATTCCCAGAGGGGAACGGGTAGAATTGTCATATGCCGTAACTGAGATGGGGCTTGGCAGCCATTTCTCCTTGGGCACACCGCATAGCTCCAGGGTCTTCGGAGGTAAAACATTAATTGAAGCCCCTGTATCAACCAGGCATGCGTCCACGGCCTTTTTGCAGATATTGACCGTGATGCTCAGAGCCATACTTCTAGCGGCTGGCGGTGCTAGTTCCGATGTGTGAAATGTAATTGAGGGCTGATCCCCCTGAGGAACTAGTAGTGCTGCAATTTTCTCTACCGGCACGTCTTCGTTGACCATCACCTTCTGTAGGTATTCCATTAAGGCTTCTTGGTGAATCTTGGACCTTTTAATCAATTCCAGTACAGTGATCCGTGCCGGTGTTTTGTCCAGATGTTTCAACAAGTCATATTGAGTGCCTGGTGCACTCTCTTCATTATGGGCTTCCTCAGTCGGCTGTGATGGGCCGTCTCTGACTGTGGACTGAGGAAAGACCTTGTTGAAAATCCTCCCACTCCGGAGCGCGTGTTCCTCGACCGTGGAGGATCCGGGTGACAACTTGAGTACCGCAGAGTTGGGTGGCGTAAGCGGTGCGGAGGGTTGATGCGTAGGTGGTGGCGTTGGGTTAGGTGGTGATGGCGTAGGGTTAGGTAGTGATGGCGCGGTGCGGATTAAAGGCCTAGATGGTTGGATGGTAGATGGGTAAGTGGTTGGCGAAGTGGGGAATGGTACGCGTAATAGCGGTCTGGATGGTTGGGGCATATCTGGGTAGGTGGTAGTGGTAGCGGGTGAAGTAGGAAATGGTATGCGTAATAGCGGCCTAGATGGTAAAAGGGGTGCGTTATTGGTTTGCGGTGGGGTATATGATGGAGGCGTAGGAGTGCGGGGCGCAATGGGTCTAAGGAAGGTGGGTAGTGGTAGTGGGTTATTGGGTGAGGGCGAGTGATATGTGGGTGTGGGTAGAGGGGTGATGGTGACGGGTTGTGGTCTGGGTATGTGGATGGTGCGGCGTGGTGGTCGCTCTGCGGTACTTTGAACGTGACCCGTTGAATAAAGAGAGGAAGAGTCCTCTATCCTCCATTGTTGCCCACGACCAGCCTCAGACTGGCTGTTCGTTAGAATGGGAGCAACCTGGTTCTGATTCTGGTGCTCCGGGAGCGGATTCTACACTATGCCCATGTTGGGTGGTGCTGCTGCTTGTGCCGGTGGTCTTGCTTGCTGCTGCTGTTGCTGCTGCGGTCTCCTCGCCTTCAGGGCTGTTATGTACTTCTTCATTTCCTCCCAGTCTATGCCGCCCTGCTCATTGAGATCATGAATATAATCTCTGAATTGGAAGCAGGTGTCGATGGTATGCCCAGGTTGCCTGTGGAAGTAGCAATACCTGGATGTATCGGCATTTTGAGGCCAGACAGCCTTCTCCCTTGGCAAAACTAAGGCGTTAGCTGCCATTAAAGCACTGAAAATATCGGCCAAGGATTCTGGGAGTGCCGGGTATTCTGCCCTCTTCGGGCCTGGAGGTCTCCTTTGTTGGTTGTAGTCACCAGGAGGAGGGACATTGTAGTACGCCGGCGGTGCACGCGGCTGGTACTGTGGCTGTTGCTGGTTCTGATACTGCTGCTGCTGGGGTTGCTGGTACTGCTGTTGCCGTTGCGGCTGTTGCTGGTTTTGATTCGGCTGCTGGGGCCGCTGGTACTGCTGTTGGTAATGGGGGTTCTGCTGCTGTCTGTACCCTTGCTGCTGTGGCCTCTGGTACTGCTGCTGACTCCTCACGAACTGGGGCGAGTTATTGTTCATGGTACTCACTTGCTCGTGAGAGAGCGTGCCCTCAGTAGTTGGACCTGTGCTGGGAGAATTTGGCACTGCAGGCTTCCGAGGCGGAGGCCTGCTAGGTCTATGAGGATCAAAGACGCTAGAGAATGTAGCGTCCTTGAAAGCATTCTGGCAGTACCGTGCTCTTTCATAGAGCTCTGCCATGTTAGTCAAATTGTTCAAGGAGAGGACGAGCTTGAACTGGGGGGTGGCATTAGAAATTAACATTTTCACCTGTTCAGATTCAGACAAGTGATCTTTTACTTTTTCAGCCAGGCCCCGCCACCTGTCAGCGAAACTGACAAACTCCTCATCCGGTTTCATTTTTTCTGCAATGAGGTCCGTGATAGACAAGGAGGGTGCAACTCTGTCCTGGTATCGTTGGATGAATTTGCGTGAAACGATACTGTAATCCTCTACTTCGGAGAGTTCCAAAGAAAAGAACCACTCGAGGGCTGGTCCCTCTAGGGATCTCCTGAACAAGAAAGCCAATGACCTCTTATCATTCTGCCAGAAAGAGGATTCGTACATGAACTCCTTCAGGTGCGTGAAGGGGTTACCAGTACCGTTATACTTTCGATACACTGGCATTTCAGAGGGGGGCAGATGGAATACTGGCAGACTCGGTAGACTGATTTCTGGCACAGCTTTGACCCCCATCATTTTCTGGAGGTTATTAAATTGCTCATCCATACGCTCCATTTTGGCCAGCAGCGTTTGTGTGGTCAGATCTGCTTGGGGAGGAGGAGGAGGAGGAAGTACTTGATAGGCCTGCTGCCTAGAGTACGTTGGACAAGGAGGATAATAAGGATGAGGTCCGGCAGAGCTTCCGCCATGCCCGAGGGCATTTTGATGAATAGGCGTTTGCGGTCTAGCCGGTTGTCTGGATGATGAAAGTTGCGGCCCAGCTGGCCGAGAAGTAATATGAAGGCCCTCAACGGCCTCATGGATATAAGGAGGAGGAGGTTGTTGAATAACAACAGGGGGAGCCATCGGCTCAGCAGGCTGTATGGGTGCCTTCCCCTTCAAAATAGACTGGATGGCCTCGAACTGTTGAGGGTCCAGTCGGGAGGCAAGAACTCCCAGAGCGTTGACGAGATCCGTAGGATCAGAGGATGATGGATCATTCTGATTCATGTCCCCCTCGAGATCAGGATTAGGGATCGCATATTCATGCGGAAGAGGATCAGGATATTGATCACGTGGAGGCAAAAGAGGTGTCCGAACATTCCCATCTAGACGATACGGAATGGGGATAGAACTACGGGAGGCATCAGCGTCTCTCCCACTCTCATAGTTGTACTCAGAATTCCGAGGGGCATTAGCATCTCCCTCGTAATTAATCATGGCGTCTGGAGCCACACTCAAGTCCCTACCTGATCGTAGCAACATGATGTTAGATTCCCTTTTCAAAGATTTAATCAAACAAGTTGTACAGAGATTAATCAAACAAGTGGATGCTTAACGTGATTTTAGGATTCCTTGTTGAGTTATATGAATTGGATTAAACCACAATTTCGCTCAGGGAAGGATCCTAGTTTCAGTTCAGTTTCCACCGTTATTCTCTAGGGTTCTCTCTCACAACGCTTTCGGAATCTAGCCGGGACTTCAATTGGTACAACCAGCCCGATGATCAAGGAGGAATACCTTGATTTTGGGGACTTATGGAGGTCTCAACGTCAACTTCTCTAGTCTGATCAAGGGACCAACCCAATCAGAGAGAGTTGCTGACGTCGAGAAATGTGTTCCTAAGAAAAGGAGGGTTTTAGCCTCAATGCGTATGTCCTGCGACCTGGATGGCCTCTAATGCTTAATAAAGTAATGGGTAGCTAGCACTCAACCACAGAAATCTGGAAACTGAAAAAAAATTAAGAAACTGTCTGAATTGCGTCGATTATAGTCGACGCTATTCAAAACAGAACTTAATTCTTTCGCAGAGAACAGATGCAAACAGCAGAGAAAGCCTGGAAAATAACTAAAAACTGTCTTAATAGCGTCGATTATGGTCGACGCTATTCAACACAGAACTTAATTATTTCGCAGAAAGAGATGCAAACAGCAGAGAAAGCCTGGAGGCTAAAAGGCGTCTAGGAGTGACGACGCGGTTTTGAAACGCGTCGCTGTTCCTGGACGCTTTTAGTTCGCAGAAACAGATTTCCAGAAGGATTTTCTGGGTCGAATCCTCCTTAAACAGGGTAAAATGCAGTAAACAATCGACTCATGCAAAGATTTTTTAGTTTCAGATTTTAAACAGGATGATTTACTATCTAAACAACTAAGAAATCACGCAATCACACAGCATTTCATCACAAAAAACAGCTTTTTGAACTAATCAAAGGGGAGGCAAAATCTTGCCACTGGGGTGTGCACGTGGTGCATGAGGAAAATTAATTAAACTAACACTCACCAATTGGTGAGGACGTGTCGAAAGACACAAATGGTGCACCGTGGGTGCCCGATATGATGACAGCAAGAACAAAAGAAACTAACAGACGGCGAGACCAAGTCCCACCGTGATCGCCGAAAAAAGCTGTAGGTGCTTAGAATGACCGTGTGATTAACATGAAATATCTATGTTGTTTAGGTGTAAACTAACCTATTAAAAACAGCAACTAAAGTGCAGTGATCGCCAGAAACTTTTAACTTAAAAGTTTCAAAAGAGAGTATGATCGCCTACCTTTCAAAATGCGGAAGATTGAGTCCTTGGTTCCCCTTCCTCAGCCGGCTGAAGAAAGAGAGCCCTTTCTTTGCTTCTTTTGTTCTTGCTGTTGAGTTTGAGGTTGAGGATCGTCCAGAAGTTGTGCTTGATTTCCCCCTTTTGAATCTCTCGTTGTTGTTGAGTGCAGCAGAGACAGAAAAAACAAAAAAAATGAAGAAATAATGATGAGAATTTAAATAGAAGTAGTATTTGAACTAATCATGGTTTTAAGTATATTTAAAACAGCAAACTCACTTTTTTTAATGGCTTTGAAACCCCTTAAATCAAGTAGGTTTTTGAAAGATTATGATGTGGTGTGTGTTTGCATGAAGTGAATATGAAAAAAATAAAACTAATGAAATGAATGCAGTAATGAAAAACTTATGCCCAGTTGGTTGAAGCCTTGAAAGGATGAAGATCTTGAAAGGATGACGACTTCTGGAAATGGCAGCGCTCCGGCGTTACGACGTTGTTGCTTCGATCTTCAAATCGCTATAGCTATGGCTCAACTCAACTTAATTCTGTTCTCTTTTTTTTTTAACTCTTCAATATGCAGGGTATTTATAGGCATTTCTTGCGTTCGCGATTAACATTTAAAAAACTCCGAATTTATCCATCTTAACCGACAGATAAATACTGATTAATTCATCTTTATCTGTAATTATATAAAACGCGTCCACATTGGATGACGCCTTTCAGATTAATTAAGATAAGGATAAATATCCGGGAAAACTTATCTTTATCTTTATTAGGTAAAACGCGTCCACATGTGTAAACGTCTTTTAGACTAATTAAGATAAGGATAAACATCCGGAGGGGAAGTTAAAACAGCTTAGGAAACCTAAAACGCGTCGACATGACCAGACGCCTTTTAGTTAATTAATCAATTAATTAAAATTCAAATTTAATCGCTAAAACAGGAATAAAGTCTAAATGGCGTCCACGTGTGTCGACGTCTTTTATAATTCTTCATATTTTAACTCAAATTTGAATTAAAATCAATTCAATTGATTAACTTAAACACATCTGTTAAACCCGACACTCAAAAAAATTAATAAAAATTAATTAATGATTAATTATCAGACCATTCTGAGGCATTATTGTATGATATGAAATTTACTCGAAATGACGTCAAAATTAGCGTGTCTACAGTTACGAGCCCACCGACTAAAGGCTCGATGTCGGGCACCACCGAAGTGCCCTCGCCCGAGCCGTCTGACTCCCTCTCGGCCTCCAGGAGCTGGAGTCGGAGCTGCTCCTGATGGTGCATCAGGACGCTACCTGTCACCGCAGCCTGCGAGCCGAAAGCAAACAGTGATCAGAGAAAAAGGAAGACCAAGAGGAAGCTAAGGAAAGCACGACTGAAGCACCTTCAAGCTTATTACCTGGACAGACAACCGAGCGCTCATCGCCGCCAGGTCGATGACCGAATGGCGCTTCAGCCCTTCAAAGGCCGAAGGGAGAGTAAGACTGCGGAGCAGACGGAGGCACGTCCGCGAGTCTTCCATACTCTCGTCCTCGTAAATCTCCGGTTCGGGGCGCCACCACTTGCGCTGCGCCCGGGGCGCCTGTGACCCGGCGCCTTCGTCGCCGACCCCGGCCGCCACAGCCGAAGGGGAATCGCCCCTTCGGCGCTTCAGGAGACGCCAGCCTCGCGGCCCTTCGGGCCTCGGCACTCCTCCTGATCAGCGGAGCCTCCTCCGCGTCTACGGCCCCTTCCGACCGGGGGCGCTTCGACGCTCGGCCGCCCCTTCGAGTGGCGAATTTCGACTTTTGCTCTCTCTCGAGAGCAGCAGCAGCAGCACGGCCCTCAGAGGAGGCCGCAGTCCTTGGGACCCCGCCTCGGGTCCTCGGAGCCCCAGCGCCTCGGCCGGGCCTGCCTGCCGCCTGCGGGGCCAGTGCCCGGCCCGGACCGCGCTGGTCGGATATCCGGTCGAGGAGGGCGTCGAGATCGGCCATTGCTGCAAGTAAGAAAAGCCTGTCAGAAACAGAACAGTGAACAAGTACAAACTCAGAGCCGACTTACCCTCGGCCGAAACTTCATCAGCATCCTCAGCCGGAAGAGCTTCGGCCAGAGGAGCGGCGGCCCTTCCTCCGCGGCCCCGCGGAGTCTCCCCGGGAGGAAGATAGGGGAAGGCCCGCACCGGATCGGACCGGAGATCCGGCCATACCCCGGCGGTCACCAGACGCTTCGACGCGCTGAGAAGCCCCCAGACATTGTACGGGGCCATCATCTGGATACGACCCACGAGGATGCTCTGGACCTGGGTGAGGATAGGAGGATCCGAGAGGCCTGCAGCCAGCGGCGCCCATTCAGTAGGGAAGGGCCACACGCTCTCCTCCTTCTCCGGCAGGGAGACGAAGACAAACTTCCTCTTCCAGCCATAGATAGACGAAGGCTTCCCGGAGAATACGCTTCGCCCGACCCGAGGGACGAAGCAGTACCACTCGGACTTCCCCTGCCTTTGAATTTTGAAGAGGCAGCGGAAGACATTGATGGAGGGGCGGATCTTTACATGAGCGAAGACGCTCAAGAAACCGTACACGGTGCGCCAGGAGTTGGGAAAAAGCTGAGACGGAGCCAGCCCGTAGAAACTGAGAAGGTTGATGACGAAGGTGGGGAGTGGAAGACGGAAGCCCGCCTCGAAGCTATCAACGTAAATAGAGAAGGAACCCGGGCGGAAAGTGTTAGCCCGGGTGGCGGAGTCAGGCCGAAGGACCGTCATCCAAGAAGGGAGCTGGAAGTAAGAGACAAGGCGCGTAACCTCTGCGTCCGGAAGGGCGCAGGATGCTTCCGAAGCCATGTCAGGACGACGGCGTCCCGAAGTGGAAGCCTGGCCTGGGTTCCGGACCTCTTCGGCGTACTCGGCCCCGGAGGTCTCGGCCCCGGAAACCTCGGCTCCGGAAGCCTCGGACCCCTCACTCCCGGAGACCTCGGACTCTTCAGACATCGCTGGGGCAGGGGAGTCTGAGGTGAGGAGATCTGATAGGAGAGATCGCAGAGAGTGGGAAGGAGTATACTCCTCGTCCGAAGGAGTAATCTCACTGGAAGAATCCCGGACCATAAGGCCACGAAGGGAAGGAGGAAAGCTAGGGCTTACTCGCAGGAAGGGGGAGGAAGTCTCTCCTGAGCCGAGTGCGGCTCCTCAAACCTCCCAGCTCCACCAGTGATGCGCTCCAAGGAATGGAGACCTTCCCACGGTGGCCGGCGAGCTCGGACGAAGCCTTCAGGAAGCTAGCTTTCCGCTGGAGAAGGAAGAAGAGCTTGGATGGTTGCAGAGGAAACGCAGGCGCAGCAGCAGGAAGAAGAACAGTGCCCTGCTAAGGGCTTGTATTTATAGAGCCCACTCGGAGCGCCTCCCGCCGAAGCCAACGGCCGAGATCGTCCCGCTCGTCCCCTCGCCCCGCTCAGATGCACGCCACGTGCGCTGTCCATCGGCAATGATGACGGACCGGCTCCGGAACTTGCAGCGAGGCAATCAACGGCCGAGGGCGCTCCGACCCTTCGGCTGGCCGCCCGGATACGCGCCGCGTGTCCCGATCCGCGCACTGAAGATGAAAAGGGCGGCAATCCGAGTGAAGCCTCGGGCAGAGAGCCGAGGCGATCCGCGACCAGAGAGCGGTTAGGATCCTTTTGTGTTTTCGACGGAGCGACCGGATGCGCGACGCGTGTCCCGTGCTTCCTCGCGAGGCGACGCGCCATCCCGTCCATTTAATGGAGCCTGACACGAGTCAGAGGGCTCTGCCCTTCGGCCTCTTGGCTCCGAGCCTTCGTCACCATTCCGAGCGGGGACGAAGCAACCGCGTAGCCCTCGGCCGACCGAGGGCCCCCTCTTCCCAGTAAAAAGAGAACAGAGCTTCGGGTAAGACACCTGTTATGATGTTCTTTTGGCAGCTTCGGGCTTTACTCTCGCCATCTCAGAGCTGAGGAAGACAAGAGTGGGGGGCTATGTGATGAGGCAGAATCCGATTCGGCCCATTAGAGCAGGCCCAAACCCCGTTCAGCCCAACAGCAGCAGTATCAGGCCCTCCGGGAGCCTCCAGCCCATCAGCGGCCCAGCAGCCCTCGGCCCCCCAAGCGGCACCGGCGCTCCCGGCCCAACAGGCTTCGGCCCGTCAGCGGCCCATCAGCCTAAGGCCCGGGAACAGCACGGCAGCCCAAGGCCCAGCAGGCTTCGGCCCCTCAGCGGCCCAACCCCCTTCGGCCCGATAGCCGAGTCCGGCCCACTCTGGTGGCGGATCCGGCACTATGGCGGTTTACCAGTAAGCCCAAACATAGTCCTATATCGGCTACCGCCGTTAACCAACCTCTATCCTCTGCTATAAATACACCGCTATTTATTGCCAAAGGTATGCAACTCTTTGCCTCCGAGACCCTGAAGGACTACGGTCCGAATAGCATTAAAGCTACTTCTTGCCTTCTGAATCGAATCATCTTCAGAAGCTAACTTGACCGTCGGAGGGGGTTCCTAAGGGCCAGAGCCCGGGACTCCTGCTGACCGGTTTCTTCTTCTTTCCCTCCTGCAGGAGCTCGGTTCGAATCATCGCCGACCTTCCCGAGTCGGTCTCGGCCGCCGACCTCGGATTCCTCTCCCTAGTCTCGACGCCGTGCGCCGGCTGCCCCGCAACGGGAGACTCGGCCCCGCGCTGTCCCCTCGTCCGACAAAAAGGGCTCTTGGGCTCACTATCCAAGAGCAAGCCGAGTCCGAGACCCTTCCGGCCTCGGACCGTCGGCTTTGGTTTCATTGCCTGTCGGCAATACAGCCAGAAAGAGCTTCATCCACGCCGCCCCTTCGCCCGCCGAAGGAGCCTCGGCCCCGACTTCCCGGAGACGAGCCTGCACCGACCGAAGCGCCCTTCGGCCTTCGGACCCTCGTCTTCGCCTCCGCCTCCTCGGCCTTCCGGATCCCCGTCGGGCCTCAATAACACCGATCCGAACCGGCTTCGGATCCATTTCTTCGGGTTCCAGCCTCGAAATCCGGTCGTGATAGATCCGGTCTACATCAGTGGGAAATCGTACTTTGGACCATTTCATTAACTGAAGAAGATTATAGTTTGTGCTTGGGTGAAATCATTAAGAATATATGTATATATATGAAGGGATTGAGGTCGCCTCATTTGTAGTCGCCTACAGGGGCACATCATCTCAGGGGTGTAGGCTTCGACTACCACCAGCCGGTTTTCCCCCGTCTTTGACCACCAATTGGTTCTCGGGGGGCAGGGGAGAACCAACGAGAAGTCTCAGTACACATTTAAACTAAAGTCCAATAATATTGACAAGAGATAGCTTAAGTATTTATCAACTTTTGAGATCATATGAAAAGTTTTTTACAATATTTGACCCTCATCTCAGTAGTGTTGGACTTTGGTCTAAATGTTTGCTATAAAATTTCCTCTCGTCTTCTTAGATTGTTACGTCTTCTGCTATCACATCAAATCTCTGCAAGCCGCAACAAGGTCTGGTCATAGAAGGAAGAAAGTATTGTTAGCTGTGATCTGTAGTAGACAGGTTAGACAGACAACGAATTAAATTAAGTTTTGGCCTATTAACTAGTAAAGAAAATTTATTTAACTAGATGGGGCAGGTTTCACAACTTACACCAAGAGGCACCTGCTTCACGAGCTCATTATAGGAACCTGTAGAATCCCCTTTGCCTTCACGTAAGGGATGTACTTGAAAGGAACTAAGGCAATGACGACATCACCTTCTCCAAGATATCTATGCAGTACCCTCGGGAGCTCGGTGCCTTCCTTACGGGATCCGTCTCCACCTTTACAAGCTCGAAGAACCCCTCCTTCACTGGCACGGCCACCCTCAGCTTCTTCCCACTGGTGGGGATCTCTTTGTTGTGAAATAAACTTAATTTTATAGGGATCTCTTTATAATTATGTAAGGAGTTTATTATATTACACTACAACAAAGTTGTTCTGTTCTTACATAGGATACTTACGGTTTTGTGAAGTATTAGTACAGGGAATGATTTCTTAGGCTCACTTTATTTGCAGAATAACTTAAATCAGAATAAGGTTCTGAGAATTTCTTAAACCAAAATAAAAGATATTTTGATTTGGTAGTCCACCCAGAATAAGAAGAATTATACTGCGTTATTCCAAGTGATTTGGTAGGAATAAGTGGAATAAGGAGTGAAATAAAAGGTAAAATTGGGAGAATTAGAAGAATTAGCTATTCCAGGTAGATTTAGAGAGTTGGGGGAATTGGAAGAATTAGGCATACCCTCAACCAAATCAGAATAGGACCTTTATACCAGTTATTCTGGCTCTATTCCACAAACAAAGTGAGCCTTACGGTTTAATAAGTTTTAGTTATAGAATATTAAAGCATAAGTATATTTCCATAAGTAAAAAATATATTCTATTTGTTTAAGAATACAATTCCGTAAGTACCATCTGTAGACCTAAAAAATATCACTCCCGCGCAAGCGAAAACACTCCCGCGCTAAACCCCCACCTGAAAACTCCCAAAATAATTCTTACCCTCACACGAAAACCTATGAATCCCCAAAACAGGCTATCACTCGCGATCGAAAACCCCCAAATCAATCCCTCCAAAAGAAACCCTCCCAGCATCGCCACCTTCTGCCTCAGATCCATCAGGTTCGCCCACTGTAGCTGGAAGAAATCGGATAAGCCAGAGCCCCCCGCGGCGCTAACCTGTTACGCCCTTCTCAGGCTCTGCTCCATCTCCGCGAGCACCTCCATCTCCTGGTACAACTGCACAGTGGCGGCAGCCAGCCTCTCCATCTTCCTCTCCATCTTCTTCTCGGTGAACGCCCAACCCCGCGAGTCACCTAGGGCATCCTCCCAGGCCATTCCTTCGTTGCTAGCGACGGCGGCGGCAACGATCTCGGGGAGCACGTGCTAAATACCAATGATTTTCAATCATATCTGGAGTGAGATTATATTTTTCTTATAATGTTGTTATTTAGTCATGATAAGTTCATTAATTAAAAAAAAATTGATATTTTTTTACTCTTGTAGGTTCTTGTGGAAGAATATGCCGGAAGAACATGTGAATGAGTTCACATATTTTAACTGTTTATGGTTCACCATGTACACGCACTTTTCTTCAAGAAAAAATGTTCTATCATGGATAAAAGATAAGAATGCGTTCTCAAAGAAATACACTTTTGTTCCAATGTCTTTGGTAGGTTAGCTTATAAATATAGTCATTACTTGTATAGCACAATGTATGTATATATGTTTCACTAATATTTTGTGTTTCTTAATAGGGGGTGATGTAGACTGGATCTATCACGACCGGATTCCGAGGCTGGAATCCGAAGAAGTGGATCCGAAGCCGGTTCGGATCGGTGTTACTGAGGCCCGACGGGGATCCGGAAGGCCGAGGAGGCGCAGGCGAAGACGAGGGTCCGAAGGCCGAAGGGCGCTTCGGTCGGTGCAGGCTCGCTTTCGGGAAGTCGGGGCCGAGGCTCCTTCGGCGGGCGAAGGGGCGGCGCGGATGAAGCTCCTTCTGGCTGTCAGGCGATGAAGCCGAAGCCGGCGGTCTGAGGCTGGAAGGGTCTCGGACTCGGCTTGCTCTTGGATAGTGAGTCCAAAAACCCTTTTGCCGGACGAGGGGACAGCGTGGGGCCGAGTCTCCCGTCGCGGGGCAGCCGTCGCACGGCGTCGAGACCAGGGAGAAGAGTCCGAGGTCGGCGGCCGAGACCGACTCGGGAAGGTCGGCGATGATTCGAACCGAGCTCCTGCAGGAGGGAAAGAAGAAGAAACCGGTCAGCAGGAGTCCCGGGCTCTGGCCCTTAGGAACCCCCTCCGACGGTCAAGTTAGCTTCTGAAGATGATTTGATTTAGAAGGCTAGAAGTAGCTTTAATGCTATTCGGACCGTAGTCCTTAAGGGTCTCGGAGGCAAAGAGTTGCATACCTTTGACAATAAATAGCGGTGTATTTATAGCAGATGATAGAGGTTGGTTTACGGTGGTAGCTGATATAGGACTATGTTTGGGCTTACTGGTAAACCGCCATAGTGCCTGATCCGCCACCGGAGTGGGCCGGACTCGGCTATCGGGCCGAAGGGGGTTGGGCCGCTGATGGGCCGAAACCTGCTGGGCCTTGGGCTGCCGTGCTGTTCCCGGGCCTTAGGCTGATGGGCCGCTGACGGGCCGAAGCCTGTTGGGCCGGGAGCGACGGTGCCGCTTATGGGGCCGAGGGCTGCTGGGCCGCTGATGGGCTGGAGGCTCCCGAAGGGCCTGATACTGCTGCTGTTGGGCTGAACGGGGTTTGGGCCTGCTCTAATGGGCCGAATCGGATTCTGCCTCATCACATAGCCCCCCACTCTTGTCTTCCTCATCTCTGAGATGGCGAGAGTAAAGCCCGAAGCTGCCAAAAGAACATCATAACAGGTGTCTTACCCGAAGCTCTGTTCTCTTTTTACTGGGAAGAGGGGGCCCTCGGTCGGCCGAGGGCTACGCGGTTGCTTCGTCCCCGCTCGGAGTGGCGACGAAGGCTCAGAACTAAGAAGCCGAAGGGCCGAGCCCTCTGACTCGTGTCAGGCTCCATTAAATGGACGGGATGGCGCGTCGCCTCGCGAGGAAGCACGGGACACGCGTCGCGCATCCGGCCGCTCCGTCGAAAACACAAAATGATCCTGACCGCTCACGGGTCGCGGATCGCCTCGGCTCTCTGCCCGAGGCTTCACTCGGATTGCCGCCTCTCTCATCTTCAGCGCGCGGATCGGGACACGTGGCGCGTATCCGGGCGGTCAGCCGAAGGGTCGGAGCGCCCTCGGCCGTTGATTCCTTCGCTGCAAGTCCCGGAGCCGGCCCGTCATCATTGCCGAAGGACGGTGCACGTGGCGGGCATCCGAGAGGAGCGAGGGGACGAGCGGGACGATCTCGGCCGTTGGCTTCGGCGGGAGGCGCTTCGAGTGGGCTTTATAAATACAAGCCCTCAGCAGGGCACCGTTCTTCTTCCTGCTGCTGCGCTTGCATTTCCTCTGCGATCATCCAAGCTCTTCTTCCTTCTCCAGCGGAAAGCTAGCTTCCTGAAGGCTTCGTCCGAGCTTGCCGGCCACCGTGGGAAGGTCTCCATTCCTCGGAGCGCATCGCTGGTGGAGCTGGGAGGCTTGAGAAGCTGCACTCGGTTCTGGAGAGATTTCCTCCCCCTTCCTACGAGTAAGCCCTAGCTTTCTTCCTTCCCTTCGTGGCCTTATGGTCCAGGGTTCTTCCAGTGAGATTACTCCTTCGGACGAGGAGTATACTCCTTCCCACTCTCCGAGATCTCTTCTGTCAGATCCCCTCACCTCAGATTCTCCTGCCTCCGCGATGTCTGAAGAGTCCGAGATCTCCGGGACTGAGGGGTCCGAGGCTTCCGGAGCCGAGGTTTCCGGGGCCGAGACCTCCGGGGCCGAGGCTTCCGGGGCTGAGTCCGCCAAAGAGGTTCGGAACCCAGGCCAGGCTTCCACTTCGGGACGCCGTCGTCCCGACATGGCTTCGGAAGCATCCTGCGCCCTTTCGGACGCAGAGGTTATGCGCCTTGTTTCTTACTTCCAGCTCCCTTCCTGGATGACGGTCCTTCGGCCTGACTCCGCCACCCGGGCTAACACTTTCCGCCCGGGTTCCTTCTCTATTTATGTTGATAGCTTCGAGGCGGGTTTCCGTCTTCCTCTCCCCACCTTCGTCATCAACCTTCTCAGCTTCTACGGGCTGGCCCCGTCTCAGCTTTTTCCCAACTCCTGGCGTACCGTATACGGCTTCTTGAGCGTCTTTGCTCATGTAAAGATCCGCCCTTCCATCAATGTCTTCCGTTATCTCTTCAAAATCCAAAGGCAGGGGAAGTCCGAGTGGTACTGCTTCATCCCTCGGGTCGGCCGAAGCGTATTCTCCGGGAAGCCTTCGTCTATCCATGGCTGGAAGAGGAAGTTCGTCTTCGTCTCCCTGCCGGAGAAAGAGAAGAGCGTGTGGCCCTTCCCTACTGAATGGGCGCCGCTGGCCGCAGGCCTCTCGGATCCTCCTGACCTCACCCCAGTCCAGAGCACCCTCGTGGGTTGCATCCAGATGAGGGCCCCGTACAACGTCTGGGGGCTTCTCAGCGCGTCGGAGCGTCTGGTGAACGCCGGGGTATGGCCGGATCCTCGGTCCGATCCGGTGCGGGCCTTCCCCTACCTTCCTCCCGGGGAGACTCCGCGGGGCCGCGGAGGAAGGGCTGCCGCTCCTCTGGCCGAAGCTCTTCCGGCTGAGGATGCTGATGAAGTTTCGGTCGATGGTAAGTCGGCTTTAAGTTTGTACTTGCTCACTGTTCTGTTTCTAACAGGCTCTTCTTGCTTGCAGCAATGGCCGATCTTGACGCCCTCCTCGATCGGATATCCGACCAGCGCGGTCCGGGCCGGGCACCGGCCCCGCAGGCGGCAAGCAGGTCCGGCCGAGGCGCTGCGGCTCCGAGGACCCGAGGAGGGGTCCCAAGGACTGCGGCCTCTACTGAGGGCCGTGCTGCTGCCGCCGCTCTCGAGAGGGAGCAAAAGTCCAAATTCGCCGCTCGAAGGGGCGGCCGAGTGTCGAAGCGCCCCCGGTTGGAAGGGGCCGTAGACGCGGAGGAGGCTCCGCTGGTCAGGAGGAGTGCCGAGGCCCGAAGGGCCGCGAGGCTGGCGTCTCCTGAGGCGCCGAGGGGCGATTCCCCTCCGGCTGTTTCGGCTGGGGCCGGTGACGAAGGCGCCGGGTCGCAGGCGCCCCTGGCGCAGTGCAAGTGGTGGCGCCCCGAACCGGGGATTTACGTGGACGAGAGTATGGAAGACTCGCAGACGTGCCTCCGTCTGCTCTGCAGTCTTACTCTCCCTTCGGCCTTTGAAGGGCTGAAGCGCCACTCGGTCATCGACCTGGCGGCGATGAGCGCTCGGTTGGCGGTCCAGGTAATAAGCTTGAAGGTACTTCAGTCGAGCTTTCCTTAGCTTTCTCTTGATATTTCTTTTTTTCTGATCATTGTTTGCTTTCGGCCCGCAGGCTGCGGTGACGGGTAGCGTCCTGATGCACCATCAGGAGCAGCTCCGACTCCAGCTCCTGGAGGCCGAGAGGGAGTCAGACGGTTCGGGCGAGGGTACTTCGGTGGTGCCCGACATCGAGCCCTTAGTCGATGGGCTCGTAACCGCGAGTGCCCGGGCGCGGGCGCAGCGGGAGGAGAGGGCAGCTGAGGCCCGTGCTTCCGCCGAGGCCAAGGTGAAGGCCGAGGGGGAGCTCGCCGCGGCTCAGTCCGAGATCCGGGCCCTCAAGGTCCAGATTCAAGAGAAAGACTCCCGGCGGGCCTCGGAGAAGCGGCGACATGCCGAGGAGGTATCGGCGCTGAAGCAGGAGCTGGAGGAGGTGGCGGACATGGCCGTAGCTGATTACAAGACCGGCCCGGACTTCGCCGAAGAGATCATCCAAGCTCAACTGCTGGCTTCTTCCTCCGTCTTCGACCTCGGGTTGGCTGTCGCCCAGAGGGCCTGCCCGAGCGTCGATCTGACTGGGGTCGCCCTACCGAGGGGTGAGGAAGCCAAGGAGCTCCTGTCTTGGTGGCAGGGACTTATGGCCGAGAGGACCTCGACTCCTGCGCCGGATGATGAAGCTGCGCCCGCCGAGGGGCCCCTGAGGAGGCTGTCCCTGAGGAGGCTGCCGCTGAGGAGGCTGCCGCCCCTGAAGCAGTGCAGATCGTCGACTCTCCCTCTCCCTCTCCCTCTCCGGTACAAGCCGCAGCCGAGGTGGAGGAGGCCGAAGCCGAAGAATGACGCGGGGATCTGCCCCGGTTTCCGCTTCTTCTTCTGTTGTAAGCCCTCGGCCAAGGGTATGGCTGGTTTACGCTTCTTCTTCTATCGTAAACCTCCGGCCAAGTATACGGCCAGCTTTCACTTCTTCTTCTGTTGTAAGCCCTCGGCCAAGGGTATGGCCGGTTTTTGTACTTCCTTTTCTGTAAATATAAGGAATGTTTTCGGCTTTACCTTGGTGTTTGTGTATGATCGACCGAATATGGCCCTTCAGAAGCCTGAGATCCTGTCATCGTTCGCTATAGCTTGTAAGGCCGAGACCCGATGTAGGTTCGGATAGAATGTCGCCATAGTACTCGGCCGGGGCCTTTACTAACGTGGTCCACATGATCCGAAAGGACATCTTGCCGCTTCTGATGTATTTCGGGTGGCCGAAGCCACTCATGCTTCTGCTTACGCGAACTTAGATATGCCCTGCCGCTTCCCGAACCGGTATACGTGGCCGGAACCACCTTCGGATCAAGGTATCGGCGGGCTTAGGAAGAATGCCATGTCGCTCCCGATACGGTTTGCATGGCCGAAGCCACTCCCGGTACAGTTTACACGGACTTAGAAAGAATACCATGCCGCTTCCGATACGGTTTGTATGGCCGAAGCCACTCCCGGTACGGTTTACACGGACTTGGAAAGAATACCATGCCGCTCCCGATACGGTTTGCATGGCCGAAGCCACTCCCGGTACGGTTTACACGGACTTAGAAAGAATACCATGCCGCTCCCGATACGGTTTGCATGGCCGAAGCCACTCCCGGTACGGTTTACACGGACTTAGAAAGAATACCATGCCGCTCCCGATACGGTTTGCATGGCCGAAGCCACTCCCGGTACGGTTTACACGGACTTAGAAAGAATTCCATGCCGCTCCCGATACGGTTTGCATGGCCGAAGCCACTCCCGGTACGGTTTACACGGACTTAGAAAGAATACCATGCCGCTCCCGATACGGTTTGCATGGCCGAAGCCACTCCCGGTACGGTTTACACGGACTTAGAAAGAATACCATGCCGCTCCCGATACGGTTTGCATGGCCGAAGCCACTCCCGGTACGGTTTACACGGACTTAGAAAGAATACCATGCCGCTCCCGATACGGTTTGCATGGCCGAAGCCACTCCCGGTACGGTTTACACGGACTTAGAAAGAATACCATGCCGCTCCCGATACGGTTTGCATGGCCGAAGCCACTCCCGGTACGGTTTACACGGACTTAGAAAGAATACCATTCCCACAGACGGCGCCACGTGATGTAGACTGAATCTATCACGACCGGATTCCGAGGCTGGAACCCGAAGAAGTGGATCCGAAGCCGGTTCGGATCGGTGTTACTGAGGCCCGACGGGGATCCGGAAGGCCGAGGAGGCACAGGCGAAGACGAGGGTCCGAAGGCCGAAGGGCGCTTCGGTCGGTGCAGGCTCGCTTCCGGGAAGTCGGGGCCGAGGCTCCTTCGGCGGGCGAAGGGGCGGCGCGGATGAAGCTCCTTCTGGCTGTCAGGCGATGAAGCCGAAGCCGGCGGTCTGAGGCCGGAAGGGTCTCGGACTCGGCTTGCTCTTGGATAGTGAGTCCAAAAGCCCTTTTGCCGGACGAGGGGACAGCGTGGGGCCGAGTCTCCCGTCGCGGGGCAGCCGTCGCACGGCGTCGAGACCAGGGAGAGGAGTCCGAGGTCGGCGGCCGAGACCGACTTGGGAAGGTCGGCGATGATTCGAACCGAGCTCCTGCAGGAGGGAAAGAAGAAGAAACCGGTCAGCAGGAGTCCCGGGCTCTGGCCCTTAGGAACCCCCTCCGACGGTCAAGTTAGCTTCTGAAGATGATTCGATTCAGAAGGCTAGAAGTAGCTTTAATGCTATTCGGACCGTAGTCCTTAAGGGTCTCGGAGGCAAAGAGTTGCATACCTTTGACAATAAATAGCGGTGTATTTATAGCAGAGGATAGAGGTTGGTTAACGGTGGTAGCCGATATAGGACTATGTTTGGGCTTACTGGTAAACCGCCATAGTGCCTGATCCGCCACCGGAGTGGGCCGGACTCGGCTATCGGGCCGAAGGGGGTTGGGCCGCTGATGGGCCGAAGCCTGCTGGGCCTTGGGCTGCCGTGCTGTTCCCGGGCCTTAGGCTGATGGGCCGCTGACGGGCCGAAGCCTGTTGGGCCGGGAGCGACGGTGCCGCTTATGGGGCCGAGGGCTGCTGGGCCGCTGATGGGCTGGAGGCTCCCGGAGGGCCTTATACTGCTGCTGTTGGGCTGAACGGGGTTTGGGCCTGCTCTAATGGGCCGAATCAGATTCTGCCTCATCAGGGGGCATTGGAGCCTTCTAATCTTATGTCACTTTGGCCAGAACTTTCACTCTTCAGCTAACCCTCTAATTATGTTGCTTTTGGATTCACTTTTGAGGACAGAACCAAAAGAGCTACTTGTTGACATTAGAAGGTAAGTTTTTATGGTACGTTGAAGGCAATTTTTAGTTGATCTGTTGGCTACTTGTTAACTTGACATGCTTTCATATAAGCTCGCAGTTGATATTTATTCTTTAGAGAGAAGGAAAGAAAGAGAAAAGGATATCTCGACTATTCCACTTCTTATTTCACAGGTAAATTTTAAATTATTGAAAACACTTTGCAATTTTTTGGAGGTCAGAAATTTGAGGGAACCTTGTCCCCACCACTTCAGGCCAATTGAGAAGTTAGCCCAAACATGAAGCAAAACATGGAAGACACTTATTCAAAGAGAAGCAAAGCATACATATAAGCCAGAATCCTGTGTCAGAGATGTTCTACTAAGAATATTCCTAGTTTCATATTTGACAGAGAAAACATTTGAAAGAAACTGATCTAAAGATCTTCACTTAGACACTGAACAAATAGGAGAACTGTGAGAAGGAAGTTTATTTCTTTTTTTCATGAAAAATTTCTAGGTTTATAAAAGGAGCACAAAGTCTTTTCTTGACTGTTTATTTTCTTAAATCTCTATTTTTTTTCCCAAAAAGTAAATATTACTATATCAAATCAGATGTGAATACAACCTTTGTTATACCTCCCATCTAAATTTTAAACTTAGGAGCAACATGTAAATGATGTTTACCATACATGTTTAATCTCTAGACCTTCTTAAGTTTCATTTGAACTTAAAATTTATGAGTAGCATGTAAATAAAGTTTACCATGCATGCCCAATCTGTGGACCTTTTATTTTGATGATCAGTACGTTTTCTCCATGGTGCAGGTTTGGATAGGACTGGGTCAGTGTATAGTGAAAATGTTTTGAATTTTTTTAGGGATGGATTAATTTTCAGTCCATTCATTGAAAAGATTAATTTTTAGTCCCCATGACTGTTTACAAATAAATTCAGTCCAAACCATCATCTGCCACTGTATGTAATTTTTGAAACCCCAAACTACCCCTCCTTAGACAGGCCTGTGAACCCTTATCAGCCAAGAATGTTGAGTGTTCCTCTTAGACCATGAAATCTGTGCCCATTGCATGCTACACATAAAAAAAAACTTGAACTAAGGGATGCCCTTCTATCAACATCAAGCTGTTATTTTTCTATCTCACATCAAGCTGTCCTTTTTCTATCAACATTTTTATACACTCTGTATATCCTTTTTCCTTTTCTTATTATGTTTTATTTGAGGTGTCACAAATGATTTTGTGGTATATTTTAATTATGTAGGTGCCACAACAAACAAATGGCTCAGAATGTGGCTTCTTCGTATTGTACTACATTCACTTGTTCATACAAAGTGCTCTACAATCTTTCTCTCAGGACGGTTATCTATATTTTGTATGTTCTCATTCGTTTATCTGTATTATATTATTGTTTTACTGTAATTTATCTTTATGATTGATATATTTTTTTTGTCTTCTTATCAGCTTACTAATGACTGGTTTAGTCGGACAGATATTGATTCATTTCAGCATATGCTAACCATAGGAAAGCAGCCAAACATTGTTATTGCACCTGAGATTGGAGAAGAGAAAATTAGCCATGCATCCGGCAAAAGAAAGTCTCGAGGACCCACCACATTTCGAGATGTACATGGGATGGAGGATGGTAAGCGTATTTCTGTGCAGCTTAATGAACTTGGACAACTAATTGGTGATGGAGGGCACTCGTTACGATTGTTCTTAGGAACACTTGCAAGAATGGCTGATAAGTTGCCTATTGACATAGAAAATTGGAGGGCAATGCCAAAAAATAACAAAGATGATGTGTGGGATTACATTAAGGTGATAATTTCATGTGGATTTATTTCATTTTTGAATTTGTTATACTTTTCCTAATCTTTTTATGTTTTATGTATAGAAAATATGACATACCTGAATATGTAAGAGAATGGATAATGAAAGATCTGGACAAAAAATTGAGATCATGGAAACAAGAGTTGAGAAACAAATACTTCGATCCTAATTTAAAAACAAGTCAACAAAAAATTCCAGATGATTCACGTGTTAATGAAGAGCATTGGAGAAGAGTGGTGGCTACATGGTGTACGCCAAAATGGAAGGTAATCTTCAACTATAACTGCATCTTCTTATATTGTTGTTTCTATTCAATTTTTATTAATGCAATTTTTTATGAGTTATCTTGTAGAGGTATAGCAAGATCAATAAAGAAAACAAAAAGAAACATACGTTCTTCCATTATGCTGGTCCAAAGAATTTTGCTGACATAAATGAATAAGAGGTTAAGTTGTAAACTCTGCATAAATATGTTTAACTTTTTTAATTCACTATAATTTATATCAAAAATTGAGTTGATTCTTATTATGAATATTTTCAGTTTGTTATATTTTGAAAAATATGGAGTTAAATTAGATCGCGGAGACTTATTTATTAAGACCCGCATTAAAAAGAATGGACAACCAGTTAATGAAGAATGTGCCGCTATGATTGTATGACATTTAAGTTGTTTAAAATGGCATTTCTTTAATTACAGTTCATAGTCCTTAAATTTCAAAAGTAATAATTTAATGCTCACTACAGGAAAAACTTCAAGACCAAAAGTCAACACAGCCTCAACCTCATCTAATCTCTCGATTGCCACAGTTGATGATGTATATACGCAAGTATTTGGCAAAGATCGGGCAGGACACATACGTGGAGTTGGCACCGGTCCAACACCAAAGACTTTGTGGAGTGAATCGTCCCAGCAAGTACAGGATAATTTTCAGTTGACTGAAATAGTCAAAGAATTGATTAAAAAAATTAATAAAGTTGAGTCACTTGTATTTCAGATAATTTTCATTTCTTGTTGTAATGAGGAATTTTTTTGTTGGACTGAAATATTAGAGAATGTGTGCAGTCATTACTATGAATTTAACTTTTTTTACTATCTTTAAAATTTCTCTTTTTTACTTAAAATATTTCAAGTTCTATTAACCAATCTTTTATCTACTAGCTAGTCTTACTAGACATTTGATGTATGCTTTCTTATTGGAAGTTAGTTTGATCAAATCATTTAACATGGACAAAATTCTGAAGAAAACAATCCAAATTTATCAAGATGTGTCCAGTCATCTGCAAGTGTGTTGGCAGCCAATGACATGCAGGTATATTGATCATCCTTTGACAAAATTAAGTACTAATAAAAAATAATATTTTGTTCATTCGTATTTTTATTTTATTTTATACAGATTCAAAGAAAACGAGTCAAATTATTAGATATGGGAGGAGAAGAAGTTGGAAATGGCATAGTTATAAGTGAGGAAAAAGATAAAGTTGTGATGGAAAAAGTTTTAGGTGATACTTTCTGTGAGGTATCTGTTCTTTTAGCAGTCAAACTAGATGCACCACTGTTTGTCAAGGGTGCAGAAAGAATAAATATGAGAGATGTTGTGGGTAGCCACATTGTTTGGTTTAAAGACTATTAAGATTCTTCTTTTATTTAAATTTTTAGATGTAATTATTTATTTAGACTTAGAAAATAATCTTGTGAAATTTTTTTTTCTTACAGGTTCAACTATATATGGTATAGTTTGGATGAAGGAGATATCAACTTTATGGTTTTATGGTTATGGATATTTTTTGCTCCTATGTATTTAAAACTTTTTTTATTGTACTTTAGAAAAACGGATGGACTATGTAATTGATAGATAGATGTAAATTTTCTTTTCATAACGATTTCGTTTGATATTGTGATATATTTCTAAACTTTACAGGTAGAATATATTGACACAAGTATACATTTTCTTATAGGAAAGAATTTATTTAATGTGTGATATAATGTGGGCACGTGATAGAAATGTGTTAAGCGTACATTATACGTGAAATGTAGAATGAGTGCACGATTCCATTATATAGAATTGAAACATTTCCTTTTATGTGAAATAGCAAAAATAAAAATGATATAAATTGTTAGGTTTGACCAACAAATACTTACGGTTTTTTGAATAAGTATAGATGATAAAGTATTTTTCAAAATATTATATGGTAACAGTTTGATTTGCGTGTGCTTACGGTGTCTTCCGTACGTATAGATCAATCGGTAACTACGGTTACTAAACCGACGGTATAGATTTTGTCAACTTACGGTTGCATAACCGTAGGTATAGTCTATAAGAACGGTTGTTACACGTATGGTTGGTGGCCGTAGAAAGTTTCGTAAGTAAAGGTATTTACTAACGGTGTTTAGTACATAATTTACGGTTATCTGCCGTAAGTACAGACCAAATTTGTTGTAATGTAGGAGTTAGAGAGAAAATAATAGGTCTTTTATTATTTAGAGATTATGGTGTCTTTTAGATCTCTTTTGTAATTCTTGTAACTCTCATTTGAATAAGAGTGTAAGAGAGGTGAAGAGTCATGTAATGGTCATTAATAGGAGATGAAAAGTTTTTTGTAATTACTCAAGTATAACTCATATGCATGTAATGGAGAGATTTTCGTGTTCCACCTTAGAGTTTTAGTTAGTGGGAGTATAAAAGTCATTTTAAGAAAGTTATCCATCCAAAAAGTACACGTAAGGTCTATATATACATGTGGTTAGTTGTTTTTATATAAGAAGTCACATATGATCAATAGAATATCCACTTTTTGAGATCTTCTTTAATTTTTATGTTTTCTATCTTCTCTACATATTTCCACCACAATTCCACCTTGTGTGAGTAAGAACCCATCATTAGCTTCCAACAATTCTACCCCCTTGGAACCTCAGCAGAGTCCCCAGATCCTCCTTTGATGCAGAGTACTCCTTTGCTGAGAGATTCCATAGGTGGGTGTCCAGTAGCCAAGTTCTCTGTGGTCGTTGCCGATCACATTCACAATTTGCTATGCCGAACTCTGCAGCTGCCCATCGACGAGCCGGAACTCGTCACCGAGCCCTTCGAATCTCGTTCCAAGGACTGACCTGAGAAGTTCGGGACCCATCGCACTGCCAGCTCTCTCCACAGCCATGGCCAGAGCCTGTAATTATATATATATATGATTAAATATTTTATTTAAAAATGATAATTTTAAATAAGTTAAGACTAATAGTTAGGATGAGTGAAAGAAAACAAACAGATACTTGAATAATCGGACTAAAAAGAAAGTCTATCTTTATCTTCATTTTAAATCATTCAGACACGAAGAGATCTTTATTTTTATCCTTTATAGAAAACAAGAACGGGTTCTCTCAGATAGGGCTGTGTTGATTTTTATTCTTTAAGCATTATGTGTATCTTTATCCTTGTTTTTATCTTCTTATATTCTTATCTTTTAAAATCATTAAAAATTACCAAAAACGAATACATAAATTACAGGGACGATACTATCTGTGAATCTAAACTTACTCTTATGTCACTTCTAAAGTGAACAAGGAATCTTACTTTTAAAAATATACATATGTATAAACTCTTTATAAGTAATTCTTATAAATATATATATGAATCATGTGACATTTGTAAAAGTGAATCTTGCAGACTAGTGAATGAAAGAGAAAAAAAATTAAAAGAATAGTATGGACAATAAGATATATAATTTTATGAAAATTTTATTTAAAAATAAGAATTTTGAGTAAAATATGACCAATAGTTAAGATGAGTGAAAGAAAACACGCAGACACTCAAATAATGGCAATCAGAAAAAAAATGTACTTTTATCTTCATCCTAAATCATTCATATACGAAGAGATCCTTATTTTTATCATTTAAAATATATTCTTTTATGATCTTTTAACTTCAGAACCCTAAACCCTTAACCGATATACATATTTTCAGATATCATTTACATCCCTACTCTCAGATGCTATCACGGTGAAAGCTTTCAAATTAATTAAGAATAAAACAAGGGGGTTTCACTCTCTAATCTAGCTAAGCTTCCGCTTAAAACCCCGATGCTAATCTTCTATAGGAAGGCCAAAAGTGAACCTTCTACACAAGTCATACACAGCCGAAGGAAGCAAACCACAAAAACCTCGGCCATACGCTCATCCTCCCAACGGGCCGGACCGGTTGACTTTTCAACGTTGAACAGTCAGCGGTCAACATTGCGCCGCGGGAGCTATGAGCGAGCCGTATGGGCAGAGAAGAACGTACCGGCGGACGCAGCGGTGACGGGGTCCGTGCTGGAGTCCCTGGTGAGGAGGACCAGCCTCGTCTTGTGGCCCGGGTTCGCGGAGTAGAAGTCGGAGACGGCCATCTCCATGCAGGTCCGACTCATCTTCCCCACCGCACCTGCCGTGTCGAGGATGACCCCGACCTTGAAGGCCGCGGTCGACGACGCATTGAGGCCCCCGTCCTCGCTGGACCTCGTCGGCGGCGAGCTTTGGGAAGCACAGGGGCGAGAGAAGAGGAGGAAGAAGATTGTGAAGAAGGGAAGCATATGGGTTTCAGGGTTCCACATGGGGAAGAAGCTAGAGAGAGAGAGAGAGAGAGAGAGAGAGAGGAGGAGGAGAACCAGAGGAAGAGGGGTGGGGGAATCGAGGAGATAAATGCCATGGTAAGGGGACCATTCCCGCCCCCATAAAAACTTGTACGGTGATTTTAAGGTGACGGTGAACCATTCAACGGTGGAATCTACAATAAAAACCATGGAAGAAGGGTGGCGGTGACGGGAGGAGCAGTCGTTGTCAGTGGTGAGCAGCTTTGGACGTATGGACAAGGGGAGCTGGTGGATTTCGAGCTCCTTCCGAAGAGGTCAGCAAGAGCAAGGGGAGAGGTGGATTACGGATCTGGGACTACAAATCGGATGGTGGTTGTCACGAGATCAAAGATGATCGGGTGGGTTTCCGACAGATCAGAATTTTATTGGTTATGAACAGGTATTAACAATCGACACGGCCGAATAGGAGTGCTGCTGATCACTCGGTCCACGTTGAAATCTCTGAAGTCTGAAATGAACAGACAAAGGGAATAACTCTTGCTGCGTCGGTACGCAGTGCAGTTTAAAAGATGAGATATTTTTTTTTCAAATCTTTTATAGTTGTTCTTATTATTTCCTACATATTCGTACAATTTAATATCCAATCAGATGATTAAAATTTTAAAAAATTATATTTTAATTTATTTAGTATAACTTATTATGATAACTTTTATTATTCATTAGGATTTGATCTGACATCTTAGAATCTATTGAATGGTCTAATTGAAAATTGAGTTGTATAGACACGAGGCAAGGTGAGACAGATTCAGTGTTTTTAAAAATAGGATTGGACCGTCCAGTTAACCAGAGAAAACCAAAACCGATGGCCTTTCCAGGTAACCATCTAAAAACGAGCTAGTTTAGTCCGATTCACAGAAATTGGCTGGTTCGAAGTCAAGGATAATATTTTATTTTATAACATATAATTTAAAATTATTCAAATTTGAATTCAAGGTCACTATTTAAGGTTAAAATTGGCATATAAGAAGGATAAAATGAGTTTTGACATAAATAACAAATGTAAAGTGACGAGAGGTGATTGGGATCTAGTTCAATGCATGTAGTAGAGGCACAAAGACCTGCAGTTAGAAGAAACTTGTGCAAGGACACCACACGGATTCTCTCGGTATTCCGATTGGCAGGCTGAAGGCAGGAACCGGATATACATGAGCTCAAGTCCGAGGAACATCAGGCGCCCGCAGTTAGCAGAAACTTGTGCAAGGACACCACACGGATTCTCTCGGTATCTCGATTGGCAGGCTAAAGGCAGGAATCGGATGTGCATGTGCTCAAGTCCCAAGAACATCAGGCATAATAAGACGCAATATATCAGTCAGTAGCTCTCGAGACATTGCAGTATCTGGTCATATCTACCGAGAGCCGAGAGGAGTTTACCTTCTTGGTAATTGGAGATCTGCAACTCGTCTGAGGGACGGCCAAGAGTCTGGACTCAAAGATCACTTCCTTCCGACTGTCTGAGAGGTCGAAGGTCTCCTAAGGTTGACCCATAATTTTTCCCTGCCATTAGGCGGGCCTTGCATGTTAACGGTGTAACTGTCCACTTGAGGCAGGACCACACGATTTTATCTCCCTGATCATGAGGAGATCCCTCCTTACTCAATATCCTATGACCCCCTCAATCAAACGGAGAAGATTATGAGCCAATTAACTCCCCAAATATGGCCCCTACGGTGCCTATGGAGAGAGGAACTATAAAATCCCTAGACCTTCTCCTGTTAAAGGTACGTAAGACTTAACCTAAAAAAAATCTAGAGAGTCCATCTTCTTATGAGACTTAATTTAATTATCAGAGGGTTCTGCTCCTCAAGAGACGGGAGGTCTCCTGACGTCTCTTCTTCCTCTTGCAGGTCCTATTTTGAGCTGGCATAACCAACAAAATAAACTGACACCAACAAAAACGGACGGCTAGAGTTTCTTGACTGGTCTTAATACATAGAACGTTTCCACTGGTGATCAAGTTTCCTTTCATAAGGACAGAAAAACCTCTCGCCCATATTTCAGCAAGGGACAGCAGCACGAATGGAACATGACTAGGCGTCTAAGCATGAAAAAAAACATCGAAGCTGTTGCAACCAAGCATATTGGTTGAAATTAGCAATTTTTATTAACTACCTTTAACTTCTTTAGCACTTTAGTTGAAAAAAAGGTCAATCATCTTTAGTTGGACAGTTTAAAAAAATTAAAAAACAAAATTAAACATTCGCACAATCTGAACTGTCGGATCATATATGCATGCACCTTATCCGAAGTACAACATCTAAACCAAGAATCCACTGGTTCTCGAGCTATGGCCATTAAAGGCTTCAACATGATTAAAGCATCACTTTCCCATAGGGCTTCTCTTAAACTCAGACAATCTAAATAAAACCTAATTAACAAAGGGCAGAGAGCTTCATTTTTTTCCTTTTGGTGAACCCATGTTTCACTCGTATGCCAGTGACTTCAGATTTGACACTCCTCTCTCCTCACATTCAAGCCAAGATCATTCAGGAAATAAGATGGAAAGAACACAGCCTTTGACATTGACTGGATATCGTGGTATTATATTAGAACAATATTTAGCTTAATTAAAACTAGCTAGTTGACACCGTACGTGGAGAGATATATGCATGTTTTTGTAAACTTAATAGATGAGTACCCGTAGAATGAGGTGGGGGGGTTACTGATCCTTCAGCTTGAATTGGAGGAGTTTCCTAAACCATAGCTCTGGGCAGGGTCTGTACAATGGTGTCGAGCTGGCTAAGCATCCCATTTCAACCCCCAGTGGGTGTCATCTCCACAGAAGAAGCCGGCGTGTCCCGTGCCGGACTAGCAATCTCTGCAGATGTTATTTCCTCAGCAGATTCCGGAGGCGGGGTTCCCCCACTGGTCCGGTTATAGATGCTGAACGGCGTCTGCGAGTCACTGGTAAGAGGATAAGCCGTGGAGTATCCATGCCCCGACCTGTCTGTAAACGGTGAGGCCATGGTGGCCGAGGTGGGGGTCCTGTGGGTGTAAGGGGTGGCCATGGGGTCGTCCCCGTGGTCCTTCCCCGCCTCATCCTTCGCCTCTTTCCTGAAAGTGTAGGACGAGAGGTCCTTGTGGTCGAAATGTCTGGACACCGCCTGCACTCTCTTCCAGACAGAGCTCCCGGCGCCGTCGTCGCGGAGCAGGTGCAGGTGCTGATACACAAAGGAAAACAGGAAGAGGAGCAGTGACGCGAAGGAGGCGATGCCGGTGATGAGGAAGAGGCCCCAGAAGCTGGCCAGGTTGAGGCTGTCGGAGGTGAGGTCGCTGTCCTTGCTGGGGCAGTTGCTCTGGTCCCCGAACCACCTCTTCTCGATCTCCACCATCTTGTCCCCCTCTGTTATGTTCAGGATGGCCCTGGAGAGGTCAGGCACCAGAGGAGAGCCTCTGGGGAAGGCCTGGGAGATCCACAAGACTTGATTCAGTGAACAAGCCAAGCACAGCTATATAACAGTATTGCGAGATCGAGTAGAGTGATATCCAAGTGAGAGGACTCACGAAGCCGAAGCCACCAGCCTTGATAGGGCGACCTGCCATGGTGTAGTTGGCACAGTAGTCCTTGAGGAAGACCTTGAGGTAGGGGATCTCGTCGGCGACCGCGGCGACGCCTCCGCCCTTGCTGCCTTTGGCGAGGGCCTCCTGGTACTCCTGGGGGGACCTGTACGACCTCAGCTTCTTCTCGTCGAATCCCAAATTCTTGAGCGTCCCCCTGGTGAAGGAGTTGTTCAAGTACCCAACGTAGTCCCCGGTGCTGATGAGGTCACGGAGGTCGGTGACGGCCGGCTGGAGATGCTTCACCGTGAGCATGGAGGTCAAGCTGGCGGTGTAGCTGGATTGCAGTATGAGGACCACGAACACCCAGATGATGACCACCACCCGTGCTAGATTGCTCACCACCTTCTCCTCTGCAGCCAATTAAACAAACACCTTCATTACAGAAATTTTGCACAAGATCTGGTTAGGAAATACTAAACAATGTCAACTTGATTGTTAGTGTTTATAGCCAGAGTCTTTTAGCATGTAAGGACGGGCTCCTCCTGCCCCTTTTTCTTTTTTTCCCTTGCAAAAGTGTGGGTGCATGACAGTGATTCCCTCGAGAGTGGAGCTGCTAGACTTTTTTTTATCGTTAAAAGGGCCGCCTTTCATTTGAACAAAAAGAGACAGATTACAACAGAATATAGTCATTGATACAGACAAGGAAAGCAGTGACATGATACGAACACAGCCATAGAAAACAGAGCAAAGCAGGAAACATAACAACAAAATAGTCCAAGTAATGACTTCCAGTAGCCAAACGTGCATAGCTCTAATTTGTTTTTTAAAATCTGCGTGTGTTACATAAAATTGTATTTGATATTCTTCATTTTTTTCATAACAAATGATTTATTTATCCTCATTTCCATATGTCTAAGGGTAATACAAGAAAAAGACCCACAAGATCTTGGTTCCGAACATTATGTGGCAGGGCACTTAAATTAATGAGCCTCTAGGTTTTCTACATGGTTGGTTTCGGCCTGCTCACAGCAACAATGGAGTCTTGTACCTCTTCTCCCCGGTCAACAGGTCCAATCCCATGTTCAAGTGACGGAAGATATGTAGATCACTCGGTCAAGAACCAACGGTTCCAGCTCAAACGGACGTTGACCAAAGTCAACCGACTGTTTCAAACTGAGTGCACCAAATAAGGCTGGTCAGAGCATTAATCCTGTTTTCTAGAAACCATCAATAGCTACAAGACGGGTTGTCAGACCCAATTAAATTCCCAACACTATACTCCCCGTTCATGCTGAATCAACCAACCATCTTCACAAGACTAGGGGATAGTCAAACTGATCCCACTTGCCAAAACATGTCCTTGACTAGTCTCACGTGGTCAACCATGAACCATGCCTCACAGTGATAGCTCTACAACATGCATGTGGTCCACAATTTCAAAAAAACTGATCAATTGTGTAGGACTAGAAGGTGGAAGTGGTGAAGAAGGTTTACTCAACTGTGAGAGAACACCAGGGTGGAGAAGATGAAGTAGAAGACGGTGCCCAACTGGTGCTCCCGCGGGCCCCTGAAGTCGTCGTTGATGCGGTGCTCGAGGACCCAGACGACGAAGCCGGTGAAGAGGAAGAAGGCGCCACTGATAAGCCACAGGTTGGTCGTGAGGGGCTTCAGGAAGATCCACGCATTCTTGCGCCGGTCGTCCGTGTACGGCACTACCATCGATACCCCCGACGCGGTGTAGGGCAGCGTGAAGTCCACGAATTCCGACCGTTTGTGGGTGATGGTCACGTCCCCAACCAAAGCATCATATTTCTGTTCAAACCATGTGTACGTATACTTAACAAGCAGTACTTAAGCACGGACCACATATAGATTAATTAATACAGAAGACATTTGGTAAAGAGGAGTCTCGAATCCGATGAGTTGATTGTATATAGTTTCACATAGTACTTTCAAACGCGCGGGAACAAGTTAATTGTTCAGACCCAAACTCTGTGGAGTTTAATTTATGTAGCCTCTCTCATAAACTGGGATTAATCTCGTCATTTTTTACTGAAACAAGGTGCGAGAAAGTGGATACTTTTCAAATTAGTTTCAACTAATGAGAGGAAACTACGCTCAAATCAGGTTTTGACGATCTCATTCCCTTCAAATGCATATTAAGATAAATTCTTCTGGCTGTGCGGTAGCTCCATTCCACTCTGGGTCGGAGCTAGTCTCTCGCTAAAGAAATTTTGAAAGGATATCACCTAAGAAAGTTTGTTTTGGGTACCTAGTGTAGTAATTGGTAACACTTGACAAATGGGACCAAGTGTTAGCAATACAGCTGGTTTTCCTATGTTGGACACAGAAAAGACTGTTTTGACCATATCTTTATTCAAATGAATTGAATTTGAATCAAAATAGCTTATGTCTGACATTAGGATTGTCAATAGATATCAGAGTTTTGATTATTAGGTCCATTTTTGTTTTTATTAATAGATAAGAAAATTTGTTAAAAACCACCTAGAAAGCAGAAACTGACCTGCTGGTACACTAGCTGCACGAGGTCATTGTAGGTTCCAGCGCTCTTCCCATTTTTCTGGAGCGTGATGTACTCAAACACCACGGCATAGGGCAGCGCCCTCACTGCCGCCTCGAACACCTCTATGACGTAGCCGCCCACCACCGTCTCATTCGTATCCGGGTCGCGCTCCGCCCTAAGGAACGAGTGGAAGCCCGGCTCCACCGGCCCCGGCACAAGAATCTTCAGCTTCTTCCCCACCATCGGCTGCACCCACCCCTTGGGCACCGACGTGGCATCCCCCGGCCAGATGACCTGTCCAAGGTCGGCCATGGAGGCCGAGTAGGACCTCTTGCTGCTCAGGTCCAGCTGCCGCATCAGCCCGTGGCCCAGCATCCAGAAGCCGATCACCCTTTCCCCCCGCCCTATCACGTTGACGACCTCGAAGGCGGGCGCGTGCAGCTGCCCATCCTCGAGGTGGAACCGTCCGCTCAGGCCAGTGAAGTTGGTCCTCAGGATGGCCCCGAGAAGCCTCCGACCCGTCTTCGATACCTCAAGCGCCCCCAGGTCGGTGGTGTTCTCCGCCGCCCCCGGCGCAGGGGTGTACCCGGGATCGGTCGCGCCGACCTGCTCGGCCGCCATGGCCATCGAACAGACCGTGTCATACGCCCACAGCCCGAGAACGCTCAGCTCGGGGATATCAGCGTCATGTGGGTTCTGCTTAATGTACTGCAGCCGCCACCTCCTTGTGAACTCCCGGCGCTTTTCGGTCTTGGGGACGTAGGGCCTCAACCCGAGGACGCCGTGCATGGAGTCGTGCACGACGGAAGGGTCCATGGCGCCCACCAGGTTGGTTAACCCCTCGGCCATGATCCATGCGTACCCTTGGCTCATCATCCCCGCCTCCCTCGCCATGGTGAAGAGCCGCGACCCGAGGCGTCGCGACACATGCACTAGGAAGACCCTGCTCTCCATGGTCGTCAGCTTGTAGAGCTCCTTGGAGATCTGGTCGTCGGTGGCCCTAAGAGGGAGGACGCAACGGTATGGGACGCGGGCGCCGACCTCCTTGATGGCGTCCACCAGGTAAGGCACGGCGCCGGCGCCGGACTGCTCGTAGATGGGGACGACCTGCTTCCATCTGAAGGCGCTGACAAGGGCGGCGATGGCGTTGGCCTGCGAGGAGTCGTTCACGGCAGCACGCACGAAGTAGGGGCTCTTCGCCCGGGAGAGAGACGGGCTTGTGGCCGAGAAGGAGACGACGGGGACCTCGACCTTGCTGCCGAGGTTGGCGACGAAGTCGGCCGCGTCGGAGGTCTGCGGCCCGATGATCGCCTGCACCTTTTCATTCTTCAGCAGATCGACCGCTGCATCCACAACACGTCGCAGCGATGTTAGCGAAGATCCCCTGCGCCTGGCGCAATAGGCCCACCCATTAGAAAGTTCTCATAACCCAAGGGATCCCCCGGTGCACTACACCATCAAGGTTAGTTGCATAGGATCTTCTCTCCTACAAGGTCAATTTTTATGAGTCAATTACAATTATTATATTTTAATAACAAAGACTGCCACTAAATTACTTCTTTTGCCCATGGTGGAACGTGGGTCTCTGAGGCCACGGTCGGCCGGGGAAGAGGACAAACAGAACAGAGAGAAGTTTAATTATGCTGTCAACCCATCAGAAACTTTAAAAATGGAAAAAAGATTAGTCTAATCTTTTCGGGCTCTGGACACGAGGGTTACGGAAGTCATAGTTAAGGGGGAATTTTAGAGGTGAGGATGGAGGAATTTTCCTTTAAAAGAAAACAAGAACGGGTTCTCTCAGATAGGGCTGTGTTGATTTTTATTCTTTAAGCATCATGTGTATCTTTATCCTTGTTTTTATCTTCTTATATTCTTATCTTTTATAATCATTAAAAATTACCAAAAACGAATACATAAATTACAGGGACGATACTATCTGTGAATCTAAACTTACTCTTATGTCACTTCTAAAGTGAACAAGGAATCTTATTTTTAAAAATATACATATGTATAAACTCTTTATAAGTAATTCTTATAAATATATATATGAATCATGTGACATTTGTAAAAGTGAATCTTGCAGACTAGTGAATGAAAGAGAAAAAAAATTAAAAGAATTGTATGGACAATAAGATATATAATTCTATGAAAATTTTATTTAAAAATAAGAATTTTAAGTAAAATATGACCAATAGTTAAGATGAATAAAAGAAAACACGCAGACACTCAAATAATGGCAATCAGAAAAAAAAATGAACCTTTATCTTCATCCTAAATCATTCATATACGAAGAGATCCTTATTTTTATCATTTAAAATATATTATTTTATGATCTTTTAACTTCAGTACCCTAAACCCTTAACCGATATACATATTTTCAGATATCATTTACATCCCTACTCTCAGATGCTATCACGGTGAAAGCTTTCAAATTAATTAAGAATAAAACAAGGGGGTTTCACTCTCTAATCTAGCTAAGCTTCCGCTTAAAACCCCGATGCTAATCTTCTATAGGAAGGCCAAAAGTGAACCTTCTACACAAGTCATACACAGCCGAAGGAAGCAAACCACGCTCATCCTCCCAAAGGGCCGGACCGGTTGACTTTTCAACGTTGAACAGTCAGCGGTCAATATTGCGCCGCGGGAGCTATGAGCGAGCCGTATGGGCAGAGAAGAACGTACCGGCGGAAGCAGCGGTGACGGGGTCCGTGCTGGAGTCCCTGGTGAGGAGGACCAGCCTCGTCTTGTGGCCCGGGTTCGCGGAGTAGAAGTCGGAGACGGCCATCTCCATGCAGGTCCGACTCATCTTCCCCACCGCACCTGCCGTGTCGAGGATGACCCCGACCTTGAAGGCCGTGGTCGACGACGCATTGAGGCCCCCGTCCTCGCTGGACCTCGTTGGCGGCGAGCTTTGGGAAGCACAGGGGCGAGAGAAGAGGAGGAAGAAGATTGTGAAGAAGGGAAGCATATGGGTTTCAGGGTTCCACATGGGGAAGAAGCTAGAGAGAGAGAGAGAGAGAGAGAGAGAGAGGAGGAGGAGAACCAGAGGAAGAGGGGTGGGGGAATCGAGGAGATAAATGCCATGGTAAGGGGACCATTCCCGCCCCCATAAAAACTTGTACGGTGATTTTAAGGTGACGGTGAACCATTCAACGGTGGAATCTACAATAAAAACCATGGAAGAAGGGTGGCGGTGACGGGAGGAGCAGTCGTTGTCAGTGGTGAGCAGCTTTGGACGTATGGACAAGGGGAGCTGGTGGATTTCGAGCTCCTTCCGAAGAGGTCAGCAAGAGCAAGGGGAGAGGTGGATTACGGATCTGGGACTAGAGATCGGATGGTGGTTGTCACGAGATCAAACATGATCGGGTGGGTTTCCGACAGATCAGAATTTTATTGGTTATGAACGGGTATTAACAATCGGCACGGCCGAATAGGAGTGCTGCTGATCACTCGGTCCACGTTGAAATCTCTGAAGTCTGAAATGAACAGACAAAGGGAATAATTCTTGCTGCGTCGGTACGCAGTGCAGTTTAAAAGATGAGATATTTTTTTTTAAAATCTTTTATAGTTGTTCTTATTATTTCTTACATATTCGTACAATCTAATATCCAATCAGATGATTAAATTTTAAAAAAATTATATTTTAATTTATTTATTATAACTTATTATGATAACTTTTATTATTCATTAGGATTTGATCTAACATCTTAAAATCTATTGAATTGTCTAACTGAAAATTGAGTTGTATAGAGATAAGGCAAAGTGAGGCAGAGTCAGTGTTTTTTAAAATAGGACTGGACCGTCCACTTAACCAGAGAAAACCAAAACCGATGGCCTTTCCAGGTAAACCATCTAAAAACGAGCTGGTTTAGTCCGATTCACAGAAATTGGCTGGTTTGAAGTCAAGTATAATATTTTATTTTATAACATATAATTTAAAACTATTCAAATTTGAATTCAGGGTCACTATTTAAGGTTAAAATTGGCATATAAGAAGGATAAAATGAGTTTTGACATAAATAATTAATGTAAAATGATGAGAGGCGATTGAGATCTAGCTCAATCAGACCCATTTAGTCTAGAGGCACAAAGGCCTGCAGTTAGCAAAAACTTGTGCAAGGACACCACACGGATTCTCTCAGTATCTCGATTGGCAGGTTGAAGGTAAGAATCAGGTGCGCACGAGCTCAAGTCTCAAGAACATCAGGCATAAGAAGATGCAATACATCAGTCGGTAATTTTCGAGACACCGTAGTATATGGTCATATCTACCGAGAGTAGAGAGGAGCTTACCCTCTCGATAATTGGAGATCTACAACTCGTCTGAGGGATGGCCAAAAGGCTGAACTCAAAGACCACTTTATTCTGATTGTCCGAGAGGTCAAAGGTCTCCTAGGGTCGACCCATAGCCATTAGGCAGGCCTTGCATGTTAACGATGTAACTGCCCACTTGAGGTAAGACCACACGATTTTATCCCCCTAATCGCGAGGAGATCCCTCCTTACTCAATTACTCAATATCCCATGACCCCCTTAATCAAAAGGAGAAGATCATGAGCCAATTAACTTCCCAAATATGGCCCCTACGCCACCTATGGAGAGAGTGACTATAAAACCCCCAGACGTTCTTCGGTTAAAGGTACGTAAGACTTAACCTAAAAAAAATCTTGAGAGTCCATCTTTTTATGGGATCTAACTTAGTCATCAGAGGATTCTGCTTCGCAAGAGACAGAAGGTCTCCGGACGCCTCTTCTTCCTCTTGCAGGTCCTATTCTTAGCGTTTTCAATTCTACAATTATTATCGAGTAGTCAGGAGTCTTAATCAGACGATCTTCGTGGTATGACCAGTTGGATCACTTAAAAGAACCCACTGATTCCCTTGGATTGCCAGAAGGCCAAACCAAAAAATGCCTTCCCGAGTATCAGCGGAACTACATGGCAAAGACAAAAGCAAAACCTCTTCTGACACACCCAAGTGTCCTTATTTAATAGTCTATACTTAATGACGAGGGGAGCCATCATAATCTTCACTATCTTAATCTATGTCCTATCTTATTCAGTGCATTGAGAGGTTCACGTTATTATGTTACGTGTAATCTTTTGGAGGCATGGTGGTATGGAATGCGTATAGGAGTAGGGTACGAAGCCCCCTCCATCGTTACTATGCAGCCACACTACCGCCTACGCCAGGGCCTAGCCAACGTATGGACACCAACTACGGACATGTATCCCATTCGTCTCCCTTATGGAGAACACAGGATAAATATCCAATCATAAAAGCTCCTTCTCATCTTAGTAGTCTGGTAGGAGCCCTTCACTTCTAGCACCAATCCAAGACCCATAATTGGTTTAACCATTAGAGGGTTTCTCCAGCACTCCCCCTCCCCTTCCCCCCCAATCATAAAAGCTCCTTCTCATCTTAGTAGTCTGGTAGGAGCCCTTCACTTCTTGCACCAATCCAAGGCCCATAATTGGTTTAACCATTAGAGGGTTTCTCCAGCACTCCCCCCCGCCCCCACCCCCCCCCCCCCCCCAACCCAAGAGCCAGGGCACCCCCTGGTTCATTTTTATATTTCTCGTAGAACTAGGCAATCACCATGCTCACAGGTGTTCCTCAAGGGGTATGGCAGCCGTCGAATTCCTGATGTGTTCTAGAGTAGTATAACTGTACTTCTTAACACAATCAAAGTTTGAGAAACAAGTACAACTATTTATTCGAGCAAGAAAAAAAGAATCATTACAAACCTCCCATACATGGTGAAATAATAAAACCATTAAGAATCATTATAAACTTGAGGTGGATGCATGTTATGCCTACATTTTTTTATCCTGTTAATTAGTTAATTAAGCCTATGATTCCCTAAGAACTAGTCTACTAAGCTACATAAGCCATTGTCCATGAGTTCGCTCTACACTGTCCTAACATTTTGGTCAAAGCTTCCTGTAGGAAAATCATACTAAAATTGATCTAGTTAGTAAGTTGACTCATATATCTACAACTTTTATGAACAACACCTTTTTTTTAGTAATACTTTTTGCACTCCATAGGGTGTAGCACAAAAAATAGTAAATTTTTTTTAAAAAAAAATTAGGCTTGCCCTGTCGTACCCGACACGTCCATACAATCAAACTATTCATTGCACTCTATTGGAAAAGAAACTCCATGCATAAATAATACAAATAAATAATGTGGAAGCATGCATGGAAGAAAACCATGACGATGAAGTTGAGGTTTACACCTTACTCGACGTTGGTGTGAGATAGACGAGACGAATTTTGAGAGGTCGAGGAAGAAACTACGAGGAAGATGCCTTCCACAGTTCCATACTCTAAGACCAAGGCCGACGTAGCGATGGCCTCCTTAGAGAGCAGCCCTTCGTAGAGAGAACTTGGAGTGGGAGAAGAGAGTCTTGCAGAGGAAGAGGAATAGCAGAACCACAGCAGCCTCTTGACCTACTCTTACGTTTCCTCTCTCTCTCTATTTATTCCTCTCTCTCTATCATTCAAAATAGAGAGGCAAGAATAGGTGAGAGAGATGGGCAGACGTGGGGGTGGGGCTTGTGCGGTTCCAACTGCACGTCTATCTCTCTTTCCTATTCAAATGTACAAGAGAGAAAGCGAAAGAGACATGGAGGAGTGGGAGGATGAGGGCAGTAGTTATCGCACCTCCACTTCCTCCTTCCTCTAACGTGCCCCACATGGGCAATTTGAATGGGCTGGGCCCATAGTTAATGCACTCAATTTTTGAGATCAGAGATCTAATTGTACAGACGTGTCAAACATGATGGGCCAAACTAAAAAAATAAAAAATAAAAAAGTTTTACTACTACTGTGGCTACTCGTGTGCGGTGTGGGCTACACCGCATGCGGTGCATCAAGTATTATCAAGAGGAAAACACTTTTACTAATTTTATCATTTCAAAGGACAAAATAATGAATTTTGAACGAGTACGTCTTCAGGCTAGAAGAAAATCCTAGTTTCAATAGGATTTGAACTTTGTACATAAAGGGAAAGTCCGATTCAAGGAAGGCTGACCATATGGAAAGAACCGAAAATTTGATTAGGATTCAAGGAAGGCTGGCTATATAATTTTGAGTTATTTTCGATTATGTAGCTGTATTGGCATTTATTTATATTTGGCTTGTGAATTATTCTGCCTCAAATATACCTTTGTTATTATAGGTTATTTCCTCTATCTTTCCTTGGTCGAGTATGAGTCAAGTCGTACTATTTAGTTTGTACTATACCAAATTTGGAGGCATTGTAGTGCAAGCTAGGGCTGTAGATGATATTAGGGATGCAAATGGGTTGGATTCGATGAGAATCGAGGATCGATATGTGATCATATCCATTATGTTATTCGGTTAGAAAGACTATATGTTAACTATCGTATAAGGTAGTAATCTGCCAGATAATCGGATCTATAGTGTAACATATATATTAGGTCATGAAAAAGATTGTATCCGCTACCTTGTCCATTATATATATAGGTTTAAAAAAACTTATAAATTAATTGACCTATAAACTAATGGTCGGTTGAATACTCAGGTTATTAGTTACCATTTGCAACCCTAGATGATACTCTAAGTTTGCATTTCTTGAATTATTTCCATCATTTTAGAAATAGATGTGGAAATGTAAAAAAGTAATTATATATATGTATTTTCAAATTCAAATCTTCCAAGAAAATATTACATGTGAAAATAAAAACATTTATTCTTACATTTGTGTTTCTATAAGAGTTAACTAGTGAGGCCGAAGACTTAAATCTTTAGTTTCAAACTAAGTAACTTAATTACCAATACCTTATTTCAATAAAGGCGGTATTTTTATAAGCGTTAGGGTCTTCCAGTTTTTGTCTAATAAACAATGATGACGTTATCCTAATATGATGTGTATATTTACATGCATAATTAGTATAACAGGACATCACATAGTATGCGTTATATTATGCTTGATGAACAGTAATGTATGTTACATGCAATTTGTAGTAGGCATTACATTGCACGCAACTTGTAAGTGTCAACATGGACTAGCATTGAGGTCAATGAAAGAAAATAAATGCTTTATTTCATGTTTTTTATTTGACTTCCAAATGGAAAATGGATGTAGAAATAAAAACAATCACTTTTTCTCTTTTTTTACTTCCGATATTTCTTATAAGAAATGGAAGTGAAACACTTATTTTCGATTCCGTCTCCAACCTATTTATAGCTTTAGGTGCAGCCTTTTTAAAAATAAAATAACAAGTATCTTATGATTTGGCTAATCCCTATTTATTAATATATTATTTATCTAAAAAGTTTAACTCTCATTATACAAAAAAAAAATCCATGTACATTTCACTATGCCTTTCTTCCATCTTTAGGTTGTTTAACTGAAAATTTGACCATCTAATTATAAATTTAGATCAAACTTTATTCGAACCCCGCCATACCACATGCTGTATTTAGCTAAATGTGGCACAGTATCCCAAAGTTGCACATCACCGGAGAGAACAATGGCCACGGTTGCCCAGTCGGGCGCTGCGCTATGTTTTCCATGGAATAAGACGGCTGATGAGAAATTGGGCAGCTAAGCAACATCTCTTCCGTTGAAAGGGAAACCGGTGGCAAGGAATTGGACCTGGGCCCGTTCAAAAGGTGGGCTTTGCTTAGTAACACTTGCTGTGGGGTGTGTCAACCCACGAGTAACACTTGCTGCACTGATCCCCATTGCTGAACTGAGGGTTTAGGGTCAGTGCAATGGGTAAAAATAAAAATAAAAGTTATTTTTTGAAATTTTTTTAAGGTGGACCCTGATTTGTCCTACACGTTTGTAAAGGTCGATCTCCGATTCGAAGAACTAAAAACATCTGAAAAACAAAAAATCGACTCCCAGTGAACAATAAAAAATGCCCTACCGAGTCCAATAAAAGTTTTTGATTTTTCATGTTTTTGTTGGGTCCTCCCAATGGAGATTGATCTGACTGAAGTGTAGGGAACCTCGGATCCCACCTTAAAAAAATTTCAAAAAATAAATTTTTTGATGTTTGCCCACTGCATTGACCTTCAGTGCAGCACTGGGGTCAGTGCATCAAGTGTTAATCTCAACCCATTGACACCGGAGGGCTTTAGGCAATTAAGCATATTTTTACCATGTCGTGGGTTCTTTTGATTAGCTTAAATAAGCTATGCTTACTATATAAACGTGCCGTTTAAACGGTGGCCCTTACAAAGGTGGGCTTTGCTTAGTACAAACTCTGCCGTTCACAAGGTATGGTCATTTTTTTGAAGCCTGCGCGTTTTGTATACTGGGCCGAGTCTTTCAGCCCTGCCGGGTGTTTCGATCCATTGACACCCGAGGGCTTTATAGGTAATTAAACATATTTCTACCAGGTCGTGGGTTCTTTTGATCAGCTTAAATCAGATACACCTTACTATATAAACCTTTTCTCGACTATTAATTAAAACCGCCTTTTGTGATTACCTAGCGCATAATTGATGTTTGATCTCATGATGTCTCCAAATACCTTCTCTCTGTTTTACATAGAGCTATGATACATGGTGTACGCAAAGCTCAGACCAACAAGGAGAAGGCCCTTTTCTTGTTTTAACTGAGAGGTTAAGTTCTTGGAGAAAGAACATGTAGAAGTACTTGAAGGATATTGAGCCAAGCGATCAATGGCAGATGTAAAAATTTTGTCTAGTAAGATCACTCGGATATTAAGTCATAAACATAATTGGGTCAGTAAAATCTTAACTTGGGCCATGTAAGAACTTAAGTTAGGCCAGTTGGATCCTAAGCTAGATCAGTAAAATCCCGAATTAGACTGCCGTGGACTAAGCTAATAGGTTTGGCAAAAACTAGTGGATCTTGAGACTTCACTAGACTAAAGCTGAATCCGCCGCTGCAAGTGACACGTTCTCAGGAACTCCAGTTGTGACAGTTCTCTACATTGGATCTAGGATCTATACAGATGTTCTCAAAACCAGACACAGAAAGTTTGAACCGTAATGAGACCCAAGTACGGTTTTTTTTCCAAAGAACACCCGCAAAGACCTACTTTTGTCCGTACGAAAACCAAAGAAGTACAGAAGAGGAAACGACACTACATGTAGATCTTTATGACGGTATCCTCGTCGGTGATGTCTCCCTCGGCTGCAGGAATGTCGACGTTCTCCCACGGCGCCGCCGCTATCTTGCAGAACTGCGACTGCAACAAGCTCAGCGCCTCCCTCTCCCGCTGGTCTTCCTCCTCCAGCGCCGCCAGCCTCTGCCGCAGGTCCTCCATCTCCTCCCTGCGCGCCGACATCCTCTCCATGGTCCTGCAACGCCCCTCGACGACGGCGTCCAGTTCCGCCAGGCGGCGCTCGTGCTCCCCCACGTCGAGCCCCGCCCGGCGCGCCGCGTCCATGATGCCCACCAACTCGCGCCGCTTATACGGGAAGACGTGGATGCGTAGGGCGCCTATCTCGCGTGGCACGGAGTCGAGGCGGCGCTTCACAGCCTCCGCGCACTGTGCCATCATGTCGTCGCGCACGCCCGGGGGGAAGTCTCCGAAAAGGTTGGCGAAGGCGGGCAAGTAGGGAAAGGAAGAGGGGAGGACGAGCTGCTCGGAGGAGAGGGCAACACGAGCATCCTCCACTATGCCGCCTCTGCTGTGTGTCTTCGATCGACGGCGAGCAGAGAGACGTGTGTAGAGGGGGAAAAGCGAGCTTGTCCTCGTTATATACAGGAAACTGGAAGAGGAGAGAAGGAGTCCGTATGGAAGTAGGAGATGGCGTCGTGGACAGCAACAGGAAACTGGTCTCCGGTGGGGTGTGCGTTTTCCGGCTCGGATTTCGTTTTCCTACTCCTACTAAAATTCCCTTTGTTTCCTTCCTGATTCTTTAAAATGTTGGAAGCGGAGGGAATACGGATTACATATGTACATATTTATATTTCATTATATTTTTCAAATCAACATTTAGACAAAAACTAAATAGCGGAGTATAGGCTTAGAATGATGCTATTTTTATACTTTTAATGCTATTTTTACACCGGATGTAAATCCAAGTATTCCCTCTATCACCACCATATATTGAATGCACCTTAATCATTATTACAAAAAAAATTACAGTAATAAATTCAATTGGATGGTTGAGAGATTAGGAGTATACTAAAGAAGTAACTCAAGGAAATACAAAAGGCATTTTCCATAAGCTTAATACTGTTCATATTGAAAACAAATGAATACAAACAGAAATTTGAATTTGGTGGGTAGTAAAGAAATTAAACCTGAAGACTACATTGTTTAACGTGGGATCAACTTTTCAGGAATAAAAGACAATTTGAAGATATGATTCTTTTCATGCTGTAAGAATTATACGAGCATGGATAATTTGTATTTGAATACGAATTGTTTAGAATTATACATATAGATATTTTAAAATAGTCATATTTGTATCGACATTTAAAATAATTATAAATGTACAAATTTATATTCAATAAAATCAAGTACAAACTACATAAGCCAAATGGACATATTTAGATTTGTTTACATCCTTATTTTTTCCTTTTTGGAAGTACTCCAAGTTTTTTTCCTTTTTGGCATAGAATTACTCCAAGGTAGTGGTGAGGTTACAAACTATCTATAATACCTTAGTGGTGGTGTCTTAATTTGTCCGTCCTCGCCATAGTTAGTTAAATACACATGCATTATACACATATACATAAATTTTCAAATAAAATTATTGTGCACCATAGTGAATTCAAAGATAAAAAGTGTATGTTTATTTGGCCCCGTCATTTTATTCACGTTTAATATAAAAATACTTGATTCTTCAGGATTTTGTATGGATGTGCTTATAAATTATCTCATTTATATTACACTCTTGATTTTCAAGTATTTTAACATCTTTAGAAATATTGAAATTAGCTCCTTCTATCAAAATACCGTAAACTCTAACCCAATATTATAACCAAATCTTAGAAAGTCCTCTTAAATTTTAATAATTAAGTTAATATGTAATTATAATTAAATATAGTATGGTCACGTTAGTTGGAATGTAGTAGATCTCAAGAAAGAGAAGAGAGAAAAGAAAAGAAGAAGAAGAAAATAAAAAAATAAAAAAATATAAATAAATAATTATAAACTAATAATTAATAAAAAAAAATAAAAAAATAATAAGTACCGAATAATCGGATAAGTGAATTAAAGAGAGTTTAGTTAGTTGATATACAACATTTAGTTAGGTAATTAATTGATAGAAAAATTAATTTATCAATTACAAAATAAGATATCAATTACTATAATGATAAAATTAATCAAAATTATAATTAATTATAAAATACATCTCAATTACAGAATAAAATATCAAACTTGCGTCGGCCATAGCTGTTGTTCGACCCGGGCAGTACGTTTCACCGTCAAAAGGAGTTGCTTGGATACCGAGTCTACTCGCTACTATCAGGTCTTAGAACCCGAACCAGAAAACGTGGGTCAAAGCGGGTGCGGTACTCCACAGAACAGTTGCTAAGTGGTTCGGGTCTGAGTCAGGTATATTCTATCGGGTCCACCATCGGGTCTGCTCAGGCCTGATTCATACCCGTCCGATTGACACCTCTGCACATGAGAATCCCAAGATTCTCTTCTCATTCCCTTTTAAAAAAAATAGTGGATTGTACAAATCCCTTTGAGGTTGAAGCCTTAGCACTCTTAGAGGCTATCAAACTGGCGAAGGAATTTGAAGCTGCGACAGTTGAAGGGGATGCACTGATCATCATTCAGGCGCTTTCTGAAGCAAAGAATCCTCCTTGGCAAGCAAAGACTCTCATCGACAAGTGCTGAGATATCCTGAGTAACGATAGCATTTGTGTTGGTTTTGTGTCTAGACAGGCAAACAATGTAGCCCATGCAGTGGTTAGGCAGGGCTTAATCCACTCTTTTGTTTGTGGGGGAAACGATCTTAACATCTCGCCTATTATCCTCGAGATGTTATTATCCGATTGTAGTTCTTGATTATCAATAGAAGTCTTATTATGATCAAAAAAAAAAAAAAAAAGAATCGGACAGAGGCCTTTTCTTGAATTTGAACTAAAATTTGCATTTTTAGAGAATTTATCTACTTTTTTTCATTAAAAAAGATTTGATAATTTCCAAGTATCTGCGAATCTGAGAACACTAAATCTGACCTAAAATCCTCACAAAACATTGCTTAAGCTGAAGTTATTATATGTTTTCTCGTATACTGGGCCGAGTCTTCCAACGCTAGGCTGTTCAACCCATTGACACACGAGGGCTCTGTAGGTAATTAAACGTATTTTTTTCAGGGATTTACCTATGCTTAATGTAGACCTTTTCCTCAACTATTAAAACAGCTTTTTGTGATTACATAAAAAATAATCGATGCTAGACTTCACGATATCTAGAAGTAACGTCTATCTGCTTTAAATAGAGCTAAGATACATGGTTTACATAGAGCTCAGACCCCCCATGGGCCACTTTTTCCGTTTTAGCTGAGAAGTTAAGTTTTTGGAGAAATAGAGTTGTAAACCGGTAGGATACTAAAATGGAAACAAGGATACTAAAATGGAAACAATTTTTCGATTCCGATAACAATAATCTGTTTAAGTTTTCGATTTCAATAAAATCGAAAGATGTATTTTCTGTGTCCATTTCTGATAAGGTCGAAAAGTACATTTTCTGTCTCCGATTTATTTTCGATTTTGATATCGAAATTAGATATTATTTTTGATAATTATAAAAAAATATTAATTTTTATTACTTTATTTAAAACTTATTAAGGTCCTCTCTTCTTACAAAAGTCCCTCTCTTCAACCGTTAGATTAAAATGATCTAAAGATTAATATTTGTTATTAATAATAAATTTAATAATAATCAAAATTAAAAATCGAAAAACAGATACAAAAATAAGTATTTTCATTTCCAATTCTGATAATTTATTGAAAATATCTGTTTCCGATTTCGATAATTATCGGACGGATATTTTTTATCGAACATGGATATTTTATTCGGTAACAGATCGAAAAATCGGATAATCGGATTTCTGTTGACAACCCCGTAGAAAAAGAACATCTAGAAGTACTTGGTAAGGACTCCATTCACGACCATTCTTTACATTGATTCTTCACAGATGTTCTCAAAACCAGCTGACACACAAAGTTTGAGCAATCATGAGACCCAAGTGCAGGTTTTTCTCCTAAGAACACAAGCAAAGACCAACTTCTGTCCATGAAAAACCAGAGAGGTTCAGAACAGGAAACGACACTACATGTCGATCTCGACGATGGTATCCTCGTCGGTGCTCATGCCTCCCTGTGCTGCAGGAATGTCGACGTTCTCCCACGGCGCCGCCGCTATCTTGCAGACCTGCGACTGCAACAAGCTCAGCGCCTTCCTCTCCCGCTGGTCTTCCTCCTCCAGCGCTGCCGGCGTCCGCCGCAGGTACTCCATCTCCTCCCTGCGCGCCGACATCCTCTGCATGGTCCTGCAACGCCCCTCGACGATGGCGTCCAGTTCCGCCAGGCGGCGCTCGTACTCCCTTATGCCGCCTCAGCGTGCGTCTTCAAACAACTACGAATTGTATAGAATTACGTTTTCGGATATTTTAAAATAACCATCTTCATATCGTCATTTAAAATAGATCTAAATATATATATTTATTTTTAATAAAATCAAATACAAATGCGGATGCCAAATGGATGTATTTGGATTTATTTACAGCTTCCTCTCTCTTTGGAAGTCAAGGGTAGCGGTGAAGTTATAAACAATCTATAATGATTTGGTGGTGGTGTCTTTGTCAATTGTCAGTCCTCAGCAAAGTTAGTTAAGCATACATGTACTATACACACACATATAAATTTTTAAATAAAATTCTTGCGCATCATAGTGGATTAAAAGATAACAGATGCATGTTTATTTGACCCCAATCAATAGAATTGACAATGAGTCAAACTGAGCTCGGCTCACCAAAATATTTTCTAGCTCCAATTGAGTCTAAGCCTCAGTTCAAGCCTAAATCTAAACTCGAGCTCAAAAAGTGGAACTTGAGCCAAGTTCGAGCCAAGCTTGTTTGAAATTAAAAAGCTTATTTAACTTACCCTAAAAACATTTGATTTAAAGAAACTAAGCACCATTTAATGCGACCGGCCTGTTATCCTAAGACCATTTGATTTATGGCCAATTCCTACTTAAGTAACCAGCCCACAAATGCAACAAATGGGAAGGGGTTTTTAATTTTAGTAATACTTGTTGGGATCAGTAATGTAAATTGAGTTATCTTATAATGTAAGATACTATTGGCCCATTCTTGTAAGTGTCAAATGGGTCGGATAATTTTTTTTCATAGGTGAGTCAAATAATTATTAAATATAGGTGTAAGGTTTTAAACATGATAAATACATGTAGACATGACAAATATTTCGTAGAAGTAAATATTATTTGTCTTATCTAAAAAATATTTATCACATAGATAAATCTATAAACATGTGTAGAGATGACAAATAATTTTAGGCATGATAGATACTTCATGCTCACAAAGTATTTGTCATGCCGCAAAATATTTGTTACTCCAAAATGTCTGTATACAAATGCGTAGGGATGATAAATATTTTTTAGGCATGATAAATAATCCGTGAGATACATGTTCAAATATATTTGTCATTCCAAAATCTCGCATCCACAATTAAAATTCGTCTGATTCTTCGGTGATAAATGTTATCCAACTTATTTGACATCTATTTATGTAGATCAATGACATCTTATAATACAAGATGACTTAACTTACTGCACCTATTCTTCTTATTTATAGAAAAGTTGGAGGGAAAAAACATGCTGAAGTCTGCGATACTAAATCCTATGAAGAAACCGTCACTTGAGCAGCAGGTCTGCTAACCTCGTTGGTTTCGTGACTCATCGAGTTGGAACATGCATGGAATGGATAATATTACTTTTTATACAAGTTGGCTCGCGAGCCATCAAGTTGAGCGTGGGCTAACTCGGATTCAATTTGTTTAGTTAAACAAGCTGCGATTCAGACTATGACTTGACTCGTTTGGATAAACGAGTCGAACCGAGTTGAGTTTAATTCGAGTCGAGCTCAACTAGCACGCGAACGATTCGGCTCATTCTCAGTCTTAGAAGTCATTTTATTTAGATATAATATAAAAGTATTTAATACTTAACATTTAATACTTTATAAGGTTTTTGTGTGTATATCTCTATAAGGTATCTTATTTGTATTATACTCTTGATTTTCACACGTTATTATAAATATTCCTAACATCCCAAGAAATATTGCAAATACACCCCTCCATTAAGATGCCAAAAACCTTAGCCGAATATGCTGTTAAAATTTTGTCAAATCCAATAAAGTCAAGGATATATACACAAAAAATTATAATTATTCTTGCATATTCTGTTGGATTTGATTGCACTTTAATCGGAACAGTATAAGCAAAATCTTTTTGAAGATGTTAAAAATATTTATAACAATATGTCAAAGTTAAGATATAGAGACAAATATCATGGTTTATATGGATATATGTACAAAATCCTATTTATAGTGATGAATAAAATTAAAATTACAAATATTTAAATCTCATAAACTATGACATTATATCATCATAAATTTATTATTTGTCTAACATAAACTCATAACTTGATGAACATCTATTTATTATATAATCATACTTTTTGTTTCAAACATTTTAAATCTTGTTAGGAAAAATGTGTATGACATTTTCTATATCTTTTTAGGATTCTTTTAGTTTACAAGGATTGTAAATATTCATATTTGAAAATAAACTCATGTGAATTATGCATTCAGTGTTGACTCAAAAGACCTTATTCTTAGAAATAAGTCTTCCTAGATAATTGAAAGATGAGAATAGATGATAAAGACTAACTAATTAATTAACCTAAGTTTAACACAGCCAAGGCTAAATAAGCCTTCCTTGATAATACTAGTTTGAAGGTGAGAATAGAGGAGGGAGGACCTAAAAAGTTAAAAAAAAATCCCATGCTTTCAACATCTTTGATTATTTGATTAAATTGTTGACCTTTCAATTTAGGGCGAATAATATCCAAACATATTTTTTAATTAATTAAATTATACCATAATTAATTAGCTACAATTCTCACTTTCCCTTCCATCCTCCCCGTGAGTCCACAGGTGATCCCTTCTCATCTCCCCCACCTCCCTCCATCCCCCGTTCCCCGTAATTACTCTTTACAACTTAGTTCTTCCTCTTTTTTGGTTGTTGATGCGGCATATTGAAGTGACAAGCCTATTCCCTTCTATATGATCTCCGGTCTAAAACTATGGAAAATTAAGAAATATCCAAGCCACTTGTATGCTATATTGTGCATAGTTCCACTTGAAATATTTCTCCTGTCATGAATACTTCCATTCGCAGATCTCCTCAGCAGTTTCTTTTTGTCCAAAACCCACAAACCATCTTAAGCACGGATTCTGTATTCCTCTCACAACTTATCTATCTCACAACGACATCGGCCACGTTTTGAGCCAAAAATTGGGCCAAGAAACTTGAGCCCATCTTGAAGACCTACCTATATATCTTTTTTAAGTAATGCTTGCTACAATATCACCCTAATTAGAACGGACGCATTGCAGTAGGTAAACAAAAAAAAGAAAAATGGGTTGGGTCAATATGTCCTACTTGTTCGTACAGTGCGTTGTCTAATTAGATGATCTAAGAAAATCTAAAAAATCAAAAATCAAATCTAAACAAGTTGTTAATGGGCCGAGCCTAGCTAGTAACAATGTTTTGTTTTTCAAAAAAATTTGGATCATCCGATCAAGCATTGCGCTGTATGGACGGATAGGGCATTTGAACCCGACCTTAAAGCAAATTCAATTTTTTTTTTTCTTTTGGGTTTACCCACTGCAATGACCCCATTGCAGTTGGGGACATTGCAGCCGGTATTACTCATCCTTTTGGGTTAAAAACTCCTAGTAATATTAGATATTTAGCCTTTTAGTAAATGATCAATTTATTCTGAACCCATATGAATGTAAATATACTGGGCACAGATAATAAGAGGCAGAAAATCTCGTCTTAGCAAAAGGTCGATCCTTCTCCAAGTGGTTCTTGTTAAACGAAAGTAGGTTGCAAAATTGCACTGGACGATATAGGACTGTTTACAAATAAATGGATTCTTTGTTGATGCATGTATGGTATTTATAAATTAAAATGGCACATTTCTCATTACAACTCGTTTCTTCGTACACCATTCTTCACATTTTTTCTAATCAAACATGTCCTTCCATTAATTGATAGTTGTTGCAATTACAATTGAATAAGCTAATTAATGACTACTATACTCCAACTCTGACAAAAAAGACATTTTTCTCCTCACTTTTTCTTGCTCACTTTGTATGTGAAAGAGACTTGTATCTTTCTAATTTGTGGAATGTTATTTTATCATACTTTTTTATCACCCATTTTGTCACACTCATTGAGAACTATTTGATCTCTTGATCAGATGATTCTCATTAAAATTACTTTTGACATAACTTTTTTGTGCAACTGATGCAATTAATGAGAGTTCTTCGATCAATTAATCAAAAGGCTCCCAATGAGTGTGGTAAAGATGGAAACAAAAAACGTGCTATAATAGCATTCCTCTTTTAATTTAATCTTCAGCTAAGAGTTAACAAAAGTTTGATCAAGTTGGAATAAGAGAAGGTGTTACTAGTGACGTGCACGTTAGGATATGTGGCCAGATGATAAGGATATTATAGTGATATGCTTTGGCCAAGTCCAGCATAGGCCCAGAACTTGGGCCCAAAAGGCCCTTAGGGCCGCATCCAAGGAAAACCACATTCAGAAGAAGGCTAATGCATGTCACCATGGTACTTGGGAGGGTCACCTCAGGCAACACCAGATTATTTCCCCTCCTTCCCTAACCACCGAAAAAAAGTAACCTCTATAGATGTATGTGTGTACGTACATTTCTCATAGTGGTTACGCCTACAATTTATTTCTCTAGTATAGTAGTATATTGGGGGGGGAAAACCTTGCAAAATTTTCAATATTTTCTCATCACCTTTGGCATGCATTACTACTCATCTTAGACATGACTGATCATCAATTGCATGAAATATAACTCGGACTCTATGATCTTCGGTCTAAAACTATGGAAACTTAAGAAATATCCAAGCCACTTGTATATCATGTTGTGCATAGTTCCACTAACTCGGGGTAGAAGGGATGGAGTGACGTTTTCCCAAAGGATAAAAAGGTTCTGTGGATAAGACGAAATTGGACGTCAGCATGCACCCACTCTATTGAGGAAGATCCCCACTTTCAAGTGAGACCACCATTTTTGGTAGTAAAAAGTTTAACACAAAATGTTGTCCAAGGTTGTATGAACGGCAGGTAAATGGAAATCAGATTTGATAGGACAAATGGGTGCGGTTCCACTTAGCCTTCCAAAAAAACTACCCATTTTTAAAGATGATAAAAGGCTGTAGGACATCCCTCAGGATTGGAAAGGAGATCATCTAGACCTCAAAAATAATAGGGAAATGCTTAGATGACCGCATTTCTTCCTCATTTTTTTTGTCCATCTTATGTGGTTGAATGGGATTGACTTTTCTTTTGAAGTTTTACATTAATTGTTATCTGTGATTTTGTGAAAAAACCCTTACATTAGTGCTTCCCTTATTAAGGATAAGAAAAGTGGAGAAGAAATCCCGTCACGCTAGCAGCACTCAAAATAATAAGTTCTCACATGCCTTCTCACAGCACATAAAACATAATCCTTTATGACAGAAAAAAAGCAAACCTATGTACTATATATATCAGAGTCTATTATTATTTACTATCGATGATCAAAAGATCTTGTTTTGAGAGTTGAGGAGGCATGGGATCAAAATTGGAAAGAATCAGTTCTTTTCATTTCTCTGCCTCCAATACGTGAATCAGAGATCTACCTACTGCTGACTTGTGAAGAACAGTTCTTTAGCCACTGGGCATCTATTTGCATATGTAAACTCCAACCCATCTTTTGCAATACAATTCCAAACTGTTCAAGTACCCAAAGATCATCACCTACCATTCTTCCCCAACATCAAAGGTGAGTTTTCTACAGGGCAAGCTTGGGAAGGAGATGCCAGCATTATTGTGGTGCACACTCTGGTAGTGCAGTTCATATGATGACTAGACAGTGCACCTCATGCTACTCCATTTATGTTGGAAGTTGACTGGATTTGCACCATTCCAATTCTTCACGTACGTTTGTTGCAATTGGGCCTCTGACTCCCACCATATTTAGCTTGTGTGGGCCGCTGCCACTGAGTCTACAGTGGGGAATCTTTTGGGCTTCCCAAAGAGGTGCAGGGGGAGCTGATAGGGAGCATTCAGTAGAACACACCCTCACATGAAATTCGCAGCTTTTGTGAAATTTTATTGTGGATGCAATAATTGTCAAAAGGCCTTTTGGATTTCGATGTTTGATAGACCTATTAATTAATATTCTCTCTCGTGACTCCTCGAAAATATTTTTCTCCTTTAGTTAGGATGGAATAGGAAAAAATATATATGAAATAAATATGGAATGACAATTTCTTCTCCAAAACATGTGAGGATGTTGGATGGTCTATAAAGATCAAGGTCGAAAGGATGTCCTACTCCATAAAAATACTTTAGCATGTGTGTATGTTTGAAATTTTTTGTGTAAATCTACCATTTGAGTTAATTACTGATGTAGCCGAAGCTATCACGACCGGATTCCGAGGCTGGAATCCGAAGTTAGGGATCCAGAGTTGGGTCGGATCGGTACAAGAGGCCCGACGGGGATCCGGAAGGCGATGGAGGCAGAGACGAAGCCGAAGGTCCGAGGCCGAAGGTGGCTCGGTCAGATGTTGGCTTGTCTTCGGAAGGCGGGGCCGACGCTCCTTCGGTCGGGGACGCAGCCGGCGCACGGCGTCGAGACCGGTGGGAGAAGTCCGAGGTCGGCGGCCGATATCGACTCGGGGAGGTCGGCGATGATTCGAACCGAGCCCCTGCAGGAGGGAAAGAAGAAGAAACCGGTCAGCAGGAGTCCCGGGCTTCGGCCCTTAGGAACCCCCTCCGACGGTCAAGTTAGCTTCTGAAGAAGATTCGATTCAGAAGGCAAAGAGTAGCTTTAATACTTTTTGGACTATAGTCCTTGAGGGTCTCGGAGGCATAGAATTGCATACCTTTGGTAATAAATAACGGTATATTTATAGCAGAGGATAGAGAATGGTTAACGGTGACAGCCGATATAGGACTATGTTCGGACTTACTGGTAAACCGCCATAGTGCCTAGTCCTCCACCGGAGTGGGCCGGACTCGGCTATCGGGCCGAAGGGAGTTGGGCCGCTGATGGGCCGAAGCCTGCTGGGCCTGGGGCTGCCGGGCTGCTCCCGGGCCGTAGGCTGATGGGCCGCTGACGGGCTGAAGCCTGTTGGGCCGGGAGCAACAGTGCCGCTTACGGGCCGAGGGCTGTTGGGCCGAAGATGGGCCGAAGGCTCCCTGAGGGCCTTGTACTGCTGCTGCTGGGCTGAACTGGGTTTGAGCTTGTTTTAATGGGCCGAATCGGATTATGCCTCATCAATTACCTTTGGCCGCCATTCATACATGCCCAAAGTTTAAACACATGAAAAGTTGGCTATTGACGAGGGATACTCACATTTGGAAGAGAGAGAGAGAGAGAGAGATAGGCATTTTTATAATCTTCAACTTTCAGTTTAAGTGCAAAGTGTGACTAGGCATTTTTATAATCTTCAACTTTCAGTTTAAGTGCTAGGTGTGACTAGGTCGAGTTAGTGTAAGGGTGACGATACGGGCAAATTTGCACGTATTCTCATGTAATGAGGATACATACATTAATTTCTTTCTTTTAGTGGCAAATGTGTATTTAACCTATATAATAGTGATGTATCTGCAGGAGGAACCAATTTGGCCCACAACAGTTAACACATCTTGCTGCTTAGTTATGAGAACCTTAAACTTCATGTAAAATAGCACCTGAAAGTCCAAGTGCTCAGATTAATTTCCAGACCTTTAAGTAGTTAAAGGGTGGATTAATAGAGCATATGGAGCCAATTGGGTTGCAGTCCAAGGACATGAGGAATCTTTGATGTTTATTTTGTTTTCATATATGAAAGCTTTTACTTTTTGAAAAGCCACAACGATGAGGATGCAAGTCATCTCCACGTAAAAAGGAGTTCCAAGATAGACATTCTATTGTAACACGTAAAGACCTGCAGTCTTTAAGTTTGTTCCAATTTTTTTGGGTTTAATTGCTTAATATGTTTTGGTTTGTGGATTAATTAAACTTGTCCCAATCAAACAAGGCCAAGTATATCTCATAAAGAGAGAATAAGTGAGATGATTACCAAAAGATATAAGAGATACTTAACTTGTAAGAGAGATTAACCAAGTGACATGACCGAGAGCTTGGCTTGAGTGTGAATTATTAAATTCTAATTTAGAAAGATATCCCCATGCACATTTTTTTTTTTTTTTAACAATAGTCCGGTGGTATTGGGCGAAGGTTCCAACTCCAGAAGAGGAGGGTTCGAACCCACCCGAAGCCAAATCGATTTAAACCTCAATGAGGTAGGAAGCGCACTCGAAGTAAGAAGACTGCACAGCAAGGCACGAGAAGGCTGCCGAAACGGGGCGAGAAGACGGCCGAATGGGTGAAAATCCCCATGCACAATATCCTACCGAGTTGGAGCTGATGCTAATTATAACGAAACTTGGTCACTGACATAGTTTTCTATTCTTATCATTTAATCAATATCTCATCAGCTCTCATGATGTGATGTTAGAAAAAACTTAAAGTGCTAGACATTAGGTTCCGGTTGTGCCTTCTCTCCCACTTGGGGGCAGTTGGCACATATATTTTATCCTAGATCTTGCTTGTCCTTATCCGGATTTAGCCTTTCGGATGGAAAATAAAGAGTCTAGTGGTTCTTTTCGGTGGCCATATGCGTCATAGTTAAATCAGTGAATGTGATAGCTAACAAAACTCTCAGACCAGTGATTCAAGAACCCTTAATTTTCTCTCCCAATCAAAAATATATAAGAGAGTCCATCAAGTTTCTCTCTTGTCTATGGACCCTTCAACAACTTTAGTTCTACCAGCAATCAAAAGATCGATACGTGTTTGCCCCGACCTCATCATAGTTGAGAGCTAGGGGACCCAAGTTAAGCACAAGGGTGTTCCCTTAGTTTCTCCTTTGTCTTCTTGGTTCCATGCCTAAGTAGCACTACTTCCACTACCAAATAAATTAAACTTGGGAGTCCATTAAAAATGCAAATGCCCTATGCTGACATGAAAATGACGTCGAGGAGTCCATGGCAGAGTGATCGTGTTGAACTTGGGTTATCTAAGTCGAGAGTGATTGGTGGAAAGTGAAGTAGGTGAGTACACTTTTTTTTGTTTATATTTCACCTTATCTGCAGTGGATCATGAGGCTGGCAGTGTTTTATAACACATCTTACATGTAGGGGTGTCAATTTGGTGGGACAGTATGTGGCTTAGCTCAATCCAATCCATATTAAAAGAAATTGAGTTGACTTAAATTATATAAATTGAGTTGAGTTAAATTTGAGTTGACATTAATTAAATATAAGTTGATCTAAGTTGAAAACGGACTGACCCAATTTAAATTATTGATTTTTATAATAACCCATACAAAAAGTAAAACATTTCTAACAAATTATGTATAAACAGAGCCAGTCCAACCCAACCCAATCTAACCCACTCATTATTGAATTGGATTTGAATTTGACTGAATTTGAGTTAAATTTGGGCTGAATTAAAATTGCGCGAAGCTATTCTGAATTTGGGCTATCAAATAACCTAGTCCAGTCCCTCCAATTTACATCCCCACATACATGTATATATATACTAACCTGGGCTTCACTACGTGGAGATTCCAAACAAGTAACACCGTATATGTGAAGCAAAATTATTATAATCATAGATTCTAACATTCTGTAGTTTAAATCGAATATAAATGAAATAATTTTGTGTTATTCAACACTTATATTTAGTAAATTGTTCGGTTGTCCCTCGTGGATGTTAAGGCTATTCTACAGCACATCTCCTCTTAGCATGGCGAGCTAACACGTCAAACTTCTTCTGTGGTTGGTCTAGCAGTCTGCTGTTTTGTTAATTTTCTGTGAAGAAGAGACTAACATTGACTAAGTTTACCGGAACAATGTAGTGCAACTTCCCCTGCCAATGACCTAAAAGAGAAGTTATCAAATGACTCGTAGATTAGACAGCTCAGAAAACCAATTCTATGGATCATGTTCCATAGATTTAACGCAAAGCCACTTGACCACGTCTCTTAGGCAGGATTTGTCGTACCGGATCGACTCGTGTCGACTCGGACGATTTATACCGTATCAAGACGAATTCGAATCGGTGCGACTCAATCGAGTCTGTACGATTTGACCATAAGACTCGTACAAGTCGGTACGAATTAGCACGAGTTGACCCGACTCGTAACGGATCATAGGAGATCCGAGTCGGTCCAACTTGTCAAGTCGGCGAACCTTACTCTTAGGCTTTCAACTGTCTATAGTCTCATTCCAATTCCTCATCTTTGGCGTTTAGCTGCCTCTGGAGTACGTCTCATCTAGTTCTGATTCAAGGGATCATCATCAAAGACAACAAGTTCCATTTAACCTCAAAGGTACAGGTGGAAATGAGATTAAGTTAGGTAACCCAAATATCTGGTTATCAAACAGTTGGTTGCCTTTAGTTAGGTGAGGTTAGTTTTAAACTAATGTCACTAATGCTAGCAAAGGATCCCTTTTTAGATTAGAGCCAATCGACTTTGTTTGACGATTAAGATAGTAATATATTTCGACATGCTTCACCATTCATGTCTTTGTCACAAGTGGGTGGCAAATTTTAGTTTGATACATGTAGAAAATCTTTGTGTATGAATTCGGTTTTGAAATTTAAGAATTAAATTGCAGGTGTACAAGGATAAAGACAAAGATAAGGATAGCCTTTTTCTTAAAGGGTAAAGATGAGGATAGTGACGCCTCGAGCTGTCTTAACCAGTGGAAGTTTACAGACATGAGTGGGAACGAGACCACCTCCTTTTTAAGAAAAACTTGATGAAGTGGGACTGCCAGTCCAAGTGACAGGGAAGAGAGAAATTATACTAAAAGACTTCTTCTCTTTTAGAGTAGTACTTGCTGCGTGTTGTAGTCCTACGCATCATGGTGATAGGCCATCTGATCCCCTTGTTGATAAAAATAAAAATAAAAAAAAGGCGAGATCGTAGACTACCTGAACTTGACATCCGTATCATTCAATCAGAGAATAGGTGATAATAATAATAATAAAAAGATTATATATAATGGTTGGATAATGTGTCCAAGCAATCTAATACTATAATCCCTACATTGCAACAGGAATTACTCGTTCCGTTGTGGAGCTTAAAGTGATGAGAGGTGGAGAATATTCCGAAGTAGGCACAGTAAAGTGAAATGGTGACGGCGCCTTTGCGTGTACTGTTTTAAAGTGAGCCCGTTAACGGGGCCCACTTGGACGAGTGAGGCCCATACGACGCGTCCTTGGATCATAGAGTTCGGTCGTGGCAGGCAAGCGAATAAAGTGGGCTGCTCCCACGGGCCCAGCAGTTTGGTGGGCCCACTCCATGCTGATCGAAGAGCAGTACTTTGCTGCCCGGACTGCACCGCTAGGGCGCCCGGCACCTTTGATCCGACGGCAGTGCAACAGCATAATCTTCTTAATTTAAAGAAAAAAATGCCTACGTGGAGGCCTACTCAGGTTGCCCTTTGTATCGTCTCATCAAATATCAGACAGTTAAAAAATTAAAAACAGTGACCGTATGTGTTGTGAGCATAGTGCAGCGAGCATTACTTCTTATCGTAAGGCCCACATGTAGAACCTTTTTGAGAAATATTTGTTGTGGTAGATTAGATAGGCTGTCCAATCTGCCATTTGGAGAGCAATTATATTATAATATTATAGAGAATATTATAATAAGTATTTCTTTTGAGCTTAACTTGCTACACCGCTAGGCAACAGTGTTTTTAATAAATATTTTAAAAAATAAGTGATTGTGTGATTGGACTAGGTTGGATGTCTAATTCGAGTATCAATTCTTGTAATTGATCGAGAGAAATGAGATTTTCCTATGACCTAAGATGCCAGAAACTCGAATCAGTACTTGTTTCGAAGCAAACTATTACTTGCAAAGGTCTTTGCATTAAGTCAAAGGTCTTTGCATTAAGTTGAATGCAATTTGGTGCAACAAAAAAATGTAAAATTTTATAACATCTAAATGACATAGAAGTTGTGATCAACTCTGGAATGCATATATACCAACTCAGTTTGACATACCCGAACCATGGTTGTGCAGGTAACCTATACTCTTTTGTTTGGAAAGTATTTCTGGAGTTTTGTTGCTTCACTCAATTTGAGCAATAACATTTATGATTAAGAATAGACCATGAGGAAGGTGGTTCACAAGCATTGATGTTTGATGTCATTTTAGACGTAGCTTATACGACACATCTCAACTTGATGACAAATTCAACTTTGATTTATCAACAATGATTAGTTTAGTTTCATCATGGTCTCAAATTAGTTTAGCTTCATCATGATCTCATTTTCACATCAATAACAGATATGTATAACCAGCCGTACTCAGCTGATATTCCAGAAACATTGGTTTGTTCAAAAAAAATCTCAATATAGAAAATTTTAAATATGAAGTTAGTGAAAGGATTGTTAACTTTGAGTGCATGAAAATGCTTTCTGAGTAGTACTAAAAGCGTAGTAACTAAATAACATTAAATGAGTCAAAATTTATAGAACTTCCTGTTGTTTTTTGAGAAGTACGTGATTGAATCATTAGTAAATCATAATTTTCAAGTTTATTACAACATTCCATATTCTTAAATAAGTTTTGGTTCATCATGAAAATACATCAAAATGACAAATTTTGAAGAAGAAATCTATAGATGTTTGTGACACTACTATAAAAGCATTTCATGCATAAACTATGCCATCATAAATGAAATATATAAGTATAAAGACTGCCGTTCTTCTGCAATAAGCAAAACTTATGGGATTTTCAAATCTTGCAATTTTTTTAGCAAACCAAAAGACCGTGAAGGAGAGATAAATGCGTTTCGAAATTTAAAACATGCGTTAACATACCAAATCACAAAACATTTATCTTTTCTTTTATGAAGATTTTTGTTGCGGAAATCGATCTCACTCGTCTCACGAACCAGATAGGACATGCGCACAAAAACAAGAACAAACAAATCATGGAGAGAGAGAAGAAAAGAGGAAGAGAGAAAACACACAACGATTTACGTGGTTCGGCAAAATGCTTATGTCTACGGAGTCCAAATCTTTCACCACTGTCTTGCACTAATCCGCTCCAAGAACATGTATAAGAACACAACCCTAGAAAGAACTGCGAGCTGCTTTTTGTTATTTCATGAAGTTACAATATATGTAACCCCCTGAAACAAAAGCCCCAAAATACCTCGGTGCCATGGCAAAACTTGTCCTAACCATCGTTACTAAGAGAGATACCCTCTGAATTTGAGCCACAGCCCAAGAATTCCTTTTTAAAATAAACTTATTTTTAGATTTAAATTCCTTAAGTGCTCCCTACGCAAAACGATTTAGTAGTATTGTGTAAGCAAGGTGTAAAAACTGAAGTAAATGTGTGTAACCTAAAGTGAAATTACGTAAACAATGTGAAAATGTACAAATAAAAACAAATGAGTCCGAGGTGCATATAGAAACAGAGTGACAGAGAGGGATGAAGGAGGGCATTTGAAGGGGTGAATATAAAAAGCAAAGCACCATGTCATCAGATAAGAATTCGCAGTCCAATAAGTACCGCAGTCCGGTAAGGTTTTTTTTTTTTTATGTTTTTTTTTCTCGAAAGAGTGGCCCAGTGGTCTGCGCACTTAGGCTCCTGGCTAGGTAACCAGGAGCCCAGTCCGCCTTGATGGGAGAATTCCTCCCGACTAGGGAGATAGATAAGCTCGTATAGTTTTCGCGGGGTATCGAACCCGCGAGCACTCCCGTAAGAGGAGACTTGGTGTCGATCGTGGCACCACTATGCCACGAGCTTTCGACCACAGTCCTGTAAGTTAGATGGTAAAGAACAACTTTCTAAATAAGAGGTTGCAGATTCGAAGACCATTGAGTGCGTAAAAACACTTCTCTATACGGTGCAGCAGTCTTTAGATTTCTTCTTCTATTAACAGAAAAATTGTCCATATAAATGTAAGATTTGAAGCCTACCTACTTGAGAGCTACTCTACATAGTTAATCACTTGGTCTATACTTTCAAAAAAATAATTATTTTTGAACTAAATTTATGAAATTAAATTTTAAAAGAAAATAAAATTTCTCTTTTATGAAGGATAGTATGGTGATTTTAAATAGAGGAGCTCTTATAAATGGTGGAGAGGTAGATGTGGATAGTGATTTTGAATGACACTTATGTAACAAAGTGAGAACACAACTTATAGTGACCAAGAACAGCATACCAATCTCCCCCAATTTGCAAAACAAAACAGAAACAAAGTTTATATACCTAGAAGCTATTGTAACATATCTAATCAAACTGTTTAAATATAAAATCACATCATAGAAAACAATTTTATAGGATTGATTAATGATTACCATTGCCCTTCTTTTATCACAAGAATACTTGTCAAATACGGAAATAGATTAACTTTTCAATCATGATTCATGAAACAAAGATCCAAAGTATCAAACTTTTCACTGCAGTGCTCCAAACACATAAAAGTGAGTCCTACGGGAATAAACAGCAACATTAACGTCACATAAAGAAGAAATATCTTACCTATAAGAATGATGTGCTTACGACTTGACCCCTCCATAATGCTAGGACAACGATTATGGCTAATTGCATGCAAGCCCACAATTTTGTCCAAACTCTCGTGGTTCTTTCACAAGTGGGGATACAAATCTTAAGTGATAATTTAATCATTTGATCAATTATTAATTTATAGATCAATTAATAGATAATACTGTAAACTGATATTTATGTAATATAGTTGAGGGATAACATTTTTATATATAGGAGTCGAATACTGTGGCATCAGCTCACAAATTCTTTTACAAATAAAACTACGTTCTTACTTGTTAACTACTAGACACTACAAAGAGAATTGAAATCTTACTGCAATATCTTCCAGACGTTGCAGTGGAATTCTGATCCACAGATCAGACGGTGCTATATATTCTAGATTATTTTTTTTACTATAACATATAAATGATCTGTACCGTCCGATCTAGATTCGTGGAATAAAGGCCGTACGTGTGACCTGCTGCAGCCGCCGCACTGGTGCATTCCACGTGAGTCCGCAACCACCGTGATGCTGTTGTTATTGCGGCGTGCCGTAGTGGCGTTAACGGTGGTCACGGAAACGTGACGTTGCGCAGCCGCCCGGAGCAATTGACCCTTGTCTGGCCCATTGGGGGAAACCAGAATGTGACCCAACCGCTCCCAGGTTTTTTCCAACTTTATATATATAACGTGAACGACTTAAAATTGAAGAGAGAGAGAGGTATCAACGTGAACGAACTAAAATTGAAGAATACAAAAATAGCAAAGACCATTTATATATAGGCACGCTATGCTATAGGCACGCTATGCTATAATATATATATATATATATATATATATATATATATATATATTGGTTCTGAACTTTGAATTGAAGTCATTGATAGTTGAAGAGAAATCTACGATGACTTAACTAAGTACATATATAAGTTGTTAATGGTAATGTTTCAAGAGCTTTTTAATTATCAGCCCCCATAAACTTTCAATATTATAGATAGATCCTCTCAATCTGACTATTTATGAATAAATCTTTATAATCTCAACTTTTTTTTACAAAAAAATCCTTTTCGACACCTTTTTGGTGTCAGTCCCATCCCCTTTAGCAACACTCTTTGTGACACTTAAGGGCCTTACGCCAATTCATGGTAGATTGTGAAGGTTTATTCATAAACAGTTAAATTACATAGACATTTTTGTAAATAGACATATTTTTGGACTTATTTTTAATTATATATTTATTGAAAACATTTTTAAAATCTTTGTAAATTTAAAAAGTAATGATTTAATCATGATTTAATCACATATTTGTTTTAAAACATAATTTTTATAAAAAAGTGTTCACTTTTACTTTTGATATTTTTAAATTTTAATATTATATCTTAAAATTATATTTGATATATTAAAACATTAGCATTTCTTTCACGAATTTTTCATGAACTTTTAAGATTTTTTGTCAATTCGAGATTTTTTGCTCGGGTCGATGTTTTCCTAAATCCCGACTTAATGACATTGTATGTGATCAGTACATGTGCACCATTTATTTATTTATTTATTTGGGGGGGGGGGGGGGGTTGCATACACATCTAAAAATCAAAATAGTTGAGTCTATACCTCCAACTCTCATTATTATATAAAAGACCCCCTAAACATCACAACTGTTGCAGTTATATTCCTCCGTCAAAATACCTTAAACTTCAATGGAATATGTTAGAAAGATTCTATAAATTTTGGTAACGTCAAGGATATATATACAAATTTTAGACATGTAAAATTATCTAGAATCCTTTTAGCAAATTCAGTTGGAGTCCATAGTATTTTGACACACTTGTCGCTTCAGAGATTTTTGAAGGTATTTCATACAACATATAGGAGTTGGGAGTATAGATACAAACACATTAGTTTTTTAGAGTATATGTGCAAAAATTCTTTTTTCTGGGTGTGAGAAGTAGTACATGTGCACCTTATACGCGCTGTATTCATATTTACTCTTCTAGTTTGCCTTTCTCAGCATGATAACCAACTTTGGTCAACACATTGATGTGCCAAGCCATCTATTCAAATTTCTAATATGAAGATTAATGTTTGATTTAGCAAATATACAAATATTGTTTGATTTGGCAAGTATATTTTCCTTGTTTCAAAGAGACTCCTCAAACAGAAAACAATCAAATACTTTGATTCCTTCACGAAACATTTTGTTGGTCGGACAATTTCTTTACACTTTGAAGCCAAACATCCTCTTTTTTCTTGTCCATTTACCCATTTGGTGGGGGTGGGGGAGGGGGTTATGGTCTGTTGCCACGAGAGGGACAACAGCTTGTGGGGGAGGAGTACACGTGCTGTCATCATTATGGCCACAATCATACAGACACACGTATGAGAGGCAATAAAATTTATGGTTGGGGAAGTGGGGCCCCTTTGCGGCTAAGTAACAGCCAGCGACACCCAGTGCACGTCGTCCCGGCCCCAAGCAGCCAATGCTTGCAGCATCCCACAACAAACCAACCAAAACAAACACGAAATTTGGCATTCAATGTCGGGTTGATGCCGGAAAGTAACGGCCTTTCGTCTGTTCTTCTCTCCTCTCTTATTTCCTCCCGAGAGGTTCTTCCGAATTCAATTAAGTGCATGATCAAGTCCAAAGAATAATTTAATCATTAGATATGAGAACATTTTTACAAATAAGTGAAAAAATGAAGATACATATGATAAATGCCATTCTTGGTCTGAAGATTAGAATAGTCACTTAATTAGTCACCTAGTTCAATCACCTAGTTTGATGTTCAACGTGTAGATTCCACTTTGTCATTCTTGCATATTTCGTTCGAGATGTTATGGACCATTGTGTTCAATATCCCCCCAATTTAGGAGCACCACAACGTCTGGATTTGATCCTCTAAAAAGGGCCAGTTTGTTTCATGGATACACTATAGGTGAGTTGAGTTATTTCATTTATAATGAGAATAATGCGTCCGTACTAAAAATAGCATGTCTGCACTCTCAAACTCGAATCGTGAAGTAAATGTCATAAGCTGTCTTATTCGACCTTTTATTTTTCATACACACTGGTCCTTTTTGTCCTTAGACAGATTTAAAGAGAATGTACTTCTTATGCTACATCATTTCAAAGATAAATAACCTATTTACTCTTCTCTTCCTCTTTGGATATGTTTAAGGATACAAAGAGGTCCAAGGGATCCGGTCAAACGATTTTATTCCAACCCGAGCTTGCAAGTTTGGGAAGTAAGACACATCCATTAGTCGGGCGCAAAGCGCCATGGCACAGAAGATCCCCTTCCATCAAACCCACCTTGCATCCCCTGTAAATAGCCTGCAAGCCCTCCTCAGCCCCTTCCCCATTCCATTTGTTTCCCCTCCGCTTAGTAGCTTCTCTCCTCTCCTTACATACATTTCCTCTTCCTCCTCCTCCTCCTCCTCCTCTCTGTTGTCTTGTTGTCTCCCCAGAAGTGGGTATGAGGGCCATCACCCACCTCAGCTCCACGACGGCCATGGCGTCGACACAGCCCCACGCGTCGCCGCCGCTGCAGCAGCAGCAACAGCACTCCACCTGGCGCTCGCCGGTGCCCTACCTCTTCGGGGGGCTGGCCGCCATGATGGGCCTCATAGCCTTCGCCCTCCTCCTCCTGGCATGCTCCTACTGGAGGCTGTCCGGTTACCTCGAGGAGGGGAACGGCAGCGGGGACGGCAGCGACCCCGAAAGTGGCGCGGGCGGCAAGCCCGACGATGCCGGGGCGGCCAAGGCGCCCCCTTGCCCGCCGGAGCAGAGGATCGTGGTGATCATGGCGGGCGACGAGAAGCCCACCTTCCTCGCCACCCCGGTCTCCAGCCGGGCCTCCTCCTTCGGCGACAACGCCGGCAGAAGCAGGGGTGGCCACGAGGAGGACAAGAGGCCGGAAGACAAGAACAGGTCGGAGACCACTGCAGCTGGAGGAGATGATGACGTCGCAGAGGCTGCTGGGGACGGCGGCCGGCAGCAGGGAGAGACCCAGGAGAGCCAAGAGAGTGCTCAGTGGAACCATGAGCGGAGTGATCAGAACCCGGTAGGTGGCGCCCGTAGGAGCCTACAGAGGGACCAGTGAGAGGAAAGAAAAGACCTGTCCCTTTCTTTGTTAAGGTGGCCATGGGAGCCTGCAGAAGGACCAGTCAGAGGAAACCGAAGACCTGTTCCTCTCTCTCTCTACTCTCTCTCTCTCTCTCTCAGGGGGTTGTGCTGCAGGTTTTAGTGGGTAAAGAGCACTGTGATTGGAAGGATATGGCATTTCCTGCTTCCATTTAAAATTTAGGTTTGGATTCTGCAATGATATATTGTAGCAGTCGGCAAGTGTAAATGGCTGATGAGGTCAAGCAAGATGGCTCTTCCATGATCTCTAATATTCCCTTTCTCTTCTCTTCTTTTTGCCTTGTTTTCTCTGCTTCTCTTTGTCTCCTACTTCACTTTTTCCAGTCTTTCCCTGCGACTCACACCAGTCACATCCTCTTCCTTTGGGACGAACTGTAACGGACGAAGCAAGCGAACGGAAAGATGGGCTGGAGAAGAGGGCTACCTATTTTGTTCTCTTCTTCCATCTTTTCTGGTTTCTGTCCTCCTGTTGCTTCTCCTTGACTCCCGAAAAGAGAACTGCATGTGGAGTCGCTGCTGATCGCTGCGTAGACGTCCACCACTCCACTCGACGTTTAGATTTCTCCTTTTAATTCTTACGGTAAAATGCTAATATTCCAAAAATATTTAATTATGTTTTAATTTTTTAAATATAGTGTGTCCACAAAAAAACCTCATAATCTAACTATTTATTTATGAGTCTTCACAATCCTCCATGAATTGGAGCAAGACCCCAAATTGTTACAAACAAGTCCCTACAAAGAACATTTTTATAAGAAAAATATTCATGGAAGATTAATCTATAACAAAAAAGTCTTGCATATTTTGATGTTAATCTATATACATTTAATATAATTGAGTAAAAAATCCCTCCAATTAAGAATTATTAAAAGAAGTAAATATTCATGGAAGATCAGAAATGACTAGATCGAACAGCTATGGTTAAATTTTATGATCAGACGATCAATATTAAGTCCTAAGGGATGGAAATAAAAGAGAGAGATGCTATAGTGAGTAAATTGGTTGGACTGCATGGAGTTTGAACTCCTTAATTGGTATTCAAAATTAAAATTCCAAAGGATAAAACAACCCTGGAGGTAGTTGATATAATTTTCTATTTTTTGATTATTTTTAAAAAAATTTTATACAACCTGATCATGAAGATCAAAAATGGCACTTGATCGGACGATTATAGTTAAATTTCATGATCATATGATCAATATTAAGGTTTATTTTTTTTAGTACGAGTATGGAGTCAAAAATGGCCGTGCGGTATATATATAGTTAAACTTCTTATTATCATTATTCATGTTATAAATCTGATGGTTAGAGATCAGCTGGCCGAGTTTTAAACTTGAATTTGACGTTTCCAAAGTTTAGGATGTATTAGGGGTTTCTAAAAACGTTTCATTCTTTGGAAAAGAAAAAAAATTCTTTTAAACTAAAAAAATACTTGATGTAGCCGAAGCTATCACTAATGAATTCTGAGGACAAAATCCGGATGTGAATCGAAAGACCAGTTGCCGAAGCCGACCCGGACAAAGAGACTGGCGAAGGTTCAAACTGAGACTCCTGCGAGAGGAAGAACCAGTCAGCGAGGATCCCGAGTTTCGTCCCAGGAGAACTCCTTCCGATGGTTAAGTTAGCCTTTGAAAAAGATTCAATTCAGAAGTAAGGAAGGAAGAAACTTGAATGCTTAAGGTGTATCTTTTCCGCAGTGAATAGTCTTCTTTTTATAGCAGGGGATGGAAGTTCTCTTCTTGTTGCAACGGATATAGGACTATTTTGGGATTTGAGAGGAAATTGCCGAAATACCCCGTTAATAGGCCGACGGCTAGTCAGCAGTTAACCGGAATGGGGCGGGCCCACTTCGGCCTATTATTTGTTACGACTGGACTGAATACGGTTATTAACAGAGCCCACCGTTTGGACTGAAACTGTACTATTTCAATAAGGCGCCTGGACCGTTTTTATTCGATTTACTTGATGGGCCGAATGAGATTCGACTGTCTCTCTTACACTGAGCCGGCCCCCTAGTACTAGGCCGAATCGGATTCTCTCCCATCAATACTCAAGAAAAAAAATTCTACAGTTAATAAGAAAAGTCAAATCTAATGTGAGTTAATATTAAAGCTCAACCATTCCTAAGAGAGGAAGAAAGAGGTCTATGAAAAAAAAAGGGGTTCTCTGAGGTACATTTTTAAGAAACCTCTAATCCTAATCCTAAGAAAACTACTTTTCTCATAAAGTGGACTTTTTAAATTTTTTCCTCAAATCCCTAACCCACCCTTACTCACTCTAAACTCAAATTTAATGTTCTGTGTCATTTAGTCTAAAGATTTGATGATGAAGAGAGTGTGACATATCTTTGTTAACATCCCTCTTCTTGTGTAAACATCCATCTACTTGATCCGAAAGAGAACATTAGCATTCCTCTTCTTGTGTAAATATCCATCTACTTGATCCGAATGAAAACAATTCTAAGTTTGAAGACATTTTTAAGTTTGAGTACTCGCTCGAATTTGGCTACCTAAGCTCAATGGCATACGTAACCATACGCATAAAAGAAACTAAGGTTAATCTAGTTTCTTAATAGTTTTTGTCGGGAGATTTCAATCTCCATTCTTGGGCCATCGTATTTGAGGTCTGTTAGCTTGAGAGTTTAATCAAACAAGAGGAATGCTTGTTGTACCGTCTAAATGGTAGTCATCTGATCGGGTTTGATCAGACAGCTACAAGAGAAAGTATCATTATTTTTCGTTTTTTTTTTTCTAAAGATCTTGGGAGACGGGCATTACTAGAGGAGTAATCTATACTGTCTAATCTTTGACCAGACAGTTAAAAATTACTTTTTCAAAAAAAAGTAGAACAGTCCATTTTCCTTTCTTTTGAATTTCTTTTACAATCTAGCTAAAGATCAAATGGTACTGATAGTTCCCTAAGAATTGTCCCCATCTTTTTGAATTTTTAGAACAAATAAAAGAGATACGACTTGCTACTCTGCATCTATCTGATCAAACCCAATCGCTCACAGTACAACAGCGCAAGTATTACTCATCAAACAAATGTTTATGTTACTCTTTGTTGAGAATTCTGGTTTGACACACATCTTTCTTTTGTATAGCCAACTTCGTATCTCTCCTTAGTCATTATCATTTTTTCACACAGTTCAACTAATTACAAGACGGAAATTTCAAAAGAGATATCAAATGAGGTCCATTGATCGATCTCATTCTTAATTAATGCCGTCCAACATGATCATGCAAGTGCACATGCACCCCAGCTTTAGCTCCACATTATTACAAACAGCTCTACGTCGTATGGAGGAGAGCCATACCACTGCACCCACGTTAGCAAACTTGTAGGGCTGATAGGTATATATGCCTCTCTCTCTACACCCGAAGACAACAACAACAACTGGGGAACATCCGGCAGAGTCGGGACGATGCCAGCTGAATTATTGAGGACCCCCTGGGCCGTCCTCCCGGGGTGTGGGCTCTGCGTGCGGCCGGCGCCTTCGTTAAATCCACGGCGGATGCGCGAAGCCCACCTGAAGCTGTGGTCTACCGGTACAAGTAAGATTGTGACATCCGGGCTCGACAAGGGTACGGCCACATGCTTGGGATTCATAGCTTGCTGTGATCTGGAGAGGCCCCCTTGGTGCTGCCGTTTGTCCATCACTATCTGTACCCCAACTCTGCACTGTCTCACAAGATGTACAGAGGCCAAAGTAACTTGCATTCTGGATTGTGCGATGATGCACTTTGTCGATGCATGGATATTGGTATTGAAGGAGGAAGATTTTGCTTGGCCCAAAAGTGTTCGTAGGCCGGCTCATTAATTATGTCTAGAATTCACCGCATTAGCCAGTTGTACCCCGGGGCCCATGCGAGCCTAGTCCAGGACAAAAGAGTACCCAGAATGGGACCAGGGCCAATTTCGCGTTCCAACTCGGATTCTCCTCCTACAGGAACGGATACTCCCTATTCCAACCGAAACTAAAACTAGGGACTCGTGGTTCCCTCAGACGTGAGGACCCTTGAACGGAATCAAGTTTGGAAGTCCACTCTAGGTGAGGCTTTTCCTACTGAGATCAATCTTTCCCATAGACTCGATTACTATATAAGGCCTCATGCTCCAACCGGTACATGTATGCTTTCTAAAATTCAAGTTCTCTTAGTTTTTTCCCAGTTTTCCTAATTTTACTGACTTAAACATTAGAGGGGGACCACTGGACGGCTGTCGGGGGATCTCATGTTCTCTTTTATAGGGACCGTGAAGCAACGTCCCTCTGATCTGAGACAAAAGGTCCTGATCACGGTGGACGAGATTTTTGCCTATAATCTTTTGGCATTGTCTATGAAAAATGACTTCAGAGGTTATGGTCAAAGAAAATTCACAAATGGATCATCAACTAAGGGAGATATGATAGATGCAAACCAACCGAAAAAGATGTATGCACGACCTGCGAAGGAAGCTACAAAAGGAAGATTGCTTGTCGGGTACCTGTAGTCCTAACTGAGGAAGCAGTTGTTGATTTCCAGACGTCCAGCAGATGATCACTTTCTTCGATGAGGATCTCTGAGATATTGTACTCCCATACGATGATGCATTAGTAATTAAGGCCAATATCACAGGACACTAAGTAAGGAGAATCCTTGTTGACAACGGAAGCCCAACAAATATCCTTTTCCTTGATAGCTTCTGACAGCTTAACCAAGCATGCACAGAAATCAAGGAGATAGCAACGCTGAACCATAGCCTCGGTGACCGATCGGTAAGAGCGAAAGATCGCACGACTCTCTTGGAGATGATGGAGACTCCCCCCCCCCTAACATCTACCCACGAAGTCACGTTTGAGATAGTAGACACTCTCTTACCTTATAATGCCATCCTTGGGAAAGAATCCTTAGGACGATTTAAGGTTGTCCCCTCCAACCTGCATCAGAAACTGGGGAAAGTACATTATGCAAAAAAATAATGATTTTTATAAACGTTGCATACAAATCGACAATATTGGTGCCTCTGAAGGCCGATACAAAGGTCCCAACAAAGTTAGCCGAGTCAGGATGGACTGTGAAATTGGGAAAAGCCTTTGGATCCATATGTTGTCCAAAACCAAGCCACCTTGTAGTTTTTGTTGGGTTTTCTCGGTTTCTCCGGATCGCTCATGCAGCGGAAACAAAAAAAAATACAGCGATCCGTTCCCGTTTCGAAATCTAAAATACAAGATAATCGGATTATCTGTTCTCACCGTGTGCGGATTCGAATCCGCAGCCGTTCGGTTCTGTCGGTGTGACACCGCAAGCCGCGCAAGCACCCGGCCTCTAGTGAAGTCCACACGATCCTCCCCGCGACGGATATCCTCGAGTTCGTCGTTCTTCGCAGCCCACGAAGCCTCCGCCGATCGCCGCAATGATCGCCGCAGCGCGCGGACGATTTCCCATCGAACGGGATTCGGAGAAGCGGCGGAGCAGATCTGGATCTGTCTGGACGCCAGAGAAAGACAGAAACTGAGGAGGGGCGGCTAGGGTTAGCAGCAGCTTAGCCTGCTCAGCCCGTTCGCTATGTTTTATACTAACCGCGCGGTATTTCATAAAAATCCCCCGGTTTGTATAAAACCCACTTATTTATCCATCGCCTTGAGAATCATTTGCGTGTGACCCTCTAGGCCCAAGTACCAGTCCAGTTAATGGCCCAACAAGCCCAGTGACTCCTCACTGGCTTTATTAATTAATTAATAACCCTTTATTAATCAATTAATCAATCGAATTGATGTCGCACATCGAATTCGACCGGGCCTCCGATCACGTTGGGTGTCAAGCAACACCGCGTGAACCCGGAAGGTATTTGGGGTTAAGTAACCCACTCTTTGAACCTTTCCGCCGACAGTTACCGCGTGGATATAATCCTTCATTCGTATAATGCTCTCGAGTCAACTCAGGGTATGGCGAGCTGTCAAACCCTAACCGGTCGACTCACTTGGATTGGATGCCGCTAATAAATATTGGAAAACTCATTTCCCGATATTATCGTCCGCCCTGGCCAGGGACTTTCGCGCATCCTTCCTAGAACATTCTCTCTCTCTAAGTACCGAGAGCGAATGATTCCTTATTGATACACAATTCTCTTCGACGGTATTCCGCTGTACCCAATCTTTGGCGTATTAGAATCCCGTGGCTGGAGATTCGTAAACCAAGGTCAAAGCACAGAAGTCCACCACCAAGGTGTCCTTGGTGTCTCAGGTCCGAGGACTATCCACGCAACTACGACAATAGAATCAAGCTGGTTGACAGTGAGGTACAATACCATCTAGCGATTCAGTCGGATCAGTTCAGTGAACTCATTCTCCAATGAGCACTTACAGATTTGCCTTAGTGTCTCCACACAAGTGACTTATGAGACCAGTCACTCTCATCATATGAGCAGGAGTAATATGTATTAGTCTAACCGGATATCCGATGTCCTTCTCGGATATCTTTTGACTATGAATGATTAAGAATATGTGTGTTTAAGTGATCAGTCTCATTAGTATGATCTCATCATAATCTGATCACTATAGTACATATTCACGGACTTCATTATGAAACGAGAATTAATGCGATTTACATATAATGAATTTTATGTCATTATATTAATAAATGAACGAGATTTACATTGTTAGATTGGCTTGTAGGCCATCTAAACTAACAATCTCCCACTTGGACTAAAGCCAATCACCTTTATATAATAAGCCTATAGACTCTAAGTGACGCTCAAACACAATTTGAGCCAACGGCTTCGTCAGTGGATCTGCTATATTGTCGACGGATGGAACTCTTTCCACTACTACATCTCCTCTGGATATGATCCCTCTGATAAGGTGAAAGCGCCTCAGAATATGCTTCGATTTCTGATGAGACCGTGGCTCTTTCGCTTGCGCAATGGCTCCATTGTTGTCGCACAACAGTGGAACAGGCTCAGAGATGCTGGGAACTACGCCGAGGTCGGTGATAAATTTCTTCAACCACACAGCTTCCTTGGCAGCTTCAGCTGCAGCGATGTACTCAGCTTCAGTCATCGAATCTGCAATGGTTACTTGTTTGGAACTCTTTCAGCACACTGCCCCTCCGTTCAATGTAAACACGAATCCAGATGTTGACTTGCTATCATCTGAATCTGACTGGAAACTCGAGTCAGTAAAGCCTCGCAGTTTCAAGTCACCTCCTCCATAGACAAGAAACATATCCTTAGCTCTTCTCAAGTACTTAAGGATACATTTCACTGCCTTCCAGTGCTCTTCGCCTGAATCAGCCTGAAATCTGCTCGTAACACTTAGAGCAAATGCAACATCAGGCCGTGTACATAGCATGGCATACATGATAAATCCTATGGCAGAGGCATAGGGTATTCTTTCCATGAATGCCCTCTCATCAGGAGTCTTAAGAGACTGCTCCTTTGAGAGACTAGTTCCATGTCTCATCGGTATGAGATCTCTCTTGGAATTTTCCAACCCAAACCTTTTGACTATGGTATCTATGTACAAGGATTTGGTCATTCTAAGCATCCTCTTTAATCTATCTCTATAGATCCGTATTCCTAATACGTAGGATGCTTCTCCCAAATCCTTTATGTAGAAGTTTTTCGACAGTCAGATCTTTACTGATGACATCATAGCTACATCATTCCCAATGAGTAGTATGTCATCTACGTAAAGAACTAGAAAAGTGACTGCACTCCCACTGGTCTTCTTGTACACACAAGGCTCATCTTCATTCTTAATGAAGTCATAAGACTTGACAGCCTCGTCAAATCTTATGTTCCAGCTCCGGAAAGCCTGCTTCAGTCCATAAATGGACCTCTGAAGCTTGAACACTTTATCTGGAGATTCTTTGGATGTGAAACATTTTGGTTGTATCATATACACCTCCTCCTCAAGGTTACCATTGAGGAAGGCAGTCTTCACATTCATCTGCCAGATTTCATAATCAAAATGTGCAGCAATGGCGAGCATAATTCTGATCGACTTTATCATGGCAACTGGTGAGAAAGTCTCGTCATAGTCAATTCCTTGCCTTTGACGATATCCCTTTGCCACCAACCTTGCCTTATAAGTGTCGATCTGTCCATCAGCACCGATCTTTCTCTTAAAGATCCACTTGCAACTGATGGGTACAATACCCTCTGTCGGTGCCTAGAATGACAGTGTGATTATCATGAAAAAAATCCTATGTTGTTTAGGTGCAAAATAAACCTATTAAAAACAGAAACTAAGTGAAGTGATCGCCAGAAACTTTTGACTTAAAAGTTTCAAAAGAAATATGATCGCCTACCTGTTTAAACGCGGAAGATGTTGAGCCCTTGATTCCCCTCCTCCAGCCGGCTGAAGAAAGAGAGCCCTTCTCGTTCTTTGTTCTTGCTGTTGAATTTGAAATTGAGGATCGTCCAGAGATTCCTTTAGCTTTGTGCTTGTTTTCCCCTTTTTGATTCTCTTGTTGTTGAGTGCAGCAGAAATAGAAAAAGAAAAAGAGACGAAGAAACAATGATGAGAACTTTAAGCAAAAGCAGTATCCATACCAATCATGATTTTAAACATGCAATTAAACAGCAAACTTACTTGTTTAGATGGCTTTTGAAATCCCTTAATCAAATAGGTTTTGAAAAGAATGAATGTTATGGTGTGTGTATTGCATAAAGTGAATGATGATGAATGAAAGATTAATGAAGATGTAAAAATGAAAATTCAGAAATGAAACACTTATGCCCAATTGTTGAAGCCTTGAATTGATGAAGATTCTTGAGAGGACGCCGACTTCTGGAAATGGCAGCGCTCTGGCGTTCCGACGTTGTTGCTTCGATCTTCAACTCGCAATAATAACGCTCTCTCTTAATGGCTTTCAACTCTTTTTTTTTTTACTCTTCAACATGTAAGGTATTTATAGGCTTATTCTGCGTTCGCGATTAACATGGAGAAACTTGGGATTTATCCATCTTAACCGACAGATAAATACTGATTAATTCATCTTTATCTGTAATTATCTAAAACGCGTCCACCATGGATGACGCCTTTCAGATTAATTAAGATAAGGATAAATATCCGGAAAAACTTATCTTTATCTTTATTAGATAAAACGCGTCCACATGTGCAGACGTCTTTTACACTAATTAAGATAAGGATAAACATCCGAAAGAGAAGTTAAAATAACTTAGGAAACCTAAATCGCGTCAGGACTCACAGACGCCTGTTAGCTAATTAATCAACTGATTAAAATTCAAATTTAAACGTTAAAATAAGAATAAATTCTAAATGGCGTCCACACAGGTCGACGTCTTTTAGACTTCTTCATATCTTAACTGAAATTTAAGCTAAAATCAATTTAATTGATTAACTTAAAATGTCTATTAAACCCGACACTTAAAAAGATCAATAAAATTAATCAATGATTAAATATCAAACCATTCTGAGGCATTATTATATGATATGAAATTTACTCAAAATGACGTCAAAATTAGCGTGTCTACAGCTGCCTCACCTTGGCATCGTCTTTGCAAGGGAGTGAATGGAATGGAATGTACTGAAAAGGTGATGCCAAGGTGTGATGAGACACGCTCTTAACATCACATGATTGAAATTTTTCTCAAAATCATCAATGAAGATAGCTCAATTAAATCAATGGAATCAATCCTGTCTGGATGAGGTAGATAAGGAAATAAAATAAAGTCGATCAACCTCCTCGGAGTGGGAAGTACCTCAGGTCATAGACACTGCAGGTTTCATCATGGGGAGCGTTTGCCAGCCAATGTGGACGTGCTGCAGCCATGATGGATCTTAAAAGAAAACAAGAATATTAGATAAAGAGTCCAAGAAAGGATAGAATTCCAATGATATCTTCAAGCGAACCTCAAAGATAATTAAGATACTCAATTCAGAATGGAATATTTCATATCATGTTTGAATTATTTGATCAAATGGTCTGAAACTTAATCAATAATTAATTCTTATCACAGTGATTTCAAAGTCCTATATGATGCATGCTGGGCTAAAAGAAAAATATAAAGTCAAATAAAATATAAATTAATCAAGGATAATATTGCTAAATTGTTATTAATGAGTCAAGATACCAATTCTTGTAATCCAGTGCTAAGCCGAAGTTCGTTTATCCACGTACCGTTTCACAAAAGTGGAACCATCATCCCCACTAATTAACAATCTAACGGCCTATCCGTGCGATTAAGAATCCTCTGGAATTATCACTGTTTTTGTTGTAGGGGAACTCAAATTCCAGTTTCATCAAAACCATAAGGTCCTTGACATGCTCTAATAAATATTTATCATATAGTAATGAGAATGCAAACTAATTTCATGAAATAATACAAGGATAGAAATAACCGTCTTTTTAGCCACGGTCAGGACTTCATAAATACCTGCAATAGGATCTTCTTGATATTTTCCATCTTTGAATTTCCTATAATCAACATCATTCAATCTAAACATCAAAACATGGAATTTCGGGAAAATCATAGAAAGGCTGAAACGCGTCGAGTCGAGCAGATGCCATTCAATGGTGAAACGCGTCAGTGCTCCTCGACGCCTTTCACTCACAGAAACAGATTTCTGGCTGTTCTCTACTCGGATTCCAACTCTACCAAGGCACATCCCTTTTCCAATCCGGAAAAGTCTTCCTAGGATCGCAATTCCTTCTATATAAACACCCTTAGGTTGTTCCTAAGCAATCCTACTATAATCCAAAGATCCTAGGTTGAGTTTTCTTCCAAAGTTTCAAGATTTTTCCAAGGTTTCCAAGCTTCAAGAAGAAGGAACTCCGAAAAAGGGAATAGATCCTTCAAACAAGAGGATGAAGACGTCTCTAGAGAAGTTTTCTGATATGGAGAATCACCTCAACGGAAGGAATCCCAATCTTCAAGTAAGTTCAATCAACTTCCCTTCAATTCTTCTTCATGTTCCTCTTGTTCTTCATCATGTTCTTTATGTTCTTCATTTTCTTCATTTTTCTTTCAGAATTACCCCTTGTTTCCTGGCCTAAGGAAGTTCACCTCTCTCCCTTGGATTCGTAAACTTGCAAAAAGTATTAAGCTTTCCATGCAAGTGTTCATATGCAAATGGAATCTTCAAGGTCTTGTGGTGCTTGCCAAGAATTACAAAAGTTCTAACGTAGATTGGGCGGCTATGGGTGCCTTAATCGAGTGGTGGCATCCCCAAACTCATACGTTCTTCTTCCAAGATTTCGAGTGCACAATCCTTTTAGAAGAGGCGGAACTTCTATTAGGTCTCCCAAAGACCAAAGAGAACAAAGATAAGATAGCCTTGACAAGAGAAAGAATCACCGGTCAACAATTGTTGACATTGATCATGAAGGATCCTTTAGAAGCTAAAGTATGCCTTACCAAAAAGAGGATCAATCTTGCAAAGCTCGCTGAGTGGACTTTATATGAAATTGATGATCTAAGAGAGAATGAAGCGGAGGATGTGACGAAAGCTTTCGTTACATGCCTTGCCGGTGCCTTGTTCTTCCCTGCGCAAGATAATATCTTAGAAGATGATCAGGTTAGTGCCATATGCGCAATCTTCGAAGGTAAATCCATTAGCACTGCACTCTTGGCATATCTTTATAGCGGGCTTTCTGCGGCCTCTGTGGGTCGTCCTTCATATAGGTGCATGTTACTCTTTGCCTTATGGGTTGAACTTCACTTCAAGTTTGAGTATAGCAAGAAAAGACCTCTGAATCCATCTCAGATCTTCTTAAATAGTCAAATTCATTGCATTGCTAACATTGTAAAGTTCAATGAGCACATGGTTAACAAGGTTCCAAAGCTCAAGACCCGGGCCGATTGGAGAGAGTATTTAAAGCTCATGACGTCCGACATATTCGACTCGTCTCCGCTCGCTCTTGTTGGAAAGCCTGTTTGGGTGCGTCGTGCAGCAGGAGCAGATCTTAAGTTGATTGGAACCACTGAGTTCGTGTTATACAATCCACATCGGTGCCTTACTCAACTTAGCTTAGGCCGTCGTGAATTCCCTGAGTTCTCTCCCACACTCCTAATCAAGAACCGTGACTTGGAATCCGATGAAGATTATGAAGCCATACAAATCATCACTACTCTATGGAACCTTGGCTTTAGTTATCGTGTAAAATTCTCTAAAGATAGAGATAGAGGATTGAAATTTCCTTACCTCAAAGGTCTTCATGAAATTCTTCCTTAAATGTCCTCTTTCTCTCTTTGTAATAAAAAATTTTATTGAATAAAGAACGATTTTGCATGCCTTGCAACTTTTCCTTAACTTCCTGTGATATGCATATGATTTTTCCTTTAGTCAAAGTTGGATTTTTCCTGAAAATTCAACAGTTCGGGTTCTGTTAAATGTGAAACGTGTCCACTCAGAAAGACGCCTTTCAACAATAATTCCAGAAATTCCATTTAATCCTCAAAACCTGATTAAAGCTTAAATTGCGTCTGCAAATGTTGACGCCTTTCAACTTTCTCTCCTATTTTTCTAGGATTCTGTCATTAATTCCATGATTAATTACCTGAAACGCATCAAGACACACAAACGCCTTTAATCATTTTTCTGTGTACGGCTCTGACCAAAATTTTGAAACGCGTCAACCGGTGTGGACGTGTTTCACTTAGTTTCAAACAGCTGTCCTTGCCGCCTCAACTTATGCGCCCTAAAACGCGTCTTTCTGAGTCGACGCCTTTCACACTTTTCATTACAGATCCGCAAAAGCCCTCCTTTCTTCCTCACTTTTCACAAAATCTTCTCTTTTTCCTCTCTCTCCGGCGACCGAACTCCGGCAATCTCCCTCTCTCAAAAACTCCCTTTCTTGACAATGGAGCGTGGTGAGGGATCCAGGAAGGTGAAAGCCCTAGCCAAGAGACGGCGAAGGCAAGAAGAAGCACCCGAGGAGGTCCCGGCGATGCTAGCCAAAGCCGAGGCTTTCTTGGAGGAGGAACTCCCTCCACCGGCACCCATGGTGGTGGAAGAAGAAGAGGAGGGCGACCTCCACACGGTAAGATCCCTGTGGTGTGAATGGATAAAGAGAAAAAGGGGGAAAATGGGTTCTTTAAAGAACCCGGAATCTGGACTTGAAAGGCGTCCAGACCAGGTGACGCCATTCAAAAGGCATCGCCTTGGGCTGACGTCTTTCAAGATAAATTCCGGATTTTTAATCAGGAATAAATATTTTGAATTGCGTCAGGGCGTATGGACGTGTTTTGAAAAACGTCTGTGTGTGCTGACGCCTTTCAAAACAGAACTGATTTTCCTGTTTTTATATATTACTGACCCCTATTTTTATGTTTTTATCTGCAGGGAGTGATGAGGGTCCGGATCTCATGGGACCTAGTGATAGGGGCTTATAGAGGACTCCCGGATTTCCAGAAGGTGCGTCTGCGCCGGATGGGGTTCGGCGAGATATTAGATATCGAGCCATTTTGGCTCGACTTGGTCCTCCTGCAGGCGCTGCGGGAGATGTGGCATGCGGAAAGCCGAGCTTTCCTAATGCCGTGGGGGCATATGGTCCCCACCCTAGAGGACGTGGCCAGGATTACTGGCCTCCGGGTAGAGGGCCGACCGGTGAGCAGGGTGACTTACCCCGATTACCGAGGATTGACAGAGGCCTTGCTAGGGATAGAGGTATCCAGCATGGGTAGGGAGTCTAGGATGATCCCTAGGGTAGAAGTAGAGGCCGCCCTAGGTCTAGATGAGCCCCGGCGTCGGTCCGACGAGACCCGAGAGGAGTTTAGGGATAGGTTAGCAGAGTCATCTTCCTCCGCCTATTGTAGGTACCCGAGTCAGGTAGAGGAGATAGATAGACAGCTTAGGGTCTTCTTAGTTTTCTTCTTCGGTCGGTTGCTCTTCGGTACGAAGGGCGACCGTATCCATTGTAGATTCCTTTATTTGTTAGATGACTTAGAGAGTTTAGGGGAGTATGCCTGGGGTGCGGCCCTCCTGGCCCACCTGTTCGCATATTTGTCCGCGGTCACGCCGGACCGTGAGACCACTATCAGCGGCTTCTCGCCGTTTCTCCAGGTATTAAATGTTTTATTATTTATTCATGATATGATATGCAATGTGTAATGCAATGATTTTTCTAACCTATATGTTTATGAATGCAGGTGTGGAGCTACTACTATTTCCCGCTCGGTAGAGCGAGGATTGTTCGACCCGGCGCTGTCCCACTGGCCTGCCGTTGGCAGCCAATTGTGGACACCGCCCCTCAGCATCACCAGCTGACGGCCCTCCGCCGTCAGTTTCTAGATTATCCCGAGCTTCTGGTGAGTTCTTAGTTTATTCAATTTTATTAAATGCAATCTTTTATTGTTTAAATGCAACTTATTTATATGAATGCATCTAATCTATATGCAGGTAATCTGGCGCCCGTACCTTGGTATGGGCGAGGAGGGTCAGCCGTGGGTGACGGCTGGCAGGAGAAGGTTCGGCAGACAGCTTTGGCTGCACTGCATGAACGAAATCGAGCCCCTCCGCCTCCGGCTCGTGATGAGGACGCTGGGCCTCCACCAGGAGTGGATCGATGAGGAGGTCCCGGAGGGCGTCGGCAGGAGCATGAGGGGCAAGCAAGCCCTCACAGATTGGCGTGCCAAGTTCCCGGAGCAATACGAGGACTGGCACCGTCGCGGCGTACAGGTGGAGTCCCATGCGGAGAGTAGCGAGGCTTACCTCCAGCAATACCGGGCCCACTACGCCGACCAGCTGCGGCTCCTCCGACCACTCGATGTAAGTATGCTTTTATGCATCTTTAATTTTATTATTATCTTGATTTATATTTGGTGGATGAATATATGTATGTGTGATTTGCAGGATGCGCGTGACGTGGTCATCATCGACCTCCGGGCCCGCCTACATGATGCGGAGGCCCAGCTAACACAAATCCAGCAAGAGCTGTTTGATCTGGTATGCATGAATGCTTATGAATATATGTTTTAATTAAGTTTTGGCGATTAATAACTGACAGTTGTCTCTTGGTGCAGCGAGCCGTCTACACCCAGGCGGCTCCCCCTACCTACGGAGCATCATCATCCACTTCCTCGGCTGCTTACGACGCGGCTCTGGCAGACCTCCAGAGCCAGCTCGCTTCCGCCATCCACCGGGCTTCTCTCGCGGAGGAGGACCGTGCTGCTCGGGTAAGTTCTCCAACTTTTGACTTCTGAATTTGATTTGGATTACTTGATTGCCTTGAACTAACAATGACTTCTTCTCAGGTTGCTGAGCTTCAGGATGCCCTTCAGAGGGCTGAGGCGGAGCTGGAGCATGCCCGTGCTGTAGCTGCTCGTGCTGAAGCCGATGCTGCACGGATCCGAGCTCTGGAGGAGCAGGTGGCTCGCCTCTCCACTGGAGACCTTGCACGCCTCCAGATTCGTCTGGAGGTTGTTACCGAGGAGAGGGACCGCGACCGCCTTCGATTGGAGAGTCTCCAGGGTCGACTGTCGGTGGCTGAGCACGAGCGCCGGATGGTGGAGGAGAGGTATCAGCGAGCCCGGCAGCGTGCTCAGGAGCGTGGTCTGACCAGTGCCTTCACGGCCAGTGTCGCCATGTCTTCCGGCCAGGCAGGGCCGAGCGCGATGGGTCCACCTCCACCTCCTAGCCGCGGACCAGCTCCGGATGCACTTGACGAGGCCCAGAGCCAGTTCGATGAGGGCGGAGGGGAGAGTCAGCCTTGAGGGCTTTTGTATCTTCTTTTTCTTCTTTTATGTATCATGTACAAAACACTCTTGATATATACAGAAAACTCTTGACCTCCAATCTTGTGTTCTTGTGCTTGCGTCCTATACATACTTAACAAACATGTTAAGTATCTATTTAGGCTTAGCCCCTTGCCTGACCAAATAAATGATCAATTAATTTTTCCTTCAATAAATGGTCAAGGGGCATAGCCTTTATTAACAAAGGTAATGAGAATAATCATACTTAAGCAAAATGCAACATGCAAGCAAACAGATGCTTACTGAAAATAAAAGGAATGGAACATACTAAGTGCAACAAGCAGATGCTAATTGAAATATTTTTGTTGTTTTGAAATATTCATTTTTATTTGGGTTTTGAAATATATGTTTTTTCTTGAATTTTGGACATATATATATTTTTTTGAATTTTTGACATATATATTTTTTTTTTGGAATTTTTGACATATGTATTTTTTTTGATTTTTGACTAACAGATCAGCATGGTACTTAGATCAAAAGATCATATTCATTTATCAACTTAATCCCCAAATTGTTCTTTAACAACTTAACTTAAAACCCATCGTGTTTGAATTTGTGTTTCCATTCGTGATCCCATTTGATGATTTGACCCTTAGTCAATCTAAGCCATTCCTTAAGTTTGAAGTACATCTCTTTAGAAGGAAAAGAAGAATAAGTTTAGAAAGCTCACGAGAAGGTTCCGGAGACCTAAAAAGATGTTCCTTTCCTACCCTAGTATCTGTTGGGGTTCGGTTATTTCTTTCCGGGATATTTATCGACCTTGCGTTCTCTTTCGTTTCATTTCATGGCCTTGATGTAACGTTTGTAATGTAATGGCCTTTTGATTTGACATTTGGATTTTTGCCCTTTTGCTTTTCTATTTTTTTTTTGCTTTGTTTTCTTTTTGGGACGGATCTCCCCCATTTTTTTATGACGGCCCCCTACTAAGATGGAGGGTATTCTTGGTAGTCTATTCTAAGCCTCGTTCCGACATCATGGGCTGAGTATAAAACAGAATTTTCTTTAAAAACGAATGATTTGTACTTTACCCTTTTGGTCAAGCTTCGGATATTCTTTAGGACTCGGCATCTCTTGTTACTCACGAATCAAACGTGCCAGTGTGTGTAGTAATGGGTTTGAAATTAAATTATCCAGACTAACAAGGAAATTTGAGTTTATAAATTTTCTGATTCCACTGGTCTTTGTACCATACTGATCGACTCTTTAACCTAAGGGTAGTATTTCTTAAGATGTAATACATTCCAGTGATGATTTAGCTCTTCTCCTTCTACATTAACAAGACGATAAGCATTATCAGGAAAAGCGTGCGATACAACATAAGGTCCTTCCCAGTTGGGTTGGAGCTTAGAATGCGGACCACCAGGTTTTACAAAAATCCTTTTGACGACTATTTCACCGACTTTGAACTTACGTTCAATGACTTTCTTTTGATAAAAACGTGCTAGTCTATTTTGATAAACTTTTGCATGATTAGCAGCTGACCATCTTTTCTCGTCTAAAAGTTCCAATTGAGCAAGGAGTGCTGAACGATGTTCATCGATAGAGAATTCCTTATTCAATTGTACCCTTAATGACGGTATGAGGATCTCATATGGAACTACCGCCTCCATTCCAAATGTTAAGGAATAAGGAGTTTGCCCAGTGGGCGTGCGGATTGAAGTTCGGTAGGCCCATAGAGCCTCAACTAATTTTTCTGGCCAGTCCGCGAACTTGTTAGATTTGCACGTCTTCTTAATGATCTTTATCAAAGTTTTATTTATTGCCTCTGCTTGGCCATTGCCTTGCGGATAATAAGGAGACGAGTGATGCAATGCGATTCTGTACCTGTTGCAGAGGTCCTTCAATTCCTGTGACACGAACTGCGGTCCGTTGTCGGTGACGATGGTGCTTGGAATTCCGAATCTTGTGACGATGTTCTTCATGATGAACTTGCAGACGGTTGATGCTTTGATCTCCACGTATGCTTCAGCTTCTGCCTACTTGGTGAAGTATTCCGTTGCCGTGAGAATGAAAGATTTTTGCTTGATGCCGGAATCTGGATTGCCAAGGGGTCCAATAATGTCGAAAGCCCACATAGAGAAAGGCCATGGGGAGGAAACAGGATGGAGTGAAGATGCAGGAGAATGAATCTTGTCGGCGTGAAGTTGACACTTAGCACACCTATGGACATATCCTACACAGTCTTCTTCCATGGTTGGCCAGTAAAATCCTTGTCTAACGATCTTCTTTGCTAGCATCTGTCCATTGACATGGCCACCACAAACTCCACTATGAGCTCCTTCCATAACCTTCCAAAGCTCATCTTCGTCTAGACATCTCAAAAGAACTCCATCAAAACCTCTCTTATACAGTGCTCCTCCAACTAGGGTGTATCGTTGAGCAACTCTCCTGATAGCTCTCTTCTCCTCAGTTGTAGCTTCCTCAGGATACGATTGATCTTCACAATATTTTGCAATTTCATAATACCATGGCTTCTGTTCATCATCCATCTCTTCTAACAGCTTCATTAACATGATTTCCTTTTTTTCAATAATGTCTCCGTCTCTGACTTTCTTCAGCAACTTCTCCTTAGTTCTAAAGAATGAAGGATCTTTCACGGCGGGTGAAAGACGCCTATGAACGATGATTGATTCGGATTGTTTGCTGATTGGAAAATCAAGAGAAGATGCAAGTGAAGCTAGAGCGTCAGCTAAGATGTTTTGATTCCTAAGGACATGGACAAAGATCAATTTCGTGAAAAGCTTTGAATAAGCAGAAGTAAGTTCTTGATAAGGCTTGAGCTTAGGATCGAGAGTTCGATACTTGGTCAGCACTTGGCGAAGAATTAGTTGGCTATCACCCACAATCCTGAGTTTGGTGGCACCATGAAAATGAGCAGTCTCGAGGCCAGCAAGGAGTGCCTCGTATTCAGCTATATTGTTTGTGACTGGAAAATCGAGCTGAAAGGCTTGTGGAATGGTGATACCTTCAGGTGATAACAGAACGATACCGATCCCTTTTCCATGAGAATTCAGAGCTCCGTCAAAATACAAAGTCCACATATCATCTCTGATTTGACTTACGGACATCAGTTCCTCATCCGGAAACTCTGATCGGACTGGATCAAATCGAGGAAGGGGATGATGAGCGAGATGTTCTGCTATGGCATAGCCCTTGATCGCTTTCTACTGAATATAAGTGATATCGAATTGAGATAGAAAGCTTTGCCATCGCGCTAACCTATCAGTAAGAATAGATTTCTCCAAAAGGAATTTGATCGGATTCATCCTAGCGATGAGATGGACTTCATGGGCTAGAAAATAATGCTTTAATTTCTGCACAACCCAGACCAATGCTGCACATGTTTTCTCCATCGCTGTATATCTATGTTCAGCGGGGTTGAGAAGTTTAGAGAGATAGTAGGCTGCCCTCTCTTTTCCTTCTTCATCCTCTTGTGCTAGGACAGCCCCCACAGTATCATCAAGGACTGAAATGTAAAGTATCAATGGTTTGCCTGGAGATGGTGGTCTCAAAACAGGAGAACTTGCTAAATAGTCCTTTAATCTATCGAATGCCTCCTGACACTTATCGTCCCAATCAAATTTGACTCCCGGCTTGATAAGCTCGTAAAACGGCTTACACCTCTGTGAGTACTGGGAGACAAAACGGCGAATAAATTGCAACCTCCCGATTAATCCTCTTAACTCTTTCAAATTTTTGGGAGGTGGCATTTCTCTAATAGCCTTCGTCTTATTGGGATCGATCTCAATTCCCCGTTTGCTGACGATAAATCCAAGTAATTTTCCTGAAGATACCCCGAATACACATTTCTTGGGGTTCATCTTTAATTGATACTCTCTCGATCTCTCTAATACCATTGCCAAAACTTTGGCGTGCTCAGCCTTCGTCTTAGATTTAACCAATAAATCATCCACATACACTTCCAGATTTATGTGCATCATGTCATGGAATATTGCCATCATAACCCTCTGATAAGTGGCTCCAGCATTCTTTAATCCGAATGGCATGACGACATAACAGTATGTTCCCCAAGGTGTAGTGAATGACGTTTTCTCTTGATCCTCTTCTGCCAGCTTAATCTGATTATATCCTGAAAATCCGTCCATAAATGACAAAGTTTCGTAGCCAGCAGTGTTATCGATGAGTACATCAATATGAGGCAATGGAAAATCATCTTTAGGACACGCCCGGTTCAAATCGCGGAAGTTAATGCAAATTATGACCTTCTCGTCCTTCTTCATAACTGGGACTATGTTGGCCACCCATTGTGGATAAAGGACAACTCTAATAAATTTGGCTTTATGTAATTTGTCGACCTCTTCCTTCATCTTTAGAGCCATTTGTGGGTGGAATCGCCTTAATTTCTGCTTGACCGGGCTAGCTCCATCCTTTAATGTCAACCTGTGTTCAACTAAAGACGAGTCTAACCCCAGCATATCTTCATAACTCCAGGCGAAAGTGTCCTTATAGTCCTTAAGCACTTGTACCATTGCCTTCTCATCCTCTGTAGAAAGATTTTTGCTGACGAGGACAACCTTAGGTTCGTTTTCAGTCCCTAAATTGATTTCTTTGGTGGGCTCTTCTACGGCAGTTGAGGGTTCATCGAATCTCTTCACTCCACTGGCATATGCCTCAGCCGCGTCCTCGTCATCTTCCTCATCTTCAACAATGGGGTCTTTTTCATGCACTAGCTCATATACCCCGTACCCATCATTGACTGACTCATCATTCATACAGTCTTCTGGCACCTGAATTGGATTTTCTAAAAATTGAGGGATTAAAGAATAAGAAAAGCATCTATAAGCTAAATCCTGGAGATATCTATTTGGAATTCGCCTACCCTTAGGCTTCCTAGACTTCCTACCCTGACTAACCTGCCTAAGACTAGACTGCCTGACTTCACTAAACTCACTATTATAACCTAATGAAGATGAAGCAGGATGGAAATCCTGGGATACAGGTGGAAATACAAGAAAATCCTCCCGAGGGAAGGGACAGAGTAGATCTAAGAGAGAATCTTGACCGAAGGACCCGCGCGATGGGGTGTAATCGGACAAGTAAGATGTTTCCTCGATAATGATTCGAGAGGAATTTGTTATAAAATTGGCGTTTTTTTTTTGGATATCAGAGGAATTATACATGAAGCAGGAGTGAATACAAACAGAAGGAGAGTCAGATGGAGGAAGTGGCACCAAGGCTAGAGGATTAGGGGGATCATATAGTAATATGTCCTAGATCAAGTCATACATCCTCTCTAGATCGAGAGGAGGTTGTGGAATAAGGTCCCGAGGGGACAGAGTGATCATAACGGGCGGAGCCCGTGGAATATCTTCAGTAATGACCCGCGACCAAGTCGGGGTCAAGAGCAGTGTGCGAAATAGAGTATGGAGCATGAGGACATGTGAAGGATATGTCCCCCTCCAGAGCAGATCTGTTGTATAACCAGCTTTATAGGGGTCATCTGGCTCCCCTTCGTCGGTCTCTTCAGACAGCAATATCCGCTTATCAAAAATGGCACCAGAGCTTTCAATCAGCTCGTCAATCTGCGGCGGCCACTTGGGTTCTGCAGGATCTAAGAACAATCTGTTCAGTGCAATGTAAAGGTCCCTCAGATCGAACCACCTGTACCATTCGCATTCAGGATCATGGAATTTTCTCCTTTTCATAGGCCGCAGAGCCTCCAAAGATTGGTACGTAAGTAGTTCGGAACAATGTCTGGCCAAGTCCCTCCCATATATGTCATGGAAGTCAAAACACGAAGTAATGACCACCGTGTTGTCGTGACTAAGTATGGGCCCCTTCACAAAGTGTGTATACAGGGTCCATGTTAGGGGATCTCGGCCTTCTTTGAATGGAGTAGACATTGTCTTCAAGACTTCTTGACCTTCTTCATTCTCTGCTTGCTGAACCAGATCTTGTTTCAGTCTTCTTGGCCTGTAGCCCAGACCACTTCCAGGTGCTGCTCGATGATCTTTAACAGGAGTGGTCCTGCCTTGCAACTGTGTGCCCAGACCTTTCCCAGGCTTTTAGCCGTTCTTCATCATAATTCTCCATCCTGGGGTACTCATGCACTTCCCCCTTTTTATGGCATCTAATGGATATGGAGAAATAGTGGCGGCTTTTAAAGGATCAGCCACTGGACGGTAGACCTGTAATACCGACAGAAAAGGTTGTCGGCCAGGTAAAACAGCAGATTTCATATTCAAGGTATGAGCAGCAGCAAGGATCGGCAGGCTCGTCACTTTAATAATTCGTCCTTTGTAAGGGAATTTGAGGCATTGGTGATTCGTAGAAGGAATCGCCTCAAGAGTTTTGATATAAGGACGACCCAAAATGGCATTTATAGAAGGGTCGATTTCTAGGATGTGAAATTCGACCTCTGCGTGACTTACAGGGCCCAGCTCCACCTTTAAGTAGACCATTCCTAGAGGGGAACAGGTAGAGTTGTCATATGCCGTCACTGAGATGGGGTTGGGCAGCCATTTTTCTTTGGGCACACCGCACAGCTCCAGGGTCTTCGGAAGTAGGACATTGATCGAAGCCCCTGTGTCAACCAGGCATGCATCCACGGCCTTCTTACAGATGTTGACCGTGATACTTAAAGCCATGCTTCTGGCTGCTGGCGGTGCTAGTTCCGATGTGTGAAATGTAATGGAGGGCTGATCCCCCTGAGGAACTAGTAGTGCTGCAATTTTTTCTACCGGCACGTCCTCATTGACCATCACATTTTGTAGATATTCCATTAAGGCTTCTTGGTGAATCTTGGACCTTTTGATCAATTCAAGTACAGTGATCCGTGCCGGTGTCCTGTCCAGATGTTTCAACAAGTCATATTGAGTGCCTTGTGCATTCTCTTCATTATGGGCTTCCTCAGTCGGCTGTGATGGGCCGTCTCTAACTGTAGACTGAGGAAAGATTTTGTTGAAAATCCTTCCACTTCGGAGCGCATGTTCCTCGACCGTGGAGGATCCGGGTGACACCTTAAGTACTGTAGGGTTGGATGGTGCGGATGACGTAGAGGGTTGGTATGTAGGTGATGGCGTAGGGGTAGGTGGTGATGGCGCGGTGCGGATTAGAGGCCTAGAGGGTTGGATGGTGGATGGGTAAGTGGTTGACGAAGTGGGGAATGGCACGCGTAATAGCGGTCTGGATGGTAAGGGGGTATCTGGGTAGGTGGTAGTGGGTGCGGGTGAAGTAGGGAATGGTACGCGTAATAGCGGTCTGGATGGTAGGAGAGGCGCGTGATTGGTTTGCGGAGGATTATATGGTGGCGGTGTGGTGGTGGGGGGCGTAATGGGCTTAAGGAAGGCGGGTAGTGGTAATGGGTTATTGGGTGTGGGCGAGTGATATGTGGGTGTTGGTAGAGGGGTGATGGTAACGGGTTGTGTCCTAGGTATGTGGATGGTGTGGCGTGGTGGTCCTGCGGTACTCTGAAAGTGACCCGTTGAATAAAGAGAGGAAGAGTCCTCTATTCTCCACTGTTGCCTACGACCAGCCTCAGACTGGCTGTTCGTCAGAATGGGAGCAACCTGATTTTGGTTCTGATGCTCCGGGAGTGGATTCTGCACTATGCCCATATTGGGTGGTGGTGCTGCTTGCACTGGTGGTCTTGCTTGCTGCTGCTGCTGTGGTCTTCTCGCCTTCAGGGCTGATATATACTTTTTCATCTCCTCCCAGTCTATGCCGCCCTGCTCGTTGAGATCATGAATATAATCTCTGAATTAGAAGCAGGTGTCGATGGTATGCCCAGGTTGCCTATGGAAGTAGCAATACTTGGACGTGTCGGCATTTTGAGGCCAGACGGCCTTTTCCCTTGGCAAAACTAAGGCATTAGCTGCCATTAGAGCACTGAAGATATCTGCCAAGGATATCGATCCTGTGGATGAAAGATCGCATATTCATGCGGGGGAAGATCAGGATATCGATCCTGTGGATGAAAGAGACGCGTCCGGACATTCCCATCTTGTCGATATGGAATGGGGACAGAATTACCGGAGGCATCAGCATCTCTCCCGTTCTCATAATTGTAATCAGAATCCTGAGGGGCATTAGCATCTCCCTCGTAATTGACCATGGCGTCAGGAGCCACACTCAAGTCTCTGCCTGATCGTAGCAGCATGATGTTAGATTCCCTTTTCAAAGATTTGACAAACAAGTTGCACAGAGATTAATCAGACAAGTGGATGCTTAACGTGATTTTAGGGTTCCTTGTTGAGTTATTTGAATTGGATTAAACCACAAATTCGCTCAGGGAAAGGATCCTAGTTTCAGTTCAATCTCCACCGTTATTCTCTAGGGCTTTCTCTCACAACGCTTTTGGAATCTAACCGGGACTTCAATTGGTACAACCAGCCCGATGATCAAGGAGGAATACCTTGATTTTGGGGACTTATGGAGGCCTTAACGTCAACTTCTCTAATCTGATCAAGGGACCAACCCAATCAGAGAGAGTTGCTGACGTCAAGTAGTGTGTTCTTAAGAAAAGGAGGGTATTCGCCTCAATGCGTATGTCCTGCGGCGTGGATGGCCTCTAATGCTTAATTAATAATGGGTAGCTAGCACCCAAGCCACAGAAATCTGGAAACTGAAAAAAATTAAGAAACTGTGTAAATAGCGTCGATGTCGGTCGACGCTATTCAAAACAGAATTTAATTTTTCGCAGAAACAGATGCAGACAGCAGATAAACTGTGAAGACTGAACGGCGTCTGGGTGTGTTGACGCGTTTCGGAAACGCGTCAGTGCTCCTGGACGCTTTTCAGTTCGCAGAAACAGTTTTGCAGGAAGATTTTCTGAGTTGAATCATCCTCAAACAGGATAAAAGCAGTAAATAATCAACTCATGCGGATTTTTTTTAGTTCCAGATTTTAACAGGATGATTTTACTAACTAAACAACTAAGATGCCAATCAATCACACATCATTTTCATCACAAAAACAGCTTTTTAAACTAATCAAGGGAGGGCAAGATCTTGCCGATGGGGGTGTGCACGTGGTGCATGAGGGAAATTAACTAAACTAAAACACTCACCAATTGGTGAGGACGTGTCGAAAGACACAAGTGGTGCACCGTGGGTGCCCGATTGATGATAGCAAGAACAAAAAAACTAAAAGATGGCGAGACCAAGTCCCACCATGATCGCCAAAAAAAGCTGTAGGTGCCTAGAATGACAGTGTGATTATCATGAAAAAAATCCTATGTTGTTTAAGTGCAAAATAAACCTATTAAAAACATAAACTAAGTGAAGTGATCGCCAGAAACTTTTGACATATAAATACTAATTAATTCATCTTTATCTGTAATTATCTAAAACGCGTCCACCATAGATGACGCCTTTCAGATTAATTAAGATAAGGGTAAATATCCGGGAAAACTTATCTTTATATTTATTAGCTAAAACGCGTCCACATGTGCAGACGTCTTTTACACTAATTAAGATAAGGATAAACATCCGGAAGAGAAGTTAAAATAACTTAGGAAACCTAAATCGCGTCAGGACTCATAGACGCCTGTTAGCTAATTAATCAACTGATTAAAATTCAAATTTAAATGTTAAAATAAGAATAAATTCTAAATGGCGTCCACACAGGTCGACGTCTTTTAGACTTCTTCATATTTTAACTGAAATTTGAGCTAAAATCAATTTAATTGATTAACTTAAAATGTCTATTAAACCCGACACTTAAAAAGATCAATAAAAATTAATCAATGATTAAATATCAAACCATTCTGAGGCATTATTATATGATATGAAATTTACTCAAAATGACGTCAAAATTAGCGTGTCTACACCCTCGGGCAAGTCCTCCAAGTTCCAAACTTGGTTGGCGTACATGGATTGGATTTCTGAGTTCATGGCTTCTCGCCATTTCTCGGCTTCTGGCCTTCTATGGCCTCCTGGTAGGTTTTAGGATCATCATCCTCATTATATTGTACCTTAGACTCACCTTCAGCGATATGTCCCACATATCGTTCGGATAGTCTAGGTACTCTACCAGATCTACGAGGCTCATCTGCGTGTACCTGAACAGATTCAGGAACTGATATCTCATCTGATGATAATGTAGCTGTTTGGGGAACTGGAACCTCTTCTAGTACTATTTTACTCCCACCGTCCTCCTAGAGAAGGTATTCCTCTTCCAGGAAGACAGCTTTCCTGGCGACAAACACATTTTGTTCATCAGGATGGTAAAAATAGTATCCAAAGGTTTCCTTTGGATATCCCACAAACCCATATTTATTAGTTCGTAATTCCAGCTTGTCTGGATCATACCTCTTTACATGAGCAGGACAACTCCAAACTTTAGCATGTTTAAATTCTGGTTTCCTGCCTTTCCATATCTCATATGGTGTAAAGGCCACAGACTTGCTGGGTACTCTGTTCAGCAGGTATGTTGCTGACTCTAGAGCATACCCCCAGAGGGACACTGGTAATCCTGAAAAGCTCATCATGGATCGCACCATGTCCAACAAGGTGCGATTCCTCCTTTCTGATACACCATTCATCTGTGGTGTATATGGAGGGGTCAGCTGAGAAAGGATACCATTATCCTTTAAGAATTGTGTGAAATTAGTACTCAAGTATTCTCCTCCTCGATCCGATCGAAGAGTTTTAATACTCTTTCCTAATTGCTTCTCTACCTCATTCTTGAACTCCTTGAACTTCTCAAATGCTTCCGACTTGTACTTCATTAAGTACACATAGCCCAATCTTGAGAAGTCATCGGTGAACGTGATGAAGTATGAAAAGCCACCTTTGGCTTGAATGGACATTGGACCACATACATCTGAATGTATTAGTTCTAGAATGTCCTTGGCACGTTCTCCATGTCCACTAAATGGAGATTTTGCCATCTTTCCTATAAGGCAGGATTCACATGTTGCAAATGATTCGTAATCGAATGCAGTTAAGTAACCATGCTTGTGCAACTTTTGCAACCTGCTTTCGCCAATGTGCCCAAGTCTACAATGCCACATGTAGGCTTGGTTCACACAATTCTTGCTTTTCTTAAGAGCATTATAAATTTGAAGATTGTAATAAGAAACATCTAATAGATATAGACCGTTGACTAAAGATGCTGAAGCTATTGATTTATTACCATAATAAATCGAACAACTTCTATTCTCAATAGTCAACCTATATCCTATCTTGTCCAAACAAGATATTGATATGATGTTCTTTATTATGCTGGAAACATAATAACAATCTTCTAATAGTAAGGTGTATCCCGATGAAAGCCTGAGGTTTGCTGTCCCAACAACAATCGCCGCAACTTTTGCGCCGTTTCCTAGTCTCAATTCCACCTCACCTTGTCTCAGCTTGTGCTTACTTGTCAGCATCTGCACATCATGGCAGATATGAGAAGCACATCCGGTATCCAATACCCAAGATGTGGAATCTCTAACTGACAAGTTGATATCTATCATATAGATATCTGAAGTTTCAGACAGCTTCACTCTTCCATGAGCTTTATCGTTAAGGAACTCCTTGCAGTTCCTCTTCCAGTGACCATACTGCTTATAGTAGAAGCAGTCACCCTTCACTGCTCTTTTACCTTTGTCCTTCGATCCTTTATCGTTAGCTGTCATCTCTGCTTTAGGGGCATCTGATGCCGATTCAGCAAGAGGATCAGCTCCAGGGACAAAGTTATTATGCTCAGATCTGAAGACATTCTTCAGGTTTCTGAACCAATCTGAGCAGATCAGGTAAGTCAAAAGGGCATCAAGTATGCCACGGAGTGGGTTATTCAACGACATAATTCCCTACAGGAGATAAGTAAAATCTATTTAGCAGATGTTCAATTATTAAAATTTAAAACAAGACATGGTCTTTTGTTCAAGTTTAACTCCCACTAATTTTCGACGAACTGTATAACCCTCAGTTATACAGAACGGGAGACGCCGACAGTCTTCTAGTGGGGATCAGAATCTCAATGACTTGCACTACAGCCTTGTGGATAGTACAACAAACTGTAATACAATCAAAGAGCACCCAACTCATGGGACTTGCAACTCCTTGCAATATCTGATCATGGCTTCGGTCCCCAGAGATTTAATGGCCTTGTGGATAGCACAACAAACCACTAATTCTGGTCTAAGCTAACGATCATTACGCGACGAGCACAGATTTGCATGCAGCCCTTGTGGATAGCACAACAAAGCTACATGGTTCATCTACCCCGATCTATAGGCATCTAATGCCATAGCCACAGTTTCTCCTCCCAATTAAGCAGGCCTTGTGGATAGCACAACAAACCTACCTAAAGTGATTCGAATCCTATGACTATAACGATGGTGGACCACGCGGTAAGTTCTCAACTACTCGCGTTACAGCTTAGAGTTTATCTAAGGGTATTTGGATAACTTTTATCTTGGTCTCTCCTAGGTGATAGTATATAAATATATCGTATATACTTACTAAATACTATAACCTGCTTTGATTCATAATAAAAAGATAAACAATGCATCTCATACATGTCATTAGTGTGGTCATGGATAGCACAGTGGGTTTGACTGGAACCAACAGTCAAACGCACACACAATCTAATCATAACATTTACATTAGATATCTTGCAATCACATAGGCAAGAGATCTCCATCTTTTCGCCTTTCTGGTTGAAGTTGTGGATCGTCCTCGCTCCTTCTTCGGTTGCCTCGATCATATTACATTTAAATTCTAGAATTTACAAGTAAATTGAAGAAGGCCTTATGGCGAGTACAAGAGAGAGAGGGAGGTAGAAATACATCGGAGTATGAGAGAGAGAGGTGCGCAGACCTCAATTTATTAACAATTAATAAACATCATATATCCACGATCCACACAAACCATTCATCACATGAATAATAAATTAAGTGCATATCCATGACCACGGTGTGTTTTAAACATCCCACACATGATTCAGCGCATCACATGGCTAAAACAAATGAGTTTTTCAAAATTATATAATTTTGGCTTTCAAAAAGCTAGAATCCAATCAAAATTGGTCTTTGAATTTCGAAAACTCATTTTATTAACTTAACATGCAATTAAATCTAAATTTAAAAGCATTAAACACACATCACATGCGCACACACTCAGAATTAATAATTCCAGTTTATTCCATGCAAATTAGAACATTTCTAAAAATCTAACATTTAGATTAAACCCCATTAATAATCTAACAATTAGACTATTTTAAAGACTAATCTAACTCTTAGATTAATCCAATGAAGTCAATTAATAATTTAACAATTAAATTAATAATCAACCAAATCAATTATTAACTACTAATCTAACACTTAGATTAGTCAATTAATGTTAATTATTAATTTAACTCTTAAACTAATAATTAACACTAACTAATTAATAATTAATTAATCTAACTCTTAGATTAGATAATTAATTAATGTTAATGACTAATTTAACTCTTAAACTAGTAATTAACACAGATTAAATATTTAACCCCTAATCTAACTCTTAGATTAGTTAATTTAAAATCAATTATTAACTTAACACTTAAATTAATAATTAACTTTAATTAATTAATAATTACTAATCTAACTATTAGATTAGAAGATTATGTTAATCATTAATTTAACCCTTAAATTAATAACTAACAATAATAATTAAAGATTACTAATTTAACACTTAAATTAGTCATTTAAGTCAATTATTAATTTAACAATTAAATTAACAACTAACTTGAATAATTAATTAACAATTAGTTGAAACAATAGTTAATAATCTAACAATTAGACTAATAACTATTAATAACTAATTTAACATTTAAATTAGTTAAATTAAGGTTAATAATCAATTTAACAATTAAATTAATATTAACCCCAATTAATTAACAACTAATTGCTAGTTAATTTATCAACCCTTAAATTACTAAATGATTCAAAATCATTAATGCCCAAAAAATTAAAACTATGATAATAATTAAGATCTCAAAACAATTTTTGAAATCAAATTAAAATCTAATTTTAATTATTAAATGGGCAAATGGGGTTTAAATAGGGTTAATGGGGAAAAATTCAGAAGATGGCTCAGCCACAAGGGCTGAGCCTAAGGGCTCGGGCCCTGGCGAGCCAGGGCTCGGACCAGGCTCCCCCATTGGGGGCCTGGCTTGGACCAGGTCCGATCAAGCCCTGGACCCGGCCCGGCCAGTCCGACCGGCTCGGGACCGGGTCCAGTGGAGCGGTTCGCCCGCTCCTTCCTTCCCAACCCGAAACCCTAATTCTGCAGGAACAGCGGCGGCTGGAGGCGTTGGGGCGCCGGCGGCCAGCCCCCCCGGCGGCGGCGCCGGCCACGCCGGCGGTGCCCCCGGCACCAGCGACGTGCCCGGCGCCGGCAGGGCCGTCATCAGGCTCCGATGGGGTGAAGACCAAGCCCAAAAACCCCTTAAAAATCTGATTTTGCAGGGTTTCAAATCAGATTTGGGGCTCGATTTTGTAGCTCTTCAAGGCCACCATGGCCCCGGCTATCATGCCCGGTGTATAGTGGTGACTATCACCAAGAGATCTGGGCATCTCGGCCGCCATCCCAACGCTTGGGAATCGCGTACGAAGCCGCTAAAGTACCCCGGTTCATCATCTCAAATACGAAAAATCACAGAAAAATAATCAAATTATTTGTGTTCATCTCATAAACACTATTCCGTCATTTTAATTGGATTAAACGTATGGAATAACTCAAGAAAAATTAATTTCGGAAACCGAAACGGGACAAGAAACAGTGGAACCTGGTTCTGATACCACTGTTGGGTTTTCTCGGTTTCTCCGGATCGCTCACGCAGCGGAAACTAAAAAAATATTTACAGCGATCCGTTCCCGTTTCGAAATCTAAAATACGATAATCGGATTATCGAAGTTCTCACCGTGTGCTGATTCGAATCCGCAACCGTTTGGTTCCGTCGGTGTGACACCGCAAGCCGCGCACGCGCCCGGCCTCTAGCGAAGTCCACTCGATCCTCCCCGCGACAGATATCCTCGAGTTCCTCGTTCTTTGCAGCCCACGAAGCCTCCGCCGTTGGCCGCAATGATCGCCGCAACGCGCGGACGATTTCCCGTCGAACGGGATTCGGAGAAGCGGCGGAGCAGATCTGGATCTGCCTGGACGCCAGAGAAAGACAGAAACTGAGGAGGGGCGGCTAGGGTTAGCAGCAGCTTGGCCTGCTCAGCCCGTTCGCTATGTTTTATACTAACTGCGCTGTTTTTCATAAAAACCCCCGGTTTGTATAAAACCCACTTATTTATCCATCGCCTTGAGAATCATTTGTGTGTAACCCTCTAGGCCCAAGTACCAGTCCAGTTAATGGCCCAACAAGCCCAGTGACTCCTCACTAGTTTTATTAATTAATTAATAACCCTTTATTAATCAATTAATCAATTGAATTGATGTCGCACATCGAATTCGACCGGGCCTCCGATCACGTTGGGTGCCAAGCAACACCGCGTGAACCCGGAAGGTATTTGGGGTTAAGTAACCCACTCTTGGAACCTTTCCGCCGACAGTTACCGCGTGGATATAATCCTTCATTCGTACAATGCTCTCGAGTCAACTCAGGGTATGGCGAGCTATCAAACCCTAACCGGTCGACTCACTTGGATTGGATGCCGCTGATGAATATCGGAAAACTCATTTCCCGATATTATCGTCCGCCCTGGCCAGGGACTTTTGCGCATCCTTCCTAGAGCATTCTCTCTCTCTAAGTATCGAGAGCGAATGATTCCTTATTGATACACAATTCCCTTCGACGGTATTCCGCTGTACCCAATCCTTGGCGTATTAGAATTCCGTGGCTGGAGATTCGTAAACCAAGGTCAAAGCACAGAAGTCCACCGCCAAGGTGTCCTTGGCGTCTCAGGTCCGAGGACCATCCACGCAACTGCGACAATAGAATCAAGCTGGTTGACAGTGAGGTACAATACCATCCAGCGATTCAGTCGGATCAGTTCAGTGAACTCATTCTCCAATGAGCACCTACAGATTCGCCTTAGTGTCTCCACACAAGTGACTTATGAGATCAGTCACCCTCATCATATGAGCAGGAGTAATCTGTACTAGTCTAACCGGATATCCGATGTCCTTCTCGGATATCTTTTGACTAGGAACGATTAAGAATATGTGTGTTTAAGTGATCAGTCTCATTAGTATGATCTCATCATAATCTGATCACTATAGTACATATTCACGGACTTCATTATGAAACGAGAATTAATGCGATTTACACATAATGAATTTTATGCCATTATATTAATAAATGAACGAGATTTACATTGTTAGATTGGCTTGTAGGCCTAAACTAACATAAACATGGTAGCGTACACGACGAACGTGCCTGGCTTCTCTGAGAATAGGTGATCTTGAGGCGACGTGGCCACAAGGCGATACTCGTTGGGCATGTGATAAGCCGCTCGGAGCTCGGCCAAAAGTTCCAGCATTACCCATGAGGCGCCCAGTGCACTGCAATCTTTGGCAACTCTCCTAGCGTAATCCATAACGAAGTTTCAAGAGGTGGACTGCGACGTCCCCCCTCCTGTCATTATAAAGTCTCAGCCAGAAGGTGAAGCATCGCACATTGATCGCCTCGGCTAACGCGACTATCTACAGAGTTCCTTAGAAGCATTACTATGGAAAGGAAAGAAGGACGACCGCCAAGGGGAACCTACAGAAGGCATCTTTTCACTCCTCGCCATGCGGGCATGACAAGAAGTGAGGGGGCAAGCAAAGAAGGAAGATTTTCCTCTGCCCAAAAGTGTCAATAAGTTGGCCTATTAACCAAGCCCATAACTCACCGCATTAGCTGGCTGACCCCAGGACCCACACGGGCCCAGTCCAGCACAAAAGACCCTGAATGCGACTTGGGCCAATTTCAGATTCCAACTCGGATTCCTCCCTATACAAACAGAGACTTCCTATTCTGACTAGAACTAGGGGCTCGTGGTCCCCCTAGGCGTGCAAACCCTCGAACAGAATCAACCCTAAGTCCACTCCGGGTAAGGCTTTCCCTACTGGGATCAACCGTTTTCATGTACTCGATTACTATATAACGACCCCTCAGCCAACCGGTATAGGTATGCTTTTTAGAGCCTAAACTCTCTTAGTTTTCCCCTAGTTTCCCCAGCCTTCTCACTTAGGCATCGGAGGGAGATCCCTCGGATGGCTCCCAGGGCCCTCTAGCAGTGTTATTTTTCCAAGAATTGCGGAGTGACGTCCGTCTAATCGGAGATGAAGGGTCCTAATCATGGTGGACGAGATTTTGACCCATTAAGTATCTAGCTAAGAACATACTCATATGAGAATTTAATAGACTTTTTTATTTGAATTTTGGTGTGTCACTAGTGACAATGACCATTAGTCAATCCAATATTTTATTTATAATGTATGATCAAATGAGTGATTCACCCTTAATATTTGTGACTTGTGAGTGGAAGCATACTATGATCCGAAGAAATGAAGTTAAAATAAGGTCCAGTGAACCATATCTCAGATCAACTCTGAAGAGGCCAAAGTGTGAACTTGTTGATGTCAATGCAAGATGATATATAGGATTATAAGGTCATTCACAATCTTATGTTGTCAATGTTTCGTTTTTTATTGATTTATAAATATTTTATAATTATAAAAGGATTAAGTAAAATATCTATACTCTTATCTCTATATCAGATATTTTCTAAAAAATTATACATATATAATTTTTAATAAATTTTTTTAAAAATGTTTTACTTTCTAGAGAAATATCTTCCATGCTTCTCCTACTTGATAACAAGATAAGCTTGAAATTGGTTGAGTCGTTCTAAGAATAACTCTTAATCTGATTTTGGTAGTCTGGATTTCTTAGTCTGAGGTGAGGCCAGATGAGTTGTTCCAAGAATAAGAAAAACAAGTGTTTCAGAATGCCTTATTCCAGTATAAGTGAAGAAAGTGTTGCAAATCAAAGTGGCTCTTCTTCAGGCATAAACAATCTGGTAAGCAACCGCCCAATAACCAATCTCATCATCAAAGAGATTGAATTTAATTGGACATCTGAGAATGCAACCGTGCTAGGCCCACGAACCTAAGTTTCGCCAGTGGGCTTAAAGTTCGAGCCCCATGGTAGATGGGCCTAGACTGGATGGGCTTTCACATTTTAATTATAAATATATTAAAATAATTAGTACTTTATAAACATGTTGTTAAAGCATTAAAAATAAATATAATATTAACATATTTATAACTTTTTATTGCTTTTAAGATCATCAAAATTCAGCTCAACTTATTAGATCATATCGGATCAGGATTGGGCTTCGGTGCTTTGAAAATTAGTCTGGCCTTAAGTTAGTCAGGTTGGACTCAGACGTGAGGAAGCTTGAGTTAGTCTGTCATCAATCGAATTTTAGTAATTCAGATGTTGTTTCGCTGTAAAATATATTAATTTTTAACTTCAAAATTATTGACCTTCAGCGTATGGTGATTTTAGACTGAAAATCAAAATTGAAAGAAGAAATGAGTTTAATTATGGTTGACCATATTTTAAATCCAGATATTTGAGACGTACTTATTATCATAAAATTACTAAGAATAATATGTTATAATATTTTATACATACTAAACATCATCTTAAAATAAGACACAAAGGGATGCATTTAGCTTTTGTCTCGCAAGAGCTCGGAGAGGTCCATGATTTGTGGCTAGCTACTGACAACAAGGAACATTAAAAAGGGGATTTATATATATATATATATATATTCCTAAAAAAAGTACCACATTTGCCTCTATATCTCAACTCTCACATATTATTTTCAATCCTCCTAAAATCTCCAAAATGTTGCACAAAATAGCATGAATACCAATGGAATATGTTAGAAGGATTTCGTAAATTTTGATAACATCAAGAGCATATATGTAAAATTCTAATGAATTTAGTAATGCATATGTAAAATATTAGTGAATTAGAGGTATGTATGCAAAATCTTTAAGTTTCATTTAACAACATTTTGATAGGAGGGTTATAACCGCAACATTATGAGATTTCAGGAGAATCCAAACTATACTAATAAAGTAGAGTTTCTAACTCTGCAGATGGGCACTTTGAGATGCTTTCCCTTCAAAAAAATTATTAAATATTTTTTAAGAGAAGTCATTAATACTCAAAACCATTATGACTATTCTTTTCCTTTCTCACCTCCCACTTATTTTAAAATAACTCATTAATAGTCATAACTCTCACCCCACCTATTTTAAAGCAATTTATTAATGGTCACTCTCTCTCTCTCTCTCTTAAGACGGACTCTCTTTCTCAGGGATGGACACAGGAGAGCTGAAGCCATAGCCCCCCTAAATTAAATAACTTTTTTGGTAATAAAAATATTATTTTTAAATTATTTAAATTATAAATTTATTTATATTGTAATAAAAATATAAAAAATAATTTTAAAATTTTAAAATTAGATTAGTATTAAATAAAAAATAACATTACTCCTAAATATTTGTCTTACTCTATTTTATTAAACTTATGTTATAAATTTATTTAACTCATATGTTATATATTTTTTGTTGTATACTATTTGTATTTATTATTTATCATGTTAATTTTTATATGTTAATAATTATCATATTATATAATATTCAATATTTATAATCACATATAATATTTTTTATTTATAATATATAACATATTAATATTTTTAAGTATTTATACTATACTAATAAAATAGAGTTTTTAACCCAGTGGATGTGACACTCTCATATTCTTTCTTGTCAAAAAAAAAAAAAAAACAATTAATACGAGAAGTCATTAATGCTCATAACCATTATGATTATTTCTTCTCTCTCACCCTCACTCATTTCAAAACAATTCATTAATGGCCATAACTCTCACTCCCATCTATTTCAAAATAATTCATTAATGGTCATAACTTTCTCTCTCCTCACCCATTTCAATAAAACTCATTAATGATCATAACTCTCTCTCTCTCTCTCTCTCGGACGGATTCAGGGGAGCGGAGGGTCATGGCCCTCCTAAAATTGAAGAATTTCTTTGCTAATAAAATATTATTTTTAAATTATTTATATTATAATAAAAATATTGTAAAATGAATTAAAAATTTTAAATTACATTAATATTAAATAAAAAAATAATATTATTTCTAAATATTTGTCTTACTCTATGTTATTTAACTTGTCTTATAAATTTATTTAACTCATATGTTATACACTTTTTGTCATATATTATTTATATTTATTATTTATTATGTTAATTTTTATATGTTAATAATTGTCATATCATATAATATTTAATATTTATAATCACATATAATATTTTTTAGTTATAATATTTTTAGTTATAACATATACGGTGAGTCACCTAGCAAATAAGACAACTCAAAATCCTATCATTAGAAACATATCTTATATATCTTTACTTGAAATTAACCTTCATCGATAGTATTCTTCATGAGTGAATGATCTGTTTTTGAATAATGGCATTGTTAAATTCTTTATTATGTGGAAGTACCATGATCATCTATCTATTGTGTTTGAATAATATTTTACCTAATTTGCACGTTGTTATAATTTCGTCGTAGTCCTCATATAAAATTATATTTATACTTAGTTATTTAGTGCTTGTTTCTTTTTTTTTTTCTTTTTTTTTTTCATCATTATTTTGGATCTTTTCACATAAATGTTGTGCATCGCACGAGTTTGAAACTAGTTGAAAATAATATGTGGGAGTTGAGTTCATAGATGCAATACGATATTTTCAGGAGTATATATGCAAAACTCTAAAAACAAAAAGGAAAAACGAGACATTAAACAGCTCAAGGCGCAACACCCGGAGCAGCATCTTTAAAGTAAGAGTATAAACAGATTGGTTTTGCTTTTAGTTTCCAAGAGCATGGAAAGGGTGGTGAGTTGTAGCACCCAAATCTTGGGGAAAAACGGAGGTGAAGACAGAGAGTTGAGGTTGCCTGAAGCAGAAAAAGTGTGTGAATGACTAAAATAATAGAAAAAAAATAATGGGATAATTTCATATTAATCACTTTTATATGTTAAATTTCAAAATGTCATACCTATCTACATGTTATCTTGTATATCATCTTAATATGTTTAACATTTTAAACATGTCATTTTGATGGCATATTTAAGATATGTGAATATTTTATATATGCCGTTGAAATGACATACTTGAAAAATATGTTATCTTGTAAAAATATTTAAGATAACATGATAGTAAACATAATCTTTTTAAAGTAGTTAATATAAAATTATCTCAAAATCAATGTTCAAAATAAAGTGCACAAACAAAAAGCAATAAAGAATCACGTGATACAACGCCGTCTGTGGGAATCGAACCCACGACCACATGGTTAAAAGCCATGCGCTCTACCAGCTGAGCTAAGACGGCGTGTTTGTATGGTCAAATAATAATATAATATATAGGTACAACATTAAGCCACAAGAGGTTGCAAACGCAAATTTATCCTTAGGCTAGTTATGTTAGAGGAGAACATGACAGTTGAAGGGCTTGTGGATAATTCTTGACATTTTCTGTCAAATATTTTTAGAATATTCATTTAAAGTTCACGCTTACTTTTCACTGGATGTATATAACCATGACATCTTGGCAGAAGTTAGGGATACGAGAGACAGCACAATGTTTGGAAGGGTATAATCACACTTAATTGAGGAAGAATTTTGGAGCTACATACGCATAACCTTGTTTCTTTAAATATATTTATTTTGGAGTATATTTTATGCTTAATCAAATGGACCCTTAATTTTCAATGTTATTTCTGCAAATCTACTTGCTCGAATTTCAGATAAGTTAATTCAATGCTCACCTCAAGGTGTAAAAGCCTCAAAAAAATGGGGTGAGGCACATGCCTTAATTAACAAAAGGGGTAAGCCTCAGGAGGAAGCGTGGGGCAAAGCACTCAAGCTCAGCAAATTTGGCCTCGTACTCGGGCCACAAACAAGATTCCTAGCATCAAACTGAGAAATTAAGTCCCTTAGCATTGCGAACATGTGTATAGAAGTCTATAATTAGTTAAATACCGTACGAGTATTATATGACAAAAATAAGTTTATGTATACTTCCGCTTAAAATTTGAATGAGACAGTCAAAAATTTTGGTCAAATAATTAAAAGATTTAAAAAAAGATTTGGCAAGACATCAATAATTTCTTTATCAAGCTTTTAAAAAATTGAAATAAAAATTTTGTTCCTATAATAATAGTTGTTACTCAAAGGGTTTTTTTGCATAGAAATCCCTCAAACATACCGTACTTACACATATATTCCCAACTCCCACATATTGTTTTTAATAATACCCTTGAAATCTCCCATATGTTCTAGTTATACCACTCCGTCAAAATGCCATTAAATCAAACTTAAAAGCTTTGCATATATATCTTTAAATTCACTGATATTTTGCATACATACCCCTAAATTCACTGACTTGCTCTCAATAGCCCAAGCTACCTCTGTGTTCCTCCGGTACCCCAACCTTTTGACTTAGACATCGGAGGGAGATCCCCCGGATCATCGCCGGAGACCCTTAATGGTGTTCTCTTTTGCAGAACAATTGATTCCCGACCCTTCTATCTCAAGTGAAAGGCTCTGATCGTGATGGATGAGATTTCGACCCATCACCCCGGTTCTAATCAATTGTTCGATCAAGGTCGCACAGAAAAGCCTGATCACCTCATAATAATAACATGATGAATTAATTCCACTGACCGGTCTGGCCGTCCCGTGATGAATGCTACTGTACATTACGTCATCAAACTGTACACCCATCTAAGGAATATCTGTCAATCGATGCCGCTAGATCAGACCCATAGCGATAACCAAATCATGGGTAGAATTGAAACTAGATGATCCGTCAGATTGCTCCCTTCTGTTCCTGTTTAACATCTTTGTACTTCACCTTGGAAAGGCAAAAAAAAATCTCCCGAAGATAAGGTTTGGTACTTCAAATGATTAGAAGCTGGTAGGTACACTGGAGTGTGGAACAATGCCAGAGAGGTCTAGTCGCCAAGTGTGCCAAAAGCCATGGGCTGTCACTACTCTGCTACCCTATGAAACAGTGCCACCAAGCTCTTCCTATCAAGTGTTGTACCATAGTAGCTAGAGGGGACCTGGGGAGCAAGAAATCTATGTTCTTGTTGTATAACGATTAACTAGAGAGTACAGTGGAGTTGGATCAAATATTGTGAGAGAATTGTGGGCTTCTAATGATGCTGTGAGTGTAAGAAGTGAGCGAGTGAGTGGACTCTAAAAGCTCTTTATTTCTACTCATCCTTTGTCTTCAACAGCAAGAAAAAATCAATAGCCTCCCCCCTCCCCCAAGGCTTTGCTTCCATTCCAAATCACCAACCACCCCCATTATATGCATTGTAGCCTCAAGAATGGAATGACAAGTCCATCACACACCTTAATTGGTGGCCTCCACAGCCCTCCTCCTGCCATGTCATCATCCCATTCAAATGGGTGCCCTACAAATTGTACCTCAGGGGGTGGCCTCCCTCCCATTCTTCAATCAGAACTCTTCTGATCACCTGAACCCAACTCCACAAGTTGACTCTTAAGCTGGAATTGCAATTGACGACCCCATGAAGATACTGGTAGGCATCCCTCTGGATGTCCATACCGGCATGGAGCTCCTTTCATGGGCAATCACTGAGGCAGCTCATCCAGATGACACAGTTGTTGCTCTGCATGTTCTTGGTAAGTTTAATTGTGCTATAATTCATGTAGTCCTTATGTCTGGGACCTATCTGAATTTATTGTCTGTATTCATGGTTCAGAAACTGCTTCTTAGTGTTAATCCTTAGAGTTTAAGGATAATCTTACAGATTATGCTAGCTAGTAGTGCCACAGGTTAGGAAATTTCTATTTGATATGTATCTATATACTGATCGAACTGAGCTACAGTAGAGAAAGGAGAGAGGAAACCCAGCGTCGACAGTCTTGCCATGCGTCGGACCAAGTCATTTGTCATATCCTTGCTTGGAGAATTTGCTGAAATCGCTAATACTATACAGGTAAAAGCAAATTGCAGGGTTTAAACATGTGGGCAATGCCGTATGCTTGACATGCCCCATTTGCAGGTGAATTTGGAAGCAAAGGTCGGGCAGAGTTCCTGCATTGGAATAGGACTGGTCGAGGAAGCAGCATCACTGAAAGCCACATATCTTGTTGTTGGTGGCTCAAGAAATGCATCACAAAGGTGAAGCACAGAAAAAAATTTGCATTAGGATCACGTACCATCCCAAAAATTTCCTCTCATGAATTCTCTAACGTGATGAACTAGACGCTCATTTGCAATCACAAAGTACTGCTTGGAGCATGCACCAGAAGGCTGCATGGTGATCGCAATCGGAACACAAGGGATTCCCCAACAAGACTCTGATACGGATTCTGCCATCTACGAAGGTTAGTTCTGTTCTAGTTAAGTTTTGGTTACTGGCGAGTTACAAGTTTATGAGGTCCCAAGTCTCCTCACACACTGACGCTGCCACTTAATTCTGAGTTAGATGTTCTAACATAGTATCTGAGCCAAGCTCAAAGCAATGCAACGTTCTTCTCTCCACCTCTGTCGGTCCCATTTGTATGTTTTATCCCACATGTCAGGTGATTTGGCCTAATATCTAAATGGGTCTGGATGTGGAGGAAGGTGTTAGTGTTGCCAATCCCACATCAACTATGGTCCTCATGGTGTTATGTGGGTTCACTAACAACTTAAATTAACCTTATCCATTGCAGGAGTTCCTAGGTTAGGCTCAAGTTGGACAGAAAGAGATACCCCTGTTGGTAAGGCTCACTCTCCTCTGCAGAGGCTGTTAAGATCAAGGAAGAAGAGAGGTGGGTCATTCGACAAGACATGCTCTGCAACTGAGGGGAAGAGCTCCCCCAGAACTGTTCTGGACGGACCTGAAGAAGGAGCAGATCACCAGGTCGAGGATTACTTCACCCCATGCAACAATGAGACTGGCAGGTTCCGCCATTGGAGGCGTTTGTCTGTCATCAAGAAGTTCTTGCCCTTCCTACACCCCTCACCTTATGCCATCGGGATGGAAGGATGCCCCCTCAACAAAGAGACCGTGAAACCTTCCTGGAGGTGCTTCAGCTATGAAGAAATCTCACATGCAACAGATAATTTCCACCCTGGTAAGATTGGGATGTTCCCTTTGGTGAACTGTCTAAGCTAGAACTAGAAATTAATCTATCTTGTTTTCTATTTGGTGTTTATTGTTAAACCAAATTGGTGTTGTTTCACAGGGAACATGGTTGGAAGGGGAGGGTATGCAGAAGTGTACAGAGGCACCCTTGTTGATGGGCAGGTCATAGCAGTGAAAAGGCTGGCTAAAGGGGTAACTGACATGCATAAAGAGAAAGAGTTCCTGGTAGAACTAGGCATACTTGGCCATGTTTGCCATCCCAACACAGCCTACTTGATTGGATGCTGCATTGAGAATGGACTCCATCTCATCTTTGATTATACTCCCAATGGAAGCTTGGCGTCTGCACTGCATGGTAAAAAATAACTCTCAATTTGACTGTGCACAATTTTCTGAGGTAGCTTAGGATTAAGTTAACTGAGCATAGCATCATCTCAGGTACAAGTAGCCAAGTGCTAGAATGGCCTGTGAGATACAAGATTGCCACTGGAATAGCCAGAGGCCTGCATTATCTCCACAAATGCTGCAGAAGGCGGATAATTCATCGCGACATTAAGGCCTCTAATATTCTACTGGGGGAGGACTTTGAACCTCAGGTGAAGTAAAACTTGAATTTATCTGGATATCTAATGATGGAAATCTATGAGAAGATAAGTTCTGAGATGGGTCAATATTTGACAGATTTCAGACTTTGGGCTAGCAAGGTGGCTTCCCAAGCAGTGGAATCATCTCTCCATCATCCCCATAGAAGGCACATTTGGGTGATGTTCTCTTACTGCAAGTTCAATAATATTGCAAAAGCCATAAATTTGGATCTTCAAGCCTTCGAGGATCATCATAGTTTTAAACAAGAAGTAATGTCAATGTAAAAGAACATATATAGAGAAATCTTGCCCTGTGCTAGCCCAAGACCAAAGTGTCCTAAATCGTCTTAAATTGTCAAGTTCCAAAATTTGTAACATGTAAATCTCCATGTAAACATTTTGGTCTTGGCCTTTATCTTGCCACTTCATGATATTTTAAGGTACTCTAGGCCAAACTAAATGATCAAATCAGCTAGACAACCTATTCGTCCTCGATTATTTTTCTTTTAGACGTCATTTGGTTTGACATAAAACGACGTAAAATATTGGTTTTGAACTCATTTAGAAATTTCCAGTTTTATAATCCCCTGTTATAAATTCCCCAATTTGGTTTTCAGTACTTTTGGACTGGAAACTGAAACAAGACAAAAATGCCATGCAAATCGATATGATTTCAAATCCAGCAACTCATGAAACTCAAATGCATGAAAAACACCTAATGGCACTATTAAGTCTATAAGCATAAGAAAACTTACTATCTTACAGTATTTTGCGGCTTTTTATGGTCTTTTACCGCGTATCAAACGACCACTTAGTTTGCTGATGCCCAAGACTGCTCAGGAGTTTTGCATCTTAGCACTAAACTTCAGCTTTGTTTTATCTCAAAAACCTATACAGTAAAGTTTTGACAATGCATACATCTTAAGCAGGTATTTGGCACCAGAGTATTTCATGCATGGGATTGTTGATGAGAAAACGGATGTTTTCGCTTTTGGGGTTCTACTGCTGGAGGTCATTACCGGTAGGAGACCTGTGGACACCTCTAAGCAGAGTCTCATTCTATGGGTGAGCAGGGCAGAAGCTACTTGTCATCATACCAACTGAAACTTATACTAGAGCCCATTACTAATCACTTGTGAAATCTTCACAGGCTAAACCACTCATACAGTCTGGAAACATCACAGAACTGGCAGACCCAGAACTTGAAGGCAGATATGACATGGACCAGATGGAAAAGCTGGTTCTCACTGCCTCTTGCTGCATCAGGCAATCATCAATTTGGCGTCCATCCATGAATGAGGTAATTTTTTTTTCCTTTCTGTGGTTCATTTTATCTCACAAAACAATAAAAAATTCTCAACATGTCCTCTCACGTATAAACAAAATGGGGAAGAATTCCCGTCACAATAGCATTATCCGCCACAATTTTTAATAACAGATTCTATCTTATCTCTCATCAATGTGGAATTATTTTCCACAATGGTGCTACTACCAATGGGAGTAAAAACTCTAATTATCATTCTTGTGTTGGAATTAGAGGCATGTCCAATACCCTATGCAGATTAACTAATAGGTTCATTCAATAGCCTGTGCAGAATAATTAAACTATTATCTCCTTTTTCAACACCACATCCCTTTATGTTTAAAGTTGTTCCAATAGTGTAATCTCTGATGTGGGCCTAACCAGCGGCAGTTTCAGGTGCTACAACTCCTAACAGAGGGGGACAACTCCAAAGTAGCCGAGAGCTGGAGAATGCCGGAGAACAGAGCAGATAAGATAGATGACTACAGCAGCGACTTGGATTGCAGTGCTTCCTTCTAGTTCGCAGATCTTGGTGGTCGGAGGATTAAGTAGTTCCAGAGTTTTGGCTGGTTTCTTAATTATGATGTCTTCTTGGGTTTTCTTTCTCCCCTTTTCCTCAGGGGTTAAGGAGGAATTGGTTCTTGAGCCGAGGCTTTTAGGATGATCCGCGTGCAGTGAGTGAGATCGATTTCACTAACTTATGCCGGATATTTATAGTTTTGTGGAGTTTTCTGATGTTATTGAACTATTTGTTTGGTGCAAAGTTACACATGGTTATGCCATCAAACAACATTTGTCTCTGACAACTGGGGGCCCACACATATTGTGGCATAGAATTATATGTTGATATCGCATCTATTCGGACATCTAGCTAGCGTTCTGAATGAGATGCACAGATGCACGAACTAGCTGCCCGGTGCAGTTGCTTCACCTCTTACTTCTCAATTGGAGGTCTCAACTTCTATTCTGGTTGGAGCTTAAAAATTCTCTTGGAATACTTATCCCCGGTCCGTAAAATTATTTCATCGTATGATCAGGTAGACCTGAATTTCTCGCCTAATTATTATTGACCAATTCAAAATCATCTCCAACTCTAGAAGATCTCTCAGGCTTTATCCGTGATCACCTGAAATATTTGTACTAGTTCAAAAAAAAAAAAAAAAACAAAACAAAACAAAAGAGATGCACACATACACGGGCCGCATGCACCAGCATATCGATTTCTACCTCTCTTTCGTCCCCTCGTCACCCTTTCGACGAATTGCTGGCCCTCACAACGATTCTTTCGCATTTATGTGGAACTTTTTCTTATTTAAGGGTTGTTTGTTTTAATATAAAATAATGTAATTTAAAATAAATGTGTCATTTCATGGCATTTTCGGTTGTTTAAAATGATGTAAATACTATAAAATAAAATCTTGTCTAAGCCTTGTCCGCCTGCTTGACAGCCCAATTCTCTTGTTTTGGTTTACAGAAAGAGTAATACTTGTTGCACCGTGGGCGCACTGCATCGTGGGCACTACTGTCCAATCTAAGCAGCAAGCGGTGCAACAAGTTTTTTTTATTATTTTTTTTAAATTTACTGAGCTGGGGGAGGACTCTAACTCGACATCCATACCGTCCGATCTTAGTTTGTATAATTAAAAAAAATTAAAAAGAAACGATCGCACACTTGTGCGATCCAAGCTATCAGATCACGTGAGTGCACGATCCTACACTACGTCGTGCGCTACATAGCTCATGTGAACTCTTATAGGAAATAGCCACTATAAACCAAAAATAATAATTCCAACATTCTCTTGTTTTGTTTTACAAACAACCAAAGAAATATTCTCTTATTTTAAAACTAGAAATTTTCACTTGTTTTAAAATCGATGATTTTGAAACTAGTTAATTACAGAGTTTTAAATCGAAACAAACAATCCCTTAGAGTAAGAGTAATGCTTGTTGCATTGCAGCAAAAGCTGAGATGGAATGAGCTCTCTTATCTTTTTTTGCCATCTAGAAAGCCCACATAGCCCATGTCCCTCATTAAATGCATCCCGATGTCATCTGTATGTCAAGGCACACGAAGGATGCCAGATTAAGAAAAAAACAAAAAAATTTACTAATAGACTATGATCTTGAGACCCCGGGTCAAGTTGGAAACTTGCCCTGTTAAGGGTCCTGTCCCGCAAGGAAGTTCCCTCTACTCCCGATCGGATTAGGTCGAACCCGGGAATCCAACTTGGATCCACCTTCCCCAGAATAGCCCCTTCCGACTCAAGATTGACTTAGGGGATCACTTCAAATCCCGCCTCCCCTATTGTGACTCTCCTACTCCACTACATAAAGACCCCTGGTCCAATTGGTACAAATATAATTTTCTAGAGCCCAAGCTAAGCTTTCTCTCGGCATTTCCAGCCTTTTGACTTAGGCATCGGAGGAAGATCCCCTCGAACTGTTGCCAGGGGTCCTCTAATTGTATTATCTTTCGCAGGGATCACCGAGCAACATCCCTCCTGTAAGGATTGAGATTTCGGATCCGGTTATCGGGTCAGTTTCAGGGTCGGACTCTGTAGTTTGGGCCCTAACGGGGCTGGTGTTAGTTTAGGTGGCCTACAAGCCAATCTGACTATATAAATCTCGTTCATTTATTAATAAAATGACATAATATTCATTATGTATAAATCGTGTTAATTATCGTTTCATAATGAAGTCCGTGAATATGTGCTATGGTGATCAGATTATGATGAGATCATACTAATGAGACTGATCACTTAAACACACATATTCTTAATCGTTCCTAGTCGGAGGATATCCGAGAAGGACATCGGATATCCGGTTAGACTAGTACAGATTACTCCTGCTCATATGATGAGGGTGACTGATCTCATAAGTCACTTGTGTGGAGACACTAAGGCGAATCTGTAGGTGCTCATTAGAGAATGAGTTCACTGAACTGATCCGACTGAGTCGTTGGATGGTATTGTACCTCACTGTCAGCCAGCTTGATTCTATTGTCGCAGTTGCGTGGATGGTCCTCGGACCTGAGACACCAAGGACACCTTGGCGGTGGACTTATGTACTTTGACCTTGGTATTCTAATCTCTAGCCACGGGATTCTAATACACCAAGGATTGGGTGCAGCGGAATACCGTCGAAGGGAATTGTGTATCAATAAGGAATCATTCGCTCTCGGTACTTAGAGAGAGAATGCTCTAGGAAGGATGCGCGAAAGTCCCTGGCCAGGGTAGACGATAATATCGGGAAAGGAGTTTTCCGATATTCATCAGCGGCATCCAATCCAAGTGAGTCGACCGGTTAGGGTTTGACAGTTCGCCATACCCTGAGTTGACTCGAGAGCATTGTACGAATGAAGGATTATATCCACGCGGTAACTGTCGGCGGAAAGGTTCCAAGAGTGGGTTACTTAACCCCAAATACCTTCCAGATTCACGCGGTGTTGCTTGGCACCCAACGTGATCGGAGGCCCGGTCGAATTCGATGTGCGACATCAATTCGACTGATTAATTGATTAATAAAGGGTTATTAATTAATTAATAAAGCCAGTGAGGAGTCACTGGGCTTACTGGGCCATTAACTGGACTGGTACTTGGGCCTAGAGGGTCACACGCAAATGATTCTCAAGGCGATGGATAAATAAGTGGATTTTATACAAACCGGGGGTTTTTGTGAAAAACCGCGCGGTTAGTATAAAACATAGCGAACGGGCTGAGCAGGCCAAGCTGCTGCTAACCCTAGCTGCCCCTCCTCAGTTTCTGTCCTTCTCTGGCGTCCAGGCAGATCCAGATCTGCTCTGCCGCTTCTCTGAATCCCGTTCGAACTCGAGGATATCCGTCGCGGGGGAGGATCGCGTGGACTTCGCTAGAGGCCGGACGCTTGCGCGGCTTACGGTGTCGCACCGACGGAACCGAACGGCTGCGGATTCGAATCCGCACACGGTGAGAACAGATAATCCGATTATCTTGTATTTTAGATTCCGAAACGGGAACGGATCGCTGTAAATATTTTTGTTTTTCCGCTGCGTAAGCGATCCGGAGAAACCGAGAAAACCCAACAGCTGGGACCCTGTTCTGCTTCGCATCGAGCCTGCGAGACTAGGTTTAAACGGCGTCCGGCATGGCAGACGCGTTTTAGCTTGTGCCACGCGGATGCCACGTGGGCTGGCCTTGGGTCGCGAGTGTACGGGCCGGTCGTGTCGTCTGAACGGCGTCCATGATGGTCGACGAGTTTCAGACTGCGACCCTGCGGTGTCAGAGTACGGTGCCAGTCTTGTCGTCTGAATGGTGTCGGCCTTGGGCGACGCGTTTCAGAGTTCTGTCAGAACGGCCCGTCATGTCATCTGATAGGCGTCCGTACATCTCGACGCGTTTTACCTAGTTTCTGGTTACCCCGCGAACCTTCCCTCCTTTCTCTCATTCTCCCCCTCACTCTCTCTCTCTTCACCCTCTCCACCCTCCGACTCGCCCCACTCTTCCCCTTCCCTTTTCCCTCCTTCCTCTTCCACCACTCCACTACCTCTCCACCTCTCACCACAGCCACCACCACTTTCTTCGCGGTGTTCCATTCTCCGGACAGCGACCGACGTCCCAGCGGAGTGGCGGCGTCCTCGGAGTACCGGCGGCGGTTTGCGGTGCGACGGTTTGGCGGCGGAGCCAGGAGGAGTTCAAGAATCGGTAGGGTGACGATTCCCGTAGTGTTTTATTTTAAAACCTTGTTTTCCCGCTTGAAGCATGCTACGGATCTATGGTTTTTGGGTAGAATGAGCATGTTAGGGGCTTTTTCTTGATGGGAATGGGAGTTTCTGTGAATGTGGTTTTGTGATGGTTTAGATTGCCCCTCTTCCTCCTCCGTTTGGTTTGATTTTGGGGCATTTGGGGGTGAAAAGGGAGCCCTCGGGCTGGGGACAGAACTCGATTTCTGGCGCTAAAAGAGGTCCTGCCTGGACGACGAGATTTGGAATAGCGTCGGGCCACCATGACGCCTTTTTGGCAGAAATTGCTCCACCGAGTCTCTGTCAGTTCGGGGAATCTGGCGCTAAAAGACGTCATGTATGGACGACGCCTTTTAGAAGGACGTCGGGCCATCATGACGCCTTTTAGGCAGAAATCACCTGATTAAGGTTTTCTGCAAATTCTAGATTTTGGTGTGAAGGGCGTCTGAAGACTTCGACGCGTTTTTAAAAGGCGGCTAACTGTGACGACGCCTTTTTAGGCCATATTCTGAGGCCAGGATTTCATGAACCAGTTTAGGAGACTTGAATGGCGTCGTCCTTGGTCGATGCGATTCAAGGCAGAACTACACTAATTCATGCCAGTAAAATGTGTTTACACTGCTAGATAGTTAGTTAAATGCATGCTTTTATTACACTCGATGACAATGGATTCTTCATGACCGGATGGCACTACGTTGGGTGTCATGCGACCGCGGACTTCTCACGTGACCGGATCGCACCGTGCCGTGTTTTGTGTTACTGTGGACCTAGAGTGACAGTTGTAGCGTTTGACACCCTGTGTCGGTGCGGAGGGACACAGCGCTGACAGGAGCAGTGGCGGGGTGACGCCTAGTGAGATAGGGTCACCTGGTGAACCCCGGGGTTAGCTAGCTTGTACCGGTGTCGGAGTGGTACCTTTAGAGTGTCACTCGTGCTGGGGGAAGGAGTAACCACCTGAGCCAATTGGGCTGGAGTAGCCAGCGTGCTATCCGAGGGGTTACTGTTTGGTCTAACGGGTCGGTGTTTGCTGGGGGAAGGAGTAATCGCCGAGGTAGCCAGCGTGCTATCCGAGGGGTTACTGTTTGGTCTCAGCGAGTCGGTGTTTCCCACTTTTGTTGTGTGGTTGACGTGTTTTGAGGATACGCTGGTTACGGGTTCCCCGGTAAATAGGAATTATGCATGTTAAATATACTTCGAATGCATGCGATTCATATCGAGATTTAGGTGTAATAATTACTGCTTTACTTGGTTACTGTATCTCCAACTATACTTTACACTTGTGGGTGTGTGAGTGGGTTGTGGGGATCGAAGGATCCCTACTGAGTCTTTTCGTTAAGACTCACCCTTGCGGTTTTCAGGTGAGGACTCCAGGCAGACTTAGAGAGGGGTGTGCTGCTCTGTGTCGCGCGCCGTCAGTCGTTGTTCCGGGGTATGCCCCGACGTAGTTGTTATCTTTATTTCTGGCCTGTATATTTAATTATTTCTCTTCTGCTGGAGTATGTAATTATTTGTTGTATCGAGTCGCATTGTAATAACTTTTAATTTCTGCATTTTCCTTTCAATTCAATGCGATGTGAATGTTTAGCTTAGTTTATTATTGTTAGTTTAGGTGGCCTACAAGCCAATCTAACAATGTAAATCTCGTTCATTATTAATAAAATGGCATAATATTCATTATGTGTAAATCGCGTTAATTATCGTTTCATAATGAAGTCCGTGAATATGTGCTATGGTGATCAGATTATGATGAGATCATACTAATGAAACTGATCACTTAAACACACATATTCTTAATCGTTCCTAGTCGGAGGATATCCAAGAAGGACATCGGATATCCGGTTAGACTAGTACAGATTACTCCTGCTCATATGATGAGGGTGACTGGTCTCATAAGTCACTTGTGTGGAGACACTAAGGCGAATCTGTAGGTGCTAATTGGAGAATGAGTTCACTGAACTGATCCGACTGAATCGCTGGATGGTATTGTACCTCACTGTCAACCAGCTTGATTCTATTGTCGCAGTTGCGTGGATGGTCCTCGGACCTGAGACACCAAGGACACCTTGGCGGTGGACTTCTGTACTTTGACCTTGGGCTACGAATCTCTAGCCACGGGATTCTAATACGCCAAGGATTGGGTGCAGCGGAATACCGTCGAAGGGAATTGTGTGTCAATAAGAAATCATTCGCTCTCGGTACTTAGAGAGAGAATGCTCTAGGAAGGATGCGCGAAAGTCCCTGGCCAGGGCGGACGATAATATCGGGAAAGGAGTTTTCCGATATTCATCAGCGGCATCCAATCCAAGTGAGTCGACCGGTTAGGGTTTGACAGCTCGCCATACCCTGAGTTGACTCGAGAGCATTGTACGAATGAAGGATTATATCCACGTGGTAACTGTCGGCGGAAAGGTTCCAAGAGTGGGTTACTTAACCCCAAATACCTTCCGGGTTCACGCGGTGTTGCTTGGCACCCAACGTGATCGGAGGCCCGGTTGAATTCGATGTGCGACATCAATTCGATTGATTAATTGATTAATAAAGGGTTATTAATTAAGTAATAAAGCCAGTGAGGAGTTACTGGGCTTGTTGGGCCATTAACTGGACTGGTACTTGGGCCTAGAGGCTCACACGCACATGATTCTCAAGGCGATGGATAAATAAGTGGGTTTTATATAAACCGAGGGTTTTCGTGAAAAATCGCGCGGTTAGTATAAAACATAGCGAACGGGCTGAGCAGACCAAGCTGCTGCTAACCCTAGCCGCCCCTCCTCAGTTTCTGTCTTCCTCTGGAGTCCAGGCAGATCCAGATCTGCTCCGCCGCTTCTCCGAATCTCGTTCGACGGGAAATCGTCCGCGCACTGCGGCGATCATTGCGGTGACCAGCGGAGTCTTCGCGGGCTGCGAAGAACGACGAACTCGAGGATATCCGTCGCGGGGAGGATCGCGTGGACTTCGCTAGAGGCCGGGCGCTTGCGCGGCTTGCGGTGTCACACCGACGGAACCGAACGGCTGCGGATTCGAATCCGCACACGGTGAGAACTTAGATAATCCGATTATTGTATTTTAATCTCCGAAACGGGAACGGATCGCTGTAAATAATTTTGATTTTCCGCTGCGTGAGCAATCCGGAGAAACCGAGAAAAACCAACAGTGGTATCAGAGCCAGGTTCCACTGTTTCTCGTCCCGTTTCGGTTTCCGAAATTAATTTTTCTTGAGTTATTCCATACGTTTAATCCGATTAAAATGACGGAATAGTGTTCATGAGATGAACACAAATAATTTGATTATTTTTCTGTGATTTTTCGGATTTTATTTGTGGTTTTCGGAGTTCTTCGTGGGACGATGAACGGAGTGTTTTCGGCGACTTCGTACTCGCTTCCCAAGCATTGGGATGGCCGGCCGAGACTCCAGATCCGTTGGTGATAGTCACCACTGCACACCGGTCACCTAGATCGCCGCCGGAGTACCCTTGAAGGTCTTTAAAATCGAGCCCCAAATCGGTTTTAAATCATGAAAAATTGGATTTTTCTGGTTTGAAGGGGCTTGGCCGGCAACTGGTTTGGCCACCGCCGGCGACCCTACCGGCGCCGGGCACGTTGCCGGCGCCGGAGGCATCGCCGGCCGGGCCGCCGGCGGCGCCGGTAGCCGCCGCCCAAGCCTGCAACAAAAACCCTAATCTGTGCAGGTTTGGGGGCGTCGGGTAGGGGGGCCGGGCCGGTCCAAGGCCGGACCAAACCGGCTGAGCCGGGCCTGGGATTGGTTTAGCTGTATCTGGGCCGACTGGGCCTGGTCATGAGCCACGGGCCGGCATGGTTCGACCAGGTCCGAACCCTGGTTCATGTTATTGGGCTGGGCCCAATTGATTTCTACCCATTTAAACCCTCTAAACCCCAAATTAAATCGATATGCCCTGTTAATTAATTTAAAATTGGACTTAATTTAAATTTTAAAATTGTTTAAAATTTTGAATTATTGTTCAATTTTATTTAATTAACTCTTTTGTGATTTTGAATTATTAAACCCCTTTATTCTTTGTTGGCCCATTTAATGAAAATAGAATTAGATTTTAATTTAATTCAAAATCTGTTTTGAAAATTTTAATTATTATTCAGTTTTATTAAATTGGGCTTTAATGATTTTGAATCATTATTATTAACAATCGTTGTTAATTGATTAAAGTCAGTTATTAATTTAAGTGTTAAATTAATAGTTAACTTTAATTAGCTAATTTAAATGTTAAATTAGTACTTATCAGTTAATTAGAGTTAATTGTTGATTTTAAGTGTTAAGATTAATGATTAATTTTAAGTTAACTAATCTAAGTGTTAGATGAAAATTATTAATTAATTAGTGTTGATTAATAATTTAAATGTTAAATTACTAATTAACATTAATTAACTAATCTAAGAGTTAGATTAGTAGTTAATTAATAATTAGAGTTAATTAATAATTTAAGTGTTAAATTGTTAATTAATTTTGATGGATTAATCTAAGAGTTAGATTAATCTTTAATATTCTAATTGTTAGATTACTAATGGGGTTTAATCTAAGTGTTAGATTATTAGAAATGTTCTAATTTGCATGGAATAATCTGGAATTATTAATTCGGAGTGTGTGCGCATGTGATGTGTGTTTATTGCTTTTAAATTAGATTTAATTGCATGATTAACTTAATAAAATGAGTTTTCAAAATTCAAACACCAATTTTGATTGGATCCCAGTTTTTTGAAAGCCAAAATTATTTATTTTGAAAACTCATTTGTTTTAGTCATGTGATGCGCTGAATCATGTGTGGAATGTTTAAAACACACCGTGGTCATGGAGATGTGTAGGTGCTTAGAATGACCGTGTGATTAACATGAAATATCTATGTTGTTTAGTGTAAACTAACCTATTAAAAACAGCAACTAAAGTGCAGTGATCGCCAGAAACTTTTAACTTAAAAAGTTTCAAAAGGAGATATGATCGCCTACCTTTCAAACGCGGAAGATTGAGTCCTTGGTTCCCCTTCCTCAGCCGGCTGAAGAAAGAGAGCCCTTTCTTTGTTCTTTTGTTCTTGCTGCGGAATTTAAGGTTGAGGATCGTCCAGAAATCTTTCTGGCTTTGAGCTTGATTTCCCCCTTTTGATCTCTTGTTGTTGTTGAGTGCAGAAGAGACAGAAACAGAAAACGAAGAATTATGATGAGAATTTAAGTAGAAGCAGTATCTGAACTAATCATGATGTTAAGCATATTTAAAACAGCAAACTTACTTTTTTAAATGGCTTTGAAACCCCTTTGATCAAGTAGGTTTTGAAAGATTATGCTGTGGTGTGTGTTTGCATGAAGTGAATATGAAGAATGAAACTAATGAAATGAATGCAGTAATGAAAAACTTATGCCCAATCGGTTGAAGCTTTGAAAGGATGAAGATCTTGAAAGGGACGCCGACTTCTGGAAATGGCAGCGCTCCGGCGTTACGACGTTGTTGCTTCGATCTTCAACTCGCTATAACGCTATGGCTCAACTCAACTTAATTCTCTTCTCTTTTTTTTTTAACTCTTCAATATGCAGGGTATTTATAGGCATTTCTTGCGTTCGAGATTAACATAGAAAAATCCCGAATTTATCCATCTTAACCGACAGATAAATACTAATTAATTCATCTTTATCTGTAATTATCTAAAACGCGTCCACCTTGGCTGACGCCTTTCAGATTAATTAAGATAAGGATAAATATCCGGGAAAACTTATCTTTATCTTTATTAGGTAAAACGCGTCCATCTATGTAGACGTCTTTTAGACTAATTAAGATAAGGATAAACATCCGGAGGGGAAGTTAAAATCACTTAGGAAACTTAAAACACGTCGACATTAACAGACGCCTTTTAGTTAATTAATTAATTAATTAAAATTCAAATTTTAAACGTTAAAACAGGAATAAACTCTAAATCGCGTCCACACAGGTTGACGCGTTTTAGAATTCTGAATCGCGTCCACACAGGTTGACACGTTTTAGAAAGAATTCTGAATCGCGTCCATACAGGTTGACACGTTTTAGAATTCTGAATCGTGTCCACACAGGTTGACACGTTTTAGAATTTCTGCATCTTTTAACTGAAATTTGAGCTAAAATCAATTTAATTGATTAACTTAAACATGTCTGTTAAACCCGACACTCAAAAATATTAATAAAATTTAATCAATGATTAATTATCAGACCATTCTGAGGCATTATTATATGATATGAAATTTACTCGAAATGACGTCAAAATTAGCGTGTCTACAAGATGCACTTAATTTATTATTCATGTGATGAATGGTTTGTGTGGATCATGGATGTGTGATGTTTATTAATTGTTAATAAATAGAGGTCTGCGCACCTCTCTCTCTCATACTCCGATGTATTTCTACCTCCTTCTCTCTCTTGTACTCGCCATAAGGCCTTCTTCAATTTACTTATTAATTCTAGAATTAATGTAATATGATCGAGGCAACCGAGGAAGGAGCGAGGACGATCCACAACTGCAACCAGGATGGCGAAAAGATGGAGATCTCTTGCCTGTGTTTGCAGGTTATCTAATATAATTGTTATGTTAGATTGTGTGTGCGTTTGACTGTTGGCTCCAGTCAAACCCACTGTGCTATCCATGACCACACTAAAGACATGTATGTGATGCATTGTTTTTCTTTTGATTATGAATCAAAGCAGGTTATAGTATTTAGTAAATATATACGATATATTTATATACTATCACCTAGGAGAGACCAAGATAAAAGTTATCTAAATACCCTTAGATAAACTCTAAGCCGTAACGCGAGTAGTTAAGAACTTATCGCGTGGTCCACCATCGTTATAGTCATAGAATTCAAATCACTTTAGGCAGGTTTGTTGTGCTATCCACAAGGCCTGCTTAATTGGGAGGAGAAACTGTGGCTATGGCATTAGATGCCTATAGATCGGGGTAGAGGAACCATGTAGCTTTGTTGTGCTATCCACAAGGGCTGCATGCAAATCTATGCTCGTCGCGTAATTATGGTTAGCTTAGACCAGGATTAATGGTTTGTTGTGCTATCCACAAGGCCATTAAATCTTTGGGGACCGAAGCCATGATCAGATATTGCAAGGAGTTGCAAGTCCCATGAGTTGGGTGCTCTTTGATTGTATTACAGTTTGTTGTGCTATCCACAAGGCTGTAGTACAAGTCATTGAGATTCTGATCCCCACTAGGAGACTGTCGGTGTCTCCCGTTCTGTATAACTGAGGGTTATACAGTCCTACGAAAATTAGTGGGAGTTAAACTTGAACTAAAGACCATGTCTTGTTTTAAATTTTAATAATTGAACATCTGCTAAATAGATTTTACTTATCTCCTGTAGGGAATTATGTCGTCGAATAACTCACTCCGTGGCATACTTGATGCCGTTTTGACTTACCTGATCTACTCAGATTGGTTCAGAAGCCTGAAGAATGTCTTCAGATCTGAACGCAATAACTTTGTCCCTGGAGCTGATCCTCTTGCTAAATCGGCATTAGATGCCCCTGAAGCAGAGATGATAGCTAACGATAAAAGATCAAAGGACAAAGGCAAAAGAGTAGTGAAGGGTGACTGCTTCTACTATAAGCAGTATGGTCACTGGAAGAGGAACTACAAGGAGTTCCTTCACGATAAAGCTCATGGAAGAGTGAAGCTGTCTGATGCTTCAGATATCTATATGATAGATATCAACTTATCCGTTAGAGATTCCACATCTTGGGTATTAGATACCGGATGTGCTTCTCATATCTGCCATGATGTGCAGATGCTGACAAGCGCAAGCTGAGACAAGGTGAGGTGGAATTGAGGCTAGGAAACGGCGCAAAAGTTGCGGCGGTTACTGTTGGGACAGCAAACCTCAGGCTTCCATCGGGAGACACCTTACTATTGGAAGATTGTTATTATGTTCCTAACATAATAAAGAACATCATATCAATATCTTGTTTGGACAAGATAGGATATAGGTTGACAATTGAGAATAGAAGTTGTTCGATTTATTATGATAATAAATCAATAGCTTCGGCATCTTTAGTCAACGGTCTATATCTATTAGATGTTTCTCATTACAATCTTCAGATTGATAATGCTCTTAAGAAGAGCAAGAATTGCGTGAACCAGGCCTACATGTGGCATTGTAGACTTGGGCACATTGGCGAAAGCAGGTTGCAAAAGTTGCACAAGCATGGTTACTTAACAGCATTCGATTATGAATCGTTTGCAACATGCGAATCCTGCCTTATGGGAAAGATGGCAAAATCTCCATTTATTGGACATGGAGAACGTGCCAAGGACATTTTGGAACTAATACATTCGGATGTATGTGGTCCAATGTCCACCCAAGCCAAAGGTGGCTTTTCTTACTTCATTACGTTCACCGATGACTTCTCAAGATTCGGCTATGTGTACTTAATGAAGTAAACCATGCCCTAGGTCGATTCGGGAACATTGTACGGATGAAGGATTATATCCGCGCGCTAACCGATGACAGAAAGGTTCCAATAGAGGGTTGCGATAACCCCAGTGCCATCCAGGATCACGCGATGTTGCTTGGCATCCAACGTGATCGGCAGTCCGTCCGAATTTATTGTGGGACATTAAATTCGGCTGATTAATTGAATATAAGGATATTAATTAATTCAGTGGGTCAGTAAAGGGTTACTGGACTTAATGGGCTATTAACTGGACTGGTATTTGGGCCTAGAGGGTCACACGCAAATGGTTTTCAAGTCGATGGATAATCCGACAGGATTTCGGATAAGTCTGGGTTTTTGTGAAAAACCGCAAACTGACTTCTTATAAAAGAACAGATTCTACGTCCGGGGCCAGCAACCCTGACCTAGCCGTCATTCGTTCTTCCCCACTTTCTCTCCCCTCTGGGCGTGCGGTTCCCAACTGCTCCACCTTCCGTTCGACGGGGATTCTCAATCCGCATGTCGCGGCGGATTACGCGCAGTCAGACGGGATCTTCGAGCGCCGCAGCGAGCAAGGAAGCGAGGACGATCCATCGCGAGGAGAACCGCGTGGATACCGCTAGAGGTCGGGCATCTGCGCGACTTGCGGCATCGCTCCGACGGAACCGGAAAACGGACGCGGATTCGAATCCGCGCAAGGTAAATCGATCTACATCGGTTTTAGTTTTAACGACCGAAACGGGACAGATCCGATCCCGAACTTCTTTATTCCGCTGCGTTTTAGGATCGGATCCCGACACAGCGATCCCAACAGTGGGATATCCAAAGGAAACCTTTAGATACTATTTTTACCATCTTGATGAACAAAAGGTGTTTGTCGCCAGGAAAGCTGTCTTCCTGGAAGAGGAATACCTTCTCCAGGAGGACAGTGGGAGTAAAATAGTACTAGAAGAGGTTCCAAATCCCAAAAGCTACATTATCATCAGATGAGATATCAGTTCCTGAACCTGTTCAGGTACACACAGATGAGCCTCGTAGATCTGGTAGAGTACCTAGACCACCCGAACGATATGTGGGACATATCGCAGAAGGTGAGTCTATGGTACAATATAATGAGGATGATGATCCTAAAACATACCAGGAGGCCATAGAAGGCCCAGAAGCCGGGAAATGGCGAGAAGCCATGAACTTAGAAATCCAGTCCATGTACACCAACCAAGTTTGGAACTTGGAGGACTTGCCAGAGGGTATTGTACCCATCGGATGCAAGTGGATCTTTAAAACAAAGATCGGTGCTGATGGACGGATCGACACTTATAAGGCAAGGTTGGTGGCTAAGGGATATCGTCAAAGACAAGGAATTGACTATGACGAGACTTTCTCACCAGTTGCCATGATAAAGTCGATCAGAGTTCTGCTCGCCATTGCTGCACATTTTGATTATGAAATCTGGCAGATGGATGTGAAGACTGCCTTCCTCAATGGTAATCTTGAGGAGGAGGTGTATATGATACAACCAGAAGGTTTCACATCCAAAGAATCTCCAGATAAAGTGTGCAAGTTTCAGAGGTCCATTTATGGACTGAAGCAAGCTTCCCGGAGCTGGAACATAAGATTTGACGAGGCTGTCAAGTCTTATCACTTCATTAAGAATGAAGATGAGCCTTGTGTGTACAAGAAGACCAGTGGGAGTGCAGTCACTTTTCTAGTTCTTTACGTAGATGACATACTACTCATTGGGAATTATGTAGCTATGATGTCATCAGTAAAGGTCTGGCTGTCGAAAAACTTCTCCATGAAGGATTTGGGAGAAGCATCCTACGTATTGGGAATACGGATCTATAGAGATAGATCAAAGAGGATGCTTGGAATGACCCAATCCTTGTACATAGATACCATAGTCAAAAGGTTTGGCATGGAAAATTCCAAGAGAGGTTTCATACCGATGAGACATGGAATCCATCTCTCAAAGGAGCAGTCTCCTAAGACTCCTAATAAGAGGGCATTCATGGATAGAATACCCTATGCCTCTGCCATAGGATCTATCATGTATGCCATTCTATGTACACGGCCTGATGTTGCATTTGCTCTAAGTGTTACGAGCAGATTTCAGGCTGATCCAGGCGAAGAGCACTGGAAGGCAGTGAAATGCATCCTTAAGTACTTGAGAAGAACTAAGGATATGTTTCTTGTCTATGGAGGAGGTGACCTGAAACTGCGAGGCTTTACTGACTCGAGTTTCCAGTCAGATCCAGATGATAGCAAATCAACATCTGGATTCGTATTTACATTGAACGGAGGGGCAGTGTGCTGGAAGAGTTCCAAGCAAGTAACCACTGCAGATTCGACGACTGAAGCTGAGTACATCCCTGCAGCTGAAGCCGCCAAGGAAGCAGTGTGGTTGAAGAAATTCATCACCGACCTCGGCGTAGTTCCCAGCATCTCTGAGCATGTTCCACTGTTGTGCCACAACAATGGAGCGATTGCGCAAGCGAAAGAGCCACGGTCTCATCAGAAATCGAAGCATATTCTGAGACGCTTTCACCTTATCAGAGAGATCATATCCAGAGGAGATGTAGTAGTGGAAAGAGTTCCATCTGTCGACAATGTAGCAGATCCACTGACAAAGTCGTTGGCTCAAATTGTGTTTGAGCGTCACCTAGAGTCTATGGGCTTATTGTATAAAGGTCATTGGCTTTAGTCCAAGTGGGAGATTGTTAGTTTAGGTGGCCTACAAGCCAATCTAACAATGTAAATCTCGTTCATTATTAATAAAATGGCATAATATTCATTATGTGTAAATCGCGTTAATTATCGTTTCATAATGAAGTCCGTGAATATGTGCTATGGTGATCAGATTATGATGAGATCATACTAATGAGACTGATCACTTAAACACACATATTCTTAATCGTTCCTAGTCGGAGGATATCCGAGAAGGACATCGGATATCCGGTTATACTAGTACAGATTACTCCTGCTCATATGATGAGGGTGACTGGTCTCATAAGTCACTTGTGTGGAGACACTAAGGCGAATATGTAGGTGCTCATTGGAGAATGAGTTCACTGAACTGATCCGACTGAATCGCTGGATGGTATTGTACCTCACTGTCAACCAGCTTGATTCTATTGTCGCAGTTGCGTGGATGGTCCTCGGACCTGAGACACCAAGGACACCTTGGCGGTAGACTTTTGTACTTTGACCTTGGGCTACGAATCTCTAGCCACGGGATTCTAATACGCCAAGGATTGGGTGCAGCGGAATACCGTCGAAGGGAATTGTGTGTCAATAAGGAATCATTCGCTCTCGGTACTTAGAGAGAGAATGCTCTAGGAAGGATGCGCGAAAGTCCCTGGCCAGGGCGGACGATAATATCGGGAAAGGAGTTTTCCGATATTCATCAGCGGCATCCAATCCAAGTGAGTCGACCGGTTAGGGTTTGACAGTTCGCCATACCCTGAGTTGACTCGAGAGCATTGTACGAATGAAGGATTATATCCACGCGGTAACTGTCAGCGGAAAGGTTCCAAGAGTGGGTTACTTAACCCCAAATACCTTCCGGGTTCACGCGGTGTTGCTTGGCACCCAACGTGATCGGAGGCCCGGTCGAATTCGATGTGCAACATCAATTCAATTGATTAATTGATTAATAAAGGGTTATTAATTAATTAATAAAGCCAGTGAGGAGTCACTGGGCTTGTTGGGCCATTAACTGGACTGGTACTTGGGCCTAGAGGGTCACACGCACATGATTCTCAAGGCGATGGATAAATAAGTGGGTTTTATATAAACCGGGGGTTTTTGTGAAAAACTGCGCGGTTAGTATAAAACATAGCGAACGGGCTGAGCAGGCCAAGCTGCTGCTAACCCTAGCCGCCCCTCCTCAGTTTCTGTCTTCCTCTGGAGTCCAGGCAGATCCAGATCTGCTCCGCCGCTTCTCCGAATCTCGTTCGACGGGAAATCGTCCGCGCACTGCGGCGATCATTGCGGCGACCAGCGGAGGCTTCGCGGGCTGCGAAGAACGACGAACTCGAGGATATCCGTCGCGGGGAGGATCGCGTGGACTTCGCTAGAGGCCGGGCGCTTGCGCGGCTTGCGGTGTCACACCGACGGAACCGAACGGCTGCGGATTCGAATCCGCACACGGTGAGAACTTAGATAATCCGATTATCGTATTTTAATCTCCGAAACAGGAACGGATCGCTGTAAATAATTTTGATTTTTCGCTGCGTGAGCGATCCGGAGAAACCGAGAAAAACCAACAATTATTTATTTCCCAGACTTACTTAGATCATGGTTTGGTTCCAAATTAATGATTCAGTACCCATTTAGTAATCGGATCCCCGATTATAGGGTGGCGGGTCGTTACAGTTGGTATCAGAGTATTCGGTCTGGCAAATAAATGAATAACTAGGTTAAATGTCGTGAGTTCGGCAAATAATTACATTATCCCGTACAGGCGGCGGTAGCATAGGTTTTAGGTTTCTAATTAGAACTTTTCGATTTTGTGATTATAGGCGATTAGATGGCTCCTAGGAAGAGGATGCCGGTTATTAGAGAGCGGGGAGACGTCCCTTGTGGATCGGAGGCCGGTAGGCCGAGCGTAGAGCAGTTCATGGAGGCTATGATGGACACGATGGCTAGATATCAGACCCGAGACCCTAGTGAGAGTTCTAGCGCTCGGGGAGGGTCTACAGCTACACTAGAGAGATTCCTGAAGCTGAGGCCACCTCATTTCACCGGTCGTCCCGACCCTGATGAGGCCGTTCACTGGTTGAGGGAGATGGAGAAGACTTTTGATACTATGGATTGTGCAGTAGTTGAGAGGACTCCGTTGGCTACCTTCATGTTGAAGGATAGCGCCTATGATTGGTGGACCACTTTGAAGAGTTTGTCATATGAGGATAGAAGTCTCAGGGAGATTTCATGGGAGGCTTTTGTAAAGGAATTCAATGCGCAGTATTTCCCTAGGCATGTCCAGAGGGCCAAGAAAAGGGAATTTATGGAGCTGACTCAGGGGAGTATGACAGTACTCGAGTACCAGGCGAAGTTTGTTTCGCTTGGGTGGTTTGTGCCTTTCATTTCAGGGGACGAGGAGCGTCGTACTGAGAAGTTTGTGGATGGACTGAGGCTCAGTCTGAGGAACTTTGTGGCATCTCACTGTTGTACAGATTTGGCATCAGCGGTTAGGTGTGCAGCAACAGTGGAGGCACAGCAGAATCAGTCAGCCCGGGAGAGAGGACTGACTGCTCAGGGACCAGCTCGTGGCAGGGGTAAGGCAGCGGCAGCAGCCCCTTCGTCCGGATCGGGATCGTCGTCACTCGGCTCCAGATTTAGGAGGTTCTTTCGAGGCGGTGGCAGCAATAGTGGCAGCAGCGGTAGTAGCAGACCCAGACAGGATCAGCAGAGCCAGTCAGTGTCCAGCGCTCAGCAGGAGTCAGCTCAGAGGCTTCCAGCAGTTTGTCAGCACTGTGGTGGTACTCATGGTGGGACTCAGTGTCCTGCATTTTCCGGGAGATGTTATACTTGTGGCCAGCAGGGCCACATGGCGAGGTTTTGCCCGCAGGGGCGTGGCCAGAGGCAAGGGCCAGCTGATCAGAAGAAGCCGAGGACCCAGGGGAGAGTGCTAGCTGTCACCAGGAAGGAGGCTTGTGCGTCCAACATGGTGGAAGGTACACTTTCTGTCCTTAGGAACTCTGCACATGTGTTGATTGATTCGGGTGCTTCGCATTCTTTTATTTCTGAGCAGTTCATAGATATTCTTTCTGCACCCGTTGATGAGCTATCTGATGGATTGATGGTGGAGGTTCCTTCTGGGGATTTCATGTTATCTTATAATTGTTTGAGGGATGTTCCCTTGACCATTGAGGGCCATGAGTTACCCGCCCGATTGGTTGTGCTTGCCATTCGTGATTTTGATATTATCCTGGGCATGGATTGGTTGGAAGCTTATTATGCTGAGGTGGACTGCCTTAGGAAGAGGGTGCGTTTCTCTATTCCGGACATCCCGACCTTCTACTTTCAAGGTACTAGGCTCTCTTCTCGAGGTATTCTTATTTTCACCTTTAAGGCTCGGAGGTTGCTTGCTGGTGGTTGTGAGGCCTTCCTTGCCTCTGTTGTTGTTTCCAATGTCCGTGATAGTCCCAGTCCTTGGGAGGTGCCTGTAGTGTGTGACTTTGCAGATGTTTTTCCTGAGGAGTTGCCTGGCCTTCCTCCTCAGCGAGAGGTCGAGTTTACCATTAAGCTTGCACCAGGTACGGCACCCTTGTCTAAGGCCCCGTATCGGATGGCACCAGCCGAACTCGCTGAGTTGAAGGCGCAGTTGCAGGAGTTACTGGATAAGGGTTTCATTCGTCCCAGTTTTCTCCGTGGGGTGCTCCAGTTCTATTTTTCAGAAAGAAGGATGGTTCTCTGAGGTTGTGCATTGATTATAGACAGTTGAACCAGGTGACGATAAAGAATAAGTACCCACTTCCAAGGATCGATGATTTGATGGATCAGCTACAGTCTGCAAAGGTGTTTTCTAAGATTGACTTGAGATCTGGATATTATCAGATGAGGATCCGTGAGGTCGATATTAGTAAGACGGCTTTTAGAACTCGGTATGGACATTATGAGTTTTTGGTTATGCCTTTTGGCTTGACCAATGCTCCGGCGGCTTTTATGGATCTGATGAACCGAGTCTTCAGGGTCTATCTGGATCAATTTGTGGTGGTATTTGTAGATGATATTTTAATATATTCTTCTTCTGAGGAAGAGCACGCCACTCATCTTCGGGTGGTGTTGCAGATCCTGAGAGAGCACCAACTCTATGCCAAGTTTAGCAAGTGTGAATTCTGGCTAGACAAGGTACACTTCCTTGGGCATGTCATTTCTGGCGAGGGCATCGCAGTGGATCCAGCCAAGATCGAGGCAGTGATGGATTGGAGCAGGCCAACTTCAGTGACTGAGATCAGGAGCTTCTTGGGGCTAGCAGGTTATTACAGGCGGTTTGTTCAGGGGTTTTCTTCGATAGCTGCCCCCTTGTCGAGGTTGACTCGAAAGGGAGTTCGTTTTGTGTGGACCGAGGAGTGTGAGCGGAGTTTCATTGAGTTAAAGACTCGCCTCACTTCGGCCCCAGTGTTGGTGCTTCCATCAGGTTCTGGTGGGTTTGTGGTTTATTCAGATGCGTCTCGCCGAGGTTTGGGTGACGTTCTAATGCAGCATGGTAGGGTCGTGGCCTATGCTTCTAGGCAGCTAAAGAAGCATGAGGAGAACTATCCCACCCATGATTTGGAATTGGCAGCTGTGGTATTTGCACTAAAAATCTGGAGACATTACTTGTATGGTGAGAAATTTTAGGTTTTTACTGATCACAAGAGCCTGAAGTATATGTTCACACAGAGGGACCTGAATTTGAGGCAACGTAGGTGGATGGAGTTCATCAAGGATTATGACATCGACCTTTCTTATCATCCGGGCAAGGCGAATGTGGTGGCAGACGCCTTGAGTCGGAAGACGGTCGTGTCATACCTTATGGTTCGAGAATGGAGACTATTTGAGCAGGTTGTGGAATCTTCCTTTCGAGTTCCACGTGAGGATGATAGACCCGTATTGGCCAGCTTGACTGTGAGACCAGCAGTGTACCATGTTGTGATTGAGGCTCAGAGGGCAGATGTAGAGTTGCCGCAGATTCTCCAGAGACCAGAGGTGGAATTGTGGGATGACGGTACAGTCAGGTTTAGAGGCAGACTCTATGTTCCGGCCGAGGAGGACGTACGCAGGAGTGTCCTTGATGAGGCGCACCGTTCTAGGTATGCAGTGCATCCCGGGACAACTAAGATGTATCATTGTTTGAGGAGGCACTTTTGGTGGCCTGGTATGAAGAAAGATGTGGCTGAGTATGTGGCTAGGTGCATGACTTGTCAACAAGTTAAAGCAGAACATCAGAAACCAGGAGGGTTGTTGCAGCCCTTGCCGATCCCGGAATGGAAATGGGAGCACGTGACTATGGACTTTGTGAGGGGATTACCTGTATCCCTTGGCAAGAGAGACGCAATTTGGGTTATTGTTGATTGGCTGACCAAGTCAGCACACTTCCTAGCTATTAGGAAGGATTGGTCAGTCGGTAAGTTGGCTAAATTGTATGTAGATTGGATCATCTCTCTGCACGGGGTGCCTTTATCCATCGTATCAGATCGGGATCCGAGGTTTACTTCCAGGTTCTGGAAGAGTTTTCAAAAGGCCTTAGGCGCGCAGTTGGCCTTCAGTTCGGCCTATCATCCCGAGACTGATGGACAGTCGGAGAGGACCATTCAGACACTGGAGGATATGCTTAGGGCATGTTGCTTAGACTGGGGAGGTTCTTGGGAGCAACATTTGCCTACTGTGGAGTTCGCCTACAACAATAGTTATCATTCTAGTATCGGCATGGCGCCTTACGAGGCTTTGTACGGGCGGCCGTGTCGATCCCCGGTGTGTTGGTCCGAGATTGGCGAGAGGCAGATAGCAGGGCCAGAGTTAGTACAGCAGTGTACTGAGGTTGCCAGTGTAGTACAACAAATATTGATTTCAGCTCAGAGCAGGCAGAAGAGCTATGCTGATATCCGAAGGAGACCGCTTGAGTTTGAGGTTGGGGACCACGTGTTTCTCCGAGTCTCACCTTCCAAGGGTGTGATGAGATTCGGAAAGCGAGGCAAGCTGAGTCCGCGATATATTGGGCCTTTTCCCATTCTTGCTCGAATTGGGGAAACCGCGTATCAGTTGGCCTTGCCACCTAGTCTTGCAGGGGTGCACGATGTGTTCCATGTTTCTTTACTGAGAAGATATGTTCAGGATCCGTCCCATGGTTTAGATTTTTCAGAGTTGGAGATTGCTGAGGACTTGTCTTTTCCGGAGTTTCCAGTTCGTATTGAGGATCGCAGGGAGCAAGTCCTTCGGAACAAGATTGTACCTTTGGTCAAGGTGATTTGGCAGTACCTCTCCGGGGGCGAGGCTACCTGGGAGCGTGAGGACGAGATGCGGAAGCAGTTTCCTTACCTTTTCTCGTAAGTTATCTTGGGAAGCTTGTACCTTCATGTTGCAACCTCGTTAACCGTAGTAAGCAATTTCGATGACGAAATTATTTTAAGGGGGGGAGAATGTAAGGATTGAGGTTTCGGATCCGGTTATCGGGTCAGTTTCTGTTAGTATTAGATGGTCTCAAAGCCAATCCGATACTGTGTACAAATTCAGATTATTAATAAATGGCAATAATTCATTGTGTATAATTAATTCGATCTGTGTTTATCGTATCACGATGAAGTCCATGAACATGTGCAACAATCTTCGGATTATGATGAGATCATAATTACGGGACCGAAGACTTATAAACACATATTCTTAATTGTTCCTAGTCATAGGATGTTTGAGATAGGACATTAAACATCCGGATAGACTAGTATAGGTTACTTCAGCTCATACGATGAGGGTGACTGATCCCATAAGTCACTTGTGTGGAGACACTATGCTGAACCTATAGGTGCTCATTGGTGAATGAGTTCACTGAACTGATCCGACTATGAATCGCTGGATGGTAATCACCTCACTGTTAACCAGCTTGATTCAATTGTCACGGTTGCGTGGATGATCCTTGGACCTGAGACTCCAAGGATATCTTGTTGGTAGGTTTCTGAGCTTTGACCTTGACGAACGAATCCCTAACCATGGGATATCAATAAGTCAAGCGATCGGGTTCAGGAAAATGCCCTCGAAGGTAATTGTGTGTTCAATACGAGATCATCCGCTCTCGGTTGTTTGAGAGAGAATGTTCCGGGAATGATGCGCTTAAAGTCCCTGGCCAGGGTGGACTCTGTAATCGATAAGGAGTTATCGGATTCAGATTAGCGGCATCTGATTCAAGTGAATCGACCAAATAGGGTTTAACAGTAAACCATGCCCTAGGTCGATTCGGGAACATTGTACGGATGAAGGATTATATCCGCGCGCTAACCGATGACAGAAAGGTTCCAATAGAGGGTTGCGATAACCCCAGTTCCATCCAGGATCACGTGATGTTGCTTAGCATCTAACGTGATCGGCAGTCTGTCCGAATTTATTGTGGGACATTAAATTCGGCTGATTAATTGAATATAAGGATATTAATTAATTCAGTGGGTCAGTAAAAAGTTACTGGACTTAATGGGCTATTAACTAGACTAGTAATTGGGCCTAGAGGGTCACACGCAAATGGTTTTCAAGTCGATGGATAATCCGACAGGATTTCGGATAAGTCTGGGTTTTTGTGAAAAACCGCAAACTGACTTCTTATAAAAGAACGGATTCTACGTCCGGGGCCAGCAACCCTGACCTAGCCGTCATTCGTTCTTCCCCACTTTCTCTCCCCTCTGGGCGTGCGGTTCCCAACTGCTCCACCTCCCGTTCGACGGGGATTTTGAATCTGCATGTCGCGGCGGATTACGCGCAGTCAGACGGGATCTTCGAGCGCCGCAGCGAGGACGATCCATCGCGAGGAGAACCGCGTGGATACCGCTAGAGGTCGGGCATCTGCGCGACTTGCGGCATTGCTCCGACGGAACCGGAAAACGGACGCGGATTCGAATCCGCGCAAGGTAAATCGATCAACATCGGTTTTAGTTTTAACAACCGAAACGAGACAGATCCGATCCCGAACTTCTTTATTCCGCTGCGTTTTAGGATCGGATCCCGACACAGCGATCCCAACAGTTTCAGGGTCAGACTCTGTAGTTTGGGCCCTAACGGGGCTGGGACCCTGTTCTGCTTCGCGTCGAGCCTGCAAGACATGGTTTAAACGGCGTCCGGTATGGCAGACACGTTTTAGCTTGTGCCACGCGGATGCCACGTGGGCTGGCCTTGGGTCGCGAGTGTACGGGCCGGTCGTGTCGTCTGAACGGCGTCCATGATGGTCGACGCGTTTCAGACTGCGACCCTGCGGTGTCAGAGTACGGTGCCGATCTTGTCGTCTGAATGGCGTCGGCCTTGGACGACGCGTTTTAGAGTTCTGTCAGAACGGTCCGTCATGTCATCTGATAGGCGTCCGTACATCTCGACGCGTTTTACCTAGTTTCTAGTTACCCCGTGAACCTTCCCTCCTTTCCCTCATTCTCACCCTCACTCTCTCTCTCTTCACCCTCTCCACCCTCCGACTCGCCCCACTCTTCCCCTTCCCTTTTCCCTCCTTCCTCTTCCACCACTCCACTACCTCTCCACCTCTCACCACAGCCACCACCACTTTCTTCGCGGCGTTCCATTCTCCGGACGGCGGCCGACGTCCCGGCGGAGTGGCGGCGTCCTCGGAGTACCGGCGGCGGTTTGCGTTGCGACGGTTTGGCGGCGGAGCCAGGAGGAGTTCAAGAATCAGTAGGGTGACGATTCCCGTAGTGTTTTATTTTAAAACCTTGTTTTCCCGCTTGAAGCATGCTACGGATCTATGGTTTTTGGGTAGAATGAGCATGTTAGGAGCTTTTTCTTGATGGGAATGGGAGTTTCTGTGAATGTGGTTTTGTGATGGTTTAGATTGCCCCTCTTCCTCCTCCGTTTGGTTTGATTTTGGGGCATTTGGGGGTGAAAAGGGAGCCCTCGGGCTGGGGACAGAACTCGATTTCTGGCGCTAAAAGACGTCCTGCCTGGACGACGCGATTTGGAATAGCGTCGGGCCACCATGACGCCTTTTTGGCAGAAATTGCTCCACCGAGTCTCTGTCAGTTCGGGGAATCTGGCGCTAAAAGACGTCATGTATGGACGACGCCTTTTAGAAGGACGTCGGGCCATCATGACGCCTTTTAGGCAGAAATCACCTGATTAAGGTTTTCTGCAAATTCTGGATTTTGGTGTGAAGGGCGTCTGAAGACTTCGACGCGTTTTTAAAAGGCGGCTAACTGTGACGACGCCTTTTTAGGCCATATTCTGAGGCCGGGATTTCATGAACCAGTTTAGGAGACTTGAATGGCGTCGTCCTTGGTCGACGCGATTCAAGGCAGAACTACACTAATCCATGTCAGTAAAATGTGTTTACACTGCTAGATAGTTAGTTAAATGCATGCTTTTATTACACTCGATGACAATGGATTCTTCATGACCGGATGGCACTACGTTGGGTGTCGTGCGACCGCGGACTTCTCACGTGACCGGATCGCACCGTGCCGTGTTTTGTGTTACTGTGGACCTAGAGTGACAGTTGTAGCGTTTGACACCCTGTGTCGGTGCGGAGGGACACAGCGCTGACAGGAGCAGTGGCGGGGTGACGCCTAGTGAGAGAGGGTCACCTGGTGAACCCCGGGGTTAGCTAGCTTGTACCGGTGTCGGAGTGGTACCTTTAGAGTGTCACTCGTGCTGGGGGAAGGAGTAACCACCTGAGCCAGTTGGGCCGGAGTAGCCAGCGTGCTATCCGAGGAGTTACTGTTTGGTCTCAGCGGGTCGGTGTTTGCTGGGGGAAGGAGTAACCGCCGAGGTAGCCAGCGTGCTATCCGAGGGGTTACTGTTTGGTCTCAGCGAGTCGGTGTTTCCCACTTTCGTTGTGTGGTTGACGTGTTTTGAGGATACGCTGGTTACGGGTTCCCCGGTAAATAGGAATTATGCATGTTAAATATACTTCGAATGAATGCGATTCATATCGAGATTTAGGTGTAATAATTACTGCTTTACTTGGTTACTGTATCTCCAACTGTACTTTACACTTGTGGGTGTGTGAGTGGGTTGTGGGGATCGAAGGATTCCTACTGAGTCTTTTCGTTAAGACTCACCCCTGCGGTTTTCAGGTGAGGACTCCAGGCAGACTTAGCGAGGGGTGTACTGTTCTGTGTCGCGCGCCGTCAGTCGTTGTTCCGGGGTATGCCCCGACGTAGTTGTTATCTTTATTTCTGACATGTATGTTTAATTATTTCTCTTCTGTTGGAGTATGTAATTATTTGCTGTATCGAGTCGCATTGTAATAACTTTTAATTTTTGCATTTTCTTTTCAATTCAATGCGACGTGAATGTTTAGCTTAGTTTATTATTTATTTCCCAGACTTACTTAGATCCTAGTTTTGTTCCAAATTAATGATTCGGTACCTATTTAGTAATCGGATTTCCGATTATAGGGTGGCGGGTCGTTACACCTCCAATTAGAGACGGAGGGCAATTGATCATGGTAGACGAGATTCTGACCCATCAAAGACAAAAATAAGATGCGAAAACTATAGTTATATTTCTAATAGGATTATATATGTAATTAATCAGAACTAATAATACATCAGAATTAGTATTCCAAACAAATGGGACATGAGATTTTGGAAGACCCTAGATTGTCTTTAAATTAGTGAAAATAAAATCTTCCACTTTTCGAATTGCTTTTGATAGAAAACAAAATCACAATCTTTTTTGTTCTAATGGATGATCTAGCTTTTAGATTTCGTAATATATATCAGGGTGGACAAAAAAAAATTAACTTATGGTGCTTTACATCAATCCACACAAAATAAATCCCAAACATTAGAAAAATAAGGAACATTTTACCCGCAATCCGAACAATTCTTTCCTTTCGTAATGGAGGACAGATGCGTGGCCTTGAAACAAAAGAACTTGTCTGAATAGGAGTAGGAAATTAACGAAGCTTCCATTTGTGTTTCCGACATGGAGGACGACTCGTGGAGTTCGCCTCCGGCTCCAAGTCGGACACAAACACACTCATCGAAGGGCCTGTTATATATATATATATATATATATATATATATATATATATATATATATATATATATATATATATATATATATATATATATATATATATATATATATATATATATATATATATATATATATATATATATACTAGTTTCTACGCACTTTTTAATTGCTTCTATCTTATTACTTAACGCTAATACGGTTTTTGCGATTGCTACTTTTATCTCTTCAGGTTCGGACATATAATATATCTTTTCAGAAGATCTTATAGGTTAGAGATCTAGCTTATCTGAACGACTTTTAAGTTCTTAGAATAAGTTCTGTTGAGTTGGTTCGAGAATTGAAGATCAAAATTTTATACTTGATTTAACTTAGAACTGAGAATTTAAAAGGAATATTAAAACTGATAAACGAGTACCTTTTTAGAAGAACTTGAGTCGGTAACCTTCTGTCAGTCGCGTACTACCTCTAGCCTTCAGACAACTCCAGTCAAGCTTTGTGTTTCCGCCTTTGGCTTCACTGTATGGCTTCTGCTCTCTCAAAACGATCTGGTCTCACAGCTTTCCTATTACTTCCTCCAATCCTAAACTAGGACAACAATCCTACAACTCAAAACCTACTGACGTTCTTGACGAACTTGAACCTCTCAACCTCTTTTCAAGATATATATATATATATATATATAAAACTAGGATTACTTCCCCCTCCACACATCCACAGGCGCCTCTGCTAGCAGTCGATTGAAGACGCACAGCGGAGGAAGCATAATGGAGGATGCTCGTGTTGCCCCTTCCACCGAGCAGCTCGTCCTCCCCTCTTCCTTTCCCCGCTTGCCGGCCTTCGCCAACCGTTTCCAAGACTTCCCCCCGTGCGTGCGTGAGGAGATGATCGCGCAGTGCACGGAGACGGTGAAGCGCCGCCTCGACGCCGTGCCGCAAGAGATAGACGCCCTGCGCATCCACCTCTTCCCGGGTAAGCGGCGTGAGCTGGTGGGCGTCATGGACGCGGCGCGGCGGGTGGGGATCGACGTGGGGGAGCACGAGCGCCGTCTGGCGGAACTGGACGCCGTCGTCGAGGGGCGTCGCGGGGCCATGCAGAGGATGTCGGCGCGCAGGGAGGAGATGGAGGGCCTGCGGCGGAGGCTGGCGGCGCTGGAGGAGGAGGACCAGCGTGAGAGAGAGGCGCTTACCTTGTTGCAGTCGCAGTTCTGCAAGATGGTGGGGACGCCGTGGGAGACCGTCGACACTCCTGCAGCTGCGGGAGAGTTGACGGACGAGGATACCATCATCGAGATCCATATGTAGTTCCTTATTTCTTACTTGTAGTTTTCGTATGATAAAAGATCTTCTCAGTGCATATTTAGATGGAAGTCTTCAAATTTTTACTAATTTTAAAGATCATATGAAATTTTTTTTATAATATTTGATTTTCTTCTTTCTCTCTCAGTACTGTTAGACTTCAAATTAAACGTGTATACTGAGAAGATCTCTTCTCTTTTCTCATGGGCAGAAGTAGGCATTTGCATGTGTTCTCAGGAGAAGAACCGGTACTAGGATCCTGTTGTGGCTCAAAATTTCTCTACACCGCACATCTCAAGACGTAAATAAGTGTTTGTATGTGCTCTTCGGAGAAAACTTGTACGTGGTTCTCTTTGCACAAATTATGTGGCATTTGCATAATTGCATGAAGAGGGTATAAATTCCTTATTTCACTATTTTGCTTGTTGACAGAAGAAGTAATTGTGCCGATTTCTTATTAAAAAAAATGTGCGCCTGGGGACGCAGCACGGAATTGGAGAGTTTTTGCGTGTCCATACCTTCTTCCCCATTATTTGATTTATTAACGATTTTAACCTTTCGAGGAAAACAGTATGGGAGATATACGTGATTTTATCACTTCTCATAAAGTTTTGAATTAGATATTCTTGGATAGAAAAAATATTGAGAGCTTGAGCTTATGCTAATTTTCCAAACCTAGTTTTATTCTCACCTCTGTGTTTCATATTATGACAAGTGAAAGCCAAAAATGAGTGTCACGTACCAGTTTCACCAAGTGCATCCTTGGTATTCAAAATTGTTTTCATCAGATCAAACTTTGCTCTCACTGCCCAAATTAGTCGGGCTCTATCAGATTTTGAGAATATCGGATAAGAAGCAATGCAATGGATTAGGGGTGTTCACTGTTCGATTTGATTTAGTTTATGAGAAAATTTTGTCAAACCGAACCAACCCGAATGAATGTAGAAACCGAACCAAACCGAATAAAATTAATTTTATTCGGTTCGGTTTGGTCTGAACCGGACTCGAGTCTAAGCATCCTCCAAGTTACGCGTTCAAAGTGCAGTGGGGTTGTCTTTATAGAAATCTTAAACATGACGTTTTTTTCTTTCTGGCGATATAGGACTAAAACCCAGTTTCCACGCCTTTAAACTTCACAGCCTCTCAGTACCGTTCTTTTTAGTCCGAGATCGTGGGAAACGAAAACCTGCCGCGCCTAACATCCTATAGAAGCTCCAGCTGTGCGCATGGTCGTGGGCGCGTGATGGTGGGCACCTAACACCGCAGAAAAGCTCCAACTGGACGCATGATCGTGGGCCTTAACTCAAAGCAACCTGATTTTAGAATGTTAAACAATGTGCAGCCCAATGGTTGCATGATCGTGGGCCTTGGCCCAAAGCAAATTAAATAAAAACAATAAAAAGATGGATAATTCGGTTTCAACGCTTTGGATCGGTTTCTGCGGTTTGTGATATTTGCTAACCGAACCTTGTGTCAACCGGAACCAAACCGAAATTTCGGTTTAGTTTGGTTTGATTTTTCGGGTTAAACTAAATAGTGAACACCCCTACAACGGATGATAAAAAATGGAACAATACTTTTCCAGAGGGTTCACTGAAATTGCCGCATCCTAATAGGATTTCAGACCGTAGGCCAGGGGTTGGTGTGAAAAGTTTCATTTAACCAAATCAGACGTTCAAAAATGTCATCCAAACTCCACCAGCAAGCTCGCCTATTTTAAGAAATGAAAGCATAAACGCTTTCACTATTATGAGAATGTATGTGACTGAAAAAAATAATGCTACTGTTATCCAAACCCATTTCACATAGTAGAAACCCAAGAAATACCCGCCCTCAAGTTCGACAGAAATCCGAACCAACATTCCTCCCATAACCCGAAGCTCCAAACACTACAATTGGATACATTATGGTCGTATAGTCACAATTTACATGTAGTATTCGAGAATTTTGTAAACTCCAAATTGGGGAAAAAAGGAAGTTAGAGAGACTTCAGCACGTACAACCTCTGCATCAGAAAATTTTTAAACCTGCAGGGATCCTCACCACACATGAACCTTTCTCAGCCACCTCCGGACTTGAGTGTGTTACTCAGCCTGCAATATTATACACCACATTCATGGTTACACATACAATCGATGAGTTTAATTCAGCTATGATTTAAATTGATGCAGATGAAACAAATTGGCCCTGTCATCCACAGGTAACAGCACTGTGATTCTCAAAATACACAGACGTGTAGCCATGTAAGAATGACAAACGCAGGTTATATTATTTTAATGGCTTTGTTCCCTGGGAAAGTGCAACGCAACCAAAGAGGCATCCATATTCTCATAATTAGATTGGTGCCTCCTCTTGTGATTTAGCTCTACAATTTCCTTTGCATCCTCACCATGAAGCAGGGTTCCAAGTTTTTTGCTGTAAATATCATCAAATTTGTTACCTAATGTCAAAGTCCGACCAGATTCTTTAGAGTGTCTAAACAAAGGGGGAAAAGTCCCCTCACATCCAGTTTTCATATTCCTTTTCATGACTTTCATTTGAGTGCTAGGTAAACGTTTATGCTGCCATGTGGGACAGGCCCACCAACAATTATAAATTTGTAGTCATAATCAGCACTCGTTAGATGAGGCAGAAATTACCAATCCAAACCCTCAAAAAGTCCCTCCCCTTTTATAGCTGAAGTTTTGAAAATTGCCCATTCGCGATTTTTGATCTTGTGCAATTCTAAGGCTTCAGTCATAGCAGCATCATCTAGAGCACCAGGAAGATCCTACATAAAAGCATGGGCAAAAATGCTCAGTAACAAATATGGTACATAAAAGGTCTCCTTCACAACAAAATGTCAGTTTGTAAGCAAACATAAGTACAGCCTAGCAAGCATATGTTGATTTACATCAAGCAGACACCTTTCTGATTCTGACCAAAAATTTAAGCAGCTGATTGTACCATAAGAATGTCTAAAGGAATATAATCATATCATCGTGATGGCCTAACAGAAAGCATTTCTTAAAGGACCTCACTGAGAGAAAAACCAAGATAGTAGCTTTTCACCTGCTTGTTCGCATAGACAAGGACCACAGCACCTTTAAGCTCTTCCTCCTGCAAAACACTCAATTACACAAACTTTTAACAATACAATTGAAATCAAAATAAGTAAATGAAGAATAGGAAAGAAAGTTTATGCCATGATTTCACCTTAAAGTAACATAATACCTACACCCTAAAAGTAACCCCATGACTCAATCCATTGTGTGCTCGTACACTATGGGAGGTATCCACGGAAGTAAAAGTAGCATTTTCTTATCCACTAAATCAATGGCTAAAGGAAAATCTAAACTCCCTGATAAAAAAGAAAAAATATACCCTCTCAATCCCAAAGCAAAGGGGACCAGGAGAGCAAATTGTAAGCTTGTGAGACTGGGCAGCAAGCTTGACGTCATAAAAGGAAAAAGACCATCTTAACAACAGTGCTAAGGGATGTTTTAAATGTCAAGTAATAAAAACAGTAGATGATACCAGATGGCGATCTCTCCAACAAATTGCAAGATTTTACATATTTTTATGTAGTAACTCTAGTTGAAATACTATAAATGAAATTATCCAACAGGAATTCATGCACAATGCATTGAAGAAAATATAGAAGGGTAAAACTGAAATTTAGTCAAACTGCTTTAAGAAAACAACCAGAAAGAACAACTGCTTGATAATACTTGCAGTGAGCAAGGCATTTCTCTTCTATGTTGTTACAATGGACTTCCAGGCTAAATGAAATTTACAGAAACCAACTAATAGTTTTATTCCTTGAATTTAAACTGCGCTCATCTGGTGCAAGAAATCTCAAGGGCTAGCATTTCATAGACGTTCGACGGGCAACCCTCAGATTACTTGCATACCTCTAAAATGGCATGAAATTCATCCTTTGCAATTACAAGTCTGTCAGTGTCACTTGAATCGACAACGTATATGATGGCCTGTGTATTTGGAAAATAACACCTCCAATAAGGCCTGTGGAGCAAAAGCAGATAGGAAATGTTGAGATTAAAAATACATGGTAGTTAAAACTCTACCAACAGAAACAGAATGTAAAGAATATATTTGATGGGATTAACATATAAACAAGAGTACTCACCAGAACTTCAACATTGACAGTTCAGAGCATCCAAGTTTCCTTACTGTTCAGGCAGATTGAATGCAATGAATTCTACTTCAACATTTGTTTTATTAGACTCAGTCTTACAAACAAATTCCATAGATCATCTCGATTATCTTTGACAGCTTTCTTTATAAAGAGATGGACATAGCCATGCTGTTTTCCATACTCCCTTGCACAATTTTATTTTCATGGAGAATAAAGGATTGAATTATCCTTTGGTAGTGTTTGGGCAAACCTGCCAGTTAAACTGTATGACTGAACAACAGAGATGCTCAAATTAAAATGTCACAGTATGACTTGCAATGATATTTTGATATTAATGCCAGAAGTCCTGTGTTAACCAAAGTATCACTGCTAAAATTTCAAAGATTGGACACTATGAGTCTTTAGCCATTGGCACACATCAGAAAGCAGTCTTAAAGCAGTCACATTATTGCATGAATTAAACTTCCTTGGGTTTGTTTCTATTATAAACAAAACCTTCTATTAAAATCAAGAGTCCAGTAGCAAGGAAGTCCAAAGCATAAAAACAGAGAGAATGGAGAAACACTAGAGGTCTATTACTTCTTCGCACGTAAAAATCCCAGCAACAAAATACCCAGGCAGTGTCTTGAGTTCTTTGAGAGGACCAAATGGAAGCAAGTCATTCCAACACACTGAATGATGGATGCTCTAAAGTAAAAGACCAATCATCAAAGATATGGAATTAATTCTCAGGAGTTCCTTACAAACTCAACAAGAATTTTCTATATCATCCGGTGAAAGGCATGGAATATGATCAAAGAAAACAAAATTAAAGATGATTTAAGATAAAAACGTGGTTATAAAGATGCTTCAAAGTTCAACCATCTATACAGTCACAGTGATGCATCCAGACAAAATAATGGAAAATGATTGGCAACATCAAAATAATGAAAAATGGTCGGCAAGCACCCCAAGTTGAAGCTCTACTTGTGGCTCACTAGTTTGGTAAATTGCCTTCTGTTGTGCCCTTGGAAGCTGTTCCATCAGCCCGAGGGCACAGCAGCTAGATTATGGTGGTGCCTACAATCTAAACTTACAACTAAAGCCAAATTGACAAAATGACAGCGGCCAGTAAGAATCAAACACAAGTATAACCGCTAGAATAAGCCCAGGACCTGCAGAAATATACAAGCAAAGACTTCGTCAACATAATAAGCTGCTATAATAAACCCCAGGACTTGCAGAATACTTAAAAACTATTTTTATGTATTACTATATCAATGATTCTTTCATAATTTCTTCACAAGTTTTCCTGGCTTTCTGCTGATCATAAATCTTTTTCTTGGATTGATTTTCCCCTGAATCCCAACCTGATGACCTTGTTCCATATCCATGAGTATGGCATTGCATGATATGGTAGTTTCCTCAGATACACTGCACATGCATAATGGGCATCGTCTTATTCTCATCATAGATGTCAATCTGTCCTGGCCAGAATTGGTTGCGACATCCCATCCCAGTAAGAAAACAGGACCCGTACTAGCCGGAATTGGCTGGAATTGTTCATACATTGCACACAGATGAAACCTACTCTAACCAGTGGGCATCCCGTCCTGTCCCATCCATCCTGGTTTGTCCCAACCTATGCCAGCCAGAATCTTCCAAGCTCCTTAAGCCCTTTTATTTACTTATTTTAGGGTAATCATTTGGTAAATATACCTATTTAGAAGCCATAACGCCATCTCTTAACCCTTTTATGGAGATTAGAATGCATTGATTTTGTGTTATTTTCATGTAATATATTCATTTTGATGTTATGTACCATCTTGGTCAGAAAATGTTTCCAAAAAATTTTGGAAGGGAATGCCAGAATTATCCAAGACCAGGATATCCCATCCCAATAGAAAATGGGATAGGGGCCAGGAGCCCAAGACAGGATCGATAACTATGATTCCCACAGACAGTAACCACAATAGGACAGGCTGTGACCGCAGGGTGAAGGAGGGACCCATGGAAAAAAGAGCAAAGAGCCTCCTACCAAGAGGCAGGTCTGCCTCTGGCGACAAATGTGCAATGGTCTGGTTGCTGTGAAACTGTGCCCTGCAGACAGTTGTAGCAGACCCCTATTTTGACTTTTTTTTTTCCCAAATTTTGCCTTTTGAGAAATCCTAATGACAATGTACGTTAATTGTTTCTAGCTGCAGGATCTTAACAAGAAGGTCCTCAGACATAAGCAGGAGGAATGTTCCCACCAGTTTGGTAGTCAGTTTCTCTAGCTTTCCACTCCATGCAGCCCCGACATTTCAAACCGCATATCCCTTTCTCTTGCTCAAACATTTTCCCTTATTCCAATCTTCTTTCTATCTCCAACTTTCTTCACCTCTGATTTTAGTATTCCATTTTCCTTCTAATTGAAAAAGAGCTCCTCCCTGCTCATGCTGAGCAAAAAAGAGGCTCTCCACCATGAGAAAACATGTTCATCATGCTAATTTGGATTCCTACAAGATAGATGCTGAAACCACTTCATCTCCATGCTTCCACCATCTGAGGCTCTTCCAATAGACATTAGAACCATGGTACAAGAAGTACCCTAAAGTTTGACATCATTAGTACCCCCGTATCCTTCTATACAGTTGTGTTCCTCCCCCATGGAGCTGGTGGGGTTAACACAGGTAGGGTGAAAACCCAGACTATGCCAGACTAATGTGCAGAGGTTTCCCTTCCTTTTATGTATGCCCCAACTGATGCGGGACAGAATGGGGGGCTTGGATGATGGGCTTGGAGGCCAGGGAAGAGGGGATGACAGGGGGCTGAGAAGAGGAAGACCAAGGGGGGTGGAGGAAGAAACAGGGGCTTCTCACCCCTACGGCTCACACAGCCCCATCTGGGCCCTCACGCACACACAGGCGGCAGCAGGGACCTTCTCCTCTTTTTCATCATTAGCTTCTTCAATATCTTCTTCAATGCCCAAAAAGGGGGGAGTACATGGGGTATATATAGGCCCCAAAAGGAAATCCTAATAGGAAAATTACCAAGATATCCCTAGGACACCGAAAATAGTCAAAACATGCAAAAAATTACAGAAAATTAGAAAAGACCTCAATTGGGCCTCTAATGGGCCAAACAAAATACAACATGGACCTTTGGCCCCATTTCTCTAATTCCTGGATCTTCATCATTCTCCCCTGGTTCGAGAAAATCCGTCCTCGAATTTTGAAATTCGCAAGTATCAAGGTGCGGGCCGCTGGATCGACTATGAGGAACTTCAAGCAAATGGTCATATCAAGAACCTCAAACTGGTCCGCTGCATGCGAATCACAAAAGGTCTACCATACCAGATCAATAAGATATGATCATGATTCCACAACTAGCAGGGTATCTGAACTCGCTGGAGAACTGCGCAATAAGCCAGCATCAGACACGACCATCTAGCAGGTGCAGCCCAAAATCAACGAATAGACAATAATCCCATGAATCCATAACCGAGAACCCAGTAGCAACTGTCAACAAAGGTATGTCCTCAAATACATCATCTGCTATCAAACAAAGTCCAGACTCAATAAACAAGTCAACATCTGAGACATGCTCAACTATTGGTGCAGCACATGCATGGGTTGTTGGCTCCACCTTGGCCACTTTTTGCTCTAGAGGTGTCGATGTAGATCTAGCAGAAATATAAGCTTTAAGGAGAAAATTACTCTTCAAGTGTGGCAGCTACAGAATGCACTGAGATTTCTCCGAATTCATGGTGGCATGCCGCTCTTGTAACCACTTAGACCCTACAATGATGGACAAGACTCCTGAGGGAAAAATCTCAGCCCAAGCTCCATCAAGTACATAAAATCTGTGGAGTAAGTGTGCTCTTGACATTTCACATGAAACTCAACATAAGCATGGTCATCCTCAACAATAATTTCACCGGTTTGAGATAATAAATCCACAATTCCTTGAGAGATATAATTGACACATCGGAGCGGATCATATCTCAAAGCAACAACCTTCTCATTTGGCAATCGAACTAGAGTGCGAAAATAAGGGGAAAGCATGATACCAAATTTCAAGTTGTGTTGTCCGACGAGTGAGTGGAATACTAAACAAGGTTGGCCATGTCATAAGGAATCCGCTGATGCGATCAGCTCGCAAAACATAGCCCAAATGGGTGACCTCAAAATGTGCAGTGATGGCACGCAAAACAAGATGTTGTCTGAACTGTCGCACACTGAAACTGTGTTGGCCTCGCTAAGATGAGACTAACGCCACTGACGGTGCCGAAATCAAAGTCCGAGAGTACCTTGAACGACACGCACAAGTGTCCTCGTAAACCGTGCAGGTGCGGCACGCAAAACGATGCACCATTGGCCGAAGAAGTGCTGGACGATGTCTGCCTTGCTGCAAGGATGCCAACTCTATGATCAGTGCACGAAACGGAGCACAAACGAGGGTCTCAATATGCATGCAAAAGTGGCACACTAAACAGGTCAAACTTGCAGATGGGAGGTGCAGCGAGGTCGGCCTCGCTGAGACCATCACACCGGCGCAAGCGGCTCACAAATCAGAGCAAAAATGAAGGTCCCAACATGCGTGTAGAAGCGGCACGCTAAACGAGGCAAGTTGGAGACATAGTGTGCCGGATCTAGGTCGGCCTCATTGAGACAAATCCGATGGCGCGAACGGCGTGCAAAGCGGAGCACGGATGAGCTCAGGCACTGGTGTTGCTGAGGCCTTCTAGTGCACCTCCTGTGCACTGTAGCAGACTAGGGCTGCCTTAAACCGGGTGCAAACCAAGAGAGGCCCGGTTCGAGCCATCCTTAGGTGGTTCGGACCACCCTGGACCAGCCCACCTTGAAACGAAGGAGAAGGGGGCTGACCCGGTTCGGCTGACTCAACCCAACTGGTTTGATCAGGTCTTAAAGGAGAGACACGTGCCTCTTCTCCTTCGGCGCGCCCTCCTCCCCCACCAAACCCTAACGCAGAGAGGGAACGAGCGAGGATGGGGGGAAGGCGACGACGGTGGCAGCAGGTGGTAGGGGTGGCGGGGCGGCACCGACGCTGGTGACGGCGGAGGCCTGCGACGATGACGATAGATCCGGCAAAGGCCAACGACAACTTCGCTTCCTCTTCTTCGTCCTCTCCTTCTTTCCTCTTCTTCAGAGAAACCAAAATGAAGATGGCGGCGGCTGTAGGAGGGGATGGTGTGGGCGGTGGTGGAGAAGCCGACGGGGGTTGGCGATGGCACTGGCACCAGCGGCCGTCGGAGACAGCGGCGGAGACTCCGATGGAGCCGGGGCGATCGTGGCGATGCAAGCGGAGGAGGCAGAAGATGCGGGTCTTCCGGAAGCCCGCGGGATCATCGGCGGAAGCCTGCGATGACGGCGAGAAGAGGCGACAATGGAGCCGAGTGATGGCGACGGTGATTTCGATGGAGCCGTGCAACGATCACGCTGGCTGAAGGAGACGCCAGCACGTCAAGGCTGGTGCGGGAAGCCGGCTGCGTTGGCGGGATCACCGACGTGGACCGATGACAGCTTCGACCCCTCTCTTCTCTCTCTTCTTTTATGTTCTTCTTTCACTGCCGTGATTCAAACTGAAGAAAAGAGACTAGAAGGGGACGGAGAGAAGAGAGAAGAAGGAAGGGTTTTCACAGGACTTGGGTCATGGGAATGACTCAAAAGCTTTGCTCTGATACCAGTTGATGAGGGACAGAATGGGGGGCCCGGATGATGGGCTCAGAGGCCAGGGAAGAGGGGATGACAGGGGGCTGAGAAGAGGAAGAACATGGGAAGAACAAGGCAGGGTGGAGGAAGAAACAGGGGCTTATCACCCCTACGGCTCACATAGCCCCATCCGTGCCCTCACGCACACACAGGCGGCAGCTGGGAACCTTCTCCTCTTTTTCATCATTAGCTTCTTCAATATCTTCTTCAATGCCCAAAAAGGGGGGAGTACATGGGGCATATATAGGCCCCAAAAGGAAACCCTAATAGGAAAATTACCAAGATACCCCTAGGACTCCGAAAATAGCCAAAACATACAGAAAATTACAGAAAATTAGAAAAGACCTCAATTAGGCCTCTAATGGGCCAAACAAAATACAACAGGGACCTTTGGCCCCGTTTCTCTAATTCTTGGATCCCCATCACCAACCCTTGTTTCGCCAACTTGTTGCCCTATCCCTCCCCTTCCAACAGAATCCCTATTATACATAGAGTGGATTGCCAACTTCTGCCATTTCCATGGCTGTCATATCCTTAAACATCTGCCTTGAGACCTCCTATGGAACCATCAACCAGTTACCATCCCATTGAAAAGAATAGAAAGAAGTTCCTGGCTGCTGCTTGTTGACATCCGCATCTACAAAGTCACTTTCCTTTTCTGTCACAAAACAAAGCTTTCCATGATCTATGGCAACATACCTCATTGTTGCTTGCTTCACCAACAAAGCTATTTTTTCCCTTCCATTTCTTAGAACTTCAAAGGCACCACTAAAAAGATCCACTGGAACCTTACAGAACTGCTAGCCATTCATACATCAACATCTGCATCAGGTTGTCCCCTTCTCATTATGTTGTAGGTTCCTGTCTCTAGCTCAGTGCTCACTGTTGATACAGACCAATGGGAGGCCTCTTGAAATTGGGTAATTAATCCCATCTTACAACCCAGGACTAGGATCCAGTGACACTAACAAGGTAGTGTTCATATCTGCTGGGCTGGGTCCAAGATTCAATTATTCAACTTTTGAAATCACCTCCTAGTCATCATCTGTCCTGGCTTCACCAGCACCACAGTTGACAGGCTCAGGGCATGTTACCCTTCAACTCACGTAACATCTATGTACTCTGGAAGCACCCTAGGGGTGGACTCAAGGCTCAGAAACTCCATTAATCTAGTGAACGCTACCCCCCCAACATTATGTACCTGTAAATGAGTGTGAATTAGTAATAGAAGACTAGCAGAAAGGAATAAATGTTTAAACAATCATTATCGAGAACCATATATCCTATGGTTGCTGGAAAACTCATTTATGATTTAAAAATTGTCAAATTTCATACCGCATATGTTTCCCATTTCACCTTAATTTCTAATTCAAAATGATATCAAACCAAGCATTCTCCCCTTCACTTCACGCTTCACTTTATGGTTACTGATGTAGCCGAAGCTATCACGACCGGATTCCGAGGCTGAAATCCGGTATTGGGATCCGAAGCTGGATTGGATCGGAGAAGAGGCCCGACGGGGAGTTCTCCGTCAGAACGGTCGCGTCATGAGGAAACACAGGACACGCGTCGCGCATCCGGTCGCCCCGTTAAAAGCACAAAAGGATCCCGGCCGTGCCCGGTGATCACGCGGATCGCGGGTCACTTCGGCCCTCTGCCCGAGACCTCACTCAGATTGCCGCCTTTTCCTTCCTCGGCACGCGGATCGGGATACGTGGCGAGTATCCGAATGATCAGCCGAATGGTCGGATCGCTCTCGGCCATTGATTATCTCCCCTCGATCCCGGAGTCGGACTGTCATCATTGCCGAAGGACGGCGCACGTGACGCGCATCCGAGAGGGGCGATGCCGATGAGGGGGAGGATCCTGGCCGTTGATTTCGGCGGGGGATATTTTCAACTGTCTATAAATAGGAACCCTTCCCAGGGCACTGTTCCGCTCCCTTCTTCCTGCGCCTGCGTTGTCCTGTAACCATCCGAGCCTTCCTGCTTCTCCAGCGAAGAACGGACCATTGAAGGTGCTTCCGAGCGCGCTGTCTGTCGCCGGGAGCTCTCCATTGTCTAGAGTTGTTGCCGGGGAAGCTTCCATTGCTTGAGAGGCGGTGGGCAATCAATGAGATCTTATTTGAGAGTAAGCCTCAATTTTTCTTCCTCTGCTCCGTGATCCATGTCCCGTAGTTCTCCTTCGGCTGTTAGTAATTCTTCGGCCGAAGGTTATTCTTGTTCGTCTCAGCCTTCTGAATCCTCCTTGTCATCTCCCCTCTCTTCGAACTCCCTTGCTTCTCTTATGGCGGATGAGGCCGAATCGTCTGGCGCCAAGGAGGCCGAAGAGGTTCTCGCCGCGGGCCAGGCTTCCTCCTCCGGCCGACGTCAGGCCGAGACTGTTTCGGAGGCGGCCTGCATTCTCAATGACGATGGGGTCAAATACCTTGCCTCCTACTATCAATTCCCATCGTGGATGATCCCCTATCGGCCCGATACGAACACTAGGGCCAATTCTCCTCGTCCGGGTAGCTTTTCCATTTATGAGGAAAGCTTCCGGACGGGTTTTCGCCTTCCCCTTTCCACCTTCGTAATCAATCTCTTGTACTTCTACGGGTTAGCCCCGTCTCGATTTTTCCCTAACTCCTGGCACACAGTTTATGCCTTCTTGGTTGTGCTTGCCTACGTCGATGTTACCCCTTCGGTAAACATCTTCCGCTATCTCTTCAAGATACAACTGCAGGGGAGATCCAAGTGGTACTGTTTCGTCCCTCGCCTCGGCCGAGGTATCTTTTCCGGGAAGCCTTCGTCCATTCACGGTTGGAAGAGGAGCTTCATCTTAGTCTCTCTCCCGGAGAAGGAGAAGAGTGTGTGGCCCTTCCCCACTGAGTGGGCACCACTGGCCGAAGGCCTCTCCGATCCGCCTTCTCTTAACCTCGATCAGCTTCATATCGTGAGCCTCATAGAAGCCGCGGCTCCGTACGATATAGCAGAACTTTTCAACGAAACGGAGCAGCTCGTACAGGCTGGGGCGTGGCCGGATCCGACGAAGGATCCTCCGCGGGCCTCTCCTTATCTTCCTCCCGAAGAGGTCCCGGGGGAGACTGAAGGAGCTGCTGAGGTCGCGTCTCCGGCCGAAGCTCCTCCGACCGAAGAGGGTGCTGAGGCTTCGACCGAGGGTAAGTCGGTCTTGAATCGTGGAGTTGCGCGATGTGAGTCATTAACCCCTCTCTCTTCTATTTGCAGCAATGTCTAGGATTCGAGGTCTCCTCAGTCGGATGGCCCAACAGTCCGGCCGATCTCAATCGTCCCGACCGCAGGCGGCGGGAGGGGCCGGACGAGGCGTGGCTCCGAGTGTCCGGACCGCGATAACGACAGCGGCTTCCGTCGAGAGCCGCGCTGCTGCTGCTGCTCTCTCGAGAGAGAGAAAAGACAAGTCGGTCGTCCGAAGGGGCGGCCGACTATCGAAGCGGGGCCGGGTGGATGAGCCCAGTGAAACAGAGCCTGCCCCGGCAGCTAAAAGGCCAACCGCTGCCCGAAGGGCCCCGCTCTCGTCGCCTCCCGAAGCGCCGAGGGGCGATTCTCCTTCGGCCGCCACGGCGGGCATAGAAGACCTTGGAGGTACCGGGTCGCAGGCATCTCGCGAACATGAACGCGAGCTATGGGTCCCGGATCTGGGGATCTATAGGGACGAGAGTCTGGAGGACCCTTGGACGTGCCTGCGCCTGCTCCGAGGCTTGACCCTCCCGACGGCCGAGGACGAGCTGAAGATGCTGTCCGCGAATGAACTGGCGTCGCTGAGCGCCCGACTGTCGGTCCAGGTAAAAAACTTCTTTATGCGCCTCGGTCTAATATTTCTCTTGGCTCGTTTCGGGGTTACTGATTTCTGTTTGTTTTTGGCTATAAGCCGCGGTCACGTGTGGTAACCTGATTCGCCGTCAGGTGGCCATTCATCAAAAGTTTCGGGACGCCGACCAGGCATCGGACCAGTCGGCTTCTGGCGAGGGCGCCCCGGCGCGACGTGGTTTTGAGACCAGCGTCGACTGGCTTCTGGAGGCAAATGCCCAGATGCGGGCTGAGCTGGAGCAGCAGAAGGAGGCGATTCGCGCTTCCTCCGAGGCCAAGTCGAAGACCGAGTGGGAGAAGGAGAAGGCCGAGAGGGAGCTGGAAGCGGTCCGAGCCGAAATTAAGGCTCTTAAGGCCGAGATCCAGGACAAGGACGCCCAGCGGGCCACGGATCGCCGCTGCCATGCCGAGGAGATGTCTGCTCTGAGGCTAGACCTGGAAGCTAAGGCCGAAGAGGCTGCTCGCACAGCCGTAGCCAGCTATAAGGCTAGCCCAGATTATGCCGAGGAGATAATCCAGGCCCAGCTTTTAGCGGCTTCGTCCGTATTCAGCATAGGGCTGGCCGCCGCCCAAAAGGCGTGTCCGGCCGTAGACCTGACCGGTATCGTCCTTCCGACAGACGAGGAAGGCGAAGAGCTCCTATCTTAGTGGAAGGAGCTTAAGGCTGAAAGAGTTTCGGCCTCAGTGGAAGGCGACGCGGCCGTTGCTGACGAGGCAGCTCCTGTCGACGCCGCCCCTGTCGAGGCTGTTCAGGTCGATGATTCTCCCTCCCCATCTCCTGGCCAGAGCCCTGTTGATGTGGATGGTGAGAACACCGAAGGCTAATACGGGGGCTTGTCCCGATTTTTGTTTTGACTTCTCTCGAAAGACTGCGGCCAGATGTACGGCCGATTTTGTACTCTGTTTTTCATGTATATAAAAAATACTTTGCTTCTTCTTTGCGTTCTGAATGGATGACCGAGTCTGGTTCTTCTTGTGTCCGAGATCTTATTGCTGTTTAGATGCAGCTCGTACGGCCGAAGCCTAATCCATATTCGATTATGGACTTGGAGAATAATGTCACTCCCGATACGGTTTGCGTGGCCGAGGCCACTACCGATACGGTTTATACGGACTTGGAGAGAATACCATGCCGCTCTCGATACGGTTTGTATGGCCGAAGCCACTCCCGGTACGGTTTATACGGACTTAGAGAGAATACCATGCCGCTCTCGATACGGTTTGCATAGCCGAAACCACTCCCGGTACGGTTTACACGGACTTAGAGAGAATACCATGCGGCTCCCGATACGGTTTGCATGGCCGATGCCACTCCCGGTACGGTTTACACGGACTTAAAGAGAATACCATGCCGCTCCCGATACGGTTTGCATGGCCGAAGCCAATCCCGGTACGATTTACACAGACTTGGAGAGAATACTAAATATGGCATTTTAAAAAAAGGAGAAATTTATTTATGCCTTCCGGCTAGATTCCGAAGTAGTAACTTACATGAAATAACGCCGAAGGCGCTCCACATTCCAGGTGCGAGGGAGAGGTTGGCCCGAAAGGGTGTCCAACCGATAAGCCCCTCGTCGAATTATCTTCCTTACGCGATATAGTCCTTCCCAGTTGGGGGAAAGCTTCCCTACGGCTTCGGCTGGTTTAGATGCATGAGCATTTCTCAACACGAGGCTTCCGGTTTCAAAGCTTCGGGGCTTCACTCGAGTGTTGTAGTATCTGGCCATGCGCTGCTGATAAGCTGTTAGCCGAATGCGAGCTTTATCTCTAGTTTCTTCTATGAGATCAAGATGATCCTTTAAGGCTTCCCCATTGGCTTCCGGATCATAAGTAAGGACTTTCGGAGAGGGAAGGCCGATTTCGACACTTATAACGACTTCTATCCCATAAGCCATGCGAAACGGGGTTTCGCCGGTTGGGGTTCGGCTTGTAGTCCGATACGCCCAGAGAACACTTGGTAGCTCTTCCACCCATCGGCCTTTGGCTTCACCGAGGCGAGTCTTCAATCCTTGTAGCAGACTTCGGTTGGTGACCTCGACCTGGCCATTTGCCCGGGGGTGTGCTACTGAAGTAAACTTATGGAGAATGCCGAAGCTGGCGGAGTTGTCATTGAACCGACGGCTGTCGAATTGTTTGCCGTTGTCTGAGATGATGGCCCGGGGGATGCCGTACCGGCAGATGATGGACTTCCACACGAAGTTCCAAGCATTGCTATCGATTATGGACGCGAGGGGTTCGGCTTCTACCTATTTAGTGAAATAATCTACTGCCACGATAAGGAACTTCCTTTGGCCGGTGACGACGAGAAAGGGCCCTAGGAGGTCGATTCCCCATTAGGCGAAAGGCCAGGGATCGGATAAAGGAGTTAGAAGGGTTGCTGACTGGTGGATGAGGGAGCTGAACCTCTGGCATTATCGCAGCGACGGACGAGGGCAGTTGCATCCTCTCGGAGCGTCGGCCACCAGTATCCCTGCTTTAGAAGCTTGTGAGCCAGGGCCCTTCCTCCCGCATGTGCTCCGCATACCCCTTCATGCACCTCTCGCATGGCATAGTCAGCTTCGGCCGGACCGAGGCATCGCAAGAGTGGTCGGCCGAAAGACTTTTTATATAACAGTCCGTCCAAGAGAAGGAAGTGAGATGAATGCTGCCGAATATGTTTTGCTTCCTTTGGATCGGGCGGGACTTCTCCTCGGAGGAGGAAAGTGACGAGGGGAGTCATCCAGGTCTCGGTCTCGGCTTCGGTCACTTGCATGACCTCGGACTCTTCGAGGCTTGGCTCGGCGAGTTCTTCTACAAAAATCATCCGGCCTCATCCCCCGTCCTGAGTTGATGCTAGCCGGGAGAGAGCATCGGCTCGAGCATTCTCGGCTCTCGGAATCCGCACGATTTCATAGGAATTGAATTGGACGAGGATCTTGCGAGTTACTTGGAGATAAGATGTCATTATCGCATCCCGTGCCTCGTATTCCCCAGAAACATGACTGGCAATTAGCTGAGAATCGCTAAAAGCCTTTATGTTCCGGACACCAAGCTTTCTAGCGGCCTGGAGGCCGGAGCTGAGAGCTTCATACTCGGCGGCATTATTGGTGGCAGGAAAGGAGAAGCGTAGCGCATACTCCGTGACGAACCCTTCGGGAGACGCCAAGATCCATCCGGCGCCGCTGCCCGTGGAGCATGCGGAGCCGTCTACATAGAGCTGCCATTCATCCGCCGGCGTGAAAGCCGAAGTATCCTCGGCTTCGGATGTGTCGACCTTCGGCTGAGGCGCTGAGGGAGCTTTAGGAGTGAGCTTGGCAATAAAATCAGCTAACGCCTGAGCTTTTATCGCTATCCGAGGCGCATAGGAAACGTCGAACTCTCCCAGTTCAATTGCCCATTTCGCCAGTCTGTCGGACACCTCCGGCCGAGAGAGGACCTGCTTCAAAGGCTGATCAGTGAGGACCTTTATCGAGTGGGCGAAGAAGTAAGGCCGGAGCCTCCTCGCGGATGAGGCGAGGGCTAAAGCTAGCTTCTCAAGAGCAAGATATCGAAGCTCTGCTCCTTAGAGGGCTCGGCTTATATAGTAGACAGGCTTCTGGACGCCGTCTTGCTCCCGGACGAGGACGGCACTGATAGCTGTCTCAGATACCGCGAAGTAGAGGAACAGCGGCTCTCCGTGGACCGGCTTGGACAGGATGGGAACCTTGGAGAGATAGACCTTCAATTGTTCGAAGGCCGTCTAGCACTCGTCTGTCCAGGAGAAGCTATTGGCCTTCTTCAATAGCTTAAAGAAGGGAAAACAGTAGTCCGCCGCTCTAGACATGAAGCGGCTTAAGGCGGCAATCTTTCCGTTTAGCTTTTGAACCTCTCGGAGGTTAGCCGGAGGACGCATCTGAATGATGGCCAAAACCTTTGCGGGGTTAGCTTCCACCCCTCGGTGAGTGACCATATAGCCGAGGAACTTCCCGGAGGCTACTCCGAAGGCGCATTTAGCTGGATTTAGCTTCATTTTGTATTGCCGTAGGGCGGAAAATGTTTCGGCTAAGTCGACCAGATGGTCTGCAGCGACGCGGCTCTTTACCAGCATATCGTCGATGTAGACTTCCATGTTGCGGCCGAGCTGCGGGGCGAATATTTTGTTGACGAGGCGCTGATATGTCGCGCCAGCGTTCTTCAGGCCGAATGGCATCCGGGTATAGCAATACAGACCGAGATCAGTCGTGAAGCTGGTCTTGCTTTCATTGTCCGGATGCATTCGGATCTGATGGTAGCCTGAATAGGCATCGAGGAAGCTCAGAAGCTCGTGGCCGGAGGTCGCATCCACCACCTGATCTATCCGAAGTAGCGGGAAGCTATCCATCAGACAGGTTTTGTTAAGGTTGGTGAAGTCCACGCAGATTCGCCATTTGCCATCTTTCTTGAGCACCATTACTACATTGGCAATCCAGTCCGGGTGGTATACCTCTCGGAGGTGCCCGGCGTCTAGCCCCTTTTGAACTTCGGCTTGAATGGCGGCTCTCCTTTCCTGATTGAAGGTACGCCGCTTCTGCTTGACCGGAGGCTGGTTGGGATCGGTGTGCAGCTGATGCTCTGCTATTTCCGGGTCAACCCCGGGCATGTCTGTTGGAGACCAGGCTAAGACGTCGAGATTCCTTTTCAGGAACTCGGCGAGTCTCTCTGCTTCAGTTTTCTCCAGGCCGGAGCCTATCATAAGGGTTCGTCCCTCGCCTCCCGGAACTGGGATGGTGATGAGTTCTTCTCCCGGGGATGATCCGGCTGAAGATTCGATCGACAGGGATTCGGCCGCAACTTTCCCCTTGACCGAAATCATGTAACATTGCCGAGCCGTTTCTTGATTCCCCTTGGCTTCGCCTATTCCATGGCTGGTATGGAATTTTAGCTTCTGATGAAAAGACGAAGGCACAGCTCCGATCCCACCGATTAGCCTTCGGCCAAAGATGGCGTTGTAAGCTGAATCGATTTTTACAACGGCAAAATCCGTTTCTACGGTTAATTGCCGGAGAGCGGAACCTATGGTTACGGGGAGCTGGACAATGCCCTCTACTCGGCAGGACGAGCCGTTAAAACCGAATAGGGGACCCCGGTAAGGCTTCATATTAGCCTCGTTCAATCCCATCTTTACAAAGCAATCATAAAATAATATGTTTGGAGCGCTTCCATTATCGACAAAAATACGATGAACATCGTAATTGTTTATTACAGCGTTCACAACGAGGGCGTCGTCGTGAAGGACCTGAATATCAGTCAGATTCTCTGAGCCGAAGGTAATGTCTTCTTGGTGGGGCCGCTTCGGCTCGACGTCAACCGTCGCTATTGTTGCGGAGCTGTGTTGACGGCGCCTTGATCCTTCTCCTGGCCCTCCGGATATCATCATGATTGACCTAGCGCTGGGTCTTTGATGAGATGTTTCCACCGGAGCCGAGGTAACCTTTGGCGGAGGAGCGGCTTCCTTCTCCGGAGGTTGTTGCGGCCTGGTCGCCTCAGGGACGTCCCGATTCTGCTGTTGCCGAGGCTGCTCTCGCCGGTACTGCGGCAGTCTGCCCTCCCTGATAAGGCGGTCGATCTCCTCCCGAAGGTGCCGGCATTCGTCAGTTGAATGGCCGATCTCCCGATGATACTCACAATATTTGCCGGGGTCCCTTCGGCGAGGGTCAGTTTTGATACGCTCCGGCCGCCGGAGCATGCCCTTCACCTCCATAAGCATTCGGAAAGGGGGAGCGGGTAGCAGCAGGTACTGCGACTGCGGATCCCGTCACTTTTCTCGGTCCCACTCCCTCCGATATCGCTTACGGGAAGGTTCTTGATCTTCGGGTCGAGGGCGGACCACTAAGGGGGCAGGCGCCGACGCTGCTTCGGCTGTACTTTTGCCTTTGGACATCAACAGGACCTCCCGGTTAATATATTTGTGGGCCCGGGCTACGAGGTCCTGGAAGGTAGGGGGATGGCGTTTCCCAATGGAGCCGAGAAGCCCTTCATCCCGGCACCCGCTGATTACGGCCGAAACCGCAATCGAGCTGTCGAGGTTTGAGATTTGGGCGGCTTCGGTCCGGAATTTAGTGAAATATTCCTGGAGGGTCTCGGCGGGGTCTTGCCGAATGGCTAGTAGACTGGCAGAAGTCTAACACTGCCGGGTGGCGTCATAAAACTGGTCGATAAATAATTGGCCCAACTGGACTAGGGAGTAGATGGAGTTGGGGGCCAATGTCTCGAACCAGGTTAGGGCAGTCTTCTCAAGGGTGAGGGGGAAGAGACGGCAGAGGACTGCCTCGGCGACCCCCCGGACAGAGAGGTAGGTATTGAACCTCTGGAAGTGGCAGACCGGATCTGTCATTCCGTCGTAGAGGGGGCCTTTCGGCAGTTTGAAGTTAGGAGGTACCTCGGTAGCCAGGAGCTCTGGCGTGAACGGGGTTTGTTCCAGGATGGTACTGGCAAGGGGCGCTCCGTACGGCCGAGACACCATCTGTTGCATCTCCTTCCTCATCGCCGTCAACCACCGGTCCAGATCCGGGGCAGTTGAGGTGGTGACCGAGCGTCCTCCGGTTCCGGCTGGGCGAAACTCGGACGAAGCATAGCCTTGCTCCGTCATCATGCGGTCGGCGCGAGGGGCTCGGACAGGCGGTGCCGAGGGCTCGCTGCGCGCCGTGGCGGTTTCGTCGGGGGAGACCGGTGAGGGTGCCGACCGGAACCTTGTATCTTGGACGGGATAGAATGGAGGATGCGGTACTTGCTGGGGAAGCTGGCCCAGCAATCCCATGCGCTGGGCGATGGCAGACACCATCTCTTGCAGAGGTGCAAGAGAGGTAACGGCAGCGGCTAGCGTCGCCATCTGCTGCTGAAGTACTCCCACCCGGTCGTCTCCAGCAGCGAGGGATTCTTGTATGACAGGCAGAGCCGTGCTTGGCGGAGCAGACGGGGCGCCTTCGGAGTGTAGTGGCTACGCTGAAGCTTCCCGCGTCTCTGCCTCGTTTTGTCCGGATCGTCGGGTTACGGGACGATGAGACATGACTATTTGTTTGAATTTCCCACAGACGGCGCCACGTGATGTAGCCCAAACTATCACGACCGGATTCCGAGGCTGAAATCCAGAATTGGGATCCGAAGTTGAATTGGACCGGAGAAGAGACCCGACGGGGATCCGGAATGTGGTGAAGGCGGAGACGTGGCCGAAGATCCGAAGCCGAGGGTCGCCCGGTCGGATGTGGGCTAGCCTTTGAAAGGCGCGGCCGAAGTCCCTCCGGTTGAAGGGCAGCCGGTGCGGAGCCGAGGCACCTTCGGGCGAGGAGGACCAGCCAGCGAATGGCATCGAGACCGGAGGAAGAAGTCCGAGGTCGGCGGCCGAGACCGACTCGAAAAGGTCGGCGAAGATTCAAACCGAGCCCCTACAGGAGGGAAAGAAGAAGAACCAGTCAGTAGGAGTCCCGGGCTTCGGCCCTTAGGAACCCCCTCTGACGGTTAAGTTAGCTTCTGAAGATGATTCGATTCAGAAGTCAAAGAGGTGGAAGAAGCAACTTTAATGCTTTTTGGACTGTAGTCCTTAAGAGTCACGAAGACATACCTTTGGTAATAAATAGCGGTGTATTTATAGCGGAGGATAGAGGATGCTTAACGGTGGTAGCCGATATAGGACTATGTTCTGGGTTTATTGGTAAACCGCCATAGTGCCTAACCCTCCCACCGGAGTGGGCCGGATACAGCTATTGGGCCGAAGGGGGTTGGGCCGCTGATGGGCCGAAGCCTACTGGGCCGAGGGCTGCTGAGCCGCTAACGGGCCGAAGGCTATTGGGCCGCTGACGGGCCAAAGAGCACAGGACTGCTTACTGGGCCGAGAGCCACTGGGGCGCTAACGGGCCGAAGGCTGCCAGGAGGCCTTTTACTGCTGCTGTTGGACTGATCATAGCGTTGAGCCTGCTTTAATGGGCCGAATCGGATTTTGCCTCATCAGTTACATTTCCCATATTGGCATCCATGTTATATCCATTTACCATTTCGTCTTTCAACTGGCCAAAAATCTGGTTTTGCTCTCCAAAACTGGATCAGAACAGATTGGTCCCAACATACATGAGCAGAGTTCCTTTTATTTGCATGCATCAAATATGGGAAGGGAAATTTTACAGAAAATGTTGGTGTCTGCTGGGTTAGGTGCACAGAGCATTATCATTCTTGTTGCTACCACGGTCACAGACTACCACCCAGGAGTCACCCCATACTCACCAATTGTTCAAGATGTTTTCTCATAAATAAATTGACATGACTAAGGCTTTGCACAGGGAGATGCACTAAAGATGTTCTTGTTAATGAAGAGAATGACATATAACTGGTTCCAAATTTTGAATAAATGTTAACACAAGGTCACATGAATGAGGCTCATGACTAAAGATAATTAAATTTACATCTCTCACATTCCAAATGATGTATGCCCTGTACAGAACATAACAAACACAATCCAACTAATATAGCTTTCTATGAAAGTATGAAGCACAATGACAACCACCTAAGTATCAGAATTGCAAATTTTCCAACCCCAAACTTGTACTACTTTTGAAGGTGAGAATCGATAGGTATACTGAGTATGTCCTCGAAATTTCAAGCAAACTTAGGCCCCATTTGGTAACGATTTTGGGACTCTAAATTTTGGAGGAATTCATATTCTAACAACAGCCACATTATCATCTCCTGAATTCAAAATTTAAGAGAAGTTGTTTGTTGTTCAGAATCAAATTTGAAGACACGTCAAAAGACACTTTTGTCCTCATATTACTCTCCTTTAAGAACTTTAGGAGGGTAAAAAGGGAAAGAAAGAGCGTGTTACTTTTTAGAATCCTCAGATTCCCCTCCTATCCCCTTTTTAAAAGATTCACCAAGAATCGAAAAGAGGCCCTTTTTCAACATGAAACGGAATCTGGATTCTTAGAGAATCCATCTACGTTTTTTACATTTGCAAACAATTTTGCACTTTTCGGATTCCCACAGAATCTGAGGACTCTGAATCTGAGGTAGAGTTGTTACCAAACGGAGCCTTAGTCTACCTTTGCCAGTGGGATAAATATGTTGAGTAGATGTAGATGTCCATCCTGCCTTGATGCAGGAATAAGTATCCTCGAACAAACAGATGACAAGATATATGAATATCCTGCACAATATCAAGCACCTAGTATTTCCAGAGATGAAGAAATTAATGGAAGTTATCTGGTCCAGGCACAAATATCTTCATAATAAATTCCATCCACTTGATAAATAAAATGTTAAATAGAGGACAAAAGAAATAAGGACAAACATTTTCCAGCACTCAAAGCCTTTCTCCAATTTTCCTCTTAGATTGTGATTTTCTTCACATTTATTTAAAGAGAATACATCGGGGCTCAAGGAAGTACTTTCAAAATATTTGGCATACTTTGTCTCGCTCTAATCAGAAGGAATGTTAATAACTATTCCCAACAATTCATCTACCACAGGGACATCAGAAATTCCTACCCGATAATAATCAAACCCCAAAAGAAAAAATATTTGCTGTTCATGCAGTGAATACAAAGGACTTCTCATAATTTTCACACAAGGAAGAATGAAGTCATTTCACTTTAGACAATCCCTTGTAACAACCATACCATTGCAATGCCAATCCAAGTTAAACTCAGGCTTGTTCTCCAAGGTGATTTGTTCAACATCAGATGGCCTTAATGCGTAAGCGCTCTTAGGCTGTTAGGCAGCCCCAAGTGCCATGGGGTTTATGTGGTTTAATAAGATTGGATTTACACAGAAATAAAGAAAATAAAAAGGGAAAAAAGTGAACCTTTCTATTTTGTGCCCTTGTTTACATGTCCTCAACAGGCACTAAATGCCTTTCTTGTAAAATGGACCCAAAAAATAAGTTTGAAGCAAGAGATTTCCTTTAATAATTTAAATTATAATAACAAAAAAATTATTGCTTCTAATCTAATTTTGAAAACCTACTAAAGTTGCGATGTCTAGCTTATGAGAAATATCTCAAACATAATGTATTATTTCAAAAAACAATCTATGCTATAGCAATTTTAGCTGCACACATGGAATTGATGGTATTGGTAGATGTGTGAATGTTGGTTATTTATTATAACGATGAAAACTACAAATGAGCTCTCCACTACAAAGTACTGTCCA